>CM038794.1:6824840-8292569 GCA_021764765.1 Vicia sativa
TCACACATGCACCCCTTAGGGTAATTCTCTCTCGTTGCTTTTCGAATTCAAATGGTCATGTCCCTCGAACGTAGAGGTATTCTAGCACCGTTGCCTTCAAAACAAAATCATCATAGTCCCTTTGATACAAAGATCATAAGACCCACGACGTCGCCTCCGAATACATGATCTTGACCCTCGATTGTCGCCTACGAAAATGATGATAGTCCCTTGAATGTGCTGGGATACTTCCTACAAGTTGCTTTCTATGACCATCCGATGTCCCTTGAATGTCCCGTCTACATCCAGCGAAGGAGCTACCTATTAACTAATGGTGCGGCTGGCGCTATTCTAAGGAGCATTAGAAGTACAAAAAGCGACCAATTCGAGTGGGTAAATAAGTCTTTTAGTTGCTCGCTCTACCAAATGCTTTTGCACCTCACACTTTTGTCAAAGTTCAAACTCTTTTCAAAGCGAAACATTTCGAACACTTTGTATACATTCCTACATGAATCATTACAAAGTCAAAGCGAAATGCCTTTTCAAAACATTTTGTCAAACACAGAAAGCACAATTTTAAAGTGATCTAGAGCAACTAAGGCACATGATAACTACGGATGGAAAGGGGTGCTAATACCTTCCTTTTCATAACCTTCTCCTTTCGAATCTAACGAAGGTCTTTTTACTTACTTTTACCTTCCCTTAATTGGATAAAAGAAAAGTCGGTGGCGACTCTTGCTATCCACATTTGGATACCAAAAATCCTACAAAGTCGGTTCACCGTATTACACGGTGTTATGGCGTACATCGTGTTGGTGACATTCTTCGTGGTTTCCCTCGGGATACCATTCCTATGTCATGTTCCTTTTTCTTTGGGAAACTGGTTCCAACCTTTCTAGTTCCACTAGAAGATCATCTGCTTCCTTGGTTAGGCGTCGATTGAACTCCCTCTTCTAATCGCATTCCATGCTTACCATCTCGGTGAAATCTCGGGGCGCTAGCGATCATCCGTTAAATAGTAGAATGAGCCAAGAGTGTTTAAGAATACCTTAGTCATCTATTTCTCTTCCAATGGTGGGTTGACTTGGGCAGCAATTTCCCTCCATCGTTGCGCATATTCTTTGAATGTCTCTCTTTCCTTTTGAGACATGGAGCGGAGTTGATCCTATCGGGAGCCATATCAAGTTGAACTTATATTGTTGTACAAAGGCTTCACCTAAGTCATTGAATGTTTGGATACTTGCTGTCTAATCCATGTACCACTTGATGCGGCACGGTAAGACTATCTTGGAAGTAGTGGATTAATAGCGGTGATAAATCGTTGTATGTAGACATTTTCTGGCATACATCGTGAGATGACTTTGTGGACAGGAGTTTCCTTTGTATTTTTCAAAGTCGGGGACTTTGAATTTTGCGGTATCCTTGCGGAACTAAGCACGGATCCTGGGCGTTTTCCCAACAGTTCTTTTCCACAATTGTTTTATCTCAAGTGCATTTTGAGGAGTTGTTCTGGAGATTCTCCATTGAGCCACGAATTCGTGTTATTGCCTGAGTATGGTGAACTTCTTCGTCTATGGTAGTGTGCACTCTGAGTGAGTTCGTCATGATCGGTTGAGAAACCGTCATTGTTACTTGTGGAAGAGTTACTCCGTTGCGGAGTAAATGTAGAGTTTCTTTTGCAAAGTAGGTATTTCAAGCGTGGTTGTTTGCACTTGAGAAGTCGGTTGGCGAAATCGATGCCAAAGTTGAAAGGCATGCCCATGGATAGCCTTACGGCATCTTGAAAGGTGAACTCTTGCGACAATTTGGCTGAGTAGTAGTGTCTTCGAAATGTTGCTTGATTTTGGCGCTCGATCTTGCTTGTTGACTTTCTTGTGAATGATGAGTTGACCAAAGATGTGAGTCTCTCCACTTCTTCTTGTAGTGTTGTTACCGTGCTACGAGTTCAACATTCTCTTGTTCAAATCCTTCCATTACTTTTCTTTTTGAGCGTGTATTGTATGTTCGAGTTGGGTACGTGGGCGGTCGAGAAACTCTAAGGCGCGACAACTTGGCGATCTTTTCCTATCAGCTGTTGAAAGATCAGACTCTAGACAATAGACTCAGAATGCAAAGTATGATGCATGATTATGAATGCAAAGAGAAAGGAATTTCCAAAGAATTTACGCTAAAAGAAATTTGGCAAATATTTGGATGGAAAACACATATTTTATTGATTATTGAAAGAAGATTACAATAATTCAGTTTTTTGAGCATTGCTCACACAAATGATAAAATAAATGATAAAATATTACAAACTAAACTAATCGTCCTCGTCGGATGAAGATCCAAAGGCTTGATGTAGCTTCAATTTCAGGATTTCCTTCCCATAGTGAGCTTTCAGTTCAGCTTTCTCGGCTTTTAGCTTGCTAATGACTTTCTTCCACTTGTCGGGAGGCGGGATCGTTGGTTGTCATTTCCTCAAGCTTTGTTTTCCTTTCTTTGATGTATCTCTTGATCGCGTTATCTTTCTAGCGAATCTTCTCATCTTTCTCCATGAGCCATTCATCCTGGAAGTAAAGCGTCTTTTCATGATCTTTGACACCTTCTTGAGCTTTCATTTCGAGATCAGTCTTAAGAAACTTGTTTTCCAAGGCTTCTTTCTCAAGCCTCATCTTGGTCAAATCTTCTTGGTATTCTCCCATAGTTTTGACGGGGAAAATTGTTGATTTGGAAGCGATCGAGAACATGGGTTCTTAGTAAGCGTAAGGCATTCGAAATTCCTTTGCTCTTTTCTTTACCCAAGAAGTGTAGGTTTCCATGGCTACACAATTCTTTGCCTTTCCTTTTTCTTTCTTTCGGATGTGATGCCAAGCTCTGATCATCCTAGCCTTCAAACCTTGGGAATCCTCTCCTTCATGGTAGAAGTAACTCTCTACTATAAAACCAAGAGGTTTACTAGAGTTTGCATACCTGAGTTGACGTCTCGCCAAGAATGGGTTGTAGTTGATTCCTCCTTTTGTACCAATGAAAGTGCGTTGGCAAATTCTCCACACTCTCAATGATTTCCATCTCATTATGCTAAGGTATACCAATGGATATAAATCGTTTGTAAGAGACATGAGTCTTGAGACCAATGCCATTCATCTTTGTTTCGCGGAAGATAGGAGATTTAGGCAAGTGTGAGGTAATCCATTTGAAAGCAGAGGTACCTGACACACGATAGTTCCGTCTCCTTGACAATTCCTATGATGAATTGAAAGTCGTGTCACCAAGCGGTGGGAGCAGGATTTCCAATCGAGAAAGATCCTTATGGCGTTGATATCAAGCGAAATTTGGGACGTTGGAATCAACACCAATCCATAGAGGAGTAAAGCTAAAATAGCTTCAAAGGCTACCATACTACCGACCTCGAGGAGAATTTAAGAGCCTTCTCCATTAGGAACTTTGAAGTTAGTCCTAAGAGTTTTCCTCTGGTAGTTAGGTTTTGTCTATCTCGATTTCTTTAAATGAGTCATTGTTGCAATGTTGGTGACTTAGGAATGGCTTCAAACCATTGAAAGGCACTTTGTCGATCTTGAGATACCTAGGATATGCGCGTACTCTTCCAAAGTAGGCATCAGCGATGTCGGGGAAAGTGAAACAACGATAGGCGGATCGTGGCGAGACAAAAGTTTTGAGAGTCCTTCATCAACGTTAGTGTTCGAGAATAGTTAAAGAGTTCCATAGCGTTTTACGAAATCAGGGGATCTTACCAAGGATGCTAACTCTTTTAACTTTCCTACGTCGAGAATTCTAAAAGCTGTATCTCTTGGTGAATCTTCCTCGGCGTCCATCACTCTAACCTAAAATATTTTACAAAGAAAAATCTCTAAATTCTTTGGAAATAGGAAGAGAAAAATGAAGTTTTTAATGAATGCATGAATGCGGCAAACATGGTTAGTAGTTATACACACGGTCAAGCGTTGAAAGTCACGAGCATGAGGCCACGATAAGAATCAAGCGTGGGTAAGTTCTAAGGGCTTATTCATCGTGAAGCGGGTTCTCACGATATCTGAGCTCAACACTCCTCTTTGAAATATTATCGGTTTGTTGAATACTCGATGGTCCATAATATTTTCAAGAGAAACTACTTTGATCGTAGTCTCGCATGACAACTATTCTGGCTTACGCCGAACAATCTGCACTACATCCTAAATGGCGGGATGGGTTATGTGTTCTGACCACTCGACCATGAAGTTCCTTGAAAGCAAAATGTCTTTGCAAATACTTGCTAAACACAAATACCCCAAAGACAACCTCCATTGAGGGAGGATTCTCAAGTTAACTCCATAAGTGAGACTTCTCCATAAAGATATCAAAACAAAAGCTTGGTGCTCTCGGCGGTGTCACATTTTTTTGAAAATCAAAATTTCAACGTACTCCCAGTAGCCATTTTTCTGTTCGCGTTAAAAGCGTCGCTAGGGAATCAATACGAATTCGGATCTCTAATTGAAGCGATTTACTCTTTTGATTTGTTTATAAAGATGCATGAGCATCAAGCTTTATTATTTTCAACACAAGAAAGATGATTTAATGATTATGAAAAGGGAAAGTTGTTAATACCCTCGATTGATTTTGATATGCGTAACGACTAGCGCAAACTAGATGCAGCATTGGGGAGATTCGAGTAAGGGGTTTGTTATATAAAGGGAATAGATGGAGCACCCTAAATATATATAGTTATCTATAGCTTTATATATGAATATGTTTGATATGTTTGTGTGTTTTAATTGCTATTTCTATGATTGGGAAAGTTTCTCCTTTGGGATTTTAAGAAGGATAGATTATGTGGGATCCTAGTGTTTATTATTATTGTGCTGCAAAGATCTTTGGATCTTACGCATACATATCCCTAGTGGGAATCGGAGCATTTGTAGCTCGGATCTCAGGATCTATGGTTTGTTTGGTTTGAGGAGAAAGAAATTTGCTCGCCAAGGATGAGACCTTGTGCCTCGTATTCTCAAAGGATGTTGAGAAAGTCGGAGTAGTTCCACTTATGCTAGTGGAAGCAGCGGGATGTTAGTAAGAGACAGACGAATGTCATCTTAATGAAAAATGTATCTAATCTATTTCATCACATACATTTTGAAAAGTTTGATGATTAAAATCTTTCATAGTAAGTTATAGGTGTTTTGCTTGAGTGTACAAGCGTTACCACTTACATGTTTAAGAAAGATGTTTGAAAAGATTGAATCTTTTATTGTAAGTATTGGGTGTTTTGCTTGAGTGTACAAGCGTTACCACTTACAATTAAGAGATGTTTTTGTTTGAAAAGAGTTTGAAAAGTTTTTTGTATGTGATGTGATAGATGAGATACTTCTTCCATAGAGATGATAAGCGTCTAAATCTCGAGGAGAAATTGATTGGATTAAGGGATGCTTTTAAGAAGCCCATGGGTCCTTGTATTGTTAGCCAAGAGGAGGCATTCCGAGGGTCATCGAGGTCATCGAGGTCCTTGTATGAAGAGAGGAAGCTATAGGGTATGGTGGCTTTGGCTTTAAAGGGATTTCAAGGAAACCATCCTTTTGGAATTAAGAGCAATTTCAGGAAATTATACTCTCTGGGTTCTATCTAACGGGTGATTCTTTGTATTGGAAGCCCAATAGGAGGCTGTTAAGAGATTTTATGGTCTCTTTCATTGTATGATGCCGAGAAGGCTAAACTCAATGAGGAGTTCTTTTGAGCGAAGCCCAGAGGAGGTGACTCAGCAGTGAGTGTTGTCTTATATGAAGCCTAAGCGGAGGCTAAACTCAGATGAATGAGTTTTCTTATGAAGCCTAAAGGAGGCTTAACTACGTGGGAGAGTTATCTTGTATAAAGCCGAGGAGGCTAAGCGTGGGGAACCTATTGGTTAGACTAGTTGTTATGTTATAACTAGGCAGTTGTATAAACAAGTGTGTGTGTGTGATATGTATTCACAGTAGTTTATGAAGTAAATATAAACAATGCATGATGTTTATTTACAAAAGCTTATGAAGTAAATATAAACAAGTGTTTGTGAAACGAACGTTTGAAGCAGCGTAACGATTATTTACAAGTTTGAATGTGTACAAGGAAGTAAATATGTACCGACAGTATTTATGTACAGGAGGATGTGGATGTACATAGGAGGGTTGGGACTTACACCATAAGGGTGGCCCATTGGTTTAAAAGCAGTTTCACCGGGAATAATGCTCCTTTTAATACCAATGGTAATTATTTTGTATATCTGAACGCGGAAAACAAGCGATCGAAGTTTATCCGTGTTTGAGTAAAAATATCGTATTATGTACAGATAAAATTTGTATGTATATAAAAAATTTGATATGTACAAGGAAAGTATGTATATAAAGAATGTTGGTTTGGGACTTACAGTAAGGAGGCCCGTGGTTTAAGCGTTTCAGGAATAATGCTCCTTTCAATACCAATGGTATTGATGTAAAATGAAAACAAGCGGAAGAAGTTTGTCTATATTATGTACAGGTAAAAGATGTGTACATAAGAAATGGATATGTACAAAAAATATATGTACATAAAAGAATGTTTTGGGACTTACACGTGAGGAGGCCCATGATCGATTAAGAAATTCGAGAGAAAACGAATCAGTTTTATCATTTACATCAGATCGATCATGGTAAAAAGATGTAAGTTTGATGAAAAGTTTTGAAAAAATGGTTTTGAAAGTGTTTTTGAAATGTGAAGTTCACTTGTAAGACGTTTTGAAAAGAATCGGGACTCGAAAGTTTGAAAAATTCACCTTTTAAAGTGGTTTTGAAAAGTGCTCAAAGCGTCGTTTTTGGCTCGATTAAAACATAATCAGATGAAAGTTTTTTTTGAAAATTTTTGCATTATCATAAAATAGATACATTTATTGACAAGTGTACAAAAAATCACCTCAAAATGAGGAGTTTTGATTGGTTAAAAAAAATGTTAAAGTTTGTGAAAAATATGAAGAAAAAATGACAAGTTTGAAAAAATTGGTCCATGGGAGGCTTGAACCCAGGACCTGATGGGTGGATACGTGGCAAAGTGACTTACGAGTGAGCTGGCAACCGCTGGGGCAACAATGCATTCGTGTATTGAATCAAAAACACGTGTTAATATTATATTGGAAATTTTGAATTTGAAAAAAAAACAAGAACACGCGCGAAGCCCTGTTCTTCTTCTTCAATCCTTGTTCAAACCTAAATCCTTCGTTTCTCAATGAAAATGGATGATGTAAACACCAAACTTGCACGAATTTTAACAAGGAACATGATGGTAGTTGTTAATTTCATTTATTTTTGGTCTAACATGGTTAAATTTCTGATGAACACGAAGAACCCTAAATGAAAATTAATTGAAATCACGTATGGTTGATGATTTAATCAATTGATTGAGGGTTAATGATCGTGAGGGGTGCAGAAAACAAATGGCCAAGAGTTTTTTCAAAATGAATCAAAGAATCATGGGATTGAAGTTCGAGCTCTTACATTGGTGGAATCGAATTAGGTTTAAGTGCTTCCAGTTGAGTTCTAATGATTATTTGAGCATCAGGCCTCTATGGATCATCATGTATGAGTGCGCTTGCTTGAATCACCACTGGATCAATCCAACCAAGTCCACTGCATAAGCTTAAAATGGAAACTCGAATTAGGTTAGAGTATTCTGAGGTTGTTCTTGAGGATCGCATCATGTCTATGATGTATATGGATGGTGTTTGGATGATCGAACTCAATTAATCAAGCCAAAGATGGAATTGAATCTTAAAGCGGTTTGCAAGCATAATGTCATGAGATGTGGCTGGTTTTAACAGCTTGTATTGATCTTATGCTTTAAACAAGTTATATATTGATTATGAGATATGTTAGACACCAAAACTTTTCATGGTTTTCATTAGTTTTCAAATTTGCAAGTTTTCAACATTTTGAACTATGATTCATGAAATTTGAGTAAGTGGAAGGAAATCATGTATTTTCATGGCTTTGGTGTGTTTGAACTTGAAAGGATACCTCTATTTATAGGCCATGAGTTACGAAATGTTAGGCACAAAGTTTTGGCATTGGTAATTCAAACTTGCCTTAGAGGGCAAGAAAGACATTTTGCCTTAAAGGAAACTTCCTTTTTCACCATGTGTTAAAAATCCAACTTTGATCCTATCCTTCAATTATTACTTCTAACTGATATTTATCAGTTCTATCTTCAATTTGGCAAGGTGTCATTGCTTCTAGAAGAAGAAATTGCAAAATGACCTATAATCTTGAAGTTTTGAACTTGAAAATCATGTTTATGGAGCCTTATGTTTCAATTTCAAAAGTATAGCTAGACTCCATGGATTTGAGAGTTCTTGGACATTTTGGAAATCTTGTTTCAAGGGCTACAACTTTCATGTTTTGAGTTTTTTCCAAATCAAAGTGGAACTATGTGAAAAATTGCCATGAAATTTGGAAAAAGTACAAAATTTTAACACTTGAAAATTTTTCTAAGTGTTGAAAATTTTGACTTTTTGTTGACTTTTCCAAATTCTTTGATTTTTTATGATCATGATGGATCATTTGAAGTATTTTGATGTTGGGAAAGGTTTTGTCTTGAAAAAGTTGACCAAAAGTCAAAGTTTGACTTTTCTGCGCAGATGAAATTTCATTAGATGTTTCAGAAATTGACTGATGAAGTCTGTGAACTTCTATGATGTTTTGAATCCAGAAATTAGGCCAACATGTTGTATCTAAGATATAATGATCAATCTCTAGCCAAAAAAAGTCATTCATTGCTCAAAAAATCAGAAAATACCCATGCTCGACCAAAACCCTAATTGGTCGATCCTCGATTGATACGTGAGAAAAGTTGGGTATCTGATGATCAAAGGTTGATGATTTGATCAAGATAGATCAAATGAGGTGAGTAAAACTCAAACCCTAGTTGGTTGCCTCTTGAATCAGATGAAAATCTGATGAAACCCTAATTTTGACCTGTGAATGCTACACCCGATTAATTCTGTTCTGAACTGTTAGTGATGCCATGATGCAAATGTAAGGTGGTATATTAGGTCAAAAATTGGGGTATGACAGTATGACAGATGCCCCTATTTAAGTTTCTTTAACCTGAGATATGAAGATGAAGATCTTCGTCTCGATAGGTGTGAAGAGACTTAAATATCAGAATACACAAATTTTGGACCTAAGATACCAAAGATGGGGGTGATGCAAAATGATTGCAAAAGTTTCACCCAGAAGATATCAAAGAATGATATGATGGGGAAAAATTGTGAGGATGACTCAATCTGTTTAAGAAAGAGAATCCTGTTTGTTGGGAAACAAGCAAAAGGTTTCACCGGGAAAATAGGTTCACAATGCATGTGAATATCTGTTTCGTTTTGGGAAACAAAGAGATTACCTTCTGTCAGCCTTGTGACAATGCTTAAGGTAAATGAAGATGATATTACCAATTATCAGCCTTGTGATAGTTTATGGTAACGGGCTCTAAAGATATTACCAATTATCAGCGAAGTGATAACTATAACAAGGTAATTCTCGAGAAAAATTATTGAGTATTCAGCCTTGTGAATAACAGACAATGATGGAAACAGATCTCAAATGAGTTTCTATTTTCACAAATACAATCTTGCCGGGGATCTCTCCCTTGAGAAGATGCGGGCATTTTGATTGAAAGGACACAGGTTTTCTTTTGAGCAGAAAACACAGCGTGGATTTCTTGAACTTTCATGATTTGATCTTGCTGAGAAGAACAACCTTTTTATGACAAGTTTCAAGATGAAAAGGAAATAAGCGGCTCGGATAACGAGGCTATTGCTTATTGTTTTGTAGGTTGATTTTTTGTGAAATCTAAACCTGAGTTGGTCAGAGACGAGGTTCTATCCAGGAAGGAACTGGAAAGAAAAGGTCAGTCAAGACTTCGTTCCCAATGAGGAATGATCTCAGCTGGGGAATAGGAGAGAAAAAATGTATTTTTCTGCTTGGGGAATAACCTACTGGAGACATAACATACCCTTATGAGTAAATGTAATCTAAACCAGTGATATGGAAGCAAACATTGAGAAATGCAGAAATGCATTAATGATATTTTTTATGTATGAATATCATGAATGTCATATGCATGCTGACGATACTTGACAAGATAATAAAGAGGGTATTTGGGAAAAAGACTATGTCACAGTTCGAACAAATACTCAGCAAAATCTGTAGCCATGGCGTAGATGTTACTGCTGGTGAACATGAGTTGCATGCTTTAAACTTTCTGGAGAAGGCATTTCATTGGCAACTTTGTTGGGAATTCTTTTTTGATAAGAATACCGTCCTTTGATGATTCTATTTGAGAAGAAGAAGACTTTTGTAGCAGCTGTTCTATCTTTCGGAAATCGAAACACTCATGGAGAAAATTGTTGAAGTTCCTTCTGTGTTCATAGTTCAAAGAAACATTTCGCTTTTATTTCAAAATTTTGAAGTAAAAATTCATTTAAAACCTTTTAGTTTCAAAAGTGATTTTCACAATAAAGCGTCATTTGCAAAAGCGAATAAAGCAAGGATTGCAAACAAATGGGCACAAAGCTCAAATTTTATTGATAGAGTGGTAATCAGCCGAAGGCGTGATCCCATGAGCTATTTACAAGAGTTGGAAATGATAATTTATTGGGAAAAGGCTACATTGAAAGCAAATAACCGCTATCATCCCTAACAACTTTGAATTCCAACTGTGCTTGTTGTTTCAGAAGATTTGATTGAAGATCCGTCGATGGAAGATTCTTGATTGAAATCGGATGATTGCGATTACTTTGTCATTTTTTGTATCCTTATTTTTGCCTAGATTGCCTTTTCAGGTTTTCAATTTATCAGGATAATTTCTGTTTATTGTCTCTAATTTTTGCCTGGACCGCCTTTTCAGGTTTTCAATCCACCGAGATGCTCCTTTTTGCCTAAGCCACCCTTTTCGGGTTTTCGACTTACCGAGCTGTTCTTTTGCTTTTTTTTTAGATAAAATATTTCTTGACTGCATCAGCATTCACAGGATACGGGAGTTCATCACCGTCCATGGTTGTGAGAGTCATAGCACCGCCAGAAAAGCTTCTTTTAACGATGTATGGGCCTTCGTAATTAGGAGTCCATTTCCCCTAGAATATGGTTGAAAAGACAGAATCTTTTTAAGCACGAGGTCGCCTTCTCGGAATTCATGAGGTCGGACCTTTTTGTCAAAGGCTTTCTTCATTCTTCTTTGATATAATTGTCCATGACACGGCGATTAGGCGCTTTTCTTGATTAAGTTCATTGAGTCGTATCGCTTTGACACCATTCGGCCTCGGATAACTTAGTTTCCATGAGAACTCTCATTGGCGGAATCTCAACTTCTACGAGAACCTTTGTTTCCATGCCGTATACTAGAGAAAAAGCCCTGTTGAAGTGCGTCTTGATGCGATACCCATGCGAGCAAATGGCGACATTTCGTGCCGGTCTTTGTAGGTGATGACCATTTTACGGACGATCTTTTTGATGTTCTTGTTGGCAGCTTCAACGGCGTCGTTCATCTTTGGCCGGTAAGGAGATGAGTTATGATGCTCAATCTTGAATTCCTCACACAGTTCTTTCATCATTTTGTTGTTCAAGTTCGATCCATTGTCTGTAATGATCTTACTTGGAACTCCATATCGGCAAATGAGGTTGTTCTTGATGAACCTCACAACCACTTGTCTTGTAACATTGGCGTGAATCTTGCGACCCATTTGGTGAAGTAATCAATAGCCACTAGAATGAAGCGATGTCCGTTGGACGCTTTTGGTTCGATCATCCCAATCATGTCGATGCCCCACATGGAGAAAGGCCATGGAGAAGAGAGAACATTGAGTAGAGTCGGTGGTACGTGGATCTTATCTGCGTAGATCTGGCACTTGTGACATCTCTTGACGTGTTTGCAGCAATCAGATTCCATTGTTATCCAATAGTATCCTGCTCTTAGAATCTTTCTGGACATTGCATGCCCATTCGAATGGGTTCCAAAGGACCCTTCATGCACTTCGTGAATTATCGTGTCTGCTTCATGCCTGTCGACGCATCTAAGCAGGACCATGTCGAAGTTTCTTTTGTATAGTACATCTTCATTTAGGAAGAAATTTCTAGAAAGCCTCCTTAGAGTTTTCCTATCTTTGTACGATGCCCCGAGTGGGTACTCTTGAGTTTGAAGAAAGCGTTTGATGTCGTGGAACCACGGTTTATCATCGAAGACTGCTTCAGTTGCAAATACATATGCAGGTCTTTCAAGGCGTCTGATACGGATCTTAGGCATATCATTCCAATTGCTGACTTTGAACATGGAAGATAGAGTAGCCAAGGCGTCTGCCATTCGATTCTGATCTGAGGGATATGATGCAGTTCAACTTTGTTGAAGAAAGTCAACAAATGTCTTGCATAATCTCTGTAAGGAATCAGACCAAGATGATGAGTTTCATACTTGTCTTTAATTTGATTGATCACAAGGGTTGAATCTCCATATATGTCAAGGATCTTGATCCTCAAGTCGATGGCTTCTTCAATACCCATGATACAAGCTTCATATTCTGCGATGTTGTTGGTGCAATCAAATAGTGATCTGGCGGAAAGCAGGATATGAGAACCTTGGGAGTGATGATAGCGCCCCAATTCCAGCCAAAAGCGTTAGCTGCTCCATCAAAATTAAGCCCCACCTAGATTACGGATCGGACCTTCTTGGTGGTTCGTCACAATCTTTCATCTTTAAGTACATAACATCCTCGTCGGGAAGTCGAACTTGAGAGATTGGTATTAGATTGATCGGTTGATAAGCCAAGTGATCGTGAGAATGCTTCCTGACAGCTTTTTGAGCGCGGTCTTGGATGTCATATTCGAGATAATAGCATCGCCATCGAGCAATTCTTCTGTTAAAGGCGGGCTTTTCAAATCGTGCAGATTGGATCCATTTTGGAGATTAACCAAGTTGTGTGATTGATCATGTATTGGCGGAGGCGTTTGAAGCCCACACTAAAGCACAACATGTTTTCTCGAGCATGGATACGAGTTTCATAGTCTGTGAACTTTTACTCGGTAGTAAATGGCATGCTCCTTCTTACGGTTTCATCTTCTTTGTCCAAACGCACCCATGGAATTTTCTAGCACGGTAAGGTACATGATTAACGGTCTTCCTGCGTTGGAGGAATCGGTATCGGTGGTTACGGCGGTATTCCTTGATCTTGTCAAGCGCTTTTTGGCAATCTTTTGTCCACAACCTCTTGATTTTTGCGGAGAAGCTTGAATATCGGCCACAGTGCGATCATTTGAGAAATAAATGGAGATGTAATTCAACCGTCCAAGAAATCCTCTTACTTGCTTTTCCGTATGTGGTGTAGGCATTTCTTGAATAGCCTTGACTTTGTCAGGGTCAACTTCAATACCTCTTTGACTGACGATGAAACCTAGGAGTTTTCCAGATCTTACCCCAAAGGTGCATTTGTTAGGATTCAGGCGAAGCTGGAACTTCCTTAATCGCTGAAATAATTTTAAGAGATATTCTATATGCTCTTCTTCAGTGTCAGACTTTGCTATTATGTCATCCACGTAGACTTCGATCTCTTTGTGCATCATGTCGTGAAAGAGAGTAGTCATTGCCCTCTCAGTAAGTTCTTTGCATTCTTTAATCAAGCGGCATTACTTTGTAGAAAAATGTGCCCCATGGCGTGATGAAGGATGTCTTCTCCATGTCTTCGGGAGCCATTCTGATCTGATTGTAACCAGAGAAACCATCCATGAAGGAAAAGATATTGAACTTTGTAGTACTATCCACTAGCATGTCGATATGCGGTAGTGGGAAATCGTCTTTTGGACTAGCTTTGTTGAAATCCCGGTAGTCAACACACATTCTGACCTTTCCGTCTTTCTTGGAGACAGGTACTATGTTGGCTAGCCATTGAGGATATTCAGAAGTGATGAGGAAACCCGCGTCGAGCTTCTTTTGAACTTCCTTTTTAATTTTATCGGCCATTTCAGGGTGAACTCTTCTCAGTTTTTGTTTAACTGGCGGACACTCCGGCTTTAATGGCAAGTGATGCTCCACGATGCTGGTATCTAAACCTGGCATGCCTTGGTAAGACCAAGCGAACACATCAACAAATTCTTTGAGAAGATCTATCAGTTTACCCTTGACGTTGTTGTCGAGTGAAGCTCCGATGTTTACTTCTTTTTTGCCTTCCTCAGATCCTAAGTTGATTGCTTCCAAAGGCTCTTTGTGAGGTTGAATGATTCTTTCCTCGTGCTTAAGCAGTCGAGAAATCTTATCTGGGATCTCTTCTTCAACTTCTTCCTCGGCGACTTCACTGGGGATTTCAAAGTTGGGAGAGAGCATAGAGTTGTCGCGTTCAATGGATTTGTCCATCTGCATATTTGATTTGTGTCTGATTAATTAATTTTTCATATATATTTTTTTAGAAAAAGTTAATGTGAGAGTGCGTGCAGATTATTATTATATTTTTTTTTTGAAGATTTTTATTGTGTTTTTTAGGATTATCATTTCCAAGAAAGGGTAAAACAAAAAAACAAACACAAAGTGTGGAATCAAAACAACGCGTTTTATTTATGATTCACAATATGAAACAGGGCCCTAAAATACAAACTCATTCGTCTTGGGCAAGACAAAGAGAAATTATTTAAAAGCTAAACCCTATAAAACATCTCTTCGCTTTGGACAAAGCGAGAGTTCAAAACAAAAGCAAAGTAAACTACTTAGAACTATGAACATTAGTCCGAACTTCAACAGGCTTCCAATAGTGGCGAACTCCCTGGAAATCGAGGTATTCTTGTAATTTTCCACTTGGCTTAATTCTTGAATAGACTTTGGTCGTTGGTCGAACAGGCTTTGAAGACTCTGGATGATTGACCTTGCCTTTTGTGCTGCTAAAACGATCTTCTTCTGCTTGATGGACGGATCGGGAAGCATGGGATACAGCATATGTACTTTCCATTGGCATTTGCGTTGAATTCTGGGGATGTACTCTCCAATCTTCTGAGTGAAGAGATTCGTTATCGGCGACACTTTCCAATTCGTATCCCGAATCGTATCCCTGATCTTCAGTAATCATGTTGATGTAGTGATAGTCAAGATCTGGTTTAACAAATTCCACGGGTGCATTAAAGCAGAGATCTTCATTCGAAACCTCAACTGATTGCTGAGATCGGGAAGATGTGTACACCTCTTCTGGTTGACTAGGGTACTCAAAAGAATCACCCCATCCAGTTGGCTGGATATCTTCAATTCTAATTTTTGAGCTTTCAGGCGCAGTGTATTTCACCATGTAGTCAAACTTTCCACTTGGTTCTCCCAAGGTATCCCAAACTTCAGAAGGGATAGGTGGATTTTCATTCTTTTGTAGGGACATGCCTTTGAATTGATCAGTCGGAGGATAGTACGGTGCGTATGGTTCTTCCTGAGACACATATTCAGAGCTGTTAAGATAAGTGCTCCAGTCTTCAGATCCAGAGAGATCGTCTTCATCACCTTCATTGGTAAAAACGTTAACCTCTTGAAGAACAGGGTTTAAGAAACCCCCACTGTGGAATACTTCTCTGATTGGGCGAAGTGTTTCATCCCTTTGATCGTCTTTAGGAAATACTTGAGCAAAACCAAGTCCAGCTTTTGTCTCGTTGTTGACAGGTTTTATTACTTGTCCCCAACCTGCAGCATTGCCATCTTTCACTATCTGTGCTGCTTCTTTGTTCGTGGGACTGTGTCCCTTCAACGTCGTTGGCTGTGATGAAAGAAAAGTTGGATAAATGGCTGACTAGTAAGGCTTGTTCACCGATTATGGTTACTAGCTTCCCATTTACTGTGAACTTTAGTTTCTGGTGGAGAGTGGATGTCACTGCTCCTGCTTCGTGGATCCATGGTCTTCCTAGCAAGCAACTGTAAGCTGCTGGCACATCCATGACCTGGAAAGTGATTTGGAAGGTATGCGGACCAATCGTCATTGGAAGATCGACTTCACCAATAACATATTTCCTTGACCCATCAAAGGCTCTTACCACTATGTCATTGAATTTCATCGGCGTTCCTTTGTAAGACAAACGAGTAAGAGTCGTTTTGGGCATTACGTTCAAGGATGAACCGGTATCTACTAGTACATTGGACAGGGAATCTGATTGACAAATCATCGAGATATACAGAGCCAAATTGTGATCTTTCCCTTCTTCTGGGAGTTCTTCATCACCGAAGCTTAAATTGTTGCAAGCTGTTATGTTGCCCACAATTCCACCAAATTGATCTGTAGTCACGTCGTGATCTACATAAGCTTGATCTAGTACTTTCATCAAAGCTTCTCGGTGAGCTTCGGAATTCAGAAGTAGATATAGTATCGAAATCTTGGAGGGAGTCGGCATCAACTGATCCACAACTCTGTACTCGCTTTTCTTGATTAGTTTCAAAATCTCATCGAAATCTGAGTTGACGTCGGTTCCATCATGCGGACCAACATTTGTGTTTGGATTAACAACGGGAATCCTCGTGGGATTCTCGGGTGGTGCATTTACTGGATTTTGCCTAACAACAGGAACAACAGGTTGCTTCGGGGGCAACGGAGTATGTACACGCCCACTTCGTGTTACCTGTCCCTATCTCAGTTATGTTAACATTTGCTGGAAGAGTTGGCATGGGTTTCTCCTTCCCATCTTCTATCATAGTTGCATTGTATTGATAGGGAATTGCTTTGTTAGAACTGTATAGAACAGGACCGGGTAGGCAAATCACCAAAGGAGACTCTGGAACGTCTGAACCGTTATATTCAATCTCCACATGCTTGGGTATATTGAAACAGGGGATAATGACGTTTACTTCGGGAATTTCCGAGTTGATATCTGAGACTAAAAGCTCATGCGGAAAATGCCCTACCGTATTCACGTCATAGTCATTTCTATTTCTGAAGATCTGTATGTCACCAATGTCTAGTAATCGTTGAATGTCTGCTCTCACGGTTGAACATCCTCGAAAATTCTTGAAGCAGATGCTGCAAGCTGTGTAATCATGTTTAGTGAAAACGCCCATTGTATTGTATGTATCATGGAGTTGTACCACACTTTCTCTTATTAGATTCACATCCGTGACAAGATACGATCGTATTCCTTAGTATCAAATTCACGGTATGTCCACTATGATTGGGAAGTGGATTTGCTTGCACGTTTGGATTTGTATTTCTAAAGGAAAGAAGATTAGACCTTACTAACCTTTGTACTTTAGCTTTAGCGCTATGCAATGCTCAAGATCATGACCCGGTGCCCCTTGATGAAAAGGGCAAGATACGTCAGTTTTATACCACCATGGTAATTTTTACGTGGGAGGTGGTGACCTTGTTTGCACAAGATTCCTTTCTATTAATGGGGATATAGTTACGTATGCGTCATCGAATTGGATCAAGCTGCGAGACCGGGCGCAGTTCGATTGTTGTATTCTTGAGCTTTGTTGTCGGTTTGTTGAGTTTGTTGGGCGTGGAGCAATTCCTGTATTTGAACTTGTATTAACAGCGGGTGCTATAGCAGCTACCTGTTGTTGTCGGCTGACATTCTTCCGTGGTTTCCCTCGGGATACCATTCCTATGTCATGCTCCTTTTTCTTTGGAAAACTAGTTCCAACCTTTTTGGTTCCGCTGGAAGTCCCCATTTCTCTGGTTAGGCGTCCTGTTCGAACTCCCTCCTCTAGCCGCATTCCCATGCTCACCATCTCGGTGAAATCTTCGGGAGCGCTGGCGATCATTCGTTCATAGTAAAATGGGCCAAGAGTGTTGAAGCAATTCGATTTTCAAAAAATCTTTCGATTCTCGAAAACTAGTGAAATCGCCACCTAATTTTATTTATTCCAAAAGGAAAGGGAAAATATAGATAAAACCCCAAACAAACGGATAAGACGGTCTACGACCAAAAATTGGAATCGGGAGTCGGTTATGTAAGGGGAAGGTGTTAGCACCCCTTACATCCATCGTACTCGATGGGACCCGTTTAGTTCTAAGTGTGTGTGTATATTCGCTAATCTTTAAGTTATAAAAGAAACGAAATTTGATTCTGATATTTTGAGTTTGGCACGGTTTTTGAACCGCGGGCCTACATATTCCCTTGTGCAATGGGAAAGTCAAAACTCTGTAGTTCCTCTTAAAAAGGTTTTAATTAGTGGTATTGATTTTATCTGAAAAATCGTGCGCCTAGACGTTTCAAATGTTTTGAGATAGGACTTGTTTTGTTTGTTTGAAAAGCTTAAATCCTCGCTCGTATTTGAAACGACTATTGCACCCTCTTTATCTGAAAAGAGTTTTAATGATTGCATATGAGCAATAAAAAGAGTTTGAATGAGTTATTTTGTTTTTATGTGGGAGACAAGTATTGGACCATAAGCGTTCAACGGCTAACGCCCCAATTACTCGGATGAGTGGACAGAAACATCCGAATCATCTTTTTCTACCCAAAAAGTTTTATTATGAAAAGGTGAGGTGAAACGTGGTTCACGTTGATTAATTCAATTAAGACACCAAACATACGGTCGGGGGTCGATACTGGACTGACTACCATATGTTTGGGAAGAGGGAGAAGTAGAGCATTTATGAAATTATTTTGAAAAGAAACTCGACGTTGGATCGAGGTTTAGAACCTTAAATTATGAAAGCATTCTGATGCGCGTGCTGAGAGAAAATGGAAGCGGGTTATGATTAATCAAGTATATGGACTTAATTAACCTCGTGAGGACAGGTGCTCCTATCCCCAACCATGAGACCCTGGTGCATGGAAAATTGGTATATAGACCAATGTTTTTTCGGGTTATGATCGATTGAAGCAACAAGGGCTTCAACCAATCTCGTAAGGATGGCTATGCCCATCCCTAACCATGAGACCCTTTAAGAAATCGGCGTATGAGCCAATCAAGATGAAATCGAATTGATTTTAAATTTGAATTGTGTGTAACGTGTACAATGGTGAATAGATGCTGAATGGATAAGTAAGCAGACAAAGATGCCATACAATACAATCGGAAATTTAAATAATTAGTAGAGATGATTTTTTCTGTTTGAAGAAAAATCGACTAATAGTTTAATCGATAAGTCGTCAAACAAAAACTATCAGATCCAATAACTATTTATTACATCGCAACAAGAATATTATTTACGATAAAATAATTAATTGACAAGATAAGTTTAGAAATAGCCTGGGTGACGCGGACTTTGGACAATGCGAAGAGAAATCCATCTGAACTCGAATACTCCGTAAAACTCCTCATATGCTGGCGATCAGGTGCGTCAGATCTTTCCTCTTCGAAAATACTCCAATGATCCAATTGATGTATTATCATATACATTTTTTTTTTGCCAACTTTCTACTTAACATGATTTTCTCTTATGAATTAAACAATCAAAATAAGATGAAGAAAAAAGGTAAAGAAAAGAAAATTTGCTTAACAAAGGTGGTGACACTTGTCACCACCAGACACACCCACCTAATAATAAAAAAACAAATAAACCAAAAAATATATTTATTATTTTTTTAAAAAAAAGGAAAAAGGAAAAGGAAAGTTTGAAACAACAACTCAGTCTTCTTTCTCTTTCACATCTCTCTCACGCGTGTACCCATTCTGGGTTTTCTCTTCTCCAACTCACTCTCGCCGTTTGCATGTTTCTGCTCTTTCTCTCGACGCGATCGAAACCCTCGCCGGTCACTCTCTCTCGCCGTGATTCTGTTTCTGCTCTTTCTCTCGACGCGATCGTCCATCGCCGCTCATCTCACGGCGTCGCGATTTCGCGTTCTCTCTCTCGACCGATTCGCCGTCTCTCTCTCGATCATCCCCGTTACTGCATGTTTCGATTAGGATTGTTTGATTTCTGATTTCGGTTTGTTTTATGTTTGATCTCTGATGTGATTTCAGTTTCTGATTGCTGGTCATGTTTGTGTTGACACATGTTTGGAATGGAAAAGAAGGAGGACGGCGAAAACGTTCGCAACCCCTTCGTCGACACAAAAAATGGGTACTACCTTTCTTGAACTCTTTCTTTCTCTACTTGTCAGAATGAATTTCTGAACAATACATAATCTGAAGGCGCTTAGGTTAGGAACATGATGAGTGTTTTGATGTTGTTATGTTGGTGTTACAGTTTTCTGTTTGGGGCTTTTGTTTTCTTGCTGGTTGTCAGTTCACATTTCCTGTTGGTTTTGGATTCTGGGATTTCGTTTTTTCATCTTCTTTCTCTTTTGTTGCCCATCGGTTTTGAAATGGTAGAACAGATGCTTCTTTTCTGGCTGGGTTCGGTTGAACTGATACTAACTCTTGATTTTCTTTTTGGGTCTGATCTTGGTATTGAATCTTTTTTGATTTTGTGTTCTGGTCTCGATTGTTAAGAACAGATACTCCAACCTCTCTTTTTTCATATGGCTTTTGTTTATATATCCTGAACAGATATGACATTGATCTTGGCATGTCTATGTTGCTTGAAATGTGGTCTAACACCATGCTGTCTGCTCTTGTCCCTGTTGCTTGTTTTTGTGGCCAAAGACCATGCTATACTGTCCTGAATTTCTGAGTTTCTTGACTGTTGTTAGCTTACACCATGCTTTTGCTTCTTTTCCTTCTGTCTTTCTCAACTGTCCCTGCTGCCCTTTGACTTTTGTTGGCTGTGAATTAATGTATACTTGCTGCCTTTTGGATATTAGACTGTGAACTGATACAATACTTGCTGCCCGGAAAAAATGTTGCTTTGTATGCTTATTCGTTGTATGCTTGTCGCTCGGAATATTAATCTGTCGCTGTTGTAATACCCGCTGCCCAGAATTAGATTTGTCGCTTTATATGCTTTCTGCCCATAATTAAAAATTGTCGCTTCGATTCTTTGTGTATGCTTGCTGCCCGAGTTCGATGCTATGATGAATGCTGAGCGAATTTTTGTTTGTGAACTGAATTGAATCATGATTTGCAAACAAAATTAATTTCCGCCGATGATTAATCTACAAAACGAGATTCTGAGGCTTAGCATAAAACCTGATTCCGCCTAACGCCTAATGATGATGTTTATGACAAAAGAATAAACTTTGATAATTTTCCGCATTGTGTCGTTTTGTTTTGCTTGCTAATGCATTTTTTCTCTTTGTTTCATGTGGCGAGTGGAAATCGGATCAAAAGATAGGAAAGCTTTGACAAGAAGATGGCGAGGGATGAAGAATAAGCAAGCATGAAGATTGAATGACGATGTTGGCACGAAGATGGTGACGATCCGAAGATTATTGTCGCTTTATAACTTGTAGTTTTAGGATTTAGAATTTCTTTTGTAGAATCATCGCAAACTAAAGACAAACTCGTACAATTCTCCTTTTGTAATCTTCAACATAACACTTGAACGAATGAAATTCGAAATTCAAATTGCCAATGTCGGTAATAGTTTAGGACTTGTAAGTTTGAGATGAAACATCATGAATTTGTAACAAATCTTGTAATTTGGAATTGATATCAATGTAAGCATTTGAGTTTGAATATCTGTTGAATAGTTTCATCATTACTCGTAGCAATCCTGAATTATTACTTGGAATTTCAATAGAATTTGACTCGATACTTGCAAATGGCACAATTTGTACAACTCATAAGAATTGACGCAAAATGTTCAAGCTTTTATTTTGTACCTTTGAATTGTGCAACATAACCGTTCCAAACTTGTAATCACTTGAAATCCCTTTGAAATCGGTTTGAATGGATAAAATTGTTCTTACAATTTGAACTTGAATTGAAATAACTTAATAACTATTGTTCAAAATACCGATTGACAAAATTCCCAAAACTTGTAAAATTGAATGGACATAGCGCTCTTTCGAACATTTGAATGAGATCCGCATTTGAGCGGTGTTCGAAATTTCGATCTGCCAATGTTGGTGTAAATTTAAGATTTAGAACTCGAACTTATAACCTTGAACATTCGATTTTTGTGAAAATCCGATAATTCTATTCGCATCGTTCTTTAAGTGGAATTCAAAATTTCCTTTGAACTCACACTACGACCATCTTGTTAAATCGAAACCAACATCCTAATTGGCCGAGAACTTGAACCTCCTTTTCAAATTTGAGTTAGAAATGCCCACCATTCTAAACAAAGCGACAAAGCCAGCATAGCCATTTTAAAATCCGGACCTTGCCAATGATATTTTTGAGGCGATATTCATCCGATTCTCAATCAACCTCCCATTGGTAGATAAAACATCAACAAAATGCACATATGAAAGCGTTAATCATAAACCAGCAGACGATTTTGCTCCCAATTTTTTAATCCGATGCAAGCGGAACATGCGAGGACGCATTCGAGAATGACCATGTCATTCACATTCCTGAATCCGTACATCCTTTCTTTCACAGAAACCAGCAACAGAGATGATGACAAGCAGGGCGAACATCGAGTGTACAATCGAAAGCCGGCGAGGAAAATCGGTGACCAAGAAAACCAACCTTGAATGAATACGAGTCTCTTATACTAATTGTCAGCAATTAAGTCCCATATTTTCTTGGAAAGCTTGACAAATGAGCCACACGAATTTTATAAAAATAAACGGAGGGTAAATTTTGGGGTGCGACAGTTGCCCCTATTGAATCATCTTAGACCTGGTAAGTGAGAAAGATTGACAACTTTTGAACGTTCAAGGTGGAAGAGGATTGAATACTAGAGAACCACGAAAATTTGCCGTGGCGGAAACCAAAGCCCACGAAAATAGATAACATATCTTGGTTACGGACCAAGAAAAACACTTGAAGAGAACTTACTAAGTATTAACGGAATGCTTTAACACAAAAGTACACGGTGAGAAATAACTGGGAGATTTCGACAACACTGGGGATAACCGTGTAACCGAAACGCGTTTGACAATACTTTTAAAGAAAATGCTATGAGAAAAGAAACGAACTTCTCAAGCGAATGAGAAAAACAATATCTTGAGAAATTTAACATGGCTGAGAACTTAACAAAGAGTTCTCTGAACTAAGGACTACCTGGAGGCCTTAAACAAAATTGAAAAACGACATGATTGGGAACTTAACAAAGAGTTCCCTGATTGACATAATTGAGAACTTAACAAAGAGTTCTCTGATTGACAAGACTGAGAACTTAACAACGAGTTCTCTGAACTAAGGACTACCCGGAGACCTTAAACAAAATTGAAATGACACGATTGAGAACTTTAACAAAGAGTTCTCTGAATGACTAAGGACTACCTGGAGACCTTAAACAGAATTGAAATGACACGATTGAGAACTTAACAAAGAGTTCTCTGAATGACAAGACTGAGAACTTAACAAAGAGTTCTCTGAATTAAGGACTACCTGGAGACCTTACACAGAATTGAAAAACGACACGATTGAGAACATAACAAAGAGTTCTCACGAATGACAAGGCGAGAACTTAACAAAGAGTTCTCTGAATTAAGGACTACCTGGAGACCTTACACAGAATTGAAATGACATGATTGGGAACTTAACAAAGAGTTCCCTGATTGACAGGATTGAGAACTTAACAAAGAGTTCTCTGAATTACTAAGGACTACACAGGAGACCTTAAGCGAATTGAAATAGCGAGTTGGGAACTTAACAAAGAGTTCCACGATTGTGAGATTGAGAACTTAACAAAGAGCTCTCTGATTGACAAGATTGAGAACTTAACAAAGAGTTCTCTGAATAGATGGATTGAGAACTTAACAAAGAGTTCTCTGAATAGATGGCTTAGAACAAATATCGAATTGTTGGTGCACAAAAGTGCGAGCCATGGCATCTTGAATGTCTTTGACCGTGTAACTTCGAGTTACCGTAGAACAAAATCGATGGCGCACCCAAGAATACAATTCTATGGGGATAAACATAATAATATCCACACCGGTGATATAGATGTTTATGAAGTCGGTAAATCTTGTTTCCGACATTTACGCGATGAGAGATCTTCTTGAACATGTGCGGACATGTTGAACAACCACGAGTTGACAAGATCTTCAATTTGTATGCAGATAGCTTTACCGTTGATAGAAGAATTAGATTCAGCGTCTGCTACTGAAAAGCTTCTAGGGTAATGAGCTTCAATTTGCTGACATTGTATGGATAATGCGTTGCAGCAAGTGGATATGTAGATCAACGTCTGAGTGGGAGAAAATATCTTGAGATTTGAATAAACACCCCGCCGAGTGGATATTTATTGTTGAGTAGTTGATAACTTCTTTGAAATAAGCGCACGAAGTTTGATGTAATTTTACGAGAGAACTCAGAGGAGTATACTGTGGAAGTCACTGCCAATAGCATTTGCTGAGAAGATTCTTGTCTGAAAGAAGTCTTTGAAAATACCAAGAATGATATTGTAGTAATCCTCTCTGAAGGGGATTCACTTGGGGAGTGAAATAAGCTTCGCTGGGGAAACTTCGTAAGAAAACCATGTGAAAAATTCACTGGGGATTCCCGGTTGAATAACTTTGTTGACATTAGAGTCCATCTGATAGATACAACTGTTTCACTGGGGAATAAATCTCGATTTGGAGAAACCATCAGTTGTGAAGATCCATACAAGTATATAACTTGTGTCGGAGAATAGAGGATAATTTATCGTCTGAGAACTACTCCTTCAAAGTTTGATCCTTACGAGGATATATGCGGCTTCTATTGAGAAAACCTGCAAAACAAATAGACGAAGCTAATGCATGAGTATGATGTGCATGATATGATATGCATGATGTGATTTTTTTTTAATGCAAATGATGCATGATTTCTATTGTTGGGAGAAGGAAAATATCCTTTGGGGAATCAATTGAACGATCTTGTTGTCATAAGAGTTCACTGGGATGATCGATCGATTCTACGGGAAGAGACTTCATTGGGAGATGACAATATTGTCAACATGTCTTTCACACAAGCATTCTCCACGGGCTGGGGAAAGGCTAGATCGTCATTTGAGAAAAGTCTCCGCTTTTAATGGGGTACCCCAAAAGACTCTATAAAAGTTACATTTGATATAAGAGTTTGCTTGGGAAACCCGATCATTCAGGCAGTTCGACTTGAGAATCATCCTCGTTGTAGACCAATTATGGTCGAGCCCTCAAACTTGTGATCGGAAGAACTAAATTTGTCATTCAATAATAGTCTTCAAATCATGATTCTGCTGAGAACAATCAATAACCGATCTTGGAATAACCCGAGTCCTGGCTGAGGTTTATGGATGAATGTGCTATGTAATATATGATATGAATGCATGAATGCATGAATATCTGGTCGATGTATTGGTTATCAAAGCTGAATGCCCGCATAGGGATCAATGGATAAAAGAACATGGCACAACAAGATGATTGACCAAGCTCAAATATTGAATTGCATTTGGAAGGGCTGCAATGCTAATTCTTGTAGAGCGAAGAATAGCAAACTTACGAGTTGATCGAGACAATGATGATTATAGGCGTGCCCATGCGTGGGAATGCAGTGCATTAGATTTTGCACTTGAATCGCATATGCCTCGATGCAGTAGACCTTCTAAAA
Source organism: Vicia sativa (assembly GCA_021764765.1). Lineage (NCBI taxonomy): Eukaryota > Viridiplantae > Streptophyta > Magnoliopsida > Fabales > Fabaceae > Vicia > Vicia sativa. The sequence goes on from CM038794.1 coordinate 6,850,308, forward strand.
ATATTTCGAAAAGTGCCCGACATCACGTATTTTGACGCAATACTTCAAAGGAAGCGAGATATTCGATATGGGAATATCATGCCTTGATAAGTCTTGGAGGTATTTCCGCACCTCAAAATAACCTCCTTAGATTTACCGAACCTCAGAGTGGCGGATTTTGCATAGATTTACGACATGCCCCAGGATGAACATTGGAGAGACTCCAACGTCTCGAGGTAGTTGCTTCAGATGAATCTTTTCAGCTAGCTTGCTCTAGGATGAGTCTTGGAAAGACTTCTACATCTCGAATATTTTCCTCAGGTCGAATGCATCTGAATAAGGAGCTATGCGAGCATTGGGAAGACCTTCCCCAGGACGAGCTTTAGAGAGACCTCTACGTCTCGAAGTAATTGCTTCAGACTAATCAACAAGTGAGCGATTAACTTGGTGGAACAGGAGCTTTTGAAGGCTTCCACGCGTCGAAGTAATTGTCTCAGATTGATTGGAACCGAACGATCAGTTCGAAAAAGATCGAAGCGAAATGCCCCACTGTAAATAGCCTTAGAGAAACTCCCATGTCTCGAAGTGACTGCTTCAAGTTGACTGAAACATGGAATGACAGTTGTCCCAGGCTAACTGCTCTTTTGAGAAGGACTAACTCCATTGATGACTGCTCTTTAAAGATTTGCCCTTAGATTGGCGGAAATTCGAGGAGCTGAATTTCGATTTGATTGCCCCCAAATTAACAGAATCTTGAGAAGACAACTTGTGATATGCTCAAAGGTCCTTGGCGTCACCTTGATACAAACAAGCTGCTAACTTGAGAATAATCAAGTTTCTCTTCTTTGGACAAAGTTAAACTCTTCACTGATGTTCATTATGAGAACTTCTTCAATGTCGAACAAATGTTTTACATGTAGAAGAATGTTTGTTGACAATTATAATGCAACATTTATGCGTCTTGAAGTTTTGTATGAAAAACATGACTTTTTTGTGAGTGAAACACTTTTGGAGTGCAACACTGAAAATTTTCTTTTCGAAAGATAAGGCGAGCATATGATACCAACACAGATAGTTAGCACGCACTGTAGGAGTCAGGTAAACGCGATCTCTTCGTTATATGCTCTTGAACTAACCCTTGCTTCAATTAGGACTTTTGAGGGTTGTAACGTGGCTTGGTTCACAGGTTTTTTAGAAAAAAAGATTTTTAGGCTCAAAATATTTGGTGCCCGCCCATTCTCCATGATGTTCTTCAATCCTAAGTTCAACTATCTGATACGAACACTCATCTCTCGAGAGGAGTTTTACGATGGTTGAGGAACCGATATGAGGTTTCTTGGACACAACAGTCACTCTCATTTTGTCTTTTGGTATTTGACCACACAACTTGTTCTTTGTTGAAAAATCTTCTTTGACAATGCATTTCAAGATTTTCTTTTCTTAAATTTTGCCTGACTTTTGCCTAAGCGACTTATTGCTAAGTTCCGACTTAGCGGGTTTTTTGTCTTTTTCTATTCATCTTCTTTTTTGAACAAGTCGTGGATTTATACACAACCTTTGATTTGTTAGAAGTGATAGTGACTGTCCGAGTCCTTGGGTTGATGAAGGGTAACCATTGTGGTGTCGTCATTTGCTGACCTTCTGATGTGCGAGAGATACCTAACATGGTATCATTCTCCTTTGATACACACTGTTGATAGATGGAGGTCGATTACTGTGGTTTTGACCTTTCTTAACCTTTTGAAGGATAGCCATTGTTGTATCCTATGATGCACACTCTCTTGATGAGTTCTGAACGCTCAATCAGAATAGCTGAACACTACCCGCCCACAGAGTAAAAATGACGAGGGTTTTTTCTGAACAGAAAAGAAACTCCTACTTCAAGGCTCGAAGGGGTTAACGAGGGTTTATCTCCCTTATAACTCCGGTGTTTAGGGATTTAAAACAAGGCCTGTACATCATTAGCAGGGTTCTACTCAAAAGCACATGACTAGAGACCTGGCACTTCTTAATCATCGTCATTCTCCCTCCAATCTTTGCCTAGGCGAAAGGATTGGTAACGTTGGTATCAAAAATGCTCGTAAATCGTTTTAAAGAGTGATAACGAATTGAGTGACAACGAATGGATTACTTCAAGAACGAACATATTCATTGCATTAAGATAAAAACAAACAAGTTTCTACATGCAAACAAAGTTTAAACAATTAAACAAGGTACATATGAAAATGCAGTAAAGAAATAACAAGATTGTCATTGTTGAGGAGACTTGGCTCTGCCTTGACTTGTTGATTCTGATAACTTTCAATAGTCTTGGCATTCACTTGAGTATAGGGCTGCCATTCACAAACAGATTCCCTCCTTGAATAGTCAAGTATTTCTGGTCAATCAGTTGTTGAACCTTGGCTTTGTAGGCGCTGCAATCCTCTGTTGAGTGGCCTACTGTACCAGCATGGTATCCACATCGCGCGTTATGATCATAACCAAGCGGGAAAAATTTTGGTGGGTTAAGAAATTTAGGAACCACCAATGAGCTTTGAATCAGATATGGCAGAAGTTGACTGTAGGTCACTGGAATTGGATCAAGAGGAGCATTCCCTCTTTCCAAATTATTCTGAGGCACAGTTTGATTTTGAGGGTCCTGACTCTGAAGTTGAGGAAGATCAGACAGAAGTTGTTGATGCAAAGATTCGAAAGATGGTAATGGAGGATAATGGGTTGGTGATGCAACCGACTTCCCTTTGCTAGAATTCGAGATGTCTTTGCCGAAGGTTACCACCTTTTCTGAAGTGAACATCTGGTCTACTTCGTCACTACTCTTCAAAGTCTCGACTTCTTTTTGGCAAGCAATCGTCCCAATGAGTTTTGGAAGTTCCCCAAAATTGCCATGATTAGACCTTGCAAGTAAGATGTCCAAGTTCGACCCATTTTGTTTAAAAAACAGAGTTTTATCATCAATTAACTCTTGAACTGTGCATTTGAAGGCCGTACAATTCTCAGTTTCGTGTCCCACAGAGTTAGCATGAAAAGCACATCTAGCTTTCTCATCAAACCAAGCCTTAACAACCCCTGGTACTGGCCTCAATTCCCTTGGTGTCACAACGCCACTCTGAATCAAGTAAGGCAATAGTTGAGAATATGACATCGGGATTGGCTGAATATCCTGTGGAGCATATCGGCGATAATGCGGATTAACATGCTGATTTGGTTCCTTCTTCTTCGATCGGGAAGCAAGCAATTGCTGTTGTCGAGGAATCCTCGAAGGCGAAGGCCGAGGATGATACTCAGTAGGAGAATTTCGAACTGGAGAGTTCGCCACATGCGGATGTCCTTGACTCATGGAGACGTCAGATGATAGAGTAGCAACCAAACTTGCGGGGATTGGTGTGGTGTTGCACTCTCTTTTCAACACAACTTGCAAGAGATCCATGACCAGATTCATCTGACCCTTCAAGTGCTTTACTTCTGCCTTCAAAAGTTCCTGACCACGCTGAAGCTCGTCTATAGTCCTCTGAGACATCCTTGGAGTTCTGAACTCGCGTCGAGTAGACAGTTTGATATTTCTGGACAGAAGAAATGAAATGAGCTTTCTGATGAAGATGAAATGCATGCATTAAATAATGCAAACGATATGTAAAGGTAATGCATGTAAGAATGCAATGATGATAATGCATGTAAGAATGCGACATGGTAATGCATGTAAGAATGCAACGTGATAATGCATGTAAGAATGCAACATGGTAATGCATGTAAGAATGCAATGGTATAGTAATGCGCATGTAATAATGCGGCGATAGTGATGATGCATATAAGAATGCACTGATGGTGATAATGCATGTAATAATGCAATATGATGGGGATGCATGTAAGAATGCAATGTGATGCGATACATATTAATGTTATGCGCAAAAATCACATGTAAAGTTAGACGGACAAGGGTTTAAAGGGACGGTCGGACATGGTTTCGACGTCTACCCAACATTCCCTCCCTGGGTGGCTCTTAGGGTTTTTGATACAACAAACACAAATTTTTGTGCATTGCAAAAGATACTTGCAACGCTTCAACTCTTTTTCCTTTAAGAGAATTTGGCTTGAGGGAGAGTTACGTATTTACCGAATAGACAAAGCAGGTCTAACGATATAACAAACGTAACCCTCAACACTGGGATCTGAACGGGGTGCTCAAAATCATTGATCCCAACTTGGATATACCATTTTTACCGCAAATAAATTTGTGATTAGATGATATAACCAAGAACGTCTCATTTGAGCATTCTTACCGGTTAGGTTTTCCTTAAAGGTCAAAACTAGAGGAAAAATCCCTTCTAACAACATTATAGTCAATGCAAAGATAACTTGCAATCGGCGATAATGTCTTCGAAAGAACCTCCCCTAGGTGTGGTCTTCGCACCAACTTACAAGACATTTCCGTCTAGCAAATCAATACTACACAACCACTCTAATTTATGTGTTCTATAGCCTTGGTAGTGGGCTTTTCCTATAGTCCCATCCATCATTCCCACACACAATAATATACCAACAAGGTAATATTTAAAGCGAAGGAAGGAAAAAAATAAACACACAAATAGAGTGATAAAAAGAAAGCGGAAATAAACACACATACGAAGAACCAAACTAGGGTTGACACGCTTAGTCAATTGGATCCCCAGTGAAGTCGCCAACTGAAGCAATTCGATTTTCAAAAAATCTTTCGATTCTCGAAAACTAGTGAAATCGCCACCTAATTTTATTTATTCCAAAAGGAAAGGGAAAATATAGATAAAACCCCAAACAAACGGATAAGACGGTCTACGACCAAAAATTGGAATCGGGAGTCGGTTATGTAAGGGGAAGGTGTTAGCACCCCTTACATCCATCGTACTCGATGGGACCCGTTTAGTTCTAAGTGTGTGTGTATATTCGCTAATCTTTAAGTTATAAAAGAAACGAAATTTGATTCTGATATTTTGAGTTTGGCACGGTTTTTGAACCGCGGGCCTACATATTCCCTTGTGCAATGGGAAAGTCAAAACTCTGTAGTTCCTCTTAAAAAGGTTTTAATTAGTGGTATTGATTTTATCTGAAAAATCGTGCGCCTAGACGTTTCAAATGTTTTGAGATAGGACTTGTTTTGTTTGTTTGAAAAGCTTAAATCCTCGCTCGTATTTGAAACGACTATTGCACCCTCTTTATCTGAAAAGAGTTTTAATGATTGCATATGAGCAATAAAAAGAGTTTGAATGAGTTATTTTGTTTTTATGTGGGAGACAAGTATTGGACCATAAGCGTTCAACGGCTAACGCCCCAATTACTCGGATGAGTGGACAGAAACATCCGAATCATCTTTTTCTACCCAAAAAGTTTTATTATGAAAAGGTGAGGTGAAACGTGGTTCACGTTGATTAATTCAATTAAGACACCAAACATACGGTCGGGGGTCGATACTGGACTGACTACCATATGTTTGGGAAGAGGGAGAAGTAGAGCATTTATGAAATTATTTTGAAAAGAAACTCGACGTTGGATCGAGGTTTAGAACCTTAAATTATGAAAGCATTCTGATGCGCGTGCTGAGAGAAAATGGAAGCGGGTTATGATTAATCAAGTATATGGACTTAATTAACCTCGTGAGGACAGGTGCTCCTATCCCCAACCATGAGACCCTGGTGCATGGAAAATTGGTATATAGACCAATGTTTTTTCGGGTTATGATCGATTGAAGCAACAAGGGCTTCAACCAATCTCGTAAGGATGGCTATGCCCATCCCTAACCATGAGACCCTTTAAGAAATCGGCGTATGAGCCAATCAAGATGAAATCGAATTGATTTTAAATTTGAATTGTGTGTAACGTGTACAATGGTGAATAGATGCTGAATGGATAAGTAAGCAGACAAAGATGCCATACAATACAATCGGAAATTTAAATAATTAGTAGAGATGATTTTTTCTGTTTGAAGAAAAATCGACTAATAGTTTAATCGATAAGTCGTCAAACAAAAACTATCAGATCCAATAACTATTTATTACATCGCAACAAGAATATTATTTACGATAAAATAATTAATTGACAAGATAAGTTTAGAAATAGCCTGGGTGACGCGGACTTTGGACAATGCGAAGAGAAATCCATCTGAACTCGAATACTCCGTAAAACTCCTCATATGCTGGCGATCAGGTGCGTCAGATCTTTCCTCTTCGAAAATACTCCAATGATCCAATTGATGTATTATCATATACATTTTTTTTTTGCCAACTTTCTACTTAACATGATTTTCTCTTATGAATTAAACAATCAAAATAAGATGAAGAAAAAAGGTAAAGAAAAGAAAATTTGCTTAACAAAGGTGGTGACACTTGTCACCACCAGACACACCCACCTAATAATAAAAAAACAAATAAACCAAAAAATATATTTATTATTTTTTTAAAAAAAAAAGGAAAAAGGAAAAGGAAAGTTTGAAACAACAACTCAGTCTTCTTTCTCTTTCACATCTCTCTCACGCGTGTACCCATTCTGGGTTTTCTCTTCTCCAACTCACTCTCGCCGTTTGCATGTTTCTGCTCTTTCTCTCGACGCGATCGAAACCCTCGCCGGTCACTCTCTCTCGCCGTGATTCTGTTTCTGCTCTTTCTCTCGACGCGATCGTCCATCGCCGCTCATCTCACGGCGTCGCGATTTCGCGTTCTCTCTCTCGACCGATTCGCCGTCTCTCTCTCGATCATCCCCGTTACTGCATGTTTCGATTAGGATTGTTTGATTTCTGATTTCGGTTTGTTTTATGTTTGATCTCTGATGTGATTTCAGTTTCTGATTGCTGGTCATGTTTGTGTTGACACATGTTTGGAATGGAAAAGAAGGAGGACGGCGAAAACGTTCGCAACCCCCTTCGTCGACACAAAAAATGGGTACTACCTTTCTTGAACTCTTTCTTTCTCTACTTGTCAGAATGAATTTCTGAACAATACATAATCTGAAGGCGCTTAGGTTAGGAACATGATGAGTGTTTTGATGCTGTTATGTTGGTGTTACAGTTTTCTGTTTGGGGCTTTTGTTTTCTTGCTGGTTGTCAGTTCACATTTCCTGTTGGTTTTGGATTCTGGGATTTCGTTTTTTCATCTTCTTTCTCTTTTGTTGCCCATCGGTTTTGAAATGGTAGAACAGATGCTTCTTTTCTGGCTGGGTTCGGTTGAACTGATACTAACTCTTGATTTTCTTTTTGGGTCTGATCTTGGTATTGAATCTTTTTTGATTTTGTGTTCTGGTCTCGATTGTTAAGAACAGATACTCCAACCTCTCTTTTTTCATATGGCTTTTGTTTATATATCCTGAACAGATATGACATTGATCTTGGCATGTCTATGTTGCTTGAAATGTGGTCTAACACCATGCTGTCTGCTCTTGTCCCTGTTGCTTGTTTTTGTGGCCAAAGACCATGCTATACTGTCCTGAATTTCTGAGTTTCTTGACTGTTGTTAGCTTACACCATGCTTTTGCTTCTTTTCCTTCTGTCTTTCTCAACTGTCCCTGCTGCCCTTTGACTTTTGTTGGCTGTGAATTAATGTATACTTGCTGCCTTTTGGATATTAGACTGTGAACTGATACAATACTTGCTGCCCGGAAAAAATGTTGCTTTGTATGCTTATTCGTTGTATGCTTGTCGCTCGGAATATTAATCTGTCGCTGTTGTAATACCCGCTGCCCAGAATTAGATTTGTCGCTTTATATGCTTTCTGCCCATAATTAAAAATTGTCGCTTCGATTCTTTGTGTATGCTTGCTGCCCGAGTTCGATGCTATGATGAATGCTGAGCGAATTTTTGTTTGTGAACTGAATTGAATCATGATTTGCAAACAAAATTAATTTCCGCCGATGATTAATCTACAAAACGAGATTCTGAGGCTTAGCATAAAACCTGATTCCGCCTAACGCCTAATGATGATGTTTATGACAAAAGAATAAACTTTGATAATTTTCCGCATTGTGTCGTTTTGTTTTGCTTGCTAATGCATTTTTTCTCTTTGTTTCATGTGGCGAGTGGAAATCGGATCAAAAGATAGGAAAGCTTTGACAAGAAGATGGCGAGGGATGAAGAATAAGCAAGCATGAAGATTGAATGACGATGTTGGCACGAAGATGGTGACGATCCGAAGATTATTGTCGCTTTATAACTTGTAGTTTTAGGATTTAGAATTTCTTTTGTAGAATCATCGCAAACTAAAGACAAACTCGTACAATTCTCCTTTTGTAATCTTCAACATAACACTTGAACGAATGAAATTCGAAATTCAAATTGCCAATGTCGGTAATAGTTTAGGACTTGTAAGTTTGAGATGAAACATCATGAATTTGTAACAAATCTTGTAATTTGGAATTGATATCAATGTAAGCATTTGAGTTTGAATATCTGTTGAATAGTTTCATCATTACTCGTAGCAATCCTGAATTATTACTTGGAATTTCAATAGAATTTGACTCGATACTTGCAAATGGCACAATTTGTACAACTCATAAGAATTGACGCAAAATGTTCAAGCTTTTATTTTGTACCTTTGAATTGTGCAACATAACCATTCCAAACTTGTAATCACTTGAAATCCCTTTGAAATCGGTTTGAATGGATAAAATTGTTCTTACAATTTGAACTTGAATTGAAATAACTTAATAACTATTGTTCAAAATACCAGTTGACAAAATTCCCAAAACTTGTAAGAATTCTGAATGGACTCGCAACGCTCTTTCGAACATTTGAATGAGATCCGCATTTGAACGGTGTTCGAAATTTCGATCTGCCAATGTTGGTATAAATTTAAGATTTAGAACTCGAACTTATAACCTTGAACATTCGATTTTTTTGTGAAAATCCGATAATTCTATTTCGCATCGTTCTTTAAGTGGAATTCAAAATTTCCTTTGAACTCACACTTACGACCATCTTGTTAAATCAGAAACCAACATCCTAATTGGCCCGAGAACTTGAACCTCCTTTTCAAATTTGAGTTAGAAATGCCCACCATTCTAAACAAAACGACAAAGCCAACAGTAGCCATTTTAAAATCCAGACCTTGCCAATGATATTTTTGAGGAAGCGATATTCATCCCGATTCTCAATCAACCTCCCATTGGTAGATAAAACATCAACAAAATGCGCACATATGAGAAACTGTTAATCATAAACCAACAGACGATTTTGCTCCCAATTTTTTAATCCGATGCAAGCGGAACATGCTAGGACGCATTCGAGAATGACCATGTCATTCACATTCCTGAATCCGTACATCCTTTCTTTCATAGAAACCAGCAACAGAGATGATGACAAGCACAGGACGAACATCTGAGTGTACAATCTTAAAGCCCGGTAGAGGAAAATACAGTGACCAAGAAAACCAACCTTGAATGAATACGAGAGTCTCTTATACTATTTGTCAACAGAATTAAGTCCCATATTTTCTTGGAAAGCTTGACAAATGAGCCACACGAATTTTATAAAAATAAACGGAGGGTAAATTTTGGGGTGCGACAAGTGTTTAAGAAAACCTTGGTCATTTCCTTCTCTTCTAATGGTGGGTTGACTTGGGCAGCAATTTCCCTCCAACGTTGAGCGTTTTCTTTGAATGTCTCTCTTTCCTTCTGGGACATGGAGCGGAGTTGATCCCGATCTGGAGCCATATCCAAGTTGAATTTGTATTGTTGGACAAAGGCTTCGCCTAGGTCATTGAATGTTTGGATATTCGCACTGTCTAGTCCCATGTACCACTTCAGTGCGGCACCGGTGAGACTGTCTTGGAAGTAGTGAATCAATAGTTGGTGATTGTCATTGTACGTAGACATTTTCCTTGCATACATCATAAGATGGCTCTGTTGACAGGAATTTCCTTTATACTTTTCAAAGTCAGGGACTTTGAACTTTGCAGGTATCCTTACGCGAGGAACTAAGCATAGGTCATGGGCGTTCTTCCCAAACAATTCCTTTCCACGAATTGTTTTGATCTCAAGCTGCATCTTTAGGAGCTGTTCTTGGAGATTATCCATTTGGCCACGAGGATTCATGTTATCGCTTGGACTATGGTGAACTTCTTCATCTACAGTAGTATGAACTACAGATGCTGAGTTTGTCATGATCGGTTGAGACACCGTCATAGTGACTTGCGGAAAGGTTACTCCATGCTGTGGAGTAAGTGTTGAGTTTTGCAAAGTAGGCACTTCAAGCGTGGTTGTTTGTACTTGAGAAGTCGGTTGACGAAATCCGATGCCGAAATTGAAAGGCATGCCCCATGGATAACCTTCTGGCATACTGAAGAGTGAACTACTGGCTGCAACAGTTGAAACTAGAGTAGTAGTAATTTCTGAAATCGCCGCTTGATTTTGACTGCTCGATGTTGCTTGCTGACTTTGCGCAGTTGCCAACGAATTTACCAAAGAAGTGAGTCTCTCCACCTCTTCTTGCAGTGTTGTCACTGTGCTACGAAGCTCAACATTTTCTTGCTCAAAGCCTTCCATTATTTTCCTTCTTTTTGAACGTGTATTGTATGTACGAGTTGGCTGTGGAAGTGGTCGAGAAACTCTAAGACGCGACAGCTTGGCGATCTTTTCCTTTCTGGAAAAAAATTCCAAAAGATCAAACTCTAAACAACAAACTCGATGTGCAAAGTATGATGCATGATTATGAATGTAAAGAAAGATTTCCAAAGAATTTATGCTAAAAGAGAAATTTCTGGCAAATATTTGGATGGAAAACGCTTATTTTATTGATTATTGAAAGAAGATTACAACGATTTTTGTTTTTGAGCATAGCTCACACAAATGATAAAATAAATGATAAAAATTACAATCTAAATTAATTAATCGTCGTCGTCGGATGAAGATCCAAAGGCTTGATGTAGCTTCAACTTCAAGATTTCCTTTCCATAGTGAGCTTTCAGTTCAGCTTTCTCGACTTTTAGCTTGCTGATGACTTTCTTCCACTCGTCGGGAGCGGGATCGCTGGTTGTCATTTCCTCAAGCTTTCTTTTCCTTTCTTTGATGTATATTTTGATCACATTATCTTTCTGACGAATCTTCTCATCTTTCTCCATGAGCCATTCATCCTGGAAGTAGAGCGTCTTTTCATGATCTTTGACTTGCTTCTTGAGCTTCTCATTTTCAAGATCAGTCTTAAGGAACTTGTCTTCCAAAGCCTCTTTATCGAGCCTCATCTTGGCCAAAGCTTCTTGGTATTCTCCCATAGTCTCGACGGGAAAAATTGTTGATTTAGAAGCGGTTGAGGACATGGGTTCTTCATAAGCATAAGGCATTCGAAATTCCTTTGCTCTTTTCTTCACCCAAGAAGTATAGATTTCCATGGCTACACAATTCCTTGCATTACCTTTTTCCTTCCTTCGAATGTGATGCCAAGCTCTGATCATTCTGGCTTTCAAACCTTGGGAATCCTCCTCTTCATGATAGAAGTAGCTCTCCACTGTAAAACAAAGAGGTTTACTAGAGTTTGCGTACCCGAGTTGACGTCTCGCCAAGAATGCGTTGTAGTTGATTCCTCCTTTCGTACCAATGAGAGGTACGTTGGCAAATTCTCCACAACTTTCAATGATTTCCATCTCATTGTCTGCCAAGGTATACCAATGGATATCGTCATTTGTAAGAGACATGAGTCTTCGAGACCAATGCCAATCGTCTTTTTTTCGCGGAAGATAGGAGATTTAGGCAAGTGCGAAACAATCCATTTGAAAAACAGAGGTACACAACACACGATAGTTCCATCTCCTTGACGATTCCTATGATGAATGGAGAAGTATGTGTCACCAAGCAAAGTGGGAACAGGATTTCCAATCAGAAAGATCCTTATGGCGTTGACATCAACGAAACTTGGGACGTTGGGAAACAACACCAATCCATAGATAAGTAAAGCTAAAATAGCTTCAAAGGCTACCATACTACCGACTTCAGAGAATTTAAGAGCCTTCTCCATTAGGAACTTTGAAGTTAGTCCTAAGAGTTTTCCTTTGGTAGTTAGGTTTTTGTCTATCTCAGATTTCTTTAAGTGATTCATTGTTGCAATGACTGGTGCCTTGGGAATGGCTTCCAAACCATTGAAAGGCACCTTATCTGAAACTGAGATGCCTAGGATGTGTGCGTACTCTTCCAAAGTAGGCATCAATTGATAATCAGGGAAAGTGAAACAGCGATAGACTGGATCGTAAAACTGAACGAAAGTTTTGAGAAGTCCTTCATCGACATTAGTGTTTAGAATAGTTAAAAGAGTTCCATAGCGTTTTCTGAAATCCGAGGGATCTTCTACCAAGGATGCTAACTCTTTCAACTTTCCTACCTCAGAATTCTAAAGCGTATCTCTTGGTGAATCTTCCTCGGCGTCCATCACTCTAACCTAAAATATTTACAAAGAAAAATCTCTAAATTCTTTGGAAATGGGAAGAGAAACGAAGTTTTTGAATGAATGCATGAATGAATGCTGCAAACATGGTTAGTGGTTATACACACGTTCAAACGTTCGAAGTCACGAGCATGAGGCCAATGATAAGAATCAAACGTGGGTAAGTTCTAAGGGCTTATTCATCGTGAATCGGGTTCTACGATGTCTGAGCTCAACGCTTCTCTTTGAAATATTATCGGATTTATTGAATACTCGAAGTCCAATAATATTTTTCAAGAAAAACTCGCCTGATCGTAGTCTCGCATGACAATTATTCTAGGCTTACGCCCGAATAATTTCTGCACTACATCCTAAATGGCCAGGATGGGTTATGTGTTCTGACCACTCGACCGTTAGTTCTCTTGAAAGGAAAATGTCTTTGCAAATACTTGCTAAACACAAATACTACCAAGACAACCTCCACTGAGAGAGGGATCTCAAATTAACTCCGTAAGTACTGAGACTTCTCACAAGTTAATAGGACTATACCCCCACCTAGATCTTAAAATGTTTCTTAAATTCGGGTTAGGATTTCTTTCCATCAGATGAAATCGCGAAAACACACAATAAAGAGAAACAAACATATGCACATATGAAAGCTTAACCCCTTTTTTTCTTTTTGAAAACAAAAAAATATTGGTGCTCTTGAGCAGAGTCACATTTTTTTTGAAAAATCAAAATTTAGCGTACTCCCCAGCAGAGTCGCCATTTTTCCTGTTCGCGTTATAAACAAGTGTGTGTAAAACAAACGTTTAAAACGAGCGTAACTTGATTATTTACATGTTTGAATGTGTACAAGGAAGTAAATATGTACACGAATGAGTATTTATGTACAAGGAGATGTGGATGTACATAGGAGGGTTTTGGACTTACAAGTAAGGAGGCCATTGGTTTAAAAGCGGTTTCACAGGAATAATGCTCCTTTTAATACCAATGGTATTCGATCTATATCAATCGAAACAAAACAAGCGATCGAAGTTAAATGCGTACTTGAGTATTTACAAAAGTATCGTATTATGTACAGGTAAAATTGGTATGTACATGAAAGAATTAGATATGTACAAGGAAATATGTATGTACATAGAAAGAATTTTGGGACTTACAAGTAAGGGAGGCCCATGATTGGTTAAGAAATTCGAGAGAAAGCGAATTCGGTTTATCGTCAAATCGGATCGATCATGGAAAAGATGTAAGTTTGATGAAACGTTTTGAAAAATGATCTTTGAAAGTGTTTTTGAAAGATGAAATATATTTACAAGAAGTTTGGAAAAGAATCGGGCTTCGAAAGTTTGAAAAAAAAAACGCCTTTGAAAGTGCTTTAAAAAGTACTCAAATGTATCGTTTCATTTCGATAAAAATATAATCGATGAAAGTTTTTCTGAAATTTTTTGACACTATCATAAAATAGATATGTTAATTGACATGTGTACAAAAAATCACCTCAAAATGAGGAGTTTTGATTGGGTTTTGAAAGAGTCAAAGTTTGCAAAAAATATGAAAAAAAAATGACAAAGTTTGGCAAAAATGGTCCCAAGGCTACTCGAACCCGGGACCATTAGGCAAGGCGTGGCAAGAATGACTTAAGAGTGAGCTGGAAACCGCTGGGGCGGCAATACAACCGTGTATTGAAATCAAACCATGTTATAATATTATAAACTGGATATTTGAATTTGAAAAAACGCGCGCAAGCTTCTTCTTCTTCCTCCAATTTTCAATCAGCCATGGATTGCTTGTTTCTCAACGAAATTGCTCGATGTAAACATCAAACTTGATCGAAATTTAACCAGGAACATGATGATGTGGTTTAATTTCATTTATTTTTAGCTTAACATGATTAAATTCCCAGAAATCACTAAGAACCCTAATTCTTTAAAATCAAATTGAAATCACGTATGGTTAATGAATTGAGCAATTGATTGAGGGTTATTGATCAGTGATGGTGCAGAAACAAAACGGCCAAGAGCTTTTTGAACTGGAAGCAAGGAATCAAGGAGTTTGAAGTTCGAGTTCTTACCTCTTGAAGCTGAGATCGAAATCGTTAATGGAGTGTTTCCAGAACTGTTTTGATGATTCCTATAGCACCAACGGACTTCAAGGATCGTGTGAGGATGGTCTGCTCACTCTGAATTTGCCTGGATCATTCCAACCAAGTCCACCTGCATAAGCTTCAAAGTGAACCTTGAATTCGATGTTAGAGATGTTACAGGTCAAGGTTAATGGTCTGCATCATCCATGTGGAGTATGTTGATGATGTTTGAGTCAAAAAATCACAACTTGCTCGAGCCAAAGATCAAATTCGAAGGTTAAGGCAGTTTTGGCAAATTTGGAAACATGAAATGTAGTTTTGGCTTTTAGTGTTTCTTGAGTTGATTTTAAGTTATAAACCAATTACATATGATGTTTATGACATGTTAGACACCAAATCTCTCATGTTTTTTCACAAGTTTTGAAAAATGCAAGATTTCTCAAATTGAACTATGTTACTTGAAAATTAAGAAAGAAGTGAGAAAGCTTGTTTTGGCATAGCTTTGGTGTAGTTTGGAATGGCAAACATGACCTCTATTTATAGGTCAAAAGATCAGAATGGCAAGTGAAGAATATAGGCTTTGGTTTGGACAACTTGCCTTAGAGGGCAAGAAAGTCATTTTTGCAATAAATGCAAAAGGAAGCTTCCTTTTAACCATGGTTAAATCTCACCTTGATCTTATCTCATCATAATTACTTTCAACTGATTTTTATCAGCTCTAGCCTATCTCCAATTAGTGACAAGGCTTCTAGAAAGAGATTTTGCAAAAAATGACTTGTAATTTTGAAAGTTGTACTTGAAAATCAAGGATTTTGAGAGCTCTATGTTTCAAAATCAAAAGTCAAGGATTTTGGAGCTCTATGTTTCAAAATAAAAGGTATAGCTAGACTCCATGGATTTGAGAGTTCTTGGACATTTTGGAAAGCTTGTTTCAAGGGCTACAACTTTCATGTTTTGAGTTTTTTCTAATTCCAAATGGAACTATGTGAAAAAATGCCATGAAGTTTGGAAAAAGTGTGAAATTTTAACACTTGAAAAATTTTCTAAGTGTTGAAAATTTTGACTTTTTGTTGACTTTTCCAAATTTCTTGATTTTTCATGATCATGATGGATCATTTGAAGTATTTTGATGATGGAAAAAGTTTTGTCTTGAAAAAGTTGACCAAAAGTCAAAGTTTGACTTTTCAGTGCAGATGAAATTTCATCAGATGATTCAGAAATTGACTGATGAAATCTGTAAACTTCTGTGATGTTTTGAATCCAAAAATTAGGTCAACATGTTGTATTTAAGATATGAGTACCAATCTCCAATCAAAAAAGTCATTCATTGATCAGAAAATCAGTGATTGCTTATCCTCGATAAAAACCCTAATTGGTCGATCCTCGATAGATCATGAGAAAAAATTGGATATCTGAAGATCAGAGGTTGATGATTTGATCAAGATATATCAAATGAGGTGAATAAATTCAAACCCTAATTGATTGCCTCTTGAATCAGATGAAAAATTGATGAAACCCTAATTTTGACCTGTAGAAGTTACACCCGATTAATTCTGTTCTGAACTGTTAGTGATGCAATAATGCAAATGTAAGGTGGTATATTAGGTCAAAATTTGGGGTATGACAAATCCCTGCATGTTTCTGGCATTCTTCACACTCTTTAGCAAAATCTATACAATCTTTGAGCATGTTGGGCCAATACATGCCATATCGAAATAACAACCATTTCATTTTATGGCCTGCTTGATCTGCCCCACATGCCCCATTGTGGACTTCTGACAATGCTAAGTATGCCTCACTTTCTCCCAGGCATTTCAATAACACGCCTTCCTGGGTCTTTTTGAACAATTAATTTCCCATGAGGACATATGATAATGCTCTATATTTTATTTTCCTATCAACATTCAATGTTGGGTTTTTTAAATAACTCACAGTGGACTTCGCAATCGCATCGATAAGGTGTCTATGGCTAGTACTTCGAATCCCTGTTTATCAGCACAACCTAATTTTATATTCTCTAAATCTGATGGTATGAGTCTAGTAGCCATAATCCTACCTCTTAATTCGACCAAATCCTCAAAGTTTTTGGTAGAAACTTTATAACACAAGCCAATGTGCTAAGTCATTTGCTTCTTGGTTTTCTATTCTTGGTATATGTTGAATATCCATGTATTGAATTTTGAGTAGCCTGTTAACTATGACGAAGTAAGTCATCAGATTTTCCTTTATGCATTTGTATTCCTTTGTTATTTGCTTGACCACTAACTCTGAGTCTCCTTTAATTTCGACTCTAGTTGCCCCCAATTCCAACAAAGCTTCAAGTCCAACAATGAGTGCTTGTACTCAGCTTCGTTGTTCGACGAGGACCATCTAACTTATACTTGAATTTTGTTGGAATTCCTTCAGGAGAAATTATGAGAACTCCAACACCACTACCATCCTTATGGGTCGAACCATCAAAGTATAATTTCCAACGTAACCCATGACAGTCTTTTCGACCAGTGAATGGTCCACAATGAAATCAGAAATTACTTGACCTTTCACAGCTCTTAAAGGCATGAAAGTCAGAGAATATTCTATTAAGGCTAAAGCCCATTTACCAACTCTGCTATGCATTATTGGTTTCGAAAGCATGTGTTTGATGACATCGAAATGAGATGAAACATAAACATCAACAGGCTTTATATAATACTTAAGTTTCATACAAGAAAAGTACAAACAGAGACATAGCTTTTCTATATTGCTATATCTAGTTTACGCATCATTCAATACCCTACTTAAATAGTATATGGCTCTTTCGATGCCATTGCAATCTTCTTGTGCTAACATACTACCTATACTAACGAGGCGAGATATGTACAATCTCATGGGCTTTCCCATGAAGGTGGAACAAGATAGGAGGTGAGAGAGATATCTTTTATCTTGTCAAATGCCTCTGATGTGCTTCGTCCCATTTGAAGGCTTGGCCTTGCTTCAAACAAGCAATGGAGAAAGCTTGGTTCTTCCACTTAGATTCGAAATGAACCTTCTGAGAAAGTTAATCTTCCCTAGCAAATATTGCAGCTCCCTTTTTGATGTAGGTGCTTTCGTCTCCATAATGGCTTTGGTCTTATTTTGGTTGATCTCGATTCCTTTTTTATGAACCACAAAGCCAAGGAAATCTCCAGCCTGCACAAAAATGCACATAAGGGGTTCATTTTTAAGCCATGTTTTCTCATTCTTTCGAATGATTGGCTCAAATGATGCAAATGGGTTTCTGCAGATATAGATTTGATGACTATATCATCAATATAAACCTGCATAAAGGTTTCAATGAAATCATGGAAAATCGAATTCATTGCCCTTTGGTAAGTTGCCCCAGCATTTTTTAAACCAAAAGGCATCACTACCCATTCGTAGGTGCCTAAGGCTCACGGGCACGAAATCTTGTCTTGGCAACATCTTCTTCACAATAAAAATCTGATTATACCCAGAGTACCCATCTAACATACTTAAGTATTCGAATCCTGCAGCAGAGTCTATTAACATTTCTGCCACAGGCATGGAGTATTCATCTTTAGGGGTAGCAGTATTTAAATCCCTAAAATCTATGCAAATTCTCAGAGAGCCATTTTTCTTAATAACGGTACTATATTTGCTAACCATTCAACATACAGGTGGTTCGATGAATCTGCGGTAACCTTCGATCTCAACTTTGATCTTGTGAGCTGCTGTGCGAATCTTCTAGGAGTTTGTTTGATGGGCTTGCCATCCTTAATTGGAAGTCGTGCTCCACTAACTCTCTCTTCAAACTAGGCATTTCATCATAGTCCCATGCGAAGCAATCTTTGTTTCTCTTGAGAACTTCGATCACTTCCTGCTTGAGGCTCGGATTAAGTTTTGCGCTTATGTAGGTTATTC
Organism: Vicia sativa; assembly: GCA_021764765.1. NCBI lineage: Eukaryota > Viridiplantae > Streptophyta > Magnoliopsida > Fabales > Fabaceae > Vicia > Vicia sativa. The sequence continues at coordinate 6,868,637 of CM038794.1, forward strand.
TTTTCGTGTTCTCATCCCCCAAATTCACTTCTTCGAGCGGATCCTGCGCCAACATTTTGGCACCTGAGTCTGTGGGGTCCTTCTCGAAGCCTAAGGGTTCTTTATCATAGATGGCATCTAGCCTTTGATCTATTTCGTGTTCTTCAAAGGGTGAGTCTTTCGAACCATCCCCATCTATTTCGTTCACTTCTACAGCCAATTTATCTATTTCAGCCTCTAAGGCCGCTTTCCATTCGTTCTCAGCCATATAGGCCGAAATCCTTTCGAAGAAAGAGGACTCAATCATGAGCAAGGTTGTCGAACTCCCAGCCTGCTGGCCGTGTATACATAGTGCCTTCGAATCCTTCATCTTCACTGACTACCCTTCTATCCCAATACATACCATCATGGCGAAGGGTCATGTAATAGTGTGCGTTCATGGTTTCGTTGATTTCGTCACTTGGGGTACAAGGGGCTATTTTGGCTAGATATTTGTCATAATTCCTCTTATTGACTAAGTTAACTGCTGTCATAAAATAAATCTGATCCGCTTCGATGTTCTCCACAATACCATCTTCTCTCCATAAAACCAACCTCTGATGCATTGACGAAGGAACTGCTCCTACGCCATGGATCCACTCTCTTCCCAACAACAAGTTGTAGTTGGCTTTGGCTTCGATCACCATGAACATGGTGGGCCTGCAACTTGATCCCACTGTCAACTCTACTTGGACCACCCCCAATGTTTGGCCTACCTTCCCTTCATAGTTGGATAGGACCATGTTGTGTGGTTTGATGTCACCATCTTGTATTCCTAACTTCTTCAGCATGAAGTGGGGCATTAAATTGACTACAGCGCCTCCATCCACTAAGACCTTATTTACGCCATGGGTACCAACCTTCGCTCGAATGAATAATGGCTTAAGATGATTTTTCATAGCTGGCTCTGGGTGCTCAAAGAAAGCATTCTGCTCTTCGACAGCTCCGTTATCCATCACGTAGTAGCACACTGGCCTATGCTTCATCAGATCTATTGTATCATCCTCCTCGTGCTCTTTGATTTCAGTTTCCTGTCCAAACTCACAAGGTAGTACAGATACCACGTTGCAATTGATGTTGAGCGAAGACTCCCCCTCTGATTCGAAGTTGTCCGTTAGCATATCATCATCTTCTTCTGGACTTGGTGTGTACTCCTTCGATTCATTTTGTTGTGTCTCGGAGAAGAGTCTCCTACTAACTGGGGGTTTGTCCTCAGGTTTATTTTTTGGTGTAGGTTTGTTGGTGCTTGATTCTCCTTGGTTTTTGATCGAAGTAGCTCCTTTACCTGCCACAGCTTCTCTTTCAGCCTTTCGAATTCTCTGTTGCCTTCGCCATTGTGATCTTGACATGGGGTTTCTTCCTTTGTAGTTTTCTAACCTCACTTCTTCCCTCTTTGCCGTATTGAACTGCCTTCTATACGTCATGGCGTGGCGTGCATTTCGTTCATTATTTCTCCATTTGTCTTTGCCCTTGTCAGTTCTGACTTGCAGCCATTTGTCTGTTGGTATTTCAGCAGGAATTTTGAACGTTACCCTTCGAGCGCCTTTGGGATAAGGACTATCAGGCCTTCGTTGAGTATAATTGCTCTCGAAACGTTGGCTCATTTGACCAGTCTCTTTGTGGTTCCAGCATGGGGCGAAAGGGATTGTTTCGAAGGCTCCGACCATATTTTGATCATACACTGCAGAACACCTTGGGCATACTAGGCACTTGGTTGCCCCTTTGTGACAGCGAACTAAAAACTCCAATAAACTCTCTCCAGCTTTAGGGTAACATCTGAATAGCTGGTTATCCTGGCGCCAGTTGATGCCAGTTCGTGCCCTTTGTTTCTTCTCGAAGTCTGCAGCAATTCTCTGATTGCAGATGATGCAGCATCTGGGACATAGTATCATTTCAGTATTTCCTTTGTGGCACAACATGAGGTAGTCTTTAAGACTGGCATCCCTAGCATAACTATCCTCCATTTTGTATTTTTCTTTTTCTAAATATCTTTCCATCTCCTCCATTTCAGAACGAGGTCTCTCCATATCTACCATGTTAACATCTACATCCTCCCCTTTTATGTCATCATCTCCCCATCCTGTAGGTTTGACATCTTCAATTTGAATTTTTGAACTCTCTGGGGCAGAGTATTTCACCAGGTAGTCGAACTTTCCGCTGGACTCCCCTAAGGTATCTTTCTTTACGGGAAGAAGCTGGCGTTATGTCTGGACTTTCTCCAATTTTAGCCTCGGGCCTTGATGCTGTGTCAATTCTTGGTTTCGATTCCCGGCCTTGATGCTTTGGATTTCTTTCGAAGCAGCCAAAGGTGCTACTTCAATCGAAGCCTCCTATTTCTTATGGACGTCCTCAGTAACCTCCTTTTTGACTTCGATTAACACACGGTTTTTGTTCTTAGTGCTTTTTTCTCCTAATGGAGTGTCATCTTGATCTGCTTCCACCATATTGATTTCTCCAATGTACGGGCTCGGAGTAATTGGTGTACGCAACATCAAAGGGTCTTCATCTACTTTCATTTTGGTTTGTCGGTAATTTCAATATGCCATCCTTAATTGCATTTTGAATCAGATCCCTGAAAAGAAAACACTGTGAGGTTTTGTGGCCTAGGAAACTATGATACTTACAAAATCCTCTTTTCTTTCTTTGATCTAAAGGAGGTATTTTGACATTTGATGGCACAATTAGTTGGCCATCTTTGACAAGCAAATCAAAAATCTCGTCACACTTTGTTACATCGAAGGTATACACCTTCTTTGGGAATTTGTCACTTTTCTCATTTTCAACAATTTCTTTCCCTTTTATGGGAACTAATAGTTTACAAGAGTAAGGTGGAGCCGGCTTTAATTCAGCGAGATCAATTTCGACCTCTTCGAATTCAGGATAGTCTTCAACTTCCTCAGTTTCGACATAGGAAATTCTTTCTTTCTTATTACTTTTAAAAGCCCTGGCCTTTTCGGCCTTTAGTCTTTCGACTTGTCGAACCCTATATGCTAAGTGAGCCATGTCCCTCAAGTATTGTGTTTCTAATTTCTTTCGAATAGAATAGTCCAGGCCACCAGCGGCCATTTCAACTAACTCATGTTCAGGAACTACTGTGAAGCACCTAGGTTTCAATAGTCTGAACCTATTTAGGTAATCATCTATTGGTTCAGTAAATTTCCTCTTAACACTGGCTAGTTCCTTCAGACTTATTTTAGATTGTCCCATGTAGAACTGTTCATGGAATAATCTCTCTAAGAGGGTCCAAGTATCAATGGATCCAGGAGGCAATTTGGTGAACCATGTAAAAGCATTCTTAGTGAGGGAACTTGGGAAATATTTAATCCTAAGGTTCTCATTATTTGCTATGTCTCTGCTTGATCGATACGGCTATGTGTTATTGTTGATTCATTGGTATCTCGATCGTAAACTTAAATCAATGCATTACATAATTGCTATATGAGAGGCATAATTTGGCCTCTAATCAATATTGGACCCTTTGGGCCATAATCCCCTGTGGTGGTTAAATTATTTTACGAGATCAATTCTATGAGCACCAACCTTGTTGCTTCTCTTCTCAGCCTTTAACCTCCCCCTGGTTCTATAATTCCCTTTGTGGTTCCTCTCGAATCATTGGGGCATCTAACCTTCGATTTGCTGGTTCTATGAATCAGGCATCTAACCTTGTGCCCTCGAATTAACCCCCTCGATGGTCGGTGGGTCATCGCAATTTGTTCTATGATAGGTATGTTTGCTCGAACCAATCTCTTTATTCGAATCGCTATTCGACTCATGTTATCCGTGTTTTCTCTGTTTGTCACAGTTACATTTTGTACTATTGGGGCAAAGATCTCTTGCATAGTTTGCGCTAACACTCCTATCATATTATGGTTACTATCATCCATTAATTGCCTAAAAGCCATCTGATTTTCTGTGGTTAAGATAGGCAATGCACTATAACCTACTGACCCTTGGTTATTTGTCATAAATTGATTGGCCCCAGATCCAGACCCTAATTGTGGTGACGTGTTCGATGTCAAAGTGTGCAAGCCCGCCATAAAAGATGTTGGCATCCCATAAGAGGGATTTCTGGGTCTATTACCATCGAAACTGGGTGGTCTAGTTGGTGGTGGGGTGGCGAAATGGGTTTGTGTTCCTGATGGTGGGACAAATCCCCCAGGATAACCAGTGGTTCCTGTATTTCCTAGGATTGAACTGTTAGTCGACATGCCACTTGTTCCATTCGTGGCCACACTACTGGTAGAGGATGCAACAGACTGTGCGCTCGAAGGGATCGCATTAGACGTTCCCGTCGAAGCAGACATATTAGTGCCTGTTCCATGTGGGGCATTTTGTTCCCCTTGTTGATTGTTTGGATTAGACATCTTATTATTACGTTTTCTTCTGGGTAAGGGTTGGTTGCTATTGGTTATTCTACCACTTCTAAGGTTCATATAACAACGAACTTGACACTCAGACAGAACTTCACAATGATTATATCCTAACAATCTTTATTTTATTTTAAATTTCTTAACGACCAATGACTGTCCCACTAGGCGTGCCAATTTGTTTACAGTGATTTCTGGTAAACAACCGCTAGTCCTCCAAACTATCAAATAATCTTAATGACTGTTATTTAATCTCTCTGGTAACTTGCAGGATCGACTAGATTGATCCTATGGGGTATTGGTCGTTTGGATGAAATCTACTAGCAAAACTGGTATTCATAGTTAAGATTTTATTTAAAGTGTTTTAGAAACAATCAACTTACTTCGATTGCCATACTAAAGGAATTTAATGACACAATTAAACAGATCAATGTAAAATTGGACTAAATGACTGAAGATTCGAATGTAAAAGAAACGTTTAAATGCAGAAAAAGAGTGAATGACTTTAATGTAAAAACTTTAATGTAAAAGCATGAATATAAAAGCATGAAATGTAAAAGAGTTTCTGAAATGTAAAGGATTCGAATAGAGAAAAAGCGTTTAAATGCAAGAAATAAGTAAATAACTTTGAATGTGAAAGTATTTGAATAACATTGACATGAAAATGGAAGATAAACTGGAAAAGATAAAGAGTTTTACTGAATTATAAATGTTTGGTGTTATCATACGTACATTGTTCGAGCATTCGTTTCCCTATCCATGTGGTATTTTGAATGTTTACTGAATTTTGTACAATAGATATGACACACGAAATCCTAACACTAAGACTTCTATTTATACTACTTCGACCATAATGGTCTTGCTTATAAGATTCTACCACGTTCGGAACATGCAAAACACTGCTTCTCCCTAGCCTCCACGCGTCTTCGAACGCTCCAGCGCATATATATTTGAATTCCTGATATCCCGCTTTCGTTTGAATTTCAAATACTTTAGTAGCCTTCGCTTCGAACTCATTCCACAACCTTCAGAGACACAGTCTAGTTACCACTTCGAGGCTCCTTTTAAATATATCTTCACAACTGTTACTCGAAGCTCCGAGCTTTGGCATGTCCGTTCGAAGAAGTGCTTCTACCATTCCGAAACGTGACGTTTGCTTTATTCCAACGAAACATTAATTTTGCTTCATTTCGAACTACATGTATCAAAATCTTCAGCCAACAACTAGAAAGTAACATTCCTAAACTAAAGAAGTTGGAGTCAATTTTTGTTAAAGATGCAAGGTCCAAAATTGTCAAAGGGACAACAAAGAATATTGAAGTAAATTATGGGGATGATGAATTTGGTATATATGAATGAGATGCAAGGGAGTTTATGGAGTGATAGTCTTACAATTAATTGCAAAAATCAACTCGAAGAAAATGGTATTGTTGCTCAATTTGATTCTTGTACTGAAGTGAGTGAAGATACTTTTACAATTATGGTTTCTTTGAAATATGAGGAGCAATGTCTTTTAAGTGAAAGTTCAAAGCTACCACACGATATACTGTTATGTCGGTGAACCGACTTTGTAGGATTTTGTATCCAAATGTGCGGATAGCAAGAGTCGCCACCGACTTTTATTTTTATCCAATTAAGGGAAGGTAAAAGTACAGAAAAAGACCTTCGTTAGATTCTGAGTTCGGGAGAATGGTTATGAAGAGGGAAGGTATTAGCACCCCTTTTCATCCGTAGTTATCTACGGCTCTTAGTTGCTCTCTAGATTACTTTTTAATTGCTTTCTGTGTGTTTGAAAAATGTTTGAAAAAGGCATTTCGCTTTGACTTTGTAATGATTCATGTAGGAATGTATACAAAGTGTTCGGAAATGTTTTGTGTTGAAAAGAGTTTGAACTTTGAAAAAAAAGTGTGTGGTGTGAAAAGCATTTGGTAGAGCGAGCAACTAAAAGACTTATTTACCCACTCAGAATTGGTCGTTTTTGTACTTCTACGTTCCTTTAGAATAGCGCTAGCCATATCATTAGTTGATAGGTAGCTCCATTCGTTGGATGTAAGCGGGACATTCGAAGGGACATCGGATGGTCATAGAAGGCAACTTGTAGGAAGTATCCTAGCACATTCGAAGGGACTATCATCATTTTTCGTAGGCGACAATCGAGGGCCAAGATCATGTATTCGGAGGCGACATCGTGGGTCTTATGATCTTTATATCGAAGGGACTATGATGATTTGTTTTTGAAGGCAACGGTGCTAGAATACCTCTACGTTCGAGGGACTTGACCATTTGAATTCGTAAGGCAACGAGAGAGAATTACCCTAAGGGGTGCGTGTGTGAAAGAAGTGCGTTGAATTCAGGTATTTTATCTTGCAAATTAGTGGGCTATGTTCATTATTATCTTGCCATACACGCCTAGTTACTAGCAATTGATAGAGGTGCGGAAAGTAAAATGCGGAATGTAAAGTGCGGAAAGATAAACCTACGCTATTACATGGCTTTGGGGCAGATACATAATTAGGAGTGCGGAAAGTAAAACCCTAGATTAAGCTATTACAACCCATGAGCAATTACATAATTTGAAAAAAATAAAAACGATAAAAGAAAATGTCCGAATCGGAGCCACCTGTGAAAGAATAAGAAAATCGGGAAATATAATGAAATTGAAATAAGATGAAATGTTAGAAAAAATGCAATTTTTAATATGAGAAAATTAATATATGCTGGAAATAAGATAAATAAACTAAAATAATTTTTTTGGAATTTTTGGAAAAGATTTAATAATTAAAATGCAATTTATAATGTTTTAAATGCTAAAATATAAATAAAATAAATATGCATGCAAAAATTATATTTTTTTAATTTATTAAATTAAATAAAGATTTTTATGAAAATAATGTAAAAAGAAAAAATGTTTTTGGTAATTTTTAATGCAGAAATAAAATATAGAAATTAATTAAAATTGAATGAAAAAATATTGGAAATAAAAGAAAATATGAAAATATTGAAAAATATGCAAAGTTGCAAAAGAAAAACAAAACCGGTGCAAGCAGGATTCGAACTGGGGTCTTGGAGAAGCATCTTAGAACAGGAAGTGACTTAACCACTGCACCATCTGTCGTTTGGTGTTATGGAACGAGAACGTGGGATGGTGAGCAACACGCGTCGCCATCTGGAGGAGTCAAAACACAATCAGCATGGTGGGGTCCTTTGACTTATGAACGAGCGAATCAGAACGCGTCCTCCTGCCACGCCAGCTTCCTCGCCGGTCAACATTTTCAACGACGCCGGAGCCCTAGCTCCGGTCGTCTTCTCCGATGAGGAGATTTTGAAAACCTGCAAAACACGCGAAATAAAAGAGAAAGAAGGACCTTGTCCCCCTAAATCGGATCTCCCGAGTTCAATGGTGCTATTAGTTTTGACTGAAACGACCTGTAGCTACCGGTTCGATGGAAACAGCTCGAAAAGCCCTAGCAATGGCAGATCGAGATTCTTACGTGAAAGCTTTGAAACGATGGCCCAGATCGACCATGTGGAGTCTCAGAAATACAACCAAATCATTAGAATCAATCAAAGCAAGCAGGATAATAAAATGCAAAAATCACAAAGTTTTGAATATGTATGCATGTATATGCATCGATCCGGCTTGTTTTAAACCATGGCATGAGTGTATACTTACTCAAACTTACCCTCTGAGCACGATGGAATGGCTGGAAGAGGCTGAAAGTGGCTGGATTTTGAAACACGATTTTTCAAGAATGTTGAAAATTTGCAAGAGTTTTGGCTTGTTTTTTAGGTTAGGATTTCCGTCCCTTGTGCTGGCTGCAATGCTTTGTATTTATAGGAGAATTTGGAAAGCAATAAGAGTGAAAAAAGATTGCCTCTTGAATGTGCAAATATTTTCTTTGAAAATCAAATCAAATTTTGAAGAAAATATGATTTTCTCATCAATGCCATGGCTTGCACGAATTTGGTAAGGATCATGGGCCTTCTTGGACATTTAGAAAGATATAAAATCATTCCTTTTGAAAAAAATATTTGATTTTCATATTTTATATAATTTATTTTTGAATTAAATGTTATAAAATTCAAATATAAATCATAAAAATAGAAAATAACCAAGGCCAAGCATTTATGGGTCAAGAATAACATCATGAACAAGTTTGGATCAAAAGATTATAGGCCCATTTGGAAAATTTTGCAATTTGACCAATATGTCCTTTTGTGCAATTGTCCAAAATTACCCAACTTCTGAATAGTGTATCTTGCTCAAATTTCCACATTTTTGAGTGTTCTTGGGCTTTTTGGAAATCTCTAAGAGTCCTATAAACAATGCTTTTGGTCTCATCTCAATTGGAGTTACCATGCTCAATATATCTTCAAAACAAAAAGTTGACTTTTTGTTGACTTTGAAAATGACCTGTAATGTTTTGAGCCATACCTCTCAAATGAAGCATTTTTGGACATTCTTGTGAGACATGAAGTTGTAGAAATTGAATTTCCTTCAAAATGAGCTTTGGTGGGAAAATTTCTGAGAAAGTATGAGAAAGTTATGATCAGTCAAAGTTCAGTTGACTTTTCACCTAGAAACCCTAATTTAGAAAGTTTGACTTTTGAGCAAATCTTGAGTTTTCTTGATGAATCATGATCAACCCTTGATCAAATGATGAATGTAACTTCAAAATGAGGATGTTGACCAAAAATCGAAGTTTTGGTATGTTGACCACAGTTGACTTTTTGTCCAATACACCCGATTTTCAACCATCTGAGCAATTGTCTGAGCAATCTTGACTTGTGAGGCTTGAAACTTGACATGGAGAATCTTTGAAGCATATGAGGAGGCATGATGAACATTGGAGATGTTGGAAACCCATCTTGACTTGAGAAATACCAAACCCTAGCTTGGGTTGATTGTGTTAGGAGAAGGTTTGTCTGATCATCCTTGAGGAATCCTTGAGCATGGATGTATGGAATGTCTTGAGAAGATGGAGGGCAAATTTTGGGGTATGACACCTGTAAGTAAAGGTGGAAATTGTAACGCCGGTTTTTAATTAACATTATATTATATTAATATTTTCGAATTACCGATCGATATTTATTTTTGCGAGAATGTTTGTGTTAATTAATATATCTATTAATATATTTGGCGACGTTTCGTTAGGATCCGATATTTAATTCCCTGGAGTTATTTGAATGAAAGGAATTAATAATATTGGTGGATATTATTTGTGTGTTGATTTATAAGAATAGATGGGGGTATGAGGATTAATTGATGAGAATTGGGTTTTCACCCTTGTGAATAGTAAGGAACACTTTATAAACCATTTCTCCTCATTTTCCTTCCATCCACAATACCAAAACCAAACATAGAACTTGGAAGCTAGTAAGTTATAAAACCATTTTCCCTTCCTTTTCTTTCCATTTTTTCCTCACATAAAACCAAACTTGGTCTTAGAGAGGAAGAGGTTTTGGAAGAGGAAGAAGAAGAAGGAGAGCAAGAGAGCAAGAGAGGAAGCTTGAGGTTGAGCTTTGTAGAATCATCATGGATCATCCAAACTAGAGGTAAGGGGTTTGATTCTCCATCTCATATTGTTAGGTTTTGATAGATATATTTTGGATTTGGGGGTGAAATTGATAGTTGATTTATAGGGTTTTGTTGGTTGATTGTTGGAATGGTTTAGAAGAGTTGGATTAGGAGTATGGTTTGTGGATGTATTAGGTGCTAGCTTGTAGATTTAAGAGTATTGAAATGGGAAAGAAAACCATGGTAGAAGAATGAGAAAAACTCAAAAGATGAAGTTTTCACGGTCCATCAACACGGCCGTGTTGATTAACAACCGTGTTTCCCTCTTGTATAGGAATTTTGGTTAGTGGGCCAATCAACACGGAAGTGTTGATGCACCGTGTTGATTCACATCTTGAGTGATTTTTGCACGTTCGATGGCTTTTCAACACGGGCGTATTGATGCACACGGGGCCCGTGTTGATGCTTAGCCTCAAAATGCTGATTTTCGCATTTCCTTTGGAACCCGATTGTATTCCGATTTTCGAATTTAAATTTGACAAGTTGCTCGAATTCAACAAAATTGATGTGCTACCTAAGTTTGACGTGTAGAATGTAGTGATGAGGTTAGTTTTTAGAAGTTGCGAGTTTTTATGAGATGACCCGAAATAGGCTTAATTATGGTTTAATTGAATCGGATTTCGTTTTAGGGGATTTAAGACACGTATGGACAATCTGATTGCGATGTTGACGATTAGGAGTAATGCCGGTTATTAGGGATGGCTTTTGCGATGATGATAGGTGTTTGACTATTTTTCTGTATGTAGAATTTAGTGAACGAATCGATAATGAGGTGGGGTGATTAAACATAATGTTTGCGACGACGTATTAGTTAGTGAATACTTGTTGATTATGCGATGTGAGGTTATATGTCTTTGTACATGATGTTGTGATGATTATATTGATGTTGTTAATAAATGCTTCCGATTTGTGAATGCATGACTTTTGATGAATTTATTAGTGATGTTTGTATAATGCAATTATGATGCGATGATATATTTATCTTGTTTTGGATAAATTATGGCGATGTGGGCTTTATGCCAATTTGGATGAGCGATGATGATGTTTTTGTGTTGTGTTGTTTTATTGTCGAGTCACATACATTTCATAAGCGAAGAGGGCTTTTATGCCAGCGATGATGGCTTTTATGCCAGCGATGATGGCTTTTATCCGAGCGAAGATCGGCTTTATGCCAAGTGTCCTAATTATGGACAAAGTGATGGGTACCACATGCATAACATAGTCGAGTCTCATGGAGTCCATTATGTTTATTTTGGAGTCTTTTGGTATTGAGTTTTATTTGATGTTTGTGATGATGTTTGTGATGATGTTTGCTATGATGTTTGTGATGATGTTTGCGATGATGTTTGCGATGATGTTTGTGAAGATGGGCTTTATGCCACAAGCGATGATGGGATTTTATGCCAAAAGTGATGATGGGCTTCATGCCAAAAGCGAAGCTGGGCTTTAGCCAATTTTGAGATGATTTGTTTATGTTGCTTATATTATTAGCATTGTTTAATGTTGTTGGTTGATGTTGTTGTTTATGATTGCCGTGCTAATTAGCTATGTATTAGCTTGTGACGATTTCGCGGTGACGGAGGTTTACGTGTTGTTGTGATGATTTGTGCCGATGAGGCTAAGGCGATTAAGTATAGATTATACACTTTAGAATGACGATAAGAGTAAGTGAGGTTTGGATATGTGTTGGAATGCACTTATTAACTTATATCCTTTACAATTCCAAAACTATATATATATATATATATATATATATATATATATATATATATATATTATCATGCCTTTAATTATATGTTTTGGAGTATCTCACCCTTTACTTGTTTCGCCGTTACCTTTATATTTGTAACGTGCAGGTTATGAAGACGGAGTTTATAGCTGCTGTTAGTTGAGTCGGTGTCGCTACGTCGTAGCACTCGGGAAACATTTATGTTGTCTTGTTGTTGATTCTTTTGTTATTCTTTCTTTTGTATATAGAATCATACTTTATGAAAATATGATTTAGTAAGGAAGTTTATTAAAGAAGATGTTTTGATGTTTTGAATCAATTTATGTCTTCCGCAATGCTATGTATCGAGACTTATACTTTAAATCAAACTGTTTAAAGTGAGTTGTTTTTGAAGGTGTGATGCCTCAGTATTAAATTTATGAAATTTTTAATTTACTCTGATTGTTGCATTTAAAACCTTGGGTAATATTGGGGTGTTACATTTGTGGTATCAGAGCAGGTCGGTCTGTTGACCAAGTTATTAGTGTGTTTAATCCTGTTGTATGCGACATGTGTGAAATCGGTACTATTGTTTCAAATTGTTTGTCTGCAGAGATGAGTTTGAAACAAGTGGGGGAGATGTTTTACTTCTTAGTGGCGCTTGTGACTTAGGATGGAGCCTCAAGCAGTGTTACGCTTCGGTAACTTGAAGTGTAAGTTTGAAGACGTTGTTGTAGTTGGTAGAGATGGTTTATGTCACCATCATGATTGTCGACTGTCTATTGACAAATTGAGGGACTGATCATCCTTAATCTCTTGTTGATAGTAGTCGGGAATTGTGTTGGTTGGGATAGATTTGTCTTTCCAGCTTAATAGTGTGTGAAGCAGATGTGTTGGCACAAGGTAGTGCATGGTTACTTGAGTTGTGAGCGAATTTGGATTTTGGGGAGAAGCAAGATTTTGGAAAGCGAGGTTCTTGTTGTGATTCTTCCGAAGCCTTTTGTGAAGATGTGGGTGAAGTACCGCCGTAGTGCGAGGTGAAGTTTTGATGGATTTAGTTTCTGGAATTGGTTGTGATTCGAGGTATCTTTAAGGGACGTTTGCTTCTGGGTTAGAGTTGAAGAGTCAACTTGAGGATTGGTTTGAGAAGAGTTTGTTTATTCGAGTGGGTCGGCGTGGAATGCCCCAGTGGTGTTGTTCAAGAAGGAACGAAGTGGACATTAAGGACAAGTGTCTACTTCCAAGGATTTATATTTGGACGAATCAGTCATTTGAAGTCTAAGTGTTTAGTGAGATTGATGCGAAGTCTGGTTGTCTACGGGTTAGTGTGAGAGTGGAAGATGCTTAGACTATGCTTTTCAAGATAGTGTATGGTAATGGCGAGTATTTGCTGATGTCATTAGTGTGACTAATGCGTCAGGTATGATTTTGGGATGTTCGGACAGTACTCTCATGAGTAGCTGTAAGAGTTATTTCGTGTTCATGGATATTATTTGGTTCACATCAAGTCAAGGAATTGTGGCACGCATCCGAGCGTTGCGTATCAGTAGTGAAGTTAGACTTGTGCAAGTCAAGTATTCTAAAGATAGAGTTTCGAACTAGTTGACGTGAGTGCCTCAAGTAAGCGACTTAGATGGTGATATTTTGGACAGTTCCACGAAGATTTATTTTGTGTCTTGTAGAAGACTTTAAGAGGTTAATTCAGAGTTTAGAAGTTCTTTTGTTTTGGATGGTTAGCTTTGTGATTTGATGGAAGATCTTTTACAAGTTGGTATAGATCGTGAGTATTTTGGACTTGAGATGTATTACGACGTAGAGTGGAGAAAGTGTATTACTACCTTGGAACAGTTTGATTTTTCAAAAAAAAAAAAATTGTCGGACGCGTGAGTTAGAGTTTGAGGCGGTTGTGATCATTTGAAGTCTAATGGTGCAGATGTTAACGACGAGGAGATTGGAATTGTGGAAGACAATTCAAGTTTGAGTACGATTTATAAGAGACTTTGTCTGGTGTTGAGATAGTATGTTGATATCGCGGTTAACCCAAGATTATCTGATTTGGGATTATTTATTTGGAAGAATGTTGCATGTTTGTTTTGGGACAATTGTTGAGATTAAGTCCAGAAGGTTATTAAGGATTTGTTCACTACTAACATATGGATTTTGTTGGATACTAATAGTCGCAGTGGATTATTATATTACGACTAAGATAAGTATTGACGGTGAGAATTTGGTGGTGGTTTGGTAACCACAGGTACCTTATGATGATTGATGCTTTATAAAGGAAGGTGTTCTTTCGTGACTAAGTCAGTCGCGACGGTGTTTAGGATTGAATTCCATAGATATTGATGTTATGGTTCTAAGTCTAACATGTGTTGTAATTACAGGGGTAGGAGATGACGTTGATGAGTAGAGTTCTTGAGAGAGTGTTGTGATTGAGTTACCACTTGGGACGATGGAAAGTTATGAAAGGTGTTTCGAATGAGAAGCCTGTGTAATGATTGTTGCGATGGTGCGATGATGGTGGTTACTTATATACTTTGGGAATTGAATTGTTATAAGGGACGACTTCATTGAAGTCAAGTGTATACGTCAAAGTTTCACAAGTGTATATTTGGACAATATTTGAAAAGGTCAAACTATGTCGTGTATTTAGAGGACCAATGAATGTTGATCAATCGAGAATGAAAGAGTGATTCTTCGAGTTGATGAAGCTGTTATTGCGAGGTGTCTTGATGGGTGTACACTTTGAACGTACCCATTATGAGTAATTGTGAAGTTGAGGATTAACCAAGTTGTTTTATGGTTGGCATCTTATGCATAAAAGTGACGCAGCATGGTTTAGATAGCAAGCATTGTATCGATTAGCGAGTAAGCGAGGTTGTTGGAATTGGGCTAGTGAGTTATAGTCGCAAGTCGTCTGTTTAAGCCCTATAGTGGGTGTTGTATCACAGTTCTGTTATGTGTGTGTAAGTTTTATTGATCAAGGGTTGTGCGTTGGTGATCTACAAGGATGATGTGACCTTGTGATTTTTTTTTGGATAGAAAGCGATAACTGCGAGTGTGATTCTTGACTTTGTACTTATGCGTGAATGAAGGCATCTTTTCATGTTTGTGTAGCACGCTTGGTTTTACCCTATTTTGACTGTTTCAGTTTTGGTTTGTATAACCATTTTGTTGTTTTCGTTTTAGTAGTGGTGACGGTGTTGTGTTGTAGGACTTTATGTTCCTATCTTTGGTGACTCGTTTCCGAGGTGTCGGTTCGAGTGTGTGGCTAATTATATGGTTGAGACGTTAGGATAGTATCGATCTTGTTTGTTTGATTCTCGAGTGAACCGGTGTGTTTATGGCTTGTTTAGTTGTTGGGTGTTAGTTGGTTGTCGAGTGCATTGTATGGGCTTTGCATCTCGGCATGGTTGTTCTTGTCTGAACGTTGTGGTTAGGGAGATGCCCTTGTGTTTGGTGTGTTTTGTATGTTGTTTAATTGACACGAGGATTGGGTGGGCGAATGCATAGGCATGTCCCGATTTGTTCATTTTGGTCGAAATTTCGAGGACGAAAAGTTTATAAGTGGGGGAGAGTTGTAACGCCCGTTTTTAATTAACATTATATTATATTAATATTTTCGAATTACCGGTCGATATTTATTTTGCGACGAGAATGTTTGTGTTAATTAATATATCTATTAATATATTTGGCGACGTTTCGTTAGGATCCGATATTTAATTCCCCGGAGTTATTTGAATGAAAGGAATTAATAATATTGGTGGATATTATTTGTGTGTTGATTTATAAGAATAGATGGGGGTGTGAGGATTAATTGATGAGAATTGGGTTTTCACCCTTGTGAATAGTAAGGAACACTTTATAAACCATTTCTCCTCATTTTCCTTCCATCCACAATACCAAAACCAAACATAGAACTTGGAAGCTAGTAAGTTATAAAACCATTTTCCCTTCCTTTTCTTTCCATTTTTTCCTCACATAAAACCAAAATTGGTCTTAGAGAGAAGAAGAGAGGGTTTTGGAAAGAGGAAGAAGAAGAAGGAGAGCAAGAGAGGAAGCTTGAGGTTGAGCTTTGTAGAATCATCATGGATCATCCAAACTAGAGGTAAGGGGTTTGATTCTCCATCTCATATTGTTAGGTTTTGATAGATATATTTTGGATTTGGGGGTGAAATTGATAGTTGATTTATAGGGTTTTGTTGGTTGATTGTTGGAATGGTTTAGAAGAGTTGGATTAGGAGTATGGTTTGTGGATGTATTAGGTGCTAGCTTGTAGATTTAAGAGTATTAAAATGGGAAAGAAAACCATGGTAGAAGAATGAGAAAAACTCAAAAAGATGAAGTTTTCACGCAGGTCCATCAACACGGGCCGTGTTGATTAACATGGCCGTGTTTCCCCTCTTGTATAGGAATTTTGGTTAGTGCAGGCCAATCAACACGGGCAGTGTTGATGCACACGGGCACCCGTGTTGATTCACTGTCTAGAGTGATTTTTGCACGTTCTGATGGCTTTTCAACACGGGCCGTGTTGATGCATACGGGGGCCCGTGTTGATGCTTCTGTAGCCTCCAAAATGCTGATTTTTCGCATTTCCTTTGGAACCCAATTGTATTCCGATTTTCCGATTTCAGTAAATTTGACGACGGAGCAAGTTGCGCTGAATTCAACGAAAATTGACGTGCTAGCTAAGTTTGACGTGTAGAACGTAGTGATGAGGTTAGTTTTTAGAAGTTGCGAGTTTTTACGAGATGACCCGAAATAGGCTTAATTATGGTTTAATTGAATCGGATTTCGTTTTAGGGGATTTAAGACACGTATGGACAATCTGATTGCGATGTTGACGATTAGGAGTAATGCCGGTTATTAGGGATGGCTTTTGCGATGATGATAGGTGTTTGACTATTTTTCTGTATGTAGAATTTAGTGAACGAATCGATAATGAGGTGGGGTGATTAAACATAATGTTTGCGACGACGTATTAGTTAGTGAATACTTGTTGATTATGCGATGTGAGGTTATATGTCTTTGTACATGATGTTGTGATGATTATATTGATGTTGTTAATAAATGCTTCCGATTTGTGAATGCATGACTTTTGATGAATTTATTAGTGATGTTTGCATAATGCAATTATGGTGCGATGATATATTTATCATGTTTTGGATAAATTATGGCGATGTGGGCTTTATGCCAATTTGGATGAGCGATGATGATGTTTTTGTGTTGTGTTGTGTTGTTTTATTGTCGAGTCACATACATTTCATAAGCGAAGAGGGCTTTTATGAGCGATGATGGCTTTTATGCAGCGATGATGGCTTTTATGCGAAGATCGGCTTTATGCCAAGTGTCCCTAATTATGGACAAAGCGATGGGTACCACATGCATAACATAGTCGAGTCTCATGGAGTCCATTATGTTTATTTTGGAGTCTTTTGGTATTGAGTTTTATTTGATGTTTGTGATGATGTTTGTGATGATGTTTGCGATGATGTTTGTGATGATGTTTGTGATGATGTTTGCGATGATGTTTGTGAAGATGGGCTTTATGCCACAAGCGATGATGGGATTTTATGCCAAAAGCGATGATGGGCTTTATGCCAAAAGCGAAGATGGGCTTTAGCCAATTTTGAGATGATTTGTTTATGTTGCTTATATTATTAGCATTGTTTAATGTTGTTGGTTGATGTTGTTGTTTATGATTGTCGTGCTAATTAGCGATGTATTAGCTTGTGACGATTTCGCGGTGACGGAGGTTTACGTGTTGTTGTGATGATTTGTGCCGATTAGGCTAAGGCGATTAAGTATAGATTATACACTTTAGAATGACGATAAGAGTAAGTGAGGTTTGGATATGTGTTGGAATGCACTTATTAACTTATATCCTTTACAATTCCAAAACTATATATATATATATATATATATATATATATATATATATATATATATTATCATGCCTTTAATTATATGTTTTGGAGTATCTCACCCTTTACTTGTTTCGCCGTTACCTTTATATTGGTAACGTGCAGGTTATGAAGACGGAGTTTATAGCTGTTGTTAGTTGAGTCGGTGTCGCTCTGATACGTAGCACTCGGGGGGAAACATTTATGTTGTCTTGTTGTTGATTCTTTTGTTATTCTTTCTTTTGTATATAGAATCATACTTTATGAAAATATGATTTATTAAGGAAGTTTATTAAAGAAGATGTTTTGATGTTTTTGAATCAATTTATGTCTTCCGGCAATGCTATGTATCTGAGACTTATACTTTAAATCAAACTGTTTAAAGTGAGTTGTTTTTGAAGGTGTGATGCCTCAGTATTAAATTTATGAAAATTTTAATTTACTCTGATTGTTGCATTTAAAACCTTGGGTAATATTGGGGTGTTACAGAAATCATGACATAGGTGAAAAGGTGGAACATTGACAAATCAATGATCTAAAAGATGGAAATCTTGATATGAATGTTTGTCATATTTTACTTGGTAGAACTTAGTAGTTTGATAATGATATCACTTATTGAGGACGAGAAAATGGGATGATTTTACATAGGGCACACATAAAATTTCCTGGCTCATATTTTGCACTTTGATAAGAATCTAGAGGGGAAATTTAGTTTCTTGGTGTTAGTTGGCAATTTCGATAAAGAGGTAGTTGATGTCAAAAAGATACTTATTTCAAAATAGAATCTAAAAGTTAAGACAAATGCAAAGAATGTTGAATTGAAGAATGATTGCTTAGAAAAAAATTTGTAAAGAGCTTTTAGTTCAAGAGCTGAAGCGGTCCAAGGGAATTACTTATGCTTTGAATCGAAAGAAACAGAAATATACTTCGTAGCATAAGATTCGAAATTCAAATAAAGGCGCCATTTGCAAAGGACGCGTCGAAGCCAGTAAATGAAAGAGGCGTGCATGCTTCGAACGTGGCATAATTTTAGAGCAAGGCCGTTAGGGTCGAAATGTTATAAATAGGGGTTCTAATGTTAGAATTTGTGTGTTCACTTGTGTACTAAAAAATCTCAAATACTCAAACTATCGTGATATAGGGAAACGAGTGGAAGATAACATGTACGTATTGAACATCATCATGTCTTTTCATAATTTAAATTCAAGTTATTTTATATTTCTTTTGCCTTTACAATCTCTTTGTTTCTAAATCCTTTTGTTTTCCCTTTACATTTCGTTTTATACATTTTATGTTCCAGAAAACTTTACATTTCATTTTAAACATTTTATCATTTCAGAAACTTTATTTTTATTGTCTTGTTTTTTCATTCAAACACTTTAGATTTCCAGAGATCTTTATTTCATTATCAGAATCTTTTATATCTTATACATTTCGCATTTACACAGTCTTGCATTCAATTGTCAAATTTCTAAGTTTAAATCGAAGCCTTCTTTTATCATTCAGTCAATACATTTTCTTAGAGAAATCACAGAAAAGTTTAAGAGTTTTACGTTCTATATTAAAAGATACAAGCCTATAAAACAATGAATATGAACATGGAATTGAATTATGACACATGTCCTAGGATCAATCTAGTCGATCCTGCAAGTAACCAGTAATTGGAAGACTAGCGGTTGTTTACTAGAAATCACTGTAAACACTTGGTGATGACACTGAGTGAAAAGCAGCTTGATGAATCTATTAAAGAAACTGAATTTTTATGTCTAGGACTGACTAAAACGACGAAGAGAGTTATAAAGGAGAAAACAACAATTCCAAAAGAAGTGATAGGGGTCCTAAAGGATTTCAAGGAGTTGACAGTATATGAGCTACCAAACAATTTTCCTGCAAAGCGATATAAACACGTGGAAGTTAAAGTTTTCAGTGTGGGAGAAGATGTGATGGTGTTTCTGCGTAAAGAGGGATTTACAGTTGGTACTTACAACAAGTCGCAGCCAGATGAATATCTTTATCAAGAAGAGAATTTGGGGGCAGATTCTTCAGAAGTGAAGGAGACTGATGTAGGAAGTTTGGTTACGCGTATCGAAGAAGAAGTTGCATGTCAAAACGGTTCAACGGAATTTGTGCAAGTTTGGCGTTCGATGTTAGAATGAATTGTATATACCTTTTTGGAAAGGGAATCAGCCCACGAATTCAAATCATTGATTTGTAGGTACTAGTGGGTTTTTAAGCCATTAGAGTTTGTTTAAAGCTCGAAAAAATATTTTATTATTTTCTACAATTTCAACAATTTCTGTTTGATTTAATTTATTTATTTAATTTTGTTTTAGATTATTGGCTCATTAAAATTTCTTTGTTTTCAGTATTTAAAGATTTTTGGTATGGGTATAAGGGTTCTCTTTTATTATAATAAAATTTAAAGTTTTTTATTTGTCTAGAGAATTCCAACTTATGTAACAAGTTTTGGCTTGTAACCTTATATTTTATTCTAGGCTTAGAACGTAGTTTACTTTTCATTTCCAACAACGTCAATTTAGACCCAATATTCTTTTTTTTTATTATTCGAAATTGAATAAATATTATTTTAATTTATAAAAGTTTTTCAAATAAATGTTCTCAAAGTTGATTTTGTTTATTTAAAAATTGTATTTTTAATATTAAATATTATCACATATAGTTGTGTCTATCAATTTTATCGTTTTGTCAGGTATTTTCTACATTTTAGTATGCTAACAGTCCTTTTTCTTTTCATATCAATGAGCTAAAATAAATGATGTTATATTCAAAATTTCTCTATTGCATTTGATATTATTAAATTTTGTATTACACTCATTAATGTAATGGCTAGAGTATTTTTTATGCAAAAAAGGAAAAAAATATCAATCTCTTGTAAAAGTTCCAATCAAATAATTCATTTAATAAATTTGAAAACTTGTTAACGCATTCTATATTTTTCTAGTGCACTTTGCGAAAATACGTTTATGTCCTCAATTTCAGAGATACATCTTCGAACGCATCAAAATTCTACACATTACTGAATAAAATTCTAAATTAGTGAAAAATTTATTGGAGATGCATCTTGTAACACCCCAATTCTACCCAAAATTTTATATGTAAAAATCAGAGTAATTTTAAAATTTCATAAATTAAATACTGAGGCGTTACACCATCAGAAACAACTCACTTTAAAGCAGTTTACTTTAAAGTATAAATTTCGGATAGCATCACGAAAAACATAAATTGATTCATAGAAATCAAACATCTCCTTTATTAAACTTCCTTATCAAATCATGTTTTTATGAATTATGGTTCTTATTCACAAAAGGAATAATAATAAAACAACAACAACAAGCGACATAAATATTTCCCCAGTGCTACGTGTCGAGGCGACACTCGACTGCTATAGACTCCGTCTTCAAAACCTGCACGTTACCAATATATAGGTAACGGCGAAACAAGTAAAGGGTGAGATACTCCAAAACATATAATTAAGGCATGATAAGATATATATATATATATATATATATAGTGTCGGAATTATAAAGGAGTATAGATTAATCAGCGTAATTCCAACACATAATCAAAACTCACTTACTTTACTAGTCATCCTATTGTGTATAATCTACACTTTATCACCATAACCTCACCGGCATAAACGTCACAACAAACACAAACTCCCATCACCACGAAGTTGCCACGAGCTAATACATCGCTAATTAACACGACAGTCTTAAACAACAACATCAACCAACAACATTAAATAATGCTAATAATATAAGCAACACAATAAATCATCACAAATTGGCTAAAGCCCATCTTCGCTTTTGGCATAAAGCCCATCTTCGCATTTTGGCATAAAGCCCATCATCACAACATCATCGCAAACATCATCATAAACATCATCATATCATATATCGTCGCAATTCAATATCATCCATCAATCAACAAAAACCCAACGCCAAACAACTCAAACATAAACACAACCGACTCCATGAGACACGACTATGTTATGCATGTGGTACCCATCGCTTTGTCCGTAATTAGGGACACTTGGCATAAAGCCGATCTTCGCTCGGCATAAAAGCCATCATCGCTTGGCATAAAAGTCCTCTTCGCTTATGAAATGTATGTGACTCGACAATAAAACAACACAACACAAAAACAACATCATCGCTCATCCAAATTGGCATAAAGCCCACATCGCCATAATTTATCCAAAACATGATAAATATATCATCGCACCATAATTGCATTATGCAAACATCACTAATAAATTCATCAAAAGTCATGCATTCACAAATCGGAAGCATTTATTAACAACCTCAATTTAATCATCACATTGCATATCAACAAGTATTCTTTAATAAATACCGCCAAAACTTACGTTTATTAACACCGCATCGTTATCAATTAATCCACTAAATTCAAACGGAAAAATAGTCAAAACGTCAATAATCGTCGAAAGTAATTCCTAATAACCGGTATTAATCATAATCGTCGACGTCGAAATCGGATTGTCCATACGTGCCTTAAATCCACTAAAACACAACCCGGTTCAATTTACCGTAAATTGGCCTATTTTGGGTCGCCGTAAAACTCACAATTTCTAAAATTAACTTCACCACTAAGTTCTACGTCAAACTTAGCTAGCACGTCAATTTTCGTTGAATTGAGCAACTTGCCGTCGTCGAAATTAAAATCGGAAAATCGGAACATAATCGGGGTTCTAAATTTAATCGGCTATCTTATCTCCTAATTATATTTTATGGTCACCCAATACTACTAGATAGAATTGGCATAAATAATAAAAACCAGTAGCCATACAGGGAATTATGCAGGAAAGATTTCCATGACGAAACAAAATTTGGTTTGAAAACGCATGGTTTTCTCAATCTCGGTTTCTCTACTTCTAACAGGGACGTACGTCCCACACATACATATAGGCTGGAGGCGGGGGCCTCATCCATGGGGGTGGCCGTCCCACAATGGAGGTGGGCGCCTCCCCCCTTGTTCTCCCATTTTGCCATTTCATCATACCCTGCGTTTTTCTTGCTGGTTTGCACAGTTCCCATTTTTCTGTTTTATAATTTTAGCAGGTAGTTTTCATTTTCATTTTCTTTTCTATTTTCATTTCTATTTTATAATCTATACACTACAATACTAATAACAACACACTCCTAATCTCTACACATAATTCAACTTTTCTAAAACAATTTCAACAATCATTCAACAAAACCCTATAAATCAACTATCAACTTTTTCCTCAATCCAAACTAAATCCACCAAACCCTAACAATGGGAAATGGAAATCAAACCATCAAACATCCAACTCACAACCTCAACACAAATTTTCAACCCCTCTAAACATTTCAACAATCAACCAACAAAATCATAAAACTTCTACTATCAATTTTTCCCAAATCCAACATATATCATCAAACCCTAACTATAATGAAATGGAAGAAATCAAACCCCTTACCTAGCAAGCTTGGATGATCCATGAAGGTTCTACAAAGCTCAACTCCAAGCTTCCTCTCTTGCACTCTTGCTCTTCTTCTTCTTCTTCTCCAAAACCCTCTCTTTCTCTCAAGCTTCTATTTTTGGTAGTGTAGGAAAAATGGGAAGAAAACAAAGGAAAAAGGATTTTATAAAGTTGTTTTCTTACTAGCCATCACAATTTCTATGTTTGGTTTTTGATATGCAAGAATGGAAGGAAAATGAGGAGAAAGGTTTTATAATGGTATTTCTACTAATAAGCCAAGGGTGAAAACCCAAACCTCAACAATTGCTCCCCACACCCCCAACTTACTAATTATATCATTAATTCAATTAATTAAAAATAATTCCGGGAAATTAAAATATCGGATCCGAATAATATTTTTACGGACGAGCGAACATCGCTAGATAAATTAATAGATATATTAATTAATATAAATATTCTCATCGCAAAATTATTTTTTTATTATTATTATTATTATTATTATTATTATTATTATTATTATTATTATTATTATTATTATTATTATTATTATTATTATTATTATTATTATTATTATTATTATTATTATTATTATTATTATTATTATTATTATTATTATTTATCAAATCGGCTAGACAATTATCAAAGTAAAAAATTAGAAACGCAAATGAATTATTATTATGAATATTAACGTTCTAGCCAGGTTGAAATCGTGGATTAAAAACGAATATGGACTCAATTTCAATTCACTTTTTCTTTTTATATATTGACTTGATATTAGAATGATAACCTTACATATTAGTCTTAGACTCCTTAGGAGCGTAGATCCACTATTATCATCGATCTTTATTCAATTTCTAGTTCTATTATGGAAGACAGCCATTGTCTAAATATGATACAAATAGAATATGTTCTAAAGAAGAGAATTTTTTAATTCATTCCATATTTTCTTTGGACATCACGTGAAATTTTAAAAATATCTTTAAAAATCGGAAATATATTTTTCGTGTGTAACATTTTTAAATTGTTTTTACAAAATACCGAAAATGCACTTTCGAATAAAATCGGAAATACATTTTCGGTTTCTAATCTAAACAAATTTGTTGCTATAATAACAAAAAATGGCATGTGCCACTTAGGGTGCATATATTTTTCTTTGTTAAAAATTAGAAGTGTATTTCCGATTTGTATTGAAAGTGCATTTTCAGTTCTATTTTTTATTTTTTGAATAGTGTATCTAAAAATGATAAATTATAAGTATATACGGTGCAAACTGGAAGTATATTTCCAATTTTCCGAAGGCATTTTCGGAATTGCATAGGATGTTTTTCACTCCTATGGGGCGGAATAAAAAATTCTCTTAAACAAATGCCTAATCGAACGGTGCAACAACTAAACCTTTTCTAACTAGGTGGGAGTCGGCTACATTGATCGGTTTTTGACATAATATTCTATCAAGGATCATGTTTCTATTCAAATAATTAATTTCGAGATCTTTCTTTACAACTTCTTTTATAGTTTTTTGGGTCTTCGTCTTCCTCGAATTGTTTTACTTGTCTCCATCTAATCTAATCTCTTTACTACAGAATCTATAGGTCTTATATATTTACAAGTCCAAACCACTTAAGTCTATTTTTCATCTCTTCTCTACAATAGGCGCTACTCTAACACTCTCTAATAATATTTAAAAAAATTATCATTTATGTATAAGTAAAAACTAAAAATAAAATAGAATGCATGTAAAGTAATATAGTTTATTTGAGATTAAAATAAGTAGAACATTATTTATTATGTAAAAAAAAATAGAACAATAATTGATAGTTTATTAACATTTTTACTCTAATCATTCTTTTAATAATTTTTTAAATTTTACAATCAATACATATATTATAAACTTCATTTAAAATATTTTAAAAAACTAAACCTGCCCGGGCAAGTCATATTCTAGTTTTCATTAATTCTCACTCACACTAAAAATACTATACTGCTTTTCAGTGCATTGTAAAATTAGTATGACACTGGCAAGGTGTAAACAATATCATAATCACCTCAAATAGTCAATGTGGCACTGCTTCCAAAATGCACCAGTATATAATCACAAAATAAATAGAGAAACAAAAGCAATCTAATATGACTTGAAAAGTACAACAGAAAAGTCTCAAACTAACCTACAGACACAACACTGGACCACAAGAGTTACGGCATTGTACTCTGTCTTATGAAGAATACACAAAAATGCAATCAAATGATGATCAAATACAGAGTTATTATTAGCTACGTAAACCAAATCTTGCGAAAATCAACCGAGAACATTTGATTCCTCTAAAACAAGTTAACAAAAAAAACCACAACAATAGCATGCACCCTTTTTGTCTTCATAACATCAAGTTGGCTGTTTTTCATCCACTTATTAGGCCTCTCCTGAAAAGAATACAAAAAAAATAAGTTTCCTTTTTACAAACAAACACATTTCATAGCAAAACATAATGAGTTATTTATTGCATCTGAATAACCCATATTTCAATTATAGTATCCCAAATATAACATTAAAGGATCGATTTAAATTTATTTAACAAATGTGCAAAAGATTTGATTCTAATTGTTACTTAAAAGCGTAGCCGGAACCAATATTAAAGAGTAAAAATAGTTTCCTAAGCCTAAAAAAGAAAAGAAACAAGTTTTCTAACCTGAGTTAAAATGTCACAAACAATATTTAGTCAAGTGATTCTTGGAATAAAAGTTTAAGTAAAATGTGTGAAACTTAAAATGGTTAATCCATAAGATGATATGAAAATGTTTAGAGACGTGTTTGACCTGAAATAACATGAAGGCTGGTTGTGATCATATTGTGACTTGGTCATTTATTTGTATGACAGGAATGTGAGCAATTTTGGACCAACGTTTCTTCCTTTTATACCTTTTTTTTAACAATGGGCAATCTCTGATGGTCAGTTTCTTAAGAGAGGCAGGGAGGCTGTTTTCTTGTATTGACTCAAGTTTGTCACAATAATAAAATTCAAGTGATTTCAGCGAGAAGGGAAGGCAGTTTTCTGGCAAAGACTTGAGATGTCGACAATCATAAATGATGAGATTTTGGAGAGAGGAGAGGTGTCGAAACCCATTTCTTTCAAAGGACATATTACCACCGACAGTAAGAGACACAAGGGAGATAGGGAGCAACGAATCGACCGTCAAGGTGTTATCCGTTTCACCCCTTTCTCGAATTGTCAATCTTGAAAGAGCGGTTAGGTGTTGGAGACCCCATTCCTTTACATGCGGCTTTGTTCCTCCAAAACAAATATCAATTGATTGTAATTTGGGGGGTAGACAAACTCCTTCACATAATGACAACTCTCCATGACAGTGAAGCATCAAATGTTCAAGATTGGTGAGCGTGTCCAACCCAAGATTGACTTTAAGTGATTCAACTGATTCGATTCTAAGTGATTGGAGGGTTGTCTGCCGATGTGAAGGATTTTCTGAAATATAAATGGAATTCATACTCGCACAACCTTCAATGCAAAGTGTTTGGAGCGCAGGGAAACCATCAAGTGGAAATGATGTAAGTGAATCACAGCTATACCCCATATAAAGAATCACAAGTGACGTGTAATTTTGAAATGTTTCTACAGGAATGAAGGATAACTTCCTACACCTGCGAATAGAAAGTGATTCCAATGAAGTGGGGAGACCATTTGGGGGAAATGCAGTGAGAGATTGAATATTCCAGAGTCTCAAGCGAGTAAGACAAATACTACTCGTCATCATTTTACAAATAAACATTCGGTGACTTTCACCAG
Organism: Vicia sativa; assembly: GCA_021764765.1. Lineage (NCBI taxonomy): Eukaryota > Viridiplantae > Streptophyta > Magnoliopsida > Fabales > Fabaceae > Vicia > Vicia sativa. The sequence continues at coordinate 6,895,493 of CM038794.1, forward strand.
CTGCATGTTGCAAGGGAGAGTCCTTCTCGTGAATTGTTACTTTTTTGATTGCCGATAGCCAATTCAAAGTATGGGGTGTTTCCAATATCTTATCACAACCTTGTATTTCAATTTCTTCCATGCATGAAAGGTGGCTAGGCAAATCTCCCCTTAGTTCAGGACAATTACGTAACTCCATAGTTTTAAGTCGTGGAAATGCAAAATTTACGCCTTCAAAGGGAAGCCAATCCTTCCAATTTGGCATGCCGCCGAATTTCATATCCTCAAGAGAAGGAAATGGTTGGAAGGTAGAATTGGAACATTCTCCTTCCTCAACACTATAGAACTCTGGGCCAATTGTCTCCAACAACAATAAATTCGATATACTCAACTTCTTGAGAGAAGGTAGTTGCCCTAGCGGTGGAAGTGTTGTGCAATGTTCACAATTCTGGATGCGAAGGGACACCATGTTAGAAAACGAAGAACTCCCCAACCAATTCGGAAAACATGTCCCTCCATACAAATCAATGAGTAGGCTCTTCAAATTTATGGGTGGTTGCAACATTTCAAGCACAACTTTCTCTTTCACTGAATCTTCACTTAGTTTTCCCCATATCAACTCTAACTCCTCAATTTTCTCTTTGTCTTTCAGGTTGGCATCTTTTGCCTCTTTGGCATCAACAACATTGTATAGGTTTTTTATGGTAAATTTTCCTTGTAGGTTTGGGAATTTCCTTAGCTCTTTGATACTTAACACTTCGTGTCGCTTTCCCACTAAAAAAACAGTCAAAGTTTGGAGGTTTTCTAGTCCACCAATTTCCATAGGCAGCTCTTTTATGTCAGTCCCACTTATATCAAGGTGACGTAAATTGATTAAATTTCCCATATGCACGGGCAATTCAGTGAGACGGTAACAACCTGATAAAATCAAGGTTTGCAGATTGTAAAGGTTACATATTGTATCATGCAAACTTTTGATTTTAGTGTTGGAAAGATCTAGATAGCGCAACTGCACCAAACTGCCAATGGAATCTAGAATCTTGGTGATGTTTCCATAATTTGATAGCGATAACACGCGCAACCTTTTAAGTAGTGGTAGCAGATCATCAACCACCTTGAAGGATAAGTAATTATCTGGCCTCCAAAAGTAATGGGTAGGAAGCTTATAAGCATTTAAAACTGTAGACATGCTTAAACTTCACAAAAATATCATACTCTTGTTGAATATATGATAAATGACGAACCTTTTCAGAGATGTCACCACATTCAGACCGACAACAAACTTTTCCAGATACGGTTGTAGCTAAGTCGTTGATAAGGTCATGCATGACAAACAATTTTCCACGAGCACCATCATTTGATTGTTGAATTAAGGACCTAGACAATAATTCAGCAAAGCAACCATCACCTACTTCCTCTGGCAATTTTCCCTCGTGAGAATAATCAAGGAAGCCCTCTGCCATCCACAACAAAACCAATTTCTCCCTATCAAGTGGGTAATCTTTTGGAAAAATGGAACAATATGCAAAACATCTTTTCAAATGAGAGGGAAGATATTGGTAACTCAAATGCAAAGCAGGCATAATATTATCATTGGGTAAGTTCCATACATCACTGTTCAAAATCTCCGTCCACTCCATTGTGTCTACCCTTGAACGTAAAAGTCCTCCTAGTGTTTTAGCTGCTATTGGCAATCCTCCACACTTTCTTGCAATCTTCCTACCTATCTCTTCAAGGGCTTGGTTTTACTGTAGTGATATTCATCATTTCCCAATGCATGTTTTGAGAGTATAGACCAACAATCTTCATGTGACAGAGGGTCTAATTTTTTAATAGGAAATGTCTTTGCCATCTCTGCAACTTTGTGTTGACGCGTTGTTATAATCACCGAACTTCCAGGTTTTCCATCAACAAGGGGACTTACTAGCTCATCCCAGTCGTTGTAACTATCATTCCACAAATCGTCCAGCACAAACAAAAATCTTTTATTCCTCGTGTTTTTATTTAATTCAACTCGAAGAATATCAAGATTATCGCTTTCCCATACCTTTGAAGCATCAGATGTTGTATTTCTAACAACAGATTCAAGGAGAGACTTGGTTACTCTCACAACATCGAAGTCCTCTGATACACAAACCCAAACTTTGAAATCAAAATAGTGTTCAACTTTTGCATCATTGTAAACAAGTTGAGCAAGGGTTGTTTTTCCGACACCTCCCATACCCAAAATTGCAACAACGCCTAAGTTATTATTTTTGTCGGTGCCACATTCTGATACAAGCATCTTGATGATTGTATCTTTATCATCATTCCTACCGACCATGACAGATTCATTAACTCCAGAACTTGAAGGCGGTCTTCGAGAAACTCTAGCACTTTTTGTTTGCAATCCAAGGGTATCTTTATGTAGTGCAAAAGGTTCAAGGGTTTCACACATGATCTTCAACTGAGAATTGATATCTCTATAAAAGTTTTTCAAAGGAGATGAAAATAAATTCCACACCTGATTAATTCTGTTTCCAGCTTGTCTATTCTCCATCTTGCACCGAAGGGAGTCGTAACTTATTTCATTGACCAAATCCTCAGCATCTAAGACAGCATCTTTCAAGCCATCTAGCCAATTTTTGACAGCAGGAGTACTGATCTGCTTCTCTTCTGCATCATCCAGCACAGCCTGGAGCGTGAGCAGGGTTGTTTGTAACTTTCTCAATAGGGAGTCATTCAGCTTGGTGTTTCGGATGTAGTCAAGAAACTCTGTTGAAGCAAGTTTCTCAACTAAGGTTTGAACAGTTGCAGAGAGAAAAGCACCTCCTATCAAAGTTGCAGCTGCAGCCATGTTGTTTTGATTTTGTTAAAGAGCAAAGACTGAATATCATGTGAATGAATAGCATTAGTAATAATACTTCTTTATTAGAAAGCAAACCTCAATAATGCATTGTGGACCCTCATCCTAATAAATGCAAAGAAAAGTTGTCATTAAAAAAGCAATTGGCATCTTTGAATAAAGATAATAATCATTACACTAAATTGCATTATTAGTTATTGGTGAATAAAGAGTAATGTGTATAATTGAAAAAACAACAGTGAATGCTTGCGTACTATTTCTACCAAATATTGGTGGTGAAACATAATGTTTTAATAGAATCTGAGATTTTCGAGATACATTAAATTGGTAGTTTTTTTTCTATCTTAGTGGTCTGGTTAGGTTTGAAATTCATAGTTGTAGGAATTGGTTGTTTTATGGTAAAACCTACCGATAGAACAAATTTCGGACTTAAATTCAAATCAAAACATGTGAGAATGGAAGGTTCAACCATATGCGGCAACCGCAGTTTGTTAACAACGTTTTCATTTCTTCTAAATGTTACATATTGAACACGAGATTTAATCAGTGATATTTTGGACGATATGAAATATGAGCGTGCCAACGGAGTTAGAGCATAAGTTTTCAAGAGTAATATTTTGGAGCATATGATTCTCCATTTACATATATATATATATGAATTCAGAATATTACAGTGCCTACTACATTCTAATCTTGCTTATGAAGATTATGAAGAATATACAAAGATGCTGATGATAAGAAAATACATACTGAGTAACTAAGTAAGTCTAAACCTGTGGCAATCACAACCATTTTGCTCCTCTCAAACATTTTTACAAGAAGAATCATTACAATAACATGTCCCACTTTTGTCTTCAATTCGTCAAGTGAACTTATTTTCATCCACTTAGGCCGTTCCTGAAAAGGCCAGAATATATACATGTTCGTTAAGATGATTGAACTGTTATTCATGAATCGCAACCATCCTCGGGTACAAGATTGTAGGATTTATGATTACCTTCAAAGCAAACATTCCAAACAGAGAGGATCCTTTAAGGGCTCGGTCGACAGATGGTGACACATCGGGAGGTGTGTTGCTGATGAACAATCCATATAAGCCCATACCGAAAATCAACATAACAGTACCAGCAAGATAAACATCTGCAGAACCAAGATTCGTGCATTTTATTAGCAGGAAAAAAAAGACTAATGAAAGTAGTAAACTATGTCGTATAAGAAATTCGAACAAAAATCGAAGTCAAGGCTAACATTGAAAAAAAGTAGAAATAATTTTAGACAAGTTCGAAGAGTATGTATGAAATATCATAAACTACCAATTGCTTCGACCAGAAGCAGAACCATCTTTCCGGTATGAACTCCTTTGACACAGCTTGACCAATACACTTTGTATGCACCAACAATATAAACACAACCCTGAAATCATGAAAGATTATATAAACAGTCAAATATATGAAACTTAATTCGTATTAACTTTTACCTGACATTATCACATGAAAACTAAAATAAAAACCAAACAAGTTTAATACTAGCTATAAGTTATTGTCATAAGCTATCTTGAAGAGGTTATCGAAATAAGATGAAAATAACTTATAGCCGTGTCATAAGTTGTTTTTATAACCTTTTCGAATTGTCTCAAGTACTTATGCAGATAGCTAATGACCTAATCCAAACAAACCCTTGATATTTTTATGGACAAATTTATAGCATCTTGTTTCTCATTTACTAAAGGTGTTGAGAAACTATACATTTAGAAAGCAAAGGAGTGAGCCAGCCAAGGAACCTGCGACAGCAAAGAGTGCCAAGAAACGGAAGTCGAAAATCACCTGATCAACACAAAAGCAAAAAGATTATAATCAGAAAAGGTAAATGAAAAATTTCATTTCATTTCATAATATAAAAGCATGACAGTTTCTCATATTGCAAAATACTTTGATCATTGTCATCTCAATTGTCTTCAGCATAAGTCTATTTTGAATTTGAATATCCTGACAATCACATAAGCATGCATCCGCAACCGCAATTGCAGCCGTAATATTGCTGATGTGGTAGCCTTGGCAACCGCATCAGACCACAATTACAATGTCGTTTAAATATCTTTTTCCTTTAGACAAATACACAAGTCTTTGCCTTTAGTCCCTGCAAAAAGTTTTATTTGGTTTTGGTCCCTAAAGCATATGAATGTTTACTATTGGTCCTCATTGTTTTTAACTAGTCCCTATAACATGCTGGTTCTAGTAGTCCATGATATTATGACTAATTTCAAAATTAACAAAAATTAATGGAGCTAGATCAAAACAAGAACAAGAACAATAACGAATGCAATGACAAAAATACCCTTTCAATGGAAGACTCTGTATTTTGAACCATCCTAAGAAGTGGGTTGCCATTAGTGTTGGCAAAGGCATAGTTAAAGGCAGGCTCATGTGGCCTAGGTTCAACATAAGGGCTTGAAGATGGCACACTTTGTGGTGATGATGATGATGGTGCTTTTGAATCAGAAGAGTTTAATGAAGCATTTATATGAGAAACTCTAAGAGGAAGCTTTGATGAACGATGATTGTGTAGAGAAAGAGAGGGTATAGAAGGAGAGATGAATGTGTAACAAGAAACAGCCATTGAATTTATGTTACTATGCTTCTTTTTTTTTACTAAAAGATCATTGAAAAATGGTAATATGATATCTAATAAGATACTATCCTTTTACTAAAAGATCATTGAAAAATGGTAATATGATATCTAATAAGATACTATCCACACAAATTGTGACTAATGGGACAAATCATTTTTGTCTTGTGATTGTGAAGTAGTGGCATGAAAGTGTCAATGTTATTTACTTGCTTTTGATTACTTAGATATTTTCATTTTTCAAATATTTGCAAATATACATGACTTTTTCTACATATTCAGTGTATCTTTTTAATTAGTTATTTTTGTACTTTTTGTAGGGAAATTATATTTGTATTTTAATGCACTTCAAATTTCGTTCGACACCGTATTTCTATACAATTTTGTGTGTGGTATCGATTTTTATTATTTTATTTTCTATTTTTGGTCACATAAATAGTTATAAGTAATGTATTTTTATACCATCTCATTGTCACAATCATCTAAACCCTAAATCCTAAACGCATAATTTAAAGTGCATAATTTAGTTGAAATCAAAACAAACATAACTGAAATTCCAATAACTGAGATAATGTCAGCATAATTGTAAATATTACATGAACTCAACAACTAGTGATTAACATTGCTATTTGAAATGATGGACTTGTTATTACTTGTGCATCTTCTTTGTGATTTTTATGAAAAATACTTTTCATAGAGAGATTGCGAGATTGTTAGGGCGTCTCCTTTGGCCTTAACGGGATATAGCTCGTTACCTTCTTGCCATTTGTTCGACATTGGAATCCATTGTTTTCGCCATTCGGTCAACTTGAACTTCTCGTTGTGTCTTAAGCTTTCTGATAAATGACTAAAATAGGTTGAAGCTCGTGGGAGATAGTAGTTTTCCAGAATCCCGCTCCAAAATTTGTTAGCTAAACAGAAACCACGCCAAAACAAAATCAAAATCGTCAAAACCAAAACTAAGAATGAAATTAAGTATCACAAGGTTCCGTGATGTGTTTTACCGTAATCGTGGAGCTTGCTCTGAGTAGTTTCATTTGTGTCAAACCACATAGTCACTTGCGTCCTAGCATTCCATTCGTACTGAAGAGAAAAGGTAAACCGTGCAATTTATTTACTCGAACATTGGATGAGAAACTCATCAGTTGCAAGTATTTGGGAAAATGATTGGTCCTCACCTGCTTCAACTCACTTGGATTTACTGCGAGTTTCTTGGCACTCTCGAGCCAAGTTCCGAGAAGTAAGTTATCGTCAGAAGCAAGCAATAAATCAATATCTTTTATCAGTTGGAGAAACTTATGGCTGTTCAAGTGCAAAGCATCGATATTCTTCTTCTGAAACGATGTAATTGCCTTGATGTATACTTGGTTTGCAAATTTCGATAATACTTGTCGAGTCAAATCAACAAGGTCATACCTGTCAAAAAAATAACAGTGTGATTATAATCACACGTTCAAGTTATGTGTGCACCATTTCTGCAGCTTCATGCAAAAGTGATAATACTCGTTTTTGCAAATAGGTCAGTTATTGTGAGACGAAGCGCGTAGCATATACTAAGCTGAATAGATTACCTATATGTGAGACTTCCGGTGAGATTCTTTCCACCGGCTAGGAATAGTTGTAATGCTTTGATCACGTCTTCGGGAGGATACCACAAATGAGCCTGTGGCATACCGGCTGGTGTTTGCTGAAATAAGTATCGTCTATTTTCAGGGGGCAAGAAGTTAATTTTCTTTTGATGGTTTAACATACCAGATTTATCGTTTGCGGATGGATCCCAGTCAGGAAGCATTGCAATATAATCATGGTTATGATCCTGCCGTAAATTCATGCATTGGTCGCAATCAGTATCGAAGTCGGATGATGATGTCAACATAAAATATACTAAACTAACCAAAAAATGATGAAGTAATCTTAAAACAGAAATCAGCACATAAAATACATACAGCAATTCCGTCGGTACAGTTGTATATTGTATGATAAAGAATCTCCCATGCAGCGTCAACTTGATGAATTGATTTACCATATCGTCTACGGGAGTAACTCTTGATCCATTCCTGCAAGAAAAATAAATTTATGATTCTTCACTTAAGAAAAGACCTTATAAGCTCGATGTGATTCATTGTCGGACACATAGTTTTCACAGACCGTACTCGAAATTAAAAAGACACTCGCACGAAACATTGAGAGCTTATAGCATATAACCGCATTACATTAATTTTAACTTTCTCATCACGAAATGCCATTTCAGACATTAGCTCGAAAACAATCGGATTGTGCTCTATCCCTTCCATGCACATACCAACACCTACCTGCACAAAACATTAGTAAGCGAGTTTAAAATCAGAATTTAGTTACAGTAAATCAGGAAACGCAGCGGCTAAAGAATTTCCAATCGTAATTCTGAAAAATTATTATGCCAACAAAAAGAATCGATATGCATTAATCACATAATATGCGCATTGAAACATAGGCTTTAACAGCATAAGTTTCTAACATACACGAACTTGTAAATTATTGTTGATATAAACAATAGTTGTACCATTGTCGAGTTTGCACTGACACGAGCATCAACAGGCCCTGAACCAACTGCATCCAAAACACCGTACATTTCAAGATTGCCACCAAAATTGTGTAGCATGCACCTGGAGCAAAGTAAGATCGAGAAAACGTGATTGTTGTTTAGAAACCATATATCTTCAGTCTTCAAGTAACAGGGGCTATCAAAAAGAAAATTACCATATGTAAGGAGTACCATAAAACTGAAAGGAAGTTTTCCATATTGGTTTTACTTCAGCAAATAGATCAAGAACGATCATTTTCCCAACTGGAACAGATTGTAAAAGTGCCTGCAAATAGTATATCATACATAGTAAGATCTTACTAAAAATACAAATACAATAATAATAAAAACAGAAAAACAACAGAGGGATGTAATCTCGTAAGATCGACAACAACAGTGTGAATTAACTTGCAACTTAGAAGTACAATTAAATGGCTTATCTATAGGCATAGCTCATGACATAATATGATGGTGTCGTTAGATCCAAGTAGTTGACCCAACCTGGTGGGAAAATGTTTTGTTGTATTGGCATGTGTCGACAAACCGAAACCAAGAAAAAACACATATGCACAAACAAATATTGGAGAAAACAGAAGATATACTGTAACGTGAATTGCATACTTTCATTTGAGGTGGCTTCCAAAATGATGAATCAGAGTAGAAGAGCCAGCCCTGCAAATTCATAAATATTCGTCAGCTAAACATCACTGTACAAATGGAACCAAAATATTCATGAATAAAAATGGGAAAGAGGATAAAGGTAACTCTTCGATAACACAAACCAATAAGAAAAACACTCACAGCAGAAGTAAAAAGATAAAGAGTAAAACAAACATCTAACTTTATTGAAATAAAGTACATATAATTCACAATCGAGTTGCTTCCAAAATTGAAATGTTTATAAAAGAGTTATGTATTTGTAGGATAAATGATATGTAAGGAATTAAAACAGGAAATGGAAAGATCAAGAACCAATTGAAGCATACTTGCATTAACCACACGGCATCTTTGTCACCCTTGGAAATGCCTTGATATACTGCAGCTCCAAGAGTTGATATATAGTCCGGATCACTAGTAGGTGGGGAGTTTTCGTTAAAGGTGTCACTGCAGTAAACAATATCACATGCAAGTTAGCAAGCAAAAGTAATCAAAAATAAAAACTTACTCTAGTCCAGTTGAAAAAACTGTGTGTGTGTGGTTGAGGCCTATAAAGTTCATAAACAAGAGAACATGCCAAGTTTAATTTATGAACTTGAACAACATATAAGATGAAATGCCAATAAAAAAATGACATAGATATAGTAGAAAATCAACTTGCAACCAAATTGTCCAAAAATATAAAATACGAAGTATTGAGGCAAAGTAAATTCACCAGTTGTATATGTCTGTTACATCCCCATATTCTGTAAAATTTAAGAAAGTAAGTCAATTAAAATGGATAATATGCGAAGGAAATATAGGGAAGAAAAACAATATTTGGGTCATCATCATCCAAAGACTAGAAGGTTTGTCCTATTAGGAAAACATAATGATTGTTTTTAGAGAATTGAGAAAAACAAATGAAATTGTATATTGTATTACAATAAAAGTACTTAAGGCGAGATTTCTCCTTTTCGCATGTTTGGTTTCGTCTTAGCAAACATTTGTTCTCCCTTTTACCTAGCTACCTTTATTCAAACCCCTATACCAAAATATCCATACTCTTCTTTCCCTACCTCTTTTTCAATCAAAGAACAGGAATGTCCACAGGAAAAAGGAAAACAAGTGAAACTAGGCATACCTTTAATTTGTTTGCGGATAAAAGCCTCCCCAATTTCAACAAATAGAGGATCGGAGGGATCAAGAAGGTAAGTGCAGCACCAGCGTGGATCAGCATCAACGGTGTTCCTGGCAGCAATATTAACGAAACAACTTTATTGATAAATACATGGAATGATATACCTTTAAAACTGGAAAAGAAAAAGAAAAGAAAGTATAAGCTGGAATGTGAACAATTCCAAAACATGCCAATTACTGAAAGTAGCATTACACACATGTTTCAATGCTAGGAATACAAACTCGAGTAACGGATACTAAAACAAAATAATACTGAAACATGAGTTACCTGAGAAATGAACAATCTTACAAAAAGAGAAGTGAAATACCAGTCACCAAGTCTAGTTATTTTGCAGAAGGAAATATCTTTTTCAACGCGCCGGAACATTTCCAGAGAAGGATGGTAACACTAGAATATAAAAAAATTCAATGATAAATCAGAGCACTAAATTCAGATAACTGTATTGTAGAAATATATTTTATATTTCCTTGTCACTGATGAGAATTACATATGCTGTATTTATAGAGTACATAAGGCAGGATTTGAAAGAGAAATCTGACCTAAGAATCAGGGGAATTAATTTCTCATGAATGCTAATTCTAATGACAAAAACGAACAGGAAATAATAACTAATTAATTACATTAATCCTAATCCTTATTGAGCTGTACAAACAGAATATTCTGTATTGATTATTCCACACTCCCCCTCAATCTGGGTGGTAGATGTCTATCATACCCAGATTGGATCTGATATTCTCGTATATGTTCCTTGGAAGGGCTTTTGTTAGAATGTCTGCAGTTTGTTGGCATGATGGAATATGGTTAACACTTATAATTTCATGATCAATTTTCTCCTTGATGAAATGTCGGTCTATCTCCACATGCTTTGTTCTATCATGCTGTACCGGGTTCTTTGCAATGCTAATAGCAGCCTTGTTATCACATAATATCTTCATGGGGTGATTGGTAGGAATTTTGATCTCATCTAGCATTCGCTTAAGCCAAATTCCTTCACAAATACCTTGTGACATGCTCGGAATTCTGCTTCTGCGCTACTCCTAGCCACAACAGATTGTTTCTTGCTTCTCCAAGTTACCATATTACCCCATACAAATGTGCAGTAGCCTGTAGTCGATTTCCTGTCAGATAAACATCCTGCCCAATCAGAATGGGTGTAGACTTCAATACCTCTATTTGAGTTCTTTTGAAAATAAAGTCCTGGCCTGGCGTACCTTTCGGGTACTAGAGAATTTTGTTCACATTTCTCGTGTCAGTTTCAGTTGGATTTGACATATAATGACTAGCCATGCTTACAGCAAAACCAATGTCTGGTCTGGTGTGAGTTAGATAGATTAGTTTTCCGACTAGACTTTGATATCTATCCTTATTAGCTGGTACATTCTCATCCTCACTCCTTTTTACTTGTTCTATGGGAGTATTGGCAACTTTGCATCCAAGCATACCTGTTTCTTGAAGTAAATCCAGAGTGTACTTCCTTTGAGAAACTGAAATACCATTCTTTGTTCGTGCAATTTCCATCCCTAGAAAATACTTGAGTTGTCCTAAGTCTTTGACTTCAAATTCTTTTACTAGAAGTTTCTTTAACTGGTTGACTTGTTCATCATCATCTCCCGTAATTACGATGTCATCAACATAGACAATAAACAAAGCTATCTTTCTATCCAAAGAGTGCTTGACAAACATAGTATGGTCTGTTTGACATTGAACAAAACCATCTTGCTTGACAACTTTTGTTAGTCTGTCAAACCAGGCCCTTGGTGATTGTTTGAGGCCATATAGAGATTTTTGAAGTCGACACACCATATTGGAGGTTCCATGTGATTCAAGGCCCAGGGGAATTTGCATATATACCTCTTCTTCTAACTCTCCATTTAAAAATGCATTCTTTATGTCTAGTTGGTGTAGGGGCCAATCTAGATTTGCTTCCAGAGATAGTAGAACCCTGACAGAATTGAGCTTGGCAACAGGTGCGAAAGTCTCCTCATAATCCACCCCATATGATTGTGTGAACCCCTTAGCAACCAATCGTGCTTTGAACCTGTTTATACTCCCACCAGCATTGTGCTTAATTGAAAATATCCACTTGCATCCTACTGTTTTCTTCCTTTCTGGTATAGCAGTGATCTCCCATGTGCCATTTCTTACAAGTGCTTGAACTTCTTCTGTTACATCCGCTGCCCATTCAGGTTTCTGCAATGCTTCTTGAATATTATTTGGAATTTCTATGTTGTCAACCGCTGCTACAAAGGACTTGTAACTTTGTGATAGTTTTCCATAGGAGATATATTTTTCAATAAGGTGTTTAGTGCAAGTTCTAACCCCTTTTCTCATAGCAATAGGAATATCAATATCTGTTGTATCAACATGGTCAGAGTTAAGAAGAATATTACCTGTGGGAACTTCATTTTCTAGAATCTGGTTTGACTTATGGCCTTGCATTGGAGCCATGCTTGACTCTACTTCCTTCCTCCTCCTTTTGTAATAAAGACCCTTCCAATTATTTGTTTTTGGATTACAATCCTGTTGAGATGTGGTTGAGACTATAATCGGTCCTGTTTCCGTCACAGCTTCTGTTGTTCTTTCACTCGGCTGAATGTTAGAGGTTTGGTCTGGTAATTTTTCAACTGGTTTAGGCATAGGTTCGGCTAGCTCAAGAGGCAAAAGTTGGTATTCTGAATTTTCAATATAAAGTATGTATGATTGCTCCCCCTGAATACCAGTTTTGGTGTAATAGGGTTGATTTTCAAAGAAGGTTACATCCATAGTGTGGTAGAATTTTTTGGTATGGGGAGAGTAACACCTATATCCCTTTTGGTGAGGAGAGTAACCAAGAAAAATGCATTTGATGGATTTTGGGTCTAATTTGCTTCGGTGAGGGTTGAGGTTATGGACAAAAGTTGAGCATCCAAATATTTTTAATGGAATAGAGGAAAAAATTTTGCTGGTTGGAAATAGGTTTTGAAGTGTGGAGAGTGGGGTCTTAAAGTTAAGGATACGGGAGGGCATTCGATTTATAAGGTGAGTTGCTGAAAGGACAGCTTCTCCCCAAAAGTGTTGTGGGACATTGGTGGCTAACATGATTCATCTAGTCACTTCCAAAAGGTGTCTATTCTTCCTTTCTGTTACTCCATTTTGTTGGGGAATGTCCACACACGAGCTTTGGTGAATAATTCCAACCTTTTGAAGATAGGAATTTAGAGCAAGGTTGTAATACTCACGACCATTGTCAGTTCTAAGTATCTGAATATTGCTTTGGAATTGTGTTTGTACCATCTTATGATAAATTTCAAATATTCTCCCTACTTCAGATTTTTCCTTCATTAGAAACACTCAGGTAACACGTGTGTGTGATCATCAATAAAGGTGACAAACCATCTCGAGCCTGTAATGTTGTGGACTCGTGGTGGTCCCCATACATCACTGTGAATTAATGAAAAAGGTTTGGAGGGTTTATAGGATTGGGGTGAGTAATGGTTTCGGGTATGTTTAGACAATTGGCAAATTTCACACTGAAAATGTTCTTTGTTTTTATTGAATGAAGAGGGAAACATCTTTTCCAAGTATATGAAATTTGGGTGGCCTAATCTATAGTGCCACATCATTACAGGATTATTATCACTTGAAACTGCAGCTGCAACATGATAATTATTCTTGAGTTTTTCTTCTGATTTTTCCACTTGAAGGAGGTAGAGTCCAGCACACTCTTTAGCATTGCCAATCGTCTTCCCCGACTCCAAAATCTGAAATTCACACATGTTAGAGAAGAATTTAGTAACACGTTTCAAATCTCTTGTAATCTTGCTAATAGACAGCAAGTTACAATCCAGTTTAGGCACATACAAAACAGAGTCAAGTGTAATATTTGGTGAAATGATGATTGATCTTTTACCCATGACCTTAGAATGTGTACCATCAGCTATTCGAACATTATAGTTATATGGGCATGGGGAATAACTCCTAAACAAAGTAAAATCTCCAGTCATGTGATCTGAAGCCCCTGAGTCAACAATCCATGATTTTGTTTTTTCCTTACAAGTATTTAGAGCATGTAAGTAATACCTCTTTGAGCCACTACGGCAGTACCACCTTTTTCTGTAGTTAACATGGTTTGCAAAAAGAGTTTTTGAAGAGCCTCCATTTGTTCTTTGCTAAAAAGAGATGAGTTAGAGTATACCTCAGTTTCTTGATTGTTAAAAGTTGTGTTACCTCTGCCCTCCTTGCCTTTGAACAATTTGGTCTCTGAAGGTTTTCCATGTATGATCCAACATGTTTCCTTTGCGTGGCCCGGTCTCTTGTAGTGATCACACCAGGGACGGGTTTTCTTTTGTGGTGGCCGGGGCTGATTCCCTCTTGTTGCCATTGCAGAGCTCTCGCTGTACGGAACTGAGTTGGGTGTTCCCAACATGATTTTCCTCCTGCTTTCTTCCCTTCTCACTTCTGAAAAGGCTTCTCGAATTTTGAGAAGTGGTTTGGTTCCAAGGATCCTTCCACGAACTTCATCTAGGTCCTTGTTTAGCCCCAATAGGAATTTGTAAACCCTTTCCACCAGTTCCTTATACTTCTTTTGATCTTCTGTACAACACCATGTAACCTCTTCATATATGTCGAGTTGCTGCCAGTGTTTGTTAAGTATATTAAAATACTCAGTAACAGAAGATTCTCCCTGTCGAAGGTCATAAAGAATGCTTTTAATCTCAAATACGACAGATGTATTGTCAATATTTGAGTATGTTTCCTTCACTGCATCCCATATCTCTTTTGCAGTGTCATAGAGCATGAAATTTTCACCAATTTCATTTGTCATGGTATTGAGCAGCCATGACATTACTTGGCTGTTCTCAAGTTTCCATTTCTGAAAGTTTGTGTCTCCTTTTCCGGGACATTTAGAATCTCCTGTGGTGTAGCCTTCCCTTCCTTTCCCTTCGAGGAAGATCTTGACTGACCTTACCCATTAGGTATAGTTTTGACCATTTAATTTATGGCCTATGATGAGGTGAGTGAGCCCTTCGTGTGAACTGGTCAGAAATGATCCAGTCTCCACTTTGAGCGATTCATCAATTTTGGGATCTTCCATAGTTTGGCGGCGCTAGGTTAGAGATGGTTCAGATCGTGCTCTGATACCATGTAGAAATATATTTTATATTTCCTTGTCACTGATGAGAATTACATATGCTATATTTATAGAGTACATAAGGCAGAATTTTTGAAAGAGAAATCTGACCTAAGAATCAGGGGAATTAATTTCCCATGAATGTTAATTCTAATTACAGAAAAGAACAGGAAATAATAACTAATTAATTACATTAATCCTAATCCTTATTGAGCTGTACAAACAGAATATTCTGTATTGATTATTCCACACTCCCCCTCAATCTGGGTGGTAGATGTCTATCATACCCAGATTGGATCTGATATTCTCGTATATGTTCCTTGGAAGGGCTTTTGTTAGAATGTCTGCAGTTTGTTGGCATGATGGAATATGGTTAACACTTATAATTTCATGATCAATTTTCTCCTTGATGAAATGTCGGTCTATCTCCACATGCTTTGTTCTATCATGCTGTACCGGGTTCTTTGCAATGCTAATAGCAGCCTTGTTATCACATAATATCTTCATGGGGTGATTGGTAGGAATTTTGATCTCATCTAGCATTCGCTTAAGCCAAATTCCTTCACAAATACCTTGTGACATAGCTTTGAATTCTGCTTCTGCGATACTCCTAGCCACAACAGATTGTTTCTTGCTTCTCCAAGTTACCATATTACCCCATACAAATGTGCAGTAGCCTGTAGTCGATTTCCTGTCAGATAAACATCCTGCCCAATCAGAATGGGTGTAGACTTCAATACCTCTATTTGAGTTCTTTTGAAAATAAAGTCCTGGCCTGGCGTACCTTTCGGGTACTAGAGAATTTTGTTCACATTTCTCGTGTCAGTTTCAGTTGGATTTGACATATAATGACTAGCCATGCTTACAGCAAAACCAATGTCTGGTCTGGTGTGAGTTAGATAGATTAGTTTTCCGACTAGACTTTGATATCTATCCTTATTAGCTGGTACATTCTCATCCTCACTCCTTTTTACTTGTTCTATGGGAGTATTGGCAACTTTGCATCCAAGCATACCTGTTTCTTGAAGTAAATCCAGAGTGTACTTCCTTTGAGAAACTGAAATACCATTCTTTGTTCGTGCAATTTCCATCCCTAGAAAATACTTGAGTTGTCCTAAGTCTTTGACTTCAAATTCTTTTACTAGAAGTTTCTTTAACTGGTTGACTTGTTCATCATCATCTCCCGTAATTACGATGTCATCAACATAGACAATAAACAAAGCTATCTTTCTATCCAAAGAGTGCTTGACAAACATAGTATGGTCAGTTTGACATTGAACAAAACCATCTTGCTTGACAACTTTTGTTAGTCTGTCAAACCAGGCCCTTGGTGATTGTTTGAGGCCATATAGAGATTTTTGAAGTCGACACACCATATTGGAGGTTCCATGTGATTCAAGGCCCAGGGGAATTTGCATATATACCTCTTCTTCTAACTCTCCATTTAAAAATGCATTCTTTATGTCTAGTTGGTGTAGGGGCCAATCTAGATTTGCTTCCAGAGATAGTAGAACCCTGACAGAATTGAGCTTGGCAACAGTTGCGAAAGTCTCCTCATAATCCACCCCATATGATTGTGTGAACCCCTTAGCAACCAATCGTGCTTTGAACCTGTTTATACTCCCACCAGCATTGTGCTTAATTGAAAATATCCACTTGCATCCTACTGTTTTCTTCCTTTCTGGTATAGCAGTGATCTCCCATGTGCCATTTCTTACAAGTGCTTGAACTTCTTCAGTTACATCCGCTGCCCATTCAGGTTTCTGCAATGCTTCTTGAATATTATTTGGAATTTCTATGTTGTCAACCGCTGCTACAAAGGACTTGTAACTTTGTGATAGTTTTCCATAGGAGATATATTTTTCAATAAGGTGTTTAGTGCAAGTTCTAACCCCTTTTCTCATAGCAATAGGAATATCAATATCAGTTGTATCAACATGGTCAGAGTTAAGAAGAATATTACCTGTGGGAACTTCATTTTCTAGAATCTGGTTTGACTTATGGCCTTGCATTGGAGCCATGCTTGACTCTACTTCCTTCCTCCTCCTTTTGTAATAAAGACCCTTCCAATTATTTGTTTTTGGATTACAATCCTGTTGAGATGTGGTTGAGACTATAATCGGTCCTTCACGACACATTGTTCTTTCACTTGGCTGAATGTTAGAGGTTTGGTCTGGTAATTTTTCAACTGGTTTAGGCATAGGTTCGGCTAGCTCAAGAGGCAAAAGTTGGTATTCTGAATTTTCAATATAAAGTATGTATGATTGCTCCCCCTGAATACCAGTTTTGGTGTAATAGGGTTGATTTTCAAAGAAGGTTACATCCATAGTGTGGTAGAATTTTTTGGTATGGGGAGAGTAACACCTATATCCCTTTTGGTGAGGAGAGTAACCAAGAAAAATGCATTTGATGGATTTTGGGTCTAATTTGCTTCGGTGAGGGTTGAGGTTATGGACAAAAGTTGAGCATCCAAATATTTTTAATGGAATAGAGGAAAAAATTTTGCTGGTTGGAAATAGGTTTTGAAGTGTGGAGAGTGGGGTCTTAAAGTTAAGGATACGGGAGGGCATTCGATTTATAAGGTGAGTTCTGAAAGGACAGCTTCTCCCCAAAAGTGTTGTGGGACATTGGTGGCTAACATGATTCATCTAGTCACTTCCAAAAGGTGTCTATTCTTCCTTTCAGTTACTCCATTTTGTTGGGGAATGTCCACACACGAGCTTTGGTGAATAATTCCAACCTTTTGAAGATAGGAATTTAGAGCAAGGTTGTAATACTCACGACCATTGTCAGTTCTAAGTATCTGAATATTGCTTTGGAATTGTGTTTGTACCATCTTATGATAAATTTCAAATATTCTCCCTACTTCAGATTTTTCCTTCATTAGAAACACTCAGGTAACACGTGTGTGTGATCATCAATAAAGGTGACAAACCATCTCGAGCCTGTAATGTTGTGGACTCGTGGTGGTCCCCATACATCACTGTGAATTAATGAAAAAGGTTTGGAGGGTTTATAGGATTGGGGTGAGTAATGGTTTCGGGTATGTTTAGACAATTGGCAAATTTCACCCTGAAAATGTTCTTTGTTTTTATTGAATGAAGAGGGAAACATCTTTTCCAAGTATATGAAATTTGGGTGGCCTAATCTATAGTGCCACATCATTACAGGATTATTATCACTTGAAACTGCAGCTGCAACATGATAATTATTCTTGAGTTTTTCTTCTGATTTTTCCACTTGAAGGAGGTAGAGTCCAGCACACTCTTTAGCATTGCCAATCGTCTTCCCCGACTCCAAAATCTGAAATTCACACATGTTAGAGAAGAATTTAGTAACACGTTTCAAATCTCTTGTAATCTTGCTAATAGACAGCAAGTTACAATCCAGTTTAGGCACATACAAAACAGAGTCAAGTGTAATATTTGGTGAAATGATGATTGATCTTTTACCCATGACCTTAGAATGTGTACCATCAGCTATTCGAACATTATAGTTATATGGGCATGGGGAATAACTCCTAAACAAAGTAAAATCTCCAGTCATGTGATCTGAAGCCCCTGAGTCAACAATCCATGATTTTGTTTTTTCCTTACAAGTATTTAGAGCATGTAAGTAATACCTCTTTGAGCCACTACGGCAGTACCACCTTTTCCTGTAGTTAACATGGTTTGCAAAAAGAGTTTTTGAAGAGCCTCCATTTGTTCTTTGCTAAAAAGAGATGAGTTAGAGTATACCTCAGTTTCTTGATTGTTAAAAGTTGTGTTACCTCTGCCCTCCTTGCCTTTGAACAATTTGGTCTCTGAAGGTTTTCCATGTATGATCCAACATGTTTCCTTTGCGTGGCCCGGTCTCTTGTAGTGATCACACCAGGGACGGGTTTTCTTTTGTGGTGGCCGGGGCTGATTCCCTCTTGTTGCCATTGCAGAGCTCTCGCTGTACGGAACTGAGTTGGGTGTTCCCAACATGATTTTCCTCCTGCTTTCTTCCCTTCTCACTTCTGAAAAGGCTTCTCGAATTTTGAGAAGTGGTTTGGTTCCAAGGATCCTTCCACGAACTTCATCTAGGTCCTTGTTTAGCCCCAATAGGAATTTGTAAACCCTTTCCACCAGTTCCTTATACTTCTTTTGATCTTCAGTACAACACCATGTAACCTCTTCATATATGTCGAGTTGCTGCCAGTGTTTGTTAAGTATATTAAAATACTCAGTAACAGAAGATTCTCCCTGTCGAAGGTCATAAAGAATGCTTTTAATCTCAAATACGACAGATGTATTGTCAATATTTGAGTATGTTTCCTTCACTGCATCCCATATCTCTTTTGCAGTGTCATAGAGCATGAAATTTTCACCAATTTCATTTGTCATGGTATTGAGCAGCCATGACATTACTTGGCTGTTCTCAAGTTTCCATTTCTGAAAGTTTGTGTCTCCTTTTCCGGGACATTTAGAATCTCCTGTGGTGTAGCCTTCCCTTCCTTTCCCTTCGAGGAAGATCTTGACTGACCTTACCCATTAGGTATAGTTTTGACCATTTAATTTATGGCCTATGATGAGGTGAGTGAGCCCTTCGTGTGAACTGGTCAGAAATGATCCAGTCTCCACTTTGAGCGATTCATCAATTTTGGGATCTTCCATAGTTTGGCGGCGCTAGGTTAGAGATGGTTCAGATCGTGCTCTGATACCATGTAGAAATATATTTTATATTTCCTTGTCACTGATGAGAATTACATATGCTGTATTTATAGAGTACATAAGGCAGGATTTGAAAGAGAAATCTGACCTAAGAATCAGGGGAATTAATTTCCCATGAATGCTAATTCTAATTACAGAAAAGAACAGGAAATAATAACTAATTAATTACATTAATCCTAATCCTTATTGAGCTGTACAAACAGAATATTCTGTATTGATTATTCCACATGTATCATAAATAATTTTGCATGTCTCGGGTAGGAGTATACGGTACCTGGAGTCATCCCTAGCTCCAGCATTCGAGAGATTATCTGTTTCTGTAGGACCAATTGTTGATCTAACCAGTTTTGAGATAAAGGCCCGCCCCATCTGTGAAAAGATAGATCACATTAGAAACCAAAGCACCTGAAAAGATAAGCACTATAATTCTCATAATCTTATGTCATTGTATAAAATGTAGTACATAATGAAATACGAAGGAATAATGAACACAAAACACGAGATTATTTAATTCATAATGGAAATCAACAACAGCGTTTAAAATTACTACTTCTACCTACCCGTGTAAATTTCCCATGCGTGCCCAAGCAAGGAAAGCAGGTCCACCAAAGAAACCGTTCAAATCTTCTGAACTAATGTTAAAATCCTATAGTTAAAAGATACTAGTCAAATAACTATTGCAAGAGAAAAAATTTCTAATATATTTTGTACAAACATATCGCTATTACTGAATCAGGAAAGAAACTTCAATGAAAATGTGAAACTATTCATCCATTTGCAAACATCTAACTAAAACTTACTTTAAAAACCTTTTGCCAGATAGCTTCCTGCCCAGTGAATGCCAAGGGCAGGTTCACCCCTTGAAGCGCCATCCAGTCTACCTCTTTTTCCCACCTTTCCCAATCCCACCAAACAAATGAATCTGCAAAGGACCAAGAAGAATGTGATATTACATAACAACTCTCACAGATGAAATAATATGCTGTGTCCTAAGTTGTTTTAACAGTTGTGCACTAAAGAAAAATGTGAGAGATGTTTTATTGCGAGGAAAGCTGATTTTGGTACTCACAACTTGAAGTCACGACGTTTTGGTAATAGTTCCATGGAACAGGACGTTTAATCTTCACACCATCATCTTTCAAAAGGGGTAATGACCCTGGCTTGGGGATTGAATTTGTCTGAATGCCACCTGTTTTATCCCATGAAATATGAGCGCCGCACCAATACTTAAGATACCAATGGAGGCCAGACACAATCTCAACACCTGTGGTTCCTCTAATACTGAGAAATATATAAACAATTCATATTAAAATAGGAAGAAAAACTGATCAAATGAGTGAATGACCGTATCTATGAACAACTAACTTAGGACAGTAAAAACAAATCACTCTATCAAGAACCTTGTACAGTTGTATTTATAAAGTAATTCAATGGTAGAACTTTCTTATACATGACATTAAAGTACTTGACTTATTTAAGATTTTCAAACAGGATTGTCATCTATGAAGTACAAACACAAACACGGACACCAGACACGACAGCGACACTAACACGTCGACACCGGTAATAATTTGAAAAAATAAATAAATTAAATGTAATCACAAGTGTCAGTGTCAGTGTCGGTGTCACTGTCCAACACTGACACAGAAATAGACACGCCTTTTCGAGGTGTTGGTGCTACAAAGATTGTTATCATGAAGATCTTTAGCAATTTTCTACTTTAAAATCAAGTTAAGTACATGAAAAGAAAGAGAAGACTAATCCAAATAAGATGTAACCAAGAGAAATCCAAGAAGCTCGCAATTTAAAGAAAACCAAGAATCCAGGAGGACTAACAAACATGAACAAATCTGCAGTATAAATTTCACTTGACATACATAATCTCAGGCCTATTAGGCTTTGTCTTTTTGTGATTGTTTATCATAAAGCAACTCTCTCCATCACAGACATCCTGAAAATATAAAAATTGTACTTTTACATCAAAAATTGTAAATTCTTTGGCATGATAACATAACAGTACAGTTAAGTGAAAGAAAATCAGCAATCCTTGAATAGATAAAGTCATAAAACTAAGTGTTGAACACTTTTTAAGTTTTAACCCTATAAAATCGGCGAATTTTGATTTTGGTCATGTAAAACTTTATTCATTTCATATATGTTTTTGTTCCTCGTCAAACTCTTATCAGGACTAAAAACACACAATATTTGTAAATTTTAAGGGCTAAAAGCAAATAAAGTTCTTGAAGCACAAAGTCAAAATTTTCCAAATTTACAGTATCAAAAATGTACTTAACTCTAAAAATAGAAACAACAAAATACATTAACACTAATTACTTTGCCAAGATAACATGACAGCATAGTCATTACTGCTTCTACCAAAAGTAGCATGCATAGTGACTATCACAAGATCAACACACTAATTAAATATATTTATATTATGCGACCAAGTCAAAAACTAATACAAAGTATCATGTAAAGAAGTAACTGAGGATTTTCCCTTACTCCATATTATAAGAACCTGATCGGATTGGTTTATTTGAACTTAACTATTGTCATAAGCACTAGTGAGACTAGACTCTTTCGGAGAGCTTATGAAAACAACTTCTAACATCGCTCATAAGCTATTTTCGAATTCCAACTCATTTCCATAAGCTCTTTGTACCGGTATAATTTTATTGGGCCCTAAGAGTAGATAGTCGATGAAAGGAATGAAGGCTAAACACACTGGAAAGTGGAGAGCAAGATAGCAAAGTCTTAACTAGCCCAGTACGGCCAAAAACACTCGCCCAAACTTAGTGACGGGTCGTTATATTGGGCTCGGGTCGTTATATTGGGCTCGGGCCGTCCAGGGTAACCCCACTTACCCAATAATTGTGGGTGAAAACATGGACACATAGTGACTAACTGAACAGACTTTAACTCCTTTTTTAGCTTATACATACATAGTAAGTACTAACATGATCGACACTTATTTTCAAGGTTTTAAAAAACGATTGCAGCCGCGTTAAGGTTTTCGCGATTTCGGTCAGTGCAGGTGTAGTGTGGTCGTCACGTTGTGAATTAACTACAATTTGTTCTTCAATATAAAAAACAGTGATAACGGTATCGGTATCAGCATCTTCCAAAACCATTTTGTCGCAGCCGTTTTCGCATTTTTTAAAACCCTGCTTATTTTATAAGGCTTAATCAACATGTTAATCTTAATTAGGCAAAGTCAACAACTGATACAGAACTGACAAAGGAAAAAAAAAACGATTTTTTCTCTTCTTAGTTTGTATCATAGCATTTTAAAAGTATAATTCAGTAAAATCAAAAACAATGAAAACTAAGAATCAATTCAAAAACCAAACTCAAACACAAAATCAAATCCATTATCCAACACAATCAATTCAAAAACTAAAAGGGTCAACAAACAACCTTTGAAACTATCTTGAACTCAAAACTGGACAAATGGGTGGGAAGAAGTCTTCTGAGAACACCTCTAGCTGCGGTTTCTTGCACGGATGGAAGTGCCCTTTTGGAATCCAAGCGGTGAAGCAATGATTCTATGGCTTCATGCTTTGAAAGTGTCACTGGAAGTGAAAAAGTTAGAATGAAACAGAGAAGTTGAACAAGTGGATAGTTGAAGTTCAACATTGTTCGTAGAAAGACAAGACAAGATTGATCTCAACAATGTATATCTATCTAGTTACAACTATTGTTTTAATGGGTTTATGTTTTTTAATAAATAAATTTTTTAATAACTATATAATATATAACAAAATAACATTAAAGACAATTGTTTCATTAAAATTGTGCTATGCAATATTGAAAATATCTAAAATATAACATTGAAATTGAGTTTTAAATTGGAGTTAGAATTTGAATTGATGGATAATTATTGTCAATGATTAATAATAAATTGAATTTCAAATTTTTCAATATAGGATTAATTATAGAAATAAAATTTGAATTGGTAGATATTAATATATTTGTTATGAAACTAAATAAAATAATAGAAGAGAGAAAGAGAAAAATAGAGTATATTCTATTATTTATATTCTGAGTGAATGTTTCAAATACGATATGAGTCATATTTATAGGACATATGCAATAAATAAAAAAATCAATCGAAATTTCATAATTGTTGAACATCCATAATCATTTCATTTATAACACTTCCCCTGGAATGTCCATAAAGAATATATCTCTTTAAAACCTTACTAGAAAAAACTCAGTGAGAAAAATTCTAGAGAAAGAAAAAGAGTACAATATTCTTTGTGAGGGAACTACCTTGATACTAATCAATCTAAATTATTACAAATAAAAAATAAATTATAGGGAGACAATCATCCATTATTCATAACAGTCCTCCTCAGATGTTTGTTCAAGACATGCCTCGTTAAAACCTTACTAGAAAAAACTCAGTCGAAAAAAATCTAGTGAAGGAAAAATAGTACATATTCTTTTAAGAAAAATTCATTTCTCTCCCTCAGTTGAACGAATTCAATTCTCCCCCTCAGCTGAATAATAATTTCTTCTACGATGAAGGTCAACCTTTTGCACTAAAAGGTCTATAAGATTACCACCTGAACAAATTTGTTGGAGCTTATATCCCCACTTTTCTTAAGATCATGAGTGGAAAAAAAAACTTTAGAGAAACATGTTTTCTTTGACCTCCTTTAATGTAATCATCTTTCAATTCGGTAATGCATGTAGTGTTATCTTCGTATATGGTTGTTGTATTTCTTTTTACAAAAGTCAACCCACAAGTCTTTTGTGTGTGTTGAGTTTAGGATCTCAACCAAATGCATTTTTGACTTGTCTCATGTAGTGCTAAAAATTCTTCATAATTAATGAAGTTGCTAATGTGATTTGTTTCACTGGTCTCCATGAAATAGTTGTACCATTATGAGAATTTGACAAATAAACAATTTGTGCAATGTACTATTATGCAGATTTACCAAGTGACTTATTTCTGCTTAATGTTTTAAATTTGGATATTTTGAAATAAAACAAACACATGTATATTACCCCTAAAATAACGAAGTATATTTTGACTTCGTACCAATGTCTTAATGTAGGCGAAGAACTATATCTTGTTCATAGAGTAATAGTACTTGATACCTCATGGTATACATAATTAACAAGATAGACCAGTGCTTGAATTACATTGAGATATGGTACTTCAAGACCAATTAATTTTTCATCCTCTTCTCGAGGTCTAAAAGACTCTTTACACATCCAATAATTTATCATCATAGAAGTAAACAACACACGAGATTTGTCCATATAGGAACATTTTAATATTTTTGTTATATACGAGATTTTTTCATATATAAATGTTTTAACATTTTTCTATATAACATTGGTGTACGCAAATTCTATTGTCTAAATGTTCATCTTGTATGAACTTTGTCTTTTCCAAGTCCTTCACATAAAACCACTTCTTTAAACAATTTATAGATTTTGGAAACTCTTCAAGAGTTCCAATAATATTTATGTCATACACATAGACATATATTATTTCAATTTCCTTTCCAGATATTTTCATAAGAATACAAGGACGTGTGGAGTTATTTGTATATCTCTCTCCCTTGGCAAATCTTTACTAAGACGGTTATACCATATGTGTCAATATTGTTTTAACTCATAAAGAGACTTGTTCAATTTTATGGAGTAGTTTTCTCCATATCCAAAATTATGTGTCTATGATATATTAAACTCTTTAAGGATTTTCATGTAAATGTCACCATCAAGTGAGCCATATAAATAAGATGTCACAACATCTATCATATTCATACTAAGCCCTTCATGCGCTACAAGACTAATCAAATATTGAAAAATTAATTAAATCCACTGCAGGTGGATATGTTTCATATAAATCAATCTTAGATATTTGCGAAAATCATTGAGAAACAAATCAAACTTTATATAATTCATATTTTGGTTTTTCACAAAAATTCACTTATATCACATTGGTTTTACACCTTGAGACGTTTGGACTACAGGTCCAAAATCAAGTCACTTGTAAAGTGAGTTTTATTCTTCTTCAATTGAATATATTCATTTTGGAAAATTCTTACTTTGTCTACAATATTTGATAGACTTTGTTTCACGATCCTCGTTATCGATTATCATCTTTAGCGCTATATTGTATACAAATACATTGTCAATGTCGACTTTATTTGATTATCTTAATTTCGGTTGCATTATATTTCATCCATGACATAATTTATCGAGATCTCTTTATTTCATATTTCAAGTATTTGATTAGTTCTTCTAAAACTGAAAAATAAATTATGTCAACATTCTTTTAGAATTTTCATATCCTCACTTGGGTCATCTTCTTGGAAGAGGACTTTTAACATTGGAACCGATTTTCTTATCATGCTTCAGGCGCGGCTACAACTCATTTGCATTATTTGATTATCCAATAGAAAAATTCATTTTGAGTGGAGTGTTAGCAGCTGATGATTTGTTTCATAAATTTTGCAAATGAAATGTGTTTTGAACTTTGAGGATCAAAATAATATAATAATTTTATTTCAAATTGTTCATTTGAACTTCTGGTTCACACTCTGAGCTGCTTATTATCTCCCCCATAATGTTGGGAAAATTAATTTATCAAATGATAATCAGCTTGTTGGGGTTCAAGCACATATCCAATTATCGGACCAAGATAAACCTCAAATACGATATTCATATAAAATGAATTTTCTCAACATTCTTTCAAAACTCATCTTAACGTACTATATTGGAGCAATTGAATTATATTCAACACATCCAAAAGTTTGCTTAGATGAGAAGTGTTAGGTTATTAATCTAAAATAATTTGTAAGTTAAGAGGAGAATTAACATATACTATTTTGTTGGCTTAGTATTGATAAATTTCTCAATATTCGTATTTTGTGTGTTTCAAATATCTAACTTAGAATTTGTGATCTCACAAGTATCAACCATACAATTAACTTTAGACGTCTAAAAAATAGATATTCAAGTCCATTTTTTCTTTTAAGGAACATATGTTACTTGATGTTCAATATTAATTTTAATAATATATGTGATACTTATCAAGAAAGTTCTAAAAAATTCTGAAATTGAGATCTTAGTTTGAGAAAACAACTTCACAAACTTCTGGTTGCGAATAGACAATAAACATTTGGATGATATTTTAGTCGATGTAATAATTGTCTGAAAAAGCTCACATTCTTAGTTGAGAAAACAATTTCACAAACTTCTGGTTGTGAGTAAAAACAAACATATGCATTATTTTTTAGTCGATACAACAATATAGTAAAATATTCTAATCGTCTACACGATTAGTGTATTGAATCATAAATATCACCTTACATACGTTATATAAAAAACTCAACTTATTAAATTTTAATTTCCTTTAGGAACATACAAAATGTATTGGATTGAAGAAACTTCATGTTCTTCAATATTAATTTCCACATCATAATACATTCGAGATGACCCAATCGATTTTGCCAACAACACACTTAAGTGTGATTTGTAAACTTCTGGTTTACAATAATACATATATGTATTTTAATCATTCTAAATTGTTTGAATCAACCATAATATTCTCTAATAAATAAATCTTCATAAATCATACATATATATTTTTATATGATTTAATTGTTATAAATTAAAGGTAAATTTATTTCATATATAATAATATTATTCCAATCACACATTTAACCAAAAGTACTGTATGCAATTCAATTTTATTTTATTATAAAAATTAAATAAATTCCATATAAATATAGAAATCAAATTATTACTAATTAAGTGTGATAGTTGTTGTGAATCGGATGCCTTGGAACAAAATATAAATTTGTTGTTTAACAAAATATAAATTCAATCACTGATTTTTCTGGCCAGGCCTTGGTCAAGCATGCCACTTTCTAAAAATGACCTATAATATTTCTTCTTCAAACTTTCTCTTCCACTCAAAATTTGCTCTTGATTTTCAAAGATGATATGAAGTAGACCTCTCAAGGAACATTTGGCAAAAAGAATCACTCAAAAATTCCAAAAATTGAGAAAGTTATGATCTTGTGAATTTAATGAAAATTTGTGAAGTGACCTATAAACGTTTGACTTCTTCAAGCAACTTCCAAACACTTTCAATCTTGAAAACTTATATGGAGATAAAATTCACATCTTCAAGATTTTTGTGCAAAAATAATGACCTCAAGGTGATAAGTGATGATCAAGATATGATCTTTTGAAGTTGATTGACCAACAATTGAGAAATTCATCAAGGACTTGTAATATTTTGACTTCATAGGCAAATTTCCAAGCATTTTCTCTTCTCACCAATTGAACTAAGTTGTATTAGAAATCCTTAGGTTCATTGTGAAAGAAAAATGAGTTCAAGGAGACAAGGGATGACCAAGTTGTGATCCTTTGAAGTCATATAAGATAGATGAAGCATCAATATAGATAGTGGGCAATCATAGACTTCTAAAAAAATCTTCTCATCAATCAAACTCTTTGGATCTAAGCATATTCATATTAGAAGTCCTCTTAAGAATCAAATGACTTTGAAAGCATCCACAAACTTCATACAAACACCAAGATATGGTCCTTAGAAGTCCAAAACCCTAATTTCAGGATAGATGGTCACAAAATGGAGAATTCTTTGGATTTGATGATCTCTTTCAAACATGAAGCATACGCTCAAGATAAGAGACCATGGTTGATGACAAGAGAAGTCTTCAATGAGAGAAAATACTTTCAAAATCTTGAGAATTAAGGAGAGAAATCATGGAAATAACCACATGAACCTATTGACTCCTTGAATAAGAAACTTGTGCACGATTCACCTACAACATTTAGCAAGCAAAGTATACACACATCATTGTTAGCCAAATATCAATCATCACACACAAGAAATAAACACATACACAAGGTGCTTGGTGATCTCCTAAGGGCAAAGCCAAAGATAGGAGAAAAAGATAGATTCAAATTGTGATCTTTGAGATATACAATTGTATGAAGTATGAGTGAATCTTAGGGACAAAAATTGGGGTACAACACCCGTAGGTAAGAGGTAGTGAGTATTGTTCTTGGAGGAAGCTGTGAAGCAACTCAAAGGTGTGTACTAATTTAGAAGCACAAAGCTTTCAGTCTTAGGTAGTTTTTGATAGAAGTGAGTCTTCTGTCTTTTGTCCTAGTTATTATTTTATCTGTGAGTGATTGAGGGGGAGTGAGAGGGGTTTCTCATATCTAAGAGTTCTTAGGTAGAAATTGCATTGGGTAGTGATTAAGTGAGGAGTTGTAAACGGGGGAGTTTAGCGCTGAATTGATACTGCTGATAGTGGATTTCATCCCTGGCTTGAAGCCTCCATATGTAGGTGTGTTGCACCAAACTGGAGAAACAATTATGCTGTGTTATTTATGTTTCCTGCACTATTTTACCTTGCCTGTGTGTTAATGTCATATTAGATGTCTAGACATCTTTATAAGACATTTGAGTCTGCTGTACCAGAATTTCACTACTAAAAATTACAAACACAATCTTAGGCCTCTAATATTCTTGGGACATGTATCCATAATTGAGCATAAGTTTTCTTTAAGTTTGAAGGGTTAAAATCTTTAAACCAAGAGGAAAGTTTTAGCAAACCTGAATTTATGTTCTGAGAATTAACTAACCTCTTTCAAGGAAGAGAAAAAGAAATCAAAATATCAAATAAGAGAAGTGACTCCCCATTTTTCAATCGAGTGCCATAAAGATTGCAACTTTAAATATATTTTCCATATATTATAAATAAGCAATGTATATCTTAAAACAATATGAGATTTTTGTTTGTAAAAAGTTTTATTCAAACATTCTTTCTCAAAATTAATATCCAAATGTATTTAGATATTATTTAAAAGAATTTAATTTTTAAAATTTTTATTTAAACATCTATTTTAAAAATATCTCAAGAGCGCCAATCACTATGGAAAAAAAAACATATTAATAATTTATAATTAATCAAGTTATACTACCAATTTAATGTGTCTGGAAAAATCTCAGATTCTATTAGGACATTATGTTTCACCACCAATATTTGGTAGAAATAGTACGCAAGCATTCACTGTTGTTTTTTCAATTATACACATTACTCTTTATTCACCAATAACTATTACTTGAACTTTGTATTTACATAACAGTAGAAAACACACCAATAACTAATAATGCAATTTAGTGTAATGATTATTATCTTTATTCAAAGATGCCAATTGCTTTTTTAAAGATGACAACTTTTCTTTGCATCAATTTGGATGAGGGTCCACAATGCATTAGTGAGTTTTGCTTTCTAACAAAAAAGTATTCATTCACATGCGAGTCTTCTCGTATATGTCTACCTTTCACAGCCAACCGTTCACTAAACAAAACAGTACTCTTATCCATTCATTCACATCTGAGTCTTCCTTTACAGCCAAACCATTCATTCATATGATATTCACTCTTTGCTCCTTACTTCCAATTACTGATATACCAAAATTTCCATAGCTCTTAATCTCTTTCAAAATTCAGCTATTTCGATACAACTTCCTTACTTGCTGTTTTGCTTTTAACAAAATCAAAACAACATGCCTGCAGCTGCAACTTTGATAGGAGGTGCTTTTCTCTCTGCAACTGTTCAAACCTTAGTTGAGAAACTTGCCTCAACAGAGTTTCTTGACTACATCCGAAACACCAAGCTCAATGACTCCCTATTGAGAAAGTTACAAACAACCCTGCTCACGCTCCAGGCTGTGCTGGATGATGCAGAAGAAAGGCAGATCAACAATCTTGCTGTCAAAAAATGGCTAGATGACTTGAAAGATGCTGTCTTAGATGCTGAGGATTTGGTCAATGAAATAAGTTATGACTCCCTTCGGTGCAAGATGGAGAATAGACAAGCTGGAAACAGAATTAATCAGGTGTGGAATTTATTTTCATCTCCTTTGAAAAACTTTTATAGAGATATCAATTCTCAGTTGAAGATCATGTGTGAAACCCTTGAACCTTTTGCACAACATAAAGATACCCTTGGATTGCAAACAAAAAGTGCTAGAGTTTCTCGAAGACCGCCTTCAAGTTCTGGAGTTAATGAATCTGTCATGGTCGGTAGGAATGATGATAAAGATAAAATCATCAAGATGCTTGTATCAGAATGTGGCACCAACAAAAATAATAACTTAGGCGTTGTTGCAATTTTGGGTATGGGAGGTGTCGGAAAAACAACCCTTGCTCAACTTGTTTACAATGATGCAAAAGTTGAACAACATTTTGATTTCAAAGTTTGGGTTTGTGTATCAGAGGACTTTGATGTTGTGAGAGTAACCAAATCTCTCCTTGAATCAGTTGTTAGAAATACAACATCTGCTGCTTCAAAGGTATGGGAAAGCGATAATCTTGATATTCTTCGAGTTGAATTAAATAAAAACACGAGGAAGAAAAGATTTTTGTTTGTGCTGGACGATTTGTGGAATGATAGTTACAATGACTGGGATGAGCTAGTAAGTCCCCTTGTTGATGGAAAACCTGGAAGTTCGGTGATTATAACAACGCGTCAACAAAAAGTTGCAGAGATGGCAAAGACATTTCCTATTAAAAAATTAGACCCTCTGTCACATGAAGATTGTTGGTCTATACTCTCAAAACATGCAATGGGAAATGATGAATATCACTACAGTAAAAACAAAGCCCTTGAAGAGATAGGTAAGAAGATTGCAAGAAAGTGTGGAGGATTGCCAATAGCTGCTAAAACACTAGGAGGACTTCTACGTTCAAGGGTAGACACAATGGCGTGGACTGATATTTTGAACAGCAATGTATGGAACTTACCAAATGATAATATTATGCCTGCTTTGCATTTGAGTTACCAATATCTTCCATCTCATTTGAAAAGATGTTTTGCATATTGTTCCATTTTTCCAAAGGATTTTCCACTTGATAGGAAGAAATTGGTTTGGTTGTGGATGGCAGAGGGCTTCCTTGATTATTCTGACGAGGGAAAATTGCCAGAGGAAGTAGGTGATGGTTGCTTTGCTGAATTATTGTCTAGGTCCTTAATTCAACAATCAAATGATGGTGCTCGTGGAAAATTGTTTGTCATGCACGACCTTATCAACGACTTAGCTACATCAGTATCTGGAAAAGTTTGTTGTCGGTCTGAATGTGGTGACATCTTTGAAAAGGTTCGTCATTTATCATATATTCAAGAACAGTATGATATTTTCGTGAAGTTTAAGCACATCTACAATTTTAAATGCTTGCGAAGCTTCCTACCCATTACCTCCGGGAGGTCAGATAATTACTTATCCATCAAGGTGGTTGATGATTTGGTACCACTACTTAAAAGGTTGCGCGTGTTATCGCTATCACAATATGGAAACATCACCAAGATACCAAATTCAATTGGCAGTTTGGTGCAGTTGCGGTATCTAGATCTTTCCCAGACTGGTACCAAAAGCTTGCCTGATACAATATGTAACCTTTACAATTTGCAAACTTTGAATTTATCAGGTTGCAACAGCCTCACTGAATTGCCAGTCCATATGGGAAATTTAATCAGCTTACGTCACCTTGATATAAGTGGCACTGACATAAAAGAGCTGCCTATGGAAATTGGTGGACTAGAAAACCTCCAAACTTTGACTGTTTTTTTAGTGGGAAAGCGACATGAAGTGTTAAGTATCAAAGAGCTAAGGAAATTCCCAAACCTACAAGGAAAATTTACCATAAAAAACCTATACAATGTCGTTGATGCCAAAGAGGCAAAAGATGCCAACCTGAAAAACAAAGAGAAAATTGAGGAGTTAGAGTTGATATGGGGAAAACTAAGTGAAGATTCAGCAAAAGAGAAAGTTGTGCTTGAAATGTTGCAACCATCAATAAGCTTGAAGGGCCTAGAAATAAACTTGTATGGCGGGACAAGTTTTCCGAGTTGGTTGGGAAATTCTTCGTTTTCTAACATGGTGTCCCTTAGCATCCAGAATTGTGAATATTGCACAACACTTCCACCTCTAGGGCAACTACCTTCTCTCAAGAAGTTGAGAATATCGAATTTGTTGTTGTTGGAGACAATTGGTCCAGAGTTCTATTGTGTTGAGGAAGGAGAATGTTCCAATTCTACCTTCCAACCATTTCCTTCCCTTGAGCATATGGAATTTTACAGCATGCCAAACTGGAAGGATTGGCTTCCCTTTGAAGGCATAAATTTTGCATTTCCCAAACTTAGAACTATGAAGTTACTTGATTGTCCTGAACTAAGGGGAGATTTTCCTAGCCACCTTTCATGCATGGAAGCAATTCAAATAGGAGGTTGTTATAAGATATTGGAAACACCCCATACTTTGAATTGGCTATCGGCAATCAAAAAAGTAACAATTCGAGAGGAGGACTCTCCCTTGCAACATGCAGCTGGTGAAAGTTACCAAATGTTTATTTCTAAAATGATGACGAGTAGTATTTGTCTTACTCGCTTGACACTCTGGAATATTGAATCTCTCACTGCATTTCCCCCAAATGGTCTACCCACTTCATTGGACATACTTTCTATTCACACGTGTAGGAAGTTATCCTTCATTCCTGTAGAAACATTTCAAAATTACACGTCACTTGTGATTCTTTATATGGGGTATAGCTGTGATTCACTTACATCATTTCCACTTGATGGTTTCCCTGCACTCCAAACACTTTGCATTGTTGATTGTAGGAGTATGAATTCCATTTATATTTCAGAAAGTCCTTCACGTCGGCAGTCAACCCTCCAATCACTTACAATCAAATCAGTTGAATCACTTACCGTCAATGTTGGGTTGGATACGCTCACCAATCTCGAACATTTGATGCTTCACTGTGATGGAGAGTTGTCATTATGTGAAGGAGTTTGTCTACCCCCCAAATTACAATCAATTGCTATTTCTTTTGGAGGAACAAAGCCGCATGTAAAGGAATGGGGTCTCCAACACCTAACCGCTCTTTCAAGTTTGACAATTCGAGATTGGGGTGAAATGGATAACACCTTGACGGTCACCGCTCTTTCAAGTTTGACAATTGAAGAAAGAGGTGAAATGGATAACACCTTGACGGTCGATTCGTTGCTCCCCATCTCCCTTGTATCGCTCTTTGTCGGTGGTAATATGTCCTTTGAAGGAAATGGGTTTCGACACCTCTCCTCTCTCCAAAATCTCATCTTTTCTTGTTGTCTACATCTCAAGTCTTTGCCAGAAAACTGCCTTCCCTTCTCGCTGGAATCACTTGAATTTAGTTATTGTGTCAAACTTGAGTCAATACGAGAAGACAGCCTCCCCACCTCTTTACAGCGACTGACCATCTTTCGTTGCCCATTGTTAGAAGAAAGGTATAAAAGGAAGGAAAATTGGTCCAAAATTGCTCACATTCCTGTCATAAAAATAAATGGCCAAATCACAATATGATCACAAGCGGCCTTCATGTTATTTCAGGTATGAATTTATCTTCACAATCCAATCACGTCTCTAAACATTTTCATATCATCTCATGGATTAACATTTTATGTTTCCTATGTCTGAAACTTAATGTATACTTTTTCCAAAAATCACTTGTTGTTTGAGACTTTTCTATAATGCTTTTAAACTCACGCGACCTTCATGTTATTTCAGGTATGATTTTATCTTTCATACTTGTTTATTTCTCTTCACAATCCAATAATCAATCTCTGCTACATTCCTCTATATGAGATTTAATGAATACCTTTTTAAATACAAATTGTAAAGGGTTTACTTTTTATGTTTGCTCTGATTGAGATTTCATGTATACTTTTTCCTTCTATTTTTATTCCATGAGTCACTTGAATTAATGCTGTTTGAGACTTTTCTAGGATGCTTTTTAACTCATGTTACAAAACTTGTTTCTTTTCTTTTTTAGGCTTAGGAAACTATCTTTACTCTTTAATATTAGTTCCAGCTACGCTTTTAAGATAAAATTGCAATGAATAAAGTCTTTTGCAAATTTTATTAATTGAATTGTCAATTACAATATTGAAAAGGAAAGTAAATGTTTTTGTATTATTTTCAGGAGAGGCCTTAGTGGATGAAAAACAGCCCAGTTGACAAATTGAAGATAAAAGGGGTGCATGCTATTGTTTCGGTTGATTATCGCAAAGTTTTATTTACCTAGCTAATATTAAGTATGTATTTGATCATCATTTAAATGCATCTTTGTGTATTAATGTTCATAGCCTGCATGCATGAGGCAGACAGATAATCTTGTTTTGAGTGAAGTACATTTGGTTCATTGACTTTATATATTTTAATTGATTTGTTTGCTTATTAGACAACGTCAGGATGTAGAAATAAAAGGTTTAAATATGACTTTGGTGAATAATTATATGAAATCTCATATTTTACATTGCTGGCCAAACTCCATATAAAATATGATATTCAGGAATCGACATGTATGATTTAAAAGTATTAGATGTTCTTGATCTATTGAACCAAATATTATTCTCAAATTTTTAATTGGACACTCTTTACTCTTTTCCATCTTATTTCATTTGTTTACTTCCAAGTGACTTGCTTGCCAACTTTCTGACTTTGTTTCTTACCCAGCAAACAACTCATTGCTCCTTAATTAAAATTACTATTCTTAACTTTCTTTTTTCCTTCCTTACTTTTGCAACTTTCTGATTTATGTCATAAAAATTCGACAAAATTTTACGGCGACCGTCAACGGCCAAACACAACCATTTTCTTTTTATCAAACCTTGAATTATTGAAAATACAATTACATTAAATTAAATGAAGTGTATCTTAAAATATTGTTTAATACCAGAAAAGTTGTTAATGTTAATTTATATTTTATTAGACTACAATTGTGCGTCCATATTAAAATGTCCAAGAGTATAATTTATCATTCAAATTTCAAAGATGCCAATTATTTTAAAATATTTAACTGCTGTGAATCGGATGTCTTTGAAACAAAATATAAATTTGTTTTTTAATGATCAAGAAATAAATAGGGTAGTGTGATGACTGGTTTTTTCATCGGTTATTTTAAAACAATGGAGTCGCCACCTAATTTTACTTGTTCTACAAAGAACGGGAAAATATAGATAAAATCCACGAATGACGGATAAGGCGGTCTACGTGACCAAAAAATGTGAAGTCGGGAGTCGGTTATGCAAGGGGAAGGTATTAGCACCCCTCACATCTATCGTACTCGATGTGACCCGTTTAGTTCGTGTGTGTTTAAGTGTGTTTATTGCAATCTATTAACTTCTAAAATTAAGAAAGGTGGAAAAAGAAAAGTCTTTATTTTTGGGTTTTTGAACTCGCCAAAGACATCGCATCTTGTGCCTACGACCTCCCTCGTGCAATGGGAAAGTCAGAGTTTCGTAGTTCCTCTTAAAAATGTCTTGGTTGGTTGTGTTGATTTTATAAGAAAAATCGTGCATTAGACATTTCAAATGCTTGAACTTCGACTATATGCTCGTATGAGAATGTAAGTCCTTGTGTGTTCGTGTTTGAAATGGCTATTGCACACTCTTTGTAAGAAAAGAGTTTGATGGTCGCATATGCGCGAAAAAGAGTTGAATGAGTTGAGTTGATTTTAAGTGGGTGAAAAGTACCGAAACATTAGGCTAACATCTAATTATTCAAATACTAGAATTTGAACGAGTGTGCTCATCCAACCGTCTATTCATCCCAAAAACTTTATTATGAAAAGGGTGAGGTGAAACAAGGTTCACGTTTATTAAATGTGCGAATATAAATATTTAACTCATTGGGCTATCATCCAACGACCCAAATACTTTAAATTCAATTAAACCGTCGGGCTATCATCCAACAATTTAACCGAATATCGCTACACTAAGTATTTTTTCCAACATGGATAGAAGTTTTTAGCTTATTAGGCTATCATCTAACAATCTAAAAACTTCAAGTTTGTTTAAATCATTAGGCTACCATCTAACAATTTAAACAAACCACATCCAAATGTTCTTTTTTTATGAAAAATCAATTTGGGAAACAAATTCAATTAATTAATTTGATTTTGAAAGTGTTTTAAGAAGTTTGGTATATGGACCAGGAGAAGTTGGATCGGGTCATGATTAATCAAGTATGTGGACTTAATTAATCTCGTGAGGATAGGTGCTCCTACCCCCAACTATGAAACCCTTGTAAATGGACAATTAGTGTATGGACCAAATTATTCGGGTTATGGTTAATCAAAGCAACAATGGCTTCGATTAACCTCGTGAGAATGACCATGCCCATTCTCAACTATTAGACCCTTGAAGAATTTGGCTTATGAGTCAAGATGGGAAAATTGAATTGATTGTGTGTGGTGTACAATTGTGAATAATTCATACAAGCATGCAAGAGCGAGCAAATACTTAATTCACACAGTACACGTCTAAATCGTTAGAATTATTAGAGTATATCCTTTTTATTTGATAAAAATTAATTAATAATTTAATCAATCATTACCAAATAAAAATTATATTAAACTAATAATTGTCTAATACAAAACAAATATTTATTGGCATTTCTCGTGATATGCAAAAGTAAATTAGTAATAAAAAATAGAAGAAAAAATAAATTAATTAAAAAGAAAAGAGAATTAGAGATATTGGGCCTGTATTTAGCAGCATCTGGGGGTGTAATGGGAAGTCTAACAAGAAGTTCTAGGCCCAAATAAAGGGCAACCCATCTTCTTGAATCATCCAGCGTGCAAAAAATTATGCTGGTGCATTGTGGACAAGCTTCCTAGCGCGTTGGATGATAAGAGGAGCTCCATATTTACCACTGACCATTGGATGATAAGATCTGACGGTGATCAGTGGCAGAAAATGCAAGGGTGCATGGTAACATGTGGATCAGACCACATGGGATTTCATCATCACTAATTAATGGGTGGTGACATGTGTCACCACCATTAATCAACACTTAGCAAATATTATCATGTAAATAAACAAACAAATTAAATTAATCCATCAGTAAATCAAAGAAAACAAAAACTTAAACTCTTTTCTTTCTCTGATAACGCACGCTCTCTCCTCTCTCTTTCGTCTCTCGCTGAAAATCTGGGTTTCTCCTTCGTCGGCGGAGGCTTCATCTCGCCGCTGTTTGCAACTTCCTGAGTCTCTCTCGCGTTTTCATGTGTTGTTTGATCATCTTTCTCGTTTCGCTGACGAGACCGATGGTGGCCAAAAATCGCCCATGGTGGCTCCGCCGGCGGCCGATGGCGGCGATGCTCTGATCTTTAATATTTTTGCATCAATCTCTTTGTCTCTCTTCCCCGATCATTGATTTGTGGATAAATTTTGCAGATGGTGGTTGGGTTGATGCAGATCTTGAAGGGGGTGAACGAAACCTTAGGGTTCCGATTTGGTGTCTTCACTGCTTTCGGGTGAGATTGTTCTTTTTGAACTTCTTATCCTCTTCTTCTTTCTCGTATTTTTGAAGGGTTTAGTGTTGGGAAAATGATGATGAATAGAAATTAGGGTTTCTGTTGGAATCAGGATTGGCCGTTGTTGTTTACTGTGAATAGTTTCTCCCTGCCCCATTTCTGTGTTATCAATGCTTTTATATATGACGAAATTAGGGTTTCTGCATGTGTTGTTGGACTTCTGATTTTTTTTGTAAAAAGGCCTTATGAAAATTGTTTGTTGGACTGATTTTTGATGATAGGATTTGCACAAACTTTGCTTTTGGGCTCTATAAATCCATTTCATTTTTATGTTGGGCTGGAGATGTCATTTTTTGATTTATCGTATGTTGAAAAATCATAAAAGTCTGTACTTGCTTGTTGTAACCATGATGTCATTCTGAGTTGTAGATTCTCCTCTTTATTGTGAACCAAAATTACTTTTGATGATTTGCAATAGGAGGTTTCTTGGCCAATGATTGAACTTGAAGTTCTGAGACTCCGTTGGTTACTACCATGATTGAAAACTCTTAAAACCTGATTCCAAACAATAATCCCTAATGATGAATCGTAAATAGATAACTCTTGAAAAATTTCTTGTTTGAGTTCATGTTGCTTCTTGATTGCTTGCTAACACTTTCTCTCATTCTTGTTTCATGTAATGGTGGACAAGGCAAGGCGAGAAGATAAATCCATGGCAATAATGGGACAACAACACATAGGAGTTCTTGAAGAAATCTTGAAGAGGAAGAAATCTTGGAGTAGACCAACTCAAAAACATTTAGCCTTTAGGAATATCTTGTATTGATCTAGATCTTAAGTTTTCAAATTCTATTGTTTTAAGCTTTGTAATGAAACAAACTTTTAACAATGAAATTTTCTTTGTAAGCCTTGTAAGAAATTATGTAAAACTTGAACAAAGTTACACTTGAATATCTTGTAGCAAACTTTGTGAAACTTGTAGAATTTGAAAAATTGCAAACAAGTTTAGAATAACTTTGAATGATGAGAGGAAACACTTGAATCGACATTTCTAAATCAATCTTCGAAGAACAAATCAAACTCCACTTATAAAGTGAGCAACAAGTATAACAATGAATCCATATGATTTATTCTACATACCATGATTTAGAGTTCTTACCAAATAGTCCAGACACTCATAACTTAGTGATCCAAGTTCTCACCAAGTAACCATGTTTTGAAGCAATCTTGCGTTATAAGAAAAGGTTAACGGGAGAAGTCTCTTTACACGGCGATACACAAATCCCTAATTGATAAAGTGATGAATAGAATAAATAAAATGGTTGTGGTTGAAGAATGAGAGAAGAAAAAAAAAGAGGAAAGAGAGCAGAAGTTATGGCCGTTAGAAGGAGACGTTCTGGCCGTCAGAAGCAGAAGTTCTGGCCTTCAGAAGCAGAAGTTCTGACCGAAGAAGAAGTTCTAGACTTCAAAAGAAGAAGTTATGGCCTTTAGAAGCGAAGTTCCGTCGAGCGAGTTCGGCCGTCGAGCAAGTTACGTCGAGAGCAAAAGTTCTGACCATTGGAGTAGAAGTTTTTACCGTTAGGCCACATAAGTTTTGACCTTTAAGCAACATAAGTCCTGACCTTTAGGCAACAAAAGTTCTAACCGTTAGGCAACAGAAGTTCTGACCTTTAGGCAACAGAAGTTCTAATCGTTAGGAACAAAAGTTCTGACCATTAGGCAACAGAAATTCTGGCCGTTTGAGGTTCTGATTTTCTGATGAATCGTGTCAAATGACCAACTTCTTGATAAAACCTGTAACTTCAAACTCACATCGACCTTAAGAGTCCAATATTAAAAGAATGATGCCCAAAGCACGATGAATCTTCAATTGAATTTACAAGTGTCAATGCCACGAGATAGTATTCTCCATGCTTTAACTCCTCAACCACAAATAATTGGATAAGTGTCTTTGACTATGGATACAGAACCCTGATACTTGTATAATAATCCAAAAAACAACCAAATCAAAATAAACAATTCAAATTGAGGCGGTAGGGTAAATTTTGGGGTGCGACAGGTAGGAAAAAGGAATGAAGAACACGATGAACACAAAGATTGGTTATTAACTGCTATTCTTTCCTTACTCTTAAAATAAGATTACAAGTATACAAGAATAACAAATAACTCTTCCACCCTAAAATAGGGTTTGCAGTGTGCAATGATGAGAGACTAGTATGCTATTTATAATAAACCTAACATACTAATCTAATGGGCTTTTATCACAAATACCCATTACAAGCTAACTTAGGGTACAAGCTAACTTAACCAATTGGACATAACAAACAGGCCCAATTCAATGCTAACAATCCTAGCATCCTTCGACACTACAAGCTAGAACACACTTCGACTACAACTTGTAACACTTCGATAACAACATGTGAGCAACCTTCGACTGCATGCTAAACTTTGTCGAATCGTCGAACCAAGATACTATCTTCGACCCTATAGAGTTCGATCCAATATCTCACAAATTTCCACCTTGGAACAAACTCTATTATCAACTAATGAACTAGTTTTCTTCACGCAGCTTAGTCAACTACATACAATGGAAAAACTCGCAACTAGGCAATGTCTTGGTGATCATATCAGCAGCATTATAATCTGTCGAAACCTTCAGCACTTGGACTTCTCCACGCTCGATTACCCCTCTAACGAAATGCAACCTCACATCAATGTGCTTGGTTAGCTTATGATAGGTTGAATTATTCGACAGGTGTATTGCACTTTGACTATCACATTTAACAGTGATAACTTCACCTTGAGTTTTCAGCTCCTTAGCAAAACCTTCAAGCCACATTGCTTCTTTCACAGCTTCAGTTAAAGCAATATATTTCACTTCAATGGTTGATAATGCAACAACCTTCCGAAGTGTTACTTTCCAACTAGTTGTTGCTCCAAACAAAATGAAAACATATCCAAAAATAGATTTTCTGGAATCCATACAACCTGCATAATCAGAGTCGACATATCCTTCAATCAATGCTTTACTATCTTCACCCAAGGCTCCACCATAAATTAAGACTCTATTCAGAGACCCATTAATGTACCTTAGAATCCACTTGAATGCTTGCCAGTGAGCCTTTCCAGGATTCTTCATGTACCTGCTTACAAGACTTACTGCATATGATATGTCAGGTCTAGTACAAACCATAACATACATCAAAGAACCTACTACATTAGCATATGGGATGCTATTCATATAATTTTTTCGACCTCAGTACTAGGACACTGATCAATACTCAGCTTGAATATAGGGTTTGTTAGAGTCACAACAGGATTCGAATTCGACATACCAAACTTTTCGAGAATCTTCCATAAATATGACTCTTGAGATAAGCATAGTTTCAACTGCTTTCTATCTCTTCGAATGTCAATCCTAAGAATCCTGGAAGCTACTCCTAGATCCTTCATTTCGAACTTCTTATTGAGTTCAGCCTTCACCCTCATTACCTCTTCGTCATTGTTACTTGTTATGAGAATATCATCAACATAAAGTAACAAAATAACAAATGAATTACCAGGACGAAATTTGAAGTAAACACAGTGGTTGAACTGACTTCTAACGGAACTTAGCGTGCCATGAATTTGTCGAATCTTCTATTCCACTGTCAAGGAGATTGTTTCAGCCCATATAAAGATCTATTCAACTTGCACACATAATCTTCCTTTCCCTTTTCGACATACCCTTCAGGTTGCCTCATCAGGATTGTTTCATCTAGATCACCATACAAGAACGCAGTCTTCACATCCATCTGTTCCAGTTCAAGATCGAACTGTGCCACCATGGTGTCATACCCCAAAATTTTCCCTCTTGCTTCTCAAGACATTTCATACATCCATACTCAAGGATTCCTCAAGGGTTGATCAGACAAACCCTCTCCTAGACAATCAACCCAAACTAGGGTTTGGCAATTCTCAGATCCAGATGGACTTCCAGCATCCCCAATGGTCATTATGCTTCCTCATATGCTTCAAAGATTCTCCATGTCAAGTTTCAAGCCTCACAGGTCAACTTTCCTCAGATAATTGCTCAGATGGTTGAAAATCAGTTGTATTGGACAAAAAGTCTATTGTGGTCAACATACAGTCAAAACTTCTGATTTTTGGTCAACATCCTCATTTTGAATTGATATTCATCATTTGATCAAGGGTTGATCATGATTCATCAAGAAAACTCAAGATTTGCTCAAAAGTCAAACTTTCCAAATTAGGGTTTCTAGTGAAAAGTCAACTGAACTTTGACTGATCATAACTTCTTCATACTTTATCAGAAATTTTTCCACCACCTCTAATTTTGAAGGAAATTCAATTATCTACAACTTCATGTCTCACAAGAATGTTCAAAAAATGCTTCATTTTGAAGATATGGATCAAAACATTACAGGTCCTTTTCAAAGTCAACAAAAAGTCAACTTTTTGTTTTGCAGATTTATTGAGCATGGAAGCTCCAATTGAGATGAAACCAAATAGGTTGTTTAGTGGACTCCTAGAGCTTTCTAAAAAGTCCAAGAACATGCAAAAATGTGGAAAATTGAGCAAAATACACCATTCACAAGTTGGGCATTTTTGAACAATTGCACAAAAGGAGATATTTGTCAAAATCCAATTTTTTCCAAATGGGCCTATAATTTTATGATCCAAACTTGTTCATAATATTATTTGTGACCTATTAATGCTTGGCCATGATAACTTTCTATTTTATTGATTTATTTTGAATTTAAAACCATTTAATTCAAATTTAAATTATATAAAATATGAAAATAAGATATTTTTCCAAAAGGAGTGAATTTATATCAAACTTGAGGTCCAAGAAAGCCCATGGAACATGCCAAATTCGTGCTAGCTCTCACATTGAAGAGAAAATCAAATTTTCTCCAAAATTTGATTTTATTTGAAAAAATATTCAATGCACATTCAAGATCAAATCTTTTTTCCTTCTTTTTCCTCTCCTAATACACTCTATAAATAGCCAGCAAATTGGCAAGCAAAGAACACGAAACCCTAGCCCAAAGCATAGCCCTTATTTTGTCAAAAAATTTCTCAAAGTTGTCAAAATTCGAATTCCATTCTCCAGCCAAATTCAAGGTGTTTTGAGCATTCAATCTTGTTCCTGAGGTCTCCAAGAATCGAACCATACTCTTACTCGAAGCTAAATCGTCCCGGATCAAGCCATCTAGCTCTCACCGGTTTGGAACTTTCTTAATTTCGATTTTCACACTCAGGGCACTCATTAGATCATGATTGATGTGTTACATGTGAGGTTTCACGTGTAAAACTCATACTGCCATTATTAGGGTTCCAAGAGCTGTAGGATTCGAAACTCAAAATCCAGGTTGTTTCAGAACAAAAGGACCTCACCATCGTGTTCGCAGAGGTCGAATTAGTCGATCTAGGCACTTGTTTTGCTTTAAATGATGCGTTTTGCAGGATTTTCAAGTTGACAAGCTACCGGAGAAGATGACCGGAGCCCTAGTTCCGGCGCTGACTCAGGCGAAGACCGGCGAGAGGATCGCGTGGCGTTTCTGGGTGATCTGATTCGTCCATTCATAAGTCAATGGGGTCCACGCGCGCTGACTGGGTTTCAAACACATACATGACACATTACCCTTTATATTCAATTGATTTCAATGTTTCAAACACCAGATGTCACATGGCCCAGTGGTTAAGGCGCTGACTGTTTGAAGATACTCCTCATGGTCATGAGCTCGAGCCACACCAGGACCGATTTTCCTTTCTTTTTTACAAACTCTCATATTTTTCTATTTTTTCCATATTTTCTTATTTTCTTAATATTTTCATATTATTTAATTTAACTTTAAATAATTTTTATTATGCATTTAAAAACACCAAAAATATTTTTCTTTTTGCATTATTTTCAGAAAATGTTTATTTAATTTATAAAATTAAAAATATTATTTTTGCATGCATATTTAATTTAATTTCTATTTTATCATTTAAATCACTTTTAATTGATTTTTAATTATCAAATTAACTCTAAAAAATCCCAAAAAAATTATTTTATCATATTAATGTTATTTCTAGCATGAAACTTTTTTCTCATTCAAAAATTATTATTTTTACTAACATTTTCCTCTTATGCAATTTTCTCGTATTTCCCGATTTTTCATCTGTTCACAGGTTATACCGCTTCGGACATTTTTTATCGCTTTCTTTTTTTCATATTATGTAACTGCCTATGGGATGTATTAGTTTAATTAGGACTTTTATTTTCCGCACTCTAAATTATGTAACTTCCCCAAAGCCATGTAATAGCGTAGGACTTTACGTTTCCGCACTTTACTTTTCGCAATTTATTTTCCGCACCCTATAAACTGCTAGTAAATAGGCGTGTATGGTAAGATAAAATTGAACATAGCTCACTCTAATTTACAAGATAAAATATCTGAATTTGACACACTCTTTTCACACATGCACCCCTTAGGGTAATTCTCTCTCGTTGCCTTACGAATACAAAATGGTCATGTCCCTCGAACGTAGAGGTATTCTAGCACCGTTGCCTTCAAAATAAATCATCATAGTCCCTTCGATACAAATATCATAGACCCACGATGTCGCCTACGAATAC
This sequence comes from Vicia sativa, assembly GCA_021764765.1. Classification (NCBI taxonomy): domain Eukaryota; kingdom Viridiplantae; phylum Streptophyta; class Magnoliopsida; order Fabales; family Fabaceae; genus Vicia; species Vicia sativa. Next base: position 6,940,138 of record CM038794.1, read on the forward strand.
ATGATCTTGACCCTCGATTGTTGCCTACGAAAAGTGATGATCGTCCCTTCGAATGTGCTAGGATACTTCCTACAAGTTGCCTTCTATGACCATCCGATGTCCCTTCGAATGTCCCTTTACATCCAACGAATAGGGTTACCTACCAACTAATGGTATGGATAGCACTACTCTAAAGGAATGTAAATTAACACGAAAACGGCCAATTCTGAGTAGGTAATAAGACTTTTAGTTGCTTGCTCTTTCAAAATGCTTTTCACACCACACACTTTTGTCAAAGTTCAAACTCTTTTCAAAACGAAACATTTCCGAACACTTTGTATACATTCCTACATGTATCATTACAAAGTCAAAGTGAAATGCCTTTTCAAAACATTTTCAAACACACAGAAAGCACAATTTTAAAGTGATCTAAGAGCAACTAAGAGCCTGTAGATAACTACGGATGAAAAAGGGTGCTAATACCTTCCCTTTTCATAACCTTCTCCGTTACTCAGAATCTAACGAAGGTCTTTTCCTGTTCTTTTCACCTTCCTTAATTGGATAAAAGAAAAGTCGGTGGCGACTCTTGCTATCCGCAACATTTGCGATACAAAAACCTCAAAGTCAGTTCACCGTGTTACTGAATGGCGACTCTCTGGGAAACACCCTAAAAGAGAGAATGCCTTAGAGATTTCTAGATCACCTTTACTGTTTCCTGTTTGACTTGCTTGCTTTATCTTTAAGGGTTGCTTGGGTATTATATTGTTGGGGGATCCTACACCCGGATCCAGGTTTCCTTTTAGGTAAGTAGCAATAGATCGTCGCGACCGTTAGGCGTATACCGAAACGGTCAACATGATGGCTACGTTAGTGTGACACTTTGGATGTCCTGATACTCTTCATTTCCAAGTTGAGGATAGTATTTGGCTTCTGCGTGGTGTCATCAAGCACTAACTAAACTTTTAGAACCTTAATTGACCCATCTTGGCCATTAGAAGGTAGTGAGATGGCCGGCTTTGGTGTAGACCGAGGTTGGTTGATACTCGATGCTACACTCATTAAGATCAGACTTTTGGGATATTTTCGGTCGACCACTTGGTAGTCGTATTAAAATAAACGCCTCCGAGAAAGATCAATGATATGAGATTCCTAGAACCCGGTTACTTTTATAGGACAGGATGAACCAACTCAAACTTTTGGTGGGGTAATTACCTATACCTCATGCAAGCCTTAAACCTAGGCTCATTGTTTGATTTGTTTGTGTGTGCCAAACATGACATCATGGCATCATTTGCATTGCATATCATCTCTAACTATTTCAAGGACCTAGGGATTTATCTTTGCTCTGTTTTGTAGGGGTTATGGCTTCTAGAAAGACCATCCGAATCAACTTCATAGGTGTATCTTCTCAACTCAAAGAATTGGTTTCAGAAATTCCCGATCTTGCCCAGTTCATCAAAAGACATGGTTATCTGCTTGACTTGGTTATCTCCGGTTTTGAAGAAGATATCATGCATGTCCTATTCCAGTTCTTTGATCCGAAACACCATTGCTTTACATTTCCAGATTATCAGTTGGTCCCTACCTTGGAAGAGTTCTCTAAGCTACTTGGGATACCTATTCTTGATCAAATGCCATTCACCGGTCTAGAAAAGGTTTCTAGGTACGAAGACATCGCATCCGCTTTACACCTAAAGCGCTCAGACATTGAAGCCAATTAGGAAACTAGAAGTGGAGTTAAGGGTTTACTTGCTAAGTTTCTGATAAAGAAGGCCCGAGAATTCCTCAAAGCTATGAGTTTCCATGCATTCGAAGACATCTTGGCCTTGCTAATTTATGGTTTGGTTCTATTTCCTAACTCGGATCAATTCATAGATGTGAACGCTATCAAGATTTTCCTTACCCGCAATCCAGTGCCTACATTACTTGGAGACATCCTACATTCTCTCCACACTCGTACTATCAAAAGACAAGGAACTCTTATGTGTTGTGTACCGTTACTTTCCAGGTGGTTTATTTCACACCTTCCTCCATCAGTCTTGAAGAATGAACAAAGGTTGAGATGGTCTCAAAGAATAATGTCACTCTCTCATTCAGATATCCGTTGGTGTCTTTTCTCTCAAAAGGACTTCACATTCATTGAGCGTTGTGGAGAATTCCCTAATGTGCCACTCCTTGGCATAAGGGGAGGTATCACTTACAACCCTTCTCTAGCTCTACGTCAGTTTGGTTATGCTCGAAAGAATGGTCCTCATGATATGCTTCTCCAAGATGTTGTGTTCGACTACAACCACGATCTCCAGAATTATCGCCGAAGGTTTATACACGCTTGGGGCATGGTAAAGAAAACTGATACCAAGACTTTGGGGCACCAGAACTCCATTCCTTGGGAACCTTACCTTAAATGGGTGTGAGCTCGAGCTCAAAACCTCATGATGCCATTTACACCTGTGTTACCAGTTATTATGGAACCTGTTGCTATAGGTGACGAATCCTATACTATTCATCATCCTGACATGCCTACTGATTTTGAAGACTTGAAGAGATCCTGGATTCAGCTCAAAGAAGAAAGGGATACATTCGAAGCTCAGTGTTATGCAAGTGAGAAGAAGGTACTAGAGTTGACCAAGCTACTTCACGAGGAGCGGAACATCAACGCCTACCTCGGCACCAAGAGGAAGCGCCCATGGGAGACCTAGAGCTTTAGGATATTTTTTGTTTCTTTTGTTTTGTTTTTCCGAACTATTTCTTGTACTCAAAAAAGAAACAAGAAAAAGAGAATAAAAGTAACTAATAAAGTTTGTTCATTGCTTGTTTAACAAATTTAAATTCCTAGAGGTCCTTGAAAACATTGCATCGCATTCGCATAAACATTGCATAGCATAGCATAACATTGCATCACAGGTACATTGAAGATCGGTTTTCTCATTTTCTAGCTATTTATTTTAGCAGAAATGGCTCTTGAACAAACTGTCAAAGATCTCCAGGATCAGAATGCTCAGTTCCAGGAGATGTTCACGAGCTTGGTCCAAGGCCAAGAAGATCTGAAGAAGCTCATCATTAGAAAGAATAAGGTCGTTGGTCTTCTCAACATGGGTAGACGTTACAAAGGTGGTCCTAAAGTAGTTAGACGGATAGAGCTCTCTGAAGGAAGTGTCAAGAATGAGGGGAGTGCCAAGGGTAATGAAGAAGACCAGCGTGAGCCTGAGAGAGAGGAAGATCACTATGAGCGTGAGCAGTACTCTGATGAAGATGACAAGTACAAGCAACTTGAAGACCATCTGAATGCTGTGGAAAATCTAAAAATGTCCGGGCTGAATTTTGATGACCTAAGTCTTGTTCTTGGTGTGGTGATTCCTCCCAAGTTCAAAGTTCCTACTTTTGCCAAGTATGATGGCATTTCTTGTCCGAAGCTGCATTTGAAGTCCTATGTTCAGAAGATCAACCCCCACACTGATGATAGAAAGTTGTGGATGCATTATTTTCAAGAGAGTTTATCCAGAACTCAGTTGGAATGGTACTATCAGCTAGAGAATGACCGCATCCGTACTTGGAGTGACTTAGCAGATGCTTTCTACAGGCAGTATGAGTACAATGCTGAGTTGACACCCACTCGCATGCAACTACAAAGCATGTCTATGGGTCGTGATGAGAAGTTCAAAGAGTATGCTCATAAATGGAGAGATCTAGCAGGCAAAGTTCAGCCACCCTTGTCCAATAGGGAGTTGGTTGATATGTTCATGGGGACGTTGTCAGGTCCATTCTTCAATCATCTGATTGAAAACTCTTCAGCCGGATTCACCGAGCTGATACTGACAGGCGAGCGCATTGAAGCTGGTATCAAGAGTGGAAAAATTCAGGTGGATTTATCTTCAAATGCTGCGAAAAGATCTTTTGGTGGTAAGAAAGAAACTAATGCTGTGTATGGTCAGAAAAGCCGAGCCAAGACCGACCGTGCTCAATCTGTGGGGGCAGTTGTGATCTCCAATCCTACATCAGCACAACCTCAGCGAGACAACGCGCGTAGCCAGAACGCGCCACGAAGACAGTTTACGAAGATCAACATGCCATTGTCGCAAGCCTTGCAACACATGTTGAAAGCAGAGCTGATTACCTTGAGGGATCCTCCTCAGAGTGTCAACACTTCCTCTCCGAGATACAATCCTAATGCTAAATGTGCTTACCACTCCAATAGCCCAGGGCACGACACTGACAACTGTTGGGCTTTAAAGAACAAGATTCAAGATATGATTAAAGCTAAGCAGATTGAGTTTGATCCCCCTGTCGAAACTCCGAATGTGATCAACGCACCTATGCCTAATCATGACAAAAGTTCCAATGCTGTTGGTGAGACTGCTTACGTTTTCAACATAGATGACTTGACCATTCCTTTAATGACCGTCAAGAAGAATTTGCTGCAAGCCGGTGTCAATCCAGGATGCCTAGAGAATTGTCGTTGGTGCCCATCTGTGCCTGATGGTTGTGCTTGGTTGAGAAGACGTGTCCAGTTCATGATGGATAACCGTGAGATACTATTCCTGAAACCACCTGTGGAGAAGCTATGTGAAGACATGTCTAAACTGAAGATCGAAGATGTGAGCAAAGCTGAACTATCTGCATGGGATACCTTGGGGCAACCAAGTGGAAAGTTTGATTACATGGTGAAGTATACTGTTCCTGAAAGCTACAAAATTCCTATTGAAGATGTCAAAGTGACCGGATGGGGAAACGATTTCCCAGAAGACTATGCTGATGTTAACGCAATAAGGGTTCCCTCTGCTTATCCTGTGCCTAGAGTGGCACCTCTCGTTATTACTTCTCCTAGACCAGTTCCATACTCCTCTGACAAAGATATCCCTTGGAATTATGGAGCTGATGTTTACTATCATGGCGTCAAGCAAGACCCTCTGACCATTGAGGATCTTACAGTTGAAGCTACCATTCTTGACATTGACAACATCACCGGATCAAGTAAGGTGACTAGAACCGGAAGGGTATTCTCTCCAGATATCTCTCCTCCAAAAGACACTGCGACTCCAACTCGCATTCCAGCTATTCAACCCACTTCCCAAGCTAGAGGGAAAGAACCAGTAACTCATCCTGCTCAGACAGAAGTACCAAAGGAAGTTGCTGAAGCGCCTCTAAATAAGAGATGGAGGAAATTCTGAAGATTATCAAGAAGAGTGACTACAATGTTGTGGAACAGTTGGGACAGACTCCGTCCAAGATTTCCATGCTTGCTCTGCTCTTGTGCTCCGAGGCTCATGCCAAAGCCTTAGTGAAGTTTTTGAAGAATGCTCACATACCGCAAGACACTACTACTGATCAATTTGAAGTTTGTATTGCTAGCCTGGCCGCCAACAACGGCCTAGGCTTCTCTGATGCTGATTTGACTCCTGCCGGAAGGAAACACATCAAAGCCTTGCACGTCTCTGTTGAATGCAAGGGCATTACTCTGTCTCATGTCTTGGTAGATACCGGTTCTGCTCTGAATATTCTACCGAAGAGTGCTTTTGACCGCCTCGATGTTGAAGGATTGGTTCTAAAGCCCAGTGACATTATTGTGAGAGCTTTTGATGGTTCTAAACAAACAGTACTTGGAGAGCTCATTCTGCCTGTCAAAGTTGGTTCCCAGACTTTTGACTCTACTTTCTTTGTCATGGACATCCGTCCAGCTTACTCTTGCCCTGCTTGGACGCCCTTGGATACATGGGGCAGGCGCAGTTACCTCTACCTTGCATCAGAAGCTGAAGTACCCAGTGAAGGGGAAGGTTGTTACAATATGTGGTGAAGAAGAATACATGGTTAGTCATCTGCAGTCTTTCCGATATCTTGAGATGGAAGGTGAATTCTTTGAGACTCCCTGTCAAGCTTTTGAAGCAATCCCCAGAGTCATGCCTGTTGACTCTCCTGCCACTCCTGAAGTTACACCGGCTCCGCCTAGGATGGCCTCGTTGAAGGATGCTCAAGCAGTAGTTGAAGAAGGAGGTAGTGCTATTTGGGGTCAGCTCCCCGATCTTCCTTTCAAATCTGACAAGACGGGTTTAGGCTTCACCATCAAGGGTCAAAAGATGATACGCCACGAGCGTGCCGGCCAACTTCCTTTCCGCATCAGCAAGAGTGGAGTCCATGCTATAGAAGACGACGACATCGACTTCGACATCAGCAAATGGATCTTCCCTACTCCTGACAACGGACTCAGCAATTGGAAGACTGAAGACGTCATACCAATCTCCTTTAGACAAGAGTAATTGCTCTTGTTTTGTTTCGCTTTTCGTATTTTCTATGTTTTGAACAATAAACTTTAAAGCCTAGTGCCTTGCCCGGGGCATCGTGGCTCGTTTGTGAGGGTTATTATCTGTCATTTGCATATTTTCATTCAATAAAATCGTTGGACTTTTGTGTTTAAATGTTTCTTTCTTTTACTTTATCACCCCTTCAAAAAGCTATGTGTTTCTTACACACACCCACGTGATACACTGCAGAATCACTCCGAATCTCGTTGATAACAGCTATGCTATTGCTAAATATGACTTCGATAATCCGATCTACCAAGCCGAAGACGAAGGTGAGGAAGATTGTGAAGTGCCAGCAAGAAGAACGAGTTATACAGCCACACGAAGAGCCAGTTGAGGTTGTGAATCTGGGTATTGATGAAGACAGAAAAGAGATCAAGATAGGAGCAGGTCTTGAGAACAGTGTCAAAGAAAGATTGATTCAGATGCTACGAGACTACATCGAGGTTTTTGCTTGGTCATACGAAGACATGCCAGGTTTAGACACTGACATTGTGGTACACCGACTACCAACGAAAGAGGATTGTCTCCCAGTAAAACAGAAGGTCCGTCGTATGCATCCTGAGATGTCAGAGAAGATCAAAGCCGAAGTTATGAAACAGTTCAACGACGGTTTTCTAGTTGTTACTTCTTATCCACAGTGGGTTGCGAACGTGGTACCCGTACCTAAGTAGGATGGCAAAGTACGAATGTGTGTGGATTACAGAGATCTGAACAAAGCGAGTCCGAAAGACGATTTTCCACTTCCTCACATTGATGTTCTGGTTGACAACACCGCCCAACACAAGGTCTTCTCCTTCATGGATGGTTTCTCCGGTTACAATCAGATCAAAATGGCTCCTGAAGACATGGAAAAGACTATTTTTGTTACACAGTGGGGCACTTTCTGCTACAAAGTTATGCCGTTCGGACTAAAGAACGCAGGCGCCACTTATCAACGTGCCATGGTGGCACTATTTCATGACATGATCCATCACGAGATAGAGGTCTACGTCGACGACATGATAGCTCGATCACAGACTGAAGAGGAACATCTTGATCACTTGCAGAAGCTATTTGATAGGTTGAAGAAGTACAAACTGAGACTCAATCCTAACAAGTGCAACTTTGGAGTCAGATCCGGTAAACGCCTAGGGTTTGTTGTCAGCAATAGAGGTATTGAGGTTGACCCCACCAAGGTTAAAGCTATACAAGAAATGCCAGCTCCCCGCACCGAGAAGGAAGTTAGAGGTTTCTTGGGCCATTTGAATTACATTGCCAGATTCATTGCACATTTAACTGCTACTTGTGAGCCAATCTTCAAGTTGCTGAAGAAAGATCAAGTGGTAGAATGGAACGACGATTGCCAGATCGCTTTTGACAAAATTAAGGAGTACCTATGTAATCCTCCTATCCCGATGTCAAGGAAGACCTCTTATTATGTACTTGACAGTATTCGAGAATTCAATGGGGTGCGTGTTGGGGCAACATGACGAGTCTGGTCGAAAAGAGTATGCAATATACTACCTTAGCAAAAAGTTCACCGACTGTGAAACAAGATACTCACACCGAGAAAACTTGGCTTTTGCTCACGACTAAGACAAGATATGTTGACTCACACTACCTTGTTGATTTCTAAGATGGATCCGATAAAATACATATTTGAGAAACCAGCTCTCTCCGGAAGAATAGCAAGATGGCAAATGATCTTGACCGAGTACGACATCCAGTATACTTCTCAGAAAGCGATCAAAGGGAGTATAGTAGCCGATCATTTGGCTCATCAAGCCGTAGATGACTATCAGTCTATGCAATTTGAGTTTCCGGATGAAGATGTTTTGTTAGTTACTGATTGTGAAGAACCAGGACCAGACGAAGGACCTGAACAAGGATCCCGATGGACCATGGTCTTTGATGGAGCCTCTAACGCACTTGGCAATGGCATTGGCGCCATCATTACATCTCCTACAGGCGGACACACACAATTCACCGCCAGACTTTGCTTCAGTTGTACGAACAATATGGCCGAGTACGAAGCGTGCATCATGGGTATTAAAGCTGCTATTGACTTAAGAATCAAGTTCTTGCAAGTATATGGAGACTCAGCTTTAGTGATCAGTCAGATTAAGGGCGAGTGGGATACGAAGCATCCGAATCTCATTCCATATCGAGAACATGTTCTAAGTCTGATCCCCTACTTCGAAGAAATTACTTTTGATCACATTCCGCGAGAAGAAAATCAGTTGGCAGACGCATTGGCTACTACGTCGTCTATGTTCAAGGTTAGATGGGACAACGAGGCTCCCCAGATCATCATCGAAAAGTTTGACAAACCAGCATACTGATATGAGCTAGATACAGAAGAGAAACCTTGGTTCTACGATGTGAAGAGGTATCTCGAGACTCAAGAGTATCCCGCAGGGGCATCTGTCAACGATAAGAAGTTTTTGAGAAGATTTGCATCCAAATTCTTCCCCAGCCAGCAACGACATCTTATACAAGCGCAACCACGACTTGTGCTTACTCCGCTGTGTAGACCAGAAAACAGCGGAACGTATCATGGAAGAGTTACACGAAGGCGCATTTGGTACCCACTCCAGTGGACATACTATTGCTAAGAAGATTTTGAGAACGGGTTACTATTGGTCCACCATGGAAGCTGATTGTCACCGCTATGCTCGATCTTGTCACAAGTGCCAGATATATGCCGACAAAGTACATGTACCTCCAGTACCTCTGAATGTTTTAACAGCTCCTTGGCCATTTGCAATGTGGGGCATTGATATGATCGGGGAAATCAAGCCCACCGCTTCCAACGGACATCGTTTCATCCTTGTGGCAATTGATTACTTTACCAAGTGGGTAGAAGCAGCCTCGTTCGCATCTGTTACCAAGAATGTGGTGGCTCGATTCATCAAGCATAATCTTATCTGTCGGTATGGCACTCCCGAAAGGATCATCATAGATAACGGTTCTAATCTCAACAACAAAATGATCACCGAACTCTGCACGTAGTTCAAGATCAGGCATCACAACTCTTCTCCATATCGGCCTAAGATGAATGGCGCAGTGGAGGCCGCCAATAAGAACATTAAGAAGATTATACAGAAGATGACAGTGACTTACAAAGATTGGCATGAGATGTTACCATTTTCTCTTCATGGTTATCGTACTACAACACGAACATCTACAGGGGTAACCCACTTCTCTCTTGTATACGGTATGGAAGCAGTCCTACCCATTGAGGTTCAGATACCCTCAACCAGAGTCCCCCAGGATGCAGAATTAGGCGAAGACGAATGGATCCAGACTCGCCTCGACCAGATCAATTTGATTGATGAGAAACGACTCGCGTCCATCTGCCATGGACAGATCTATCAGAAGCGAATGATCAGAGCATTTAACAAGAAGGTCAAGCACCGAGTCTACCAAGTCGATGATCTAGTAGTCAAGCGCATCATTCTCCCACAAGGTGATCCCAGGGGCAAGTGGACTCCCACCTATGAGGGACCATTTGTAGTCAAAACAGTATTTTCTGGCGGAGCTATGATACTTAGCACCATGGATGGTGAAGACTTCAGGAAGTCAGTGAACGCAGACATAGTCAAAAAATACTACGCATAAACGAGACCCGCTAGGTCGACTGACCTAGGCAAAAATAAGGGCATCCTAGCGAACCAAAAGGGTTCGGGCAAAAGTTAAGGATATATGCAAAAAAAATGTACACCCGGCAAGTCAAAAACCTGAAAAGGCGGCTTGGGCAAAAAAGGGTATCCCGGTAGACTGAAAACCCGAAAGGGCGGTCTAGGCAAAAGTTAGGGATTTAAGCGTACGACTATGTCTCGTCCAGATCACCTATCTACAGACTACTACAATCAACCTTCAAGATTCAAATGGCGAAGATCAATCCACTCACTTTCTACTGACAGCAAGGAGATGAGATAGTCGAAATATATAAGTACTAGCATAGTTGGAACTTAACGAGATTGCTTCCGCATAGCTTTTTACTTTTCCTATGTATACACTACTTGGCCATACGCCACATTTCAAATAAATACAAGTTCTTTCTCTCCACAATTCTTGCTATTTTGTTATTTTGCATAAAGTCCAACGATTGCTTTGAATGATTATATGCATTTAACAATAAATATCTGCTTACAAACATGCGAAAAGTGAACAAACAAAAGTAGTTACTACAGGCTCCAGGAATTGAGATGACGACAAGAGTCGCTAAAATATTCCCCCGCAAGGCATGATCCCCGCAGAGGAGTCACTTACCTCCCCCGATAGAGTATATGTCGGTCCCCAAGCAGTGATTCCACCCGACTTAATCGGATTACACCGATCTTCGAGCAGTAACATTCCATCCCCAGCCGAGGTGTTCATCCACAGCAGAATATCTTTCAACAATTCCCCTTTTCCCCAACAGCATTAGTATCTAGAACTGAAACTTGGTCAGATAGTGCATCGGAGGAAGCCTACACCTCTTATTCCTCAGCCAGAGATTCCAACGGGCTCCAAATTCCTCTAACCCGGTTCCCCAGCAACTATCAAACGCTCTCTAGCAGGGTCTACACACAAGATCCCCAGTAGAGCGCCCTCTGATTTATCCCCAGCAAGGTCTATGCACAAGATCCTCCTAGGCGCGCCCCTCGATTTCTATCATCCTCAACATTATCTAGGCCCAAGACTTGGTCAGATAGTGCATCGGAGGAATCAAGGATATCTTTCTTCTCTTTCAAAAGCAGGGCTTTCCCCCCACTTCATCCTCAAACAGGAGTCAGAAGTCCTCAAGCAGAACATCATTTTCTTCAAGATGGATATATTTTGAAATACCACAACATCTATCATTCATACATTATTCATAAAAGTCATAATCCATGCATATGTCATTCATACACATTGTCATGCATCATACTTTGCATAAGACTAACAAATTCCCATCAAAGCTTCTCTTGTTTTCTCCAAAACAGGTGAAAGTCTCTTCTAAAAACAAACCGGTCCAGGATTAATGCCCGAAGCCAGACGGGAAAACTATCTAAACGATCGCCCTAGTTGTCCTCCGACAACTGGTCCAGGATTAATGCCCGAAGCCAGACGGGAAAACTATCTGAACGACCGCCAACGTTGTCCTCCGACAACAGATCCAGGATTAATACCTGAAACCGGACGGGAGAACTATCTGAACGATCACAAGTTATCCTCCGATAACAGGCGTTGGACCAACACCCAAATCACAATAGGGAAGTTGTCCACACTTTGCCAACTACTATCTCCTCAGAGTAATCAGCACGAAGATCTATTCTGACTCGCTCTTATTATCAACAGCAACTACAGAGTCTAGCGTCCGACTCAGTTGCCTTGGATGGCATCTTAAGCCCATCTCCGAATACTTATCAACATTTCTCCATTTTCAGAATGCTGGATATTTGGTTAAAAAATCAATACAAACCAATAACTTCATTCAAAGATGAGCACGGAGTCTAACGTACGACTCCCGCTGGATGGCATCTGTAAGCCCATCTCCATGCTCCTTTCACTCCTAGAGACGTCTACAGAGCCTAGCGTACGGCTCACTCCCCAACATCGATCATTCCAGATGGCATCTTAAGCCCATCTCCGTCGGTTCTCCTATCCATGCAGCAATATCGAGTCTAGCGTACGGCTCATTCTCCCGCGAAATCCCCAGCTTCTCCAAATGGCATCTATAAGCCCATTCCCGCATCATCAGCCAACAGCGAGTGCAAATTTGGTGTACTCGAGTGTTCAATCATCTTCACCTCAGTCACGAAGGCGAACATGCCAATCTAACCCTTCCAGTACAAGAAGATTGAACAGGGGCAGCTGTCATACCCCAAAATTTTCCCTCTTGCTTCTCAAGACATTTCATACATCCATACTCAAGGATTCCTCAAGGGTTGATCAGACAAACCCTCTCCTAGACAATCAACCCAAACTAGGGTTTGGCAATTCTCAGATCCAGATGGACTTCCAACATCCCTGTTGGCTGAAGATTTTGATTTATGTGGTTCGAAGTGGAGTAATTGGGTTCGAAATGAACAAGATTAGTATTCGTTGGAATGAAGTGAATGTCATAGTTCGGAATGGAAGAAATGGTTCTTCGAATAGAGATATCAAAGCTCAGAGCTTCGAATGGCAGTTGTGAAGATATATTTAAAAGAAGCCTCGAAGTGGTAGTGAGACTGTGTCTATGAAATGAGTTCGAAGCGAAGATTGTCAAGGCATTTGAAATTCAAACGCGAGCGGGATGATTGGAATTCAAATATATATGCGCTGTAATGATTCGAAGACGCGTGGAAGCTAGAGAAGAGCAGTGTTTTGCATGTTCTGAACGTGGCAGAATCTTATAAGTCAGACCGTTATGGTCGAAGTAGTATAAATAGAAGTCTTAGTGTTAGGATTTCGTGTGTCATATCTATTGTACAAAATTCAGTAAACATTCAAAATACCACATGGCTAGGGAAACGAATGCTCGAACAATGTACGTATGATAACACCAAACCTTTATAATTCAATAAAACTCTTTATCTTTTCCAATTTACCCTTCATTTCATGTCAATGTCATTTAATTACTTTTACATTCAGAGTCATTTAACTATTTCCTACATTTAAACATTTTCTTCTGCTTCGAATCCTTTATGTTTCAAGAAACTCTTTTACATTCATGTCTTTTACATTCATGTCTTTTATATTCATGCTTTTACATTAAAGTCTTTGCCTTTAAAGTCATTTATGTATTTCTGCATTTACACACTTCTTTGTAATCGAACCTTTACTCATTCAAACTAGTTTTGTATTTCTTTACTTGATCATGTCATTAAGTTCTTTAACATCGTAATCGAAGTGAATTGAACATCTATAAAACACTCTATATACAAATCTTAACAATGAACACCAGTTTTGCCATTAGATTTATCCAAACGACCAATACCCCATAGGATCAATCTAGTCGATCCTGCAAGTTACCAGAGAGATTGAATAACAGTCATTAAGATTATTCGATAGTTTGGAGGACTAGCGGTTGTTTTACCAGAAATCACTATAAACAAATTGGCACGCCCAGTGGGACAGTCATTGGTCGTTACAAATTTAAAACAAAATAAAGATTGTTAAGACATAATCATTATAAAAATCTTTCTGAGTGTCAAGTTCATTGTTATATGAACCTTAGGAGTGGTAGAATAACCAATAACAACCAACCATTACCCAGAAGGAAACGTAATAATAGGATGTCTAATCCAAACAATCAACAAGGGGAACAAAATACCCCACATAGAACAGGCACTAATGCGTCTGTTTCGACGGGAACGTCTAGTGTGGTCCCTTTGAACGCACAGTCTGTTGCATCTTCTACCAGTAACATGGCCACGAACGAAACAAGTGGCATATCAACTAACAATTCGATCCTAGGGAATACAGGAACCACTGGGTATCCTGGGGGATTTGTCCCACAATTAGGGACACAAACCCATTTCGCCACCCCACCACCAACTAGACCACCCAGTTTCGATGGAAATAGACCCAGAAATCTCCCTTATGGGATGCCAACATCTTTTATGGCAGGTTTGCAAACTTCGACATCGAATACATCACCACAATTAGGATCTGGATCTGGGGCTAATCAGTTTATGACAAATAACCAAGGGTCAATAGGTTATAATATGTTGCCTATCCTAACCACTGAGAATCAGATGGCTTTTAGGAAGTTAATGGATGATAGCAATCATAATATGATAGGAGTGTTAACGCAAACTATGCAAGAGATCTTTGCCCCAATAGTACAAAATGTGACTGTGACAAACAGAGAAAACGCGGATAATATGAGTCGAATAGCAGATTTCTTCGCTCCGCCAGAAAGACGTAGACAGAACCAGGCATTGGTTCGAGCAAACGTACCTATCATAGAACAAATTGCTGATGACCCACCCTATAGACCAGTCAGAGAGGGGTTTAATTTGGGGGCAAGGGCACAAAGGTTAGACGCCCCAGTGATTCGAGAAGAACCACAAAGGGGATTTATAGAACCAGTAGTAAGGATCGAAAGGTTAGATGCCCCAGTGATTCGAGAGGAACCACAAAGGGGAGTTATGGAACCAGGGGCAAGAGTCGAAAGGTTAGAAGTCCCAGCGTTTCGAGAAGAACAACCTAGAGGGGTTGTTATGGTGGGTCGAAACCAAGATGCTGATGTAGTTGTTCATAGAATTCGAAATGACAATATCTTGGCAGAAAATAATTTAACTACCATGATCGAAAGGATTATGGCCCAAAGCGGTCTTAATACAGGGATTAGAAGGCCAAATTACGCCTCTCCCATAGCAGATTATGTAATGCATACTGACTTACCAAGGGGATACAAGGTCCCTAAGTTTACAAAGTTTGCTGGAGATACCAATAAATCAACAGTCGAACACATAGCCAAGTATCTAACTGAAGCAGGAGATATAGCAAATAATGAGAACCTTAGGATTAAATATTTCCCAAGTTCCCTCACTAAGAATGCTTTTACATGGTTCACCACGTTGCCTCCTGGATCCATAGATACTTGGACCCTCTTAGAGAGATTATTCCATGAACAATTCTATATGGGACAATCTAAAATAAGTCTGAAGGAACTAGCCAGTGTTAAGAGGAAGTTCTTGAACCCATAGATGATTACGAATAGGTTCGGACTCTTGAAATCTAGATGCTTCACGGTAGTTCCTGAACATGAGTTAGTCGAAATGGCTGCTGGTGGACTGGACTATTCTATTCGAAAGAAGCTAGACACACAATACTTGAGGGACATGGCTCAGTTAGCAGATAGGGTTCGACAGGTCGAAAGGCTGAAGGCTGAAAAGGCTAGGGCTTTTAAAAGTAATAAGAAAGAAAGAATTTCTTATGTCGAAACTGAGGAAGTTGAAGACTATCCTGAATTCGAAGAGGTCGAAATTGATCTCGCTGAATTAAAACAAGTTCCACCTTACTCTTGTAAACTATTAGTTCCCACAAAACAATACCTTTGGCTGTTTCGAAAGAGATCCAGGCTACTGAAGGCCATGAGAACCAAAAGCAAGGATTGACACAGGCTACTGAAGGCCTGAGGCTAGAATTGGAGAAAGTTCAGATCACAAAGCCAGTCTCCCCTCAGAAGGAAATCTGGGATACCTTAGGGGAGCCCAGTGGGAAGTTCGACTATCTGGTGAAATACTCTGCTCCAGAAAGTTCGAAAATCCCAATCGAAGACGTCAAACCCACAAGATGGGAAGATGATGACATAAAGGGGGAGGATGTAGATGGTAACATTCCTCAGAAAGAAGTCTGGGACACTTTAGGGGAGCATAGTGGGAAGTTCGACTATCTGGTGAAATACTCTGCCCCAGAAAGTTCAAAGATCCAAATCGAAGATGTCAAACCATCAGGATGGGGAGATGATGACGAAAAAAGGGAAGATGTTGATGTCAACATGGTGGATATGGAGAGACCTCGTTCTGAGATGGAGGAGATGGAAAGATACCTAGAAAAGGAAAAATATAAAACGGAGGATAGCTATGCTGTAGATACCAGCCTCAAAGATTATCTCATCTTTGTGCCATAAGAAATCTTTGAGATGATACTATGTCCCGATGCGATCATCTGCAACCGAGAATTGCTGCGGACTTGAGAGAAACAAAGGGCTCGAACTGGCATCAACTGGCGCCAAGACAACCAGTTGTTCAGATGTTACCCTAACGCGGGAGAAAGTCTATTTGAGTTTTTAGTGTATTTCCATAAAGGGGCAACCAAATGCCTGATATGCCCAAGGTGTTCTGCACGATGATCGAACATGGTGGAGCTCGAAACCATTCCTTTTCTCCATCTTTGGAACCACAAAGAAGTGGTCGGATGAGCCAGCGTTCGAGATAACTACACTCAGCGAAGCGACCCCTACCCTAAAGTTGCTCGAAGGGTGTCGTTCAAAATCCCTACTGAAATACCAACAGACAAATGGCTGCAAGTCAGAGCTAACAAGGGGAAAGATAAATGGAGAAACAACGAACGAAATGCACGTCACGCCACGACATATAGAAGGCAATTCAACACTGCAAAGAGGGAAGAATTGAGGTTAGAAAATTATAAATGCAAAAATCCTATGTCCAGATCACAATGGCGAAGACAACAGAGAATTCGAAAGGCTGAAAGGGAAGCTGTAGCTGATAAAGGAGTAACTTCGACCAAAAACCAAGGAGAATCAAGCACCAACAATCCAAAACCAAATAATCAACCTGAAGACAAACCTCCAGTTAGTAGGAGACTCTTCTCTGTAACACAACAAGATGAATCGAAGGAGTACACACCAAGTCCAGAAGAAGACGAGGATATGTTGACAGACAACTTCGAATCCGAGGGGGAATCTTCACTCAACATAAATTGCAACGTGGTATCTGTACTACCTTCTGAGTTTGGACAGGAAACTGAGATCGAAGAGCATGAGGAGGATGATACCATAGACTTGATAAAGCACAGACCAGTATGCTACTATGTGATGGATAACGGCGCGATCGAAGAGCAGAATGCGTTCTTCGAACACCCAGAGCCAGCCATGAAGAATCATCTGAAACCATTGTTCATTCGAGCAAAGGCTGGTGCCCATGGCGTAAATAAAGTCTTGGTGGATGGAGGCGCTGTAGTCAATTTAATGCTCCACTTCATGTTGAAGAAGCTAGGAATACAAGATGGTGACGTCAAACCACACAACATGGTCCTATCCAACTATGAAGGGAAAGTAGGTCAGACATTGGGGGTAGTTCAAGTGGATTTAACTGTAGGATCGAGCTGCAGGCCCACCATGTTCATGATGATCGAAGCCAAAGCCAACTATAACTTGTTGTTGGGAAGAAAGTGGATCCATGGCGTTGGAGCAGCTCCTTCGTCAATGCATCAGTGGTTGGTTCTATGAAGAGAAGATGGTATTGTGGAGAACATCGAAGCGGACCAGAGTTACTTTATGACAGCAGTTAACTTAGTCAATAAAAGGAATTATGACAAATATCTAGCCAGAATAGCCCCTTGTACCCCAAGTGACGAAATAAACGAAACCAGGAATGCACAATATTATATGACCCTTCGCCATGATGGCATATACTGGGATAGGAAGATAATTAAAGGAGACGAAGGAGTCGAAGGCACTTCGCAGAGACGGCCAACAGGCTGGGAGTTCAACAACCTTGCCCATGATTGAGTCTTCCTTCTTCGAAAGGATTTCGGCCTATATGGCTGAGAACGAATGGAAAGCGGCCTTAGAGGCCGAAATAGACAATATGGTGAAAGTAAACGAAATAGAGGGGAATGACTCGAAAGGCTCACCCTTTGAAGAACACAAAATAGATCAAAGGCTAGATGCCATCTATGACAAGGAACCCTTAGGCTTCGAGAAGGACCCTACAGATTCAGGTGCCAAAATGTTAGCACAGGATCCACTCGAAGAAGTGAATTTGGGGGATGAGAATACGAAAAGAATAACTTACATAAGCGCCAAACTTAACCCAGGTCTCAAGCAGGAAGTGATCGAAGTCCTCAAGATAAACAAAGATTGCTTCGCGTGGGATTATGACGAAATGCCTGGTTTGAAAAGAGAGTTAGTGGAGCACAGGCTTCCAATTAAGGATGGCAAGAAGCCCATCAAACAAACTCCTAGAAGATTCGCGCCAGCAGTTCTCACAAAGATTAAAGCTGAGGTCGAAAGGTTACTGCGCTACAAATTCATCAGAACCACAAGGTATGTCGAATGGTTAGCAAATATAGTACCTGTTATTAAGAAAAATGGTTCTTTGAGAATTTGCATAGATTTTAGGGATTTAAATACTGCTACCCCTAAAGATGAGTATTCCATGCTTGTGGCAGAAATGTTAATAGACTCTGCTGCAGGATTCGAATACCTAAGTATGCTAGATGGATACTCTGGGTATAATCAGATTTTTATTGCTGAAGAAGATGTTGCTAAGACATCATTTCGTTGCCCAGGAGCCTTAGGCACCTACGAATGGATAGTGATGCCTTTTGGTTTAAAAAATGCTGGGGCAACTTACCAAAGAGCAATGAATTCAATCTTCCATGATTTTATTGAAACCTTTATGCAAGTGTATATTGATGATATAGTCATCAAATCTATATCTGCTGAAACCCACTTGCATCATTTGAGCCAATCGTTCGAAAGAATGAGAAAACATGGCTTAAAAATGAACCCCCTTAAATGTGCATTTTTTGTGCAGGCTGGAGATTTCCTCGGCTTTGTGGTTCATAAGAAAGGAATTGAGATCAACCAGAATAAGACCAAAGCCATTATGGATACGAAAGCACCTACATCGAAAAGGGAGCTACAATCTTTGCTAGGGAAGATTAACTTTCTAAGAAGATTCATTTCGAATCTAAGTGGAAGAACCCAAGCTTTCTCTCCACTACTTCGTTTAAAGCAAGGCCAAGCCTTCGAGTGGGACGAAGCACATCAGGAGGCATTTGACAAGATAAAAAGATATCTCTCTCAGCCTCCTATCTTGTCTCCACCTTCATGGGGAAAACCCATGAGATTGTACATATCTGCCTCTGAAGTTAGTATAGGTAGTATGTTAGCACAAGAAGATAGCAATGGTATCGAAAGAGCCATATACTATTTAAGTAGGGTGTTAAATGATGCAGAAACTAGATATAGCAATATAGAAAAGCTATGTCTCTATTTATACTTTTCTTGTATGAAACTTAAGTATTATATAAAGCCTGTTGATGTTTATGTTTCATCTCATTTTGATGTTATCAAACACATGCTTTCAAAACCAATAATGCATAGCAGAGTTGGTAAATGGGCTTTAGCCTTAATAGAATATTCTTTGACTTTCATGCCTTTAAGAGCCGTGAAAGGTCAAATAATTTCTGATTTTATTGTGGACCATTCGCTGGTCGAAACGACTGCCATGGGTTACGTTGAAATGCAACCTTGGAAATTATACTTTGATGGTTCGACCCATAAAGAGGGTAGTGGTGTTGGAGTTCTCATAATTTCTCCTGAAGGAATTCCAACAAAATTCAAGTATAAGTTAGATGGTCCTCGTTGCTCGAACAACGGAGCTGAGTACGAAGCACTTATTGTTGGACTTGAAGCTTTGTTGGAATTGGGGGCAACTAGAGTCGAAATTAAAGGTGATTCGGAATTAGTGGTCAAGCAAATAACAAAGGAATACAAATACATAAAGGAAAATCTGATGACATACTTTGTCATAGTTAACAGGCTACTCAAAAAATTCGAATACATGAATATTCAACATATACCCAGAATGGAAAATCAAGAAGCAAATGACCTAGCACAGTTGGCTTCAGGATATAAAGTTTCTACCAAAAACTTTGAAGATTTCGTCGAAATAAGAGGTAGGGTTATGGCTACTAGATTAATACCATCAGATTTAGAAAATATTAAATTAGTTTGTGGTGATAAAGATAGATTCGAAGTATTAGCCATAAACACCTTATCAGATGCAGATTGGCGAAGCCCACTAGTGAGTTATTTAAAAAATCCAACATTGAATGTTGATAGGAAAATAAGATATAGAGCATTATCATATGTCCTTATGGGAAATGAATTGTTCAAAAAGACTCAGGAGGGCGTATTACTGAAATGCCTAGGGGAAAGTGAGGCATACTTGGCATTATCAGAAGTCCACAATGGCGCATGTGGGGCACATCAGGCAGGCCATGAAATGAAACGGTTGTTATTTCGATACGGTATGTATTGGCCCAGCATGCTCAAAGATTGTATAGATTTCGCTAAAGGTTGTGAAGAATGCCAGAAACATGCAGGGATTCAACATGCTCCTGCAAGTGAGTTGCATTCGATCATTAAACCATGGCCCTTTAGAGGATGGGCATTGGATTTGATAGGAGAAATCAATCCTGCTTCGTCTAAAGGACAGAAATACATCTTGGTAGGATTAGATTATTTTACCAAGTGGATCGAAGCAATACCATTAGTAACTGCTGATCAAGAGGCTATTATTGAGTTCATACAGAAACAGATTATCTATAGGTTCGGATTGCCAGAGAGCATAACCACAGACCAAGGATCTGTGTTTACTGGTAGGAAGATGCAAGAATTTGCCCAAGAAATGGGGTTTAGATTACTGACATCAACACCATATTATGCTCAAGCAAATGGTCAGGTCGAAGCAGCCAATAAGGTGATAATAGGGTTAATTAAGAAACATGTTGGTAAAAAGCCAAGAAACTGGCATAAGACTTTAGATCAAATACTATGGCCCTGTAGAACATCTCCTAAAGAGGCTACCAACACTACACCTTTTCAACTAACATTTGGTCATGATGCAGTTCTACCAGTAGAAATTCATCTACAATCAATTCGAGTTCAAAGACAGAACGAAATCCCAACTGCATTGTATTGGGAGATGATGATGAATGAGTTAGTTGAGTTAGACGAAGTTAGATTGCACACATTGGAAATCCTAATGAGGCAAAAGGAAAGAGTGGCCAGGGCGTATAACAAAAGGGTGAAAGGTAAAACATTCATTATTAATGACTTAGTTTGGAAAGTCATATTGCCCATGGACAAGAAAAATAAAGCGTTAGGTAAATGGTCACCTCATTAGGAAGGACCTTTTCGAATAGTAAAAATATTTTCAAGCAATGCATACGAAATTGAAGAGTTAACTGATGATAAGCGAATCTTAAAGGTTAATGGAAAATATTGAAAGAAATATAAGCTATGCCTGCAGGAGATTCGAATTATAACAACATAAGCTAAAACATAATAAAGGTATGCCAAAATGGTAATATAGATTGCCAAAATGGCGTTGTCTGGGTATTACATACCAAAATCTAATTAATGCTCAAAGTTAATTAAACAAACAAAAATTTAAAAATAGGCATTGTTCCTTAATCTATCAAAGGTACTTCGAAAGGACTCAAGCCTTTGCTGAGTAAAGCGCCTTGCTCCTTCCAGAGTAGCAACTTCACCTTTAAGTTGCTCAGCCGCTTCCATTTCGGCAAGTCCTTTGTTAAGAAGTTCTTCGAATTGAGTGCCAGCGGTATTGGTGTCATACGCCAATTGTTGTTGTTGGGCTTCCTTGACCTTTTGTTGGAGCTCTTGAATTTGCTTTTCCCAGAGAAGAATAGACTGAGCTCGAGTCTCATAGTCAGTCTTGGCTTGCTTTATGTGCATGGCTTGGTCCTCAGCTTCCTTAGAAAGCTTCGAAGCATGCTCATAAGCAGCGTCCATAGCAGTTCGTTTCTCTTGGACTTTATTAGTAGCAAATTCTTCCTGGAGAAGACACCCAGTCACGTTGTCCAGCAAGGCTTGAAGGTCGAATAGGATGGTGCTAACTGGTAAAGAGCAGGTGGCGAAGTTAACTTGCGTAAGGAGTTCTTTCATGGTATAGCAAGCTGTACTGTCCTTCTTAAGCACTTCGAACAAGTCCACGTCAAGGATTGTTCTCCTAATTATATGAAGGAGTGCAACTCTATCATCCGGGGGTAGTGGATCACTAGTCGAACTAGTACCAGCCCTAGCCAGAGGAGTGTCCCTTTGAGCTAACTTAGCCTTCATATACCCAATTGGGTCATTTCATCTTAAGAGAGCCAAATCCTCTTCAGTCATCTGAGGTTGGGAAGACTCAGGAAGCTCCATACGCAAGGGAGCAACATCCATCTCGACTTCCATTGGCTCATTAGTAGCGGCACCATCACCTTCATTCTTTTCTTGCTCATTATCTTCTTCATCACCAACCAGGTCCACCACTTCGATATCATTGTTTTCACTACTGTGAGCATCAGTCTCTGTTCCATCGCTCGAATCACCTTGGGTTTCCTCTTCTTCTTCTTCTTCCTCAAATTCGTCCTCACCAGATTCTTCGCTCTCTCGAGAAGAATTAGCCTTTTCTTCTTCAGCTTGAGTGACTTTTTGGCTCTCTTGACGGATTTCGAGAGGAGATTTTGGAGGAGAAGTTTCTGGAGGAACCTCTGCAGATTCATGAGGCATTGTTTCTTCTATTCCCTTTAGAGGAGGAAAAGTGCCTTGGTCATCTTGCTGCTCTGAAGCCCCAGTCAGAACCGCCATGTTGGAGGATCCTTTGTTTTGCACCAGGTTGCTGGAGTCCCCATGAGGAGAAGAGTTGATTGGAGCAGCAGTCTTAGATGGAGGAGTCGAAGTATTGGGATTCTGATTCGAATTGTCCTACAGAAACAAAGAAAGATTAGAAAGCATGCGTCAAGGTACGAATAACTATTGGTTAAGAGTTCGAATTTAATATACCTTTGGATTATTGGAGGAAAGGTTACTATCAATATGTTCCAACATCACGTTGGAGGTCGAAGGTGGATTTTTGGATTTTTGTAAGGGAGCAACATCCCTGGAATCGAGTCCAGAAATGTTAGTTGTTTCAGCGCTCTTAGAAATGTCTTTCTTCTGCTTTTTCTTCGAAGCCATTGGAGAATTGCCACCAACCTTGAGGTTCTTCTCAGTGTTACTTGGTTTCCTCTTCTTCGGAGTTGTTGGTGGGAGTTTGCTAGTCTGAAATGGTTTAAACATGAGTTAGACCTAAACCATAAATTTCAGTTTATTCGAAACATCAGGGTAGATTAATTACCTTTGGAGTTGGAACAGTTGTTATTGCTGGTGTTGATGTTGTTGCAGTAGTAGTTGTGGGAATTGCTAGAGGCACATTGTCATCAGTTTCGATGGTTTGTTGAGAACTACTTCCTTCTTTAGACTTCGAAGCAGCAGTCTTTATCCTGATGGCTGAAAATCGAAACAATTAAAACAAAATGTTAAAAATAAAGAAAGTAAGAAAACATTTGGGGTTTTCCCAAGCATTCGCACCTGCGCCTTGATTAGAAATAATCGACATGGCAGAGAGGCCATAGTGAAGATGTCCTGGGAAATTATGAAGCCAATAACGAACCCATGTCACAGTCTCATATGGCTTTAGTTTCTTTCGAGAATTGTATTTGAACATCTCTTTGCAAGTCAACCACCAAGGGTATGGGGGAAACCAAGCCAGAGCCAGTTCTGAGGTAGGCAAATTAGGAAATTTAGGTGGATGCATTTCGAATGCCAACCTATACGTATCCTCAGGTGACAATCCTGAAGGAAGTTTGAACTTAGAAACTTTTTCTTTAAATTTTTCCTTCAAGGTTTGGGATGCTCGACACACAGTGGTTTCCAAGCGTGTAGGATCATAAGTTGTTTCGAAATAGTTCTGAAAAGCCCTAATCTCTTTGGCGTGAGTGAACATACCTTTCTTTGAGTGTACCTGCACATCGAACGCATCAGTCAGTTTCTTTTGAATGGTGAGAGTATCGAACATATAAGATTGGTAGAACTTAGTCCACCATTCCAAAAAACCCTTCGCTGTAAAATGTGTTGGTTCAAAAGGAAATAGTTCGAACTGAGCGAAGTCCTGGTATTGTTCTTGTTGCAGCTTGGCTTCTCTTGCTTTGAAGGTTCGACCAGAAGTGATGGCACTCTGGGTTTGGAAAAGAGGTTCGGGGATTAACTGACATAAACCAAATTATCTGGAAACAAAATTAGGTTGATAGGCAAAAAGGAAGATTTGGTTTTTGGAAGGAGTGATTCGTGATGAGATTAATCTAGGGAGTAAAAAGGCTTTCCAAATGTCTTGAATCTCTTTGCTTTTAACAGCTTCGGAAAGAGACATGGTGAACCATGATGGTCCATGAGTCCTTGAAGCGAAGTGTGCCATAGTTTCTTTGAATTTATGTCTCTTCGAGAAGACCATGATATATTGTGAGAACAGGACTTTGAAGTCAACCTTATCATCGTTCGGAGTGAGTTGGCGCAGCCTTGTACCCTCAATGATTCGATCCACTATCTCTGGATTTTGTTCGACAATGGTATCAGTAGTCGATAGCGAAGATTCGAACATGGCATTGAGCCATAATTGGAGTAACCAGAAAGGGCCAGCTAGCAGAATGTTCTTGGGAGTATGAGATTTCAAACTCAAAATGGCTGATCTCAAGCTTTCGTAAAGATCAACGAGTAAGAGTTCACTCAAACAGACTCTCCTATTTTCATGTAAGTCTCTAGCTAAAGGAATAAACCTACTGGCTACCTGTAAGGACCTGCTACAGAACACGTATCTCGATAACCACAGGGTAAGAAAGGCAATATGTTCCACATCTGACACACTATCTCCTTCAGTGTGGTAATGGCTAATGAACTTAGAGAAACTGGCCAATTTGACATCAAAGTCAATGATGCTTGAGTGTTCTTCAGTATCAGGAATGTAAGTCTCTCCTACTGGTGACAAACCAGTGATGGCTGCTATGTCGAAGAATGTGGGTGTTATCATTCCTCCAGGGAGGTGAAAGGTGTTGTAAGTACTATCCCAAAAATATAAGGATGCAAATAACAATGGGTGGCTATAGGTGAAGCCTGGTTTCGATAACTTGATCAAATTATAGATTCCTAGTTCCTCCCACTGGTGGGATTTCTTAGCTTCTACCTTAGTAAGCCAGTTCTGGTAAGCTATGTCAGGGGTTGGGCAGGATCGAAATGGTTTAAAGTTGCTCTTAACGTAATCTAAGACAAAAGGATCTTTTGGGGGAACGTTTGGGGTTTCTATGGTTTTCGAAGCAGAAGATTCACTCATATTCTCAGTTCCTATTCTAGGGATATCCATTTTATTAAACAGGGGCTTAAAGTTACAACAAACAGGGAAGATTTTTCTGGTATCTTTCAAGATTTCAAAGACTGTAAAAGGGCCCATTAGAGCAAACCTCTTTCCAGCAGCATTAGTTGGAATCAGTACCTGAGAGGCGTATATCAGTTCTTGTTCCTTGGAGATTGATTGAGGGATAAGTACAAATTGACCTTGATGAATACCGACCTTGCTTTCCACAATCGTTCCTGTGTTCTTGCTTTTCTTCTTGGAAGTTTTCTTCATTTGGGATGATGTTGTTGAAGACATTGTTGAAGATTGTTAGAAGTTTTAGGGTTTTTAGGCGAGAGTAGAAGAAGAAAAGTTTCAGAATGTGGAAAAAAGGTAAAAGACTAAGCTGATTAGTTTTTATAGTGAGGAAGTTAAAACACTCACCAACTAAGGCCAAGATACGTGGGGATCGTGGGTTGGATATGGAAGGAGGTGGCGTAAAGTTAACATTGGTAATAAGCATGATTAATGATAATCATTGTTTGGTAACCGCACCATGCTGTGATGACTGTTTTGAGACGGTTTGGAAATCCAAGAGGCGTCTTGATTGACGTGGTTAAAGTCATGTACAGTAAATGTTATGATTACTCAAGAGTCACATCAAAGTCTTGCAAATATATTTAAAATAAGTATTCCTCAAGAGGTTCGAAATACATATTTTAAAGGGGCATTTTGTTGGCTGAAGATTTTGATTTATGTGGTACGAAGTGGAGTAATTGGGTTCGAAATGAACAAGATTAGTATTTGTTGGAATGAAGTGAATGTCATAGTTCAGAATGGAAGAAATGGTTCTTCGAATAGAGATATCAAAGCTCAGAGCTTCGAATGGCAGTTGTGAAGATATATTTAAAAGAAGCCTCGAAGTGGTAGTGAGACTGTGTCTGTGAAATGAGTTCGAAGCGAAGATTGTCAAGGCATTTGAAATTCAAACGCGAGCGGGATGATTGGAATTCAAATATATATGCGCTGGAACGATTCGAAGACGCGTGGAAGCTAGAGAAGAGCAGTGTTTTGCATGTTCTGAACGTGGCAGAATCTTATAAGTCAGACCGTTATGGTCGAAGTAGTATAAATAGAAGTCTTAGTGTTAGGATTTCGTGTGTCATATCTATTGTACAAAATTCAGTAAACATTCAAAATACCACATGGCTAGGGAAACGAATGCTCGAACAATGTACGTATGATAACACCAAACCTTTATAATTCAGTAAAACTCTTTATCTTTTCCAGTTTACCCTTCATTTCATGTCAATGTCATTTAATTACTTTTACATTCAAAGTCATTTAACTATTTCCTGCATTTAAACGTTTTCTTCTGCTTCGAATCCTTTATGTTTCAAGAAACTCTTTTACATTCATGTCGTTTACATTCATGTCTTTTACATTCATGTCTTTTATATTCATGCTTTTACATTAAAGTCTTTGCCTTTAAAGTCATTTATGTATTTCTGCGTTTACACACTTCTTTGTAATCGAACCTTTACTCATTCATACTAGTTTTGTATTTCTTTACTTGATCATGTCATTAAGTTCTTTAACATCGTAATCGAAGTGAATTGAACATATATAAAACACTCTATATACAAATCTTAACAATGAACACCAGTTTTGCCATTAGATTT
Source organism: Vicia sativa (assembly GCA_021764765.1). NCBI lineage: Eukaryota > Viridiplantae > Streptophyta > Magnoliopsida > Fabales > Fabaceae > Vicia > Vicia sativa. Next base: position 6,966,721 of record CM038794.1, read on the forward strand.
ATCCAAACGACCAATACCCCATAGGATCAATCTAGTCGATCCTGCAAGTTACCAGAGAGATTGAATAACAGTCATTAAGATTATTCGATAGTTTGGAGGACTAGCGGTTGTTTTACCAGAAATCATTGTAAACAATCCCCAATGGTCATTATGCTTCCTCATATGCTTCAAAGATTCTCCATGTCAAGTTTCAAGCCTCACAGGTCAACTTTCCTCAGACAATTGCTCAGATGGTTGAAAATCAGTTGTATTGGACAAAAAGTCAATTGTGGTCAACATACAGTCAAAACTTCTGATTTTTGGTCAACATCCTCATTTTGAAGTGATATTCATCATTTGATAAAGGGTTGATCATGATTCATCAAGAAAACTCAAGATTTGCTCAAAAGTCAAACTTTCCAAATTAGGGTTTCTAGTAAAAAGTCAACTGAACTTTGATTGATCATAACTTCTTCATACTTTATCAGAAATTTTTCCACCACCTCTCATTTTGAAGGAAATTCAATTCTCTACAACTTCATGTCTCACAAGAATGTTCAAAAAATGCTTCATTTTGAAGATATGGATCAAAACATTACAGGTCCTTTTCAAAGTCAACAAAAAGTCAACTTTTTGTTTTGAAGATTTATTGAGCATTGAAGCTCCAATTGAGATGAAACCAAAGAGGTTGTTTAGAGGACTCCTAGAGCTTTCTAAAACGTCCAAGAACATGCAAAAATGTGGAAAATTGAGCAAAATACACCATTCACAAGTTGGGCATTTTTGAACAATTGCACAAAAGGAGATATTTGTCAAAATCCAATTTTTTTCCAAATGGGCCTATAATTTTATGATCCAAACTTGTTCATAATATTATTTGTGACCTATTAATGCTTGGCCATGACAACTTTCTATTTTATTGATTTATTTTTGAATTTAAAACCATTTAATTCAAATTTAAATTATATAAAATATGAAAATAAGATATTTTTTCAAAACGAGTGAATTTATATCAAACTTGAGGTCCAAGAAAGCCCATGGAACATGCCAAATTCGTGCTAGCTCTCACATTGAAGAGAAAATCAAATTTTCTCCAAAATTTGATTTTATTTGAAAAAATATTCAATGCACATTCAAGATCAAATCTTTTTTCCTTCTTTTTCCTCTCCTAATACACTCTATAAATAGCCAGCAAGTTGGCAAGCAAAGGACACGAAACCCTAGCCCAAAGGATAGACCTTATTTTGTCAAAAAATTTCTCAAAGTTGTCAAAATTCGAATTCCATTCTCCAGCCAAATTTAAGGTGTTTTGAGCATTCAATCTTGTTCCTGAGGTCTCTAGGAATCGAACCATACTCTTACTCGAAGCTAAATCATCCCGGATCAAGCCATCTAGCTCTCACCGGTTTGGAACTTTCTTAATTTCGATTTTCATGTTTCATGCATTACTAATTGTTTTTGATTGATTGTACACACTCAGGGCACTCATTAGATCATGATTGATGTGTTACATGTGAGGTTTCACGTGTAAAACTCATACTGCCATTATTAGGGTTCCAAGAGCTGTAGGATTCGAAACTCAAAATCCAGGTCGTTTCAGAACAAAAGGACCTCACCATCGTGTTCGCAGAGGTCGAATTAGTCGATCTGGGCACTTGTTTTGCTTTAAATGATGCGTTTTGCAGGATTTTCAGGTTGACAAGCTACCGGAGAAGATGACCGGAGCCCTAGCTCCGGCGCTGACTCAGGCGAAGACCGGCGAGAGGATCGCGTGGCGTTTCTGGGTGATCTGATTCGTCCATTCATAAGTCAATGGGGTCCACGTGCGCTGACTGTGTTTCAAACACATCCATGACACGTTACCCTTTATATTCAATTGATTTCAATGTTTCAAACACCAGATGACACATGGCCCAGTGGTTAAGGCGCTGACTGTTTGAAGATACTCCTCATGGTCATGAGCTCGAGCCACACCAGGACCGATTTTCCTTTCTTTTTTACAAACTCTCATATTTTTCTATTTTTTCCATATTTTCTTATTTTCTTAATATTTTCATATTATTTAATTTAACTTTAAATAATTTTTATTATGCATTTAAAAACACCAAAAATATTTTTCTTTTTGCATTATTTTCAGAAAATGTTTATTTAATTTATAAAATTAAAAATATTATTTTTGCATGCATATTTAATTTAATTTCTATTTTATCATTTAAATCACTTTTAATTGATTTTTAATTATCAAATTAACTCTAAAAAATCCCAAAAAAATTATTTTATCATATTAATGTTATTTTTAGCATGCAACTTTTTTCTCATTCAAAAATTATTATTTTTACTAACATTTTCCTCTTATGCAATTTTCTCGTATTTCCCGATTTTTCATCTGTTCACAGGTTATACCGCTTCGGACATTTTTTATCGCTTTCTTTTTTTCATATTATGTAACTGCCTATGGGATGTAATAGTTTAATTAGGACTTTTATTTTCCGCAGTTTCAATTATGTATCTGCCCCAAAGCCATGTAATAGCGTTGGACATTTACTTTCCGCACTTTACTTTCCGCAATTTATTTTCCGCACCCTATAAACTGCTAGTAAATAGGCGTGTATGGTAAGATAAAATTGAACATAGCTCACTCTAATTTACAAGATAAAATATCTGAATTTGACACACTCTTTTCACACATGCACCCTTTAGGGTAATTCTCTCTCTCGTTGCCTTACGAATACAAAATGGTCATGTCCCTCGAACGTAGAGGTATTCTAGCACCGTTGCCTTCAAAATAAATCATCATAGTCCCTTCGATACAAATATCATAGACCCACGATGTCGCCTACGAATACATGATCTTGACCCTCGATTGTTGCCTACGAAAAGTGATGATCGTCCCTTCGAATGTGCTAGGATACTTCCTACAAGTTGCCTTCTATGACCATCCGATGTCCCTTCGAATGTCCCTTTACATCCAACGAATAGGGTTACCTACCAACTAATGGTATGGATAGCACTACTCTAAAGGAATGTAAATTAACACGAAAACGGCCAATTCTGAGTAGGTAATAAGACTTTTAGTTGCTTGCTCTTTCAAAATGCTTTTCACACCACACACTTTTGTCAAAGTTCAAACTCTTTTCAAAACGAAACATTTCCGAACACTTTGTATACATTCCTACATGTATCATTACAAAGTCAAAGTGAAATGCCTTTTCAAAACATTTTCAAACACACAGAAAGCACAATTTTAAAGTGATCTAAGAGCAACTAAGAGCCCGTAGATAACTACGGATGAAAAGGGGTGCTAATACCTTCCCTTTTCATAACCTTCTCCCTTACTCAGAATCTAACGAAGGTCTTTTCCTGTTCTTTTCACCTTCCCTTAATTGGATAAAAGAAAAGTCGGTGGCGACTCTTGCTATCCGCAACATTTGCGATACAAAAACCTCAAAGTCAGTTCACCGTGTTACACATGGAAAGCAACATTCGAATGGACCTATGCTTCACAACAGGAGAAAACACATCATTGAAGTCTACACCTTCTTTCTGAGTGAAACCCCTTGCAACCAACTTTTCCTTGTTTCTTTTCGACGCCACTTCTTCGATTCCTTCCTTAACTTTGAAAATCCATTTACAGCTGACTAACCTGGCTCCAACAGGTTTCTTGATCAATTCCCAAGTGTTGTTATAATGAAGAGACTTCATCTCATCATCCATGGCCTTCATCCATTCAGTCTTATTTTGACTCCTCATAACTTCCTTATGGTCTATTGGTTCTTCGTCTAGAACCTCACTTGCAAAGATTGAGGCATAAGCTATAAGATCTGCATACCGAAATCTTTGAGGTGGTTTGATGACTCTTCGTGTCCTATCTCTTGCCAATAGGTAGTCATCGGCAGCTTCCTCAAGTTCATCAGCACCCTCTGCTTCTTCGACTTTATCTGGGATATGCAATTCAGCATCAACACGCTCCACCTCAACAGGAATCTCTACTTGTTCCATCTCTTTGTCAGATACTTCTGCACTTCGACCAACATCATCCGTTTTCTTGAAAGTCATTTCAACTTCATTGAAAATAACATCTCGACTGGTGATAATCCTTCTGTGACCTGACTCTAGGCACCATAGCCTATAAGCTTTGACTCCTTCAAGGTATCCTATAAACATGCATTTAAGAGCTCTAGGTTTGACCTTGTCTTGCCTAATGTGAGCATAGGCTACACATCCAAGTACTCTCAGTTTGTCAAGATTTGGTGGATGTCCCGACCAAAATTCTTAAGGTGTCTTCATATCTAATGCAATTGAAGGACATCTGTTTATCAGATATGTTGTTGTCGAAACAACCTCAGCCCAAAACACCTTCTTTAACCCAACACTAGTCAACATGCATCTAACTCTTTCCAAGATGGTTCGATTAAACCTTTCAGCCAAAACATTTTATTATGGAGTGCCTGCTGTAGTTTTGTGCCTTGCAATACCAGAGACAGCACAAAAACTATCGAATGCCTCATTGCAAAATTCAAGACCATTGCTTGTTCTCAACCTCTTGACCTTTCTGCCAGTTTGATTTTCGACCAGAGTCTTCCAACCTTTGAAATTCTCAAAAGTTTCATCCTTAGTCTTCTGAATAAATACCCATAAATTTATGGAATAGTCATCTAATATGGATAGAAAATACCTTGCTCCCGAATGTGATGGACACCTTGCAGGCCCCTAAAGATCAGCATGGATGTAATCAAGGGATCCATGTGTTCTTTGTTTACCTTTGTTGAACTTTACTCTGCAATATTTTCCAAGTACATAGGGTTCACAAAACTTCAGTTTTTTGACTTTTTCTCCACCAAGCAAATTTTGTTTCCCCAATTCGACCAGACCCCTTTCACTGACATGGCCCAATCTCATGTGCCAAATTTGTGTCTTTGACAAAGGTTTCATGGATGCAACATTTGTCGAACCACTTACATATTCAGCCTCAAGGGTATACAAGCCTTGTTTCTTCACACCTCTCAAGACTTCTTTCGACCCCTTCATGACTCTTAGGATACTTTTCTCTCCTTGAAAAACATATCCTTTCTGTTAGAACAATGTTTGTTTCTAATAATATATATTAAAGTTTTGATGATAACAAGCATAATAAATTTTGTATAATTGAATATGATACTCTGACGTGTACATGTTTCATTTTAGAAGATGTTCTGACTCTAGCGCAAAAATGGAAAATATCATGTTGAGCAGAAGTTGAAGTTAGAAGTTCTAACGAGAGCAGAACTTCTGGACAAAGCACGCTCAAAGGATCTGCTGAAAGAAACACGCTTTAGAAGTTTGAATGAGACAAACACGCTCATAGCAACTGCTGATAGAAACACGCCTTAGAAGTTATGAGCAAGAACTTCTGGAAGACACGCTACAAAGAAAGCTTATGAAGTAAAGATTAAAATACAACTTCTGATGGAAGCTAGTAAAGCGCAACCTCTGATGAAAAGCACCAAGAATATGTTCTAAATAGAAGATGTATAACTAGGCTTACAAAAGATGAAGTATTAGAAGTTTTGATGAGAATAGAACTTCTGGTCAAGAAAGCACAGCGCAAAAGCAAGCACAGCGTAGAAGCAAGCACAACGCATAAGCAAGCACAACGCAGAAGCAAGCACAACATAGAAGAAAGCATAGCGCAAAAAGCAAGCACAACACAGAAGCAAGCACAACGCAAAAGCAAGCACAACGCAACTTCTGATAGAAGCAAGCACAACGCAACTTCTGATAGAAGCAAGCACAACGCAACTTCTGATAGAAGCAAGAACAACGCAACTTCTGACAGAAGCAGGCAAGAGTAAACTTCTGATGGAAGCACCAACAGAAGTTCTGATGAGCAAATATTTAGAAGATCTTTTTCGATATGAATGTTATCTTCTAAAAGACAAAACCTGCCAATAGTAACGTTGACCCACTGAGAGAAGAAAAGAAATACTTGAGTGGTTCAACTTCCAAGAAATATTTAGCAAGCTATTTACGTAAAAGGCTAAGCAAGTCACGTGAAGCTAAGAAAGTAATAATTACTTTGTCCATTATCCAAGACACGCTACTAGCAACAGATAGATTCTAGAAGCATTATTTAAGGATTCAAATTCAAATAAGAATCAACAATATTCAATAACCATTCAAAGAGAATTCACGTTGTCTGTACGAACAACTCACAACTTCTAACAGCTTGCAAAATCCATTCCAAAAGTAAACTTGTTGCAAGTACAAAGAACTATCTTTTGTAAATTAGTTTACTGTTTATTGAGCTTAATTTTTGTGTAAACTTCACTTAGTGAAGAATAGATTTTCTAGAAGCATTATTGTACACAGGAAGTCAGAATTTAACATTCTGATAGTTGTTCCTTGAGAAGACCAGTTTGGGTCAGAATTCTTGAGAGGGCTAGGACTAGTTGAGTCTTAGAGGTGAAATCACCTTGGCGGGTGGACTGGAGTAGTTTGAGTGTCAAACGAACCAGGATAAAAATACTTGAGTATTTTATTTGTTGTTTGGGTAAAAGATCTAAAAAGTAAGAAGAACTTATTCAACCCCCCCTCTAAGTGTTTTTCCCAGCCTTCACTTTCTTGTCGAGTTCATGAAGAGAAATCAAATTTCTCTTCAAATCAGGTACATACCTGACTTCAATCAATAACCTTATTGGCTCATCATGAAGTTTGAATCTCATAGATCCAACACCTGAAATCTTACAATCTTTGTTGTTTCACAGCAATACAAATCCACCATCTTGATCACATAATTCCTCGAACAAGTCTTTGTTTGGAGTCATGTGCCAAGTGCACCCATAATCCATAATCCATTCCTTCGACGGGTTGCTGCTCAAAACCACAAGAACATCAGATGAGTCGAAATCGTCTTGAAAAATAGTGGCATTGCATTATCCTTTCCTCTATGATCTTTCAGGCGTTTAGGGCACACTTTTCTTGTGTGACCCTCCTTCTTACAATGATAGCATTGAATACCAGATGCTTCACCACTGTAAAACTTCTGCTGACTTTTACCTTTTTTCTTGTCGAACTTATTATCCTTTCAGAAGAATTTTCCTTTAACGGCCAAACCTCCCAACCGTCGAAGGTTTATGCTCCTTTCATTCGTTCAAGTCCTTCGAATACAAGGCTGATTGAACTTCTTCAAAGGTCAGGGACTCCCTTCCATACAAGAGAGTTTCTTTGAAGTGAGCATGTGATTTGGGAAACACGCACAATAACAACAACACTTGATCTTCATCAACGATCTTCACATAAATATTTTCAAGATCAAGAATCAGCTTGTTGAACATATCCAACTGCTCAGCCAGCACTTTGTCTTCAATCATCTTGAATGATTACAAAGCTTGCTTCAGGTAGAGTCGATTCACCAACGATTTGGTCATGTACAAACTTTCAAGTTTCACCCATAACCATGTCGTCGTCGTCTCCTTTGATACCTGTCGAAGAACCTTATCACCAAGGCTCAACAACATTGCATTGTGGGCCTTCTCTATCATTGTTGTCTTCTCAGCTTTCGTTAACGCTTCTTTCAGGGCTGATTCTCCCTTCAACGCTTCCAAACAACCCTGCTGAACCAGTAGGGCTTTCATCTTCAAGCGCCACAGGCTGAAATCGTTCACTCCGATGAACTTTTCAATCTCATACTTTGTCGAAGGCATCTTCTCCATGATCACCACAACAATTTGTTGTGAATCGAATGCCTTGGAACAAAATATAAACTTGTTGCTTAATGATCAAGAAATAATTAGGGTAGGAAAAAGAATGAAGAACATAATGAACACAAGGATTGGTTATTAACTGCTATTCTTTTCTTTTCTTTTATTATTATTCTATAATGATAATAACAAAATTATAAGTTTAGAGACTTTTACTCCTCATATCCCTCCTTCTACTCTTGACACCAACATTCCAATTTCCTTTTTATTTAATTAATTAATTCCAATAATTCCAAAAATACTAATAATTTAATTTTTAATTAAATAAATAATTAAAATTCAAATTATTTAATAATCAAAAATATTAGGGTGTTACAACTCTCCCAACTAAAAAGAGTTTTCATCCTCGAAAACATACCTTAGACGAAAAGTTCTGGATAAGAGTCCTTCATCCGACTCTCCAACTCCCAGGTAACATTACCACCTACTGGTCCTCCCCAAGCTACTTTCACCAAAGCTATCTCTTTACCCCGCAGTTGCTTTAACTTCCGATCCTCAATCCTCATAGGCAATATTTCAACAGTCAAATTATCTCTCACCTCTATATTATCTACCTGAATCTCATGAGACGGATCAACAATGTACTTCCTCAACTGAGATACATGGAATATGTAACACCCCTTCTAATTTACCCGCGATTTATATAATTTAAATCAGAGTTTTAAACATAACATCAAGGGCGTCACAATTTAATTAATTCAAATAACCAAAACAGTTATCATGCCTTTCACTGAAGAACTTGTTAAATGAAATAAAACCAAGGATTATGTTTATACAGCGGAAAGATAACATAAAATCCGAATTAATTCAATCAATAATTATTCTCAACATAATTCAAAATAACAAGTTTAAATCCATAAAACTCCAAAACGATCGTTCCCCAGTGTTACAACTACCAGAGCATGACACTGACACGCGGACTATCTAAATAGCACAACTCTATAAGCTGTCCTCACCAATTCCCAAGCAGCTAATCACTTCAATCTGAAATCATTAAAGTAAGGGTGAGATTTCATCAAGATTAAAATGAATTATACATTTCTTTAACACAATAAAACAACCAATTCGTTATTTCACCCTTATTAACGTCATCAAAATACAATCCTCAAATACAAACACACAGATCATTATACATACAGCAACAATCAATGCAATTATAACACTGAAAACCATCCTAACATGTTATAATTACATATGCAATGCAGACTCAAATGCATGTGGTACCAAGCGTGAACCAAGTCCACACCCCGTTCCGCTTACACTCGGAAAACAACGTCAATCAATGATTCGCCCATACATCACTGGGTCAAGAATCTAGCCTCACCACCTCTATCCATTAGGTAAGTTTATTGGCCCTGCAAGTTCAATTCCACACAATGGGAATGAACCATCACCAGAATGTTTATGCATGCACAATAAAAGCATGCAACATTTAATCAACAGAATATGATCACCACATAATTCCACACAATGCCAACACCAATATATCACATGATAACAACTCAATCATAATGGATAACAGGTACAACATAATCATGAAACAATTATCACAAAGCATAAATATGCCAAACGCTTACCCTTCAATTAGTAAGACTATCACCGGTTTATACAACATTAACAACAACAATTCATGAGATCAACAAGCATTCATGAATATACAGCATCAGCAACAATATATAATAGCAATACAATCACAATTATATGCCGTTAATTTCAACACATAGAATTAACATATAGCACATATACGCAACAAATATTTCACGAATCATAACAAATTCTTATTACGGAAACCATATTAATTCCTCAAGATCTCAATTTATGGTTATGAAAATACTTTTAATAGATAGTACTCGTTCTAAGCTTTCCAACAATACCAACTATGCCTAAATCGCAGTTACGGTTAAAAAGATATGTCCGAAACCGTTTCAGAAAAATCATGTTCCGCCCAACACAGTATGCATCGATGCATAAGGCTGTGCATCAATGCATAATCAGCTTGCATCGACCCAAAATTCGTATGCATCGATGCATAACATAAAATTTCTACATTTTTAAGATTTTCTTCAGTATGTGTCGACACATACGCATCATGTGTCGATGCATAACTCCCTTGTGTCGATCCATAGCTCCTTTGCATCGATACATGGCCCTGTTTTCCTTCCTATGAATCGATGCATGACTCTATGAGTCGATGCATAACTTTTCAAAGCTTCTGGTTTTCTAAAATTTCACAGTATGCATCGATTCATATTGTCTTGTGTCGATTCATACAGTTAGTTTTCACCCAAAATCCAGTTTTTCTTCTCTGTTACGAATCACCATTATATCCAATCTTCACCAAACATCTTATCATCATAAAACAGAATTAATTACTGCATTTTTACACCCAATTGGTCACAGAATTGAGGTTTCTAATTAGCCTATATTTATATTACACAAATTCACCGTTCATACCAATTTTAATCAAAGTTTTACGTCGGATTATAACATCAGGGCATATTCAATTATCCGAATTCAAGATTCCTAACGGATTGATTTATTCTATCGATCATCAAAACCTATAAGGCATAATAATCAGATTTAATCCCCCCTTACCTCGCGATGAATCTTCGAATTCTCGGCGTTTGGCTTTTTCTCCTCTTTCTCTTCTCTTTGCCAATTTCACGTAGAATGCAAATCCTAATTCCTTTTCCTCACACTTTTTCCTTTTATTCTTTTATTTATTCCTTTTTATTTGCCAAATAATAGAAATAAATTAGTTAGGATTTAGTAGAGCTTTTTACTCCATACACCTCCAATTCAACTTTACACCCCAACCTTCCTTTATTTAATTAAATAATTAAATCCAGTAATCCAAAAATATTAATAATTAAACCTTTAATTAAATTAATAATTAAATTTCTAATTATTAAATAATTGAATTAATTTGGGGTGTCACAACTGTCCCCTACTAAAAAGAGTTTTCGTCCTCGAAAACATACCTTAGACGAAAAGTTCGGGATACGAGTCCTTCATCTGGCGCTCTAGTTCCCAAGTTACATTTCCACCTGCTGGTCCTCCCCAAGCTGCTTTCACCAGCGCTATCTCTTTACCACGTAACTGCTTTACCTTCCGATCCTCAATTCTCGCAGGTAATGGCTCGACAGTCAGATTATCTCGTACTTGTACGTCATCTACCTGAATCTCATGAGACGGATCAGGAATGTACTTCCTCAACTGAGATACATGAAAGACATCATGTAAATTCGCAAGTGACGGCGGTAAAGCAATCTGATAAGCAACTCTTCCAACCTTCTTGGTAATCTGATACAGACCAATAAAGCGCGGAGTCAACCTCTTTGATTTCTAAGCTCGACCAATACCAGTCATCGGAGTAACTCGCATAAACACATGACCTCCTTCACTAAACTCAAGATCTTTCCTCCACTTATCATAATAAATTTTCTGACGACTCTGAGAAGCTTTCATCTTCTCCTGAATCATCTTGATTTTTTCTGAAGTCTGTTGGACAATCTCTGGTCCAATCACAACACTTTCTCCAGATTCGTACCAACACAACGGTGTCCGACACCTCCTACCATACAATGCCTCAAACGGAGCCATACCAATGCTCGAATGAAAACTATTGTTGTAGGTGAACTTAATCAACGGTAGATAACTATCCCAAGCTCCACTTTCTCCAACGCGCAAGCTCTCAACAAATCTTCTAACGACTGAATCGTTCTTTCCGTCTGACCATCTGTCTGCGGATGATAAGCGGAACTCAACCTCAACTTAGTACCCAAAGCTTTTTGCAGCCCCGTCCAAAACTTAGACGTAAACCTCGGATCTCTATCCGACACAATACTAAAAGGAATACCATGCAAACTTACAATCTTCTCAACATACAACTCTGCCAACCTGTCCATAGGATAATCCATTCTTATAGGAATAAAGTGAGCGGACTTAGTCAACCGATCAACAATAACCCAAATAGAATCACAATTCTTCGCTGTCCTTGGAAAACTAGATACAAAATCCATAGAAATGCCATCCCATTTCCATTCCGGAACAAACAACGGTTCCATCAATCCTGACGGTTTCTAATGTTCAATTTTCGACTTCTGACAAACCAAACAAGCATAAACAAACTCGGCAATTTCCTTTTTCATTCCAGGCCACCAGAATAACTTTTTCAAGTCATGGTACATCTTAGTAGCACCGGGATGAATACTCAATCCACTACGATGTCCTTCTTCCAAAATACTCTTCCGATGTTCTGCAATATCTGGAACACAAACTCTATCACCAAATCTCATAACACCATTCTCGGTAATTCGGAATTCACCTCCTTGACCTTGGTTGATCAATGTCAACTTATCCACCAAAACAACATCAGATTTCTGCCCAGTTCGAATTTCCTCAAGAATACCACTAGTCAACTTCAACATTTCCAATTTAACACTATCAGAAGTAGTCTCACATACCAAACTCAAGTCTCTGAATTGCTCAACCAATTCCAATTCACGAACCATCAACATAGACATATGCAATGACTTCCTACTCAATGCATCTGCAACAACGTTTGCCTTACCAGGATGGTAATTCAAACCAAAATCATAATCCTTGAGAAATTCCAACCATCTCCTCTGTCTCATATTCAACTCCTTCTGATCGAAGAGATACTTCAGACTCTTATGGTCACTGAATACCTCAAATCGAGAACCATACAAATAATGCCTCCATAATTTCAAAACAAATACTACTGCTGCCAGTTCTAAATCATGAGTCGGATAATTCCTTTCATGAACTTTCAATTGTCTTGAAGCATAAGCCACAACCTGCTTATCTTGCATCAAAACACCACCTAAACTAGGGGTGTTCGTGGTTCATGAATTGAATTGAACCATATTAATGGTTCAATTCAGTTATTAAAAATCATTTTAAAAAAAGTAGTTAATCTGTTTAACCAGTTACAATTCAATTTATAACTAGTTCAAACTAATTTATAATAAAAAACCACTTTAATATAATTTAAGTAGTTTCAAACTAGTTTTGTTAAAAAACTTAATTTTTTTCAATTAAATTTTAAATTGGTTTTGAAAACTTTTTTTAAATATTTTTTTCAGTTTTTTTTTATTTTCAAAATATATATATATTTTTACGAAAAATAATTTTTTTTAAAAAAAACTTTAAAAAATATTTTTTTTCCAGGTTTTTTTGTATTTTGGAAAAAAAAATTCTGAAATTTTTTTATTTGGAAAAAAGTTCTGAAATTATTTTGAAAAAAAAATCTTAAATTTTAAAAATAAATTATTACTGTTTTTTTTTTTTCATAAAAAATATTTTCAAATTTTTTTATTTTCGAAAAACATTTTTTTTTGAAAATATATATTTTAAAAAAAAAACAAAATTTCAGTTTTTTTTTTCTAAAATTTCATTTTTTATTTTTCAAAAAAAATCCCAATTTTTTATATATTTTGATAAAATAATTTCAGTTTTTTTTTTTTCTGAAATTTCCTTTTTTTTTTTCTGAAATTTCCTTTTTTTTTTCTTAAATTATTTTTTTATATTTTTTGGTAATATAATTTCAATTTTATTTATTTTTCAAAAAAAGAATTTTTAGGTTTTTTTTCCCAAAAATTTTTCCATTTTTTTTTGTTTTTTACGTTTCAAAATAAATACATATTTTTTTTTATATTTTTCGGAAAATAATTTCATTTTTTTTTATTTTTTTAAAAAAATATTTCAGTTTCTTTTTATTTTTTTATTTCTCAAAAAAAATTTCCAGTTTTTTATATTTTCGAAAAAAATAATTTTAGTTTTTTTATTTTTGAAGAAAAACAAATTTTTTCATTTTTTTTTCGAAATCAATTTTTTTTTAATTTTTAAAAATAAATTTTTTAATATTTTAGAAAAAAATTATTTGATTTTTTTATAAAATACTAATTTTTATAATAAAACCAATTTATAATAAAAACTGGTTTTAAACTAGTTTAAAACTGCATTGAAATTGTTTTGAATAAATGGTTCAGTTTAATGACCATTTAAATGGTTTAGTATTTTTTATAGTTCAATCCAATTCAATGCAGAAATACAATTCAATTAACTACATTTTGAACACCCCTAACCTAAACCCATCAAGGACGCATCACAATACACAACAAAAAATTCTGCCGGATTCGGCAAAATCCGAATCGGAGCACTAGTCAACCTCTTCTTCAACTCTTGGAATCCTTTCTCACAGTCAGAATCCCAAACAAACACCTGACCCTTTCTTGTTAACTTAGTCAACGACAAAGCTAACTTCGAAAATCCTTCAACGAACTTTCTGTAATAACCTGCAAGACCAAGAAAACTACGGATTTCAGAAGCATTCTTCGGCGCTTCCCACAGAGATACCACTCCTACCTTCATGGGATCAACAGCAATACCATTCTTGGAAATCACATGACCAAGAAAGCTTACTTCACTCAACCAGAATTCACATTTGGATAACTTCGCATACAAATTCTTCTCTTTCAACAATTCCAACACAATTCTAAGATGTCCCGCATGCTCTTCATCATTCTTTGAATAGATCAGAATGTCATCAATAAATACCACCATAAATTTACCAAGATACGGATGAAATATCCTGTTCATATACTCCATGAAAACACCAGGTGCAGTAGTAACTCCAAACGGCATAACAGAATACTCATAATGTCCATACCTCGTTCTAAATGCAGTTTTCTGAATATCTCCCGTCTTCACACGAATCTAATGATATCCAGACCTCAGATCAATCTTACTAAATACACAAGCTCCAACTAACTGATCCATCAAATCATCAATCCTCGGCAATGGATACCGATTCTTGATTGTCACTTTATTCAACTGCCTGTAATCAACACACAGTCTCATTGTACCTTCCTTCTTCTTAACCAACAGCACCGGAGCACCCCACGGCGAAACACTAGGACGAATAAACTTCTTCTCAAGTAATTCCTCCAACTGCTTCTTTAATTCAGACAATTCAGATGCCGACATGCGATAAGGCGCCATCGACACCGGACTAGTTCCAGGAATTAAATCTATAGCAAACACCACTTCTCTCTCAGGTGGCAATTCACTAACATCTTCCGAAAACACTTCCGGAAATTCATTCACAACGGGTAATTCATCACTCTTAGCTTTTCCTTTCACCTCCGTCGAAGAATACAACATAAACACCACAACACCATCTTTAACAACTGCGTAACTCTGATCATCCATCTTAATTCATTGTCCTTATTAGAGTCTTCGCCAACTCATATGGTTCACAAGCTTCTACCAAACTTCATTCATATTCATCACTTTATGCCCCAATTAGATAGCAAGACAATTATATACCATCCAATACAATTTCGTCTACTATCAACAAGAGATTAAGGGTGATCAAGTCCTCAATTTGTCAATAGACATCCGATAATCATACTGCAGTATAAATCATCATTACCAACACTTTCTGTTCTCTGAATCGTACTCACCTTTTTGCACTTCCAACTATGACTCACGATCCAAATGATTCCAACAACTCTAATCACTCTTGCACTATCTTCTCAAGTAGTACCTCTTACCAATGACTTACAATCGAAACATATCCGGAAATCATCTCTTCTCCCCCACTTAGTTTCACACTACTCCTGCAGTAAGCAATCAGAAAAGCAACAAGTACCGACAGTGTTGTACACACTTGTCGCGCACCAAGGGATAATGACATTAAGACACTGGTCACACGACCGACTATGCTCTGATACCACTATTGTAACACCCCTTATAATTTACCCGCGATTTATATAATTTTAATCAGAGTTTTAAACATAAGATCAAGGGCGTCACAATTTAATTAATTCAAATAACCAAAACAGTTATCATGCCTTTCACTGAAGAACTTATTAAATGAAATAAACCAAGGATTATGTTTATACAACGGAAAGATAACATAAAATCCGAATTAATTCAATCAATAATTATTCCCAACATAATTCAAAATAACAAGTTTAAATCCATAAAACTCCAAAACAATCGTTCCCCAGTGTTACAACTACTAGAGCATGACACTGACACGCGGACTATCTAAATAGCACAGCTCTATAAGCTGTTCTCACCAATTCCCAAGCAGCTAATCACTTCAATCTGAAATCATTAGAGTAAGGGTGAGATTTTATCAAGATTAAAATGCATTATACATTTCTTTAACACAATAAAACAACCAATTCTTATTTCACCCTTATTAACATCATCGGAATACAATCCTCAAATACAAACACACAGATCATTATGCATACAGTAACAATCAATATAATTATAATACTGGAAACCATCCTAACATGTTATAATTACATATGCAATGCAGACTCAAATGCATGTGGTACCAAACGTGAACCAAGTCCACACCCTGTTCCGCTTACACTCGGAAAATAGCTTCAATCAATGATTCGCCCATATATCACTGGGTCAAGAATCTAGCCTCACCACCTCTATCCATTAGGTAAGTTTATTGGCCCTGCAAGTTCAATTCCACACAATGGGAATGAACCATCACCAGAATGCTTATGCATGCACAATAAAAGCATGCAACATTTAATCAACGGAATATGACCACCACATAATTCCAACACCAATATGTCACATGATAACAACTCAATCATAATGGATAACAGGTACAACATAATCATGAAACAATTATCACAAAGCATAAATATGCCAAACGCTTACCCTTCAATTAGTAAGATTATCACCGGTATATACAACAACAACAACAATTCATGAGATCAACAAGCATTCATGAATATACAACATTAACAACAATATATAATAGCAATACAATCACAATTATATGCCGTTAATTTCAACACATAGAATTAACATACAGCACATATACGCAACGAATATTTCACGAATCACAACGAATTCTTATTACGGAAACCATATTAATTCTTCAAGATCTCAATTTATGGTTTTTAAAATACTTTTAATAGATAGTACTCGTTCTAAGCTTTCCAACGATACCAACTATGCCTAAATCGAAGTTACGGTTAAAAAGATATGTCCGAAACCGTTTCAGAAAAATCATGTTCAGCCCAACACAGTATGCATCGATGCATAAGGCTATGCATCAATGCATAATAAGCTTGCATCGACCTAAAATTCGTATGTTTCGATGCATAACATAAAATTTCTACATTTTTAAGATTTTCTTCAGTATGTGTCGACACATACGCATCATGTGTCGATGCATAACTCCCTTGTGTCGATCCATAGCTCCTTCGCATCGATACATGGCCCTGTTTTCCTTCCTATGAATCGATGCATGAGTCTATGAGTCGATGCATAGCTTTTCAAAGCTTCTGGTTTTCTAAAATTTCACAGTATGCATCGATTCATATTGTCTTGTGTCGATTCATACAGTTAGTTTTCACCCAAAATCCAATTTTTCTTCACTGTTACGAATCACCATTACATCCAATCTTCACCAAACCTCTTATCATCATAAAACAAAATTAATTACTGCATTTTTACACCCAATTGATCACAGAATCGAGGTTTCTAATTAGCGTATATTCATATTACACAAATTCACCGTTCATACCAATTTTAATCAAAGTTTTACGTCGGATTATAACATTAGGGCATATTCAATTATCCGAATTCAAGATTCCTAACGGATTGATTTATTCTATCGATCATCAAAACCTATAAGGCATAATAATCAGATTTAATCCCCCCTTACCTCGCGATGAATCTTCGAATTCTCGGCGTTTGGCTTTTTCTCCTCTTTCTATTCTCTTTTCCAATTTCACGTAGAATGCAAATCCTAATTCCTTTTCCTCACACTTTTTCCTTTTATTCCTTTATTTATTCCTTTTTATTTGCCAAATAATAGAAATAAATTAGTTAGGATTTAGTAGAGCTTTTTACTTCATACACTTCCAATTCAACTTTACACCCCCAACCTTCCTTTATTTAATTAAATAATTAAATCCATTAATCCAAAAATATTATTAATTAAACCTTTAATTAAATTAATAATTAAATTTCTAATTATTAAATAATTGAATTAGTTTGGGGTGTCACAGAATACCTTATGCAAATTTGCAAGATACGGAGGTAAAGCGATCTAATAAGCAACCTTCCGAACTTTCTTCATAATTTGGAACAGACCAATAAAACGCGGAGTTAACTTCTTTGACTTAAACGCTCGACCAATACCAGTCATCGAAGTAACTCGCATAAACACATGATCTCATTCGCTAAACTCGAGATCCTTCCTTCTCTTATCATGATAATTCTTCTGACGACTCTCAGAAGATCTCATCTTCTCTTGAATCATCTTAATCTTCTCTGAAGTTTGTTGAACAATCTCTGGCCCAATCACGACACTCTCTCCAGATTCATACCAACACAACGGTGTTCTACACCTCCTACCATACAATACCTCAAACGGAGCCATACCAATACTCGAATGAAAACTATTGTTGTAGGTAAACTCAATCAAAGGTAAGTAACTATCCCAAGCTCCACCTTTCTCTAATACACAAGCACACAACAAGTCTTCTAACGACTGAATCGTCCTCTCTGTCTGACCATCTGTCTGCGGATGAAATGCAGAACTCAACCTCAATTTAGTACCCAAGGCTTCTTGAAACCCTGTCCAAAATTTAGATGTAAACCTCGGATCTCTATCTGACACAATACTAGCAGAAATACCATGCAAACTCACGATCCTCTCAACATACAGTTGAGCTAACTTCTCCATCGGGTAATCCATCCTTATCGAAAAAAAATAAGCATACTTCGTCAACCAATCAACAATAACCCATATAGCATCACACTTCTTAGTTGTCCTCGGTAGACCCGACACAAAGTCCATAGAAATTCCATCCCATTTCAAATTCGGAACAAACAACGGTTCCATCAATCCCGACAGTTTCTGATATTCGATCTTCGACTTCTGACAAATCAGACAAGCATAGACGAACTCAACAATTTCCTTTTTTATTCCAGGCCATCAAAACAACCTCTTCAGATCATGATACATCTTTGTAGCACCAGGATGAATACTCAATCCACTACGATGTCCTTCTTCCAGAATACTTTTCTTAATCTTGGCAATATCCGGAACACAAACTCTATCACCAAATCTCATAACACCATTCTCATCAATTCGGAATTCACCTCCTTGACCTTGGTTGATCAACGTCAGTTTATCAACTAAACCAACATCAGATTTCTGCCCGATTCAAATTTCATGAAGAATACCACTAGTCAACTCCAGCATACCCAACTTAACTCTATTAGGAGTATTCTCACATACTAGACTCAAGTCTCTGAACTGTTCAACTAATTCCAATTCGTGCACCATCAATATAGACATATGTAAAGACTTTCTACTCAATGCATCTACAACAACGTTTGTCTTACCAGGATGGTAATTCAAGCCAAAATCATAATCATTTAGAAATTCTAACCACCTTCTTTGCCTCATATTGAGCTCTTTCTAATCGAAGAGACACTTCAGACTCTTATGATTGTTGAATACCTCAAATCAAGAACCATACTGTCATACCCCAAAATTTTCACTTCTACTCCTTAAAACATTTCTCATATCTATACTCAAGGATTCCCCAAGGGTTGATCAGACAAATCCTCTCCTACACAATCAACCCAAACTAGGGTTTGGCAATTCTCAGATCAAGATGGGTTCTCAACACCTCCAATGATCATCATGCCTCCTCATATGCTCCAAAGAATCTCCATGACAAGATTCAAGCCTCACAGGTCAACTTTCCTCAGACAATTGCTCAGATGGTTGAAAATCAGTTGTATTGAACAAAAAGTCAACTGTGGTCAACATACATTCAAACTTCATGGTTTTTGGTCAACATCCTCATTTTGAGGTAACATTCATCATTTGATCAAGGGTTGATCATGATTCATCAAGAAAACTCAAGATTTGCTCAAAAGTCAAACTTTCCAAATTAGGGTTTTCTAGTGAAAAGTCAACTGATCTTTGACTGATCATAACTTCTTCATACTTTGTCAAAAAAATTTCCACCACCTCTCATTTTGAATGAAATTCAATTCTCTACAACTTCATGTCTCACAAAAATGTTCAAAAAATGCTTCATTTTGAAGATATGGATCAAAACATTACAGGTCCTTTTCAAAGTCAACAAAAAGTCAACTTTTTGTTTTGAAGATTTCTTGAGCATGGTAACTCCAATTGAGATGAAACCAAATAGGTCGTTTAGAGGACACTTAGAGCTTTCTAGAAAGTCCAAGAACATGCAAATATGTGGAAAATTGACCAAAATACACCATTCAGAAGTTGGGCATTTTTGAACAATTGTACAAAGAGAGATATTTGGGAAAATCCAATTTTTTCCAAATGGGCCTATAATTTTGTGATCCAAACTTCATCGTAATATTATTTGTGACCTATTGATGCCTTGCCATGACCACTTTCTATTTTATTGATTTATTTTTGAATTTAAAACCATTTAATTCAAATTTAAATTATAAAAAATATGAAAACAAGATATCTTTTCAAAAGGATTGGATTTTTATCAAGCTTGAGGTCCAAGGAAGCCCACACAACTTGCCAAATTCGTGCTAGCTCATGCAAGGAAGGAAAAGTCAAATTTTGAAAAGAGTTGATTTGAATTTTATGAGAAATTTTTTGCATTGAATACCATATCTTTTTTCACTCTCTTTGCACTCTCTTTTCACTCTATAAATACTCAGCTATCTACACAAGATCAAGGACACGAAACCCTAGCCCTACAACAACCCTTACTTTGCCCAAAAATTTCACAAAAGTTGCAATTTTCGATTTCCATTCTCCAGCCGTTTTCAGTCCAGTTTAAGCACTCATTCGTGTTCCAGAAGCATCATAGGGTAAGTCCAGGTCAAGAACCATGGTTGAAATCACCTGAATCGTGCCATACATGATCATATATATGCATATAATTTTTGAATTCGTTTTCTAATTTCCATCGTGTTTTGCCTGAATCTAACCATTGTTATGAGTTCCTGGGGTATCATAGAGCAAGTCTGGGTGATCACATGAAGCCCATGTCAACCGAACCCTAATTGCCATTGTTAGGGAATTTTATGTTCTTTTCTTCGAAACTCACGATACAGCCGTTTTCAAGCCAAAACAATGGCACCATCGAACTCGCAGCCATCGATTTAGGGGAAATAGGTCTTTCTTTTGCTTCGATTCTACGTGTTTTGTAGGTTTCGAAGTTGGTCTGATCGGAGAAGACGACCGGAGCTAGGGCTCCGGCGTCGTTGACCGATTTGGAATCCGGCGTGGCTGGCGTGGCATCAACATGCATTCTGATTTGCCCATTCGTAAGCAACTGGGGTCCACACGGCTGACTGTGTTTTGAATTCAAATTCATGACACGTATTCCTTTAAAAACAATTCTTTCCATTCCCATGACATGAAATGCACGCCGACGTAGTGGTTAAGGCGTTTGGATGGAAAGATGCCCTCAGAGGTATCCAGTTCAATCCCTGGCAAAACCACTTTATTTTTCTCTTTTACAAAACTAACTCTATTTCCATATTTTTTCCATTTTTTCTTTAATATTTTCATGCATTTTAATTTATCTTTAATATTTTTTATCATGCATCTAAAAAACTCCAAAAATATTTATTTTTTGCATAATCATTAGAAAAATGTTTATTTAATTTGTAGCATTAAAAATATTATTTTTGCATGCATATTTTATTTAATTACTAATTAATCATTTAATTGGCTTTTAATTGCATTTAAATTATCAAATCAATTCCAAAAATTACCAAAAAATTATCTTATCTTATTAATATCATTATTTGCATAAAAACTTTTTTCTCATTCAAAAATACTTATTTCTACTAACATTTTCCTCTTATGCAATTTTCTCGTATTTTCCGATTATGTATCTGTTCACAGGTTGTAATGCTTCGGACATTTTTTATCGCTTTTCTTTTCAAATTATGTAACTGCCTATGGGATGTAATAGTTTAATTAGGACTTTTATTTTCCGCAGTTTCAATTATGTATCTGCCCCAAAGCCATGTAATAGCGTTGGACATTTACTTTCCGCACTTTACTTTCCGCAATTTATTTTCCGCACCCTATAAACTGCTAGTAATTAGGCGTGTATGGCAAGATAAAATTGGACATAGATCACTTCTAACTTCAAGATAATATATCTGAATTCAACACACTTTTTCACACATGCACCCCTTAGGTTAATTCTCTCTCGTTGCCTTACGAATACAAATGGTCAAGTCCCTCGAACGTAGAGGTATTCTAGCACCGTTGCCTTCAAAACAAATCATCATAGTCCCTTCGATACAAAGATCATAGCCCACGATGTCGCCTACGAATACATGATCTCGTCCCTCGATTGTTGCCTACGAAAAGTGATGATCGTCCCTTCGAATGTGCTAGGATACTTCCTACAAGTTGCCTTCTATGACCATCCGATGTCCCTTCGAATGTCCCTTCTACATCCAATGAATGGGGTTACCTACCAACTAATGGTATGGATAGCACTATTCTAAAGGAACGTAAAATAACACGAAAAGACCATTCTGAGTAGGTAATAAGACTTTTAGTTGCTTGCTCTATCAAAATACTTTTCACACCTCACACTTTTGGCAAAGTTCAAACTCTTTTCAAAATGAAATATTTCCGAACACTTTGTATACATTCCTACATGAATCATTACAAAGTCAAAGCGAAATTCCTTTTTCAAAACATTTTTGTCAAACACACAGAAAGCAAATTTTTTAAAATGATCTAAGAGCAACTAAGAGCCCGTATATAACTACGGATGGAAAGGGGTGCTAATACCTTCCCTTTTCATAACCTTCTCCCTTACTCAGAATCTAACGAAGGTCTTTTCCTGTTCTTTTCACCTTCCCTTAATTGGATAAAAGAAAAGTCGGCGGCGACTCTTGCTATCCGCAATATTTGCGATACAAAAACCTCAAAGTCAGTTCACCGTATTACAGAACTGGCGACTCTGCTGGGGAATGCACCCTAAAGAGAGAATGCCTTAGGGATTTCTAGATCACTTTTACCACTTTCTGTTTGACTTGCTCGCTTTATCTTTAAGGGTTGCTTGGGTATTATATTTGTGGGGGATCCTACAGCCGGATCCAGGTTTCCTTTTAGGTAAGTAGCAATAGATCGTCGCGACCGTTAGGCGTATACCGAAACGGTCAACATGATGGCTACGTTAGTGTGACACTTTGGATGTCCTGATGCTCCTCATTCCCAAGTTGAGGATAGCATTTGGCTTCTGTGTGGTGTCATCAAGCACTAACTAAACTGTTAGAACCTTAATTGACTCATCTTGGCCATTAGAAGGTAGTGAGATGGCCGACTTTGGTGTAGACTAAGGTTGGATGATACTCGATGCTACGCTCATTAAGATCAGACTTTTGGGATATTTTCGGTCGACCACTTGGTAGTCTTATTGAAATAAACGCCTACGAGAAAGATCAATGATATGAGATTCCTAGAACCCGATTACTATTATAGGACAGGATGAACCAACTCAAACTTTTGGTGGGGTAATCACCTATACCTCATTCAAGCCTTAAACTTAGGCTCATTGTGTGATTTGTTTGTGTGTGCCAAACATGACATCATGACATCATTTTCATTGCATATCATCTCTAACTATTTCAAGGACCTAGGGATTTATCTTTGCTCTATTTTGTAGGAATTATGGCTTCTAGAAAGACTATCCGAATCAACTTCATGGGTGTATCTTCTCAACTCAAAGAATTGGTTTCAGAAATTCCTGATCATGCTCAGTTCATCAAAAGACATGGTTATCTCCTTGATTTGGTTATCTCCGGTTTTGAAGAAGATATGATGCATGTCCTATTCCATTTCTTTGATCCGAAACACCATTGCTTTATAGTTCCAGATTATCAGTTGGTTCCTACCTTGGAAGAGTTCTCTAAGCTACTTGGGATACCTATTTTTGATCAAATGCCATTCACCGGTTTAGAAAAAGTTCATAGGTACGAAGACATCGCATCTGCATTACACCTAAAGCGCTCAGACATTGAAGCCAATTGGGAAACTAGAAGCGGAGTTAAGGGTTTACTTGCTAAGTTTCTGATAAAGAAAACTCGATAATTCCTCAAAGCTATGAGTTTCCACGCATTCGAAGACATCTTGGCTTTGCTAATCTATGGTTTGATTCTATTCCCTAACTCGGATCAATTCATAGATGTGAACGCCATCAAGATTTTCCTTACCCGTAATCCTGTGCCTACCTTACTTGGAGATATCCTACATTCTCTCCACACTCGTACTATCAAAAGACAAGGAACTCTCATGTGTTGTGTGCCGTTGTTTTCCAGGTGGTTTATTTCGCACCTTCCTCAATCTGTGATCAAGAACGAACAAAGGTTGAAGTGGTCTCAAAGGCTAATGTCACTTTCTCATTCAGATATTCGTTGGTGTCTTTTCTCTCAAAAGGACTTCACTTTCATTGAGCGTTGTGGAGAATTCACTAATGTACCACTCCTTGGCATAAGGGGAGGATCACTTATAACCCTTCTCTAGCTCTACGTCAGTTTGGTTATGCTCGAAGAGATGGCCCACATGATATGCTTCTCCAAGATGTTGTGTTCAACTACAACCACGATCTCCATAATTATCGACGAAGGTTTATACATGCTTGGGGCATGGTAAAGAAGACTGATACCAAGACTTTGGGGCACCAGAATTCCATTCCTTGGGAGCCTTACCTCAAATGGGTGCGAGCTCGAGCTCAAAACCTCATGATGCCATTCACACCTGTTTTACCAGTAATTATGGAACCTGTTGCTATAGGTGACGTACCCTATACTATTCATCATCCTGACATGCCTACCGATTTTGAAGACTTGAAGAGATCCTGGATTCAGCTCAAAGAAGAAAGGGATACATTCGAAGCTCAGTGTTACGCAAGCGAGAAGAAAGTACTAGAGTTGACCAAGCTACTTCACGAGGAGCGGAACATCAACGCCTACCTTGGCACCAAGAGGAAGCGCCTATGGGAGACTTAGAGCTTTAGGATTTTTGTTTCTTTTGTTTATTTTTCCGAACTATTTCTTGTACTCAAAAAAGAAAAAGAATAAAATGAAACTAATAAAAGTTTGTTCATGCTTCTTTAACAAATTTAAATTCCTAAGGTCCTTGAAAACATTGCATCGCATTCGCATAAACATTGCATACCATAGCATAACATTGCATCACAGGTACATCGAATATCGTTTTTCTCATTTTCTCGCTATTTATTTTAGCAGAAATGGCTCTTGAACAGACTGTCAAAGATCTCCAGGTTCAGAATGCTCAGTTCCAGGAAATGTTCACCAGCTTGGTCCAAGGCCAAGAAGATCTGAAGAAGCTCATCAACAGAAAGAAGAGGGTCGTTGGTGTTCTCAACATGGGTAGACGCTACAAAGGTGGTCCTAAGGTAGTCAGCCGGATAGAATTCTCAGAAAGTGCCAAGACTGAGGGAAGTGTCAAGAGTAATGAAGGCGATCAGCGTGAGCCTGAGATGAAGGAGGAAGAGTATGAGCATGAGCAATACTCTGATGAAGATGACAAGTTCAAGCAACTTGAAGACCGTCTGAATGCTGTGGAAAACTTGAAAATGTCCTGGCTGAATTTTGATGATCGGAGTCTTGTTCCTGGTGTGGTGATTCCTCCCAAGTTCAAAGTTCCAACTTTTGCCAAGTATGATGGCATTTCTTGTCCGAAGCAAGCTGCATTTAAAGTCCTATGTTCAGAAGATCAACCCCCACACTGATGACAGAAAGTTGTGGATGCATTATTTTCAAGAGAGTTTATCCGGAACTCAGTTGGAATGGTACTATCAGCTAGAGAATGACCGTATCCGTTCTTGGAGCGACTTGGCAGATGCTTTCTATAGGCAGTATGAGTACAATGCTGAATTGACACCCACTCGCATGCAACTACAAAGCATGTCTATGGGTCGTGATGAGAAGTTCAAAGAATATGCTCAGAAGTGGAGAGATCTAGCAGGCAGAGTTCAGCCACCCTTGTCCAATAGGGAGTTGGTTGATATGTTCATGGGGACATTGTCAGGTCCATTTTTCAATCATCTGATTGGAAACTCTTCAGCCGAATTCACCGAGCTGATATTAACAGGCGAACACATTGAAGCTGGTATCAAGAGCGGAAAGATTCAGGTGGAGTCATCATCAAATGCTGCGAAGAGATCTTTTGGTGGTAAGAAAGAACCAATGCTGTGTATGGTCAGAAAAGCCGAGCCAAGACCGACCATGCTCAATCTGTGGGGGCAGTTGTGATCTCCAATCCTATATCAGCACAACCTCAGCGAAACAACACGCGTAACCAGAACGCGCCACGAAGACAGTTTACCAAGATCAACATGCCATTGTCGCAAGCCTTACAACACATGTTGAAAGCAGAGCTGATTACCTTGATGGATCCTCCTCAGAACATCAATACTTCCTCTCCGAAGTACAATCCTAATGCTAAGTGTGCTTACCACTCCAACAGCCCAGGACATAGTACTGATGATTGTTGGGCTCTGAAGAACAAGATCCAAGACATGATTGAAGCTAAGCAGATTGAGTTTGATCCTCCTGTTGAGACTCCGAATGTGATCAATGCACCTATGCCTGACCACGACAAGAGTACCAATGCTATTGACAAGACTGCTTATGTTTTCAATATAGATGACTTGACCATTCCTCTGATGACTATTAAGAAGAATTTGTTGCAAGCCGGTGTTAATCCAGGATGCCCGGAGAACTGTTGTTGGTGCCCCTCTGCGCCTGATGGTTGTGCTTGGTTGAGAAGACGTGTCCAGTGCATGATGGATAACCGTGAGATACTATTCCTGAAACCACCTATGGAGAAGCTGTGTGAAGATATGTCTAAACTGAAGATCGAAGATGTGGGCAAAGCTGAACTATCTGCATGGGATACCTTGGGACAGCCAAGTGGAAAATTTGACTACATGGTGAAGTATACTGTGCCTGAAAGCTACAAAATTCCTATTGAAGATGTCAAAGTGACCAGATGGGGAGACGATTTCCCAGAAGACTATGCTGATGTTAATACCATAAGGATTTCCTCTGCTGATCTTGTGCCTAGAGTAGCACCTCTCATTATTACTTCTCCAAGACCAGTTCCATATTCCTCTGGAAAAGGTATCCCTTGGAATTATGGAGCCGATGTTTACTATCATGGTGTCAAGCAAGACCCTCTGACCTTCGAGGATCTTACAGTTGAAACTTCTATTCCTGATATTGACAACATCACCGGATCAAGTAAGGTGACCAGAACCGGAAGGGTATTCTCTCCAGATATCTCTCATCCTAAAGACACTGCGACTCCAGCTCGCATTCCAGCCATTCAATCCATTCCCCAAGCCAGAGGGAAAGAACCAGTGACTCATCCTACTCAGACAGAAGTACCAAAGGAAGTTGCTGAAGATGCCTCCAAACAAGAAATGGAGGAAATTCTGAAGATCATTAAGAAGAGTGATTACAATGTTGTGGAACAGTTAGGACAGACTCCATCCAAGATCTCCATGCTTACTCTGCTCTTGTGCTCTGAGGCTCATGCCAAAGCCTTGGTGAAGTTTCTGAAGAATGCTCACATACCGCAAGACACTACTACTGATCAATTTGAAGTTTGTATTGCTAGCCTGGATGCCAACAACGGCCTAGGCTTCTCTGATGCTGATTTGACTCCTGCTGGAAGGAAACACAACAAAGCCTTGCACGTCTCTGTTGAATGCAAAGGCATTACTTTGTCTCATGTCTTGGTAGATAACGGTTCTGCTCTGAATATTCTACCAAAGAGTGCTTTTGATCGACTCGATGTTGAAGGATTAGTCTTGAAACCCAGTGACATTATTGTGAGAGCTTTTGATGGTTCTAATCGAACAGTACTAGGAGAGCTCATTCTGCCTGTCAAAGTTGGTTCCCAAACTTTTGACTCCACTTTCTTTGTCATGTACATCCGTCCAGCTTACTCTTGCCTACTTGGACGCCCTTGGATACATGGGGCAGGCACTGTTACCTCTACTTTACATCAAAAGCTGAAGTACCCAATGAAGGGGAAGGTTGTTACAGTATATGGTGAAGAAGAGTACATGGCCAGTCATCTGCAGTCATTCCGATACCTTGAAATGGAAGGTGAATTCTTTGAGACTCCTTGTCAAGCTTTCGAAACAATCCCCAGAGTCATGCCTGTTAACTCTCCTGTCACTCCTAAAGTTACACCGGCTCCGCCTAGGATGGCCTCTCTGAAATATGCTCAAGCAGCAGTTGAAGAAGGAGGTAGTGCTATTTGGGGTCAGCTCCCTGATCTTCCTTTCAAATCTGACAAGACTGGTTTAGGCTTCACCATCAAGGGTCAGAAGATGATACGCCGCGAACGTGCCGACAAACTTCCTTTCTGCATCAGCCAGAATGGAGTCCATGCTATAGAGGATAATGACAGCGACCTCGACATCAGCAAATGGATCTTCCCAACTCCCGACAACGGACTCAGCAATTGGAAGATTGAAGATGTCATACCATTCTCCTTTAGACAGGAGTAATTGCTTTTGTTTTTTGTTTTGCTTTTCGTTTTATGCTTCGAACAATAAACTTTAAAAGCCTAGTGCCTTTCCCGGGGCATCGTGGCTCGTTTGTGAGGGTTATTATCTGTCATTTGCATATTTTCATTCAATAAAATCGTTGGACTTTTGTGTTTAAATGTTTTCTTTCTTTTACTTTATCACCCCTTCAAAAGGCTATGTGTTTCTTACACACACCCACGTGATACACTACAGAATCACTCCGAATCTCATTGATAACAGCTATGCTATTGCTAAATATGACTTCGATAATCCGATCTACCAAGCCGAAGACGAAGGTGAGGAAGATTGTGAAGTGCCAGGAGAACTTGTCAAACTGCTACAGTAAGAAGAACGAGTTATACAGCCACATGAAGAGCTAGTTGAGGTTGTGAATCTGGGTACTGATGAAGATAGAAAAGAGATCAAGATAGGAGCAGGTCTTGAGAACAGTATCAAAGAAAGATTGATTCAGATGCTACGAGACCACATCGAGGTTTTTGCTTGGTCATACGAAGACATGCCAGGTTTAGATGTTGATGTTATGGTACACCGATTACCAACGAAAGAAGGTTTTCTCCCAGTGAAATAGAGAGTCCGTCGCATGCGTCCTGAGATTTCAGAGAAGATCAAAGCCGAAGTCATGAAACAATTCAATGTCGGTTTCCTAGCCGTTACTTCTTATCCACAGTGGGTTGCAAACATGGTACCCGTACCTAAGAAGGATGGTAAAGTACGAATGTGTGTGGATTACAGAGATTTGAACAAAGCAAGTCCGAAAGATGATTTTCCACTCCCTTATATTGATGTTCTAGTTGACAACACCGCCCAGCACAAGGTTTTCTCCTTCATGGATGGTTTCTCCGGTTACAATCAGATCAAAATGGCTCCCTGAAGACATGGAGAAGACTACTTTTGTTACACGGTGGGGCACTTTCTGCTACAAAGTTATGTCTTTCGGACTGAAGAACGCAGGCGCCACTTATCAGCGTGCCATGGTGGCATTATTTCATGACATGATTCATCACGAGATAGAGGTCTACATCGACGACATGATAGCTCGATCACAGACTGAAGAGGAACATCTTGATCACTTGCAGAAGCTGTTTGATAGGTTGAAGAAGTATAAACTGAGACTTAATCCTAACAAGTGCACCTTTGGAGTCAGATCCGGTAAACTCCTAGGGTTTGTTGTCAGTGATAGAGGTATTGAAGTTGACCCCGCCAAGGTTAAAGCTATACAAGAAATGCCAGCTCCCCGCACCGAGAAGGAAGTCAGAGGTTTCTTGGGATGATTGAATTACATTGCCAGATTCATTGCACATTTGATTGCTACTTGTGAGCCAATCTTCAAGCTACTGAAGAAGGATCAAGTAGTAGAATGGAATGACGATTTCCAGATCGCGTTTGACAAAATAAAGGAGTACCTCCATAAGCCTCCTATCCTGATGCCACCTGCCGAAGAAAGACCTCTTATCATGTACTTGACAGTGTTAGAAAACTCAATGGGGTGTGTGTTGGGGCAACATGACGAGTCTTGGTCGAAAAGAGTATGCAATATACTACCTTAGCAAAAAGTTTACCGACTGTGAAACAAGATACTCACAGCTCGAGAAGACTTGCAGCGCTTTGGCTTGGGCTGCTCGCCGACTAAGACAGTATATGTTGACTCACACTACCTCATTAATTTCCAAGATGGATCCGATAAAATACATCTTTGAGAAACCAGCTCTCTCCGGAAGAATAGCAAGATGGCAAATGATCCTGACCGAATATGACATCCAGTATAGTTCTCAGAAAGCGATCAAA
This sequence comes from Vicia sativa, assembly GCA_021764765.1. Classification (NCBI taxonomy): domain Eukaryota; kingdom Viridiplantae; phylum Streptophyta; class Magnoliopsida; order Fabales; family Fabaceae; genus Vicia; species Vicia sativa. The sequence goes on from CM038794.1 coordinate 6,996,881, forward strand.
GGAAGTGTAGTAGCCGATCATTTGGCTCATCAAGCCGTAGATGACTATCAGTCTATGCAATTCGAGTTTCCAGACGAAGATGTTTTACTAGTTACTGATTGTGAAGAACCAGGACCAGATGAAGGACCTGAACAAGGATCCCGATGGACCATGGTCTTTGATGGATCCTCTAACGCACTTGGCAATGGCATTGGCGCCATCATTACATCTCCTACAGACGGACACACGCCATTCACCACCAGACTTTGCTTCAATTGTACCAACAACATGGCCGAATACGAAGCATGTATCATGGGTATTAAAGCTGTTATTGACTTAAGGATAAATTTCTTGCAAGTGTATGGAGACTCAGCTTTAGTGATCAGTCAAATTAAGGGCGAGTGGGATACGAAGCATCCGAATCTCATTCCATATCGAGAACATGTTCTAAGTCTAATCCCCTACTTCGAAGAGATTACTTTTGATCATATCCCACGAGAAGAGAATCAGCTGGAAAACGCATTGGCTACTATGTCATCTATGTTCAAGGTTAGATGGCACAGAGCCTCGTTGTAAAGTTCGACGAACCAGCATACTTTTGTGAGCTTGATACAGAAGAGAAACCTTGGTTCTACGATGTGAAGAGGTATCTTGAGACTCAGGAATATCCCGCAGGGGCATCTGTCAACGATAAGAAGTTCTTGAGAAAATTTGCATCCAAATTCTTCCTTAGCAACGGCATCTTATATAAGCGCAACCACGACTTGTGCTTACTTCGTTGTGTAGACCAGAAAACAGCAGAGCGTATCATGGAAGAATTACACGAAGGCACATTCGGTACCCACTCTAGTGGACATACTATGGCTAAGAAGATTCTGAGAACGGGTTACTATTGGTCCACCATGGAAGCTGATTGTCACCGCTATGCTCGGTCTTGTCACAAATGCCAGATATATGCAGACAAAGTGCACGTACCTCCAGTACCGCTGAATGTTTTAACCGCTCCTTGGCCTTTTGCAATGTGGGGAATTGACATGATTGGAGAAATCAAGCCCACCGCTTCCAATGGACATCGTTTCATCCTTGTGGCGATTGATTACTTTACCAAGTGGGTAGAAGCAGCCTCGTTCGCATCTGTTACCAAGAATGTTGTGGCTCGATTCATCAAGCATAATCTTATTTGTAGGTATGGCACTCCCGAAAGGATTATCACAGATAACGGTTCTAATCTCAACAACAAGATGATCACCGAACTCTGCACGCAGTTCAAGATCACGCATCACAACTCTTCTCCATATCAGCCTAAGATGAACGGCGCAGTGGAAGCCGCCAATAAGAATATCAAGAAGATTATACAGAAGATGACAGTGACTTACAAAGATTGGCACGAGATGTTACCATTTTCTCTTCATGGTTATCACACTACAGTACGAACATCTACAGGGGTAACCCCCTTCTCTCTTGTATACGGTATGGAAGCAGTCTTACCCATCGAGGTTCAGATACCCTCAACCAGAGTCCTCCAGGATGCAGAGTTAGGCGAAGATGAATGGATCCAGACTCGCCTCGACCAGATTAATCTGATTGACGAGAAACGACTCGCGTCCATCTGCCATGGACAAATCTATCAGAAGCGTATGATTAGAGCATTTAACAAGAAAGTCAAGCACCGAGTTTACCAAGTCGGTGAGCTAGTAGTCAAGCGCATCATTCTTCCACAAGGTGATCCCAGGGGCAAATGGACTCCCACTTACGAGGGACCATTTGTAGTCATGACAGTATTTTCTGTCGGAGCTATGATACTTAGCACCATGGATGGCGAAGACTTCCCACACCCTGTGAACGCGGACATAGTCAAAAAATACTACGCATGAACGAGACCCGCTAGGTCGACTGACCTAGGCAAAAATAAGGGCATCCTGGCGAACCAAAGAGGTTCGGGCAAAAGTTAAGGATATATACAAAACATGTACACCTGGCAAGTCGAAAACCTGAAAAGGCGGCTTGGGCAAAAAGGGTATCCCGTTAGACTGAAAACCCGAAAGGGCTGTCTAGGAAAAAGTTAGGGATTTAAGCGTATGACTATGTCTCGTCCAAATCACCTATTTACAGACTACTACAATCAGCATTCAAGATTCAAATGGCGAAGATCAATTCACTCACTTTCTACTGACAGCAAGGAGATGAGATAGTCGATATATATGAGTACTAGCATAGTTGGAACTTAACGAGATAGTTTCCGCATAGCTTTTTACTTTCTCTGTATACAAACTGTTCGGGGCCATACGCCACCCTTTCAAATTAATACAAGTTCTTTCTTTTCATAAAGTGTTTATTTTTGTTGTTTTTTGCACAAAGTCCAACGATTGCTTTGAATGATTATATGCATTTTACAATAAAAATCTGTTTACAAACATACGAAAAGCAGACATGCGAAAGTGATTACTACAGGCTCTAGGAATTGAGATGACGACGAAAGTCACCAATTTTTTCCCCTGCGGAGCACAATTCCCCACAGAGCCCGCTCACTACAAACCTTCCCCAGCGGAGTACACGACATCGTCTATTAATTCCAACATTTCAAGATCCATCATAACAATTTCAGTCAATTACACCAGTCTTCACGCAATAACGTTTCATCTCCAGCAGAGGTATATAGCCCCAGCAGAATATCTCTCATTTCCCCGGCAGCAGCAATATCCCGACTCGAAACTTGCTCAGATAGTGCATCGGAGGAAAACTACATTTCTTACTCCCCAACCGGATCTACGAACAAGATCCCCGACGGAGTGCTCCCCGACTTCCATTACCTCCAGTAGGGTCTACACACAAAATCCCCAACGGGTTGCCTCCTCACTTCCTTCCTCCCTAGTAGGGTCTACATACAAGATCCCCAGCGGAGTATCCTCCATCTTTATTCCCCAACAGCAGTGTCCAGACTCAAAACTTGGTCAGATAGTGCATCGAAGGAATCAAAGTCACCTATTCTTATTTCAAGTCAGGGTTTCCACAGTTTCATCCTCGAACAGAAGCCAGAAGTCCCCCAAGCAGAGCGTTCACATTTTCCTCAAGATGGATATGTTTTGAAATACATGCATACTCATTCATACATTATCATAACATACATACATAGCATGCATCATAATCTGCATCAGTTTAACAAATTATTCTGTCAAAAGTTCTCCTTCTTTTTTCCCCAGCAGGTGGAAATCACTTCCATAACAACAAGTCGAAGATTAATACCCGAAGCCAGACAGGAAAACTATCTGAACGACTATAACGACAAGTCCAGGATTAATACCCGAAACTAGACGGGAAACCTTATCCGAACGACTACTTGAGTTGTCCTCCGACAGCAGGCATTGGATCAACACCCGAAGCACAACAGGGAAGCTATCCGCACTATGCCTATTATCCCCTCAGAGTAATCAAGACGGCTATTGATTCCAACACTCTCTTATTATCAACAGCAACTACAAAGTCGGGCGTATGACTCAGTTGCCCTAGAAGGCATCTTAAGCCCATCTCCGACTATTTGTCGACATCTCTCCACTTTTAAAATGCTGCATATTTGGTTAAAAAACCAATACAAACCAATAGCTTCATTCAAAGGCGAGTACTAAGTCTAGCGTACGACTCTCTCCAGATGGCATCTTAAGCCCATCTCCTCTACTTTCAGGAATATCTACAGAGTCTAGCGTACGACTCATTCCTCAGTATCAATCTCTCCAGATGGCATCTTAAGCCCATCTCCGACGTTCCTCCTATCCAGGCAATGTTCCCGAGTCTAACGTACGAATCATTCCCCGGTGAAGTCTCTGGCTTCTCCAAATGGCATATATAAGCCCATTCCCATACATCGTCAATCAATGGCGAGTGCAAATTTTCAGGTGTACTCGAGTGTTCAATCATCTTCTACCTCCAGGTCACGAAAGGCAAGCATGCCAATCTGACCCTTCCAGTACAAGAAGATTGAACAGGGGCAACTGTCATACCCCAAAATTTTCCCTCTTACTCCTCAAAACATTTCTCATATCTATACTCAAGGATTCCCCAAGGGTTGATCAGACAAACTCTCTCCTACACAATCAACCCAAACTAGGGTTTGGCAATTCTCAGATCAAGATGGGTTATCAACACCTCCAATGATCATCATTCCTCCTCATATGCTCCAAAGAATCTCCATGACAAGATTCAAGCATCACAGGTCAACTTTCCTCAGACAATTGCTCAGATGGTTGAAAATCAGTTGTATTGAACAAAAAGTCAACTGTGGTCAACATACAGTCAAACTTCATGGTTTTTGGTCAACATCCTCATTTTGAGGTAACATTCATCATTTGATCAAGGGTTGATCATGATTCATCAAGAAAACTCAAGATTTGCTCAAAAGTCAAACTTTCCAAATTAGGGTTTTCTAGTGAAAAGTCAACTGAACTTTGACTGATCATAACTTCTTCATACTTTGTCAGAAATTTTTCCACCACCTCTCATTTTGAAGTAAATTCAATTCTCTACAACTTCATGTCTCACAAAAATGTTCAAAAAATGCTTCATTTTGAAGATATGGATCAAAACATTACAGGTCCTTTTCAAAGTCAACAAAAAGTCAACTTTTTGTTTTGAAGATTTATTGAGCATGGTAACTCCAATTGAGACGAAACCAAATATGTCGTTTAGAGGACACTTAGAGCTTTCTAACAAGTCCAAGAACATGCAAAGATGTGGAAAATTGAGAAAAATACACCATTCAGAAATTGGGTTATAATTCTGGGTTATAATTCGATTGCATAAACATACATGTGGTTGCATACATAGCATTGATCATGAGGTTATCTGGTTCAAGGTGGTCCAAGTGAAAACAAAAAAAGAAAAGAATCAAGTTCTGCATATGTTTGTGGTCAGAAATTTGTCAATTGATAGTCGTTGGAAAGAGCGCATTTCGTACTTCGACTTTGTCCTTGTGAAGATTTTTCCAGAAATGCACGAGTTTCGAGTTATAAAGCTCTGAAGTTTGAAGTTCACAACTCTTGAAGTTTTACACAGTGAAATTTTAAGTGTTTTCAATGTGTTCAAGTGCTCGACTTCGGAGGTATTTTACACGTGTTTCGAGGCGTCGATTCGAGTCGAGTTCAAAATCAAAGTTGTTCATTTAGCGGTAATCTACAACTTTGCTGAAGAAATCGAATCCATTCGGGAAACGGTTCAAACATTACGGAGCTTGGAAGTTACGGTTTATCATTTCTCAAAAATTCAACACTTAGAAATATTTTGAAGTGTTTGTTTTTATGCTCAAGCTGACAGTTTCAGGGTCGATTTTATCATAGTTCGTGGCTCCGAATCGAAAGATATTCAACTGAAAAGTTGTTCATCTCACGGAAATCTATAACTTTATTGAAGGAGTCGGATTCATTCGGGACTCGGATCGGAAGTTATAAAGCTCGGAAAATAAGAATTCGTTATGTTTGTAAGATTCGAACAGTTTTTGTACACATGTTCAGGGCTGTTTTCGTCATTGATTCGGTCGCCGCACGGAAAAACTCCGAACACGAAAGTTGGAGATTGTCATCTCCTCTACAAGTTCCTTTTAGAAAGTTTTTCGTTTCGGACGTCGGAACGGAAGATACGGAGCACCGTGGTTTATAGTTTGAAGTTGGAAATTGGGTGGATATCATGCACAAACTTGCCCAGCCTGACCAGGAGTTTCGTCGAACACTTTCGAGGCATAATTCATGGCGATTTTTCTCTATGATTCAAGGCTCATTTGAATTCGTGATTAAAAGCAAAGTTGTTCTGCCACATGTCATCTTTCCAACGGCACCGAGTTTGTGTTATTTGGTCGAGTATCGGAAAAGTTATAGATCTGTAAAGTGGTGTATATGGATTGATTCAAGAATACGATACTTAGAGAAATTTTTCAAACACTCAAGTCAGTTTGGTCGGCATGACTCCGAAGCTAAATACGGCGAGCTTACGATCGATTTCTCATCAAGTGCTCCACATCAATATTGCTCTATCAAGTGCGTTCTTCGAGTCGACACTCTCGTTATATCGATTGAGTTACTACACACCAAGATGGGAGCATACAAAGTAACGACATTGGCTTTGTAGCATAGGAAATAAGGATAGCATAACAGAATCCATATTTTTTTTGACAATAACAGAATCCATTTTCATTTTTTTTAGTAACAACCATTTTTTTTACACGGCATCAGTAATAACCATAAGAAAACCATTCTTCACCACCTTCCTCTCCCTCTCATAACCCTCGCCGAACACCCATCAACAACACTCTCTCACTCTAATCTAACAGAAAAATTGCAAACTCTCTTTTTCCTCACTCTCTATTCTTCTTCTCGATGAACCACCATCCCTCTTCTTCTTCCTTTTTTTTTCTCTCACAACACCACCATAACTGTAACAACCTTCAAAACAAAATAACAGAATTCATCATCACCACTCTCTCGTCGTAACAACCTTCTCCATAATCTTTCACTCTTCACCACCACTCACCTTCTCCGTTTTTTTACTCGTCACCGCTACCACTAATCACGCTCTCACCTTGAAACAACCATTCTCTCTCTTTTCGCCGCGCTTTCTTTACCATCTTCTTCAACAAACTTTCAGCACAATATTCAATGGCCGATCCGCCTTCAATTTGTTTTCCATCATTTTCTTGAAAGAATTCTTCATTCTCGGTTTATCTGCAAGCGGCATCAACACGCACAACACACGCAGATTCAAGATTGCAATTCTCGCAACAACACAACAGATCGACGTTGGAACTTGAAGCAAGATGATTAACGATTATCGAAATTACGAAGCGGATTATTCATAGAGTTCTCGAGCTTTCTTCCATCATCTGTTCACACGAGCAAGGATCATCGAAGTTTATAGAAGTTTTCCTCTACTCCCCGTGATGATCTCAAGAACGCAACGTTATTCGTCCGCCAAGTAAGTTTTCTAACCGTTAGCCTTGGTATGTTAGTCATTCGCTTGCTCTAAAATCTGCAACACTTGAGGATGTAAACCGTGAATATAAATGCAGGCATACCGTGAGTGTCGAATTCTGGAGTTTCAATTTTTAGATCCCGTATTATATTTGATTTCACGAGGTTTAAGGTTTTAGGATGAATAGAGATTAGATTCAGATCGGAATGGAAAACGAGTTGAGCGACGTTAGGATCGGCCATTTTCATGGGCTCACATTTTCCGGCCATCCTCGCGCCGGAGAAGATGACCGTCGAGTTACAGTTCCGGTGGTTGTATTTCCCTGCCCCATACGTGTCATTCCCACATTGGATCATGAGATTTTTCCATACCCACCGTCCAGATTGTGCCATGTGTTATTTCAATTTGAATTCAAAAAATATATAAAATCTGATCACGTAATTGACCTTGACCAATTGATATGTGTATGACATAAAAATAATGTGACATTATAGTAAAAAATTTCTGAATAATGAAAAGATGTAATAATAGTGTTTGGACAAAATCTGGCCCGGACTTAGATTTAAATGGACTGGGCTTCAGCGTTTTACTATCTCTCACACGATAACAGCCCAATAGAGATAAGATAGATTTAGTTCATTTGGAAATTCAGTTTCTTACCCCCTGTTTCCATGTAAATAATCTCAACACATTTTCAATTTTGATTTCGATTTCGATTGTTTTGATCTGTAAAAAATACATAAAAAATATATTCTGACATTTTAGGATATTAGAATATTTTTGACTTTTTTTTTAATATTTTTTTTTTGCATTTAATTTCTTTTAATTATTAATTCATCTTCAATAATACATTTAGATGTTTTTTTTTCTTTATAGTTTGAATCAACTAATCCTAAGAATGTAATGACATTTGTTTCTTAGAAACTTTAGGATACTTTTCTACCATTTAATTGTAGTTAAATGTATACCTTACCTTAGGATTGTAAATAGAATTTCTAAGCTAACTTTTAATAGTTTGATTCTTAGAAAAATAGTTTGATAATTGTGTAGTTTTCTAACTTCCTTTCGCATGATTAATTTGTAGCTTTTCCTTCATTTGTTTAGATGTTTAGGATAGCTTTAGAGAAATTTAGTTGCTGCCCTCACTAGGAAATTATCTTTAATACTTCAATTTCTTTGTAAATAACCATTTTTGCGTCTTGTGTTTTATTTAAAAGCCGCATTGCTATTGCTGACACTCTGTTTGTATGCGAGGTACGTGGAGCGTTATACCATTGATTTGGATGTATAAAATCCATATTTTGATGTTACACACATGCGTGTGTACTCTTTATCTGTCTGCTTGGTTTTCACCATCTTTTGCAGGTTATCTGATTGATTTTGGATGTGTAGAATCCACATCTGTTGCTCGCACACATGTGTGTGCTTTCTCTGTTGCTTTGTCTGGATTGTAATTTTCTGCAGGATCATTGGATATGTGTCGAATGTGTATAGACACACATTCTAGACCGTGCATATCTACGCACATCCTTTGTCTGTTTATCTGGATAGTTTCTTGCAGGTTTATTGGATATACGTCGAGTGTGTATCGACACACATTCTTGACCATGCATATCGATGCACATCCTTTATCTGTATTGTCTGGATTATAATCTTGTACAAGTGTATTTGCTTCAGATGTGTATGACACACATTCTGGTCATGCTTTTTTGTGCCTCCGCACACTTCTTACTGGATTCTTTATTGCGTATAGATTTGAAGTTTTAGAGTATTTCTATAGCTTGCAGTGCTCTTCGGATTTAATATCCGTTTGGTATTTATTTTACTTTGTTTACCGCATTTCTTTACCGCTTTTCTAGAGAGCATGAGAAGTAGGATTTTACTGCTTTCCTTGCCATGAGAAGTAGGAATAGAGATGCATGAAGGGGCTTCCGTAGTTGGAGCATGTTCAGGAACCCCTCTGGTTTATTTAAAGACCCATTTAGGGCAATTCTGTTTGCTAATTGTGTTTCGTTTGTTTAAAATCCTCCATCTGCATAGGGAGGTAATTCTCAGTAAGTGTTTACATTTGTGCTTGCATAGGTTAGAGTGGTTAGGACACCCGACGTGGTACCACCAAGCAAAGTCCCGCTTTTTATATTTCCTGTCATCGAGTCATTGATATATGGGCAAGCCGGAAGGTAGGGTCCGCAACCAACCCCCGCATAGTTCTAGTCCGTGTCAGCTCAGCACACGCGAATCGTGTTGCTTCCTTTATCGAGTCAATAAAAAGTGGCCAGAGTTCCCTATTCTGACTCTCCACTCCTTCATAGGGGTTCGCATTTATTGCTGAACTCGCATCATTTGCTCTGTAGGTTATGCCTACGATTGTTTGAAATTTGTTTTCGCATTGCATTGTTTGTGTGCTTCTGTCAAAGCACTTGTTTGCTTCATCCCTTTTGTCGTCTTCGACTCTACTTTAGTTAGTGATTTGAGATGGACATAGATCTAGGTGGTAAACCTTTGCATGTTCCTTTAGGATTCTCTCGACTCTACCTTAGTTAGTGATTCGAGTTAGACCTTAGGATGTAATCCATGCATGATGACATTAGGGATAGCAGTAGATAGTTTCCCTTGTTTGTTTTCCAGTTTCTTTTGCATATTGCATGTAATAAAACTAAAGCTTACTTTTCTTTTCATTTCAAAAACAAAACACTTAATAATGGTTTGAACTCCTTTCTCAAGGTAAAAACAACCAACCAATACAAACTCTTTTTCGCCTTTGCGCGCTTTCTTTTCTTTTGTGTTTAAAACCTTTTTCACAAGTAAAAAACACAAAACCCATCAAAACATGTGAGCCGAACTACGGCGCTCTTACTTTCCCATTGCACGCAGGAATACGTAGGCATCTTGTCACGGGGCTTGATCGAGCAAACTTTGTAAATACTTCCTTCTTTTCCCCGTGGTTTTTTATTTTCTCTTTTCTTTTGCATGCATGATAGGAATTAAGCGTAGATATAACACACCCTTTAGCTAGAAATAGAAAGTGGGTACCGTAGAGTACTATGGGCGTGTGGGGTGCTAATCCCTTCCCCTCGCGTAACTGGCTCCCTTACCTAGATTCTCTTGATTTCACGGTTATAGGACCGTGATTTCTCCCCTCAGGTTTACTCGATGTTTTCCTTTCTCCCTCGCGAGATAAAAGACGTTCGATGGTGACTCGATTTGATAACTCAGTTATCATTTGTCGGAGGTCCCGCCGGTGTTTTCAGCTGGTGACTCTGCTGGGGATCGTACAGACCTCTTGCTGGTCCGATCAGGAGTTGATCCTAGCTTTCTTTTTCATGTCTATTGGGTGTTTATTTGCTTTATCGCTTTATCATCCTTTGTATGCTTTGCATTGCATTCTATGTGGCATATTTACTACTTTCATACATTCTATATCTTGACTGCTGCTGTGCTGGTTTTATCTCTTGATCTGGGTGGGTGTTACTTGAGGTAAAAGTCCAACTACCCCGGCCAGTGACACATAGGCTAGATGGATGTCCATGTCGAATCCCGCATCCCGTGGTGCGTGTGAGGAGGCATGAAGTACCGAATTCAGACGAGATTCGATTGACGGTGCTCTCGCCCTACACCCTGTTGTGTAGTCAGCGAAGTACTCGATAAAGGATCGTCGACTCTGACTATCATTAGGGATCTCATGTTGAGTCTAGATCACCCTGTGAGTTGGGGCGGGATATCATTACTACAGGTACCGTTGGTGACTCGGTTTTCTGTTGGTGACTCGGAATTTTCTGGTGGTGACTCGGTATTTTCCGTCAGTGACCCGTGATCCCATCCGGTGGTATTTTCCAGCCGTTACTCTGTCCGGATTTCTATTTTCTGCAATCAAGAGCAGAACCATACAGCAGTTTGACCAATGTTCATGGAAGTAGTAAACCCATGATCAATGCATAATGTACCATCATCTTGGCATTTTCATTTTTCTTCTCAAAAAGAAATGTCAGGAAAATACATATGTACATACCCAGCATGCATATTCATTCATTTCATGCATTCATAACAGGTACCTGAAACTTAGGGACTTCTCTTACTCAGACCTGGTATTTTCTTCTTAGAATTATGAACTTTACCTCTTTGCCACTCTACGGTTGAAACCAAGTAATGGAACAACTTCGCGGGGAACTGGATGAGATGAAGGAACATATGGGATTTCTTATGCTGGACAGCAAGAATTGAAAGAAGAGAACCATCAGTTGAAAACGCAGCTGGGCTTGGTGATGGAAGTTTTAGGGAATGTGTTGAGAAAGGGAGATGATCCTAGTTTTTCTACATTAACAGGAGTCACTATTCCTCCTCATATTCTGGGGAATTCTTTGAGCCCTAAAGTTGGGCATGCATCTACTCCATCACCCTGTATTCTGAGATCTCTTCGTTCACATCCAACCTTTGCTGCTCAGAAAGGTCTAGAAGGTGAAGCTCTTCAACCAGGATCGTCACACTCTGAAAAGCAATTCGATCCCATTCCGATGCCATATGCTCAATTGCTTCCTCAGTTGCTCAAGTGTCGGTTGGTTGAACTCCAAACTCTTGCCATGCCTGAAGGGTTTCTGTTTGAGTATGATGTGACGGCTAAGTGTGATTTCCATTCTGGGGCACCTTGTCATGATACGGAAGACTGTGTGACATTGAAAAACGAGGTTCAAGATTTGCTTGACAAACATACTATCCTGTTTACTCCCACAGGGCTGAGCATACAGGTCGATTTTGCTCCAGCCGCTGATATGACCGTTATGCCTACTGCTGTTATACCTCAAAAGAAAGCTTGTGCTTCGAAGAGGGATAATCGACCGCTTCGCCCGCCGGCTCATCAAGCGCCTCGTCAACAGAATCGAAAGAAGAAGGAAAACCATGCTCTTAGAAGGTTCGACGTCATCCCAATGTCTTATGCTGAGATGTTGACATAATTGCTTGAGCTTAAGTTGATAGTTCCAAAGGCCATGCTGCCGCTTCCTCCGTTTGACAAGCGTCCGGTTAGCTATGATGTTACTGCTGTTTGCGCATTCCATTCCGGTACTGTTGGACACGACATTGAAGATTGTCATGCATTCAAGTGTAAGGTACAACATCTTATTGAGGTAAAAGCTATCATTTTCACACCAGATGGTCATGTCTGGACCCTCTGCTAGCTCGGCGAATGTCAAAACTTTAAAGTGCATCATCAAAAGCAACAAGTCAAGTCTCCTCAACGACAATTTCAAGATTTATTTGCATTCTCATTTGTAATCTTTCTTGTTTGTTTAGTACATGCTTGTATGCAAAACATTTTCATCCTCTGAATGTCAATCATAATGCATTGAATACGCTTGTCTTGAACTAATCCATTTGTATTCACTTTTATTTGTTTTCAAACGCTTTTGATATGCAACTCTTGTTAATAAAGCAAAACCTCTGTAGGGAGGATGACGAAAATATACCAAGAATCTCAGATGGTATTTCTTTCAAATAAAAACCCTGCTGACGATGTACAGACCTTGTTTCAAATCCCCAAACACTGGAGATATAAGGGAGTTAGACCCTCGTTAACCCCCTTTGAGCCTTGAAGTAGGAGTTTCTTTTCTGTTCAAGAGAAAACCCTCATTTTTAAACCGGGGCAGGGTAGTGTTCAGTTAATCAGATTGAGCATTCAAAACTCATCAAGAGTATATTTCAAAGGATACAACAATGGCTATCCTTCAAAGGTTGAGAAGCTGTAGCGGTTAGGTTTCAATTGCCAACAATGTGCATCATGGAAGGACAGTACCCCAACCGGTACTCCTCATCCGCAAAGGACCTGGATCGCCACAATCACCTCTAGCAAATCAAAGATGGTGTAGAGATCAACGACTGGTCCAGCAAAAAACAAAAAAAAAACAATGAAAAGCCCGCTAAGTCGAACTTGGAAATAAGTCGCTTAGGCAAAATAAAAGGGCAAATGTAAAAAAAAAAAAGGAAAATTGGCAAGCCATAAAGGCGAGGATAATAAAATAACATCCTCAATAAAGAACAAAGTCGTTGATCAAGCACTAAGCGAAAGAGTGGCTATCGGATCCGAGAAATCTCGTCCTTAGCAAAGTCAAAATGGCACGATCAATAAACTGCGATGGTTTCTCAACCATCAATTTCCTCTTGTGAGAGATGATTGCTCATATCGGATTAACTGAACTTAGGTTTGGAGAATATCATGAAGGGGGTGGGCACCAAATATTTTGAGCCTAAAAATCTTTCTTTCTAAAAACCGTGAACCAGGCCACGTTACAACCCTTAAAAGTCCTAACTGAAGCAGGGTTAATTTGAAAGCTAAGCTGTGACGAGAACATGGTATCCTGACTCCTAGGAGGTTTGCTAACACCTTTGAATTGGTATCACACAATCTTTTGTTATATTTCGCACAAAAAACGCGATGTTTTGACATCTTTTCAAAAATCTTTTTGTTTCAAGACAAGCATAGGATTTGCATTAGAGTTATCATTTTTAGGATAAAACATTCTTTGCATATGAACAGGTGCTCAAACATCCAGTCAGCTTGCATAATGAACATCAAATGAATACTTTGATTGTCCCAAGGGGCAGGTTATCCGAGACTATGTTGAATGGCCTTCCAAAGGATCGTCTTAATCTGGGGCATTTGTGTTGGGTTTATACATTTCAGAGCTCATTGAAACTGGGGCAGCCTTGCCAAGGTTGACCAATCTCTCCAGAGGTACAGGGGAATGTTGATTATCTATGTTTCACTCGGGGTTTGAAGCTAGTGTATGGGTGACAGTTTGCAGATGCCTGATTGTTCATTTGATTAAAATTCCTATATCTTGGAGAGTACTCTTCAATGTAGGTTCCTTCTCGTTGAGTCTGTTTCTAGACAGAAATGGTCTCCAATTTGGGTCTTTAGGAGTTTGTCAGGACGATTTGTTCTTCTTGATTCAAGTTTTGACCTGTTGTTTGTTTGCAATGAGTCGCACGCTCTTCGTTTGTGCAAAACCGTCGATTATCTTACCCGTGTTTGCATTACCTTTCCGGACGTTTGGGTATCCATACTGGGTGTGTGGTAATCCGAACGTTTGATACTCTTGAAGAATTATACCCCGCCTTTGGCCTGAGGGATATCATAGTTCTTGCAGACACTTCCTTCGGTGTCCAGGTCTTGACAACTTTTGTCGGAGTTCGTCCTTGCCAGACGTTCTCTTCCCCTTTGCAAGTTCATCTTCTCACAGATGTTCTTTCCACGCGAGCGCGTCTACACCCGACGTTCTCTTTTCCTTATTAATTCGTCTCCACATATTTGTCTTGTTCTTTCTTACGCGAGTTCGTCTTCGTCCGACGTCCTCTTTTTCTTTTTCCTGCAAGTTCATCCTCGCACGGGTGTCCTTTTCCCTGAGTTTGTCCTCGACTGACGATGCTCCCTCTTATGGATTTTCCATTATCAGGTATCTCAAAGCTTGGTGCCCTCACATCATCCCCAATGAAATTCAGTGTCTTGTCTTTAAAGAACAAGGACGAGAAGACCCCGAGTGAAACTTCTTTTTGCAAAGAATCAGATGCACTGTTCGGTGAATTCCCCAACAGATGTTGTTATCGTCAAATCATTTATTGCAGAGCATGATACCAATCCCCGGCACGAGTCGACAATATTTGTTTCAGTGAAGTCCCCAGTGGGTGTCCTCTAAACCCGCAAGTATGCCACATCCTGATATTCCCTATGGAAGTGTTATCCGGATTGTTGATCAGATGCTTGATTCCCCTGTGAGTCGCACATTGTCCACGGATGATTTTCCCCAAAGGGTTCACAATTCCTGATATCCCCTATGGAAGTGTTATCCGGATTGTTGATCAGATGTTTGATTCCCTAGTGAGTCGCACATTGTCCACGGATGATTTTCCCCCAGTTGAGTTGGGGCACATTCCTCTTGATATCCCCAGCAGTTGACATATCTTTGTCTCCCCAACTAGATTTGTGATGGGTAACGGTAGAGTTCTTCTTCAAGTGTCCCCTTTTTGTTCCCCAATGGATCATTGTCCAGCATGACAGGTTCCCGCGGTATCATCTCCTCAGCAGGGTGGCAGGCCTCAATCTCTTCAAGAGGTTTCTTTCCAGATTTACCAGCTTGGCCATATCCTTGGTTGATCTCTATTGCTATTTCCCCAGCGGATTATCGGATTGAAGTTGATCATCCTGTAACCTTGGGTCGCCGTTCATTTTTTATCTTCTTTCAAAACATGCATCATCGCATTTGCATTATCTCTTAGAAAATTCATGCATTTTCATAGAATTATAAGCCAGGAATAATGAATCTCTATCCCCGTCAGTGTCCCGATGTCTCTCTGAAGATTCCAGCAAGGATAACTTTTGGGTGTGGGGCATTTCCTTTGGTGTTGAAGCTGTCAGTCTCATCTGGTGCAACACGTCTTCTGGTGTTGAAGCTGCTAGTCTCATCTGGTGCAACACGTCTTCTGGTTTTGAAGCTGCCAGTCTCATCTGGTGCAACACGTCTTCTGGTGTTGAAACTGCCAGTCTCATCTGGTGCAACACGTCTTCTGGTGTTGAAATTGCCAGTCTCATCTGGTGCAACACGTCTTCTGGTGTTGAAGCTGCCAGTCTCATCTGGTGCAACACGTCTTTTGGTGTTGAAGCTGTCAGTCTCATCTGGTGTAACACGTCCTTTGGTGTTGAAGCTGCCAGTCTCATCTGGTGCAACACGTCCTTTGGTGTTGAAACTGCCGGCTCTTACCCCGGTGCAACACATCTTCAGCAAGCCCTACCCTTGCTTTCTTCCTTTCGCCCTTGAGTTGATTCGCTACCAATTCTTGGTCAAGGTTTGAGTATTGCTCTTTCCTTACGCATGATGCAAGTTGCTCTGTATTGTGTGTGAAGTCTGGTCAGCATTTCCGGTCTTCGTCTTCGTTGAAACTGCCAGCACATCCCCTGGTGCAACGATTCTCAGGACAGGTCCTACTCCTGTGCCTTTTTGGGAACAAGGATTCCCTTGTCTCTCTTCTCAGAGTGTAGTGTTCTGAGTCAGTGAAGCCTACTCGGCACTTCCTAGCCTTTGCATCACTAACCCGTCTGGTTATACCCTGGCGTAATGTGGTAGTCTAGTCAGTGTATCAAGTCTTTGCTTCCGCTAACGTGCCAACTCTCCCCTGGCATTGCGGATTGAATTGGGTAGAGGCCAATTCTTCTTAAGACAGGTTAGCACTTGTACCTGCCTACACAGAATTCAGCATTTATTTTGTGCTTTCTTTGGTTGTAGCCCAGTTAAGCTTTGGCGCAACATGCTACTTTTCTCCAGTGAGGTTCATTGGGATTTTGGAATGTCCACACTTATTTCTTGATACAGCTTTTGGGATTCGGAGTGTAAATTTCTGGGTCCGTTTTGGTATTCAATCACCTCATACCTTGTCACTCGAAAAGCAGACGCCAATCTCGCTCCCAAGCTAGAGGATGGTGGAATAGGGGCAGCTGTTGTACCCCAAAATTTACCCTCCTTTTTCTTGTATTTCTGGCTTATAATTCGATTGCATAAACATACATGTGGTTGCATACATAGCATTGATCATGAGGTTATCTGGTTCAAGGTGGTCCAAGTGAAAACAAAAAAAGAAAAGAATCAAGTTCTGCATGTGTTTGTGGTCAGAAATTTGTGAATTGATAGTCGTTGGAAAGAGCGCATTTCGTACTTCGACTTTGTCCTTGTGAAGATTTTTCCAGAAATGCCCGAGTTTCGAGTTATAAAGCTCCGAAGTTTGAAGTTCACAACTCTTGAAGTTTTACACAGTGAAATTTTAAGTGTTTTCAATGTGTTCAAGTGCTCGACTTCGGAGGTATTTTACACGTGTTTCGAGGCGTCGATTCGAGTCGAGTTCAAAATCAAAGTTGTTCATTTAGCGGTAATCTACAACTTTGCTGAAGAAATCAAATCCATTCGGGAAACGGTTCAAACATTACGGAGCTCAGAAGTTACGGTTTATCATTTCTCAAAAATTCAACACTTAGAAATATTTTGAAGTGTTTGTTTTTATGCTCAAGCTGACAGTTTCAGGGTCGATTTTATCATAGTTCGTGGCTCCGAATCGAAAGATATTCAACTGAAAAGTTGTTCATCTCACAGAAATCTATAACTTTATTGAAGGAGTCGGATTCATTCGGGACTCGGATCGGAAGTTATAAAGCTCGGAAAATAAGAATTCGTTATGTTTGTAAGATTCGAACAGTTTTTGTACACATGTTCAGGGCTGTTTTCGTCATTGATTCGGTCTCCACATAGAAAAACTCCGAACACGAAAGTTGGAGATTGTCATCTCCTCTACAAGTTCCTTTTAGAAAGTTTTTCGTTTCGGACGTCGGAGCGGAAGATACGGAGCACCGTGGTTTATAGTTTGAAGTTGGAAATTGGGTGGATATCATGCACAAACTTGCCCAGCCTGACCAGGAGTTTCGTCGAACACTTGCGAGGCATAATTCATGGCGATTTTTCTCTATGATTTAAGGCTCATTTGAATTCGTGATTAAAAGCAAAGTTGTTCTGCCACATGTCATCTTTCCAACGGCACCGAGTTTGTGTTATTTGGTCGAGTATTGGAAAAGTTATAGATCCGTAAAGTGGTGTATGTGGATTGATTCAAGAATACGATACTTAGAGAAATTTTTCAAACACTCAAGTCAGTTTGTGTCGGCATGACTCCGAAGCTAAATACGGCGAGCTTACGATCGATTTCTCATCAAGTGCTCCACATCAATATTGCTCTATCAAGTGCGTTCTTCGAGTCGACACTCTCGTTATATCGATTGAGTTACTACACACCAAGATGGGAGCATACAAAGTAACGACATTGGCTTTGTAGCATAGGAAATAAGGATAGCATAACAGAATCCATATTTTTTTTGACAATAACAGAATCCATTTTCATTTTTTTTAGTAACAACCATTTTTTTTACACGGCATCAGTAATAACCATAAGAAAACCATTCTTCACCACCTTCCTCTCCCTCTCATAACCCTCGCCGAACACCCATCAACAACACTCTCTCACTCTAATCTAACAGAAAAATTGCAAACTCTCTTTTTCCTCACTCTCTATTCTTCTTCTCGATGAACCACCATCCCTCTTCTTCTTCCTTTTTTTTTCTCTCACAACACCACCATAACTGTAACAACCTTCAAAACAAAATAACAGAATTCATCATCACCACTCTCTCGTCGTAACAACCTTCTCCATAATCTTTCACTCTTCACCACCACTCACCTTCTCCGTTTTTTTACTCGTCACCGCTACCATTAATCACGCTCTCACCTTGAAACAACCATTCTCTCTGGTTTTCTGCTCGCGCTATTTCATTTCTTTACCATCTTCTTCAACAAACTTTCAGCACAGTCATCAATGACCGATCCGCCTTCAATTTGTTTTCCATCACTTTCTTGAAGGAATTCTTCATTCTCGGTTTAATTGCAAGCTGCATCAACACGCACAACACACGCAGATTCAAGATTGCAATTATCGCAACAACCACACAGCGCATCTGACGTTGGAACTTGAAGCAAGACAGATTAACGATTATCAAAATTACGAAGCGGATTATTCGTAGAGTTCTCGAGCTTTCTTCCATCATCTGCGTTCGCGTCGAGCAAGGATCATCAGAAAGTTTATAGAAGTTTTCCTCTACTCCCTACGTGATCTCAAGAACGCAACGGTTATTCGTCCGCCAAGTAAGTTTTCTAACTGTTAGCCTTGGTATGTTAGTCATTCGTTTGCTCTAAAATCTTGTGCAACACTTGAGGATGTGTAAACTGTGAATATAAATGCGAGGCATACCCGTGAGTGTCGAATTTGGGGAGTTTCAATTTTTTAGATCCCGGTTTTATGTTCAGATTTCACGAGGTTTAAGCGGTTTTAGGATGAATAGAGATTAGATTCGTATACGGAATGGAAAACGAGTTGAGCGGCGTTAGGATCGGCCATTTCATGGGCTCACGTTTTCCGCCATCCTCGCGCGGAGAAGATGACAAACGAGTTCTGATTCGGTGGTTGTATTTCCACCCCATCGTGTCATTCCCACATTGGATCATGAGATTTTCCATACCCACCGTCCAGTTGTGCCACGTGTTATTTCAATTTGAATTAAAAAAAAAAATCTGATCACTTAATTGACCTTGACCAATTGATATGTGTATGACATAAAAATAATGTGACATTATAGTAAAAAAATTTTGAATAATGAAAAGATGTAATAATAGTGTTTGGACAAAAATCTGGCGGACTTAGGCGAAATGGGTGGGCCGTGCGTTTTACTATCTCGCACCCCGATAATGTGCCCGGTAGCCGATATAAGATAGATTTAGTTCATTTGGAAATTCAATTTCTTACCCCCCTGTTTCCATGTAAATAATCTCAACACATTTTCAATTTTGATTTCGATTTCGATTGTTTTGATCTGTAAAAAATACATAAAAAATATATTCTGACATTTTAGGATATTAGAATATTTTTGACTTTTTTTTTAATATTTTTTTTTGCATTTAATTTCTTTTAATTATTAATTCATCTTCAATAATACATTTAGATGTTTTTTTTCTTTATAGTTTGAATCAACTAATCCTAGGAATGTAATGACATTTGTTTCTTAGAAACTTTAGGATGTTTTTCTACCATTTGATTGTAGTTAAATGTATACCTTACCTTAGGATTGTAAATAGAATTTCTAAGCTAACTTTTAATAGTTTGATTCTTAGAAAAATAGTTTGATAATTGCGTAGTTTTCTAACTTCCTTTCGCATGATTAATTTGTAGCTTTTCCTTCATTTGTTTAGATGTTTAGGATAGCTTTAGAGAAATTTAGTTGCTGCCCTCACTAGGAAATTATCTTTAATACTTCAATTTCTTTGTAAATAACCATTTTTGCGTCTTGTGTTTTATTTAAAAGCCGCATTGCCATTTCTGACACTCTGTTTGTATGCGAGGTACGTGGAGCGTTATACCATTGATTTGGATGTATAAAATCCATGTTTTGATGTTACACACATGCGTGTGTACTCTTTATCTGTCTACTTGGTTTTCACCATCTTTTGCAGGTTATCTGATTGATTTTGGATGTGTAGAATCCACATCATTGCTTTCGCACATGTGTGTGCCTTCTCTTGCTTTATGCGGATTGTAATTTTGCGGGATCATTGGATATGTGTCGAATGTGTATAGACACACATTCTAGACCGTGCATATCTCGCACATCCTTTATGCATTTATCGGATAGTTTCTTGCGGGTTTATTGGATATCGTCGGTGTGTATCGACACACATTCTTGACCATGCATATCGATGCACATCCTTTATCTGTATTATGCGGATTATAATCTTGTACAAGTGTATTTGCTTGATGTGTATGACACACATTACGGTCATGCTTTTGTGCCTCCGCACACTTCTTACCAGTTTCTTTATTGCGTGTACAGATGCTTGAAGTTTTTGGATATTTCTATAGCTTGCGATGCTCTTGGATTTAATATCTTTGGTATTTATTTTACTTTGTTTACGCATTTCTTTACCGCTTTTCTAGAGCATGAGAAGTAGGATTTCTGCTTTCTTTGCCATGAGAAGTAGGAATAGAGATGCATGATGGGGCTTCCGTAGTTGGAGCATGTTCAGGAACCCCTCTGATTTATTTAAAGACTCGTTTAGGGCAATTGTTTGCTAATTGTGTTTGGTTTGTTTAATATCCTCCATGCATAGGGAGGTAATTCTCGATAGTGTTTACATTTGTGCTTGCATAGGTCGAGTGGTTAGGACACCCGACGTGGTACCACCAAGCAAAGTCCGCTTTCTATATTTCTGTCATCGAGTCATTGATATATGGGCAAGCGGAAGGTAGGGTCATGACCAACCCCCACAGTTCTAGTGCGTGTCATTCGGCCACGCGAATCGTGTTGCTTCCTTTATCGAGTCAATAAAAAGTGGCCAGAGTTCCCTATTCTGACTCTCCACTCCTTCATAGGGGTTCGCATTTATTGCTGAACTCGCATCATTTGCTCGGTAGGTTATGCCTATGATTGTTTGACATTTGTTTTCGCATTGCATTGTTTGTGCGCTTCTGTCAAAGCACTTGTTTGATTCATCCCTTTTGTCGTCTTCGACTCTACTTTAGTTAGTGATTCGAGATGGACATAGATCTAGGTGGTAAACCTTTGCATGTTCCTTTAGGATTCTCTCGACTCTACCTTAGTTAGTGATTCGAGTTAGACCTTAGGATGTAATCCATGCATGATGACATTAGGGATATCAGTAGATAGTTTCCCTTGTTTGTTTTCCAATTTCTTTTGCATAATGCATGTAATAAAACTAAAGCTTACTTTTATTTTCATTTCAAAAACAAAACACTTAATAATGGTTTGAACTCCTTTCTCAAGGTAAAAACAACCAACCAATACAAACTCTTTTTCGCCTTTGCGCGCTTTCTTTTCTTTTGTGTTTAAAACCTTTTTCACAAGTAAAAAACACAAAACCCATCAAAACATGTGAGCCGAACTACGACGCTCTGACTTTCTCATTGCACGCGGGAATACGTAGGCATCTTGTCACGGGGCTTGATCGAGCAAACTTTGTAAATACTTCCTTCTTTTCCCCGTGGTTTTTTATTTTCTCTTTTCTTTTGCATTCATGATAGCGATTAAACGTAGATATAACACACCCTTTAGCTAGAAATAGAAAGTGGATACCGTAGAGTACTACGGGCGTGTGGGGTGCTAATCCCTTCCCCTCGCGTAACTGACTCCCTTACCTAGATTCTCTCAATTTCATGGTTATAGGACCGTGATTTTTCCCCTCAGGTTTACTCGATGTTTTCCTTTCTCCCTCGCGAGATAAAAGACGTTCGATGGCGACTCAATTTGATAACTCAGTTATCATTTGTCGGAGGTTCCGCCGGTGTTTTCATGTACAAAGAGAGATATTTGGGAAAATCCATTTTTTTCCAAATGGGCCTATAATTTTGTGATCCAAATTTGATCATAATATTAGTTGTGACCTATTGATGCCTTGCCATGACCACTTTCTATTTTATTGATTTATTTGTGAATTTAAAACCATTTAATTCAAATTTAAATTATAAAAAATATGAAAACAAGATATCTTTTCAAAAGGATTGGATTTTTATCAAGCTTGAGGTCCAAGGAAGCCCATACAACTTGCCAAATTCGTGCTAGCTCATGCAAGGAAGGAAAAATCAAATTTTGAAAAGATTTGATTTGAATTTTATGAGAAATTTTTTGCATTGAATACCATATCTTTTTTCATTCTCTTTGCACTCTCTTTTCACTCTATAAATACTCAGCTATCTACACAATATCAAGGACACGAAACCCTAGCCCTACAACAACCCTTACTTTGTTCAAAAATTTCACAAAAGTTAGAATTTTCGATTTCCATTCTCCAGCCGTTTTCAGTCCAGTTTAAGCACTCATTCGTGTTCCAGAAGCATCATAGGGTAAGTCCAGGTCAAGAACCATGGTTGAAATCACCTGAATCGTGCCATACATGATCATATATATGCATATAATTTTTGAATTCGTTTTCTAATTTCCATCGTGTTTTTCCTGAATCTAACCATTGTTATGAGTTCCTGGGGTATCATAGAGCAGGTTTGGGTGATCACATGAAGCCCATGTCAACCGGAACCCTAATTGCCATTGTTAGGGCAGTTTATGTTCTTTTCTTCGAAACTCACGATACAACCGTTTTCAAGCCAAAATAATGGCACCATCGAACTCGCAGCCATCGATTTAGGGGAAATAGGTCTTTCTTTTGCTTCGATTCTACGTGTTTTGCAGGTTTCGAAGTTGGTCTGATCAGAGAAGACGACCGGAGCTAGGGCTCCGGCGTCGTTGACCGATTTGGAATCCGGAGTGGCTGGCGTGGCATCATCATGCATTCTGATTTGCCCATTCGTAAGCAACTGGGGTCCACACGGCTGACTGTGTTTTGAATTCAAACTCATGACACATATTCCTTTAAAAACAATTCTTTCCATTCCCATGACATGAAATGCATGCTGGCGCAGTGGTTAAGGCGTTTGGATGGAAAGATGCCCTCAGAGGTCTCCAGTTCAATCCCTGGCAAGACCACTTTATTTTCTCTTTACAAAACTAACTCTATTTCCATATTTTTTCCATTTTTTCTTTAATATTTTCATGCATTTTAATTTATCTTTAATATTTTTTATCATGCATCTAAAAAACTCCAAAAATATTTATTTTTTGCATAATCATTAGAAAAATATTTATTTAATTTTTAGCATTAAAAATATTATTTTTGCATGCATATTTTATTTAATTACTAATTAATCATTTAATTGGCTTTTAATTGCATTTAAATTATCAAATCAATTCCAAAAATTACCAAAAATTATCTTATCTTATTAATATCATTATTTGCATAAAAAAAATTTTCTCATTCAAAAATACTTATTTCTACTAACATTTTCCTCTTATGCAATTTTCTCGTATTTTCCGATTATGTATCTGTTCACAGGTTGTAACGCTTCAGACATTTTTTATCGCTTTTCTTTTTCAAATTATGTAACTGCCTATGGGATGTAATAGTTTAATTAGGACTTTTATTTTCCGCACTTTCAATTATGTATCTGCCCCAAAGCCATGTAATAGCGTAGGACATTTACTTTCCGCAATTTATTTTCCGCACCCTATAAACTGCTAGTAATTAGGCGTGTATGGCAAGATAAAATTGGACATAGATCACTTCTAACTTCAAGATAATATATCTGAATTCAACACACTTTTTCACACATGCACCCCTTAGGGTAATTCTCTCTCGTTGCCTTACGAATACAAATGGTCAAGTCCCTCTAACGTAGAGGTATTCTAGCACCGTTGCCTTCAAAACAAATCATCATAGTCCCTTCGATACAAAGATCATAGACCCACGATGTAGCCTCACGAATACATGATCTCGTCCCTCGATTGTTGCCTCAAAGTGATGATCGTCCCTTGAATGTGCTAGGATACTTCCTCAAGTTGCCTTCTATGACCATCCGATGTCCTTGAATGTCCCTTCTACATCCAATGAATGGGGTTACCTACCAACTAATGGTATGGATAGCACTATTCTAAAGGAGCGTAAAATAACACGAAGCGACCATTACGAGTAGGTAATAAGACTTTTAGTTGCTTGCTCTATCAAAATACTTTTCACACCTCACACTTTTGTCAAAGTTCAAACTCTTTTCAAAACGAAACATTTCCGAACACTTTGTATACATTCCTACATGAATCATTACAAAGTCAAAGCGAAATGCCTTTTTCAAAACATTTTTTGTCAAACACACAGAAAGCAAATTTTTTAAAATGATCTAAGAGCAACTAAGAGCCCGTAGATAACTACGGATGGAAAGGGGTGCTAATACCTTCCCTTTTCATAACCTTCTCCCTTACTCAGAATCTAACGAAGGTCTTTTCCTGTTCTTTTCACCTTCCCTTAATTGGATAAAAGAAAAGTCGGTGGCGACTCTTGCTATCCGCAACATTTGCGATACAAAAACCTCAAAGTCAGTTCACCGTATTACACATACAAATAATTCCTCCACAATTTCAAAATAAATACTACAGTCGCCAACTCCAAATCATGAGTTGGATAATTCCTTTCATGAATCTTCAACTATCTTGAAGCATAAGCTACTACCTGCTTATCCTGCATCAAAACACACCTAAACCCATCAGTGAAGCATCACGGTACACAATGAAAGATTCCATCAGATTCGGAAAAATTAAGATCGGAGCACTAGTCAACCTCCTTTTCAACTCATGGAAACCTTTTTCACATTCCGAATCCCATACAAACACTTGTCCTTTGCTCGTCAACTTAGTCAACGGTAAAGCTAACTTCGAAAATCCTTCAATGAACTTTCTATAGTAGCCTGCAAGACCAAGAAAACTATGGATTTCAGAGGCATTCTTCGGTGCTTCCCAATGAGATACCGCTTCTACCTTTGTAGGATCAATAGCAATACCATTCTTGGAAATCACATGACCAAGAAAACTTACTTCACTCAATCAGAATTCACACTTAGACAACTTCACATAGAGCTTCTTGTCTTTCAATTATTCCAACACAATTCTGAGATGTTCTGCATGCTCTTCATCACTCCTTGGGTAGATCAGAATGTCATCAATAAAAACCACCATGAACTTATCAAGATATGAATGAAATATCCTGTTCATATACTCCATGAAAACACCAGGTGCATTAGTAACTCCAAATGGCATAACAGAATACTCATAATGCCCATACCTCATTCTAAATGCAGTCTTCTGAATATCTTCCACTTTTACACGCATTTGATGATATCGGGACCTCAGATCAATCTTACTGAATAAACAAGTTCCAACCAGTTGATCCATCAAATCATCAGTCCTCGACAATGGATACCGATTCTTGATCATAACCTTGTTCAATTGCCTATAATAAACACATAGTCTCATCGAACCTTCTTTCTTCTTAACCAACAGCACAGGAGCACCCCACGGAGAAACACTCAGACGAATAAATTTCTTCTCAAGTAACTCCTCTAATTGCTTCTTCAATTCAGCCAACTCAGATGCCAACATACGTTACAGCACCATCGACACCAGACTAGTTCCATGAATCAAATCTATAGCAAATTCCACTCCTCTCTCTGGTGGCAACTCGCTAACATCTTCTCGAAATTCATTCACAACGGGTAACTCATTACTCTTAGCTTTTCCCTTCCCTTCCATCGAAGAACTTAACATAAACACTATCACACCACCATCCACCACTATATTCATCTGCTTAATAGACATAGTCAAATCTTCAACACTAGCCATTTCCGGAAAACTAACCGTCTTCTCAAAACAGTTGATATGAACCTGGTTGAATTCCAACCAGTTCATTCCAAGGATAATTTCAAGTTGTTCTAAAGGTAGGCACACTAAATTCATACCAAATCCCCTATCAAAAATTGTAATAGGACAATTCCTACACACAAAGAAGTAGTCACTGAACCCGACGCAGGAGTGTCAATAACCATACTTCCATTCATATCAAATATTTCCAGATTCAATCTTTTAGTACAATCCAAAGCAATAAACGAATGAGTCACTCCAGTATAAATAATTGCAACCAAAGGTGTGCCATTAATAAAAAACATACCTTTAATCAATCGATCATCTGGATTAGTCGCTGACCTAGACAAAGCGAACACTTTACCACCAGATTGCTCCTTCTTTGATTTAGTACACTGCAGACGAGTATGACCTTCTTCTCCACAGTTGTAACAAGTCACCTTCCTTTCTCTATAATCATTAGCCACATGTCCAGGTTTTCCATAATTATAACACTTCTTCGCGCCACTCTTGCATTCCTGAACTCGATGCCCAAACTCACCACACTTATAGCACCTAATAGGAGCATTAGAATCTCCTCCACTAGGTCTTTTCCATCCACCAGACTTCTGGTTAATCCTGTCATACGGTTTGCCACGATCCATCTGTTGTTTTCCTTTCTTGTTAGCAAACCCACGAGAGTTAGACCTAGTATTAACAAGATCCTCTTCCAGAATCCTACTACAATCCTCCAAGTCAGAAAACCTGTGAATACGCTGATACCTGATACCTTTGTTAATCTCATTGTGGAGACCGTTCTCAAACTTGATACACTTAGAGAATTCTCCATCTTCATCATTGCTATAGTGAGCATAATACTTAGCCAACTCAGTAAACTTAGAAGCATACTCACTTACAGTCATGTTACCCTGCTTGAGCTCCAAAAAAATTTAATCTCTTTCTTTCCCCGAATGTCTTCAGGAAATACCTCCTCAGGAAAGCTCTTATGAACACAACCTAAGTTAGTACAGTACCATCTTGCTCCATCTCAGTCCAGCCATTGTTTTGAGAATCCACAAAACAACTCTCATTAGAACACAAGTATCGACAGTGTTACCTTGCACTAGTCGCATACAAAAGGGAATAATGACACTAAGACACTGGTCACAATGACCGACTATGCTCTGATACCACTATTGTAACACCCTTCTAAATACCCCATGATAATATATTAAATTCAGAGTTTAACATGTATTAAAGGGCGTCACAATTTAGTAAAATAAAATTTCATATAATGTCATGCTTTACTAAGGGACATAATTCAGTTAATCACCGAATGCACATGTTCAACACAACAGAATACTTCAAAACTTGGATAATTCAAAACCAAATAAATATCATTAGGTCAATGCCTTAGTTCATAAACAATTATCCAAAGCAACATCAAATAAAGCAACAAAGTTTAATGATAACTCTAAACCAAATGTTCCCCAGTGTTACAAGACCAGAGCATGACACCAACATGCGATAAAATAAAAGCATAGCTCTACGAGCCACCCTCACCAACTCCTAAGCCGCTAAAGCTTCAATCTGCAATCATCAAAGTAAGGGTGAGACTTCATCATAATTAAAATGCATTATAAATTCATTAAACAAGAGAATTTCATAAGCTACTATTCCACCCTATTCAGCATAATCAGATTTATTTCACGATACAAGTCATACACATACATTACACACAACGATAAGATTATAACACTGAAAACCATCCTATCATGTTATAATCCATACAAAATACAATGCAAGACTCTATGCATGTGGTAGCAACAGTGAACTAAATTCACATATTGTTCCATTCCAACTCGGACACATCATTAACATCTGTTCCATTCTAACTCGGACATAGATAAAACCTCACCGCCTATTCCAACTCGGCAACGGATATTGGCCAACTCACTAATTCCACACAATGGAAATTAGCTACCACCAATGTATATGCATGCACATCAACAACATGCAACATCAACAACAACAACACATGGTATCAACAACCATCATGAACAAATCACCAGAAATATTGCAAGCATTTACTCATCAACCAGTAGTGCCACCACTAACACATACATGCAATCATCAATGTACATCCAATTCATCAGTACAACAACATACTATTTTCATCCACCAAGTATACCAGATACAAATAACCACCAAATAGGAAAACCAACACTTTTCAAAATAAAATCAATTAATTATTATTTTCTTCATTTTATAAAATAGATTATTTAATTTAAAGAGTAATGTCCAAAACGGCGATTAAAAAGGACTTACGGTTCAAAAGATATGATTTTTCAAAGTTTAATAATTTTCCAAAAAGTAATAATGGTAACCGGTTCCTCCTGGGGAGTAACCGGTTCCCACTATCATATTGAAAACTCGCTGCTGGAAAATGTATGGGGAATCCGGGTTCTCCTATAGAGTAACCGGTTCCCACGTTTTATAAAATCAAACTTCTGGAAAATTACACTAGGAACCCAGTTCCCCCCACAGGGTAACTGGTTTCCACGACTCATGGAAACCACCTTGCTGGAATTTATATGAGGAACCCGGTTCCTCCCAGAGGGTAACCGGTTCCTACGACCACTGTACCAGAAACGCCTTATTTTGACAGCATTCGTACTATCCCAATTCCATTTAATCAATCCAATACGAACCAAAACACCAATTTACACCAGAATCATCCCACAAACAGTAAAATGATGCAAAATAAACAATTCAACCATACCTAACAATTCTATAACATGTGATTGATTCAATTTCATGCAATTAGACAATTTAGAGTCAAATTTCATAAACCTAGAAAATCCTAAATTGGGATTCCTAACTATTGAGTCAACCCTATCGTTCCCAAAATCTATAAGGCATGATAATTAGATAAAAATCATCCCTTACTTGAGAAATTCCAAGTCAGATGGGACAATGAAGCTTCTCAAATCACTATTGAAAGACTAGACAAACCAATGTACTATTGCGAACTAGATACCGAATGAGTAGAAGAGAAACCTTGGTTCTATGAAGTGAAGAGGTATCTCGAGGCTCAAGAATATCCTGAAGGGGCATCTGTCAATGATAAAAAGTTCCTAAGAAGATTCTCTGCCAAGTTCTTTCTTAGTAACTGCGTCTTATACAAACACAACCATGACTTAGCCTTACTCCGATGTGTAGACTAGAAAACGGCTGAACGAATTATAGAAGGTTTACATGAAGGCGCATTCGGTACTCACTCTAGTGGACATACAATGGCTAAGAACATTTTGAGAGCAGGTTACTATTGGTCCACTATGAAATCTGATTGTTACTGCTATGCTCGATCTTGTCACAAATTCCAAATATACGCAGACAAAGTACACATCCCTCCAGTTCCATTGAATGTTCTGACCGCCCCGTAGCCTTTCGCAATGTGGGTCATTGACATGATCGGAGAAATCAAACCTACCGCTTCTAATGGACACTGTTTCATCCTCGTCGTTATTAATTACTTTACCAAGTGGGTAGAAACAACCTCGTTTGCATCTGTTACCAAGAATTTCGTGGCTCGATTCATCAAATATAAGCTCATCTGTCGGTACGACGTCCCCGAAAGGATTATCATAGACAATGGTACCAATCTCAACAACAAAATGATCACTAAACTCTGCACGCAGTTCAAGATTAAGCATCACAACGCTTCTCCATATCGGCCAAAGATGAATGGCGCAGTGGAAGCCGCCAACAAGAATCTCAATAAGATTATACAAAAGATGACAGTGACTTATAAAGATTGGCATGAGATGTTGTTGTTTGCTCTCCGCGGTTATCGCACTTCAGTACGAACATCTACAGGGGCAACCCTTTTCTCTCTCGTGTATGGTATGGAAATAGTTCTACCCATCGAGGTTCAGATACCCTCACTCAAAGTACTCAAGGACTCAGAGTTAGACGAAGACGAATGGGTCCAGAATCAACTTGACTAGATTAACTTGATCGATGAGAAATGACTCGCAACCATCTGCCACGGACAGATATATCAAAAACGCATGATCAAAGCCTTCAATAAGAAAGTCAAGCACCTAGTGTACCAAGTTGGCGATCTAGTAGTCAAGCGCATCATCTTACCACAAGGTGATCCCAGGGTAAAATGGACTCCCACCTATGAGGGACTATTTGTAGTCAAGACGATATTTTTCGGCGGAGCCATGATACTCAGCACTATGGACGGAGAAGACTTCCCACACATTGTGAATGTAGACATAGTCAAAAAATACTACATATAAACGAGACCCGCTAGGTCGACTGGCCTAGGAAAAAATAAGGGCGTCCTGGTGAACCAAAAGGGTTCGAGCAAAAGCTAAGGACATATATATAAAACACGTACACCCGTCAAGTCGAAAACCTACAAAGGCGGCTTGGTCAAAAAAGGGTATACCAGTAGACTAAAAACCCAAAAGGGTGGTCCAGGAAAAAGTTAGGGATTAAAGCGTACGACTATGTCTCATCAAGATCATCTACTTACAGGCTACACTACTATCAACTTCAAATGGTGCAGGTCAATCCAATCACCTTCTTCTGACAGCAAGGAGATGAGATAGTCAAAAATATATGAGCAATAACATAGTTGAAATTCGACGAGATTGTTTCCACATAGTTTTTACTATTTTCAAAAATTTTCCGACAATTTCCTCTTACTAAGATATTAGTCTCTTTGTATACGAAGTGCCTATCTATAGGCTAACTTTTCAAAATCAATACAATTTCCCTTTTCCAATTCAAATCTCTACTTTTATCTGTTTTGTTTGCATAAAGTCCAATGATTGCTTTGAATGATTATATGCATCTAACAATAAATATCTGTTCACAAACATACGAAAAGCAAACAGAAACAACAATTACTACTGACTATAGGAATTGATATGACAACCAAAGTCACCAATACATCCCCACATAGTCATTTTCACAAAGGTATATCCCCACAGGATAATTTCTACAATCCCCACAGAGCCATCTCTCCCCCGACAGAGACAGATTTCCTAACAAGACGGTTCCTCTATCATTTCCTTTCAGCAGTGTCCAATACTTATGTTCATCACATTAGTCCCCGAGCAGTGATTCTATCAATTTCATCATGTTAGTCCCCGAGCAGTGATTCAATCAACATCAACACGTTAGTCCCCGAGCAGTGATCCTATCTACATCATCACATTAGTCCCCGAGCAGTGATCCTATCTACATCATCATGTTGGTCCCCGAGCAGTGATCATATCTACATCATCACGTCAGTCCCTGCATAGTGATTATCTATATTCTCAACTCATCACGTCAGTCCTCGAGCAGTGATTATCTACATTTCCACGTCAGTCCCCATGCGGTGAACGTCAACCTTGTTACATTGGTCCCCGAGCAGTAACCAATCATCAACCAACTTATTATGCCAGTCTCCGAGCGATAATAGGTTATACAATATCACATTATTCCCCAGCAAGATTCGTACACGAGATGTTCATCCCCAGCTAAGTATCTCTCACGGATTATCATTCCCCAACAACATCAATACCCAGACCTGAAACTTAGTCAGATAGTGCATCAGAGGAATTCACATCTCTCTTATTCCCCAGTCAGGGTCACCAACCCCTACATCCCCAAGCAATAATCAAAGATTCCCAGCAGAACGTTTCTATCTCCTTCAATATGGATACCATAACATCCACATTCATACATTATTCATAAAAGTCATAACATGTGCATTCACAAGCATTATCATATACTCGCATGCATCATAATCTGCATAAAACTAATCATATCCTTTCAAGTTAAATTTCCCCCGCAGGTGAAAGTTATCTCCCAGACAGAAGGTCAAGGATTAATACCCGAAACAAGACGGGAGAACTATCTGAATGACCGAACATGTTTATCAACGTACAACAGGATACAAATTAATACTCGAAACAAGACGGGAAAGCTATCTATAGCCTAACGAATACTCATTCCAGATACAACCAAGAAGAAGGCTCATTCTGAATCTCTCTTATCATCAACTACTCCAGATGGCATCCTTAAGCCCATCTCCGATCACATGGTCACCTTTCCACCTACAGAATGATGTATAGCAGTACATATCGGTAATATTCATTCAAAGACAACTAAAATTCTAACGTACGACTCACTGTCCAGCACCAACTTCTCCAAATGGCATCTATAAGCCCACTCTAGTGCACCGTCAACTGACGATCGTATCCCAAATACCAGCGAGTGCAAATTTTCAGGTGTACTCGAGTGTTCAATCATCTTCTACCTTCAAGTCACGAAAGACAAACATACTAATATAAACCTTATGGTACAAGAAGATTAAACAGGGGAAACTGTTATATCCCAATGTTTTCCCTCCTATTTCTCAAGACAATCCACATCTCCATACTCAAGAATTTCTCAAGGGTTGACCAGACAAACCCTCTCCTAAGCAATCAACCCACAACTAGGGTTTTGCTTCTCTCAAAACAAAAATCAAGTTCTAATGCCTCAATTGGTCATCATACCTCCTCATATGTCTCAAGGTATCACCATATCAATTTTCAAACCTCACAGCTCAAGTTTGCTCAATCAATTGCACAGATGGTTGAAACTTAGTTGTATTGGACAAAAAGTCAATTGTGGTCAACATACAGTCAAACTTCTTAATTTTTGGTCAACATCAATATTTTGAAGTCATATTCATCATTTGATCAAGGGTTGATCATGAATCATCAAAAAACCTCAAGATCTGATCAAAAATCAAAGTTTCCAAATTAGGGTTTTTGAACAAAAAGTCAACAGAACTTTGACCAGGCATAACTTTCACATACTTTATCATAAAGTTTTCCATAAAAAGCTTATTTTGAAGGGAATTTAATTCTATACAACTTCATGTCTCACAAACTTTGGCAAAAAATACTTCATTTGAGAGTTATGGATCAAAACATTATAGGTCCTTCTAAAAGTCAATAAATTGTCATCTTTTTGCAAAGAGGTGTACATGAACATGGAAACTTCAATGGAGCTGAAACTAAAAGGAATGTTTAGAGGATATCTTGAGCTTTCTAAAAAGTCCAAGAACACTTAAAAATGTTGAAAATTGAGCAAGATACAAGTTGTGCAATTTTGACATTTTTGAATAGGTGCATGAAGAAAAATACTTAGCAAATTCAAGTTTTTTCTAAATGGGCCTAAGTTTTCATGATCCAAACTTATTTTTGAGATGGTCCATGACCTCCAAGTCCAACTACACGCCTATTTTCAATTTATTTGTTTTATGTTTGAATTAAACCATTAAAATTCAATTTAAATTAAGTAAAATGCAAACATTACAAGCAAGGTGTTTTGGGCTTATGTTTTAAGTATCTTGAGGACCAAGGAAGCCCATGCTAGCTGGAAATTTTGTGCAAGGAAATGATGGCATGATATTGAGAAAAATTGGAAATATTACATTTTATTTTTCAATCAAATATTTTCCATTGAAAGCAATACATTCTTCACTTAATTCTTGACCTAATACGCTCTCCTATATATACTCATCAAGACCACAAGCAAAGGAGACGTATTTGCATCCTGAAAAACCCTAGCCAAAACTCTTGAAATATACAAGTTTAGGGAAAATTCGTATCACGATTTCCAGAAATCCTCAAGCCAAACCATTCATCCATTCACTCTCTTGAGCATTCCATGAGTCGATCCCAGGTCTTACACGAAGCCAAAGCACCCCAGAATGTGCCACCCAAGTCTTACCGGTTGGTAAGGTTTTCTTGAGATCAATTTCAATTTTCATGCATTCTTAACATATTTGATGTGTTTTTTCATGTTCAAGCTCTTTGTTAGAACATGTTTGACGTATTAGATGCAAGATTTAGGGCTTAAATCGCATCATGCCATTGTTAGGTCATAAGAAGCTGTGAACTTCGAACCCGTCGATACAGGAACTTTCAGACCTTAAGAACACCACCAATCGATTCGCAAGGGTCAAATTGGGGGCGAGGGTCCTATTTGTCCATTTATTCTTGCAGGTTCGATTTGTGCAGGGATCAAAGAAGATGAATTTGACCACCCTGGGCGGTGGTTTGAACATTTGACTCCGGTGGTCCAAGCGTGGCACAATTTGATTGGCTAATTCAAACTCTGGGGGCCCCACCACACGTTATGTTTTAATTATTTGATTTTTAGAAAAAAAAGCATCACATATATATTTATTGAATCAGCTTGATACACTGATGTATCACCACCCTAGTGGTAACATATGCGCGCGCTATGTCCCTCCCTTTATCAGGTCGCTGGTTCGAACCTGCCTTTTGCCATTTTTTGACAAATTTCTTATTTTACATAGGTATCACACATATATCTCCAAGGTTAGCATATTGACACCACGTGCAGTGTGGTCCAGTGGTAAAGTTTTTAACCCATGACCTCAAGGTCACGAGTTCAAACCTCGGCAAGGTCAACCTAATTTTTACCACTTGTTTCCTAACCTTTTCTTTTATTTCTTATATTTCTAACCAATTTAATTTCTTTTCAATTAATTTTTAAACTATTTTCTAAAACTCTAAAAAATGTTTTAATTTTATATTTAGGTTTCTAAAACCTTTATTTAATTTTTGACACAAAAACATTTTCTTTTTCACATTTAAATTATTTTTCATAATTAAATGTTAATTAACTTAGAAATTAGGTTTTATTTATTAAAATCAATCCAAAAAGATGTCAAAAAATATTTTTCCTTTGCAGGGTTTAGATATTTTCTCTTATCATTAGACATTTTTCCTTTATTTATTTCTACTATTTCGTATTTACAATTCTAGAAAAAATGTGTAGGTCGCAAAGTTTTATTCTGTAATAGCGTAGGATTTACTTTCCGCGCCTTTACATTTCCGCAATTTACTTTCCACACCTCCTATTATATATATGCCCCAAAGCCATATAATAGCGTAGGATTTACATTTCTGTACTTTACATTCCGCACTTTTTTCCCTCTACATATATCAACTGTATAGTAACTAGGGTTTGCATGCTAAGATTAAAATCAACCCTAGATCACTTCTAATCTCAAGATAACATATCTGAATATAACACACTCTTCACACTTGCACACTCCTTAGGGTATCCTCTCTTGTTGTCTTTCAAATACAATGGTCATGTCCCTCGGACGTAGGCGTACCATTAGCAAAGATGCTTACGAATAACATCATCATAGTCCCTTCGATATAAATATCATAGTCCCTCAATGACCCTCGATGTTGCCTACGAATATATGATCTCGTCCCTCAATTGTTGCCTACGAATAAGTGATGATCGTCCCTAAGAATTGCTAACGGTATCCTTACATGTTGCCTTCTATGACCATACGATGACCCTTCTATTGTCCCTTCAATCCAAACGAATAAAATTACCTACCAACTAATGGTATGGATAGCCTTATTCTAAAGGAGAAGGAAAATAACATGAAAACGACCATTCTGAGTAGGTAAATAAGACTTTATTGCTTGCTCCAATCAAAATACTTTTTCACACCTCACACTTTTCAAAACTTTTCAAAAACACTTTGTATATATTCCATTGAGAATCATTACAAAGTTAAACATCTTTCAAACAAACATTTCCGAACACTTCGTATACATTTCAACGAGAATCATTACGAAGTCAAAGCGAAATGTCTTTTCAGAATACTTTTCAAACTACACAAACACAGAAAGCAAATTTTCAAAGTGAGCTAAGCAACTAAGAGCCCGTAGATAACTACGGATGGAAAGGATGTTAATACCTTCCCTTTTCATAATTGCCTCCCGTACTTAGAATCTAACGAAGGACTTTTCCTATTCTTTTCACCTTCCCTTTATTGGATAAAAGAAAATTTGGTGGCGACCCTTACTATCCGCAACATTTGGGATAAAAATCAAAACAAACAAGTCAGTTCTCCTGTGACACCCCAAATTAATTCGGTAATTAAATAATTATGATTTTTAATTATTAAATTAATTGAGAGCATAATTTATTAATATATTGGATTATTAAGATTAATGATGGAATTAATTGGGGAATGAGAAGTAATATTTATTTATTTATGATAAAAGGAATAAAAAGGAATAAAATAAGGAAAGAAGGAAAAATAGAATCATTTTTGGAGAAAACAAGATACGTGAAGTTGAGAAGAGGAGAAGGAAGGAAGAAAACCTAGAAGTGTCAGAATTCGAAGAACCCACAAGGTAAGGGGTGATTTCGATTGGTTATTTCATATTATCGGTTTTTAATTCGACCGTATAGATCGTAGCATGTTAGGAAATCTCTGTTTAGGGATTTCTAGGGTTCCTTGGATATATACCTAATTGTGTTAGATTGTGTCAGATTAGGTATTGAAAATTGTTAGAGTGTCAGTAGATGAAAAGAAATGATGGAAATATGTTGTTTGATGTGATAATGATGCAAATTGGATGTGTTTTAGTGTTTTCCATGTTGGGGTTCGTATGGGTATGTGTGGATTTGGTTTAGAATGGAAGAATGCTGTCAAAAATGCAGAAAATGGCTTTTTGTGCGTGGGAAGGTTCGATGGGGTAGGAACAGGTTCCACTTTGAAAGTTTGTAAAACACGAAAATTGTACTCAGGAACCGGTTCCTGTATGGGTAGGAACCGGGTTCCCATACAATTTTCCAGAGGCGTGTTTTAAACCTCGAGGAACGGTTCTGTATGTGTGAACAGGTTACTTTTTTTGAAAAATGTCAAACTTTAAAAATTCATAACTTTCAAACCGTAAGTCCGTTTTGAGCGCAGTTTTGGACGTTATTTCCTAAATTTAATGCTCTATTTTATGAAATGAAAATATTTTCCAAAACTTGAAATTATTTTGAAAATGGGCCAATTTCCGAGATAGGTGACTTTTGACTTACGCATATTGAATTGTATGTAGCAGAGATCGTGTGTTGATGGATGTATTGGTATTGTGTGGATGTAAAGCATGTTTATGCTGCTGTTAATTGTATGCATGATTGGTTGAAATATCATGTTGATTGGTTTGATTCAGTTATGTTAAGTTGATATGTTACATAGACTGATTGATGTTGCATGCTAGTGATGCGCGTGCATATGCATTGTTTTGGTGAAGTTAATTCCCATTGTACGGAATTTGACTTGGATTGCCGATAATCGATACCTGAGTGAGGATGGGTGGTTAGGCTGGATTCGTGTCCGGGTGTTATGGACGAATCGATGGTTACTGTATCCGGTTGATGATGGATCAGTGTTGGGTGACTTGGTCACGTGTCGGTACCGCATGCATTGAGTCTGCATTTGTGTTTGTATGGGATTGTAACATGTTAGGATGTCTTCCAGTGTTGCAATTCTTTTGTTGTCTATTGATTATGCATGATGACTTATATGAATATGGTTGTATGTTGAATTCTGAATTGAGTTAGGTGGGTGAAATGATATGCTTGTAATATATTGTTAAATGAGAAGCTTATAATATGTTTTAATTATGAGAAATCTCACCCTTACTTTACAATTTCAGATTAAAGTTAGCAGCTGAGGAGTTGGTGAGGATGACTCTAGAGCTTATCTTTTAAGTCCGCGTGTCAGTGTCATGCTCTGATTAGATTGTAACACTGGGGAACGTTTAGTTAAGAGAACTATTATCGTTTAATTGTTTTAGTTGGATTCCTTGAGAACCATGATGGTTTATTAAATTTTGATTTGGTATTTCCGTTGTGTAAGACATGGTCTTAAATTGATTGATTTATTTGGATAATGATCCTCAGTGTAGCATGGCTACTGTTTATCGGAAGTTTGATTTTATTTATTAATTGTGACATCCCTCATTTCCGTGTTAACTCTGATTAAAGCTGATTTGGATATTAATTTAATTAATATATTCAGGGTATTTTAGATGGGGTGTTACAATAGTGGTATCAGAGCATAGTCGGTCTTGTCTTGTGTCGTTATCCCTTTTTAGTATGCGACTAGTGTAAGATGACACTGTCGATACTTGTGTGCTGATGTAGATTGTTTTGTAATGTTACAGAACAATGGTCGGAAGAGGTAACGGGAGGAATGATGATGCTATTGCTGAGGCTTTGGGAATGTTAGCTGGAGTACTCGGAGGGAACCAGTAGGGAGCTACGATTGGTGCTGACCGACAATTGGGGAATTTTCAGAGGAATAATCCTCCATTGTTCATGGGCACGCATGATCCCGAAGGTGCTCAGAAGTGGTTGAAGGAGATCGAGAGGATCTTCAGAGTGATTGGTATGGGGTGAAGGTGAGATATGGAACTCACATGTTAGGCGATGATGGTGGGTTGCTACGAGCGGCGGAAGAAGATGGGCTGCATTGAATTGGGTGTTCAAGAGAGCTTTTAGAAGGTACTTTCACGAGGACATTAGAGGTAAAAGGAGATTGAGTTTGGAACTCAGCGGGGTAACAAGGCTGTCGGTGAGTATGCTTGAAGTTTCTTGAGTTAGCGTATTATGCTCATTACCAACGATGCGGATGGGGAATTTTCCAAATGTATCAAGTTTGAAAATGGTCTTCGTGATGAGATTAAGCGGTATTGATATCGGTATCAGAAGATTTTACGATCGGTTGATTGCGGTAGGATTCTAGAGGAGGATCTTGCTAACACTAAGTCGAATGCTCGGGGTATGTTGGCGGAAAGGTAAGCAACGGATGGATCGTGGTAAGCCTTATGATAGGAGCAATCGAGAATCCCGGTTGGAAGAAATCGGTGGAGGAGATTCTAGTTCTTCCGCTAGGTGTTATAAGTGTGGTGAGACAGGACATCGTATGGTGGACTGAAGCAATAAGAAGTGTTTTAAGTGTGGAAACTCGGCCATGTGGCCAATGTTTGCAGTGAGTGGTGACTTGTTACAAGCGTGGTGAAGAGGGTCATACTGGTCCTCGGCACAAAACCAAGAAAGAGCAAAGGTGGTAAAGTGTTTGCATTATGCGGATCGAGACTAAACGGATGATCGGTGATTAAAGGTACATGTTTTATTAATGACATACCTTTGATTGCGATTATTGATACTGGAGCTACGCATTCTTTTATTGCGTTAGATTGTGCTAAAAGATTAAAATTGGAAATTTCTGATATGGATGGAAGTATGGTTATTGATACTCCTGCGTCGGGTTCAGTGACTACTTCATATGTTTGTAGGAATTGTCCTGTTGTGATTTTTGGTAGGGGTTTCGGCATGGATTTAGTGTGCCTACCGCTAGAACAACTTGATATAATCCTTGGAATGAACTGGTTGGAATTCAACAAGGTTCATATCAGCTTTGAAGACGGTCATTCTCCCGGAAGAGGTTAAAGTCGAAAATGAGATTATGTCAGTTAAGCGGATAAACCTAGCTGTGAAAGATGGTGCGGTGGTGTTTATGTTGTATTCTGCAATAGAAGCGGAGGGAAAAGCAAAGGGTGACGGATTGCCAGTGGTGAATGAATTTCCAGAGGTGTTTCCAGAAGACGTTAGTGAATTGCCACCTAAGAGAGAGATAGAATTTACTATAGATCTGATTCCTGGAACTAGTCCGGTGTCGATGGAGCCTTATCGCATGTCGGCATCAATTAGCTGAACTGAAGAAGCAGTTAGAGGAATTGCTTGAAAAGAAGTTCATTCGTCCGAGTGTTTCGCCGTGGGTTGCTCCGGTGTTGTTGGTTAAGAAGAAAGAAGGTTCAATGAGATTGTGTGTCGATTACAGACAGCTGAATAAAGTTACAATCAAGAATCGGTATCCTTTGCCGAGGATTGATGATTTAATGGATCAACTCGTTGGGGCTTGTGTATTTAGTAAGATTGATCTGAGATCTGGATATCATCAGATTCGCATGAAGTCGGAGGATATTCAGAAAACCGCATTCAGAACGAGGTATGGGCATTATGAATATTCTGTTATGCCGTTTGGAGTTACTAATGCACCTGGTGTTTTCATGGAGTATATGAACAGGATATTTCATCCATATCTCGATAAGTTCGTAGTAGTGTTCATTGATGATATTCTGATTTATTCGAAAAGTGATGAAGAGCATGTAGAACATCTCAGAGTTGTGTTGGAATTGTTGAAAGAGAAGAAGCTCTATGCGAAGTTGTCCAAGTGTGAGTTCTGGTTAGATGAAGTAAGTTTTCTTGGCCATGTAATTTCCAAGAATGGAATTGTTGTGGATCCTACGAAGGTAGAAGCAGTGTCTCAGTGGGAAGCACCGAAGAATGCTTCTGAGATCCGTAGTTTTCTGGGGCTTGCAGGTTATTACCGGAAGTTCATTGAAGGATTTTCCAAACTAGCGTTGCCATTGACTAAGTTGACCAGGAAGGGTCAGATATTTGTTTGGGACGTTGAATGTGAGAAAGGGTTTCAAGAGCTGAAGCGGAGACTGACGAGTGCTTCGATCTTGATTTTGCCAGATCCGACTAAGTCTTTTGTTGTGTACTGTGATGCATCGCTGATGGGATTAGGTGGTGTGTTGATGCAAGATCAGCAGGTTGTGGCTTATGCTTCACGACAACTGAAGGTGCATGAAAGGAATTATCCGACTCACGATTTGGAGTTGGCAGCGGTTGTGTTTGTTTTGAAGTTGTGGAGACATTATTTATATGGTTCTCGGTTTGAGGTATTCAGTAACCACAAGAGCTTGAAGTACCTTTTTGATCAGAAAGAGTTAAACATGAGGCAGAGGAGATGGTTGGAATTTCTAAAGGATTATGACTTCGGGTTGAATTACCATCCTGGTAAAGCAAACGTTGTTGTGGATGCTTTGAGTAGAAAGTCCTTGCATATGTCGATGTTGATGGTTCGTGAGTTAGATTTGGTTGAGCAATTCAGAGATTTAAGTTTAGTTTGTGAAACTACTCCGAATAGTGTGAAATTGGGTATGTTGAAGCTGACTAGTGGTATTTTGGAAGAGATTAGAAATGGACAGAAGTCTGATATTGGGTTAGTCGATAAGTTGACATTAATCAACCAAGGTCAAGGAGGCGAGTTCCGGATTGATGAGGATGGTGTTATGAGATTTGGTGATCGGGTGTGTGTTCCGGATGTTGCTGAGATTAGGAAGAGTATTTTAGAGGAAGGACATCGTAGCGTGTTGAGTATTCATCCCGGTGCTACTAAAATGTACCATGATCTGAAGAAGTTGTTTTGGTGGCCAGGAATGAAAAAGGAAATTGCTGAGTTTGTGTATGCTTGCTTGGTTTGTCAGAAGTCGAAAGTCGAGCATCAGAAACCGTCAGGGTTGATGGAGCCGTTGTTTGTTCTAAAATGGAAATGGGATGGAATCTCTATGGATTTTGTGTCTGGTTTACCAAGGACAGCGAAGAATTGTGATTCTATCTGGGTTATTGTGGATAGGTTGACAAATTCTGCTCACTTCATTCCGATAAGAATGGATTATCCGATGGAGAGGTTAGCGGAATTGTATGTCGAAAAGGTTGTAAGTTTGCATGGTATTCCGTCTAGCATTGTGTCGGATCGAGATCCGAGGTTTACTTCTAAGTTCTGGACGAGATTGCAAGAAGCTTTGGGTACTAAGTTGAGGTTAAGTTCCGCTTATCATCCTCAGACAGATGGTCAGACGGAAAGAACGATTCAGTCGTTGGAAGATTTGCTGAGAGCTTGTGTGTTAGAGAAAGGTGGAGTTTGGGATAGTTATCTACCGTTGATCGAGTTTACCTACAACAATAGCTTTCACTCGAGTATTGGTATGACTCCGTTTGAGGCATTGTATGGTAGGAGGTGTCGGACACCATTATGTTGGTATGAAACTGGAGAGAGTGCTGTGATTGGACCGGAAATTGTTCAACAGACTTCGGAAAAGATTAAGATGATTCAGGAGAAGATGAGGACTTCTCAGAGTCGTCAGAAAAGTTACCATGATAAGAGGAGGAAAGATCTTGAGTTTAGTGAAGGAGAACATGTTTTTATGCGAGTTACTCCGATGACAGGTATTGGTCGAGCTTTGAAGTCAAAGAAGTTGACTCCACGATTTATTGGTCCTTTTCAGATTACCAAGAGAATTGGGAAGGTTCCATATCAGATTGCTTTGCCGCCGTCACTTGCAAATTTTCATGATGTTTTTCATGTGTCTCAGCTGAGGAAGTACATTGCTGATCCGTCTCATGAAATTCGGGTAGATGATATACAGGTACGAGAGAATTTGACTGTGGAAGCGGTACCTGTAAGAATTGAGGATCGGAAATTGAAACAGTTGCGAGGCAAAGAGATTGCATTGGTAAGAGTGGCTTGGGGAGGACCAGCTGATGGAAATGTCACTTGGGAACTGGAGAGTTAGATGAAGGACTCATATCCCGAACTATTCGTCTGAGGTATGTTTTCGAGGACGAAAACTCTTTTAGTTGGGGAGAGTTGTTACACCCCAAATTAATTCAGTAATTAAATAATTATGATTTTTAATTATTAAATTAATTGAGAGCATAATTTATTAATATATTGGATTATTAAGATTAATGATGGAATTAAAAGGAATAAAATAAGGAAAGAAGGAAAAATAGAATCATTTTTGGAGAAAACAAGATACGTGAAGTTGAGAAGAGTAGAAGGAAGGAAGAAAACCTAGAAGTGTCAGAATTCGAAGAACCCACAAGGTAAGGGGTGATTTCGATTGGTTATTTCATATTATCGGTTTTTAATTCGACCGTATAGATCGTAGCATGTTAGGAAATCTCTGTTTAGGGATTTCTAGGGTTCCTGGGATATATACCTAATTGTGTCAGATTGTGTCAGATTATGTCAGATTAGGTATTGAAAACTGTTAGAGTGTCAGTAGATGAAAAGAAATGATGGAAATATGTTGTTTGATGTGATAATGATGCAAATTGGATGTGTTTTAGTGTTTTCCATGTTGGGATTCGTATGGGTATGTGTGGATTTGGTTTAGAATGGAAGAATGCTGTCAAAAATGCAGAAAATGGCTTTTTGGTACGTGGGAACCGGTTCCCAGTGGGGTAGGAACCGGGTTCCACTTTGAAAGTTTTGTAAAAACCTGAAAATTGTACTCAGGAACCGGTTCCTGTATGGGTAGGAACCGGGTTCCCATACAATTTTCCAGAGGCGTGTTTTTGAACCTCTGCAGGAACCGGTTCCTTTATGTGTAGGAACCGGGTTCTGCTTTATTTTTTTTGAAAAATGTCAAACTTTGAAAATTCATAACTTTCAAACCGTAAGTCCGTTTTGAGCGCCGTTTTGGACGTTATTTCCTAAATTTAATGCTCTATTTTATGAAATGAAAATATTTTCCAAAACTTGAAATTATTTTGAAAATGGGCCAATTTCCGAGATAGGTGACTTTTGACTTACGCATATTGAATTGTATGTAGCAGAGATCGTGTGTTGATGGATGTATTGGTATTGTGTGGATGTAAAGCATGTTTATCTGCTTAATTAATTGCATGATTGGTTGAAATATCATGTTGATTGGTTTGATTCAGTTATGTTAAGTTGATATGTTACATAGACTGATTGATGTTGCATGCTAGTGATGCGCGTGCATATGCATTGTTTTGGTGAAGTTAATTCCCATTGTGCGGAATTTGACTTGGATTGCCGATAACCGATACCCGAGTGAGGATGGATGGTTAGGCTGGATTCGTGTCCGGGTGTTATGGACGAATCGATGGTTACTGTATCCGGTTGATGATGGATCAGTGTTGGGTGACTTGGTCACGTGTCTGTACCGCATGCATTGAGTCTGCATTTGTGTTTGTATGGGATTGTAACATGTTAGGATGTCTTCCAGTGTTGCAATTCTTTTGTTGTCTATTGATTATGCATGATGACTTATATGAATATGGTTGTATGTTGAATTCTGAATTGAGTTAGGTGGGTGAAATGATATGCTTGTAATATATTGTTAAATGAGAAGCTTATAATATGTTTTAATTATGAGAAATCTCACCCTTACTTTACAATTTCAGATTAAAGTTAGCAGCTGAGGAGTTGGTGAGGATGAC
This sequence comes from Vicia sativa, assembly GCA_021764765.1. Classification (NCBI taxonomy): domain Eukaryota; kingdom Viridiplantae; phylum Streptophyta; class Magnoliopsida; order Fabales; family Fabaceae; genus Vicia; species Vicia sativa. Next base: position 7,040,679 of record CM038794.1, read on the forward strand.
TCTAGAGCTTATCTTTTAAGTCCGCGTGTCAGTGTCATGCTCTGATTAGATTGTAACACTGGGGAACGTTTAGTTAAGAGAACTATTATCATTTAATTGTTTTAGTTGGATTCCTTGAGAACCATGATGGTTTATTAAATTTTGATTTGGTATTTCCGCTGTGTAAGACATGGTCTTAAATTGATTGATTTATTTGGATAATGATCCTCAGTGTAGCATGGATACTGTTTATCGGAAGTTTGATTTTATTTATTAATTGTGACATCCCTCATTTCCGTGTTAACTCTGATTAAAGCTGATTTGGATATTAATTTAATTAATATATTCGGGGTATTTTAGATGGGGTGTTACATCTCCCACCGTGTTACACTTAGCATACACCTTCTTCTCCTTCAACACAGATAACACAATTCTCAAATGCTCAACATGATCTTCTTCACTGTTAGAATAAATCAGAATGTCATCAATGATCACGTCATCAATGAACGCAACCAAAAATTGATCCAGATACTTATGAAAAATCCTATTCATATATTCCATAAATACACCAGGAGCGTTAGTCACACCAAACGACATTACAGAATACTCATAGTGACCATACCTTGTCCTACAAGCAGTCTTTTGAATATCCTCGACTTTCACACGAATCTGATGATAACCAGACCTCAAATCAATCTTATTGAAAACACAAGCACCAACCAAATGATCCATCAAATCATGAATCCTCGGAAGTGGATACTTGTTTTTAATAGTCACCTTGTTCAGTTGTCTATAATCAACACACAACCTGATAGAACCTTCCTTCTTCTTAACCAATAAAACAGGCGCACCCCACGGAGATACACTCGGACGAATAAACCTCTTTTCAAGAAAATCCTCAAGTTGACTCTTCAACTCTTTCAACTCAGAAGCAAACATCTGATACAGAGCCATCAAAACAGGACTAGTTCCAGGAACTAAATCAATCACAAACTCCACCTCACGCTCTGGCGGCAAATCAATTACATCTTTAGGAAATACCTCAGGAAAATCACAAACAACTGACAATTCATCCATAGCTTGTTTCTCACCGAGATCCAATGATGCCAACAAAGCAAACAACACAACACCATCTTTCAAATATTCATCTACTTGCTTAGCAGATACAAACAAATCATTCTCGATACCAGAATCAAGAAAGATAATCGACTTGTCAAAATAGTTGATAAAAAATGTTTGTATTTCAACCAATTCATACCAAGAATCACATCCAATTAATCTAACAGAAGACAAACTAAATCCATTAAAAAATCTCTACCAAAAATACTCAACGGACAATGCAGACATGCAACAGAAGTACAAACAGAACCCATAGCAGGAGTATAAATGATTATATTTCCATGCATATCATACAATTCAAGATTCAATCTCTTAACACAATCTGAAGAAATAAAAGAATGCATTGCACCAGTATCAATGATAGCAATCAAAGGTGTACCATTGATAAAGCACGTACCTCGGATAAGTCTATCGTTAATCGGACTCTCAGCACCAGACAATGCAAACACTTTACCTTTCTCCTGCTCCTTCTTTGGCTTCTCACACTTAGTACTAATATGACCTCATTCACCACAATTGTAACAGGTCACATCCGCACTAAATCTACAATCAGCAACTCTATGACCAGCCTTGCCACACATATGGCATTTCATAACATCTTTTGCAGCATCCTTCCAACAATCATATGCATAATGTCCTTCCACACCATACTTGAAACACTTAAGCGGAGCAGATGATCCTCCTCCACTTGACTTCTTGCCACCACTAGCTTTCTTCTTATCCTCATAAGGTTTCCACTGAATTGACCTTTTCCCTTCCTGTCATTCACATTCTTGTAGTAAAAAGCACTCTCCCTACAATCCTCATCATAAATCCTACTCTTGTTCACCAACTCAGCAAAACAAGTAATCTGTTGATATCCAATAACATTCTTGATATCAGGTCTCAAACCATTCAGAAACTTCAAACACTTTGATCTCTCAGCATTCATAGTATTGTAATGAGGACAATACTTAGTCATCTCTTGAAATCTTGCAGCATACTCAGCCACGGTTCGATTACCTTGCTTCAACTCAAGAAATTCCACCTCTTTCTTTCCATGACAATCTTCTAGAAAATAGTTCTCTAAAAATGCATCACGGAAAAGAGCCCAAGAAAATTCAACACCTTCCTCATCAAATCTCTGAACAGTGTTGCTCCACCAATCTTCAGCTTCCTTCTCCAGTATATGAGTAATAAACAGCACCTTCTACGCATCAGTACAATTCATAACTTTGAAGATTTTCTCAATTGCTTTCAGCCATGCTTGAGCTTTGTCAGGTTCATGCTCACCCTCAAAGATAGGAGGATTGTCCTTTGAAACTTCCCCAAAGCACATAACTCATCTTCCTCAGCTCGGTGTCCAGCATTCGCTTGTGGAAACTACCCAAGAGATCCAGCCAACAATCGTAAAGACTCAGCAATAGCATCATCATTCCTTCATGCAACCATCCTGCAATCTTCTAAGACATCCAACAACAGACAATAGCATTGATTGTGTCAGATACACAAATCAAATATAACACGAGTTATATCAATTAATAACCTGGCCAAATAAATCTGACCAACCAGGCTCTGATACCATAATGTAACACCTCTTCTAATTCCCCAATAATTATTAAAAAAATCAGAGTAAATAGAATGCATAACAAGAGGGCGTCACATGATATTTCTTTAAACATTAAAATCATACATGCTCACTGGTCATAATCATAACACATATTTGAATCTCATGCTTTAAAACAAATCAAGCATTTCACATCAGATTAATTCTTATTCATAGATACTATCAATGATTACATCTCATACTATAATCATCAGATGAAAAAGCGATGAATCCATAAAATAGTCAAGTCATCAGAATTCATACATCGGCACCAAGGCCACATCAGCATAGTATCTCAATCGTACAAATCAAAATAGATGAGAATACATAACAAATCTCATCAAAGTAGAAATCCAGATAAATCCCGTGTTACATGACCAGAGCAATGACAAGACTACCTAGTAAAGGATAAACTAGCTAGACTCTTCAACTAGTCTCGTGCGAATCAATGCTATCCTCGGAACCTGCATGTTACCCACGTAAAGGCAACATCATAACAGAAGGGTGAGAATTCACATCATTATTCAAAAGTATATAAATGGAAATAATGAAGAAACCACACCTATTCATAAATTTCACACACTTCAAGTGATATTCCAAGATAACATGATCATATAAACATTACAAGTATAATATGTTCATACATAGCATAATTATCATCCATTCAAACAATCCAATTAATCCATATGATTAGACATCAGAATTTCATTTCACACATTGCATATTCAATCATGACTCATGTGACAACAGTGAAATGTGACTCAATATGCATGTGGTACCAAGTTTTTGGTAACATTTCATTAACCCTACTTCCGATTCATTCATAGAATCCAAGCCATTACTTCCGATCAGGACAAGACCAAAAGCCTCCGCTACTTATTCCCAATGGAATCGAGCCAAATGTGAACCCAACGTTTTACCGCTACTTATCCATCATGGATCGAGACAATTTGTGAACCCAACGTTTCACCGCTACTTATCCACACAAAGATCGAGCCAAATGTATGCATGTACAACTCACCAAGACGACATATGCAAATTAATATTATTCACAAAACCTCAATTATCCAAGCACAGCATCACAATTCATCTCATGTGAATTATACATCAATTGCACAACATTATATTTCAACAACAAGATCATCACATGTATCTTATACATATCATCACACATAAGAAATAACATTATGACATATCATTCCACCAATGTTATTCAACATATTCCACCATATAATATTAGCACATACTATACCCAAGTAATCAAACATACATTGAAATAGTATTCAAAACCAATCTAAAACACATTCAATCACAATTGGATCAATTAATCACATATATGAAAATACTACAATAAATATAATCATATAAAATTCCATGTCAAAAGATCCTAATAAAAACATTTTTCATTTCAAGTCACGCTAAGCCCGGCCTATCGCGCTAAGCGTACCTCGCTGAACAAACAACCCCAAAAGTCAAAACATTTCGCGCTAAGCGGGCTCCTCCTCGCGCTAAGCGCGGTCTACAATACAGCCCTTTTTATGCTACGAACCAGCTTCTTTCTCCCACGAAATTACCATATAAAACTCATTCAAATCAACCAAATAACATCATTAAAGGGTATCCTAACATGTTTCTAGTCATGGGTCATCATTCTAAGTTGAAAAACATAATTTTCTTTCAAACCCAAACATTCAAAGATTCTAGAAATTGAAATTGAACAACCTAGCATGTTCCTAATCATTACCCGCAACATACAATCAAACAATAACATGGATTCTCCATCCTTACCTCTCGAATATTCTTCTTCTAGGGTTTCCTATTCACTTTTCTTATTTCTCCTCTTATCTTCTCTTCTTTCCTCAAATGAAATTCTAATTATGATTCCCTTCTAATCCTTACTAACTAGGATTGTCTTAATGGGATTGAGACTTAACACCTCTCTATTACTTCCATTCATAATATATAGGCCCAATACTAAATAACCATAATTTTACTCATAAAACTCAATTATTCAAATAACACACATATTCAAATAATTCAAATTCCAATTAAATCACCCAATTGAATTATTATCACATAATATAATATATCATAATAAATAATAATTAGCTATTTATAAATCGGGATGTTACACTCCCTACCAGCCGCGCACTGCCCTTCCCAGCCGACAAACCTCCTGCTGGACTGCCTCCCCTCGCCCGCCGACGCATCCCCTCCGTCCGGTGATGCTTGTCAGTGGCTTCTCCCTCTGCGCCCTTCTCTCACACTGATCGTTTCCTCTCCTATCTCCGACCAAGATCTTCGGCCAGCCTCCCTCATCCGCGCTACACACCGGCTGGAAATCCTCTCTTCCTCTTGCTGGGAGCTCGGTCTCCTCTCTTCTCTCACAAGGAAGATCTTCCTCTTCCATTTTCTCTTCAAATCAAGGTTTTCCTCTTCTAATTTTCATCGGTTCAAGGATTATTCTTCGATTATTCATCAATTCAAGCTTGGGTTTGGTATTTTCTTCAATAATTCAAGCCAATTCTTCAAGAACAAGTAAGTAGCTTATTCAATTAAGTGCTTATTTTAATTGATTTTCCGATTTTGACTTTTATTGAAATTGAATTGTGGAATTGATTGAATTACATGTATTGATTCCGATTCTTGAATTTTTGTTTGTGAATTCTTTGATTTGAATTCGATTTGTGAACGTTATTGTGACAGTGTGAAGGAAAATTGCACATAAAACACATATACACTTGTGTAATTCTTTTTCTTTGCATTTAGGTCACTTTAATTGATCGTTTACATCACCTATCAGATGCTCATGCATTAGATAACATTTAGGTTGATGATTTGAGTTGATTTCATGTGAAATAAGAATGGTTTTGCAAACGTAATTGTGACAAAATGTAGTTCTAAGCGCATTTTGACGTGTAAGATTCATTTGCATTGTACATTATGCATTTAGACTTGCATTTATATCACACCTTGCATCTTCATGCATTGATTTACAAACATGTTGAATTATTGAATTGAGTTTAGGTGTAGAAGCTTGATTTTAATGACATTAAAATGTGTCAGATCCATATTTTCACACACTTTTTCACATGCTAATGTTGCATTCTTGCTTGCATGTAATTAAAGCATCATGATACATCACATCTTTGCTTTCGCTTGACATTAATCCATACTTTGCATCATTATTATATGTAGGATACATTGAACATGCATTGATTACATCTTGTATGTCATTCAATTGCATTTCGTACGTAGAAACATCATAAAAAATGTAAATGAGCATGCATTTTCATGCATATTTTTACATTCATTTTCATTAAAACAACTTTGAATCTTGTGCATAGCTTGCATCTTATTTTGTTTTTATTTGGTTATCTCTTGTACATGAATCAAATTCCAATTCATTTCTCATTACAAACCAAAATAAAAGTGAATTAGAATTTAATTCGGTACATGAATGTTGGTGTTCCAAAAGCCTTTTTAGGCGATTTTGTGCATCGGAACCCATTTTTCCTCAAAGGTCTAAGGTAACGATAGTTGTTCCCAATGTTGGCACGTTTTAAAACCATTGGTGAGAGTTTTGGAACCAAATTTCAAGTGCAACATGCCTAAAACTCTATCACTTCCTCGTTTCTTTAAGGTCCGGAAAACATCGTCACTCGGAATTAATTAAAACTGATCACGTTTTTGAATCCGTTGATATTTTTGCAAGCAACCATGCGATTCTTAATCGATTCCGAGAAGTTTACTTGTTTGCTCCGAGTTCAGAAAAGTGCCTTCCCAAGAAGAGTTTTGTGATTTTATTTCCCTTCTTACATGCTTATACTGGTTTATTATCATATATACAATCGGATTTGTATTCGGTGCTTTATTTCTAACACTTGCTTTGTTAATTCTGACACTTTATTTCATGTGTGAGATACATTGAGAATTTATACTTGAGATTTGGATTTGTAGCATCCTTATCTTGTGTTTGCACACATGCGTGCGCACTAATGTCTGTTTGTTTGGATTTACACCTTTCTTGCAGGTTATCCAATTATTTTGAATGTGTACGAACGCGCATTCTCACCTTGTTTGCGTACGAACGCGCTTCCTATTATTTGCTTGTTTGGTTTTCACCTTTCTTTCAGGTTTACTTGTTTTGAATGTGTATGAACGCACATTCTTTTGCTTGTTTGCATACGAACGCACATCCTATTGTCTGTTTGTTTGGATTTACACCTTTCTTGCAGGTTATCCAATTATTTGAATGTGTACGAACACACATTCTCACCTTGTTTGCGTACAAACGTGCATCCTATTATCTACTTGCTTGGGTTTTCACCTTTCTTGTAGGTTTTATGATTCGAATGTGTACGAACGCACTTTCCGATACTTGTTCGCGTACGAACGCTCACTTTTGTCTATTTGTTTGGATTAACACCTTTCTTGCAGGTTATCCAATGGTTCTGAATGTGTACGAACACACATTCTTATGCTTGTTTACGTACGAACACACACCATTTGTCTGTTTGTTGGATTTACACCTTTCTTGCAGGTTATCTAATTGTTTCGAATGTGTACGAACGCATATTCTTTTTCTAGTTTGCATACGAGCACGCATATTATTGTCTGTTTGTTTAGATTTACACCTTTCTTGCAGGTTATCCGATTATTTGAATGTGTACAAACACACATTCTCACCTTGTTTGTGTACGAACATGCATCCTATTGTCTACTTGTTTGGTTTTCAACTTTCTTGCAGGTATAACTATTCTGAATGTGTACGAACGCACATTCTAATACCTTGATTGCGTAGGAACGCGCATCCTATTATTTGTTTGGATTTACATCTTTCTTACAGGTTATCCGGATGTTGTGAATGTGTACGAACGCACATTCTAATGCCTATTGGCGTACAAACGCGCAACCTTTGTCTATTTGTTAGGATTTCATCTTTTCATGCAGGTGTACCTTGTTCCGAATGTGTACGAACGCACATTTTGATTCCTATTTGCATACGATCGCGCATCCTTTGTCTGCTTGTTTGGTTTTCACTTATCTTACAGGTTCATTTGATACGAATGTGTACGAACGCACATTCTAATGCTTGTTTGCGTCTGAACGCGCATCCTATTGTATGCATTGTGATTTCTTATAGGTTTATCTTGTTTCGAATGTGTATGAACGCATATTCTGATACCTTTTTTATGCACAAATGCACATTATCTTGTCTGCATTGCCTGGATTACAATCTTGCAGGTTTATTGGCCTCGGATGTGTACGAACACACATTCTGATCATGCTTTGATGCCTCCGCGCATTACTCACTGGTTTTCTTTATTTCTTGGCAGCAGTACTTGAAGTTTTTCGAAGTATTACTTAGCTTTCTATTGCTTACAAATTGTCATCCGTGTAGTTTTGTTATACCTTTTTATCGCATTATTTTACCGCTTTTCTAGAGAGCATGAGAAGTAGGGTTTTACCGCTTTCTTTTTCCATGAGAAGTAGGATTAGAGAAACATGATGGGGCTTCCGTAGTTGGAGCATGTTCAATAACCCCCTGGTTTATTTAAAGACCCGTTTAGGAAGATTCTGTTTGCTACATGTGTTTGTCTTGTTTAAAGTCCCCTTTCGTGAATAGGGAGGCGCTTTTCGGTCGTTTATTTTGTGCTTGCATAGGTCATGAGTGGTTAGGCAACCCAGAGTGGCACCACCAAGCAAAGACCCACTTTGATGATATCTATAGGTGTTGTATGTGATAATGATATGATGGGCACGCGGAAAGGGTTCACAACCAACCCCCGCACAGTTCTAGTCCGTGTCAGCTCAGCACACGCGAATCGTGTTGCTTCCTTTATCAAGTCAATAATAAAAAGTTGCAAGAGTCCCTATTCAGACTCTCCACGCCTTCTCTTGGGGTTCGCATTTATTGCCGATACTCGCACTCATTGCTCTTCACACTTGACAATACATGTCATGCTAGATACCTTTCTCGTGAACCAAATGTGTCGGCTCCTGGTTGACTCCAATATACTCGTTGCCGTCGTAGGATATGGGACTTCCTTCTTTTCCTGCGCATGTGTGATCATTTGTCTGCGCATTGTATTGTTTGTGTGCTTATGCCAAAGAACTTGCTTGCTTCATCCCTTTGCATCCCTTGGTTCTACAACCAAGACTGATATTTGGACTGCTTCCCTTAGGACCGCTCGGTTAGGATAGCTCTCGAGCCTTGACATTAGGATTTATATCCTTTGCATGTCAACATAGGTAGAGATTCCCCTTCATCATCAACCTTAGGTCCAACCTTATATGATACCATTAGGGTAGAACTAGTTAGTCTCCCTTTACATGTTTTATTGTTCCTTTTTGCATCCTTGCATGTAATAAAACTTAAACTTGTTTTTTTTCCTTTTGAAAATCAAAACACTTAATAATAGTTCAGACTCCTTTTCAAAGGTAAACTTAACCAACCTCATTGCAAAACTTTTTTGCCTACGGGCGCTTTTTCTGTTTAAAACCTTTTCAAAAAGGGCGTTCCCTTTCAAATCCAAACAAATTGCTAAGTGTGCGAGCGGCCGAGCATTAGAATTTTTATAGTTGCAACGCCAAGTACGAGTTGCAATTGTGAGGATGCAGAATTGAACTTACCATGAAAACAATTGTAACCCACCAAAAGATGTGAGTCGAACTACGGATCTCTGAGTTTCCCATTGCACGAGGGAATACGTAGGCATCTTGTCACGGGGTTCGATCGAGCAAAACTTTGTAAATACTTCCTTCTTTTCCCTATGTTTTCTTTATTTTCTTTCTTTCACATGCATTGTAGCGATTAAGAGATAGATAAATATAACACACCTATTAGATAGAAAATAGAAGTGGATACTGTAGAGAACTACATGTGTGTGGGGTGCTAATATCTTCCCCTCATGTAACAGACTCCCTTACCCAATATCTTGGTCATAAGACCATGATTTCTCCCCCTTAGGTTTACTCAATGTTTTCCTTTCCTCTCGCGGGATAAAAAAACATTCGATGGCGACTTCATTGATACAGTTATCCAATGATGTTCAGCTGGCAACTTCACTGAGGACAGTCGACCTATTGCTGGTCTATCCAGAAGTAGATCCTAGCTTCCTTTTTTTTCTACTAGGTGTTTATTTATTTACTCGCTTTATTGCATCATCCTTTGTATGTTTGTATTGCATTCTATGTGACATTTTATCGCTTCCATACATTGGTTGTTGTTGTGTCGTGATCTGTATCTGGATTGGGTGGGTTTTACACGAGGTAAAAGGCCCCATACCTTGGCCAAAGAGACATATAGGAACACATAGGACTAGATTGGAACATGACGACTATGGATGTAGATCTAGTAGTGCGGTCATGCCGTCCATGTGTTCGCGTTAAAAGGTGACGTGTGACACCTCAAAATAATGCAATAATTAAATACTTATGATTTTTAATTATTAATTTAATTGAGAACATAATTTATTTAATATATTGGATTATTAAGTTTAATGACGGAATTAATTGGAGGAGAGAATAATGTTTATTTTATTTATGATTAATAAAAGGAATGAAAAGAGGAATAAAATAAGGAAAAGAGGAAAAAAAGGAATCATTTGGAGAAAACAAGACCACGTAGAAGTGAGAGGAGAAAGAAAGGAGGAAAAAGACCTAAGAGCGTCAGAAATCGAAGAACCCACAAGGTAAGGGGTGATTTCGATTGGTTATTGTCTATTATATGTTTTGATTTTGATAGTATAGATCAAAGTATGTTGGAATCTTAGCTTGGGATTTTCTAGGGTTCATGGGTGTATACCTAAGGATGTCAGATTTCGTCAGAATGCATAGATTAATGTGTTTGTACGATATAGGATCTTTACTGACAAATAAAACATGTTATATTGCATATTACTGATGATGAATGGGTGAAATTATGATGTCGGAATGTGTGGCACGTTTTTGGTTGAAGAGGAAAATGATTTTGGGAAAACATCTTTGTCAAAAGCGAATTTTTGGGTCGAGCGTCGTGGGAACCGGTTCCCAGATGGGAGAACCGGGTTCCAGCTTTTAAAATGGTGAAAAATGGGATTTTTGAACTCAGGAACCGGTTCCTGCGTGGGAGGAACCGGGTTCCACGTGTATTTTTCCAGAGGGATGAAAATTTAACTTCTGGGAACCGGTTCCCTACCTGGAGGAACCGGGTTCCCTATACATTTTCAGGGCCGTGGTATTTTGGACTTGTGGGGCAGTTACTCGAGGAGGAACCGGGTTCCACTGAAATATTTTTAAATTTTTCAAAACTTCAAAAATTCATAACTTTCAAACCGTAAGTCCGTTTTGAGCGCCGTTTTGGACGTTATTTCCTAAATTCAATGCTCTATCTTATGAAATGAAAATATTTTAGAAAATTTGAAATTATTTTGGGAAATGGGGTATAATTTCGAAAGATGATGATTATTAACTAACACATGACGATGTATGTGTAGCAGGTGTACTTGGTGATGAGGATACTGATATTGTGTAGGTGTAATAGCATGGTTATGCTATTGTTTGATGTATGCATGATTGGTTTGGATATCATGATTGATTGTTTTGCATGTTTATGCTGATGTTAGATGTATGCATGATTTGTTGATATATCATGCTGATTTTGGTGATTCAGTTATGTTAAATGAATGTATACATAGACTAATTAATGTTGCATGCTATTGATGTGCGTGCATATGCATTATTTTGGTGAAGTTAATTCCCATTGTGCGGAATTTGACTTGGATTGCCGATAACCGATACAGAGTGAGGATGGGTGGTTAAGTGGATTCGTGTCCGGGTGTTTATGGGCGAATTGATGGTTCATGTCCGGTTGATGATGGATCGGTGTTGGGTGACTTAGTCCGAAGTCGATTACCGCATGCATTGAGTCTGCATTAGTGTTTGCATAGGATTGTAACATGTTAGGATGTCTTCCAGTGTTGCAATGCCTTTATTGTTGATTGATGATGCATGATGAATTGTATGACTATGATTGTGTATTGAATTCTGATTGGTATTAAGTGGTGGAATAATATGCTTGCATTATACTATTAATTGAAAGATTTATAATATGCTTTAATTATGAGAAGTCTCACCCTTACTTTACCATTTCAGATTAAATTAGCAGCTGAGGAGTCGGTGAGGATGGCTCTAGAGCTTATCTTTTAGTCCGTGTGTCAGTGTCATGCTCTGATTAGATTGTAACACTGGGGAACGCTTAGTTAAGAGAATCTTTATTGTTTAACAGTTTTGGATTTGAATTTCCTTGAGAACTATGATGTTTTGTTAAAGTTTGATTTTGGTATTCCGCTGTGCAAGACATGGTCTTATAATGATTGAATTGTTGGATGATGATCCTGTAATACGGTGAACTGACTTTGTAGGATTTTTGTATCCAAATGTGCGGATAGCAAGAGTCGCCACCGACTTTTATTTTTATCCTATTAAGGGAAGGTAAAAGTACAGAAAAAGACCTTCGTTAGATTCTGAGTTCGGGAGAATGGTTATGAAGAGGGAAGGTATTAGCACCCCTCTCTAGATTACTTTTTAATTGCTTTCTGTGTGTTTGAAAAATGTTTGAAAAGGCATTTCGCTTTGACTTTGTAATGATTCATGTAGGAATGTATACAAAGTGTTCGGAAATGTTTCGTTTTGAAAAGAGTTTGAACTTTGACAAAAGTGTGAGGTGTGAAAAGCATTTTGATAGAGAGAGCAACTAAAAGACTTGTTTACCCACTCAGAATTGGTCGTTTTTGTACTTCTACGTTCCTTTAGAATAGCGCTAGCCATATCATTAGTTGATAGGTAGCTCCATTCGTTGGATGTAAGCGGGACAATCGAAGGGACATCGGATGGTCATAGAAGGCAACTTGTAGGAAGTATCCTAGCACATTCGAAGGGACTATCATCATTTTTCGTAGGCAACAATCGAGGGTCAAGATCATGTATTCGGAGGCGACATCGTGGGTCTTATGATCTTTGTATCGAGGGACTATGATGATTTATTGTGAAAACAGCGATGCTAGAATACCTCTACGTTCGAGGGACATGACCATTTGAAATCGTAAGGCAACGAGAGAGAATTACCCTAAGGGGTGCGTGTGTGAAAGAAGTGTGTTGAATTCAGAATATATTATCTTGCAAGTTAGAGTGAGCTATGTCCAATTATTATCTTGCCATACGCCTAGTTACTAGCAATTGATAGATAAGTGCGGAAAGTAAAATGCGGAATGTAAAGGCGGAAATGTAAAGGTCCTACGCTATTACAAGGCTTTGGGGCAGATACATAATTAGGAGTGCGGAAAGTAAAACCCTAGATTAAACTATTACAACCCATGAACAATTACATTATTGGAAAAATAGAATGATAAAAAGCGTCCGAATCGAGCCACACATGAAAGAATAAGAAATTCGGAAAATATGATGAAATCGAAATAAGAGAAAATGTTAGGAAAAATGCAATTTTTAATATGAGAAAATTAATGCATGCTGGAAATAAGATAAATAAGCTAAAATAATGTTTTGGGATTTTTTAGATGTATTTTAGTAATTAAAAACTAATTTATAATGATTTAAATGCTAAAATCAAAATAAAAATAAATATGCGTGCAAAATTATATTTTCTAATTTTAGAAATTAAATAAAGATTTTATAAAACTACTGTAAAAAGAAAAATATTTTTTGATGATTTTTTGGTGCTTAAATAAAATATGAAAAAATAATTAAAATAATATGAAACATTAGAAAAATAGGAAAATATGGAAATAAGAAAATAGTGCAAAGTTTGTAAAAGAAAAGTGAAACCGGTCTCAAGGAGGTTCGAACTGGAGACCTTGGAGAGGATCTCTGTACAGGCAGCGTCCTTACCACTACGCCACAGTGCGCTTCGTGTTTGGAATTTGAAAACGGTTGCTTTTAAGTGTACGCGTGTCATGGATATAAAACAAAAACACAGTCAACCTGCGTGGGCCCGGATAGTAAATGGATGGACGAATGAGGATGCGCCATTGTGCCACGCAGATGGCCGAGTCCACGAGTCACCGGCGGGCCTAGCTCGGTCGTCTTCTCGATGACGGCAATTTCAAACCTTGAAACAAGAGAGATCAATGCAAAAACCCTATTCCCCTAAATCGACCCCACGAGTCCATTGGTGGTGTCTGTTTTTGGTGACGGCTTGGATTAATCGATTCAACAGCGACTCCTCGAGCCTAACCATGGCATATTGTATTTCTTCGTCCAACCTCACATGTAATGCATCTAATGTGACCTAATCTACCTCCTGATCACAAACAAACACACGAAAATAGTTAATAATGCATGATTAACACAAATCGAATTTTGAGAAAAATCAAACCGGTGAGAGCTTCTGCACGATTCGAGCGTTAAGCCGAGCAAAGGGTGGTTTAGATTCAGGCACCCTAGAACACGTTTGGATGGATGGCTTTGGTGAAACTTCTTTGAAAATCAAAATTCGAATTTTGATGATTCTTGAAAAATTTTGCCAAAGTTTGGGTTTGTTTTTAGGTTAGGGTTTTTTGTCCTTTGGCTTGTGTGTAATGCTTGGTATTTATAGGAGAGTATTGGATGGCAAAAGCAAGCAAAAAAGATCACATATTGAATGTGCAAATATTTTCCCATAAAAACAAATCAAATATTTGAAAAAAATTGATTTCCTCATGAATGCCATGGCTTGCACGAATTTGGTAAATGGTGTGGGCTTTCTTGGACATTTAGAAAGATATAAAATCATTCCTTTTGAAAAAAATATTTGATTTTCATATTTTATATAATTTATTTTTGAATTAAATGTTATAAAATTCAAATATAAATCAAAAAAATAGAAAATAACCAAGGCCAAGCATTTATGGGTCAAGAACAAGGTCATGAACAAGTTTGGATCAAAAGATTATAGGCCCATTTGGAAAATTTTGCAATTTGACCAATATGTCCTTTTGTGCAATTGTCCAAAATTCCCCAACTTCTGAATAGTGTATCTTGCTCAATTTTCCACATTTTTGAGAGTTCTTGGACTTTTTGGAAAGCTCTAAGAGTCCTCTAACCAATGCTTCTGGTCTCATCTCATTTGGAGTTACCATGATCAATATATCTTCAAAACAAAAAGTTGACTTTTTGTTGACTTTGAAAATGACCTGTAATGTTTTGAGCCATACCTCTCAAATGAAGCATTTTTTGGACATTCTTGTGAGACATGAAGTTGTGGAGAATTGAATTTCCTTCAAAATGAGCTTTGGTGGGAAAATTTACGAGAAAGTATGAAAGTTATGATCGGTCAAAGTTCGATTGACTTTTCACCTAGAAACCCTAATTTAGAAAGTTTGACTTTTGAGCAAATCTTGAGTTTTCTTGATGAATCATGATCAACCCTTGATCAAATGATGAATGTAACTTCAAAATGAGGATGTTGACCAAAAATCGGAAGTTTGGTATATGTTGACCAGTTGACTTTTGTCCAATCAATAGATTTTCAACTATCGAGCAATTGTTTGAGCAATCTTGTCTTGTGAGGCTTGAAACTTGACATGGAGAATCTTTGAAGCATATGAGGAGGCATGATGAACATTGGAGATGTTGGAAACCCATCTTGACTTGAGAGATACCAAACCCTAGTTTGGGTTGATTGTCTAGGAGAGAGTTTGTCTGATCAACCTTGAGGAATCCTTGAGCATGGAGGTATGGAATGCCTTGAGAAGATGGAGGGCAAATTTTGGGGTATGACAGCTGCCCTGTTCAATCTTCTTGTCTTGGAAGGTTTAGATTGGCATGCATGCCTTCGTGACTGGAGGTAGAAGATGATTGAACACTATCACACAATTTGCACTTTCATGGTGATACGGGAATGGGCTTACCGATGCCATTTGGAGAAGTTGAAGACTTCGCTGGGGAATGAGTCTTACGCTAGACTCGGGTTGTCCATAGAAGAACTGACGGGGATGGGCTTAAGATGCCATCTGGAAAGATCGATGCTGAGGAGTGAGCCGTACGCTAGGCTCTGTAGACGCTTCAGGAAGTAGAGGAGATGGGCTTGAGGTGCCATCCGGAGAGAGTCGTACGCTAGACTTAGTACTCGCCTTTGAATGAAGTTATTGGTTTGTATTGATTTTTAACCAAATATGCAGCATTCTGAAGGTGGAGAAATGTTGACAAGTAGTCGGGGATGGGCTTAAGATGCCATCCAGGGCAACTGAGTCGTACGCCAGACTCTGTATCATTGATAATAAGAAAGTCGGCGATCTTGTGCCGATCGCTCTGAGGGATGATAATTTGGCATAGTATGGATGGTTTCTGTTGTGCATGGCGTTGATCCAACTGCTTATCGGAGGATAGCTTGTGATCGTTCGGATAGGGTTTCCCGTCTAGCTTCGGGTATTAATCCTGGATCCACTGTTGGAGAACAGCGAGGGTGGTCGTTCAGATAGTTTTCCCGTCGAGATTCGGGGCTTAATCCTGGACCTTTTGCGTCGGAAGTGCTTTTCACTGCTCTGAGAAAACAAGAGAAACTTTGATAGAATATTGTTAGTTTATGCAAGTATGATGCATGAAGATGTATATGAATGCATGAATGGCGACATATGAATTATGATTTTTATGAGTAATGTATGAATGATAGATGTTACGGTATTTCAAAACATATCCATCTTGAAGAAGATGCGGATGTTACTTTGAGATTCGACTTACATTTGAGGATGGAGATCACGAGGAAGAGGCAACTTTGATTCCTCCGGTGCACTATCTGACCAAGTCTTGGGCCTAGATACTGCTGCGGGAGGTAGATTGAGAAACTCGTTGTTGGAGATCTCATCCATGGACCCTGCTGGGGAGAGCCTTGTATGTAGACCTTGTTGGGAAAAGATTAGGAGGTGCTCTACTGGGGATTCTGAGCGCCGGTTTCCTCCGGTGCACTATCTGACCAAGTTACGGGTGGGATCTCTTCTTGGAGAAAGGGAATGATTGAGGAGGCATCGCTGGGGATGAAGTGTTATTGCTTGAAGATGGGTGTAATCTGGTTACGTTGAGTGGAATCACTGCTTGGGGATTCTTCTCAACTCCGCTGGGGAAAGGTTTATGGTGAGCAACACCTCTGTGGGGATCAATGCTCTGTGGGGAACTGGATTGGTGACCTTTGTCGTCTTGCGGGGCGTCTTGATTCTGAGCACAGTAAATACTTTGTATGTCCACTTTTCGCATGTTTGTGAAGAGATTCTTATTGTTAGATGCATATAATCATTCAAAACAAGCGTTGGACTTATTAACGACAACAACAAGAATTGTAAAGAGAAAAACTTGCATTTATTTGAAAGGTGGCGTATGGCCAAGTGGTTTGTACATGAGAAAAGTGAAAAGCTATGCGGAAACAATCTCGTTAAGTTCCAACTATGCTAGTACTCATATATTTCAACTATCTCATCTCCTTCTTATCGTTAGAAAGTGAATGAATTGGTCTTATGCCATTTGAATCTTGAATCTTGATAGTAGTAGTCTGAAGTAGATGATCTGGAAGAGACATAGTCGTGCTTAAATCTAACTTTTGCCTAGACGCCCTTCGGGTTTTAGTCTCAGGATACCCTTTTTGCCCAAGCCGCCTTTTCAGGTTTTCGACTTGCCGGGTGTACATGTTTTGTATATTTCCTTAATTTTTGCCCAAACCTTTTGGTTTGCCAGGATGCCCTTATTTTTGCCTAGGCGATCGACCTAGCGGGTCTCTTTATCGTAGTATTTTTGACTATGTCTACGTTCACGGGTGTGGGAAGTCTTCACCATCCATGGTGCTAAGTATCATAGCTCCGGGAAAATCTGTCTTGACTACAAAGCGGTCCCTCGTGGGTGGGAGTCCATTTGCCCACAGGATCACCTTGTGGAAGAATGATGCGCTTGACTACTAAATCACCGACTGGTAGACTCGGTGCTTGACCTTCTTGTTAAATGCTCGATCATTCGTTTCGATAAATCATCCATGGCGGATAGATGCGAGTCGTTTCTCATCAATCAAATTAATCGGTCAAGGCGATGCGGACCCGATCGTCTTCTCTAACTACGCCTCCGGAGGACTCGGTTGAGGAATCGAACCTCGATGGGTAGGACGGCTTCCATACCGTATACAAGAGAGAAGGGGGTTGCCCCTGTAGATGTCCGTACTGTAGTGCGATAACCATGAAGAGCAAATGGTAACATCTCATGCCAATCTTTGTAAGTCACTGTCATCTTCTGTATAATCTTCTTAATGTTCTTGTTGGCGGCTTCCACTGCGCCATTCATCTTAGGCCGATAAGGAGAGGAGTTGTGATGCTTGATCTTGAACTGCGTGCAGAGTTCGGTGATCATCTTGTTGTTGAGATTAGAACCATTATCTGTGATAATCCTTTCGGGAGTGCCATATCGACAGATAAGATTGTGCTTGATGAATCGAGCCACGACATTCTTGGTAACAGATGCGAACGAGGCTGCTTCTACCCACTTGGTGAAATAGTCAATTGCCACAAGGATGAAGCGATGTCCATTGGGCGGTGGGCTTGATTTCCCCAATCATGTCAATGCCCACATTGCAAAGGCCAAGGAGCATTAGAACATTCAGTCTTGGAGTACGTGCACTTTGTCGCATAAATCGGCACTTGTGACAAGATCGGCGTGGTGACAATCGACTTCCATGGTGGACCAATAGTAACTGTTCTCAAAATCTTCTTAGCCATCGTATGTCCTTTGGAGTGGGTACCAAATCGTGTAACTCTTCCATGATACGCATTGCTTGGTTTTACGGTCTACAGTAGATAAGCACAAGTCGTGATTGCGCTTGTATAGAATGCCATTCTTGAGGAAGAATTTGGATGCAAATCTTCTCATGAACTTTTATCATTGGAGATGCCCTGCGGGATATTCACGAGTCTCAAGATACCTCTTCACGTCGTAGTACCAAGGTTTCTCCTCAGTATCGAGCTCATAACAATACGCTGGTTCGTCGAACTTTTCAATAATGATCTGGGGAGCCTCGTTGTCCCATCTGACCTTGAACATAGACGACATAGTAGCTAACGCGTCTGCCAACTGATTCTCTTCTCGTGGAATGTGATTGAAAGTGATCTCTTGAGTAGGGATCGACTCAGAACATGCTCTCGATACGGAATGAGATTCGGATGCTTCGTGTCCCACTCACCCTTAATCTGACTGATTACCAAAGCTGAGTCTCCATACACTCGCAAGAGCTTGATTCTTAAGTCAATAGCGGCTTTAATACCCATAATGCACGCTTTGTATTCGGCCATGTTGTTAGTGCAACTGAAGCATAATCTGGCGGTGAAAGGCGTATGTCCGCCTGTAGGGGATGTGATGAAGGCGCCAATGCCATTGCCAAGTGCGTTTGAGGCTCCATCAAAGACCATGGTCCATCGGGATCCTTGTTGAGTCCTTAAATCGGGCACAGTTCTTCACAATCTGTAACTAGTAAAACATCTTCATCTGGAAATTGACTGCATAGGTGATAGTCATCTACGACGATGAGCCAAATGATCGGCTACTACACTTCCTTTGATCGCTTTTTGAAGTGTCTTGGATGTCATACTCGGTCAAGATCATTTGCCATCTTGCTATTCTTAGGAGAGAGCTGGTTTCTCAAAGATGTACTTTATCGGATCCATCTTAGAAATCAACAAGGTAGTGTGAGTCAATATCTTTGTCTTAGTCGTGAGCAGCCCAAAAGCGTTGCAAGTTTTCTCATTTGTGGTATCTTGTTTCACAATCGGTAAACTTTTTGCTAAGGTAGTATATTGCATGCTCTTTTCGACCAGACTCGTCATGTTGCCCACACACACCCCATTGAGTTCTCTAACACATCAAGTACATGATAAGAGTCTTCCTTGGTGGCGGCATAAGGATAGGGGATTACGTAGGTACTCCTTGATTTTGTCAAAGCGATCGGCAATCGGTTCCATTCTACCACTTGGTCTTTCTTAAGTAACTTGAAGATTGGCTCACAAGTAGCGGTCGGTGTGCAATGAATCGCAATGTAGTTCAATCGGCCCAAGAAACCTCGACTTCCTTCTCTGTGAGGGGCGGCATCTCTTGAATGGCTTTAACCTTGGCGGGATCGACCTCAATACCTTTACCGCGACAACAAACCCTAGGAGTTTTCGGATCGACTCAAAAGTGCACTTGTTAGGATTAAGTCTCGGCTGCTTCTTCAATCATCAAGCAGTTTACGCAAATGATCAAGATGTTCTTCTTCTGTGATCGAGCTATCATGTAAATCGGCGTAGACCTCTATCTCGTGATGAATCATGTCATGAAATAATGTCACCATAGCACGATAAGTGGCGCTGCATTCTTTAGTCCGACAGCATAACCTTATGAGAAAGTGCCCCACTGTGTAACAAAAGTAGTCTTCTCCATGTCTTGGAGCCATCTTGATCGATTGTACAGGAGAAACCATCCATGAAGGAGAAAACCTTATCTTTGGCGGTGTATCAACGAACATCAATATGAGGAAGTGGGAAATCGTCTTTGGACTCGCTTTGTTCGGATCTACGTAATCCACACACATTACCTTGCCATCCTTCTTAGATACAGGCACCACATTTACCCACGAGGATAAGTAACACTAAAAACCGGCGTTGGCTTCATAACCCGGCTTTGATTTTCTCGACATCTCGGGACGCATCGACGAACTTTACCTTCTTTGGGAGAAAACCTTCTTTTCGTGTCGGTGTACCACAATGTCAATGTCTAAACACGGCATGTCTTCGTATGACAAGCAAAAACCTCAATGTAGTCTCGTAGCATCTGCCAATCTTTCTTTAACATTCTCAAGACCTGCTCCTATCTTGATCTCTTTTACATCTTCATCAATACCCAAATTCACGACCTCAATTTGCTCTTCGTGTGGTGTATAACTCGCTCTTCTTCTTTAGCAATCGACAAGTTCTCCGGCACCGCAATCTTCCTCACTTTCATCTTGACGGTAGATCGGATTGTCGAAGTCATATTTAGCAATAGCATAGTTGTTATGCGAGATTCGGAGTGATTCTGCGAGTGTATCACGTGGGTGTGTGTAAAACACATAGCTTTTGAAGGGGTGATAAAGTAAAGAAAGAAAAACACACAATTGAATGCAAAAGTCCACGAATTTATTGAATGAAAATCGCAAGCAACAGATAATAACCCTATAAGCGAGCCATGATGCCCAGGCAAGGCACTAGGCTTTCAAAGTTTACCGTTCAAAACATAAAAAATCGAAAAGCAAAACAAAACAAGAGCAATTACTCGGCTAAAGGAGATTGGTATGGCGTCTTGACCTTCAATTCTTGAGCCCTTTATGCAGGTTAGGAAGATCCATTTCTTGATGTCGAAGTCGTTATCGTCGTCTTCTATAGCATGGATTCCACTTTGGGCGTGCGGAAGGAAGTTGGCGACACGTTGCGGCGTATCATCTTGACCTTTGATGGTGAAGCCTAAACGGTCTTGTCAAATTTGAAGGAAGATCGGGGCTGACCCAAACGATACTACCTCCTTGTTCAACAGCAGCTTGAGCATCTTTTAGTGAGGCCATCCTAGGCGGAGCTTGAGCAACCGGGAGTGATGGGAGAGTCGGCAGGCATGACTCGGATATTGTTTCAAAAGCTTGGGGTCTCAAAGAATTCACCCTCCATCTCGAGATATCGGAATGACGTAGATGGTGACCATATATTCTTCTTCACCACACTTGTAACAACCTTCCTTTCCTTTGGGTACTTGACCCGATGTAAGGTAGAGGTATGGCCGCCCATGTATCCAAGGCGTCAAGTAGGCAAGAGTAAGTGGACGGATGTCCATGACAAAAAAGTAGAGTCAAAATCGGGAACCGACTTTATGAGCGATGAGCTCTCAATCTTGTTACCTAGAACCATCAAAAGCTCTCACAATAATGTCCTGGGTCTCAGAACCAACCCTTCGACATCAAGTCGATCAAAAGCGATCTTGGTGGGATATTGAGAAGCGAGCGGTATCTACTAAAACATGAGATAAATAACGCTTGCATTCAATAGAGATGTGCAAGGCTTTGTTGTGTTTCTTCGGCGGGAGTTAAATCGACATCGGAAAAGCCTAGACCGTTGTTGGCAGCCGGCTAGCAATACAAACTGAATTGGTCGGTAGTAGTGTCTTGCGGCACGTGAGCATTCTTGAAACTTCACCAAGGCATTAGCATGAGCCTCGAGCACAAGAGCGAGCAAGCATGGAGATCTTGGGCGATCTGTCCTAAGCATTCCACAACATTGTAGTCACTCTTCTTGATAATCTTGAATTTCCTCCATTTCGTTTGGAGTGTCTTGACAACTTCCTTTGGCACTACGGTTGGCGGGATGAGTCCTTGGTTCTTTCCCTCTAGTGGGGATCTTGGTTGAATAGGCTGGAATGCTGTTGGAGTCGCGGTGTCTTTTGGAGGAGAAATATCTGGAGAGAACACTCGTCCGGTTCTGGTCACTTTACTTGATCCGGTGATGTTGTCGATGTCAGGAACGGTAGCTTCAACGGTAAGATCTTCAATGGTCAGAGGGTCTTGCTTGACGCCATGATAGTAAACATCAGCTTCATAATTCCAAGGGATAGCTTTGTCAGAGGAATACGGAACTGGTCCGGGAAAAGTAATAATGAGAGGTGCCACCCTAGGCACAGGATCAGCAGAGGAAATCCTTATAGTGTTAACATCAGCATAGTCTTGGGAATCGTCACCCCATCCGTCGCTTTAACATCTTCAATAGGAATCTTGTAGCTATCGAGCAGTGTACTTCACCATATAATCATACTTTCCACTTGGCTGCCCCAAGGTATCCCACAGATGGTGTAGTTTCAATCACATCGTCAATCTTCAACTTAGACATATCTTCACACGACTTACGCACGGTGGTTTCGAAATAGTATTTCACGGTTATCCATCATACCGAACACGTCTTCTCAACCAAGCACAACCATCGGTGCGAGATGGGCACCAGCGACAATTCTCTGGGCATCCTGGATTGACACCGGCTTGCAGCAAATTCTTCTTAACAGTCATCAGAGGAATGGTCAAGTCATCTATATTGAAAACATAAGTATCTTCTCCAATAGCATTGGAACTCTTGTCATGGTTAGGCATGGGGCGTTAATCACATTCGTCTCTCAGGAGGACAAACTCAATCGGCTTAGCAATCATATCTTGAATCTTGTTCTTGAGCCCAACAATTGTCGATGTCGTGCCACAGGCTATTGGAATGGTAAGCACACTTAGCATTAGGATTGTATCTCGGAGAGGAGGTGTTGACATTCTGAGGAGGATCCCTCAAGGTAATCAACTCTGCTTTCAACATGTGTTGCAAGGCTTGCGACAAAGGCATGTTGATCTTCGTGGCCTTCTTCTGGCGCGTTAAGCTACAGCGTTGTCTCTGAGGTTGTCTTGATGAGGATTGGAAACCTGCTGCTCCCGATTGAGCACGGTCGGTCTTGGCTCGGCTTTTCTGATCATACACAGCACTAGCTTCTTTCTTACCACCAAAAGATCTCTTTGCAGTATTCGAAGATGACTCTACATGAATCTTTCCACTCTTGATACCAGCTTCGATGCGTTTGCCTGTCAGAATCAGCTCGGTGAATCCGGCCGAAGAGTTTCCAATCAGATGATTAAAGAATGGGCCTGTCAGTGTTCCCATAAACATATCAACCAACTCCCTATTGGACAAGGGTGGCTGAACTCTGCCTGCTAGATCTCTCCATTTCTGAGCATACTCCTTGAACTTCTCATCACGACCCATAGACATGCTTTGGAGTTGCATGCGAGTAGGTGTCAATTCACATTGTACTCATCTTATGCATGAAAGCATCCGCCAAATCACTCCAAGTACGGATCGGTCATTCTCTGGTGATAATACCACTCCAAGCGAGTTCGGACAAACTCTCTTGAAAATAGTGCATCCACAACTTTCTGTCATCAGTGTGGGGGTTAATCTTTTGAACATAGGACTTCAAATGCAGCTTCGGACAAGAAACACCATCATACTTAGCAAAAGTTGGAACTTTGAACTTGGGAGGAATCACAACACCAGGGACAAGACTCAGATCATCAAAATTCAGCCCGGACATCTTCAGGCTTTCCACAGCATTCAGACGGTCTTCAAGTTGTTTGTACCTATCATCTTCATCAGAGTATTGGCCATCATCATAATTCTTCTCAGGCTCAGGCTGGCTGCCGTTACCATCACCCTTGTTACTTTGTTCAGTCTTGATACTTCCTTCAGAGAGCTCTATGCGATTGACCCTCTTAAGACCACCCTTGTAGCGTCTGCCCATGTTGAGGAGACCAACAACCTTCTTCTTTCTGCGATGAGCTTCTTGAGGCCTTGGACCAAACTAGTGAACATCTGGCCGAGCATTACGAACACAGGAGATCTTGCGGATTTGTTCAAGAGCCATTTACGCTAAAATAAATAGCGAGAAAATGAGAAAACCAATCTTCAATGTACAGTGATGCAATGTTATGCTATGATATGCAATGTTTATCACGGATGCAATACAATGCTTTCAAGGACCTTAGAGATTTAAATTTGTTAAACAAGCAATGAACAAACATTTATTAGTACTCTTTTTGTTCTTTTTCTTTTTAAGTACAAGAGATAGTTCAAAAATATTAAAAGAAAAACATAAATCCTAGAGCTCTAAGTCTCCCACGGACGCTTCCTCTTGGTACCGATGTAGGCGTTGATGTTTCGCTCCTCGTGAAGTAGCTTTGTCAACTCCAACACCTTCTTCTCACTTGCATAACACTGAGCTTCAAAGGTATCCCTTTCTTCTTTAAGTTGAATCAGGATCTCTTCAAGTCTTCAAAATCGGTGGTCGGGATGGAGGATGGAATCGTCACCTATAGAGTTCCATAATTCTTTGGTAAAGCAGTGAATGGCATCATGAGGTTTTGAGCTCGAGCTCGCACCCATTTGAGGTAAGGCTCCCAAGGAATGGAGTTTGGTGCCCCAAAGTCTTGGTATCGATCTTCTTTACCATGCCCCAGTGTATGAACCTTCGTCGGTAATTCTGGAGATCGTGATTGTAGTCGAACACAATATCTTGGAGAAGCATATCATGTGGACCATCTTTTCGAGCAAAACCAAACTGACGTAGAGCTAGAGAAGGGTTGTAAGTAATACCTCCTCTTATACCAAGAAGCGGTACATTAGGGAATTCTCCACAACGTTCAATGAATGTGAAGTCCTTTTGAGAGAAAAGACTCCAACGGATATCTGAATGAGAGAGTGACATTAACCTTTGAGACCATCTCAACCTTTGTTCATTCTTCAAAACTGATGGAGGAAGGTGCGAAATAAACCACCTTGAAGTAACGGTACACAACACAGAGTTCCTTGTCTTTTAGAAATCAGTGTGGAGAGAATGTAGGATGTCTCCAAGTAAAGTAGGCCTTTGGATTGCGGGTAAGAAACAACTTGATGGCATTGATATCTATGAATTGATCTGAGTTAGGGAATAGAACCAAACCATAAATTAGCAAGGCCACAATGTCTTCGAACACATGGAAACTCATAGCTTTGAGGAATTCTCGGGCTTTCTTAATTAAGAACTTGGCAAGTAAACCCTTAACTCCACTTCTAGTTTCCCAATTGGCTTCAATGTCTGAGCGCTTAAGATGTAAAGCTGATGCAATGTCTTCATACTTAGGAACCTTTTCTAGACCGGTGAACGGCATTTGGTCAAGAATAGGTACCCCAAGTAGCTTAGAACTCTTCAAAGTAGGAACCAACGATAATCGGAAATGTAAAGCAATGGTGTTTCGGATCGAAGAACTGGAATAGGACATGCATCATATCTTCTTCAAAACCGGAGATAACCAAGTCAAGTAGATAACCATGTCTTTTGATGAACTGGGCATGATCGGGAATCTCGGAAACCAATTCTTTGAGCTGAGAAGGTATACCCATGAAGTTGATTCGGATAGTCTTTCTAGAAGCCATAACACCCTACAAAACAGAGCAAAGATAAATCCCTAGGTCCTTGAAATAGTTAGAAATGATATGCAATGCGGATGATGTCATGATGTCATGTTTAGCACACACAAACAATTCACACAATGAGCCTATGTTTAAGGCTTGCATGAGGTCTAGGTGATTACCCCACCAAAAGTTTGAGATGGTTCATCCTGTCCTATAATAGTAACCGGGTTCTAGGAATCTCATATCATAGATCTTTCTCGGAGGCGCTTATTTCAATCGACGGCCAAATGGTCGATCGAAAATGTCCCAAAAGTCGATCTCAATGAGCGTAGCATCAGTATCAACCAACCTCTACACCAAAGCAGGTTATCTCGCTACCATCTAATGGCCAAGATGGGTCAATTAAGGTTCTAAAAGTTTAGTTAGCGCTTGATGACACCTTGAAGCCAAATACTATCCTCAACTTGGGAATGAGGAGTATCGGGACAACCAAAGTGTCACGCTAACGTAGCCATCATGTTGACCGTTTAGTTATCGTCTAGCGGTCGCGATGATCTAATGCTACTTACCTAAAAGAAACCGGATCGGGTGTAGGATCCCCAACAATGTAATACCCAAGCAACCCTTAAAGATAAAGCAAGCAATTCAAGCGAGCGGTAAAGTTATCTAGAAATCCTCAAGGCAATTCTCTCTTTAGGGAGTTTCCCAGTAGTCGCCAGATTCGTAATACGGTGAACCCGACTTTGTAGGATTTTGTATCCAAATGTGCGGATAGCAAGAGTCGCCACCGACTTTTATTTTTATCCTATTAAGGGAAGGTAAAAGTACAGAAAAAGACCTTCGTTAGATTCTGAGTTCGGGAGAATGGTTATGAAGAGGGAAGGTATTAGCACCCCTTTTCATCCGTAGTTATCTACGGGCTCTTAGTTGCTCTCTAGATTACTTTTTAATTGCTTTCTGTGTGTTTGAAAAATGTTTGAAAAGGCATTTCGCTTTGACTTTGTAATGATTCATGTAGGAATGTATACAAAGTGTTCGGAAATGTTTCATTTTGAAAAGAGTTTGAACTTTGACAAAAGTGTGAGGTGTGAAAAGCATTTTGATAGAGAGAGCAACTAAAAGACTTGTTTACCCACTCAGAATTGGTCGTTTTTGTACTTCTACGTTCCTTTAGAATAGCGCTAGCCATATCATTAGTTGATAGGTAGCTCCATTCGTTGGATGTAAGCGGGACAATCGAAGGGACATCGGATGGTCATAGAAGGCAACTTGTAGGAAGTATCCTAGCACATTCGAAGGGACTATCATCATTTTTCGTAGGCAACAATCGAGGGTCAAGATCATGTATTCGGAGGCGACATCGTGGGTCTTATGATCTTTGTATCGAGGGGACTATGATGATTTATTGTGAAGGCAACAGTGCTAGAATACCTCTACGTTCGAGGGACATGACCATTTGAAATCGTAAGGCAACGAGAGAGAATTACCCTAAGGGGTGCGTGTGTGAAAGAAGTGTGTTGAATTCAGAATATATTATCTTGCAAGTTAGAGTGAGCTATGTACAATTATTATCTTGCCATACACGCCTAGTTACTAGCAATTGATAGAGGTGCGGAAAGTAAAATGCGGAATGTAAAGGCGGAAATGTAAAGGTCCTACGCTATTACAAGGCTTTGGGGCAGATACATAATTAGGAGTGCGGAAAGTAAAACCCTAGATTAAACTATTACAACCCATGAACAATTACATTATTGGAAAAATAGAATGATAAAAAGAAAACGTCCGAATCGGAGCCACCTGTGAAAGAATAAGAAATTCGGAAAATATGATGAAATCGAAATAAGAGAAAATGTTAGGAAAAATGCAATTTTTAATATGAGAAAATTAATGCATGCTGGAAATAAGATAAATAAGCTAAAATAATTTTTGGGATTTTTTAGATGTATTTTAGTAATTAAAAACTAATTTATAATGATTTAAATGCTAAAATCAAAATAAAAATAAATATGCGTGCAAAATTATATTTTTTAATTTTAGAAATTAAATAAAGATTTTATAAAACTACTGTAAAAAGAAAAATATTTTTTGATGATTTTTTGGTGCTTAAATAAAATATGAAAAAATAATTTAAAATAATATGAAACATTAGAAAAATAGGAAAATATGGAAATAAGAAAATAGTGCAAAGTTTGTAAAAGAAAAGTGAAACCGGTCTCAAGGAGGTTCGAACTGGAGACCTTGGAGAGGATCTCTGTACAGGCAGCGTCCTTACCACTACGCCACAGTGCGCTTCGTGTTTGGAATTTGAAAACGGTTGCTTTTAAGTGTACGCGTGTCATGGATATAAAACAAAAACACAGTCAACCTGCGTGGGCCCGGATAGTAAATGGATGGACGAATGAGGATGCGCCATTGTTCCACGCGGACTGAAGCCGGAGTCCACGAGTCACCGACGCCGGAGCCCTAGCTCCGGTCGTCTTCTACGGTGACGACGAATTTCAAACCTGCGAAACAAGAGAGATCAATGCAAAAGAAAACCCTATTCCCCCTAAATCGACCCCCCTGAGTCCATTGGTGGTGTCTGTTTTGGCTGAAACGGCTTGGATTAATCAGTTCGAACCAAACAGCTCCTCGAGCCCTAACCATGGCATATTGTATTTCTTACGTCCAACCTCACATGTAATGCATCTAATGTGACCTAATCTACCTCCTGATCACAAACAAACACACGAAAATAGTTAATAATGCATGATTAACACAAATCGAATTTTGAGAAAAATCAAACCGGTGAGAGCTTGCTGGCACGATTCAGGGCGTTCTGGCTTCGAGCAAAGGGTGGTTTAGATTGC
Source organism: Vicia sativa (assembly GCA_021764765.1). NCBI lineage: Eukaryota > Viridiplantae > Streptophyta > Magnoliopsida > Fabales > Fabaceae > Vicia > Vicia sativa. The sequence goes on from CM038794.1 coordinate 7,069,187, forward strand.
TGGGCACCCCTAGAGCACGTTTGGATGGATGGCTTTGGCTGAAACTTGCTGAAAATCAAAATTCGAATTTTGATGATTCTTGAAAAATTTTGCCAAAGTTTGGGTTTGTTTTTAGGTTAGGGTTTTTTGTCCTTTGGCTTGTGTGTAATGCTTGGTATTTATAGGAGAGTATTGGATGGCAAAAGCAAGCAAAAAAGATCACATATTGAATGTGCAAATATTTTCCCATAAAAACAAATCAAATATTTGAAAAAAATTGATTTCCTCATGAATGCCATGGCTTGCACGAATTTGGTAAATGGTGTGGGCTTTCTTGGACATTTAGAAAGATATAAAATCATTCCTTTTGAAAAAAATATTTGATTTTCATATTTTATATAATTTATTTTTGAATTAAATGTTATAAAATTCAAATATAAATCATAAAAATAGAAAATAACCAAGGCCAAGCATTTATGGGTCAAGAACAAGGTCATGAACAAGTTTGGATCAAAAGATTATAGGCCCATTTGGAAAATTTTGCAATTTGACCAATATGTCCTTTTGTGCAATCCAAAATTCCCCAACTTGAATAGTGTATCTTGCTCAATTTTCCACATTTTGAGAGTTCTTGGACTTTTGGAAGCTCTAAGAGTCCTCTAACCAATGCTTCTGGTCTCATCTCATTTGGAGTTACCATGATCAATATATCTTCAAAACAAAAAGTTGACTTTTTGTTGACTTTGAAAATGACCTGTAATGTTTTGAGCCATACCTCTCAAATGAAGCATTTTTTGGACATTCTTGTGAGACATGAAGTTGTTGAGAATTGAATTTCCTTCAAAATGAGCTTTGGTGGGAAAATTTCTGAGAAAGTATGAGAAAGTTATGATCAGTCAAAGTTCAGTTGACTTTTCACCTAGAAACCCTAATTTAGAAAGTTTGACTTTTGAGCAAATCTTGAGTTTTCTTGATGAATCATGATCAACCCTTGATCAAATTATGAATGTAACTTCAAAATGAGGATGTTGACCAAAAATCAGAAGTTTGGTATGTTGACCCAGTTGACTTTTGTCCAATACAACCGATTTTCAACTATCTGAGCAATTGTCTGAGCAATCTTGTCTTGTGAGGCTTGAAACTTGACATGGAGAATCTTTGAAGCATATGAGGAGGCATGATGAACATTGGAGATGTTGGAAACCCATCTTGACTTGAGAGATACCAAACCCTAGTTTGGGTTGATTGTCTAGGAGAGAGTTTGTCTGATCAACCTTGAGGAATCCTTGAGCATGGAGGTATGGAATGCCTTGAGAAGATGGAGGGCAAATTTTGGGGTATGACAGATCCTCAGTGTAGCATGGCTACTGTTTGATGGAAAGTTTATTTTATTTATTAATTGTGACATCCCATATTTCCGTGTTAACTCTGATTAAAGATGATTTAGACATTAATTTGATTAATATATTCGGGGTATTTAGATGGGGTGTTACAATAGTGGTATCAGAGCATAGTCGGTCTGGTCCTGTGTCGTTATCCCTTTAGTATGCGACTAGTGTGAAGTGACACTGTCGATACTTGTGTGCTGATGTAGATTGTTTTGTTATGTTACAGAACATTGGCCGGAAGAGGTAACGGAAGGAATGATGATGCTATTGCTGAGGCTTTGGGAATGTTGGATGGAGTGCTCGGAGGGAACCAGCAGGGAGCTGTGATTGGTGCTGACAGACAATTGGGGAATTTTCAGAGGAACAATCCTCCATTGTTTAAAGGTACACATGATCCCGAAGGTGCTCAGAAATGGCTGAAGGAGATCGAGAGGATCTTCAGAGTGATTGACTGTGCAGAGGGGCTGAAGGTGAGATATGGAACTCACATGTTAGCTGAGGAAGCTGATGACTGGTGGGTTGCTACCAGAACTGAACTGGAAGAAGATGGTGTTGCGTTGAATTGGGCTGTGTTCAGGAGAGCTTTTCTGAGGAGGTATTTTCCTGAGGATGTCAGAGGTAAGAAGGAGATTGAGTTTCTGGAACTCAAGCAGGGCAATAAGACTGTCAGTGAGTATGCTTCGAAGTTTTCTGAGTTAGCGAAGTATTATGCTCACTATCCTAACGATGCAGATGGAGAGTTTTCTAAATGTATCAAGTTTGAGAATGGTTTACGTGACGAGATTAAGCAAGGTATTCGGTATCAGCGCATCCGAAGATTTTCTGATCTGGTTGATTGTAGTAGGATTTTAGAGGAGGATCTTGCTAACACTAAGTCAAATGCTCGAGGGTATGTTGATAGAAAAGGTAAACAACAGATGGATCGTGGTAAGCCTTATGATAGGAGTAATCAGAGGTCCAGTGGTTGGAAGAAATCTGGTGGAGGAGATTCTAGTTCTTCCGCTAGGTGCTATAAGTGTGGTGAGACAGGACATCGTATGGTGGACTGTAAGAGCAATGATAAGAAGTGTTTCAAGTGTGGGAAGTTCGGCCATGTGGCCATATGAGTGAAGGTGGTGACTTGTTACAAGCGTGGTGAAGAGGGTCATACTGAGTCCTCGATTGCCCAAAACTCAAGAAAGAGCAAGCTGGTGGTAAAGTGTTTGCATTATGCGGATCGGAGACAAAACCGGATGATCGGTGATTAAAGGTACATGTTTTATTAACATACCTTTGATTGCGATTATTGATACTGGAGCTACGCATTCTTTTATTGCGTTAGATTGTGCTAAGAGATTAAATTTGGAAATTTCTAATATGGATGGAAGTATGGTTATTGATACTCCTACGTCAGGTTCAGTGACTACTTCGTATGTTTGTAGAAATTGTCCTGTTGTGATTTTTGATAGAGGTTTCGGTATGGATTTAGTGTGCCTACCGCTAGAACAACTTGATATCATCCTTGGAATGAACTGGTTGGAATTCAACCAGGTTCATATCAACTGTTTTGAGAAGACGGTCATTTTCCTGAAGAGGTTAAGATTGAAAATGAGGTTATGTCAGTTAAGCAGATGAACTTAGCTGTGAAGGATGATGCAGTTGTGTTTATGTTGTATTCTGCGATAGAAGCGGAAGGAAAGGCAAAGGGTGATGGATTGCCAGTGGTGAATGAATTTCCAGAGGTGTTTCCGGAAGACGTTAGTGAATTGCCACCTGAGAGAGAGGTAGAGTTTACTATAGATTTGATTCCTGGAACTAGTCCGGTGTCGATGGCGCCTTATCGCATGTCGGCATCTGAATTGACTGAACTGAAGAAGCAGTTAGAGGAATTGCTTGAGAAGAAGTTTATTCGTCCAAGTGTTTCGCCGTGGGGTGCTCCGGTGTTATTGGTTAAGAAGAAGGAAGGTTCAATGAGATTATGTGTTGACTACCGTTAGTTGAATAAAGTTACAATCAAGAATCGGTATCCTTTGCCGAGGATTGATGATTTGATGGACCAACTCGTTGGAGCTTGTGTATTCAGTAAGATTGATCTGAGATCTGGATATCATCAGATTCGTGTGAAGTCAGAGGATATTCAGAAAACTGCATTTAGAACGAGGTATGGACATTATGAATATTCTGTTATGCCGTTTGGAGTTACTAATGCACCTGGTGTTTTCATGGAGTATATGAACAGGATATTTCATCCGTATCTCGATAAGTTCGTCGTGGTGTTCATTGACGATATTCTAATTTATTCGAAGAGTGATGAGGAGCATGCAGAGCATCTCAGAGTTGTATTGGAATTGTTGAAAGAAAAGAAGCTTTATGCGAAGTTGTCCAAGTGTGAATTCTGGTTGGAGGAAGTAAGTTTTCTTGGTCATGTAATTTCCAAGAACGGGATTGCTGTTGATCCTACGAAAGTAGAAGCGGTGTCTCAGTGGGAAGCACCGAAGAATGCTTCCGAGATCCGTAGTTTTCTGGGTCTTGCAGGTTATTATCGGAAGTTTATAGAAGGATTTTCCAAACTGGCGTTGCCATTGACTAAGTTGACCAGGAAGGGTCAGGTGTTTGTTTGGGACGTTGAGTGTGAGAAAGGATTTCAAGAGCTGAAGAGGAGGTTGACAAGTGCTCCGATCTTGATTTTGCCAGATCCGGCTAAGTCTTTTGTTGTGTATTGTGACGCATCGCTGATGGGATTAGGTGGTGTGTTGATGCAAGATAAGCAGGTTGTGGCTTATGCTTCGCGACAATTGAAAACACATTAGAGGAATTATCCAACTCATGATTTGGAATTGGTAGCTGTTGTGTTTGTTTTGAAATTGTGGAGACATTATTTGTATGGTTCTCGTTTGGAAGTGTTTAGTGATCATAAGAGTCTGAAGTATCTCTTTGATCAGAAAGAGCTGAACATGAGACAGAGGAGATGGTTGGAATTCTTAAAGGATTATGATTTTGGTTTGAATTACCATCCTGGCAAGGCAAACGTTGTTGCAGATGCTTTGAGTAGGAAGTCGTTGCATATGTCGATGTTGATGGTCCGTGAGTTAGAATTGGTTGAACAATTCAGAGATCTGAGTTTGGTTTGTGAGACTACTCCGAATAGTGTGAAATTGGGTATGTTGAAGCTGACCAGTGGTATTCTGGAAGAGATTAGAAATGGACAGAAGTCTGACGTTGGTTTAGTTGATAAGTTGACGTTAATCAACCAAGGCCAAGGAGGTGCATTCAGAATTGATGAGAATGGTGTTATGAGATTTGGTGATCGGGTGTGTGTCCCGGATGTTGCTGAGATCAGGAAAAGCATTTTAGAGGAAGGACATCGTAGCGGGTTAAGTATTCATCCCGGTGCTACTAAAATGTACCATGATTTGAAAAAGTTGTTTTGGTGGCCGGGAATGGAAAAGGAAATTGCTGAGTTTGTGTATGCTTGCTTGATTTGTCAGAAGTCAAAAATCGAACATCAAAAACCGTCAGGATTGATGGAGCCGTTATTTGTTCCAGAATGGAAGTGGGATGGAATCTCAATGGATTTTGTGTCTGGTTTGCCGAGGACAGCTAAGAATTGTGATTCTATCTGGGTGATTGTGGATAGGTTGACGAAATCTGCTCACTTTATTCCGATAAGAATGGATTATCCGATGGAGAGGTTGGCAGAATTGTATGTTGAAAAGGTTGTGAGTCTTCATGGTATTCCTTCTAGTATTGTGTCGGATCGAGATCCGAGGTTCACATCTAAGTTCTGGACGGGATTGCAAGAAGCCTTGGGTACTAAGTTGCGTTTAAGTTCCGCTTATCATCCGCAGACAGATGGTCAGACGGAAAGAACGATTCAGTCATTGGAAGATTTGCTGAGGGCTTGTGTGTTAGAGAAGGGTGGAGCTTGGGATAGTTATCTACCATTGATTGAATTTACCTACAAAAATAGCTTTCACTCGAGTATTGGTATGGCTCCGTTTGAAGCATTGTATGGTAGGAGGTGTCGGACTCCATTATGTTGGTATGAATCTGGAGAGAGTGCTGTGATTGGACGGAAATTTTCAGCGAGACTTGGAAAAGATTAAGATGATTCAGGAGAAGATGAGGACTTCTCAGAGTCGTCAGAAAAGTTACCATGATAAGAGGAGGAAAGACCTTGAGTTCAGTGAAGGAGAACATGTGTTTATGCGAGTTACTCCGATGGCGGTGTTGTCGAGCTTTGAAGTCAAAGAAGTTGACTCCATGATTTATTGGTCCTTTCGGATTACCAAAGAGTTGGGAAGGTTGCATATCAGTTGCTTTGCCGTGACTTGAATCGCATGATGTTTTCATGTGTCTCAGCGAGGAAGTACATTGCTGATCCGTCTCATGAGATTCGGGTAGATGATATCACAGTACGAGAAAATTTGATGGGCATACGCAAGGATTGAGGATCGGAAGTTGAAACAGTTGCGAGGCAAGGAGATTGCATTGGTAAGAGTGGCTTGGGGAGGACCAGCTGATGGAAATGTCACTTGGGAGCTGGAGAGTCAGATGAAGGACTCGTATCCGAACTATTAAATCGAGGTATGTTTTCGAGGACGAAAACTCTTTTAAGTTGGGGAGAGTTGTGACACCTCAAAATAATGCAATAATTAAATACTTATGATTTTTAATTATTAATTTAATTGAGAACATAATTTATTTAATATATTGGATTATTAAGTTTAATGACGGAATTAATTGGAGGAGAGAATAATGTTTATTTTATTTATGATTAATAAAAGGAATGAAAAGAGGAATAAAATAAGGAAAAGAGGAAAAAAAGGAATCATTTGGAGAAAACAAGACCACGTAGAAGTGAGAAGAGAAAGAAAGGAGGAAAAAGACCTAAGAGCGTCAGAAATCGAAGAACCCACAAGGTAAGGGGTGATTTCGATTGGTTATTGTCTATTATATGTTTTGATTTTGATAGTATAGATCAAAGTATGTTGGAATCTTAGCTTGGGATTTTCTAGGGTTCATGGGTGTATACCTAAGGATGTCAGATTTCGTCAGAATGCATAGATTAATGTGTTTGTATGATATAGGATCTTTACTGACAAATAAAACATGTTATATTGCATATTACTGATGATGAATGGGTGAAATTATGATGTCGGAATGTGTGGCACGTTTTTGGTTGAAGAGGAAAATGATTTTGGGAAAACATGCTGTCAAAACTGAATTTTTGGGTCTGAACGTCGTGGGAACCGGTTCCCCAGTGGGAGAACCCGGGTTCCAGCTTTTAAAATGGTGAAAAATGGGATTTTTGAACTCAGGAACCGGTTCCTGCGTGGGAGGAACCGGGTTCCACGTGTATTTTTCCAGAGGGATGAAAATTTAACTTCTGGGAACCGGTACCCTACCTGGAGGAACCGGGTTCCCCATACATTTTTCCAGGGGCGTGGTATTTTGACTTGTGGGAACCGGTTACTCCCAGGGAGGAACCGGGTTCCACTGAAATATTTTTAAATTTTTCAAAACTTCAAAAATTCATAACTTTCAAACCGTAAGTCCGTTTTGAGCGCCGTTTTGGACGTTATTTCCTAAATTCAATGCTCTATCTTATGAAATGAAAATATTTTAGAAAATTTGAAATTATTTTGGGAAATGGGGTATAATTTCGAAAGATGATGATTATTAACTAACACATGACGATGTATGTGTAGCAGGTGTACTTGGTGATGAGGATACTGATATTGTGTAGGTGTAATAGCATGGTTATGCTATTGTTTGATGTATGCATGATTGGTTTGGATATCATGATTGATTGTTTTGCATGTTTATGCTGATGTTAGATGTATGCATGATTTGTTGATATATCATGCTGATTTTGGTGATTCAGTTATGTTAAATGAATGTATACATAGACTAATTAATGTTGCATGCTATTGATGTGCGTGCATATGCATTATTTTGGTGAAGTTAATTCCCATTGTGCGGAATTTGACTTGGATTGCCGATAACCGATACCCGAGTGAGGATGGGTGGTTAGGCTGGATTCGTGTCCGGGTGTTTATGGACGAATTGATGGTTACTGTATCCGGTTGATGATGGATCAGTGTTGGGTGACTTGGTCACGAAGTCGGTACCGCATGCATTGAGTCTGCATTAGTGTTTGCATAGGATTGTAACATGTTAGGATGTCTTCCAGTGTTGCAATGCCTTTATTGTTGATTGATGATGCATGATGAATTGTATGACTATGGTTGTGTATTGAATTCTGATTGGTATTAAGTGGTGGAATAATATGCTTGCATTATACTATTAATTGAAAGATTTATAATATGCTTTAATTATGAGAAGTCTCACCCTTACTTTACCATTTCAGATTAAATTAGCAGCTGAGGAGTCGGTGAGGATGGCTCTAGAGCTTATCTTTTAGTCCGTGTGTCAGTGTCATGCTCTGATTAGATTGTAACACTGGGGAACGCTTAGTTAAGAGAATCTTTATTGTTTAACAGTTTTGGATTTGAATTTCCTTGAGAACTATGATGTTTTGTTAAAGTTTGATTTTGGTATTCCGCTGTGCAAGACATGGTCTTATAATGATTGAATTGTTGGATGATGATCCTCAGTGTAGCATGGCTACTGTTTGATGGAAAGTTTATTTTATTTATTAATTGTGACATCCCATATTTCCGTGTTAACTCTGATTAAAGATGATTTAGACATTAATTTGATTAATATATTCGGGGTATTTAGATGGGGTGTTACATGACGCGCTAGAGGAATCGAATAGGAATTCGGATCCTCTGGCTCGAAACGATTTACTCTTTTGATTTGTTTATAAAGATGCCGCGAGCATCAAGCTTTATTATTTTCAACACAAGAAAGATGATTTAATGATTATGAAAAAGGGGAAAGATGTTAATACCCTCAATTGATATTGATATGCGTATCGACTAGCGCAAACTAGACGCAACGCATTGGGGAGATTCTGAGTAAGGGGGGATTGTTATATAAAGGGAATAGATGGAGCATCCTAAATATATATAGTTATCTATAGCTTTATATATGAATACGTTTGATATGTTTGTGTGTTTTAATTGCTATTTCTATGATTGGGAAAGTTTCTCCTTTGGGATTTTAAGAAGGTAGATTATGTGGGATCCTAGTGTTTGTTATTATTGTGCTCGCAAAGATATTTGGATCTTCTGCATACATATCCCCTAGTGGGAATCAGAGCATTTGAGGGAGAAAGAAATTTGCTCGCCAAGGATGAGACCTTGTGCCTACGTATTCTCAAAAGGATGTTGAGAAAGTCAGAGCAATCGTAGTTCCCACTTATGCTAGTGGAAAGCAACGGGATGTTAGTAAGAGACAGACAAATGTCATCTTAATGAAAAATGTATCTAATCTATTTCATCACATACATTTTTGAAAAGTTTGACTGTTAAAATCTTTCGTCGTAAGCATAGGTGTTTTGCTTGAGTGTACAAGCGTTACCACTTACATGTTTAAGAAAGATGTTTTGAAAAATGATTGAAATCTTTTAACTGTAAGCATTGGGTGTTTTGCTTGAGTGTGCAAGCGTTACCACTTACAATTAACAGATGTTTTTGTTTGAAAAGAGTTTGAAAAGTTTGAAAAAAGTTTTGACTGTATCTGATGTGATAGATGAGATACTTCTTCCATAGAGATGATAGATGTCTTAATCTCGAGGAGAAATTGATTGGATTAAAGGGATGCTTTTAAGAAGCCCATGGGTCCTTGTATTGTAAGCCCAAGAGGAGGCATTTGAGGGTCATCGAGGGTCATCGAGGTCCTTGTATGAAGCTCGAGGAAGCTATAGGGTATGGTGGCTTTGTGTTAAAAGGATTTCAGGAAAACATCCTTTTGGAATCTGAGTAATTTCAGGAAATTATACTCTTTGGGGATTTTGAAAGTGATTTCACGGAAACCATCCTTCGGGGTTCTATCTTAAGCGCGGTGATTCTTTGTATTAGAAGCCCAATAGGAGGCTGTTAAGAGATTCTTGTCTCTTTCATTGTATAATGCCCAGAGAAGGCTAAACTCAATGAGGAGTTCTTTTGAGCGAAGCCCAAGAGAGGTGACTCAGGGAGTGTTGTCTTATATGAAGCCTAAGCGGAGGCTAAACTCGAGATGAATGAGTTTTCTTATATGAAGCCTAAGAGGAGGCTAACTCATATTGGGAATGAGTTATCTTGTATAAAGCCCAAGCGGAGGCTAAACTCGTGGGGAGCCTATTGATTAGACTAAATGTTATGTTAATAAGCGAGATTATATAAACAAGTATATGGATATTATTCGAGGAGTTTATGAAGGAAATATAAACAATGCATGATGTTTATTTACAAGTGTTTATGAATATACACAAGTGTACGTGAAGCGAGCGTTTAAAAGCAGTAACTTGATTATTTACAAGTTTGAGCGTGTACAAGGAAGTGAATATGTACATGAACGAGTATTTATGTACAGAGAAATGAATGTACATAGGATGGTTGGGACTTACACTGTAAGAGAGGCCCATTGGTTTAAAAGCAGTTTCACAGGGAATAATACTCCTTTCAACACCAATGGTATTCAGTTTATATCTGAGACAAAGCGAGCGAACGACGAAGTGTATACGTGCTTTGAGTATTTACAAAAAGTATCATGTTATGTACAGATAAAAATTTGTATGAAAAGAAATTTGATATGTACAAGGAAATATGTACATAAAAGAATGTTATGGGACTTACACCGCGAGGGAGGCCCATTGGTTTGAAAGCAGTTCACAGGGAATAATGCTCCTTTCAAAAACAATGGATCGGCGTATAAGCAAACGAAAGAAGTTTGTTTATGTTTGAATAAAAATGATGTTATATGTACAAAGATGATTTAAATATGTACATAAAGAATTGGGACTTACACCGTAAGGGAGGCCCACGATCGATTGAGAAATTCGAGAGAAAACGAATTCGGTTTTATCGTTTAAATCGGATCGATCATGGTAAAAAGATGTAAGTTTGATGAAAAGTTTTGAAGAAAATGTTTTGAAAGTGTTTTTGAAATGAGAAGTTCATTTATGATAAGTTTTGAAAAGAATCGGAAGTCGAAAACTTGAAAAATTCACCTTTTAAGGAGGTTTGAAAAAATGCTCAGAACGTCGTTTTCGGCTCGATTAAAATTTAATCAGATGAAATTTTTTTCTGAAAATTTTTGCACTATCATAAAATAGATGTATTTACTGACAAGTGTACAAAAAATCACCTTAAAATAAGGAGTTTTGATTGGTTAAAAAAAATGTGAAAGTTTTGTAAAAAACATGAAAAAATGGAAAAGTTTGAAAAAGAATGGTCTTGATGGGAGTTGAACCCATGACCATTGGGTAACACACGTGTCAGAAAGCCTTAAGGGCGAGCAAGCTACCACTGGGACAAGCGCGTGTTGGTGTTAGTGGATCCAGAGCACGTGTTGATAAAACATTGGAACATTTGAATTTTTAAAAAGCTCAAGAACACGCGCGAAGCTTGTTCTTCATGTTTGATTTTCAGTTTCACAAATTCAAGCTAAAATCTTCATTTCTCAATGAAATTGGATGAAGTAAACATCAAAATTGCTCGGTTTTTCATCACGAATACGAAGGTGGTTGTTAATTGCATTTATATTTAGCCTAACAAGTTTGGATTTCGGGGAATCGTGATGAACCCTAGAACTAAGATTTCAAATGAAATGATGTGTAGTTGATGATTCTTTGATTTTCTTGAGGGCTTATGATCGTTATGAGTGCAAAAACAAAACGGCCATGAGTTTTTTCGTTTAAGTTCAAAGAATTATGATATCACAGTTCGTGTTCATACCTGTGCAAGTGAGAATCGAAGGAGGTGCAAACGTGTTTCCAGACCTTGTTTCTTGATTGCTACAGCACCATCGGCATGTATGGAAGCTAAATGAATGATCTGCTTGTCTTGAACTTGCCTGGATTATGCTACTCAAATCAACCTGCACAGACTGAAAAATGAAACTCGATTTCTTGGTTAGAGTTGTTACAGATGTTGGTTATGGATCTGGATCATATACATGGGGTATATGGAAGGTATTTGAATGATCACAACACAAATTAATCAAGCCAAACTTCAAATTTGCATACTATGGCAGTTTTGGAAAACATGGAAGCATGGCATGTGATTTCTGATTTTTGCTTGTTCTTGTTATGATTTTAAGTTCTAAACAAGTTTAATATTGATATTGAAACATGTTTGACACCAAAGTTAATCATGGTTTTAATCAATTTTCAAAAATGCAAGTTTTGGCAATTTGACATATGATTCTTAGAATTTCAAAGATGGAAAGTGAAAGCATGAACTTGCATTGCTTTGGTGTCTTTTTTGGACTTGAAATGTGATCTATTTATAGGCCAAAAGTTCTGAAAATGTTAGGCAAGAGTACATGGAATTTGGAAAATCAAAGATGCCTTAAGGGGTAAGAAAGGCATTTTGCAAAGGAAAATGAACCTTCCTTTTTTCACCATGTGTGAAATTCTTTCCAACTTGATCCAATCCCTCAATTATTACTTCTCACTGATTTTTATCAGTTTTTATCCTAATTTGGAAAGGTGGAAAGGGTTCTAGAAGAGGAAAATGCAAAATGAGCTATAATTTTACAAGTTTGTACTTGAAAATTATGGATTTTGGAGCTCTAAATTTCAAATTCAAAAGTGTAGCTAGACTCCATAGATTTGAGAGTTATTGGACATTTTGGAAAGCTTTTTTCATGATCTACAACTTTCATGTTTTGAGTTTTTTCCAATTCAAATTGGAACTAGGTGAAAAAATGGCATGAAGTTTGGAAAAAATAAGAAATTTCAACACTTAGAAATTTTTCTAAGTGTTAGAACTTTTGACTTTTTGTTGACTTTTCCAAATTATTTGATTTTTTATGATCATGATGGATCATTTGAAGTATTTTGATGATGGAAAAAGTTTTGTTTTGAAAATTTTGACCAAAAGTCAAAGTTTGACTTTTCTGTGCAGATGAAAATTCATCAGATGTTTCTGAAATTGACTGATGAAGTTTGTGAACTTTTGTGATGTTTTGAATCCAGAAATTAGGTCAAGAGGTTGTATCTAAGATATAATGACCAATCTCTATCCAAAAAAGTAATTTCTTGCTCAAAAAGTCAGAGAATGCCTATGCCCGACCAAAACCCTAATTGGTCGATCCTCGATTGATTAATGAGAAAAATGGATATCTGAGGATTGAAAGTTGTTGATTTGATCAAGATAGATCAAATGAGGTGAGAAAAAACTCAAAACCTAATTGGTTTCCTCTTGAATCAGATGAAAATCTGATGAAACCCTAATTTTGACCTGTGAATGCTACACCCGATTAATGTTGTCTGAACTGTTAATGATGCAATGATGCAGATGTAAGGTGGTATATTAGGTCAAAAATTGGGGTATGACAGATGCCCCTATTTAAGTTTCTTTAACCTGAGAGATGAAGATGAATATCTTCGTTTGGATAGGTGTAAAGAGACTTAAATATCAGAATACGCAAATTTTGGACCTAAGATACCAAAAAATGCGAGTGATGCAAAATGATTGTAAAAAGTTTCACCCAGGTGATATCAAAGAAATGACATGGTGGGGGGAAATTTGTGAGAATGCGTCCCTGCTAGGGAAAGATTGATTCACAAAATATGTGAATGTCTATATCGCTTTGGGAAACAAAGAGATTACCTTCTGTCAGCCTTGTGACAATGTTTAAGGTAAATGACAATGATATTACCAATTATCAGCTCTGTGATAGTTTGTGGTAATGAATTATAAAGATATTACCAATTATCAGCGAAGTGATAACTATAACAAGGTAAATCTTTGAAAAGTTTTCTGAGTATTCAGCCTCGTGAATATCAGACAATAATGGAAACAGATTTCAAAATGAATTTTGAAGATATTACCAATTATCAGCGAAGTGATAACTATAACAAGGTAAATCCTGAGAAATATTACTGAGTACTCAGCCTCGTGAATAACAGACAATAATAGAAATAGATCTCAAATGAATTTTGAAGATATTACCAATTATCAACGAAGTGATAACTATAACAAGGTAAATCTTGAGATATATTACTGAGTATCCAGCCTCGTGAATAACAGACAGTAATAGAAATAGATCTCAAATGAGTTTGAAGATTTTACCAATTATCAGCGAAGTGATAACTATAACAAGGTAAATCTTGAGATATATTACTGAGTATCCAGCCTCGTGAATAACAGACAGTAATAGAAATAGATCTCAAATGAATTTGAAGATTTTACCAATTATCAGCGAAGTGATAACTATAACAAGGTAAATCTTGAGATATATTACTGAGTATCCAGCCTCATGAATAACAGACAGTAATAGAAATAGATCTCAAATGAGTTTGAAGATTTTACCAATTATCAGCGAAGTGATAACTATAACAAGGTAAATCTTGAGATATATTACTGAGTATCCAGCCTCGTGAATAACAGACAGTAATAGAAATAGATCTCAAATGAGTTTCTATTTTCTTGGATACAATCTTGCCAGGGATCTCTCTTTCGAGAAGAAGCGGGCCTCTGGATTGGAAGACACAGGTTTTCTTTTGGACAGAAAGACAACTGCTGGGAAATTTCTCGTACAGTCGTGATTTGACCTTGTTGAGAAGAACAAGCTTTTATGACAAGTTTTGGAAATAAGCGGCTCAAATAATGAGGCTATTGCTTATTGCTTTGTTGATTAGAGACAGAGTTCTATCCAGGAATGAACTGGAAAGAAACGATCAATCAAGACATTGTTCTAAATGAGGAATGACCTTGGCTGGGGAATATGAGAGGAAAGATGTGTTTCTCTGCTTGGGGACCCTGCCGGGGAAAACAGAAAATGTATCTTTTCTGTTTGGAGATAATCTGCTGGGGATATGATATACCCATATGAGTATATATATATAACCAGAAGCAAACATTTTGAAAAATGAAAAAATGCATGAATGATGCTATTATGTATGAATGTCATGAATGTTATGAATGTCATATGCATGCTGACAATACTTAACAAGACACTAAAGAGGTATTTGGGAAAAGGATCACGTCATAGTTCGAAAAAATACTCAACAATATCTACCGTGATGGCGTAGATGTTACTGTAGATGAACATGAGTTGCAGGCTTTAAACTTTCTTGAGAAAGGCTTTTCAATGGCAACCTGGCTGGGGATTTTTCTTAGGATTGGAATACCATCCTTTGATGATCTCTGCTGAGGAGAAGAAAAATTCGGTAGCAGCCATTCTATCCTTCGAAGATTGAAACACTCGTGGAGAAACTGTTGAAGTTCTTTCTGTGTTCATAGTTCAAAGGAGCATTTTGCTTTTGTTTCAAAATTTTGAAGTAAAAATTCATTTAAAACGTTTAGTTTCAAAAAGTGATTTTCACGATAAAAGCGTTATTTTGCAAAACTGAATAAAGCGAGAATTGCAAACAAAAGGCACAAGGCTCAAATTTATTGATAGAATGGTAATTAGCCAAAGGCGTGATTCCATGAACTATTTACAAGAGTTGGAAATGATAATTTATTGGGAAAGGGCTACATTGAAAGCAAATAACCGCTCTTATCCCTAACAACTGTGAATTCCCAAGCATTGCGGAAGAGGCGATTGAAGATCCGTTGATGGAAATTTCTTGATTAATGAAGTACATCTGATTGATTACTTTGTCATTTTGTATCCTTATTTTTTTGCATAGATTTGCCTTTTCAGGTTTTCAATCTATCAGGATAATTTCTGTTTATTGTCTCTAATTTTTGCCTGGACCGCCTTTTCAGGTTTTCAGTCCACCGAGACACTCTTTTTTGCCTAAGTCGCCCTTTTCGGGTTTTCAACTTACCGAGTTGTTCTTTTGTATTTTAGACAAAGTACTTCTTGACTGCATCAGCATTCACAGGATACGGGAGTTCATCACCGTCCATGGTTGTGAGAGTCATAGCACCGCCAGAAAAGCTTCTTTTGACGATGTATGGGCCTTCGTAGTTAGGAGTCCATTTGCCCCTAGAATCTTGTTGAAAGGACAAAATCTTCTTAAGCACGAGGTCGCCTTCTCGGAATTCACGAGGTCGGACCTTTTTGTCGAAAGCTTTCTTCATTCTTTTTTGATAGAGTTGTCCGTGACACAGAGCGGTCAGGCGCTTTTCTTCAATTAAGTTCAGCTGGTCGTATCTGCTTTGACACCATTCGGCCTCAGATAACTTTGTTTCCATGAGAACTCTCATTGATGGAATCTCAACTTCTACGGGGAGCACTACTTCCATGCCGTATACCAGAGAAAAAGGAGTTGCCCCTGTTGAAGTGCGTACCGAAGTACGATACCCATGCAGAGAAAATGGCAGCATTTCATGCCAGTCTTTGTAAGTGATGACCATTTTCTGGACGATCTTCTTGATGTTCTTGTTGGCGGCTTCACGGCGCCGTTCATCTTTGGCGGTAAGGAGATGAGTTATGATGCTCGATCTTGAATTCCTCACACAATTCTTTCATCATTTTGTTGTTCAAGTTTGATCCATTATGCGTAATGATCTTGCTTGGAACTCCATATCGGCAAATGAGGTTGTTCTTGATGAACCTCACAACCACTTGTCTTGTAATGTTGGCGTAGGATGTTGCTTCGACCCATTTGGTGAAGTAATCAATCGCTACCAGAATGAAGCGATGTCCGTTGGACGCTTTTGGTTCGATCATCCCGATCATGTCAATGCCCACATGGAGAAAGGCCACGGAGAAGATAGAACGTTGAGTAGAGTTGGTGGCACATGGATCTTATCTGCGTAGATCTGGCACTTATGACATCTCTTAACGTGTTTAAAGCAATCAGATTCCATCGTTATCCAATAGTATCCTGCTCTAAAGATTTTTCTGGATATTGTGTGTCCATTTGAATGGGTTCCGAAGGATCCTTCATGTACTTCATGGATGATCGTGTCCGCTTCTTGTCTGTCGACGCATCTGAGCAGAACCATGTCGTAGTTTCTTTTGTAGAGCACATCTCCATTGAGGAAGAAATTTCTAGCAAGCCTCCTTAAAGTTTTCTTATCCTTGTACGATGCCCCCATTGGGTACTCTCGTGTTTGAAGGAAATATTTGATGTCGTGGAACCACGGTTTATCGTCAAAGACTGCTTCAGTTGCAAATACGTACGCAGGTCTCTCAAGGCGTCTGATACGGATTTTAGGCATATCGTTCCAACTGTTGACTTTGAACATGGAAGATAGAGTAGCTAAGGCGTCTGCTATCCGATTCTGATCTCGAGGGATATGATGCAGTTCAACTTTGTTGAAGAAAGTCAACAAACGTCTCGCATAATCTCTGTAAGGAATTAGACCAAGATGATGAGTTTCATACTTGTCTTTGATTTGATTGATCATAAGTGTTGAGTCTCCATATATGTCAAGGATCTTGATCCTCAAGTCGATGGCTTCTTCTATACCCATGATGCAAGCTTCGTATTCTGCGATATTGTTGGTGCAATCAAATAGCAACCTGGCGGAAAATGGGATATGAGAACCCTCGGGAGTGATGATGACTGCCCCAATTCCATTGCCGAAAATGTTAACTGCTCCGTCAAAGATTAAGCCCCATCTGAATTCTGGATCTGGACCTTCTTCAGGTAGCGGTTCGTCACAATCTTTCATCTTCAAGTACATAATATCCTCGTCAGGGAAGTTAAACTTGAGAGATTGGTATTCGTTGAGCGGCTGATAAGCCAAATGATCGGCAAGAATACTTCCTTTAACTGCTTTCTGGGCATGATATTGGATGTCATACTCAGATAGCAACATCTGCCATCGAGCAATTCTTCCCGTTAAGGCAGGCTTTTCGAAGACGTACTTGATCGGATCCATTTTGGAGATCAACCAAGTTGTGTGATTGATCATGTACTGGCGAAGACGTTTTAAAGCCCATACCAAAGCACAGCACGTTTTCTCGAGCATGGAGTAACGAGTTTCACAGTCTGTGAATTTCTTACTCAGGTAGTAAATGGCATGCTCCTTCTTACCGGTTTCATCTTGCTGTCCAAGCACGCAACCCATGGATTCTTCTAGCACGGTAAGGTACATGATTAACGGTCTTCCTTCGACCGGAGGGATCAGTATTGGTGGTTCTGACAGATATTCTTTGATATTGTCGAACGCTTTCTGACAATCTTTTGTCCATACGACCTCTTGATTTTTGCGGAGAAGTTTGAATATCGGCCCACAAGTAGCAGTCATTTGAGAGATGAATCTGGAGATGTAATTCAATCGCCCGAGAAATCCTCTTACTTGCTTTTCTGTACGAGGTGTACGCATTTCTTGAATAGCCTTGACTTTGTCAGGGTCAACCTCAATACCTCTTTGACTGACGATGAAACCTAGGAGTTTTCCGGATCTTACCCCAAAGGTGCATTTGTTAGGATTCAGGAGAAGCTGAAATTTCCTTAGTCATTTAAACAACTTCAAGAGATAGCCTATGTGCTCTTCTTCAGTGTCAAACTTTACTATCATGTCGTCTACGTAGACCTCGATCTCTTTGTGCATCATATCATGGAAGAGAGTAGTCATTGCCCTTTGATAAGTCGCGCCTGCGTTCTTTAACCCAAACGGCATTACTTTGTAGCAGAAAGTGCCCCATGGTGTGATGAAAGATGTCTTCTCCATGTCTTCGGGAGCCATTCTGATCTGATTGTAGCCAGAGAAGCCGTCCATGAAGGAAAAGACGTTGAATTTTGCAGTGTTGTCCACCAACATGTCAATATGCGGGAGTGGAAAATCGTCTTTCGGGCTTGCTTTATTCAAGTCCCGGTAGTCAACACACATCCTGACCTTTCCATCTTTCTTAGCGACAAGAACTATATTGGCTAGCCATTGAGGATATTCAGAAGTGACGAGGAAACCTGCGTCGAGCTGCTTTTGAACTTCCTTTTTGATTTTGTCGGCCATCTCAGGGTGAACTCTTCTCAGTTTTTGTTTAACTAGTGGACACTCTAGTTTTAACGGCAAGTGATGCTCCACAATGCTGGTATCTAAACCCAGCATGTCCTGGTAGGACCAAGCGAATACATCGATATATTCCTTGAGAAGATCTGTCAGTTTTCTTTTGACATTGCTGTTGAGTGAAGCTCCGATATTCACTTCTT
Organism: Vicia sativa; assembly: GCA_021764765.1. Taxonomy (NCBI): domain Eukaryota; kingdom Viridiplantae; phylum Streptophyta; class Magnoliopsida; order Fabales; family Fabaceae; genus Vicia; species Vicia sativa. The sequence goes on from CM038794.1 coordinate 7,087,712, forward strand.
TTTTATCTTCTTCAGAACCCAAGTTGATTGCTTCTAGAGGTTCTTTGTGAGGCTGAATGATCCTTTCCTCGTGCTTAAACAGTCGAGAAATCTCATCTGGGATCTCTTCTTCAACTTCTTCCTCAGCGACTTTACAGGGGATTTCAAAGTTGGGAGAGAGCATAGAATTATTGCTTTCAATGGATTTGTCCATTTGTTAATCTGCATATTTGATTTATGTTTGATTAATTAACCTCTTTATCATCATTTTGTTTTTTTTTGCAAGTTAATGTACAAATGTATGCAGATTAAAGATTTTTTATTTTTATTGTGTTTTTTAGGATTATCATTTCCAGAAAAGGGTAAAAAATGTAAATAAACACAAAGTGTAGAAACAAAACAACGCGTTTTATTTATGATTCACGATATGAAACAGGGCCCTAAAATACAAACTCATTTGTCTTGGGCAAGACAAAGAGAGATTATTTAAAAGCTAAACCCTATAAAACATCTCTTTGCTTTGGGTGAAGCGAGAGTTCAAAACAAAAGCAAAGGTAAACTACTTAGAACTAGGAACGTTAGTCCGAACTTCAACAGGTTTCCAGTAGTGGCGAACTCCTTGGAAGTCTAGGTACTCAGGTAATTTTCCGCTTGGTTTAATCCTCGAGTAAACTTTGGTGGTTGACCGAGCAGGCTTTGAAGACTCTGGACGATGGCCCTTGCCTTTTGTGCTGCTAAAGCGATCCTCTTCAGTTTGATTAACAGATTGGGAAGTATGGGATACAGCATGTGTACTTCCTGTTAACCTCTGTGTAGAATTCTGGGGATGTACCCTCCAATCTTCTGAGTGAAGAGACTCGTTGTCGGCGACACTTTCCAAATCGTATCCAGAATCGTACTCTTGCTCTTCAGTGATCATGTTGATATAGTGGTATTTATGATCTGGTTTAACATCCTCGACGGGCGTATTGAAGCATAGACCTTCATTTGGAATCTCGATTGATTGTTGATATTGAGAAGACGTATATTCCTCTTCTGATTGACTAGGAAACTCAAAAGAATCACCCCATCCAGTGGGTTGGATATCCTCGATCCTGATTTTTGAGCTTTCTGGCGCAGTGTATTTCACCATGTAGTCAAATTTTCCGCTTGGTTCTCCCAAGGTATCCCAAACTTCAGCAGGGACAAGCAGATTTTCATTCTTTTGCAGGGATATGCCTTTGAATTGATCAGTTGGAGGATGGTACGGTGCGTACGATTCTTCTTGAGACACATATTCAGTGCAGTTTAAATAAGTGCTCCATTCTTCAGATTCATGTAGATCATCTTCGTCCTCTTCAATGGTAATAACATTAACTTCTTACGGAATAGGGTTCAAGAAACCCCCACTGTGGAATATTTCCTTGATCGGGCGAAGCATTTCGTCCTCTTGCTTGTCTTTGGAGAATACAGGTGTGAACCCGAGTCCGGCTTTTGTATCGTTCTTGACAGGTTTGATTATTTGTCCCCATCCTTCAGCATTGCCATCTTTTACTATCTGGGCAGCCTCTTTATATGAAGAGATAGATGATCTGCTTTTAGTAGATTCATCTTCTAACGGATGTCCTGGGAGATGTGCCCCTTCAACGTCGTTGGCTGTGATAAAAGAAAAACTGGACAAATGGCTTATTAGCAATGCTTGTTCACCATTAATAGTCACGAGTTTCCCATTTACTGCGAATTTCAGCTTTTGATGGAGAGTGGAAGTTACTGCTCCTGCTTCATGGATCCAAGGTCTTCCTAGTAGACAACTGTAAGCAGCTGGCACGTCCATGACCTGGAAAGTAATTTGAAAAGTATGTGGGCCAATTGTCATCGGGAGATCGACTTCCCCAATAACTGACTTTCGTGATCCGTCAAAGGCTCTCACTATTATGTCATTGAACTTCATCGGTGTTCCTTTGTAAGCTAAACGAGCTAAAGTCGTCTTCGGCATTACGTTTAAAGATGAACCGGTATCCACCAATACGTTAGATAGGGAGTCTGATTGGCAAACCATCGAGATATGCAAGGCCAAGTTGTGATCTTTTCCTTCTTCTGGAAGTTCCTCATCACTGAAACTTAGATTATTACAGGCTGTTATGTTGGAAACAATACCTCCAAACTGGTCTGTAGTCACATCATGTTCTACATATGCTTGATCTAGCACTCTCATTAAAGCTTCTCGGTGAGCTTCAGAATTGAGGAGTAGAGACAGTATTGAAATCTTGGAGGGAGTCTACATCAGCTGATCCACGACTCGGTATTCACTTTTCTTGATCAATTTTAGTATTTCATCAAAATCTGGGTTGACACCGGCTTTATCAGGAGAACCATCATTCGTGCTAGGATTGACAACGGGAATCGTTGCAGAATTCTCAGGAGATATGTTAACTGGATTTTGTCTAACAACAGGAACTGTAGGCGGTCTTGGTGGCAACGGAGTATGTACTCGTCCACTTCGTGTTACTCGTCCTATCTCTGTGATATTGACATTAGCTGGAAGAGTTGGCATGGGTTTCTCCTTCCCATCCTCTATCAGAGTTGCATTGTATTGGTAGGGGATCGCTTTACTAGAACTGTATGAAACAGGACCGGGTAGGCAAATCACCAAAGGAGATCTTGGAGCGTTTGAACCATTGTATTCGATCTCCACACTCTTGGGTATATTGAAACAGGGGATTACAAAGTTTACTTCGGGATTTTCCGAGTTGATATCTGAGACAAAAAGCTCATGCGGAAAATGCCCTACTGTATTCACGTCGTGGTCATCTCTGTTTCTGTAGATCTGTAAGTCACCGATATCTAGCAATCGCTGAATGTCTGCTCTTATGGTAGGACATCCTTGAAGATCCTTGAAGAAGATGTTGCAAGCCGCGTAATCATGCTTAGTGAAGGCACCCATTGCACTGTATGTTTCATGGAGACGTACTAAGTTTCCTCTGATCAGATTTATATCTGTGACAAGATATCGATCCGTATTTCTTAATATCAAACTCACCGTATGCCCACTGTGACTGGGAAGTGGATTTGCTTGCACATTTGGATTCGTATTTCTAAAGGAAAGAAGATTAGATTTCACTAATCTCTGCACTTATGCTTTTAACGATATGCAATGCTCAAGGTCGTGGCCTGGTGCCCCTTGGTGAAAAGGGCAAGATACGTCTGTTTTATACCACCATGGCAATTTCTCTGGGATTGGAGGTGGTGACCTTGTCTGTACCAGATTCCTTTCTATCAGCGCAGGTCTGTGTACGTCATCGGTATTGGATCAAATTGCGAGACCCGAGGCGCACGGTTTTGATTGTTAAACTGCTGGGCCTGTTGACGAGGCTGTTGAGTTTGTTGGGTTTGCTGGAATTGTGGAGCAATTTTTGTGTTTGGAGTTGTGTTAACAACGGGTGTTATGGTAGCTACCTGTCGCTGTTGGCTGACATTTTTTTCGTGGTTTCCCTCGGGATACCATTCCTATGTCGTGCTCTTTTTTCTTTGGAAAGTTGGTTCCAATCCTTTTAGTTCCACTAGAGGATCCAACTTCTCTGGTCAGGCGTCCTGTCCGAACTCCTTCCTCTAACCGCATTCCCATGCTCACCATCTCAGTGAAATCTCCGGGAGCGCTAGCGATCATTCGCTCGTAGTAGAATGAGCCAAGAGTGTTTAGAAATACCTTAGTCATCTCTTTCTCTTCTAATGGCGGGTTGACTTGGGCAGCGAGTTCTCTCCATCGTTGCGCGTACTCTTTGAACGTCTCTCTCTCCTTTTGAGACATGGAGCGGAGTTGATCCCGATCGGGAGCCATATCGAGGTTGAACTTATATTGTTGTACAAAGGCTTTACCTAAGTCATTGAATGTTTGGATATTTGCGCTGTCTAATCCCATGTACCACTTCAGTGCGGCACCGGTGAGACTATCTTGGAAGTAATGGATTAACAGCTGGTGATCATCATTGTACGTGGACATTTTCCTGGCATACATTGTGAGATGACTTTGAGGACAGGAATTTCCTTTGTATTTTTCAAAGTCAGGGACTTTGAATTTTGCGGGTATCCTTACGCGAGGAACTAAGCAAAGATCCTGGGTGTTTTTTCCAAACAATTCTTTTCCGCGGATCGTTTTAATTTCAAGCTGCATTTTAAGGAGTTGTTCCTGGAGATTTTCCATCGAACTACGTGAATTTGTGTTATCGCCCGGAATATGGTGAACTTCTTCGTCCATGGTAGCGTGCACTACAGAAGCTGAGTTCGTCATGATTGGTTGAGAAACCGTCATTGTCACTTGTGGAAAGGTTACCCGATGTTGCGGAGTAAGTGTTGAATTTTCTTGCAAAGTAGGTATTTCAAAGGTTGTTTGCACTTGAGAAGTCGGTTGGCGAAGTCCGATGCCAAAGTTGAAAGGCATGCCCATGGATAGCCTACGGCATCTTGAAGAGTGAACTCTTGGCTGCATTGAAGCTGGAGTAGTAGTAACCACGAAATCGCCACTTGATTTTGTTGCTCAATGTCGCTTGTTGACTTTCTTGTTGTTGCTAGCGAATTGACCAAGGCGAGTCTCTCCACTTCTTCTTGTAGTGTGGTTCTGTGCTCTGAGCTCAACATTATCTTGTTCAACTCCTTCCATTATTTTCCTTCTTTTGAGCGTGTATCGTATGTTCGAGTTAGCTATGAGCGTGGTGAGAAACTCTAAGATCGACAACTTGGCGATCTTTTCTTATCATTCAAATCGACCTTTGTGCAAGTTGTTCAAGTGAGATCGAAGAAGGCGATCTTTTCCTATCTGTGCAAGTTGTTCAAATTGTTCAAGTGTTAGACTTTAGACAATAGACTTAAATGCAAAGTATGATGCATGATTATGACTGTAAAGAAAGATTTCCAAAGAATTTACACTAAAAGAGAAATTTCTGGCAAATATTTGGATGGAAAGCATAAGTTTATTAATTATTGAAAGAAGATTACAACAATTGTTTTTTTTTGTTTTTGGAGCATTGCTCACACAAATGATAAAATAAATGATAAAAATTACAAACTAAACTAATTAATCGTCCTCGTCGGATGAAAATCCAAAGGCTTGATGCAGCTTTAACTTCTGGATTTCTTTCCCATAGTGAGCTTTTAGTTCAGCTTTCTCGGCTTTTAGCTTGCTAACGACTTTCTTCCATTCGTCGGGAGTAGGATCGCTGGTTGTCATTTCCTCAAGCTTTCTTTTCCTTTCTTTGATGTATCTTTTGATCGCGTTATCCTTCTGACGAATCTTCTCATCTTTCTCCATGAGCCATTCATCCTGGAAGTAGAGCGTCTTTTTAAGATCTTTGACTTGCTTCTTAAGTTTCTCGTTTTCGAGATCAGTCTTAAGGAACTTGTCTTCCAAAGCTTCTTTCTCAAGCCTCATCTTGGCCAAAGCTTCTTGGTATTCTCCCATAGTCTCGACAGGAAAAATTGTTGATTTGGAAGCGGTTGAGAACATGGGTTCTTCATAAGCGTAAGGCATTCGAAATTCTTTCGCTCTTTTCTTTACCCAAGAAGTGTAGGTTTCCATGGCTACACAATTCTTTGCCTTACCCTTTGCTTTCCTTCGGATGTGATGCCACGCTTTGATCATTCTGGCCTTCAATCCTTGAGAATCCTCTCCTTCATGATAGAAGTAGCTTTCCACCATAAAACCAAAAGGTTTACCAGAGTTTGCGTATCCTAGTTGACGTTTTGCCAAGAATGGGTTGTAGTTGATTCCTCCTTTTGTACCGATGAGAGGTACATTGGCAAATTCTCCTGACTCTCAATGATTTCCATCTCATTTATACGCTAAGGTATGCCAATGGATATAAATCGTTTATAAGAGACATGAGTCTCTTTGACCAATGCCACTCGTCTTTGTTTTTGCGAAAGATAGGAGATTTAGGTAAGTGCGAGACAATCCATTTGAAAAGCAGTACGCACACGATAGTTCCATCCCTTGCGATTCCTATGATGAATGGAAATCGTGTCACCAAGCGGTGGGGCAGGATTTCCAATCGAGAAAGATCCTTATGGCGTTGATATCAATGAAGTTTGGGACGTTGGGAAACAACACCGGTCCATAGAGGAGTAAAGCTAAAATAGATTCAAAGGCTACCCTATTACCAGCTTCAGAGAATTTAAGAGCCTTCTCCATTAGGAACTTTGAAGTCAGTCCTAAGAGTTTTCCTCTGGTAGTTAGATTTTTGTCTATCTCAGATTTCTTTAAATGAGTCATCGTCGCAATGACTGGTGACTTAGGAATGGCTTCAAACCATTGAAAGGCACTTTGTCCGATCTTGAGATACCTAGGATGTGCATACTCTTCCAAAGTAGGCATCAATGATAATCGGGAAAGTGAAGCGATAGGCGGATCGTAGAAGCGAACAAAGTTTTGAGAAGTCCTTCATCGACGTTAGCATTCAGAATAGTTAAAAGAGTTCCATAGCGTTTTCTGAAATCCGAGGGATCTTCTACTAAAGATGCCAACTCTTTCAACTTTCCTACATCAGGAATTCTAAAACTGTATCTCATGGTGAATCTTCCTCTGACGTCCATCACTCTAACCTAAAATATTTTACAAAGAAAAATCTCTAAATTCTTTGGAAATGGGAAGAGAAATGAAGTTTTTGAATGAATGCATGAATGCGGAAAACATGGTTAGTAGTTATACACACGGTCAAGCGTTCGAAGTCACGAGCATGAGGCCAACGATAAGAATCAACGTGGTGAAGTTCTAAGGGCTTATTCATCTGTGAAACGGGTTCTACTGATAATACAGGCTCAACACTCCTCTTTGAAATATTATCGAATTTGTTGAATACTCGATGGTCCAATAATATTTTCAAGAGAAACTACTTTGATCATAGTCTCGCATGACAATTACTCTAGGCTTACACCGAATAATCTGCACTACATCCTAAATGGCGGGATGGGTTATGTGTTCTACAAACCACTCAGCTTCTCAAGTTCTCTTGAAAGCAAAATGTCTTCGCAAATACTTGCTAAACACAAATACTCTCAAAAAAAACCTCCACTGAGCGGGAGATATTAACTTCGTAAGCATTGAGACTTCTCACGTATTAATACCTCCACCGAGATCTTAAAATGTTTCTTAAATCCGGGTTAGGATTTCTTTCCATCAGATGAAATCGTGAAAACACACAATAAAGAAAAACAGACATATGCACAATATGAAAGCTTATCCCCTCTTTTTTTCTTTTTGAAAACAAAAAAAGCTTAGTGCTCTTGGGCAGAGTAACGCGTTTTCTTTTTTTGAAAATCAAAATTTCAGCGTTCTCCCCAGCAGAGTCGCCATTTTTCCTGTTCGCGTTAAAAGGTGTCGCGCTAGAGGAATCGAATCGAGTCGGATCCTGCGGCAAAACGATTTACTCTTTTGATTTGTTTATAAAGATGCCGCGAGCATCAAGCTTTATTATTTTCAACACAAGAAAGATGATTTAATGATTATGAAAAGGGAAAGCATTAATACCCTCAATTGATATTGATATGCGTGCGACTAAGCGCAAACTAGGCAACGCATTGGGAGATTCGAGTAAGGGGATTGTTATATAAAGGAATAGATGGAGCACCCTAAATATATATAGTTATCTATAGCTTTATATATGAATACGTTTGATATGTTTGTGTGTTTTGTTATTTCTATGATTGGGAAAGTTTCTCCTTTGGGATTTTAAGAAGGTAGATTATGTGGGATCCTAGTGTTTGTTATTATTGTGCTCGCAAAGATCTTTGGATCTTCGCATACATATCCCTAGTGGGAATCGAGCATTTGTAGCTCGGATCTCTGAGGATCTATGGTTTGTTTGGTTTGAGGAGAAAGAAATTTGCTCGCCAAGGATGAGACCTTGTGCCTCGTATTCTCAAAAGGATGTTGAGAAAGTCGAGCAATCGTAGTTCCACTTATGCTAGTGGAAAGCAGCGGGATGTTAGTAAGAGACAGACAAATGTCATCTTAATGAAAATGTATCTAATCTATTTCATCACATACATTTTGAAAAGTTTGGTATTAAAATCTTTAAATCGTAAGCATAGGTGTTTTGCTTGAGTGTACAAGCGTTACCACTTACATGTTTAAGAAAGATGTTTTGAAAATGATTGAAATCTTTTAGCTGTAAGCATTGGGTGTTTTGCTTGAGTGTGCAAGCGTTACCACTTACAATTAACAGATGTTTTTGTTTGAAAAGAGTTTGAAAAGTTTGAAAAAAGTTTTGACTGTATCTGATGTGATAGATGAGATACTTCTTCCATAGAGATGATAGATGTCTTAATCTCGAGGAGAAATTGATTGGATTAAAGGGATGCTTTTAAGAAGCCCATGGGTCCTTGTATTGTAAGCCCAAGAGGAGGAATTCCGAGGGTCATCGAGGGTCCTTGTATGAAGCTCAAGAGGAAGCTATAGGGTATGGCTGGCTTTGTGTTAAAAGGGATTTCACCGGGAAAACATCCTTTTGGAATACGAGCAATTTCACCGAGAAATTATACTCTCAAGGTTCTATCCTAACGCAGGTGATTATTTGTATTGGAAGCCCAATAGGAGGCTGTTAAGAGATTTACTGTCTCTTTCATTGTATGATGCCCAAGAGAAGGCTAAACTCAATGAGGAGTTCTTTTGAACGAAGCCCAAGAGGAGGCTGACTCAACAGGGGAGTGTTGTCTTATATGAAGCCTAAGCGGAGGCTAAACTCAGATGAATGAGTTTTCTTATATGAAGCCTAAGAGGAGGCTAACTCATATTGGGAATGAGTTATCTTGTATAAAGCCTAAGCGGAGGCTAAACTCTGTGGGGAGCCTATTGATTAGACTAAATGTTATGTTAATAACTGAACAGTTATATAAACAAGTATATGGATATTATTCACAGGAGTTTATGAAGGAAATATAAACAATGCATGATGTTTATTTACAAGTGTTTATGAATATACACAAGTGTCTGTGAAACGACGTTTAAAGCAGCGTAACTTGATTATTTACAAGTTTGAACTGTGTACAAGGAAGTGAATATGTACATGAACGAGTATTTATGTACAGAGAAATGAATGTACATAGGATGGTTGGGACTTACACTGTAAGAGATGCCCATTGGTTTAAAAGCAGTTTCACAGGGAATAATACTCCTTTCAACACCAATGGTATTCAGTTTATATCGACAAACGGAAGCGAGCGAAAGTTTATCATGCTTTGAGTATTTACAAAAATATCATGTTATGTATAGATAAAAATTTGTATGAAAAGAAATTTGATATGTACAAGGAAATATGTACATAAAAGAATGTTATGGGACTTACACCGCGAGGGAGGCCCATTGGTTTGAAAGCAGTTCACAGGGAATAATGCTCCTTTCAAAAACAATGGATCGGCGTATAAGCAAACGAAAGAAGTTTGTTTATGTTTGAATAAAAATGATGTTATATGTACAAAGATGATTTAAATATGTACATAAAGAATTGGGACTTACACCGTAAGGGAGGCCCACGATCGATTGAGAAATTCGAGAGAAAACGAATTCGGTTTTATCGTTTAAATCGGATCGATCATGGTAAAAAGATGTAAGTTTGATGAAAAGTTTTGAAGAAAATGTTTTGAAAGTGTTTTTGAAATGAGAAGTTCATTTATGATAAGTTTTGAAAAGAATCGGAAGTCGAAAACTTGAAAAATTCACCTTTTAAGGAGGTTTGAAAAAATGCTCAGAACGTCGTTTTCGGCTCGATTAAAATTTAATCAGATGAAAGTTTTTTCTGAAAATTTTTGCACTATCATAAAATAGATGTATTTACTGACAAGTGTACAAAAAATCACCTTAAAATAAGGAGTTTTGATTGGTTAAAAAAAATGTGAAAGTTTTGTAAAAAACATGAAAAAATGGAAAAGTTTGAAAAAGAATGGTCTTGATGGGAGTTGAACCCATGACCATTGGGTAACACACGTGTCAGAAAGCCTTAAGGGCGAGCAAGCTACCACTGGGACAAGCGCGTGTAGGTGTTAGTGGATCCAGAGCACGTGTTGATAAAACATTGGAACATTTGAATTTTTAAAAAGCTCAAGAACACGCGCGAAGCTTGCTCTTCATGTTTGATTTTCAGTTTCACAAATTCAAGCTAAAATCTTCATTTCTCAATGAAATTGGATGAAGTAAACATCAAAATTGCTCGGTTTTTTCATCACGAATACGAAGGTGGTTGTTAATTGCATTTATATTTAGCCTAACAAGTTTGGATTTCTGGGAATCGTGATGAACCCTAGAACTAAGATTTCAAATGAAATGATGTGTAGTTGATGATTCTTTGATTTTCTTGAGGGCTTATGATCGTTATGAGTGCAAAAACAAAACGGCCATGAGTTTTTTCGTTTAAGTTCAAAGAATTATGATATCACAGTTCGTGTTCATACCTGTGCAAGTGAGAATCGAAGGAGGTGCAAACGTGTTTCCAGACCTTGTTTCTTGATTGCTACAGCACCATCGGCATGTATGGAAGCTAAATGAATGATCTGCTTGTCTTGAACTTGCCTGGATTATGCTACTCAAATCAACCTGCACAGACTGAAAAATGAAACTCGATTTCTTGGTTAGAGTTGTTACAGATGTTGGTTATGGATCTGGATCATATACATGGGGTATATGGAAGGTATTTGAATGATCACAACACAAATTAATCAAGCCAAACTTCAAATTTGCATACTATGGCAGTTTTGGAAAACATGGAAGCATGGCATGTGATTTCTGATTTTTGCTTGTTCTTGTTATGATTTTAAGTTCTAAACAAGTTTAATATTGATATTGAAACATGTTTGACACCAAAGTTAATCATGGTTTTAATCAATTTTCAAAAATGCAAGTTTTGGCAATTTGACATATGATTCTTAGAATTTCAAAGATGGAAAGTGAAAGCATGAACTTGCATTGCTTTGGTGTCTTTTTGGACTTGAAATGTGATCTATTTATAGGCCAAAAGTTCTGAAAATGTTAGGCAAGAGTACATGGCATTTGGAAAATCAAAGATGCCTTAAGGGGTAAGAAAGGCATTTTGCAAAGGAAAAGGAACCTTCCTTTTTTCACCATGTGTGAAATTCTTTCCAACTTGATCCAATCCCTCAATTATTACTTCTCACTGATTTTTATCAGTTCTTATCCTAATTTGGCAAGGGGGCAAGGGTTCTAGAAGAGGAAAATGCAAAATGACCTATAATTTTACAAGTTTGTACTTGAAAATTATGGATTTTGGAGCTCTAAATTTCAAATTCAAAAGTGTAGCTAGACTCCATGGATTTGAGAGTTCTTGGACATTTTGGAAATCTTTTTTCATGATCTACAACTTTCATGTTTTGAGTTTTTTCCAATTCAAATTGGAACTAGGTGAAAAAATGGCATGAAGTTTGGAAAAAATAAGAAATTTCAACACTTAGAAATTTTTCTAAGTGTTAGAACTTTTGACTTTTTGTTGACTTTTCCAAATTCTTTGATTTTTTATGATCATGATGGATAATTTGAAGTATTTTGATGATGGAAAAAGTTTTGTTTTGAAAATTTTGACCAAAAGTCAAAGTTTGACTTTTCTGTGCAGATGAAAATTCATCAGATGTTTCTGAAATTGACTGATGAAGTTTGTGAACTTTTGTGATGTTTTGAATCCAGAAATTAGGTCAAGAGGTTGTATCTAAGATATAATGACCAATCTCTATCCGAAAAAGTCATTTCTTGCTCAAAAAGTCAGAGAATGCCTATGCCCGACCAAAACCCTAATTGGTCGATCCTCGATTGATTAATGAGAAAAATGGATATCTGAGGATTGAAAGTTGTTGATTTGATCAAGATAGATCAAATGAGGTGAGAAAAAACTCAAAGCCTAATTGGTTGCCTCTTGAATCAGATGAAAATCTGATGAAACCCTAATTTTGACCTGTGAATGCTACACCCGATTAATCTTTGTCGAGCATTAATGATGCAATGATGCAGATGTAAGGTGGTATATTAGGTCAAAAATTAGGGTATGACACCATGCTCAGGGGAGGTTTCAAATAGGATGTTATCATCATCATGTAGGTGTTACAATGGTAGTATTCCTGGGCGAACCTGACCCTAGAGTTACCTTGACGTTACCCAGACCTTAGTTTCACCCATGAGTGGGGAGGGATCACTATTATCACAGGTACTGATGGTGACTGTTGGTGACTTGATACTGATGGTGACTTGGCATTTTCTGATGGTGACTATGGTCCTATACTATGGAATTTTCTAGCCGTTACTCTGCCCGTGATTTTAATCCCGATGTTTGCATACTAGTTCAGAAACAGTACAACAGATGAACAATGTCATGGAAGTCTTACACCCATTATCAATTCACGATTCACTTGCACCACGTTCAGGTGGTGACTATTTATTCTAATGGTGATTATACTGTTCCAGCGGTGACATTTAGTTCTATTGGTGACCGTGTGTTTCTCTAACACTTGGTTCTCTAGTATTTTCTATGGCATCTTGACTGATGCCAAACCTTTGATCCTGATATATTTATCCTATTCGGGGATTGTATGGCAGTTATCCAGAGGATAATATAGATGTCATCCAATTGCACAGATGTTACCCGTTGTTACGCGGAACTTTGGAACCCATGATCAATGCACTTGCATCATAGCATGTTTATTTCCCAAAAGAAATGTCATAACAAATACATGTGTACATATCTAACCCGCATATGAATTCATTTCATGCATCCATAATAGGTACTTAAAGTCGGACATCTTATATCCAGATCTGGTATTTTCTGTTCAGATTTGCAAGTCTTGACTTCTCAACACTCCTTGATCAGATGGAGCAACTTTGTGGGGAATTGGAATATTCGAAAAATAATTTGGGGTTGTTCATGATGGACATGCAATCTGCAAACCTCGATCCGTGGTCACGGACTCTTAGAAAATCATCAGTTGAAGACCCAATCGAGTTTAATTGTGAGGATTCCAAAAACAATGCCAACAAGGGAAAGTAATCTGATATATGCTGCGTGTGACAGATGTTGTTACTTCTCCCCATCTTGTGGGATCTCCTTCAAGTCACGGAGTAATAAGTGGATCTTTTCCATAATGTTGGGATCGTAAGTTTGCTCGTCAGCAGGTAATTCCTAAAAGCTCGTTAGTAGATATGGAAAAAGCCCGAGAAGCGTGTGGACTTATTTCCAATGCCTTACGCCCAATTACTTCCTCTCCTGTTGGAATTTTAGTGATTAAGCTTCGTGCCCTGGGTCCTCCAACAACAAACCTCTATCTTGATTTTGGTGCAAATTCTAGATGTGTCTCTCACTCTTGGACAATTGGCTGTGATATCGAAGATTGCAAGAGGTTGGAATTCAAAGTCGAGCGCCCATATGACGTCTTTTCCAAAAGTCCAATTCATGATTGGAAGATTTCTTCAAGACTATTTTCTCCCCAACTGAATATCTCTTCCGCGAAGCAGACAATGCTTGGTAATTCAGTATGCAGATTCACTTGGTAAAGCGTTCATCCCATCTTTCGAGAAAATCACATGTGAATATCATTCAGGGGCACGTCTGTCTTACTGTCAGAATTTGAAAGGCGTCAAAGGCCAAAATCCATAACCTCTTCGATATAGGAGAATTTGTGGTTAATCCAAATATGGGGACCTACAGGTAGATCATATTTCATATCCAACTAGAGGTCTGATTGTTCATTCTCAAAGAGCCTCTCTTGAATCTCATGCATGACCAGTGTGCCTTAAAGATCATTTCCAACAGTTGTGGGATGTTCCAGTTCTTGACAATCAGATGATTAATCAAATTAAGCATAATCCACCTGATGAGTCAGAGTATCTGGAGTTAGGAGAATCATAAAAAGAGTTTGGGTGCAGCGCCTATAACTCTAAACCAGTTGTTCCCTCCCTTGCTCGATTTTTCATCGAAGGAAACCAAGCGGATGGATCATTCCATCTCTCTCCACCATGAGGGATTCGATTTTGATGTTAGTGTGATTTCCATGCAGGGGCACCTGGCCATTCAAATGAAAACGGCATGTCAGCCAAAGACAAGATTCAAAACTGGATCAATTCAAAGATTATTGTGTTCACACCAGATTAAAAAAGGGGAATATATGCCTCAATAGTGTTCATACTACAAAGTGCATCGTCAAAAGCAACAAGTCCATACGGAGTCAAGTATCCTCAATGTGGCAATTTCAAAGTTCATATGCATTCTCATTTGTAGACTTTTTTGTATGTTTAGTACTTACTTGTATGCAAAACTTTTTCATCTTTCGAATGTTAATCATAATGCACTGAATATGTTTGTCTTGAATTAATCCATTCGTATTCACTCTTATTTGCTTTACTATGTTTTTGATACCCAACTCTTGTTAATAAAGCAAAGCCTCTAGAGGGAGGATGACGAATAATTTACCAAAAACCTTAAATGGTTTGCTTTCGAGTAAAAAACCTTGTTGACGATGCACTTGCCTTGTTTCAAATCCCCAAACACCAGAGATATAAGGGAGTTAGACCCTCGTTACCCTTCGATCCTTGAAGTAGGAGTTTCTTTTTTGTTCAGAAAAAACCTTCATTTTAACCCGAGGCAGGGTAGTGTTCAGTTAATCTGGCCGAGCGTTCAAAACTCATCAAGAGTGCGCAATTAAAGGATACAACAATGGTTATCCTCCAAAAGGTTGAGAAACCATAGAAGGCAAGCATCGTCTATCAACAATGTGCATAAAAGGAAGACGATACTCCAATGGGTATTCCTCACCCACCATGGATTCAGGCAGTCAAAATCGCTTCCAATCAATCAAAGTCTCAAGATCACACGATTTGTTCAAAAAGTGTGAATATAAAAAAATCCCGCTAAGTCGAACTTGGTGATAAGTTGCTTAGGAAAAAAAAGAGAAGAAATAGCTAATTTTGGGAAAGAAAATTGGAAAGCCGAAAAAGGCGAGGATAATCAAATAAGATCCTCAGTGAAGAACAAAGTCGTGTGATCAGACACCAAAGAAAAAAGCGAGTGACTGTCATGTCCTAGAAACCTCGCTCTCAGCAAAGTCAAAGTTGTGTGACCAAGAAACTGTAGTGGTTCCTCAACCATCAAATTCCTCTTGTGAGAGATGAGTGCTCGCACCGAGTTAACTGAACTTAAGGTTGGAGGATATTATGAAGGGGGTGGGCACCAAATATTTTGAGCCTAAAAATCTTTTTTATTAAAACCGTGAACCAGGCCACGTTACAACCCTATAAAGTCCTAACTGAAGTAGGGTTAATTCGAAAGCAAAACCGTAATGAGAGCATGATAACCTGAATCCTAGGAGGCTTGCTATAACGTTTGAGTTGGTATCACTCCATCTTTTGTTATCTCTTTCATACAAAACTCGATGTTTCGACATCTTCTCAATAAAAGTTTTTACTTCAAGACAAACATAGGATTTTCATTAGAATTATCATTCTTAGGATAAAACTTTATTTGCATATGAACATGTGCCTAAATATCATGTAAGCTTGCATAATGAGCATTAGATGAACCTCTTGATTGTCCTGAGGGAAAAATTTCTTCGAGACTCTATTGAATGGCCTTTTGGAGAATCATCTTAATTTGGGGCAATATCGTCTCGTGACTCTGTTGAGTAAAAGATGATCTGAAACAAATTGTGTGGAAGTTTTTGATGGCCCAAAAATCTCTGTCAAGTAGTGGTGTATTACTTCCAGTTGGTTTGAAGGGACCAATCACTTCAAGTATCTGTTGGAGAACGAAGCACTCCAAGTTGAGAAGCACGGTTGTGTGCTAACATACTGTCGGGATGCAGGTCAATTACATTGAGAAGATGTTGTCATCCAAAGACTCTGTTGATTTCTCATTCCCCTATGAACATGAGTTAAGGAATCATTTGCTGAGACTCTATCGAGCAGGGGCAGTTAATTCAATGGTAGCGCTCCGTCAAGCAGAAAAGGATGTATCAGAATTTGATTACCCTGAAGGGAAGAAGTAGGTGAATACTCTGTTGAGTAAGAGATAATCCAATCTGGGGCAATCAAGTTGGGAAGAATCTCAAGTTTCACCGGTCTGAGGCGATTATGTTGACCAATCTCAAGTTTCGATGATCTGAGGCAATTATGCTGATCAATCTGAAGTTTCTCCAATTTGGGGCAGTTATATCGAGATTTGAAGAATCTCTCAAAGCACTGAGCAATCATGATTCGTCACTTCAGTATGGTTGAAACCACATCCAACATTAGCCAGTCATGGGCAATGTTTCAGAGTTCATGATATTAGGGAAATTTATCTTGATGATACAGATCTCAAACAGTCTTCTCGAGAAAAATTTCTTCGAAAGTCCCTACAGACTGGGGCAAGGAATTATGTAGGGGCGCACCCCCACTTCATAGTTGATCAGGCTAAGTCCGTTTGCAAGTTAAGCGGTTTGTGAATATGAAGAGTGTGTCAGGAAGTTAGGATGGTTATCCTCAGCTCATTAAAAGTTTAAGTCCAGACTGCTAGTCTTTCTTTATTAGAAGTTCAAGATCATTATCTCCAAGAGAAGTCAGGATTGTTATCCTCAGCAAAGATCCCAGGAAGTTCTCTCGGGGTGAATATTCTCAAAAGTCAATCAATCTGAAGCAGTTACGTCGAGATTCGACAAATCTCTGATGAACAAGGTTGTCATGTCACACCTAGGGCACTCCACTATCCATATGTTGTAGGAATATTTTCATGTTTGCGGGTAGTCGATATACCAATGCAAATTTCGACAACATTTCTTCACTAGTAAGCACTGATGAGGCATCCCCAAGTGAAGCTCTACATCAAAAGGTAAGATCAAGGATGGTCATCAACATGGTATCCTTGGTGAAATCCCCAATGCAAGTTGTTGGTGCCTATTCCATGCGAGATTCCCTAGTGAATGTTCGTTGAATTTGCAAATTACTTATGATAGAAGGCTCTAGCCTTCATTCCCCAGTAAAGGCAGTGTTTGAACCATTGGCAGAGGATGTTTATCCCTAGTGAGTTTGAATCTCTTAATATCCCACTATGCCAAAAAGTACATTTGACAGTGCACTTTAGGCAGCGCTACCTAAAGAAAAAAACACATAAAAAGTACAGAAGATACAGAAAAAGCGCTGCCTAAGGGGGGGGCCTTAGACAGCGCTTTTGAAAAGAGTTGCCTAAGGGGGGCTTAGATATATCACTTAATAATGGTTCAGACTCCTTTTCAAAGGTAAAAGTAACCAACCTCACTGCAAACCTTTTTCGCCTACGGGCGCATTTTGTGTTTAAAACCTTTTCAAAAAGGGTGTTCCCTTTCAAATCCAAACAAATTGCTAAGTGTGCGAGCGGCCGAGCATAAGAATTCTTATAGCTGCAACACCAAGCACGAGTTGCAATTGTGAGGATGCAAAATCTAACTTCCCATTAAATAATTTCAACCCACTAAAACATGTGAGCCGAACTACGGAGCTCTGACTTTCCCATTGCACGGGGAAATATTTAGGCATCTAGTCATGGGGCTCGATCGAGCAAAACTTTGTACATACTTTCTTCTTTTCCCCATGTCTTCTTTATTTCACATTCATTGTAGCGATTAAGTGATAGATAAATATAACACACCCATTACATAGAAAATAGTAGTGGATACCATAGAGTACTACGGGCGTGTGGGGTGCTAATACCTTCCCCTCGCGTAACAGACTCTCTTGCTGGATATCTTGGTTGTAAGACCATGATTTCTCCCCCTCAGGTTTACTCGATGTTTTCCTTTCCTCTTGCGGGATAAAAAATGTTCGATGACGACTTCATTGATACAGTTATCCGATGATGTTCAGCCGGTTGTTTCCGTGATCACAACGATCCAACCTATCAAACAAAAATAATTACATCAATAACTTGGCTATGTATTCTCTATATTTTCTATAATGCCATTTGTCATACCCCAATTTTTTACCTAATATACCACCTTACATTTGCATCACTGCATCACTAACAGTTTCAGAACATAATAGATCGTGTGTGGCTTCTAGAAGTCAAAGTCAGGGTTTCTTCAAAATTTCATTTGTTCAAGATATGATCAATTAGGGTTTGAGTTTCTACTCACCTCAATTGATCTATATTAATCAATCATCAACATTTGATCTTCAGATTCCCAACTTTTTCCCCATGATCTATCAAGAATCGACCAATTAGGGTTTTATCGAGGATAGTGAATCATTGACTTTCTGCTCAATGAATGACCTATTTTCTTGGAGATTAATCTTAACATCTTCAATGCAACATCTTGACCTAATTTTTTGATTCAAAACATCACAAAAGTCCATGTTTCTTCATCAGACAAATTCTGAATCATCTAATGAAAATTCATCTGCTCTGAAAAGTCAAACTTTGACTTTTGGTCAATTTTCAAGACCAAACTTTTCAATCATAGAAACATTTCAAATGATCCATCATGATCATAAAAATCAAGAAATATGAAAAAGTCAACAAAAAAGTCAAAATTGAAAAATTTCTAACACTTAGAAAAATTTTCAAGTGTTAGAAAAACATGTTTTTTCCTACTTTCATAGCAATTTTTCACATAGATCCATTTGGAATCAGAAAAAACTCAAAACATGAAAGTTTTAGCCCTTGTTACAAGCTTTCCAAAATATCCAAGAACTTGCAAAACCATTTTGTCTAGCTATACTTTTGATTTTAAAACATAGAGCTCCAAAACCATGGAATTTCAAGTACATGCTTCAAAATTATAAGTCATTTTTTGCAACTTCTCCTTCTAGAAGCCTTGTCATCACTTAGAGGCAGCTTGTAACTGATAAATATCAGTTTGAATGATTGAAGAGTGGATTGGATCAAAGAAAAAAACTTAACCATGGTTAAAGAAAGTAACTTTTGCATTAAATGCAAAAGATTCCATTATGACCTCTTAACCAAGTTGCAAGTTTCCTTCAATGATATCTTTGCCAAATAATTCAGAATTCTTGGCCTATAAATAGAGGTCATTTCCTCAAATTCAAACCACACCAAAGCTATGCAAATCAAGCTTTCACTCTTTCTTTCTTGAATTTTAAGTTTCATAGTTCAAAGTGAGGATTTTGCATTTTGCAAATCTTGTAAAAAACTGAGAAAGATTAGGTGTCTAACATGTTCTAAACACTAAATAGAACTTGTCTAAAACTTAAAATCAAATCAAGAACAACTAAAAATCAGAATCTTTGTTCAAAATTTCAAAGCTTGCACATGATGCCTTAACATCCAAACTTTCATTTTGCTCGAGCTAACTGTGATTTTATCATTCAAACATCATATACACACTTCATATGAGTGATACAAATCATCATCCCTGACCTGTAACACCTCTAACCACGAATTCGAAGTTCACATCAAGCATATGCAGTTGGACTTGGGTTCAGTGGTGCTATAGTGATCAAAGCAAGCATAGTGATCAAACACCTTCCATAAGGTTCAGTGGTGCTATAATGATCATCAAACATCAACTGGAAACACTCCAAAAGGGATTTCGATTTCAGTTTAAAGAGGTAAGTCACTCATACTTCGAACTCTATGATTTATGCATTCCAGTTCAAAAATTGCTTGGCCATATTGTTTCTGCACCTTCACGATCATTAACCCTCGATCAATTGCTTAATTCCATGATCATACAATTTCATATTGATTCTTAGGAATTAGGGTTCATCTGGTCATGTTCATAATTAATCATCTTAAACTAAAAATAAATAAAATTAATCACTACCATCGTGTTCCTGGTTAAAATTCGAGCAAGTTTCATGTTTACAACTTTCAAATTCATTGAGAAACAAGGAAGTTATGAAATCAAAGGATTGAAGAAGATGATGAACAAGTTTGCGCGTGTTCTTGATTTTCCAGAAATTCAAATATTTGCTTTATAATATAATAACATGAAGTGAAATAAATAAACAGATGTATAGCCACCCGAGTGGTAGACAGCACGCTTTTCATGTTCACTTTGCCTTGCCTATGGTCCAGGGTTCGAATTCCCCTGAGACCATTTTGTCACATTTTCACTTGTTTTTAAACATTTTTCAAAGACTTGTTTTTAAATATATTTAATTGGGAGCGTGTAAATGACAAGATTAACACTTGGCTCAGTGGTAAAACTTTTCAAATCAAAGCCAAAGGTCATGGGTTCAAGCCTCCTTAAGACCAAAATCAAATTTTTATCACTTGTTTTCTTCATATTTTTATCAAACTTCAACATTTTCAAAAACCAATCAAAACTTCTCATTTTGAGATGATTTTTTGCACACTTGTCATTTAATATACCTATTTTATGATTATGTCAAAAATCCAAAATATTTTCTTTTGATTATATTTTCATTAAGTCAAGAATGAGACATTTTAAGTACTTTTAAGTACTTTTCAAAGATGTTTCCTTTCAAACTTTCAAACTCAAATCTTTTCAAAACTTCTTGTGAATATACTTCACTTTTCAAAACCTTTTCAAAACATTTTAACAAACTTACACACTTTTTCCATGATCGACTCGATTTGAAGATAAAACCGAACCAGTTTTTTCCTTGAATTTCTTAATTGATCATGGGCCTCCCTCACGGTGTAAGTCTCAATCCTTTTATGTACATATTAAAACTTTCATTGTACATATTCAATCATCTTTGTAAATATTCAAACATAAACAAACTTCTTTCGTTTGTTTTCATTCGTTTGTTTATACACCAATTCCATTGGTATTAAGAGAAGCATTATTCCCGGTGAAACTGCTCTTAAATCAATGGGCCTCCCTCATAGTGTAAGTCCCAACCCTCATATGTACATATTCATTTCCTTGTACATAAACACCCCTTCTGTACATATTCATTTCCTTGTACACATTCAAACTTGTATATATTCAAGTTACACTTGCTTTGAACGCTCGTTTTAAACACTTGTTTATATTTCCTTCATAAACTCCTGTGAATACATATTACACACTTGTTCATATAACTGTTTAGTTATAACATAACAATTAGCCTAACAACTAGGTTCCCCTTTAGCCTCCGCTTGGGCTTTATACAAGATAACTCATTCATCTGAGTTAGCCTCCTCTTAGGCTTCATATAAGAAAACTCATTTACTGAGTTTAGCCTCCGCTTAGGCTTCATATAAGACATCACCCCCTGAGTCACCTCCTCTTGGGCTTGGTCAAAAGAACTCCTCATTGAGTTTAGCCTTCTCTTGGGCATCAAACAAGAAAGAGGAAATCTCTTAATGACCTCTATTGGGCTTCAATACAAAGAATCACCAGCTAGGATAGAACCACGAGAGGATGATTTCCGGTGAAATCACTCTTGAAATCCTAAGAGGATGGTTTCCCGGTGAAACCACTCTTAAAGCCAAAGCCAGCCATACCCTATAGCTTCCTCTTGAGCTTCATACAAGGACCCTCGATGACCCTCGGAATGCCTTCTCTTGGGCTAACATACAAGGACCCTCGATGACCCTCGAATGCCTCTATTGGGCTTACAATACAAGGACCCACGGGCTTCTTAAAAGCATCCCCCTAATCCAATCAATTTCTCCTCGAGATTTAGACCTTTATCATCTCTATGGAAGAAGTATCTCATCTATCACATCACATACAATCACATATTTTCAAACACTTTTCAAACAAAAACATCTCTTAATCGTAAGTGGTAACGCTTGTACACTCAAGCAAAACACCCAATACTTACAATTAAAAGATTCAATCATCTTTTTCAAACATCTTTCTTAAACTCATAAGTGGTAACGCTTGTACACTCAAGCAAAACACCTATAACTTACGATGAAAGATTAAATCAATCAAACCTTTCAAAATGTATGTGATGAAATAGATTAGATACATTTTTCATTAAGATGACATTTGTCTTTGTCTCTTAATAACATCCCGTTGCTTCCACTAGCATAAGTGGGAACTACGATTGCTCTGACTTTCTCAACATCCCTTTGAGAATACGTAGGCACAAGGTCTCATCCTTGCCGAGCAAATTTCTTTCTCCCTCAAACCAAACAAAACCATAGCTCCCTTTAAATCTGAGCTACAAATGCTCTGATTCCCATTAAGGGATATGTATGCAGAAGATCCCAATGATCTTTGCGAGCACAATAATAACAAAACCTAGGATCCCACATAAACTACCTTTCTTAAAATCCAAAGGAGAAACTTTCCCATCAATAGAAATAGCAACTTAAAACACACAAACATATCAAACATATTCATATATAAAGCTATAGATAACTATATATATTTAGGGTGCTCCATCTATTCCTTTATATAACAAACCCCTTGCGGAATCTCCCCAATGCGTTGCGTCTAGTTCGCGCTAGTCGTAATGCATATCAAATCAATTGAGGGTATTGCAGCTTTCCCCTTTTTCATAATCATTTTTCTTGTGTTGGAAAAAATAATGCTTGATGCTCGTGGCATCTTTATAAACAAATCAAAAGAGTAAATCTTTTCGGGCGGAGATTGAATTAAGATTCGATTCCTTCGCGCGTCACTTTTTAACGCGAACACCATTCCCTGTGTATTATAGTATCCTTTATGTTATTCACAACTATATCTATACTTTGAGGACTCCCAAAACAAGATTCATTTCGAAATCTCCAACAGTGGTAAATCGTTTCGGCAACAACTATTTTTAACATCCCAGCTTTTATACCCTTTCCTTTACAACACCTGGTGAGCCAACATATTTCATGGTTCCAAGGGAGAGGGTTGTTCCCTATATTAATGCAATCCAAAATTACACACCAGATGCTCTTCATGACCCTGCAAGCAAAAAATAGGTGGTCAATATTCTCACTGTCATCATAAAAGCAACAATTGCACTCAATAATAACACCAAACTTGGCAATTCTCTCCTTGGCTGCCACCCTTCTATGGAAAACAATCCAAAGGTAAACAAGCGCTCTAGGCCTAGCAATATTCCTTGAAAATAAGTTGTACTAGTCAACTTTATCACATAAACTCATCATGCCTTGATAGACTTTTTCAATCCTACACTTTTGTGTCTCCACATTATGGTCCCAACTATTTTGAATTTTTGGAACACAAGCTCTAGACTTTAAGATACCTTTAACAATCCAGGTTCAGCTCATATTCACATCCATAATCATAACGCCACACTCTTTGATAAAGTAGGTATGTCTCCAGAGCACCTAAAGACTGTCAGTTTTCATCCTCAGATCCCACAATAGCTTAAGCATCGTGACCTTATTCCACCTGTCAAGGTCAAGAATGTTCAGGCCTTCTTTGCTTTTAGGCTTGCAAATGGTCTTCCAAGCTATGGGGTTCTTCATACTAGGACTACTATATATATTATGTATATCTTTTGTAATGATTTTGTGATTACTCACCCTTTCTGCTTGAAAATACTGCCTCTATATGTGGGTAACTTGCAGGTAATCAAGAATAACTTGTAGAAGCTCGAGGATAGCTTTATGAAGTTATTTAGTTACTTTATATTGAATAAAGAGGGTCTTGGTTTGATATCTAACATCGGGGTTGAAGTTGTTTGATTGGAACATTTTGTTCTTTTATTTAATACGAGATTATGAGTTACCTTGTTATGGTGTTTAAGTTGTTGAAATTATGAATTAAAAACGATGGAGTATGGTGATATTTATTGGAAGTATTATAATACAGAAGTTTTGAGACTAAGATTCCATGCAATAGTTTAAAATGCTGTTGATGATATTAATGAAATAATTGTTATAAATGATTTGAAAACTCGTGTTATAGAGCATGATGTTTGATATGACGTTTTATATGACGATGTGACACTCTTATTGGTGATTATGTTTGATTAATATTAAATTATTCGTTGGGCTAGAAGGGTGTTACACATCCTATATGATGTGGATGATGATTACTTAGATTGATATTATAGGGTATTACATCCTCGTTTGGTAGAACCACCATGAAATGAGGTGAGAAAAGTCCTAGTTTCTGTCTATGATGAAGGACCGTCAGATAAGAGGTTATCATATATTTATCCAGAGCTTCATCATTTACTAATAGCGCCACAAGGAAGATGAGGAGAATTATGAGTTTGTTGAGATATTTCGGTCACTACGTGTAGCTTCGAGAGGACCAGTACCAAGGGGTGGACTCGTTATTTATGACGATGAGTCTGAAACATGAACTTCTTTACTTCTTTATTGTTTTGAGACTTATGTATTTTGTTACTTCTTTAATATTTTGAATATTTTGAATATATTGTTTCAATTTCTTTCATCAAAGCAAGATCTCTATCAGTCAAAATCACATGTGGCCAAAACCCCTACTTAGTAAACAACTATTTCAACCTATCTAATACCCAACAAAATTTATTTGTCTGCTCATATTCCATATAGGCATACCAACTATTTCAAACAAAGGTTGCCTATACTTGTGTGTCTTGTACATGTTGTCCATATTCAACACAATAAAAAAACATATTCAACAACTTCACTGATTCTGAATGGACCCAAAAAATATCTCTCACAACTTCCGACTCATCTTTTTTCCTACTCCAGTAAACATAATATAAATCATCTATCAGCTTAATCAAATGTTGCATATTTGTTCAAAAAAAAAATGTTGCATTTTTGTTCTATGACCATATATCTTTTGTAACTTACTCTTATATTTATATATTAGCGTGATTCGAGTAACATTCTCCAGATCTCACTCTAGCAATGACAATAGTATGTGTCTTGGTGGAACATGACGTTTTGTCAAATCAACAATATGTTGTTGTTCATCTGCATTTAGTCGACCTACGAACACATGACCTTCAAATGTATCAGGTAAACTATGATTGTGAAGTCCACGTTTTACATCAATCTTTCATCCATAACTATCTTTTGACGGTGTTGACCTAATTTTAAAAGGACAACCACATTTCTTACTAGCACCTTGTGTTTCACTATCTCATTCTTTGTATTTTCCACGTATATAACAAGCAAATATTAATTTGTCACTTCTTCCTTGTCTGTTTTGATATCTAAACGAGTAATTATAACCGTCACTTTATTCTTGATTTCAATTTTCCTAATCCACTTGTCACCTCTTCTCGTGTAGCAAATCTGTGTAAAAAATATTTAAGTGGTATCTACGCATGTCTGATTTTTTCGCATATCACCAAAGGAATAAGAAATATCTATATCTGTTAAATATAATAAAATAAATTAACAAATAAAGAAATAAAAAATAAAAAAGCTGCATACCGAAATGATTATGACAAAGAAATCCGGTTGATAAATAAATCAAAACCAGAAAACGTGGATGAATGTTTTCGAGTTGGTGCAAATAGTGAACCAAAATAGAGTAAAATTATCCGGTTAGAATCTATAAATTGAATTTCAATTAGTCAAGTTATTCAATTAAAATTTGTGAACCGAATTTCAAAAGCCAATTTATCCAGTTAGTGCAAAAAAAAACCATAATTAATGTAGTAAAATTTTCTGATTTAAAATATTAACATACTCGAATTTTTCATTGTAAGTAATCCGATTTACATAAGTGAGATTCACATTAATCAATTTTGAATGACTCAAATAAATAGTAAAAAAACAAAATATTAAAGTCAAATTAAAAAAAAAAATCAATTTAAAATATTTTCAAAATTATTAAGATAAGGGCAGAGTAAAATTTTCATCTCTTGGTTTTTGAATTAATATAATTGTCTTTTGATTAAAAAAAGTTATTATTATCGCTTTATTTAAGATTAAAATATATTTTTGTTTTATCGTTTGTCTACACATCATCAATCAACCGTTTAAACATTAGCGAAAAGCAAGCACCAAATTTACGACTTTATTCCGAAATGCTTGAGTTTATACACAAGTACTTTCTTTATTTCAAGTTATACAAGCCTGAAAAAAATCATGAACTTTGTATTGCAAGTAAAATTAGGATCAAAATAATACAAGCTAGCATCCTTACAATGTAACCTTACTCCTTCTGGCTATAAAGAACAAAGTAATCGTAAAACTATACCAATTAATTCCCTTAAAAATTCATAATCTAGTTGGCTCCAATAGGAGGAATAATGAACTAAAGTGAGGATGCATCTGTGCAGTGTTCCCAAAACCTCTTAAACTCACCAACAAATACTTTCACTATCTTGTCAATTAATCAACATATACTTCCACTATTTCATCAACTATGATTCTTATAATATGGCCTCTGGGATCCCAAGTTTGCCACTGAGATATAATTGTGTCGGAATATCGCATTTGTGGATATTGGAGACTGTTTCTGGTTTTGACATTGTTAATGATCCTGTCAATGCTAGCAAAGGCTCCAACAATAGAGTTTGGTTATCACTTTCTCTTTCATTCTCCTTCCTTATTTCTTCTACCAAGGCTTTGCCTGTGTCAATACCTGTTAAGCATTCAAAGAGGGAAATAAAATAAATTCATAATCATTTGTGAGGTCTTAGGGGCCATTGCGTATTAACAATTAATAATACAAACTTGAGATAGCACCTCACCTGCGAGATATCCGCCATGAACATAGCCATTAAATCTTTCACTGGTGTGCTCTCCGGTGAAAAACATGCGACCCACAGGAGCCTGAAACATGTAAAAATTGACAATATGATTAACTTTGGCATCTTTAATTGCATATATATTTTCTTTAAGTAAAGTTTTATACATGAACAGAAAAGGGAACAAATTAAAAGGCCTAACAAAAACAAAAAAACAGCATAGGATCTTAAGAGCACAAAGCAAATAACCATCTATTATATTTGAAATTCCAATTATCAAATTTACAAGGAAGCTTCTACATTATGAGATATTGATTTTGTTGGATTCTCCTCTGGTTTCCTATTCATCGATAAGCAAGGGCAACATAAAATGATTGTAACATCAAATAATTTGATTCATAATTGAAAGGGAATTTAGTAATAGTAGTATATGTGATGCGAAATAAAGGACATTTAGGTACAGAAGATTGTACTGTACTCTGACCACACAACATTTTTTATTTAGAGGAAGATTGTTCAGTAATGAAACCTAACAAAACCAAATTATATTAAATTCAGAGCCTAATTAAATGAATTATATAGTAACAAGTTGTAAGATCCAGGTCATCTTCAATTTTTGTCTTTGCATGCACTGATATATATAAAGACAAGTGTAGCTATTGCATCAATTGATATATAGTATTTAAGAACATATAATGTATTCAAAAGGGAATTGTCAAACAATAATAAAAAAATATGAAAATTCAGCACGATAAGCAAGCAAACCTTAATATTATGAAAAACTTTACGATTTGCGATAATAGGGTAGTTGCTGTAGCTGCCACGCTGAAACCTGTTATTAAACCAGCGGGGAACGAGTATATCAATGGCGTCTGGGATATCGGGTCCAAACATATCCCTGAGCACCGCCATAGCTTCTTGCAAGGTGTCATCGTTAGATTGAGCTTCCACGCGTTTTGATTCTCCATTTGTCAAAGTCACAACTAAGATATTGGAGCCAGGATATGCGTTATCCATGTGCTGGTAACAAACAAATCAGCAGATAAGTGATTTGGATGAGTAAGCAGAGAGATCCTAGATAATTATTCTGATTCTATGCTTGGTGAATAAGCAAAAGGACTAGACAATACAATCACCAATGTTATTATTTGATTCTGAATTCAATTATTTTCATATACACCGCAAAGTTTAGATCCAAAGTCAATGCATTATTGCATCGGGTTTGAGTATTGCCAAGAATGGAAATGAGCAAATTTCTACAATGTCTTATAACCCAATTTTCTCCCATTTATAATAATATTAGTTTGAAATATGTTAGGTTACATAATCTTCCATATGAATAAGAAAACAATCAAGGAGCAGCTCATATTACCAAACTTACACAGATCACTCCAAGGGAATATCAACATTACAACAGTTCAGAAAGATAACGAATCAATTAATATTTGTTAATTGTAGTAAGATGAAAAAACTATTATATCTTTGTTATTCTTCCTAGGAAAATAATTAATATTATCAATATAAGACAAATATAATAGGTGTAGCTGATCAGGATTTTTTTTCATGTGTGCATTAAAAGGTCAAAATTACAACTCCAACATATAAATAAATATCTAGGACAGCTTGCATAAATCAGGGAAGGGGAATACAGCTAAAGCTATTCCTCCATATATAAAAAAAAACTGTTTTTTTATCAGTTTTAGTCATAGGCTATGGAATTGCACCAGACAAGAACAAAATATACAAATGGAATCCAAAGCTAATCGTGAAAGACTCATCATGAAATTGATTTTGGCCATTCCAAAAGCCAAACTAGACATGCACTTAGATTTGGAAAAATGTAATCAGACTGACGAGTACATAAGAAATTTTGTTTATCTTATGACAAGTACTTAACGTTTGACCCTAGTGCTTAGCCCCAATAAGAGGATACAAACAAAAGCCACAATTATAAATTAATTATTATTGGCTTGACAACATTATTTAAGCCACTTCATTAAAAATCAAGTTCTATTTGGCAGCAGAAGATTAAGATGAAGCATGTGACTCACATGCACAGCAGATAAACAATGAAAAGGAAGTACTATTTAAACTTCCTATTTTAATCCTTAGCATCAAGACAAGCAAGACGATCCTTTTTATTATATTTTTACAATTAGCAAGCAAGACAATTAATCATTGCTTTTAGTTTATAGTCTTTAAATCATCTAAAAGCAAGTTGCAAATTTCAGCTTGATCCGTAAAAGGTTAGGTAAGCGGCAAGTACCTTGATGAAAAATAGAATTGACAGCATATCAATTTTTACATAATTTTGATTTGAGCCAAATTTAGGGTATGTTTGGATTAGGATATTTGAAAAGCTATAAATGTTCCAAAAATTGAATTAAGTCTGATTGAGATGTTTTATGGTCATTTATCATGCTATTCTTTCAAAATTTTAAAACTTAAATATATACTACTAGCACATAACCCTCCAAAACCTTCCATCCAAACACACTATTGCCTTTCTAATTCAACTCATTTTCCATAGAACTTACCTAAAGTCATGTTTTTTAGTAGTTTTTTTAAATAGGCAAATACAACCTAAAAAATGAACTGATAATAATTAAGGAAGAGATCCAACAAACCTGCCAAAATGTGTAATAGCCTCTCCGCTCGTGAGCATAGATGAAGAATTCCTTTTCGGGTCCACTTTGCCAAAACCTATAGGGAAACTTCAGGAAGATTTTGGTGTACACCATTACATCACATTTCTCGATGGCATCCAATTTCCACCTCTGTTTCATTATTTTATTCATCGTGGAAGTATTGAATCAGACAAGTATATACTTGCTCAAGAAGACAAAATATAATAATAACATCATTGAAAGGATGATTAGATGACTAAAACACAAATGAGTTTCATAGAAAAGACAAATAACCTCAATGATATACCATATCCTATAATTGTTTAATTTAATGACCTCACATAATTCCATACATTACGTGTTCGAATGAAAATGTTCTGAAACTTAAAATTGACAATTAAGTATTTAAGTTCTTCAGACCTTAACTAATCAAAGTGCCCATGTAATTATGTAAGCTATGATTTAACCTACATGAATAACAAGCAATATGTCACTCTCCTACAATTTTCCCTTTTCGTAGGTCAAACAGTTAAGTGGTTAAGACCAAGGTTTTAAAAAACGGTTCGTTACCGCAAAATGGCTGCGAGTCACGACAAAATGGTATCGGAAGGTGCCGATACCTATACCGTTATTCACCGATGCGATAAAGAACGAATTGTGGTTAATTCACACCACGATGGCCGCAATGAGCATTGCAACACCTGTACCGATCGAAACCGTGAAAGAATTTATGCGATCAAGATCATTATATAAAAACTTGGTTCAGGCCATATTACTACAATATTTTCTGAAGTTCTAATTAACTCTAGTGGCAGAGCATGTGTCCTAATCCAGGCTTCTGAAAATAATGAAGTATGCATTAGTTTCTCTACAAATGAAATATCACAGTTTCACATAGTTGCACTTGTTCATTGAAATTAGTTAAAGTTTCATTTATTTTTTTTATTAAATTAAAGTTAGAAGAAAGCAATCATGTCAACAATTATAAAGGAGTACTACTACTACTAGCATTATTCTAAAGAACCCATAATGCAGTTATGTGGATTGACCAATTACATGTGCAAGTAGGTGAATTCCTCTGTCCACGTGTCAACCTAACCAATAGGGGTAATAGACCTTCAACAAGTAGACTGTGGATCAATGATACCGTGGATCATGCCATCCCTGGTTTAGGCATATGAAGACACCTAGAAAATCTGCCTTATGGCGTCATCAACCAGATAGTTTAATTTAATACACCCTCTGACTCAAAATAAGTGTTTTTCTAACCACAAAAATTTGTCTTAAAATAATTGTTTCTTTACTTTTCCAATGCAACTTTTACTAACTTTACCCTTTATCTACACTTTTTTCAAGATATGACAATATATAACAACCAATAGTAGTTAAGGGTAATTTTGTAAAAATATTATTTTTATTGACTCAATCATTACATTTCTTAATCTGTGTGTAATAACCTTAAACGACATTTATTTTGAGACGAAGGGAGGACAACAAAACCTAGCTATCCCTACATTACATTAGTACCAACCAATATTTAAGACTATGGGGCCACAACCTGTAAACAGAAGGGAAACTCCTGCTGTAGGGAGTAGGGACCCTTACAGTAGACAGATAGAGCCACACCTAGAGATTCCATTCTAACCATGTTGGGGGCAAGTTCTCAAATTAATGGCCTTAAATATCAGAGTGAGAAGCACGAGGTGTTCATATATCCGGGACCAATAAATGAATCCCACATCATACAATTTTCTACTACTAGCTTGCTTGATTACATTGGACTCCTTAGAATAAATAAAGAAGAATTATGTAATGAGAAAAAACGTACAGGTAAGGGTGGACTGAAGTCAAGTAGATCGCTTTGGAGAACACCAATGCTAACAGACAGAATCACATAATTAGCTTCATAAACACAACCATCCTCCGTGATCACCCTAACACCACTTCTTGAATGTTGCAATTCACGGACGACCTGTATAATTTCATGCAAAAAATTGTTCAGCTCAAAATTCTCCACATTATTATCAGTACTAGTACTATGGAGAAGAAGTTACTGCCTAGTAAAATGAACTCTTATGACAGGACAGTAAACAATTGCAGTCAAAGGGAGAAGTAAAAACAAAGCCCCAAACAATTATTATCTCATGAGAATCTGAGTAGTCAAGCCTTGAAATCAATCAATGAATTCAAGGAAAGATTTACGTATTACAGAGGAATCTGAACCAGATGCTGATTTATTGGAGTTTTGTGAATAAAAAACATTTGTAGTAGTACAGACAAACTTTTTTGTTGTCTCGAAATTTAGCTGTTACAAGTAATTACTACTAGTACAAAATTACTACTAGTAGATATAATTTCCATATCAAA
This sequence comes from Vicia sativa, assembly GCA_021764765.1. Taxonomy (NCBI): domain Eukaryota; kingdom Viridiplantae; phylum Streptophyta; class Magnoliopsida; order Fabales; family Fabaceae; genus Vicia; species Vicia sativa. The sequence continues at coordinate 7,119,176 of CM038794.1, forward strand.
GGAAATGAAAGGTTAAGTATGATACACTTATTTTTACTAAATAAATGAAAAGTAAATAATCTACAATTATCGAGTTTATCATCTTTTTAATCTGGGTTCATGCTAACTTGTATCTTTAAAAACTCAAGCTAAGGATATTAAAAATAGAAAATTTTAGTTGGATAAATCGATGTTTATAGATTCAAAGAATTGAATATACACGTTTCAACATAATAGATTGTTAACTTGTATAGCACATGTTAACATTAATTTTTATTCTTTATTAGAAGTGTTGTACGTATTTGAATGTCATATCTAGGTTAGTTACAATTCAACCAAAACAAAACAACAAACATAACAAATCTATTATGAATCTATGGAAAATTTGACGTCTTTTTGCTCTAATCCAACTTGCCCACCTTTAAAGACAATCATGAGAGTAGGAAACAAATTTAACATTTTATATTTAAGTCATTATAAAAAAAAACTAATTTTGTAATTTAATACTATAAAACATATAAAATGAGGTTGCAACATTTGCAAGAAAAACTCTTTTACATGAAATAAAAAATCTTTTCACATCGCTAGAAAAACAAAATCCCTTTAAGTAATCAAATATAAGGAAAATGAGAAACTATGACACAACATTCATTGATTTCTAATCTTCTAGCAGCTACTATGACCCAATATAAGAATGGGAAACTGACAAGTCTCATTTCTTCACTATATTGAAAGCTGAGATCAAACGACACATCAGCTTAATTCATTGAAAATGGGTCAATTCAAATAGTGTACTGGTAATTGAAATCGAAACTTTGGGACCTACTCCCTAATTTATGAGATATAGTATAAAAGTCCTTAAAATGGATTGAAATAGAGGACATTAATTGTGGGTCAAATTTTGCATGTACTAGTAAGTGGAGGTCCTCTAAATATAGATGCACTCTAAAAGTTGTAACCATTAACACTTCTGGAATCAACGTGCTTACTTAGTCTCAGTCTTGAAACGTTGAAATGGAATAGAAATTCTATACTATAGGGAAGTGTGTCTAAAAAAATGAGAAGAAATAGAGAATTTTGTCATGATCATAACTTGAAATTATATTTTACACATTGACTCTTCAACAAAATAAGTCTGCCTATTATTTAATCAATGAAATGCGGCATGGTCAAATATTTGTTTAAAGCTGACTTTATTCATATCTAACATTTTATATTGATTTTATATATTTTTCCTTTTTCTCTTTGTGATGTATGAGAAAATCATTCCAGAATATTTTTAAACTCACCTAAAAGAAATTGTCATGGTTTTAAAAAAATAGTTTCTGAATATTTTTCTGAATTGTCATTGAAAGTTATTGTTATGCCACATGGGTTTTAATAAATAATAAAAAATTTAAATTTGTACTACATATAAATTGTTTTTATTTCCCTTCTTCAAAAAGCAAATGATTTGGAAGTTGAGTAACAAAATAAACAACTTCAGTATTTATACTATTTTGTTATATGGTTTAAAAGTCTTCTCAACTAGTACTAAACCTTAAAATAAAGTTGTCAAAAACTTCACGAAAACATATAGGGGTTGACAAAAATATCCAATTCCATTTTTACAAGGAAAAAAAATACTTAAACAGTTTTGAAATGTCATTATCTGTAGAAGTCCTAACACGGGACAATTGAGAGCTGAAGTAACAGACAACGAAAGAAGATAACAAAATAGCAAAAGGGAAAAAACAGAAGGCGCAAATAAAAACAAAGAGAGATTTTTTTTTCACCTTAGCTAAATGGTGAAGCAAAAAGACAACCCAACAGAGTACTGACTACTGACACTTAAGCAGGTAGGGGCCAACAAAATATCCTTTTTTAACAAAGAAAAAAATTCAAAGTATTTATTACTAAGAATTGTAGTACCTTATTGAGTTTGAGACGATCATCCAAGATTTTACCCTCTGATGTGAAGAGAAAATCTTCAGCCATTTTGTATAGTAAGTAATCGTACCCTCTTTCGTCCGCTACCAAAAACTCTCTGTCCCCAAAATCTATATATGTAGATATTGGTTCCACTTCTGCATTAATAATTTCCCACTTAACTAATCTCCAATTCTAGAATAGTGACAAAAAAAATGTACACAATTTTAACTAGTAAACAAACCATATTCACAATCACAATGACCCCTAAAAAGTGATCCTACTATTTTTCATGGCATAACATAACCCCTTTTCAATTTCAACATTTACAGGCTGAGATAGTGATTTATTACAATTTATAAACCCCTAAACACAAATTTGAAACTTTTTCATTTTTGAGTAAATACAAAAATCATTATGAAACAGGGGCCTAATCTAGTCAATCAAATTATAGATATTCTAACATAATTTAAAATTATAAAATTTTAATCAAAACCGTTGTCTGTCCATCCGTAATTGTAGATTACAATGACACCAATAAGTTGATAATAATCTTTAAAAGTAGTTGCTAATAATAAAAATCATGTCTATGACAAAATAGTAATAAAAAATATTGATATTTATACAAAATATTGAAATAAAGAAAAAATAGTGATTAATTCAAATCGCGACGACCACAATCATTATCAAAACTCTTGTAAGGATCAAAATCTCAACGACCACAATTATTATCAAAATCTTTGTGTAGACTGAAATCGAAAAAATCTTTATGCAACCGAAAACATTATTTAAAACGAATATGAAAGTAAGTGTGTGATGTAAATATTTGATACAACAAGTATAATTACCATGATTTTTAAAAAACGTTGTGACAAAATAATATCAATATCCCGATATTATTCACCATTTTTATGTTAAAAATTAATTCTTGATAATTAACATTGCAATGACAATAACCAATGTTAAATATATGTACATAATAAAAATCGTAAAAACTTTATCTCGCCATGACCGCGATAGTTATTTAAAACCTTGTCACTTATTTTTCATAATCTGAAAATTAACAGTGATAAATAAACAACACTTACCTGCCATTTCGAAATCATGCAAAATGAAATCAATGGCGAGTTCTACAGGCGTCTTCGGCGTCCTACAACAGTAACAGTGCACAAAAGAATTATTAACAACATAAAGAAACAAAAGAGAAAAAGCAAAAGAAAACATTTCAAAAAGGAAATAATTGAAGCTATGATTAACGATTACAGAGTCCCAACAGAATCGCTATAACGGCTGAAAACGACACGAAGAAAATTCGCACTTACGAAAGCGGAATCGTGTCATCGATGGCTTCATCTTCCTCTTCGTTCCTCAATTTCTGGATCGCTGAGTCAACCGCTTTTTTGTATGAGTCAGCAGCGATTCCACTCGGAATCAACTTTCCACTACAATGTAACCGCCACAAAAACAACTCAGCACACAATGAACAAAACGCCGTCGTTTAAACGTAAAATATATAAAAATAAAAAGAAAAGAAAATTAAATAAAAACGGAAACAAATGAAAACGAATTTCTCAGTTATCGCTTCAACCTCACAAAACTGAAAAGTAAAATCATGAAACAGAGCAACTAACTCAACGACGTCGTTTCACCAAAAAAAATGGAAAATATCAGAAACAGAACAAAGAATGAAACGGCGTCGTCGGCACTGCAAATTATAACCGTAACCGTAAATGGTTATGGCAGCAAACAAAACGGCGTCGCAGCACTGCGAATTATAACCGTAAACGGTTATGGCAGCGAACGAAACGACGTCGTCGGCGGTATGAATGTGAGTATTTTGGCGGACCTTTGATCGTAGATGTTATAGCGAGCATTGCTATAATCAGAGAAGCATGTTCGGAGATTATGTTCAACGGCGAGTTCCCAAACAGGATTAGATTCTCGGCCTCCGACGCCGGCGATCCATCCGGCACCGAGTTCCACCGACACGCCACCGAAACATTCCTTACGGATCCTGCCGCCGATTCGGTCCGAAGCTTCAAGGATTAGTATATCCTCTACGCCGTTCTCGGCCAACACTTTCGCTGCGGAGATACCTTCAAATGAAAATCAGAAAAGAAGAAAACTCAGTGAAAGAAAGTAATAATTGAGAAAGAAAACAAACAGCTGTGGTGGTTGTTGTGGAGAAATAAAGTGGCGGTTCGTTGATTGGATATGTGAATGGTGAGGTGGCGGAACTCACCGGAGATTCCGGCGCCGATGATTATGACGGAGGAGCGAATGGAGGAGTCCATGAATGGCAGTACAGTGTGTGTTGTTTGCTTTGTGTTTATGATTTGTTTGACACGAATGGAGGAGTCCATGCGGGAGTCGGTTTATATAGTTTTCTTTTTAGCTTTTTTACTATTTTTTTTATTTATTATTATTATTAAAAATATTTAGGGCATATTTTTTTCAAGGATTAAAAATATAATTCTTAGAATGTTTTTTGAAATATTATTCCTTAGAATTTTATTTCCGTTTTCTTGTGTTAGCAGAAAAAATTTAGTTTTCTTGAAACATTTATAAAATATACTTAACTTATAATTGAAAATATTAAATAAATGAATTGAAATATGTGATAGTGAGAAGTTGTGAGTGATAATCTCTTATTATTATAGGTATGTAAGATTTTCATCCTATAAATGAGAATAGAAAATAACAAATGCATGTGTAAAATGAATTTTTGTGAATAAAAAGTTCCTAGATATAATTTTGAAATCTTGAAACAAACATGAAAATGAAAAATATTCGGTCCATATTTCTGAAAATAAATTTGTCATCCATTAAACAAATACCCTTTTATCCTAAATTTGTTTTAAATTGTGATAGAAATTAAAAAATACCACGATTTGGTATATGCAATTGCGATCGAAAAAAGGTAAGAAATTAAAATAGGATTGAAATTAGGACGTAGATAACTGCAATTGAAACGGAATTGGAATTATTTAATAACAAAACCTTGGAAGTGAAAAATATTACTACCTCTGTTCCTATATATAAGAGACAATTCATTTTTTAAATTCATTGAATAATCAATGTATTTGGTCAATTAATAGACTAGGTACATTGATTATTCAATGAATCTAAAAATTGAATTGTCTCTTATATATAGGAACGGAGGTAGTATGTTTTATTAACACTTAATTATTAGACTAATTAAAAAAAAGTTTTAAAATGTGATAAAGACGATCACGATTCGATATATACAATTGAAAAAAGAGAAGGATGTGTTGTTTCATGAATTAAATTTACCATTCTCAAAATATTATTCTTAAGAATGTTATTCCTTAGATTATAATTCTCATCAATTTGTTTGGTAAATATTTTAGGTTCCAAGAAATATTTTGAATAATTATTTTATTAGAATTTTAAAATTTAAATAATAAATACAAAGATATCAAAATAATATATACTAGTGGTAGTTACACTTAGTTATTTTTTATTCTCATAAAAATAAAAAAATTCCATCCTAATAAGTTTTTTAAATTTCATGAATAAATTATACTTCAAAGAATAAAAAGTACTAAGAAATAAATTATTAAAACTTCAAATAAACATGTGAATATGTCACATTTTTAAGAATTTTATTTGAACCCATCAAATAAATACCCTTAAGAAATTAAAAAAGTTTGGAACCATTTAACAACTGCAATTGAAAACGGATTGGAAATATTTAATGGCAAAATTGATCTCCGTATATTGGTGGAAAAAATTATAATTTATTAATATTAATTATTAGACTGATTAAAAAATTATTAATTTTTTAAAAATTATACTTTTATTATAATAAATTAATGATACTTTTTGTTTGTTTTTGTTTTCAAATATGCATGTATTGTGGAACTTTAAATTTGGGTCTAAAAAGGCATGCCAAGGAACGCGGGTTTAATTTTGGACGGTTTATGTGATGTTGTGGCATGAAGCACTTGATTAGCCAAAAAACCATCACGAGGTCTTTTTCTTTTGATGTTTTTCTGTTAAAGTTGTCAAATTTATTAACGAACATACTACATAGTGTTATAGTAGCAAACGTATTATAGCATACGTGGGAACCTTGCCTTGATTATAGAGAGTCGTGAGATCCTTGGACACCTCAAGAAGTAAAGTATTTGTAATACTGTTATAAAACAAATGATGTTGTGTTAGTGTAGGATTTTTCCTCCCACCCCTCACTTGTACTTGACACCCCCTATTAACTTGACACCCCCTATTTTGTATGAAAAGTCAATTTTTGACATCCCCTATTTTGTATGAAAAGTCAATTTTCTTCAAGTTTTTTTCATTATTGAAATTTTCGGTACAGCCTGTATTTTTCAAAAATTTGGACGATACCGGATTTTTCGCAATTACAAGTAAGTGTCTGGTACTTTTGTTAAAATTTCCGATATCACCTACTGTAGATTCCAAAATATCCGATTTCGCTTGGAAATTTTGAAATTTACGGTATTTTTCATTGGTACTCATACTGGAAATTTTGAAATTTCTGGTATTTTCTAATTTTTCAAAAAATTCTTTTTTTCATGTTTCTTGACTTTGTTTGCAGTGAGGACTAGAGGCAGAGACAGTTCTATTTCAGGCAGGACTATTGATCGAGCTGATGTTATGGCTCGAGCAGCAGATGAGGCACAGGCCTCAGAGGCGCAGGGTGGTTGACGTCGTCCGACCAGTTCTCGTCGGAAACGAATGGCTAAGCAGGCCGTGACGGGATTTCGTGCACCTCGTCGACAGGTTGCCAGAGCTTCCATGATAGTTATGGACCCTCATGTTCCTATAGTGGAGCAGGTAGTTGTACCGGAGCCGGTGGTTCAAGCGTCGGTTGTTGAGGAGCGGGTTACGAAGGTGGTGCAGGAACCTGTACAAGAGGTGGTGCAGGAGCCTATGCAAGAGGTGGTGCCGGAGATGGTTCCGAAGGTGGTTCAGGAGGTGGTGCTGGAGGTGGTTCAAGAGGTGGTGCCAGAGGTGGTTCAGGCGGTGGTTCAGGAGCCAGTACAGGAGCCGGTTCTGGATACAGACACCACGATAGGTCCATCTGAGCCATCAGTGTGTACTGATGGTGGTTTCCCTGGAAGACCTTCTGACAGGTCCGTCTTGACAGGTTATACTGACCATGTCGCGTATAGGATATGGCAGGGCGATGTAAGTATTATTGGTTTGGTTTAACGCTTAATGTTTTATTTGTATTACACTGTTGATGTATACTAATTTGTTGTAATTGTGTTGTTTTGTTTTAGGAGCGTCCTACTTTGAAGGTCGTTTCTCATGGGTCAAAGTTGAAGAACTTCCCCGAGACTCCGATGCCTGAGCAGGCGAGGAGGATAGTTGAGGAGTTCATACTTGAGGACTTTGTTGGATGCTCATTGACGATGTTGGACGCCCCCTACTATCAATTTTAGTTGAGAGGTGACACCCAAAGACATCTTCCTTCCATCTTCCATTTGGGGAGATGACGATCACTTTGGATGACGTGGATGCTCTGTTCCACCTACCGATAATTGGTATGTTTTTCACACTAGTTCATAGGGATCAGGCGACAGTAGTGCGCATGGTTGTAGATGCGTTTGAGGTGGAAGATGCGAAGGTCCTACAGGAGTTTGGCGAGACTCGGGGATTTCACCTTTGCATGTCTTGGTTGAGGACTACGTATAAGACGTTGGTGGAGGCACGTAGGTTTCAGGCTGCCGCTATGGTGTACATGCTACATCTGGTGGCATGTACTTTCTTTGCGGACAAGTCTGGAGTGTACATTGATGTCTGTTACCTGTCTCTATTCATCGCCCTAGACAGTCCCACTTGGGCTCGGGGAGTGGCGGCATTGACGATGATGTACACAACGTTTGATGTTGCTTCCCGTCCTGATATTAGACAACTTACTGGCTATCTTAGTGTCGGCAAATCTCAACCATTGAAAAAACAAGATAATGAAACATACTAGAAATTTCAAACTTTTGCAAAATTTCCGGTATAGCAGAAATTTCAAAATATTCGTGTTTTTGCAGGAAAAACTTGTATATCTGTATTTAGGGATTTGGAGGCTCAAGCTAAGTATCTTGAAATCCAAGCTAATGAATATCTTACTTATCCCGCCGACAGGAGCCCTATATATACAGTGGTTACGTGACTTCCACGTTTTAGCGCCAATAATGGCTCCCAGCTATGTAATTGAATCATCTTAAAGATGCATAACATCCTGCCGTTCTAGAAATGATGACTTCAATGTGTAACGCGTGCCACCAGGATTAATGTGGCAGTTTCCTCCTGCTTGTCCGTAATTGACCTACATCATGACAATAGGTTAGCACACAATCGTGCTTCCCAACTTGGAGCAATTTGTTCTCAAATAAATACTTTAAGTGATTGGTCCCTTTAAACCAACTAGAAGTAATACACCACTACTCGATTGAGATTTCTGGGCAATCAAAACTCCCACATAATTTGTTTCAAATCATCTTTTACTCAAGAGAGTCACTAGACGACATGCCCCAGATTAATATGATTCTTCAAAAGGCCATTCAACAGAGTCTCCAAGGAATTTGCCCCTCGGGAAAATCAAGATGTTCATCTGATTCTCATTATGAAAGCTTCCTTGATGTTTAAGCACCTGTTCATATGCAAAGAATGTTTTATCCTAAGAATGATAATTCTAATGCAAATCCTATGCTTGTCTTGAGACAAAAACTTTTATTGAAAGGATGTCGAAACATCGCATTTTCTGTGCAAGAGATAACAAAATATGGAGTGATATCAACTCAAAAGTTATAGCAGACTTCCTAGGAGTCAGGTTACCATGCTCTTGTTACGGTTTTGCTTTCGAATTAACCCTGCTTCGGTTAGGACTTTTAAAGGTTGTAACGTGGTCTGTTTTACGTTTTTTTAGAAAAAAAGATTTTTAGGCTCAAAATATTTGGTGCCACCCCCTTCATGATGTTCCCCAACCCAAAGTTCAGTTAACTCGGTACGAGCAATCATCTCTCACAGGAGGAATTTATGATGGTTGAGGAAACACTGCAGTTTCTTGGTCACACTGTAATACGGTGAACTGACTTTGAGATTTTTGTATCGCAAATGTGCGGATATCAAGAGTCGCCACTGTCATACCCCAATTTTTGACCTAATATACCACCTTACATTTGCATCATTGCATCACTAACAGTTCAGACAACATTAATCGAGTGTAGCATTTATAGGTCAAAATTAGGGTTTCATCAGATTTTCATCTGATTCAAGAGGCAACAAATTAGGGTTTGAGTTTTTCTCACCTCATTTGATCTACCTTGATCAAATCATCCGCCTTCAATCCTCAGATATCCATTTTTCTCACTGATCAATCAATGATCGACCAATTAGGGTTTTGATCGAGCATGAGCATTCTCTGACTTTTTGAGCAAGAAATGACTTTTTGGCTAGAGATTGGTCATCATATCTTAGATACAACATCTTGACCTAATTTCTGGATTCAAAATATCACAGAAGTTCACAGACTTCATCAGTCAATTTCAGAAACATCTGATGAAAATTCATCTGCACAGAAAAGTCAAACTTTGACTTTTGGTCAAATTTTTCAAAACAAAACTTTTTCAATCATCAAAATACTTCAAATGATCCATCATGATCATAAAAAATCAAAAAATTTGGAAAAGTCAACAAAAAGTCAAAAGTTTCAATACTTAGAAAAATTTCTAAGTGTTAAAATTTCTTATTTTTTCCAAACTTCATGCCATTTTTTCAACTAGTTCCATTTTGAATTGGAAAAAACTCAAAACATGAAAGTTGTAGTTCTTGAAACAAGCTTTCCAAAACGTCCAAGAAATCTCAAATCCATGGAGTCTAGCTATACTTTTGAAATTGAAACATAAGGCTCCATGAACATGGTTTTTCAAGGTCAAAATTTCAAATTATAGGTCATTTTGAGATTTCTTCATCTAGAAGCATTGCCACCTTGCCAATTCAAGTTTAGAGCTGATAAATATCAGCTAGATATAATTTAGATGAGATAAGATCAATTGGAAGATTTTCACACATGGTAAAAAGAGGAAGCTTCCTTTTTCCTTTTGAAAAAGTCATTCTTGCCCTTTAAGGCATCTTTGAATTTCCAAATGGCATGTCCTTGTGCCTAACATTTTCAGAACCATTGGCCTATAAATAGAGCATCATTTCAAGTTCAAATTACACCAAAGCATTGCAAATCCATGCTTTCTCTCTACTTCCTTGAAATTCAAAGCAACATAGTGCAAAAGTGAGAAGCATTGCAATTTTGAAAATCTGTAAAAACCATGATAAAATTTGGTGTCTAACATAACATATAATCAATATGGAACATGTTTGAATCATAAAATCAACACAAGAACCACTGAAAACCAGAAATCACATTTCATGATCCAAACTTTCCAAAACTGCCATAGCATTCGAATTTGAAGTTTGGTTTGCACAAGTTGTGTTCTGATCACTCAAACACCTTCCATATACCTCATATACATGATCCAAATCATCAGCAACTAACTGTAACTGCTTAAACATAGAATTCGAGTTTCCATTTTTGAACTGTGCAGGTAGACTTGGCTGGAGTAATCCAAGGTGATTCGAGGCAAGCAGACCATCCATATAGCTTTCACATGGGCCGATGATGCTGTAGCAATCGAAAAACCAGCTCTGGAAACACTCAATCATCTTCTTCGATTTCAACTTGAACAGGTTAGAACTCGAACTTGGATATCATGATTCTTTGAACTTAAATGCAAAAACTCTTGGCCAATCTCTTTCTGCACTTATCACGATCATAAGCCCTCAAGAAAATCAAAGAATCATCAACTGTGCATCATTTAATTTAGAATCTTAGTTTCTAGGGTTCTTCGTGATTCCAGAAAGTCAAACATGCTAGACCAAAAATAAATGCAATTAACAGTCACCTTCGTATTCCTTGTTCAAAACCGAGCAATTTGCATGTTTATTTCATCAAATTTCATTGAGAAACAAAGATTTTAGCTTGGATTGAAGAATCTGAAAATCAATGGAAACGAAGAACACTGCGCGCGTGTTCTTGAGTTTAAAAATTCAAATTTTCCAATACTTTGTTTACACGTGTTTCTGATTCCTAAACACAAACTCGCGTTTGTCCCAATGGTAGCTAGCTTGCCTTTAGTCCTCTTTGCCACGTATGCTACCCAATGGTCATGGGTTCAACTCTCCACAAGACCATTTTTTTTAAAACTCTTCATATTTTTCATGTTTTTTTACAAAACTTCACAATTTTTTTAACCAATCAAAACTCCTCATTTTAAGGTGATTTTTTGTACACTTGTCAATAAATACATCTATTTTATGATAGTGCAAAAATTTTCAGAAAAAACTTTCATCTGATTATATTTTAATCGAGCCGAAAACGACGTTCTGAACACTTTTTCAAACCTCCTTTTAAGGTGAATTTTTCAAGTTTTTGACTTCCGATTCTTTTCAGAACTTCTCATAAATAAACTTCACATTTCAAAACACTTTCAAAATCATTTTTCAAAACTTTTCATCAAACTTACATCTTTTTACCATGATCGATCCGATTTAAACGATAAAACCGAATTCGTTTTCTCTCGAATTTCTCAATCGATCATGGGCCTCACGGTGTAAGTCCCAACTTTTATGTACATAATTATTTCTTTGTACATATTCAATCAATATCAAGCATGAATAAACTTCGTGTTTGTTTTCGTCGCTTGTTTATACACCAATTCCATTGGTATTAAGAGAAGAATTCTTCCAGTGAAACTTTTTAAACCAACGGGCTCCCTCACGTGTAAGTCCCATAACATTCTTTTGTGTACATAATATTTCTTTGTACATATCAAACTCTCTTCAGATACATACAAATTTTTATCGGTACATAACACAGATACTTTTTATACTCAAGTACAGACAAACTTCGATCGTTTGTTTTCACTTCACTTGTGTATACAAAAACCAACATTCTTTGTACATCTTTTCCTTGTACATATCAAATACTTTTCATACAAACTTTTATCTGTACATAACACAGATACTCTTTGTAAATACTCAAATACAGATAAATGTCGATCGTTTGTTTCTGTTTCTTCTGTATATACATTGAATACCATTGGTATTGAAAGGAGCATTATTCCCTGTGAAACTGCTTCTAAACCAATGGGCCACCCTTACGGTGTAAGTCCCAACCTTCCTATGTACATCCATCTTTGTCTGTACATAAATATCTCGTTCGTGTACATATTTATTTCCTTGTACACAGTTCAAACTTGTAAATAATCAAGTTACGCTCGTTCTAAACGTTCGTTTCACAGACACTTGTTTATATTTCCTTCATAAACTCTTGTAAATAAACATCATGCATTGTTTATATTTCCTTTATAAACTCCTGTAAATACATATCACACACACACACACACACACACACACACACTTGTTTATACAACTGTCTAATTATAACATAACAATTAGTCTAACCAATAGGTTCCCCACAGTTGTAGCCTGGGCTTTATACAAGATAACTCATCCCCAGTTGAGTTTAGCCTCCGCTTGGGCTTTATACAAGATAACTCATCCCCAGTTGAGTTTAGCCTCTTCTTGGGCTTTATACAAGATAACTCTCCCCATAGAGTTTAGCCTCCGCTTAGGCTTCATATCAGACAACACTCCCCTGTTGAGTTAGCCTCCTCTTGGGCTTCGTTCAAAAGAACTCCTCATTGAGTTTAGCCTTCTCTTGGGCATCATACAATGAAAGAGATAGGAAATCTCTTAACAGCCTCCTATTGGGCTTCCAATACAAAGAATCACCCGCGTTAGGATAGAACCCAGAGTATAATTTCCCGGTGAAATTGCTCTAAAATTCTAAAAGGATGGTTTCTCGGTGAAATCCCTTTTAACACAAAGCCAGCCATACCCTATAGCTTCCTCTTGAGCTTCATACAAGGACCCTCGATGACCCTCGATGACCCTCGGAATGCCTCCTCTTGGGCTTACAATACAAGGACCCATCGGCTTCTTAAAAGCATCCCTTAATCCAATCAATTTCTCCTCGAGATTTAGACATCTATCATCTCTATGGAAGAAGTATCTCATCTATCACATCACATACAGTCAAAAGCTTTTCAAACTCTTTTCAAACAAAAAACATCTCTTAATTGTAAGTGGTAACGCTTGTACACTCGAGCAAAACACCCAATACTTACAGTTAAAAGATTCAATCATCTTTTTTCAAAAACATCTTTCTTAAACATGTAAGTGGTAACGGTTGTACACTCAAGCAAAACACCTATAACTTACGATGAAATATTTTAATCAGTCAAACTTTTCAAAAATGTATGTGATGAAATAGATTAGATACATTTTTCATTAAGATGACATTTGTCTGTCTCTAACTAACATCCTGTTGCTTTCCACTAGCATAAGTGGGAACTACGATTTCTCTGACTTTCTCAACATCCTTTTGAGAATACGTAGGCACAAGGTCTCATCCTTGGCGAGCAAATTTCTTTCTCCCTCAGACCAAACAAACCATAGATCCTCAGATCCGAGCTACAAATGCTCGATTCCCACTAAGGGATATGTATGCAGAAGATCCACAGATCTTTGCGAGCACAATAATAACAAACACTAGGATCCTACATAATCTATCTTTCTTAAAATCCCAAAGGAGAAACTTTCCCAATCATAGAAATAGCAATTAAAACACACAAACATATCAAACATATTCATATATAAAGCTATAGATAACTATATATATTTAGGGTGCTCCATCTATTCCCTTTATATAACAATCCCCCTTACTCAGAATCTCCCCAATGTGTTGCGTCTAGTTTGCGCTTAGTCGTTACGCATACCAATATCAATTGAGGGTATTAAATTTTCCCTTTTCATAATCATTAAATCATCTTTCTTGTGTTGAAAATAATAAAGCTTGATGCTCATGCATCTTTATAAACAAATCAAAAGAGTAAATCGTTTGAGCCGAGAATCAATTCACGTTCAAATCCTCTAGCGTCACCTTTAACGAATAGGAAAATGGCGACTCACTGGGAGTACTGAAACTTTGATTTTCAAAAAATGTGACTCGCTCAAGAGCACCAAGCTTTTTGTTTTCAAAAGGAAAGAAAGGGATAAGCTTTCATATTATGCATATGTCTGTTTTCTTTATTGTGTTTCGCGATTTCATCGATGGAAAGAAATCCTAACCGGATTTAAGAAACATTTTAAGATATAGATGGGGTATTAATACGTAAGAAGTCTCAGACTTACGGTTAATATTCTCCTCTGGAGGTTTTTTGGGGTATTTGTGTTTAGCAAGTATTTGCAAAGACATTTTGCTTTCAAGGAACTCGAGAAGTCGAGTGGACTATAGAACACATAACCCATCCCGCCATTTAGGATGTAGTGGAGATTATTCGGGCGTAAGCCTAGAGTAATTGTCATGCGAGACTACGATCAGTAGTTTCTCTTGAAAAATATTATTGGACCATCGAGTATTCAACAAATTCGATAATATTTCAAAGAGGAGTGTTGAGCTCAGATATCGATAGAACCTGCTTCACGTGAATAAGCCCTTAGAACTTACCCACATTTGATCGTTGGCTTCATGCTCGTGACTTAACGCTGACCGTGTGTATAACTACTAACCATGTTTGCGCATTCATGCATTCATTCATTCAAAAACTTCATCTCTTTTCCCATTTCCAAAGAATTTAGAGATTTTTCTTTGTAAAATATTTTAGGTTAAAGTGATGGACGCCGAGGAAGATTCACCAAGAGATACAGCTTTAGAATTCGATGTAGGAAAGTTAAAAGAGTTAGCATCCTTGGTAGAAGATCCTCGGATTTTAAAACGCTATGGAACTCTTTTAACTCTTCGAACGCTAACGTTGATGAAGGACTTCTCAAAACTTTCGCTCGCTTTGACGATCCAATCTATCATTGTTTCACTTTCCCGATTATCGTTGATGCCTACTTTGGAAGAGTACGCATCTTAGGTATCTCAAGATCGACAAAGCGCCTTTCAATGGTTTGAAGCCATTCCTAAGTCACCGTCATTGCCACGATGACTCACTTAAAGAAATCGAGATAGACAAAACCTAACTACCGGAGGAAAACTCTTAGGACTAACTTCAAAGTTCCTAATGGAGAAGGCTCTTAAATTCTCTGAAGCCGGTAGTATGGTAGCCTTTGAAGCTATTTTAGCTTTACTCCTCTATGGATTGGTGTTGTTTCCCAACGTCCCAAATTTCGTTGATATTAACGCCATAAGGATCTTTCTGATTGGAAATCCCGTTCCCACTCTGCTTGGTGACACGTACATCTCTATTCATCATAGGAATCCTCAAGGAGACGGAACTATCGTGTGTTGTGTACCTCTGTTTTTCAAATGGATCGTCTCGCACTTGCCTAAATCTCCTATCTTCCGCGAAAACAAAGACGAGTGGCATTGGTCAAGAAGACTCATGTCTCTTACAAACGACGATAATCATTGGTATACCTTGGCAGACAATGAGATGGAAATCATTGAGAGCTGTGGAGAATTTGCCAACATACCTCTCATCGGTACAAAAGGAGGAATCAACTACAACCCATTCCTGGCAAGACGTCAACTCGGATACGCCAACTCTAGTAAACCTCTTGGATTTACAGTAGAAAGCTACTTCTATCATGAGGGAGAGGATTCCCAAGGTTTGAAGGCTAGGATGATCAGAGCTTGGCATCACATCCGAAAGAAAGAAAAAGGTAAGGAAAAGAATTATGTAGCCATGGAAACCTACACTTCTTGGGTAAAGAAAAGAGCAAAGGAATTTCGAATGCCTTACGCTTATGAAGAACCCATGTTCAAATTAACAACCGAATACCTTTGGCCAAGATGAGGTTTGAGAAAGAAGCTTTGGAAAACAAATTCCTTAAGACTAATCTTGAGAATGAGAAGCTCAAGAAGCAAGTCAAAGAGCATGAAAAGACGCTTTACTTCCAGGATGAATGGCTCATGGAGAAGGATGAGAAGATTCGTCAGAAGGATAACGCAATCCAGAGATACGTCAAGGAAAGGAAGAGAAAGCTTGAAGAAATGACAACCAGCGATCCTGCTCCCGACAAGTGGAAGAGAGTCATCAACAAGCTAAAAGTCGAGAAAGCTGAACTAAAAGCTCACTATGGAAAGGAAATCCTGAAGTTGAAGCTGCATCAAGCCTTTGGATCTTCATCCGACGAATTTTATCATTTATTTATCATTAGCAATGATTGTTGTAATCTTCTTTCAATGATTAATAAATTCGTGTTTTCCATCCAAATATTTGCCAGAAATATCTCTTTTAGCATAAATTCTTTGGAAATCTTTCTTTACAATCATAATCATGCATCATACTTTGCATTTAAGTCTGTTGTCTAGAGTCTGATACTTGAACAACTTGAACAGTTTGAACAGATAGGAAAAGATCGTCAAGCTGTCGCGTCTTAGAGTTTCTCGACCGCGTCCACAGCCAACTCGAACGTACGATACTAGATCAAAAAGAAGAAAAGTAATGGAGAATTTTGAACAAGAGAATGCTGAACTTCGTAGTACAGTAACAACACTGCAAGAAGAAGTGGAGAGACTCACATCTTTGGTCAACTCATCACACAAGAAAGTCAACAAGCAAGATCGAAAATAAAACCAAGCAAAGAACTCAGAGGACACTACTACTCCATTTTCAGCTGTCGCAGTCAGTAGTTCACCTTTCAGTATGCCAGAAGGCTATCCATGGGGCATGCCTTTCAACTTCAGCATCGGAGCTCGCCAACCGACTTCTCAAGCGCAAACAACCCCGCTTGAAATACCTACTTTGCAGCAAAACGCTACATTCACTCCACAACGTGGAATAACTCTTCCACAAGTAACAATGTCGGTTTCTCAACCGATCATGTTAAACTCAGCTTCCGTAGTGCACACTACCATAGACAAAGAAGTTCACCGCACTCAAGGAAATAACGCGAATTCACGTGGTTCGATGGAGAATCTCCAGGAACAACTCCTCAAAATGCAGCTTGAGATAAAAACGATTCGAGGGAAAGAATTGTTTGGGAAAAACGCCCAGGATCTGTGCTTAGTTCCTCGCGTAAGGATACCTGCAAAATTCAAAGTCCCTGATTTTGAAAAGTACAAAGGGAACTCCTGTCCACAAAGTCGTCTCACGATGTATGCCAGGAAAATGTCTACATACAACGACGATCACCAGTTATTAATCCATTACTTCCAAGATAGTCTCACCGGTGCCGCACTGAAGTGGTACATGGGTTTAGACAGCACGAATATCCAAACATTCAACGACTTAGGTGAAGCCTTTGTCCAGCAATACAAGTTCAACTTGGATATGGCTCCTGATAGGGATCAACTCCGCTCCATCTCTCAAAAAGAAAGAGAGACATTCAAAGAGTATGCGCAAAGATGAAGGGAAGTTGCTGCCCAAGTCAACCCACCATTGGAAGAGAAAGAGATGACTAAGGTATTCTTGAATACTCTAGGCTCATTCTACTATGAACGAATGATCGCTAGCGCTCCCGGAGATTTCACCGAGATGGTAAGCATGGGAATGCGATTAGAAGAAGGGGTTCGAACCGGACGCCTAACCAAGGAAGCAGGATCTTCTAGTGGAACAAAGAAGGTTGGAACCAGTTTTCCAAGGAAAAAAGAACATGACATAGGAATGGTATCCCGAGGGAAACCGCGTAAGAATGTCATTCAACAACGACAGGTAGCTGCCATAGCACCAGCCGTTAATACAACTCCAAACACAGGAATTGCTCCGCAATTTCAACAAAATCAACAAACTCAACAACCTCGTCAACAGACTCAGCAGTTTAACAATCAAAACCGTGCGCCTCGGGTCATGCAATTCGACTCAATTCCGATGACGTACACAGAACTTTACCCTGCGCTAATAGAAAAGAACCTGATACAGACAAGGTCACCACCTCCGGTCCCAGAAAAATTACCGTGGTGGTACAAAACAGACGTATCTTGCCCTTTTCACCAAGGGGCACCAGGCCATGACCTTGAGCATTGCATAGCATTAAAGGCAGAAGTACAGAGATTAGTGAGATCTAATCTTCTTTCCTTCAGAAATACAAGTCCGAATGTGCAAGCAAATCCACTTCCCAGTCATAGTGGACACTCAGTAAATCTGATGCTAAGGAATACAGACAGGTACCTTGTCACAGACGTAAACCTGATCAGAGGAAACTTGGTGCATCTCCGTGAAACATACAGTACAATGAGCGCTTTTACTAAGCACGACTACGCAGCTTGCCACATCTGCTCCAAGAATATTCAAGGATGTTCCACCATAAGAGCAGATATCCAGCATTTGTTAGACATTGGTGACTTACAAATCTACAGAAACAGAGATGACCATGACGTAAATACAGTAGGGCATTTTCCGCATGAGCTTTTAGTCTCAGATATCAACTCAGAAAATCTCGAAGTAAACGTTATCATCCCTTGTTTCAATGTACCCAAACATGTGGAGATTGAATACAACGATTCCAACATTCCAGGGTCTCCTTTGGTGATTTGCCTACCCGGTCCTATTCCGTACAGTTCTAGCAAAGCGATTCCTTACCAATACAATGCAACCTTGATAGAGGATGGGAAGGAGAAACCCATGCCTACTCTTCCAGCTAATGTCAATATAACAGAGATCGGACGAGTAACACGAAGTGGACAAGTGCACACTCCATTGCCACCAAGACCGCCTGCAGTTCTTGCTGACAGACAAAGTCCTGTTAACATATCTTCCGAGGATCCTGCAACGATTCCTGTTGTTAACCCAAGCACAAATGTTGGTCCTCCTGATAGAGCCAACGTCATAGCAGATTTTGATGAAATACAAAATTAATCAAGAAAAGCGAATACCTAGTCGTGGATCAACTGATGCAGACTCCCTCTAAGATTTCAATACTGTCTTTACTCCTCAACTCCGAAGCTCACAGAGAAGCTTTAATGAAGGTACTAGACCAAGCCTATGTAGACCATGATGTAACTACAGACCAATTTGGAGGTATTGTCGCCAACATAACAGCATGTAATAATCTGAGTTTCAGTGACGAGGAACTTCTAGAAGAAGGGAAAGATCACAACTTGGCCTTGCACATCTCGATGATTTGCCAATCAGATTCCCTGTCCAATGTATTGGTAGATACTGGTTCATCATTGAACGTAATGCCAAAGACGACACTCGCTCGTTTAGCTTACAAAGGGATGCCAATGAAGTTCAATGACATAGTGGTAAGAGCCTTTGACGGCTCACGGAAGTCAGTTATTGGGGAAGTTGATCTCCCGATGACAATTGGCCCGCATACCTTCCAAATCACTTTCCAAGTCATGGACGTACCAGCTGCCTATAGTTGTCTACTAGGAAGACCTTGGATCCATGAGGCAGGAGCTGTAAATTTCACTCTCCATCAGAAATTAAAATTCACAGTAAATGGAAAGTTGGTGACCATCAGCGATGAACAAGCTTTGCTTGTAAGCCATTTGTCCAGTTTCTCTTTCATCACAGCTAATGACATTGAAGGAACACATCTCCTCAAGCATCCGTTAGAAGATGAATCTACCAACAAAAACAGATCATCTATCTCTTCGTATAAAGAAGCGGCACAAATTGTGAAAGATGGCAATGCTGAAGGATGGGGACATGTAATCAAACCTGTCAAGAACGAAACAAAAACCGGACTTGGGATTACGCCTGTATTCTCCAAAGACAAACAAAAGGATGAAGCACTTCGCCCGATCAAGGAAGTATTTCATAGTGGGGGTTTCTTAAACCCTGTTCCGCAAGAAGTTAATGTTGTCACCATTGAAGAGGATGAAAATGGTCCCTCTGAATCCGAAGAATGGAGCACTTATTGGAACAACCCTGAATATGTGTCTCAAGAAGAGTTGCACGTGCCAACTGATCAATTCAAAGACATGTTCCTGCAAAGGCATGAAAATCCACCCGTCCCTTCTAAAGTTTGGGATACCTTGGGAGAACCCAGTGGCAAATTTGACTACATGGTGAAATACTCTGCGCCAGAAAGCTCAAAAATCAGGATTGAAGATATCCAACCCACTGGATTGGGTGATTCCTTTGAGTTTCCAAGTCAATCAGAAGAGGAATATACGTCTTCTCAACCTAATCAGCCAATCGAGGTCCCGAATGAAGATCTCTGCTTCAACACGCCTGTGGAATTCACCAAACCAGATCCTGGTTACCACTACATCAACATGATTACTGAAGATCAAGAGTGCGACTCAGGATACGATCTAGAAAGTTTCGCCGACAACGAGTCTCTTCACTCTGAAGACTGGAAGGTGCATCCCCAAAATTCAACACAAAGGTCAACAGGAAGTACATATGCTGTATCCCATACTTCCCGATCTATTCATCAAGCGGAAGAAGACTGCTTTAGCAGCACGAAAGGCAAAGTCCGTCGTCCAGAGTCTTCAAAACCTGCTCAAACAACAACTAAAGTCTACTCAAGGGTTAAACCAAAAGGAAAATTACCCGAGTACCTCGACTTCCAAGGAGTTCGTCACTATTGGAAACCTGTTGAAGTTCGAACTAACGCTCCTAGTTCTAAGTAGGTTATCTTTGCTTTTGTTTTGAACTCTCGCTTCACCCAGAGCGAAGAGATGTTTTATAGGGTTTAGCTTTTAAATAATTTCTCTTTGTCTTGCCCAAGACAAATGAGTTTGTATTTTAGGGCCTTGTTTCATAGTGTAAATCATAAATAAAACGCGTTGTTTTGTTTCTACACTTTGTGTTTATTTTCATTTTACCCTTTCTTGGAAATGATAATCCTAAAAAACACAATAAATAAAAAAAATCTTCAAATTTTTTTTAATCTGCATACACTTTCACATTTTCAAAAAAAAAATGATGATGAAAAAATTTAATCAAACATAAATCAAATATGCAGATTAAACAAATGGACAAATCCATTGAAAGCAATAACTCTATGCTCTCTCCCAACTTTGAAATCTCCTGTAAAGTCGCCGAGGAAGAAGTTGAAGAAGAGATCCCAGATGAGATTTCCCGACTGCTTAAACACGAGGAAAGGATCATTAAGCCTCACAAAGAACCTCTGGAAGCAATCAACTTGGGTTCGGAGGAAGATAAAAAAGAAGTAAATATCGGAGGTTCACTCGACAACAACGTCAAGAGCAAACTGATAGATCTTCTCAAAGAATATGTTGATGTGTTCGCTTGGTCCTACCAGGACATGCCAGGGTTAGATACCAGCATCGTGGAACATCACCTGCCGTTAAAACCAGAGTGTCCGCCAGTTAAACAAAGACTGAGAAGAGTTCACCCTGAGATGGCTGACAAAATCAGAAAGGAAGTTCAAAAACAGCTCGACGCAGGTTTCCTCGTCACTTCTGAATATCCTCAATGGCTAGCCAATGTAGTGCCTGTCTCGAAGAAAGACGGAAAGGTCAGAATGTGTGTTGACTACCGGGATCTGAACAAAGCAAGTCCGAAAGATGATTTCCCACTTCCGCATATTGACATGCTGGTAGATAGCACTGCAAAATTCAACGTCTTTTCCTTCATGGACGGTTTCTCTGGCTATAATCAGATCAGAATGGCTCCCGAAGACATGGAGAAGACATCCTTCATCACGCCATGGGGCACGTTTTGCTACAAAGTAATGCCGTTTGGATTAAAGAATGCAGGCGCAACTTACCAAAGGGCGATGACTACTCTCTTTCATGATATGATGCACAAAGAGATCGAAGTCTACGTAGACGACATGATATCAAAGTCTGACATTGAAGAAGAGCATATAGAATATCTCTTAAAGTTGTTTCAATGACTAAGGAAATTTTAGCTTCGCCTGAATGCTAACAAATGCACCTTTGGGGTAAGATCCGGAAAACTCCTAGGTTTCATCGTCAGTCAAAGAGGAATTGAAGTTGACCCTGACAAAGTCAAGGCTATTCAGGAAATGCCTATGCCACACACGGAAAAGCAAGTAAGGGGATTTCTCGGACGGTTGAATTACATCTCCAGATTTATCTCTCAGATGACTGCTACCTGTGGGCCGATATTCAAGCTTCTCCGCAAAAATCAAGAGGTTGTGTGGACAGAAGATTGCCAAGAAGCATTCGACAGTATCAAGGAATACCTGTCAGAACCACCAATACTGATTCCTCCCGTCGAAGGAAGACCGTTAATCCTATACCTTACCGTACTAGATGAGTCCATGGGTTGCGTACTTGGACAACAAGATGAAACCGGTAAGAAGGAGCATGCCATTTACTACCTAAGTAAGAAGTTCACAGACTGTGAAACTCGTTACTCCATGCTCGAGAAAACCTGTTGTGCTTTGGTGTGGGCTTCAAAACGTCTCCGCCAGTACATGATCAATCATACTACTTGGTTAATCTCCAAAATGGATCCAATCAAGTACGTCTTCGAAAAGCCTGCTTTAACAGGGAGAATTGCACGATGGCAGATGCTGTTATCTGAATATGACATCCAGTACCGCGCCCAAAAAGCGGTCAAAGGAAGCATTCTTGCCGATCACTTGGCTTATCAGCCGCTCAACGAATACCAATCTCTCAAGTTTGACTTCCCAGACGAGGATGTTATGTACTTAAAAATGAAAGATTGCGACGAACCACTGCTCGGAGAAGGACAAGATCCAGAATCCAGATGGGGCCTAATCTTTGATGGAGCAGTTAACGTTTTTGGTAATGGAATTGGGGCAGTCATCATCACTCCCGAGGGTTCTCATATCCCGTTTTCCGCCAGGTTGCTATTTGATTGCACCAACAACATCGCAGAATATGAAGCATGCATCATGGGTATCGAAGAAGTCATCGACTTGAGGATCAAGATCCTTGACATATATGGAGACTCAGCCCTTGTGATCAACCAAATCAAAGACAAGTATGAGACTCATCATCTTGGTTTGATTCCCTACAGGGATTATGCGAGACGATTGTTGACTTTCTTCAACAAAGTTGAACTGCACCATATCCCTCGAGATCAAAATCGAATGGCAGACGCCTTGGCTACTCTATCTTCCATGTTCAAAGTCAACGATTGGAATGATATGCCCCGAATTCGCATCAGACGCCTTGAAAGACCTGCATATGTATTCGCAACTGAAGTAGTCTTCGATGGTAAACCGTGGTTCCACGACATCAAACGTTTCCTTCAAATACGAGAGTACCCACTCGGGGCATCGTACAAAGATAAGAAAACTCTGAGGAGGCTTTCTAGGAATTTCTTCCTCAATGAAGATGTGCTATACAAAAGAAACTTTGACATGGTTCTGCTCAAATGCGTCGACAGGCAAGAAGCAGACACGATCATCCATGAAGTGCATGAAGGATCCTTTGGAACCCATTCAAATGGGCATGCAATGTCTAGAAAGATTTTAAGAGCAGGATACTATTGGATAACAATGGAATCCGATTGCCGTAAACACGTCAAAAGATGTCACAAGTTCCAGATCTACGCAAATAAGATCCATGTGCCACCGACTCTACTCAACGTTCTCTCCTCTCCGTGGCCTTTCTCCATGTGGGGCATTGACATGATCGGGATGATCGAACCAAAAACGTCCAACGGACATCGCTTTATTCTAGTGGCTATTGATTACTTCACCAAATGGGTCGAAGCAGCATCTTACGCCAACGTCACAAGACAAGTGGTGGTGAGGTTCATCAAGAACAACCTCATTTGCCGATATGGAGTTCCAAGCAAGATCATTACAGACAATGGATCAAACTTGAACAACAAAATAATGAAAGAACTGTGTGAGGAATTCAAGATCGAGCATCATAACTCGTCTCCTTACCGGCCAAAGATGAATGGCGCCGTTGAAGCTGCCAACAAAAACATCAAAAAGATCGTCCGAAAATGGTCATCACTTACAAAGGCTGCACGAATCGCCATTTGCTCTGCATGGGTATCATACTTCCGACGCACTTCAAGGGCAACCCCTTTTCTCGGTATACGGGGCGTCTCCCGTAGAAGTTGAGATTCCAATGAGAGTTCTCATGGAAATGAAACTATCGAGGTGAATGGTGTCAGCAAATCGACCAACCGAACTTAATCAAGAAAAGCGCTGACCGCCTGTGTCATGGACAACTGTATCAAAAAAGAATGAAGAAAGCTTTCGACAAAAAGGTCCGACCTCGTGAATTCCAAGAAGGCGACCTCGTGCTTAAAAAGATTATGTCTTTTCAACCAGATTCTAGGGGCAAATGGACTCCTAATTACGAAGGTCCATATATCGTCAAAAGAAGCTTTTCTGGTGGTGCTATGACTCTCACAACCATGGACGGTGATGAACTCCCGCATCCTGTGAACGCTGATGCAGTCAAGAAATACTTTGTCTAAAAAAAAAAACAAAAGAACAGCTCGGTAAGTCGAAAACCCGAAAAGGGCGACTTAGGCAAAAAAGAGCGTCTCGGTGGATTGAAAACCTGAAAAGGCGATCCAGGCAAAAATTAGAGACAATAAATAGAAATTATCCTGATAGATTGAGAACCCGAAAAAGGAAATCTAGGCAAAAACAAGGATACACAAAAAAAAATGACAAAGTAACGCCATCATATATCAATCAAGAATCTTCCATCAACGGATCTTCAATCAACTTTTCTGAAGCGACAAGCACAGTTGGGATTCAAAGTTGTTAGGGATAATGGCGGTTATTTGCTTTCAATGTAGCCTTTTCCCAATAAATTATCATTTCCAACTCTTGTAAATAGCTCATGGAATCGCGCCTTTGGCTGATTACTATTCTATCAATAAATTTTGAGCCTTGTGCCTTTTGTTTGCAATTCCTATTTTATTCTGTTTTGCAAAATAAACGCTTTTTATTGTGAAAATCACTTTTTGAAACAAAAAAATGTTTTACATGAATTTTTACTTCAAAATTTTGAAACAAAAGCAAAATTTCTTGAACTATGAACACGAAAGAACTTGTAGCTTTATGCAAGTGTTTCAATCTCAAGGATAAAACGATCGCTACAAAGTCTTCTCTCGCAGAAATCATCAAAGGACGGTATTCTTATCCAAAAAGAATCCCCAACGAAGTTGCCAATAAAATGCCTTTCTCCGAAAGTTTAAAGCATGCAACTCAGATCCTTCATCAGCAACGTCTGCACCATTGATGCGGATATTGCTAAGTATTTGTTCGAACTGTGACGTGGTCCTTTTCCCAAATATTTCCTTAGTGTCTGTGTTAAAGTATTGTTAGCATGCATATAACATTCATGACATTCATACATGATAGCATCATTCCTGCATTTTTGCATTCCTTGAAATGTTTGCTTTCATATCACTGGTTTAGATCACACTTACTCATGTAAGAACAAGTCTATCCCCAGTAGAGTAACTCCAAACAGAAAAGATACATTTTCTTTTTTCCCCGGAGGAGTATCCCCAAGCAGAGAAATACATCTTTTCTCTACCATGTTCCCCAGCTGAGATCATCCCTCATTTGGAACAATGTCTTGATTGACTTTTTTTTCTTTCCAGTTCGTTCCTGGATAGAACCATGTCTATAATCAACAAAGCAATAAGCAATAGCCTCATCATTTGAGCCGCTTATTTTCATCCTCAAACTTGTCATGAACGTATTTTCCTCTCAACAAGGTCAAATCACGACCGTACGAGAAATTCCCCAACAATTGTCTTTCTGTTTAAAAGAAAACCTGAATCTCCCAATCAAAATGCCCGCGTCTTCTCAAAAGAGAGATCCTCGGCAAGATTGTATCCAAGAAGATAGAAACTCATCTTGAGTTCTGTTTCTTTCGCTGTTTGTTATTCACAAAGCTGAATACACATCAAATTCCTTAAAAGATTTACCTTGTTATAGTTATCACTTTGCTGATAATTGGTAACATCTTCAAAAGCTCATTCAAGTTCTGTTTCCGTTACTGTCTGTTATTCACAAAGCTGAATACACAGCAAATTCCTCAAAAGATTTACCTTATTATAGTTATCACTTTGCTGATAATTGGTAATATCTTCAAAACTCATTTGAGTTCTGTTTCTCTCACTATCTGATATTCACAAAGCTGAATATTCAGTAAATTTTCTCAAAAGATTTACCTTGTTATAGTTATCACTTCGCTGATAATTGGTAAAATCTTCAGGATTCATTACCATAAATTATCACAAGGCTGATGATTGGTGGTGTCGTTTCCATTTACCTTAAACATTGTCACGAGGCTGACAAAAGGTAATCTCTCTGTTTCCCAAGCGAGACAGACATTCACATATTTTGTGAATCATTCTTTCCCCAGCAGGGACGTACCCACAAATTTTCCCCCACCATGTCATTTCTTTGATATTATCCGGGTGAAACTTTTTACAATCATTTTTGCATCATCCGCATTTTTTGGTATCTTAGGTCCAAAATTTGTGTATTCTGATATTTAAGTCTCTTTACACCTATCAAAACGAAGATATTTATCTTCATCTTTCAGGTTAAAGAAACTTAAATAGGGGCATCTGTCATACCCCAATTTTTGACCTAATATACCACCTTACATTTGCATCATTGCATCACTAACAGTTCAGACAACATTAATCGGGTGTAGCATTTATAGGTCAAAATTAGGGTTTCATCAGATTTTCATCTGATTCAAGAGGCAACAAATTAGGGTTTGAGTTTTTCTCACCTCATTTGATCTACCTTGATCAAATCATCCGCCTTCAATCCTCAGATATCCATTTTTCTCACTGATCAATCAATGATCGACCAATTAGGGTTTTGATCGAGCATGAGCATTCTCTGACTTTTTGAGCAAGAAATGACTTTTTGGCTAGAGATTGGTCATCATATCTTAGATACAACATCTTGACCTAATTTCTGGATTCAAAATATCACAGAAGTTCACAGACTTCATCAGTCAATTTCAGAAACATCTGATGAAAATTCATCTGCACAGAAAAGTCAAACTTTGACTTTTGGTCAAATTTTTCAAAACAAAACTTTTTCAATCATCAAAATACTTCAAATGATCCATCATGATCATAAAAAATCAAAAAATTTGGAAAAGTCAACAAAAAGTCAAAAGTTTCAATACTTAGAAAAATTTCTAAGTGTTAAAATTTCTTATTTTTTCCAAACTTCATGCCATTTTTTCAACTAGTTCCATTTTGAATTGGAAAAAACTCAAAACATGAAAGTTGTAGTTCTTGAAACAAGCTTTCCAAAACGTCCAAGAAATCTCAAATCCATGGAGTCTAGCTATACTTTTGAAATTGAAACATAAGGCTCCATGAACATGGTTTTTCAAGGTCAAAATTTCAAATTATAGGTCATTTTGAGATTTCTTCATCTAGAAGCATTGCCACCTTGCCAATTCAAGTTTAGAGCTGATAAATATCAGCTAGATATAATTTAGATGAGATAAGATCAATTGGAAGATTTTCACACATGGTAAAAAGAGGAAGCTTCCTTTTTCCTTTTGAAAAAGTCATTCTTGCCCTTTAAGGCATCTTTGAATTTCCAAATGGCATGTCCTTGTGCCTAACATTTTCAGAACCATTGGCCTATAAATAGAGCATCATTTCAAGTTCAAATTACACCAAAGCATTGCAAATCCATGCTTTCTCTCTACTTCCTTGAAATTCAAAGCAACATAGTGCAAAAGTGAGAAGCATTGCAATTTTGAAAATCTGTAAAAACCATGATAAAATTTGGTGTCTAACATAACATATAATCAATATGGAACATGTTTGAATCATAAAATCAACACAAGAACCACTGAAAACCAGAAATCACATTTCATGATCCAAACTTTCCAAAACTGCCATAGCATTCGAATTTGAAGTTTGGTTTGCACAAGTTGTGTTCTGATCACTCAAACACCTTCCATATACCTCATATACATGATCCAAATCATCAGCAACTAACTGTAACTGCTTAAACATAGAATTCGAGTTTCAATTTTTGAACTGTGCAAGTAGACTTGGCTGGTGTAACACCCCAAATTCTACCCCGAAAATATATCGAAAATCAGAGTAATTAAATTTTTTTTATCAAAACATGGGATGCCACATTTCAACATTAACAACACAAACAAATAAGATACATAACACTTTTTAATTCGAAGAATCTCATAACAACTTGCAATAACTTTCAAACAAAATACTTTTTTTATTACTACGCAGCGGAATTCATAGTTATACAACTGAATATATTATACTAATAACAACTTGAAACATCTTGTTCAACTTTCAACATACTTAACAACATTCTATTTCACAACATCACTTAGGATTCAACAAATTATACTAATAACAACAAGAGTCAACAATATAAATAACATAGACCAAACGTTCCCCCGAGTGTTACATATCAGAGCAAAGACATCGACTTGAACCAACAGCAACTAATTCTTCCATTCTTAAATACCTGCACGTTACCAGTATAAAGGCAACGGCGAAACAAATGAAGGGTGAGATATCTAACAATCTAATAAATCGTATGATAAATAATATATGATAGAATTTAGATAACATAAATCACCGCTTCGTAACTTATTCTCACAACCAACAATCACAACATAATCATCAACGTAATATAATGACAACAATTTTTCCACACAACAACATTTATCACAACATTTTCGTCAATGTGACAACTTAACTCAACACAATATAATAACAACAACAACTTATAACAACAACAACTCAACGACAATCATTAAACAATGAATAATAACAACAACTTTAACACGCGACTCAATATGCGACTCAATTGTGCAAATGCATGTGGTACCATTTGGAGCAGAACTCCCAACTTAAACATATGCCAGTTTATCGAGGCATTAACAAGGCCAAGGCATAAGCCTTCAACTTTCAACATGGTGCCAATCCAGGCCAACTTAATAATGCAATGTATGCCATGCAACCTCAACTTCAACAGCAAATACACAACAATGCAACAACAACATACAACATACAACAACAACTTAAAATATACATCAATGACATCAACTTATATCAACACTGGTCATTCGACCTACAACTCAAGCATGTCCATAAATCACAACAATTCAACTTATTCAACATTGGCCATAGGCCTGCAACTTCATCAACTGCAAAACAACTTATCAACGGTGGTCATACGACCTACGACTTCATCAACGTATCAACAACAATAATAGTTTATCAATAAAATTAATACGAGCAAACAAAAACCAATTTCATCACAATCTGCAACTTTGCAATTTATTAACAACATCAATACCAGCAAATAACAACGACAATTCAACGGAAACAACACAACACAATTTATCACCTGCAATTTCACAATTTACGGCAAACATATAACACACAAAATCAACCAAAATAAACTACAAACAAACCACGTAATTGTTCGGACTATTTCGACCATTTCTGGATAATTAATCTTCTACTAAATTAAACCACCACTATCCCTACAACTCTAAAATAACTCTAAGTTGCTCAAAATTGCACTCCTGTGTATAAAATAATATTTATGCAAATAATTGGTTAATGGTTTGACTCAAGTAATAGCAAAACAACTCTACAGGGGTCAAATACTTTTACCTTTAATTCTACGGATAATTAGATCTAATTTTAAACAACTCGAAAACAACGCTGACAACTCTAAACATGTCAGAATCACCTAAAACAATTAAAGTATGACTCTTAATAACTCAAAACAACTCCCGACAATTTTATTGACAAATCTAACAAGTCTATTAAAATTGAAAATAATTAAATTAACTCGTTAATCTATTTATTTATCTCTAATTCCAAAACTCCTAAAATTATCCTATTAGCAATATTAAATCATCATTATTATTATTATTATTAATAAAATATTATATACTAGTAACTTAAAATACTTAGTACTTTTTTTTTTCAACGTGACTAACATACAGTACCTATAACTTGTGATTTCCAATTTAACACCAGTACTACAATGATACCAAAATCAAATTGCTATATTCTTAATTATTAAAACAAAAACCAAAAGATATATATATTGACAGTAGATCACTCTAAAGACAAAAGACTTATACCAAAAGATAGATGGCTCTATTTATATTTTATACTATAAAATTTCATTATACATAATTAATACATAAGAGAGGTGTTGTGTGTCGGTTTTATGCTGCTGGAGTATTAGCTATAGCAATTAATTGGCTTTAGATTAAAAATACAACAACGTATTCAATAGCTAAATAAAGGGCATGTAGCTGCTACAATATACCATATGAATGTGACGCTACAGGAAACTAACTACATTTTCATCTCATTCATGCACAAATTCAACACGGAAAATCCAAACAATTTCATAAACAGGACAACTACGAATGAATGGTAAATTCTCCATTACTCTAATTCCCACATACTACTCATCATACAACCTATTAGAAAATTAGAACCTCACCCTTACCTTGAATTAAAGGTCGCAATTTCGATTTGGCTTTCGGTCTACAATTTTCTCGCGACGACAGTTTTTCTCCCAAGCCTATTCCTCTTTTTCTTCCTCTTCTCACGTATGCTATTATTTTCCCTTTTCTTCTCCTTGTTTTTCTAACAACCTCCAAAAACCTAATTTCTTATTATTTATAATAACTAATAATTATATTTCTCTTATTGGGCCTATTTCTACACCTCCCTTTCTACTAATTTCAACCATCTAAGCCCAACACATTATTTTAATTTTATTATTATTACTAATAGTCACTATTATTATTATTATTATTATTATTATTATTATTATTATTAATCTATCGGCTAATCAACAATTAATCCAATTAACGTCTCTTATAAAAATTCCAATTATTCTCAACTTTGACAATTTCCAATAAATAAATCTTTAATTAATTTAATTAACTAATTAATTAAATTTGGGGCGTTACAACTCTCCTCCACTTAGAATATTTTCGTCCTCGAAAATCTATCTGACACTACCATTCTCAACTTTGCTTCCAACTCTCTGGTCCTCAATTGCATTTGGCAAACTCCAACCACTACTTTTCCGATACTACAACAACTCAACATGGTTAAATCCAACACACATATGTTAATCTTCCAATACTCTTGCTACATAATCATCATTACTTCAACAATACCTTGGGGCATCAACTTACAAAGTAATAACAACTATCACTCGCTTATACTTGAATATACAACATCACATTATCATCTTACAACATTTCCAACATAAAGACACCTACACCATCTCATCTTTTTGGACTTTTGGATGTCAATTATCCACAACTCTACTCACATCTTGTATCTCATAACCAATCTAATCACTAATCAACTTCGTCATATTTTCAGAATATTTTTCATCTTTAACAATAACTAACAATAATATTTCGGAAACAGAAACAAAACCATCACTACATCAACTTAACAGCATAACTCAATTGCTATACATACAACTCATCATCAACTAACAGCCACAATAGCATCACACATCTCCGACACGTCATTCCTACATCAATAGCTCGCCAAATCAAACATGTAGAGTCGTATACTTATAGCAACTGCGTTACATACATTTCTGCTGCACAACTCTGATAATCTACCTTAAGTCGTAGTGCTCATTCAAACCTCGATCAATTAAACAATGTGTAATTCGCAATTTTGGGCTCAACTCCCTTCAACATTCATCACAACATTGTCTTGACAATCTCCTCGATACAACATCCATCGCTCTACTCAACATTAAGATAGCAAGATAATTCTATATCATCCAATATGATCCCGTCTACTATCAACAAGAAATTAAGGGTGATCAGTTCCTCAATTTGTCAATAGATAGTCGACAACCATAATAGAGATTAAACCGTCGTTACTAACAGTAATAGTATTCTTTTCCCAACTTGCACCCACGGTTCAAAGATCTCAACAACTCCAAGAACTTCTACAACTTAAAAAAAAAAACAATCCCAATAATTTTATAGCATGACCTACTTAAACAACAACTTACTAAATTCCATCTCATAGCAACTATCCTTTTCCAAGATATTCCAACTTGTTAAACAATCAAAATCTTAAATTCGTATTACCTTCGAATTCGAGAAACAGCGAGCTCCTACAACGTTTGCACTGCGTCCATCAGTAGCATACCAATCTAATATCTCACAACCGAACACATCCGAGAAGCGAAGCTTCTCCCCCACTTAGCTTCAACTTAATTCCTACAAACAACAATCGGAAAACAATAAGTACCGACAGTGTTCCACACACTTGTCGTGTACAAAGGAAGTAAACAACGTTAGACAACACTGTCGCTTGTTTATACACCAATTCCATTGGTATTAAGAGAAGAATTCTTCCCAGTGAAACTTCTTTTTAAACCAATGGGCCTCCCTCACGGTGTAAGTCCCATAACATTCTTTTGTGTACATAATATTTCTTTGTACATATCAAACTCTCTTCAGATACATACAAATTTTTATCTGTACATAACACAGATACTTTTTATACTCAAGTACAGACAAACTTCGATCGTTTGTTTTCACTTCACTTGTGTATACACAAACCAACATTCTTTGTACATCTTTTCCTTGTACATATCAAATACTTTTCATACAAACTTTTATCTGTACATAACACAGATACTCTTTGTAAATACTCAAATACAGATAAATGTCGATCGTTTGTTTCTGTTTCGTCTGTATATACACTGAATACCATTGGTATTGAAAGGAGCATTATTCCCTGTGAAACTGCTTTTAAACCAATGGGCCACCTTTACGGTGTAAGTCCCAACCTTCCTATGTACATCCATCTTTGTCTGTACATAAATATCTCGTTCGTGTACATATTTATTTCCTTGTACACCGTTCAAACTTATAAATAATCAAGTTACGCTCGTTCTAAACGTTCGTTTCACAGACACTTGTTTATATTTCCTTCATAAACTCTTGTAAATAAACATCATGCATTGTTTATATTTCCTTCATAAACTCCTGTGAATACATATCACACACACACACACACTTGTTTATACAACTGTCTAATTATAACATAACAATTAGTCTAACCAATAGGTTCTACAGTTGTAGCCTCCGCTGGGCTTTATACAAGATAACTCATCCCATTGAGTTTAGCCTCCGCTTGGGCTTTATACAAGATAACTCATCCCCAGTTGAGTTTAGCTCTTCTTGGGCTTTATACAAGATAACTCTCCCCACGAGTTTAGCCTCCGCTTAGGCTTCATATGAGACAAGACTGTTGAGTTAGCCTCCTCTTGGGCTTCGTTCAAAAGAACTCCTCATTGAGTTTAGCCTCTTGGGCATCATACAATGAAAGAGATAGAAATCTTAACACCTCCTATTGGGCTTCCAATACAAAGAATCACCAGCGTTAGGATAGAACCCGAGTATAATTTCGGTGAAATTGCTCTAAAATTCTAAAAGGATGGTTTCTCTGAAACCTTTTAACACAAAGCCGCCATACCCTATAGCTTCCTCTTGAGCTTCATACAAGGACCCTCGATGACCCTCGATGACCCTCAGAATGCCTCCTCTTAGGCTTACAATACAAGGACCCATCGGCTTCTTAAAAGCATCCCTTAATCCAATCAATTTCTCCTCGAGATTTAGACATCTATCATCTCTATGGAAGAAGTATCTCATCTATCACATCACATACAGTCAAAAGCTTTTCAAACTCTTTTCAAACAAAAAACATCTCTTAATTGTAAGTGGTAACGCTTGTACACTCGAGCAAAACACCCAATACTTACAGTTAAAAGATTCAATCATCTTTTTCCAAAAACATCTTTCTTAAACATGTAAGTGGTAACGCTTGTACACTCAAGCAAAACACCTATAACTTACGATGAAAGATTTTAATCAGTCAAACTTTTCAAAAATGTATGTGATGAAACAGATTAGATACATTTTTCATTAAGATGACATTTGTCTGTCTCTTACTAACATCCCGTTGCTTTCCACTAGCATAAGTGGGAACTACGATTGCTCTGACTTTCTCAACATCCTTTTGAGAATACGTAGACACAAGGTCTCATCCTTGGCGAGCAAATTTCTTTCTCCCTCAGACCAAACAAACCATAGATCCCTGTAGATCCGAGCTACAAATACTTTGATTCCCACTAGGGGATATGTATGCAGAAGATCCACAGATCTTTGCGAGCACAATAATAACAAACACTAGGATCCTACATAATCTATCTTTCTTAAAATCCCAAGGAGAAACTTTCCCAATCATAGAAATAGCAATTAAAACACACAAACATATCAAACATATTCATATATAAAGCTATAGATAACTATATATATTTAGGGTGCTCCATCTATTCCCTTTATATAACAATCCCCCTTACTCAGAATCTCCCTAATGCGTTGCGTCTAGTTTGCGCTAGTCGTTACGCATACCAATATCAATTGAGGGTATTAACAACTTTCCCCTTTTTTATAATCATTAAATCATCTTTCTTGTGTTGAAAATAATAAAGCTTGATGCTCGCGGCATCTTTATAAACAAATCAAAAGAGTAAATTGTTTCGAGCCAGAGAATCCGAATTCACGTTCGAATCCTCTAGCGCGTCACCTTTTAACGCGAACAGGAAAATGGCGACTGCTGGGAGTACTGAAACTTTGATTTTCAAAAAATGTGACTCAAGAGCACCAAGCTTTTTGTTTTCAAAAAGGAAAGAAAGGGATAAGCTTTCATATTATGCATATGTCTGTTTTTCTTTATTGTGTGTTTCGCGATTTCATCTGATGGAAAGAAATCCTAACCCGGATTTAAGAAACATTTTAAGATATAGGTGGGGTATTAATACGTAAGAAGTCTCAAGATTTACGGTTAATATTCCTCTCTGGAGGTTTTGGGGGTATTTGTGTTTAGCAAGTATTTGCAAAGACATTTTCTTTCAAGGGAACTCGAAGTGAGTGGATCAGAACACATAACCCATCCCGCCATTTAGGATGTAGTGCGAGATTATTCGCGTAAGCCTAGAGTAATTGTCATGCGAGACTACGATCGCGAGTTTCTCTTGAAAAATATTATTGGACCATCGAGTATTCAACAAATTCGATAATATTTCAAAGAGGAGTGTTGAGCCTGTATTATCAGTAGAACCCGTTTCACAGGTGAATAAGCCCTTAGAACTTACCCATGTTTGATCGTTGGCTTCATGCTCGTGACTTCGAACGCTTGACCGTGTGTATAACTACTAACCATGTTTGCCGCATTCATGCATTCATTCATTCAAAAAAAAACTTCATCTCTTTTCCCATTTCCAAAGAATTTAGAGATTTTTTCTTTGTAAAATATTTTAGGTTAGAGTGATGGACGTCAGAGGAAGATTCACCAAGAGATACAGTTTTAGAATTCCTGATGTAGGAAAGTTAAAAGAGTTAGCATCCTTGGTAGAAGATCCCTCAGATTTCAGAAAACGCTATGGAACTCTCTTTTAACTCTTCTGAACGCTAACGTTGATGAAGGACTTCTCAAAACTTTCGTTCAGTTTTACGATCCAATCTATCATTGTTTCACTTTCCCTGATTATCAGTTGATGCCTACTTTGGAAGAGTACGCGCACATCCTAGGTATCTCAGTATCAGACAAAGAGCCTTTCAATGGTTTGGAAGCCATTCCTAAGTCACCAGTCATTGCCACGATGACTCACTTAAAGAAATCTGAGATAGACAAAAACCTAACTACCAGAGGAAAACTCTTAGGACTAACTTCAAAGTTCCTAATGGAGAAGGCTCTTAAATTCTCTGTCGGTAGTATGGTAGCCTTTGAAGCTATTTTAGCTTTACTCCTCTATGGATTGGTGTTGTTTCCCAACGTCCCAAATTTCGTTGATATTAACGCCATAAGGATCTTTCTGATTGGAAATCCGCTCCCACTGCTTGGTGACACGTCGCCTCTATTCATCATAGGAATCGTCAAGGAGACGGAACTATCGTGTGTTGTGTACCTCTGTTTTTCAAATGGATCGTCTCACACTTGCCTAAATCTCCTATCTTCTGCGAAAACAAAGACGAGTGGCATTGGTCAAGAAGACTCATGTCTCTTACAAACGACGATATTCATTGGTATACCTTGGCAAACAATGAGATGGAAATCATTGAGAGCTGTGGAGAATTTGCCAACATACCTCTCATCGGTACAAAAGGAGGAATCAACTACAACCCATTCCTGGCAAGACGTCAACTCGGATACGCCAACTCTAGTAAACCTCTTGGATTTACAGTAGAAAGCTACTTCTATCATGAGGGAGAGGATTCCCAAGGTTTGAAGGCTAGGATGATCAGAGCTTGGCATCACATCCGAAAGAAAGAAAAGGTAAGGCAAAGAATTATGTAGTCATGGAAACCTACACTTCTTGGGTAAAGAAAAGAGCAAAGGAATTTCAAATGCCTTACGCTTATGAAGAACCCATGTTTCGTTTTGAAAAGTGTTTTAACTTTGACAAAAGTGTGAGGTGTGAAAAGTATTTTGATAGAGCAAGCAACTAAAAGTCTTATTACCTAATCAGAATGGTCGTTTTCGTGTTGTTTTACGTTCCTTTAGAATAGCGCTATCCGTACCATTAGTTGGTAGGTAACCCCATTCGTTGGATGTAAGCGGGACGTTCGAAGGGACATCGGATGGTCATAGAAGGCAACTTGTAGGAAGTATCCTAGCACATTCGAAGGGACTATCATCATTTTTCGTAGGCGACAATCGAGGGTCAAAATCATGTATTCGTAGGCGACATCGTGGGTCTATGATCTTTGTATCAAAGGGACTATGATGATTTATTTTGAAGGCAACAGTGCTAGAATACCTCTACGTTCGAGGGACATGACCATTTGAATTCGTAAGGCAACGAGAGAGAATTACCCTAAGGGGTGCATGTGTGAAAAGAGTGTGATAAATTCAGATATTTTATCTTGGAGTTATGAGTGATCTATGTCCAATTTTATCTTGCCATACACGCCTAATTACTAGCAGTTTATAGGGTGCAGAAAGTAAATTGCGGAAATGTAATGTGCGGAAAGATAAAGTCCTACGCTATTACATGGCTTTGGGGCAGTTACATAATTGAAAGTGCGGAAAATAAAAGTCCTAATTAAACTATTACATCCCATAGGCAGTTACATAATTGGAAAAGAAAAGCAATAAAAATCGTTTGAAACGGTACAACTTGTGAACAGATGCAAAATCGGAAAACAGAAGAAAATTGCATAAGAGAAAAATGT
The DNA here is from genome assembly GCA_021764765.1 of Vicia sativa. NCBI lineage: Eukaryota > Viridiplantae > Streptophyta > Magnoliopsida > Fabales > Fabaceae > Vicia > Vicia sativa. The sequence continues at coordinate 7,156,311 of CM038794.1, forward strand.
TAGTAAAAATAAGTATTTTTGAATGAGAAATTTATTTTGTGTTAGTAATGACATTAATATGATAAAATAAATTTTTGGTAATTTTTGGAGTTGATTTGATAATTTAAAAACAATTAAAAGTCATTTAAACGATTAATTAGAAATTAAATTAAATATGCATGCAAAAATAATAATTTTAATTTTAAAAATTAAATAAGTATTTTTCTGAGGATTAAGCAAAAAATAAATATTTTTGGTGTTTTTTAGATGCATGATAAAAATATTAGAAGATAAATTAAAATGCATAGAAAAATATTAAAGAAAATATGAAAGCATGAAAAAAAAAGATAAGTTTTGCAAAGTTGTAAAAATAAATGGTCTTGCCAGGGATCAAACCAGTGACCATCAGGAAGAAAACACGCGCCTGCTTGCCTTACCACTGGACCAAAGCGCACTTGGTGTCATGTAATTGAAACAGAGCGTTTTTATACGAATTTGATTTTTGGAAACCCAGAACACGCGCGAAGATCTTCATCTTCTTCATTTGAATTTTTGAAAAGCTAGCGTCGGCTTCGTTCGACGCTATGACCCCTGCAATTTCCAAAATCTCATACAAGTAATATAAATGATTTGTGAGTACATGAATCGATTGCAAATAACATTCTAAACACGATGGTGGTATTCTTTTTGTCCAATTTTTCCGTTTTAAGGAAGCCCTAAATCGGTTCAGGAAACCCTAGCAATGGCATATTTCGATTCAGGCCATGAAAACGCAATTCGATTGTCCAGATAGCTTGCAAACTTCAAACTAAACACAAATCAAACATCACAACATGTTAAAAATGCATGATAAACAGAATTCGATTTTGGAAAATATAAGAACAAACCAAAACTGGATTTCGTGATTCTTGATGTTTTTGAATGATGTAAGGGTCTGGAATGCTTCAGGAGATGTCAAGGAATGTGTTTGGATGCTTAAAACCAGTTGAATCAAGCTGGAACTAGGGCTGCCACTTGCTTGCAATACACGGTTTTTTTGACTTTGGAATAGGGTTCTTGAGGCAATTTTTCTGTTCTTTCTTGTTGTGTAGGCATTGTATATTTATAGTGGATGGATTTAGGTCTGAATTCAAGAGCAAATAATGATCAATCAATGTGAAAAATATTTTATTTTGTATGAAATTAAATCTTCCTTTTTTGATCAAATTTCAATCAAATTCTTGCCAAATCTATGCAAATTTCAAAATTTGCCAACTTGTGTGAGTTACTTGGATCTCAAGCATGAGAGAAAAATCAATCTTGCATTTAATTTTGATTTTATACCTTATTTTTTAATTTAATTTGTATTTAAATGAATAAAATCCAAATTAAATAGAAAAATAAAGATAAAATTCGTGGAATTGGGCTTGGATGTTCCAAATTGTCTAAGGAACAAGTTTGAATGAATAAAAACTAGGCCCATTTGCAAAATTTTGGATTTTAACAAGTATCTCTCTTTGTGCACCTCTTCAAAAATGCCCAACTTGTGCAAGGTGTATTTTGCTCATTTTTCCACATTTTTGAGTGTTCTTGGACTTTTTAGAAAGCTCTAAGTGTCCTCTAACTAACCTCTTTGGTTTCATCTCTATTGGAGTTTGCATGCTCAATAAATATTCAAAACAAAAAGTTGACTTTTTGTTGACTTTGAAAAGGACCTGTAATGTTTTGATCCATACTTTCCAAATGAAGCATTTTTTTAACATTCTTGTGAGATATGAAGTTGTAGAGAATTGAATTCTCTTCAAAATGAGAGGTGGTGGAAAAAATTTTGAGAAAGTATGAAGAAGTTATGCTCAGTAAAAGTTCAGTTGACTTTTCACTAAAAAACCCTAATTTGGAAAGTTTGACTTTTGAGCAAGTCTTGAGTTTTCTTGATGAATCATGATCAACCCTTGATTAAATAATGAATGTGACTTCAAAATGAGGATGTTGACCAAAAATCATGAAGTTTGTTTGTATGTTGACCACAGTTGACTTTTTGTCCAATAGAACTGATTTTCAACCATCTGAGCAATTGTCTGAGGAAACTTGACTTGTGAGGCTTGAAACTTGACATGGAGAATCTTTGAAGCATATGAGGAGGCATGATTACCATTGGAGATGTTGGAAGTCCATCTGGATCTGAGAATTGCCAAACCCTAGTTTGGGTTGATTATCTAGGAGAGGGTTTGTCTGATCAACCCTTGAGAAATCCTTGAGTATGGATGTATGGAATGTATTGAGGAATATGAGGGAAAATTTTGGGGTATGACAGCTGCCCCTGTTCAATCTTCTTGTACTGGAAGGGTTAGATTGGCATGCGTGCCTTTCGTGACCTGGAGGTAGAAGATGATTGAACACTCGAGTACACCTGAAAATTTGCACTCGCTGTTGATTGATGCAGGAATGGGCTTACAGATGCCATTTGGAGAAGCTGGAGAGTTCGCTGGAGAATGAGTCGTATACTAGACTCAAGAATGTCGTCTGAATAGGGGAGTCGTCGGAGATGGGCTTAAGATGCCATCTGGAAGGATCGATGCTGGGGAGTGAGCTGTACGCTAGGCTCTGTAGACGTTCCTGGAAGTGAAAGGGGCACGGAGATGGGCTTAAGATGCCATCCGAAGGGAGTCGTACATTAGACTTCGTGCCTGTCTTTGAATGAAGTTATTGGTTTGTATTGGTTTTTTAACTAAATATGCAGCATTCTGAAGGTGGAGAAATATTGACAAGTAGTCGGAGATGGGCTTAAGATGCCATCCAAGGCAACTGAGTCGTACGCTAGACTCTATAGTTGCTGTTGATAATAGGAGAGAGTCAGATCAAATCTTCGTCTTGATTACTCTGAGGGGATAGTAGTTGGCAAAATGTGGACAGCTTCCTTGTTGTGCTTCGGGTACTGCTCCAATGCATATTATCGGAGGATAACATGTGATCGTTCAGATAGTTTTCTCTCGTCTGGCTTCGGGTATTAATCCTGGATCTGTTGTCGGAGGACAACTAGGGCAGTCGTTTAGATAGTTTTCCCGTCTGGCTTCAGGCATTAATCCAGGACCTGTTGTCGGAGGACAACTAGGGCGGTCGTTCAGATAGTTTTCCCGTCTGGCTTCGGGCATTAATCTTGGACCTGTTTGTTTCAGAAGTGATTTTCACCTGTTTTGGAAAAAACAAGAGAAACTTTGGTAGAATATTGTTAGTCTTATGCAAAGTATGATGCATGACGATGTGTATGAATGACATGCGCAAAGATTATGACTTTTATGAGCAATGTATGAATGATAGATGTTGTGGTATTTCAAAACATATCCATCTTGAAGAAGATGTGGATGTTCTGTTTGGGGATGAAGCGGGTGAAAACCCTGCTTTTGAAAGAGAAGAAAGATATCCTCGATTCCTGTGATGCACCATCTGACCAAGTCTTGAGCCTTAGATATTATTGAGGATGGTAGAGATCGAGAGATGCGCCGCTGAGGATCTTGTGCATAGACTCTGTTGGGGAGAATCTAAGAGGTACTCTACTGGGGATCTTGCGCATAAATCCTGCTGGAGAGTATTTGACAGCTGTTGGGAGACCGGGTTAGAAGAATCTGGAGCCCGTCGAAATCTCTGGCTGGGGGAATAAAAGAGGTAGGTTTCCTCCGATGCACTATCTGACCAAGTTTCGAGTCTGGATACCGCTGTCGGGAGGTGATGATATTTTTTTGGGATACCTCTGGTGGTGAATGTTATCGCTTGAAACTGATGTAGCATGGCTTAGTTGAGTGGAATCACTGCTCGGGGACTAACGTGATGAAGCTTGTGATGTCTGGACTAGTGGAGGAAAATGTGTACTCCGCTGGGGAAGGTTTGTAGTGAGCGACATCTCTGTGAGGATCATGCTTTGCAGGGGAACGTATTGGTGACCTTCGCCGTCATCTCAATTCCTAGAGCCTGTAGTAATTACTTTCGTATGTTTTCTTTTTGCATGTTTGTGAATATATTCTTATTGTCAAATGCATATAATCATTCAAAGCAAACGTTGGACTTTATGCAAACAACAACAGCAAAAATTGTAAAGAGAAAGAACTTGTACTTATTTGAAATGTGGCGTATGGCCAAGTAGTTTGTACACAAGAAAAGTAAAAAGCTATGCGGAAACAATCTCGTTAAGTTCCAACTATGCTAGTACTCATATATTTCGACTATCTCATCTCCTTGCTGTCAGTAGAAAGTGAGTGAATTGATTTTCGCCATTTGAATCTTGAATGATAGTAGTCGGAAGTGGGTGATCCGACGAGACATAGTCGTACGCTTAAATCCCTAACTTTGCCTAGACCGCCTTTCGGTTTTCACCACCGATACCCTTTTTGCCCAAGCCGCCTTTTCGGTTTTGACTTGCGGGTGTACATGTTTTGTATATATCCTTAACTTTTCCCGAACCCTTTGGTTCGCCAGATGCCCTTATTTTTGCCTAGGCCACCGACCTAGCGGGTCTCTTTTATGTAGTATTTTTGACTATGTCTGCGTTCACGGTGTGGAAAGTCTTCACCATCCATGGTGCTAAGTATCATAGTCTACGGAAAATACTGCTTGACTACAAATGGTCCCTCATAGGTGGGAGTCCATTTGCCCCTGGGATCACCTTGTGGAAGGATGATGCGCCTGACTACTAGATCACCAACTCGGTAGACTCGGTGCTTGACTTTCTTGTTAAATGCTCTGATCATTCGTTTCTGATAGATCTGTCCATGGAAGATGGATGCGAGTCGTTTCTCATCAATCAAATTGATCTGGTCAAGGTGAGTCCGACCCAATCGCTCGCTTAACTCGCCCTAGAGGACTCTGGTTGAGGGTATCTGAACCTCGATGGTTAGAACTGCTTCCATACCGTATACAAGAGAGAAGGGGGTTGCCCCTATTGATGTTCGTGCTGTAGTGCGATAACCATGGAGAGCAAATGGTAACATCTCATGCCAATCTTTGTAGGTCACTGTCATCTTCTATATAATCTTCTTAATGTTCTTGTTGGCGGCTTCCACTGCGCCATTCATCTTAGGCCGATAAGGAGAAGAGTTGTGATGCTTGATGTTGAACTGCGTGCAGAGTTCTGTGATAATCCTTTCGGGAGTACCATATCGACAGATAAGATTATGTTTGATGAATCGAGCCACAACATTCTTGGTAACAGATGCGAATGAGGCTACTTCTACCCACTTGGTGAAATAATCAATTGCCACAAGGATGAAACGATGTCCGTTGGAAGCTGTGGGCTTGATTTCTCCGATCATGTCGATGCCCCACATTGCAAAAGGCCAAGGAGCTGTTAGAACATTCAGAGGTACTGGTGGTGCGTGTACTTTGTCGGCATATATTTGGCACTTGTGACAAGATCGAGCATAGCGGTGGCAATCAACTTCCGTGGTGGACCAATAGTAACTTGTCCTCAAAATCTTCTTAGCCATCTCATGACCACCATGAGTGCCACGAAGATTCTCTGAACTCTTCATCATAATACCAAGGTTTCTCTTCCGTATCAAGCTCATAACAATATGCTGGTTCAAACTTCTCGATGATGATCCGGGAGCCTCGTTGTCCCATCCGACCTTGAACATAGATGACATAGTAGCTAACGTGCCAACCGATTCTCTTCTCGTGGAATGTGATTGAAAGTGATCTCTTCAAGTAGGGATCAAACTCAAAACATGCTCTCGACACTGGAATGAGATTCGGATGCTTCGATCCCACTCGCCTTAATCTGACGATCACTAAAGTCGAGTCTCCATACACTTGTAAGAACTTGATTCTTAAGTCAATAGCGCTTTGATGCCCATGATGCACGCCGTACTCGCCATGTTATTAGTGCAATCAAACATAATCTGGCGGTGAAAGGAGTATGTCCACTGTAGGGATGTAATGATGGCGCCAATGCCTGCAAGCGCGTTGAGGCTCCATCAAAGACCATAGTCCATCGGGATCCTTGTTCGAGTCCTTCGTCTGGGCCGGTTCTTCGCAATTTGTAACTAGTAAAACATCTTCATCCGAAATTCGAACCGCATAGATCGGTAGTCATCTACGGCTTGATGAGCCAAATGATCGGCTACTACACTTCCTTTGATCGCTTTCGAGAAGTGTACGGATGTCGTACTGGTCGGGATCATTTGCCATCTTGCTATTCTTCCGGAGAGAGCTGGTTTCTCAAATATGTATTTTATCGGATCCATCTTGGAAATCAACAAGGTAGTGTGAGTCAACATATACTGTCTTAGTCGGCGAGCAGCCCAAGCCAAAGCGTTGCAAGTTTTCTCAAGCTGTGAGTACCTTGTTTCACAGTCGGTAAACTTTTTACTAAGGTAGTATATCGCATACTCTTTTCGACCAGACTCGTCATGTTGCCCCAACACACACCCCATTGAGTTCTCTAACACCGTCAAGTACATGATAAGAGGTCTTCCTTCGGCGGGCGGCATCAGGATAGGAGGACTCTATAGGTACTCCTTGATTTTGTCAAAAGCGATCTGGCAATCGTAATTCCATTCCACTACTTGATCTTTTTGAAGTAACTTGAAGATCGGCTCGCAAGTAGCAGTTAGATGTGCAATGAATCTGGCAATGTAATTCAAACAGCCCAAGAAACCTCTGACTTCCTTCTCGGTACGGGGCACTGGCATCTCTTGAATAGCTTTAACCTTGGCGGGGTCGACTTCAATACCTTTTCAACTGACAATAAACCCTAAGAGTTTACCGGATCGGACTCCAAAAGTGCACTTGTTAGGATTAAGTCTCAATCTGTACTTCTTCAATCTGTCAAATAGCTTCCGTAGATGATCAAGATGCTCTTCTTCAGTTTGTGATCGAGCTATCATGTCGTCGATGTAGACCTCTATCTCGTGATGAATCATGTCATGAAATAATGTCACCATAGCACACTGATAAGTGGCGCCCGCGTTCTTCAGTCCGAACGGCATAACCTTGTAGCAGAAAGTGCCCCACTGTGTAACGAAAGTAGTCTTCTCCATGTCTTTGGGAGCCATTTTAATCTGATTGTAACCGGAGAAACCATCCATGTAGGAGAAAACCTTATGCTGACCGGTGTTGTCAACCAGAACATCAATATGAGGAAGTGGAAAATCGTTCTTTCGGACTCGCTTTGTTCAGATCTCTGTAATCCACACACATTCGTACCTTGCCATCCTTCTTGGGCACAGGCACCACATTAGCAACCCATTGTGGATAAGAAGTAACAGCTAAGAAACCGGCGTTGAACTGCTTCATGACTTCGGCTTTGATTTTCTCTAACATCTCAGGACGCATGCGACGAACTTTCTGTTTCACTGGGAGAAAACCCTCTTTTGTCGGCAACCGGTGTACCACAATATCAATGTCTAGACCTGGCATGTCTTCGTATGACCAAGCAAAAACCTAAATATAGTCTCGTAGCATATGAACCAATCTTTCCTTGACACTGTTCTCAAGACCTGCTCCTATCTTGATCTCTTTTCTGTCTTCATCAGTACCCAAATTCACAACCTCAATTGGCTCTTTGTGCAGTTGTACAACTCGATCTTCTTGCTGTAGCAGTCTGACAAGTTCTCCTGGCACCTCACAACCTTCCTCACCTTCGTCTTCGGCTTGGTAGATCGGATTATCGAAGTCATATTTAGCAATAGCGTAGTGATAACACAATTTTATATAGTATATTTGATTTAATTTTCATAAATAATGTTAGTATTTTTATTTAATTATTTCATTTTATTTCCATATTACGCTGGTATTTTTATTATTTCAGGTATTTTATTTTAATTAGACAAATTGAGCAAAGTGAAGAAATTAAGAGAAATATTTGATAAAATGTGCAAGAAATGAAGAAAAGGGGTGTGCAAAGCAAAATAAGGGATCAAGGAGCCCAAGAAGCCCAAGCAAGCAAACCCTAAAGGGCACGTGCTAGGGTAAGACGCACGTCTCAACCCTCCTCCTAAAAAGGAGGCGCCCGCCTCGGAGTCTTCCCTTAGTGGGAGGCGTCCGTCTCCAATGCCACGTTGGCCCTAGGAGAAAAAGGTGGGACGCTCGTCTCAACATGGTGAGCTGGTGAGGAAATTTCGGAGACGACCGTCTCCTTAGTGGGCAGTTGGGAGTGAGATGTTTTAGGAGAAAGTGCTACGAAAATCTCTCAACAAGTGGTTACATCCTACCACTATAAAAGGACACCTCCAAATCATAATTGAAGACACCGCTTTCAGCAAATTTATTTTTCCGCATTATTTTTCCATTGTAATCCTTGATTTAACCAAATGAGTTATTTTTCAAGAATTATTTCCAGCATTTATTTAATTCAGGTTTCTTATTTACATTGCTCTTATTTATTTAATTAATTGTTTGCATGAGATATATTTGTTTTGCCATGAATTTATTAATGAATGTTAAAACCTTTAATTTATTCATGTCTGCTTATGAATATGTCCGCTAAATTATTTAAATATCGGTATGTAACGAGTTAATTTGAATGGATCCGGAATAAACAGGCTTGATTATATTTTATAAAATAAACACTTTTTCTGATTTAGTTATCTAATTTATTTTGTTAAAAAAGGTTTAGAAACCAACAGAGCGAAAGTTTGAGGTTAATAAACTGACTAAGATTAGAAACCAATAGAGCGACAGTTTGAGGTTTAAAATCAGATAGTAGATACTAGGTATTGTTTTTAAAGACTGCGACAGCGTTTTAAAACCAATTAAACTTTATTTATTTTCAAAAAGTAATTTTAAAATCAATGGGATAGCGAAAGCATACATCAGAGTTTAAAATTATAATTTACTTCAATAGAGCGAAAGTTTGAGAATAGATTTTTAAATAAATACTTTTTGCTGAAAAAGATATTATTAACATTTTTAGAAAATAAGCCAGTGGAAAGCCGAATTCTTTAGAATTAACGAAGTACATACCGATATTCGCATTATTATTATTTCAATTAGAATTAAGTTTTATTACCCAAAAATTCCCCAATTTATTGGATAGCTATAGCTTTACACAGTAAGTTTAGATTACGTTAGTTCGATTTATAGTCCCTTAGGTTCGATATCTTTTAAAACTACGCGATAGGGCTGTATACTTGCAGTCTCCCGATTAATTTAGACGATAAAGTCGCGATCAAGTTTTTGGCGCCGTTGCCGGGGACTATTTAAGTTGATATCGTAATTTTATTACGAAGTATAGACTATAGCAACTATTTCTTTTCCCTCTGTGTATGCCAAATACTCGCTCTCAAGGCGCGCCTTTGCATATACCTATATACGATATCGAGCGTTATCTTAGATTAAGAAGACGAATTCAAGAGCATCTTGAACGCAACAATCTTCCTTCAACCAAACTTCCAGACATTGAAGAACTCAAGAAGATGGCTGATCCAGAACCTCCTGCTCCTCGTCCTCTTAAGGACTACGCTGTTCCTTCTCAAGCGGAGCCCCATAACAGATTGTTGCTATCGCCAAACGATTTCGAGCTGAAACCTTCGCTTTCCGCCGCTCAGCAGAACCGCTCGAGCTCCTACCGACGACCGAATCTTCATCCGCTGTTTGTGCAAGACGCAGACACGGAAAGCGAATGGTGTAAACCCCGAGGCGATACGATTGCGCCTTTTTCCTTTTTCTCTTAGAGACAGAGCTCGCGCATGGCTCCAATCTCTTCCTTCCAACTCAATCACCACATGGCCTGAGTTGAAGAAAGTCTTCTTGGCTAGATATTTTCCTCCAAGCAAAACTGCTATGCTCAGAGCCAATATCAATGGTTTCAGACAAAAAGACAATGAATCACTCTTTGAAGCTTGGGAACGTTATAAAGACATGCTTAGACTTTGTCCTCATCATGGTTTAGAAGAATGGCTGATTATTCACACGTTCTACAATGGTCTCTTGTACAATACAAGATTGACTATAGACGCCGCAGCTGGTGGCGCACTGATGAATAAACCATATACTGAAGCAAGACAACTAATCGAAAGCATGGCTCAGAACCATTACCAATGGGGTACGGAAAGAGTTAGCGTAGAGAAATATCAAACGAAAGGTGCCATGGTTGAAGTGAATAGTCTGGATCAAGTCAATGCTAAAGTGGAAGCTCTCACTCAAAAGCTCGAGAATCTTACCACCGCCTCCAGCTCATCGTTGTCAATTGCTCAAACTTGCGACTTATGTGGTATTCAATCACATCTTGCTCCAGAATGCCCACTTTTAACAGGAGTTCCAGTTGAACAAGCGAATTATGTACAGAATAATCCTTACAACAACACATATAACCCTGGCTGGAAGAATCATCCTAACTTTTCATACAAGAACAACAATGCGTTATACGCACCTGGACAAGCTCCTGCTACACCACCTGGTTATCCTAAGGCTATTCCAAATCATCCTAATAATGGTCCTAACACGTCTAATGCTCCTAGGAAGTCTAATTTGGAAGTCATGATAGAGCATTTCATTGCTACTCAGAACCAAACCAATAATACTCAATCCCAGACTAATAAGGATGTTCAAAATCAGAATATACACATTAATGAGCAGATTAAGCAATTATCTAATAAGCTTGATGCTTTAGCTACACACAATAAAATGTTAGAAACACAGATCTCTCAAGTAGCTCAACAACAAGCGGCTTCTGCTGCTCCTGCTGGCTCATTTTCTGGACAGCCTCAACCTAATCCCAAAGGACATGCAAATGCTGTTATCTTAAGAAGCGGAACAGAGTATGATGGACCTGTAGGTCCCAGAAAAAATAGCCCAGCTATGCAACAAAATTCTGTCAAACACCCTGAAACTAAAGATAAAGAAGAAAAGGAAAATCAGAGAGATAATAATGAAGATACCACACAAAAGGACGAACCTTATGTACCCCCACCACCTTACAAACCTCATATTCATTATCCTCAAAGGTTAGCTAAAACTAAGAATGTGGGTCAATTCAAGAAATTCGTGGATCTTCTGAAACAACTTAATGTTACAATTCCTTTTACCGAAGCTATAACTCAAATGCCCTCCTATGCTAAATTCCTTAAAGAGATTCTATCCAATAAGAAAAGCTAGAGGATAATGAAACCGTATGCTTATCACGAATGTAGTGCAATTATTCAAGACACAATGCCTCCTAAACTCAAAGATCCCGGAAGTTTTCTATTCCATGTGTAATTGGCAAATTTGTCATAGATAAAGCTTTATGTGATCTAGGAGCCAGATAAGTGTGATGTCATATCCATATGCAAGAAACTTGACATGGGAGAACTCTCACCAACCAAAATGTCCGCTCAACTAGCGATAGGTCAATTAAATATCCCGCAGGAGTTCTTGAGAATGTTCCCACGCATTGGCCAATTCTATATACCTACCGATTTCATTATTATGGACATAAGGGAGGACGGTTACCCCAATCATTCTTGGAAGGCCTTTCTTAGCTACATGCAATTATAGATGTAAAAAGAGGAAAACTTACTTTTGAAGTAGGCGAAGAGAAAATCGAATTTATCCTCTCTCAATTCCTGAAAGCACCTGCAATTGAAGATACTTGTTACTTCATGGATATCATCGATGAATGTAGGAAACAAGCTGAACTTGAAAATGAAGACAATCTCGATGAAAATCTGAGTAGTAATCTAAGCGAATGCTTAGCTATAGCACCAGACCCTACACAAAATTTAAGAAAACCATCTCTAGAACTCAAAACACTTCCTAAAAATCTAAGGTATGAATTCCTAGATTCCGAACTCGAACGACCAGTGATAGTCAACGCAGAACTTGGCGAAACCGAAACCGAAAAACTTTTGCAAGTTCTGAGGAAATATCCAACAGCCTTAGGGTATAATATCACTGATCTTAAAGGAATAAATCCCTCTATCTGTATGCATCGCATTATGCTAGAAGAAGATTGTAAAACTTCAAGAGAACACTAGAGGAGACTAAACCCGATTATGAGCGAGGTTGTGAAAAAGGAAGTTATGAAGTTGTTAGAAGCATGAATCATATATCCTATATCTGATAGCAAATGGGTTAGCCCTGTGCATGTTGTACCTAAGAAAGGAGGTGTCACAGTAGTCGAAAATGAGAAAGGAGAAATCATAACTAAAAGAGTTGAATCTGGATGGAGAATGTGCATTGATTATCGAAAACTTAACAAAGCCACCAGAAAAGATCATTTCCCTTTACCATTTATTGATCAGATGTTGGAGCGTTTAGCTAGACATTCTTTTCGCTTAGACGGTTATTCGTGTTTCTTTCGATACCTATTCATCCCGATGACCAGAGAAAACAACTTTCACATGCCCTTTTGGAACCTTTGCTTATAGAAGAATGCCATTTGGTTTATGCAATGCTCCTGCGACTTTTCAAAGATGCATGATGGCAATATTTGCTGATTTTCTGGACAATATTATGGAAGTCTTCATGGACGATTTTTCCGTCTGTGGACAAAGCTTTGAAGAATGTTTAGAAAATTTAGAAAGGGTATTGGAACGTTGTGTGAAGGTTAATCTAGTGCTTAATTGGGAGAAATGCCATTTTATGGTACAAGAAGGAATTGTTTTAGGACACATTATATCCAAAAGAGGAATTGAAGTCGATTCGCTAAAATCGGGTTATTGAGAACCTTCAACCTCCAAAAACTGTTAGAGAAATCCGAAGCTTTTGAGGACACGCCGGTTTTTATCGACGATTCATTAAAGATTTCTCTAAGATAACTAAACCCCTAACCGAGCTATTAATGAAAGACGCTGAATTTATCTTCGATTAAAAATGTTTAGAAGCGTTTCAAACACTTAAGAAAGCATTTTCGCCTATCATGCAAACCCAGATTGAATGAACCTTTTGAAATAATGTGTGACGAAGTGACTATGCCAGGAGCTGTTTTAGGACAGCGAAAGGATAAAAGACTTCACGCATATATTATGCAAGCGTAACCCGGACGGCGCAGATGAATTATGCTACAACCGAGAAAGAATTCTTAGCAGTTGATCTTCGATTAGACAAGTTTCGCTCCTACTTAGTAGGATCCAAGATAATCATATACACCGATCATGCCGCTATTAGATATCTCTTAACCAAAAGGACGCTAAACCTAGACTCCCGAGATGGATATTATCGCAAGAGTTTGATTTAGAAATCAAAGATAAGAAAGGAACCGAAATGTGGTAGCAGATCATCTCTAGACTAGAAAATCTTAAACATGAACAAGTGCCGATTGATGATGAATTCCAAGATGATAAACTAATTGCCCACTTAGAAGACATGTAACCTGATAAACTCATGGAAACTACCTCACCATCTCCTCCGTGCCTTGGTATCGATTTTGTAAATTACCTTGTCGCAGCGTTCTACCACCGAACTTACTTACCAATGTAAGAAGAAATTCTTCCATGATCTTAAACAATATTATTGGGATGAACCTTTACTTTTCAAGAGAGGTCCCGATGGAATTTTCCGCCGATGTGTGCCAGATAGGGATGTCAATGGGCCGGGGCGGGCCCGGGGGGACACTTCCCCATCTTTTCCCCCGCCATCAAATTCATTCCCCGTCCCCGTCCCCGATCTCCGTCACGGGGGAATTTCTATCCCCATCCCCGTTCCCCACGGATCCCCGTTCCCCGCGGGGATCCCCATAGATCCTATATTTATTCATTAATATTTTATTTTTTTAAAATGTTTATATTTTCTATAAAAATAAAAAGCACAAAGAATTCACATATTTATTATGTTATTAAAAAATACTAGTATTTGACATTTATTATTTTTTATTAAAAATACTAATGGAACACAAAATAATAATATTTTTTTTATAAATTTCTATAAAATGCTATAAAATTCAACAAAATGAACTATAATACTTTTTAAAGTAACAATATGCCTAAACAACTAAAAAAATCCAACAACATAATTATGCTTAAAAAACTATACTTCATCAAAACTAATAAGGGATAATTATAAAATTTAGCATCATGAGTATGCTTGAAAAGCTAAAAAATACTTCATAATAAGTCAACTAAAAGCAAAAGTCAACATATCTCTATTTGCTCAATTGATAACACACGTAAAGTAGAAATATCAAAATACTTAAAACAAAGTTACATATAAATAAACTAAAATATTAAGCAAAATATCCAAACAAGTAATGATCAATCATGTCTCTCTTTCCAACTTCTCTCTCTTAATAAATACATGAATATTTATTTATTTATTTTTATACATAAACATAAAGGAAATGACTAAAAAACCTAATCTAAAATATATATATTAAATTAACTATATTAAAATAATAGGCGGGCGGGTGTATTCCTCGTCCCGTCCCCAAATGCTCGGGAATTTTTCTCCCATCCCGCCCCCACGGGAAAATTTCATCTGGGCCCGAACGGGCTCGGGATCCCCATTAACAGGTCCAAACTGACATCCCTAGTGCCAGAAGAAGAGATTGAAAACATTATAACACACTGTCATTCTGCACCTTACGGAGGACATGCTAGTACATCCAAAACATGTGCAAAGATCTTACAATCCGGCCTCTATTGGCCTAATTTATGGAAAGACGTACACGCCACCATCTTAAAATGCGACAGGTGTCAACGCACCGGTAATATATCTAGACGTGACGAAATGCCACAAAAAGGCATTTTAGAAGTCGAAATCTTTGATGTGTGGGGGATTGACTTTATGGGACCCTTCCCATCTTCATCCGGTAATAAGTATATACTCGTGGCTGTGGATTATGTCTCAAAATGGATCGAAGCTATAGCTTCTCCAACAAATAACACCCGAGTGGTACTTAAGTTGTTCAAGAACATAATCTTCCCTAGGTTCGGTGTACCCCGACTCGTTATAAGCGATGGTGGATCTCATTTCATTTCCAAAATCTTTGAAAAATTATTAGGGAAATATGGAGTTCGACATCGCATAGCTACACCTTACCATCCTCAAACTAGCGGACAAGTTGAAGTTTCAAATCGCGAGATAAAACAAATCCTTGAAAAAACTGTCGCTACGTCCAGAAAGGATTGGTCCTTTAAACTTCATGAAGCTTTATGGGCATATAGAACTGCCTATAAAACTCCCAGCGGTACTACTCCTTTCAAGCTTATTTATGGTAAATCATGCCACCTCCCAGTTGAGTTAGAACACAAGGCTTATTGGGCCATTAAGAATCTGAACTTAAGTTATACTGCCGCTGGAGAGAAGCGTATCCTGGATATTAATGAATTGGAAGAGCTTAGACAGGATGCGTACGAAAACGCTAGGATTTACAAAGAGCGCACAAAGAAATGGCACGATATGCATATATCTAGGAAGAATTTTAACATAGGTGATTTCATATTACTACTTAACTCTCGATTAAAACTATTTCCTGGAAAATTACGATCTAGGTGGTCAGGACCTTTCGAAATTACTCGAGTTTATCCAAGTGGTGCAATAGAGATTAAGGGACCTTCGATTGAACCGTTTATAGTAAACGGGCAGCGTTTAAAACATTACCATCTTACCGAAATCGAGGGAAATTCTCAAACGATAAATCTAGACGAGCCACATGCTCGTTTAGAGGACTAATCGTTAGTTTTATTTGTCGAGCTTACGACATAAAACAAAGCGCTTTGTGGGAGACAACCCACCGTCTTTATATTTCTTTCTTTTTATTTTTTTTTCTCTTTATTCTATTTTAAAAACAAAAACAAAAAAATATATCTATCTCTTTTCTTTATCTATTCATTATACTTCTTTTCTCTATCTTATTTTTCTTTTCTATGTTTTTCTTCTTATCGGCATTTGGCCAATGCTGATCTTCTCTTATTTTCTTCTCTTCAGGATACTTCTAGCTACTTATTTCTCTTTCCACTATGTCTCGTGTTGATGATATGCCAGTCAGTTTCAGAGGAAGAAATCAGCGCACCAAATATGAAATTTTATCCGAGCGTGAGATGTTACCTACTACCTACCTTCATTATGGTGCTATGACTGCTCTTGGCATTCGTGATAGTGTGCTTTTTCTGCTAAATCAGATTGGGTGGGATAATTCACGCCTGCTGACTTGCTATGCCACTTATCGGAACCTCACTTTGGAGTTCCTCAGCTCTTTGACTTACTTTCCTACTCATGGGATAACTTTACGCCGTGGACTTATTATTTTCAGACCTTTTGGCATCACCTTCAAGTTTACCCATAAGGAATTGGCTGATCTTCTTGGTTTTCCTAGTGGCTTAGGAGTTTATCATGAAAGTCAGGAGGAGTATCTTGGATTTAGAGATCTTGACTATTTTTGGGGATCTATTTCTGGAATCCTTAACCCTGAGCCCGAGGATCTTGTATCAGAGAATATCCATAACCCGACCTTCCGGTATTTCCATAAGATTCTGGCCCATACCATTTTTGGAAAACCCCAGAATGTCACTACTGTTTCTAAAGATGAGCTTTTTATCATGTTTTGTGCTTCGCAAAACAGTCCGGTTAATGCGATCACTTATCTGCTCCGTACCTTTGTGGATCTCATTGATACTGATCATGCACCCATTCGGATGGGAGGTCTCGTTACTATGATTGCAAATGTTGTTGGACTTCGACGACCCTTTAGGCATCTGAATGCTTTTACTGGTGTTACTTGCATGACCATCGAGTTCTGTTTCAACACTGGTATGATTGGTGATCTTGGCCCGACTCAGTTTACCTTGTTGATTAATGGTCAAGTTATGCAGCTGTTTACCTTGCCTAATCCTGCTACGAGTGTGCATAACAAAGCCAGTTGGCTTTATGGTCTTGATCAGCATCCTTCTCCGCCAAGCACTCCTGAGACTCCACATGACTATGAGGTTTTAGAGGACGCTGAGGAAGATCCCTCTGCTCAGAGGACTTCCACCGCTCCCTCTGTTGCTCCTGACGCCGTTATGCATGAGGCTCCTCCTGTTGATTATGCGACTGCCATCCACGCTCTCCAGGTGGAACACCAGGCTTTGAGGGACGATTTGACTAGTCTGCGAGCTGACTTCTTTGGTTTTATGGATACAGTTTCTGCGCAATTTCAAGAAGTTTTCGCTTACTTTCATTCTTCCTCTGCCCCTAAGGCAGGACCATCTAGTGGCTAGAGTTCTTAAGTAGTTAATTTATCTAGTTTAGTTTAGTTTCGTTTGATTTTATTAGGATTTGCAATGTTTCCTTTATGTTATTATGTTTTTCTTCCCAAATACTTGATTCTTCAAATTGTAAGCAACTTTGATTTCCATTCTAATGCAATCCATGTTAACTTTTATTATTATAATGTTGCATATTATATTATATTATATTATTATTACTGTTGCATTATTCTTCTTAAGTTGCATTATTATTGTTGCTACGAATTTAATCGCCCATCTTTCATTTCGATTCTCCTTCGTTATTATCGCACTGAGGACATTGCTCCTTTTAAGTATAGGGGAGTCGGATCATTTCCTTGTTCATTTCTATGTCCTTTGCTCTCTTTGTAGTATTTTTCCTTTTATTTCTTTTCTTGTAATGCAAAATTTTTCAATTCAATAAAATACATATTTATGCAAATTTTAATCTTTTATGCAAAAATTTGTGCTTACTCGAATTCCTCCTATTTCTTGAGCCATAACGAATAAAATAAAACAATTTTAAAACGCATTTATAAACATTATTCAACTAGTATTAAGGTTGCCTACTATAAATAAGAATTCGAGCAACTTAGCAAAATTGCTATCGTCATAACACTTTAAAACCCCCGATGTGTTGGATCGATTTAAGTACTTATTATACCAAAACCTTTAAAACTTAGTTTTAGATTAGCCCCGAGTAGTTTATTAAGCAGTCGGCACCGCCATAAACACAAACTACGTGGAGAACCGGTGAATATAAGTGATTGATCAAACATATTTTTAAGAAATTGCTTCTATCTGAAGATGCACTTACTAAGTTAGATGGTCCTTACCAGATCATTTAATCCAACAGTTGCGGAAACTATAAATTTAATGCAAAATAATCCATTATAAATTGGTTTAGTGGTCCCTGGTGCTAAACTTGGTAGGGCGAATTACGGTTCGATCCCCCGTAATTTTTAATTGGAAAAAGGGAGTACCAAATGTTTAATTACCAGAACTCCTAGCTGGCTTACTAAGATCAAATTCACTAACCGGTTACTCCACTATGTGCGTGTAAGGTAAAGGGCTTAATGTGATTGCGCTAGAATGAAAACGGGTGAAATAGAACATAGTAATAGGTTGAGCTATAATGATATGACTTAAATTGGTCTGCTTAAGTGGGGTTGTCTAGTGTTCCTACGGTAACTTTGGTGTTTAAGTTCGACTTAAATTCTCTAACGAAAAATCAACCTGCAACCTGGTACAAATTGATGTATGTTCTTATATCTGTGTTTAACTGTGCTTCAGTGATTTTTCATTTTTACTTTTTTGCTTGAGGACAAGCAACGGTTCAAGTATAGGGGAGTTTGATAACACAATTTTATATAGTATATTTGATTTAATTTTCATAAATAATGTTAGTATTTTTATTTAATTATTTCATTTTATTTCCATATTACGCTGGTATTTTTATTATTTCAGGTATTTTATTTTAATTAGACAAATTGAGCAAAGTGAAGAAATTAAGAGAAATATTTGATAAAATGTGCAAGAAATGAAGAAAAGGGGTGTGCAAAGCAAAATAATGGATCAAGGAGCCCAAGAAGCCCAAGCAAGCAAACCCTAAAGGGCACGTGCTAGGGTGAGACGCACGTCTCAACCCTCCTCCTAAAAAGGAGGCGCCCGCCTCGGAGTCTTCCCTTAGTGGGAGGCGTCCGTCTCCAATGCCACGTTGGCCCTAGGAGAAAAAGGTGGGACGCTCGTCTCAACATGGTGAGCTGGTGAGGAAATTTCGGAGACGACCGTCTCCTTAGTGGGCAGTTGGGAGTGAGATGTTTTAGGAGAAAGTGCTACGAAAATCTCTCAACAAGTGGTTACATCCTACCACTATAAAAGGACACCTCCAAATCATAATTGAAGACACCGTTTCTCAGCATTATTTCCCAGTTTCAGATTTATTTTTCCTGCATTATTTTTCCATTGTAATCCAAATTTCAGAAGTTATTTTCCCGCATTATTTAAATTCCTGTTGAAGAACCGAGACGTTGTACGAGTTATTTCCAGCTTCAAGAATTATTTCCAGCATTTATTTAATTCAGGTTTCTTATTTACATTGCTCTTATTTATTTAATTAATTGTTTGCATGAGATATATTTGTTTTGCCATGAATTTATTAATGAATGTTAAAACCTTTAATTTATTCATGTCTGCTTTTATGAATATGTCTGGCTAAATTATTTAAATATCGGTATGTAACGAGTTAATTTGAATGGATCCGGAATAAACAGGCTTGATTATATTTTATAAAATAAACACTTTTTCTGATTTAGTTATCTAATTTATTTTGTTAAAAAAAGGTTTAGAAACCAACAGAGCGAAAGTTTGAGGTTAATAAACTGACTAGGATTAGAAACCAATAGAGCGACAGTTTGAGGTTTAAAATCAGATAGTAAATACTAGGTATTGTTTTTAAAGACTGCGACAGCGTTTTAAAACCAATTAAACTTTATTTATTTTCAAAAAGTAATTTTAAAATCAATGGGATAGCGAAAGCATAAATCAGAGTTTAAAATTATAATTTACTTCAATAGAGCGAAAGTTTGAGAATAGATTTTTAAATAAATACTTTTTGCTGAAAAAGATATTATTAACATTTTTAGAAAATAAGCCAGTGGAAAGCCGGATTCTTTAGAATTAACGAAGTACATACCGATATTCGCATTATTATTATTTCAATTAGAATTAAGTTTTATTACCCAAAAATTCCCCAATTTATTGGATAGCTATAGCTTTACACAGTAAGTTTAGATTACGTTAGTTCGATTTATAGTCCCTTAGGTTCGATATCTTTTAAAACTACGCGATAGGGCTGTATACTTGCAGTCTCCCGATTAATTTAGACGATAAAGTCGCGATCAAGTTTTTGGCGCCGTTGCCGGGGACTATTTAAGTTGATATCGTAATTTTATTACGAAGTATAGACTATAGCAACTATTTCTTTTCCCTCTGTGTATGCCAAATACTCGCTCTCAAGGCGCGCCTTTGCATATACCTATATACGATATCGAGCGTTATCTTAGATTAAGAAGACGAATTCAAGAGCATCTTGAACGCAACAATCTTCCTTCAACCAAACTTCCAGACATTGAAGAACTCAAGAAGATGGCTGATCCAGAACCTCCTGCTCCTCGTCCTCTTAAGGACTACGCTGTTCCTTCTCAAGCGGAGCCCCATAACAGTATTGTTGCTCCTGCTATCGCTCGAAACGATTTCGAGCTGAAACCTTCGCTTCTTTCCGCCGTTCAGCAGAACCAGTTTTCTGGAGCTCCTACTGACGACCCGAATCTTCATCTGTCAGTGTTTGCCCCATGTATCCAAGGGCGTCCAAGTAAGCAAGAGTAAGCTGGACGGATGTCCATGACAAAGAAAGTAGAGTCGAAAGTCTGGGAACCGACTTTAAAAGGCAGAATGAGCTCTCCAAGTACTGTTCGCTTAGAACCATCAAAAGCTCTCACAACAATGTCACTGGGCTTCAGAACCAATCCTTCGACATCAAGTCGATCAAAAGCAGTCTTTAGTAGGATATTCAAAGCAGAACCGGTATCCACCAAAACACGAGACAAGGTAATTCCCTTACATTCAACAGAGATGTGCAAGGCTTTGTTGTGTTTCTTTCCGGCAGGAGTCAAATCAACATCAGAGAAGCCTAGGCCGTTGTTGGCAGCCAGGCTAGCAATACAAACTTTAAACTACTGAGTAGTAGTGTCTTGCGGCACATGAGCATTCTTCAGAAACTTCACCAAGGCGTTAGCATGAGCCTCAGAGCACAAGAGCAGAGCAAGCATGGAGATTTTGGACGGAGTCTGTCCCAACTGTTTCACAATGTTGTAGTCACTCTTCTTGATAATCTTCAGAATTTCCTCCATTTCTTGTTTGGAGGTGTCTTCAGCAACTTCCTTTGGAACTTCTGGCTGAGCAGGATGAGTTACTGGTTCTTTCCCTCTAGTCTCGGGAACTGGTTGAATAGCTGGAATGCGAGCTGGAGTCGCATTGTCTTTTGGAGGAGAGATATCTGGAGAGAATACTCTTCCGGTTTCTGGTCACCTTACTTGATCCGGTGATGTTGTCAGTGTCAGAAATGGTAGCTTCAACTATAAGATCTTCAATGGTCAAAGGGTCTTGCTTGACGCCATGATAGTAGACATCAGCTCCATAATTCCAAGGGATAGCCTTGTCAGAGGAATACGGAACTGATCTAGGAGAAGTAATGATGAGAGGTGCCACTCTGGGCACAGGGTCAGCAGAGGAAATCCTTATTGTGTTAACATCAGCATAGTATTCTGGGAAATCGTCACCCCATCCGGTTGCCTTAACATCTTCAATAGGAATCTTGTAGCTTTCAGGAATAGTGTACCTCGCCATGTAATCATACTTTCCACTTGGCTGCCCCAAGGTATCCCATGCAGACGGTGCAACTTCATTCACATCTTCGATCTTTAGTTTCTTAGACATGTCTTCACACAGACTCTCCACAGGTGGTTTAGGAATAGTATCTCACGGTTATCCATCATGCACTTAACACGTCTTCTCAACCAAGCACAACCATCAGGCGCAGATTTGCACTAACGACAATTCTCTGGGCATCCTGGATTGACACCGGCTTGTTGCAGCAAATTCTTCTTAACAGTCATCAGGGGAATGGTCAAGTCACCTATGTTGAAAACGTAAGTATCGTCACCAATAGCATTGGTACTTTTGTCATGGTTAGGCATAGGCGTGTTGATCACATTTGGAGTCTCAACAGGAGGGTCAAACTCAATCTGCTTAGCTTCAATCATATCTTGAATTTTGTTATTCAAAGCCCAACAGTTGTCAGTGTCGTGCCCTAGGCTATTGGAGTGGTAAGCATACTTAGCATTAGGATTGTATCTCGGAGAGGAAGTGTTGACACTCTGAGGAGGATCCTTCAAAGTAATCAGCTCTGCTTTCAACATGTGTTGCAAGGCTTGCGACAATGGCATGTTGATCTTCGTAAACTATCTTCGTGGCGCGTTCTGGCTACGCGCGTTGTCTCGCTGAGGTTGTGCTGAGGTAGGATTGGAGATCACAACTGCCCCCACAGATTGAGCACGGTCGGTCTTGGCTCGGCTTTTCTGTCCATATACAGCATTGGCTTCTTTCTTACCACCAAAAGATCTCTTTGCAGCATTTAAAGATGACTCTACATGAATCTTTCCACTCTTGATACCAGCTTCAATACGCTCGCCTCTCAATATCAACTCGGTGAATCCGGCTGAAGAGTTTCCAATCAGATGATTGAAGAATGGGCCTGTCAACGTTCCCATAAATATATCAACCAATTCCCTATGGGACAAGGGTGGTTGAACTCTGCCTGCTAGATCTCTCCACTTCTGAGCATATTCTTTGAACTTCTCATCACGACCCATAGACATGCTTTGTAGTTGCATGCGAGTGAGTGTCAATTCAGCATTGTACTCATACTGCCTGTAGAAAGCATCTGCTAAGTCACTCCAAGTACGGATACGGTCATTCTCTAGCTGATAATACCACTCCAATTGAGTTCCGGACAAACTCTCTTGAAAATAGTGAATCCACAACTTTTTGTCATCAGTCTGGGGGTTGATCTTCTGAACATAGGACTTCAAATGCAGCTTCGGACAAGAAATGCCATCATACTTGGCAAAAGTAGGAACTTTGAATTTGGGAGGAATCACGACACCAGGAACGAGACTCAGATCATCAAAATTCAACCCTGACATCTTCAGGTTTTCTACAGCATTCAGACGATCTTCAAGTTGCTTGTACTTATCATCTTCATCAGAGTACTGGTCATTATCATAGTCTTTTTCAGGTTCACGCTGGCTGCCTTCTTCATTGCCCTTGACACTCCCCTCAGTCTTGACACTTCCTTCTGAGAGCTCTATCCGGCTGACCACTTTAGGACCACCTTTGTAACGTCTACCCATGTTGAGAACACCAATGACCCTCTTCTTTCTGTTGATGAGTTTCTTCAGATCTTCGTGGCCTCGGACCAAGCTGGTGAACATCTCTTGGAATTGAGCATTCTGAGCCTGGAGATCTTTGACAGTCTGTTCAAGAGCCATTTCTGCTAAAATAAATAGCGAGAAATGAGAAAACCAATCTTCAATGTACCTGTTATGAGATGTTATGCCATGATATGCGATGTTTATGCAAATGCAATGCAATGTTTTCATGGACCATAGAGATTTAAATTTGTTAAACAAGCACGAACAAACATTTATTAGTTCTCTTTTTATTCTTTTTTCTTTTTAAGTACAAAAGATAGTTCAAAACAATAAAAGAAAAGCATAAAAATCCTAAAGCTCTAAGTTTCCCATGGGCGCTTCCTCTTGGTGCCGAGGTAGGCGTTGATGTTTCGCTCCTCGTGAAGTAGCTTGGTCAACTCTAATACCTTCTTCTCGCTTGCATAGCACTGAGCTTCAAATGTATCCCTTTCTTCTTTAAGTTGAATCTAGGATCTCTTCAAGTCTTCAAAATCGGTAGGCATGTCAGGATGGAGAACAGTATAGGGTACGTCACCTATAGCAACAGGTTCCATAATTACTGGTAGAACAGGCGTGAATGGCATCATGAGGTTTTTAGCTCGAGCTCGCACCCATTTGAGGTAAGGTTCCCAAGGAATGGAGTTTTGGTGCCCCAACGTCTTGGTATCAGTCTTCTTTACCATGCCCCAAGCGTGTATGAACCTTCGTCGGTAATTCTGGAGATCGTGGTTGTAGTCGAACACAATATCTTGGAGAAGCATATCATGTGGACCATCTCTTCAAGCATAACCAAACTGACGTAGAGCTAGAGAAGGGTTGTAAGTAATACCTCCCCTTATACCAAGGAGTGGTACGTTAGGGAATTCTCCACAACGCTTAATGAATGTGAAGTCCTTTTGAGAGAAAAGATTCCAATGGATATCTGAATAAGAGAGTGACATTAGCCTTTGAGACCACTTCATCCTTTGTTCGTTCTTGATAACTGATGGAGGAAGGTGCGAAATAAACCACCTGGAAAGTAACGGTATACAACACATGAGAGTTCCTTGTCTCTTAGTAGTACGAGTGTGGAGAGAATGTAGGACGTCTCCAAGTAAAGTAGGCACTGGATTACGGGTATGGAATATCTTGATGGCGTTGACATCTATGAATTTATCCGAGTTAGGAAATAGAACCAAACCATAGATTAGCAAGGCCACAATGTCTTCGAATGCATGGAAACTCATAACTTTGAGGAACTCTCGGGCTTTCTTAATCAGAAACTTAGCAAGTAAACCCTTAACTCCGCTTCTTGTTTCCCAATTGGCTTCAATGTCTGAGCGCTATAGGTGTAATGCTGATGCGATGTCTTCATACCTAGGAACCTTTTCTAAACCGGTGAATGGCATTTGGTCAAGAATTGGTATCCCAAGTAGCTTAGAGAACTCTTCCAAGGTAGGAACTAACTGATAATCTGGGAATGTAAAGCAATGGTGTTTCGGATCAAAGAACTGGAATAAGACGTGCATAATATCTTCTTCAAAACCGGAGATAACCAAGTCAAGTAGATAACCATGTCTTTTGACAAACTGAGCATGATCGGAATCTCAAACCAATTCTTTGAGAGAAGGTATACCCATAAAGTTGATTCAGATAGTCTTTCTAGAAGCCATAATTCCTACAAAACAGAGCAAAGATAAATCCCTAGGTCCTTGAAATAGTTAGAAATGATATGCAATGCGATGATGTCATGATGTCATGTTTAGCACACACAAACAATTCACACAATGAGCCTAGGTTTAAGGCTTGCAAGAGGTATAGGTGATTACCCCACCAAAAGTTTGAGTTGGTTCATCCTGTCCTATAATAGTAACCGGGTTCTAGGAATCTCATATCATTGATCTTTCTCGTAGGTGTTTATTTTAATACGACTACCAAGTGGTCGACCGAAAATATCCCAAAAGTCTGATCTTAATGAGCGTAGCATCGAGTATCAGCAAACCTTAGTCTGCACCAAAGCCGACCATCTCACTACCTTCTAATGGCTAAGATGGGTCAATTAAGATTCTAAAAGTTTAGTTAGTGCTTGATGACACCACGCGGAAGCCAAATACTATCCTCAACTTGGAAATGAATAGTATTAGGACATCCAAAGTGTCACACTAACGTAGCCATCATGTTGACCGTTTCGATATACGTCTAACGGTCGCGACAATTTATTGCTACTTACCTAAAAGGAAACCCGGATCCGGGTGTAGGATCCCCCATAAATATAATACCCAAGCAACCCTTAAAGATAAAGCAAGCAAGTCAAACAGAAAACAAGAAAGGTGATCTAGAAACTTAAGGCATTCTCTTTAAGGTGTTTCACAGAGTCGCCAGCTCAGAATACGGTGAACTGACTTTGAGATTTTTGTATCGCAAATGTGCGGATAGCAAGAGTCGCCACCGACTTTTCTTTTATCCAATTAAGGGAAGGTGAAAAGAACAGGAAAATACCTTCGTTAGATTCTGTGTAAGGGAGAAGGTTATGAAAAGGGAAGGTATTAGCACCCCTTTCTATCCGTAGTTATCTACGGGCTCTTAGTTGCTCTTAGATCACTTTAAAATTGTGCTTTCGGTGTGTTTGAAAAAATGTTTTGAAAAGGCATTTCGCTTTAACTTTGTAATGATTCATGTAGGAATGTATACAAAGTGTTTGGAAATGTTTCGTTTTGAAAAGTGTTTTAACTTTGACAAAAGTGTGAGGTGTGAAAAGTATTTTGATAGAGCAAGCAACTAAAAGTCTTATTACCTAATCAGAATGGTCGTTTTCGTGTTGTTTTACGTTCCTTTAGAATAGCGCTATCCGTACCATTAGTTGGTAGGTAACCCCATTCGCTGGATGTAAGCGGACGCTCAAGGGACATCGGATGGTCATAGAAGGCAACTTGTAGGAAGTATCCTAGCACATTCAAGGGACTATCATCATTTTCGTAGGCGACAATCGAGGGTCAAAATCATGTATTCGTAGGCTTACATCGTGGGTCTATGATCTTTGTATCAAAGGGACTATGATGATTTATTTTGAAGGCAACAGTGCTAGAATACCTCTACGTTCGAGGGACATGACCATTTGAATTCGTAAGGCAACGAGAGAGAATTACCCTAAAGGGGTGCATGTGTGAAAAGAGTGTGTTAAATTCAGATATTTTATCTTGGAGTTATGAGTGATCTATGTCCAATTTTATCTTGCCATACACGCCTAATTACTAGCAGTTTATAGGGTGCAGAAAGTAAATTGCGGAAATGTAAAGTGCGGAAAGATAAACTCCTACGCTATTACATGGCTTTGGGGCAGTTACATAATTGAAAGTGCGGAAAATTAAAGTCTTAATTAAACTATTACATCCCATAGGCAGTTACATAATTGGAAAAGAAAAGCAACAAAAATCGTCCGAAACGGTACAACCTGTGATCAGATGCAAAATCGGAAAACGGAAGAAAATTGCATAAGAGAAAAATGTTAGTAAAAATAAGTATTTTTGAATGAGAAAACGTTTTTGTGTTAGTAATGACATTAATATGATAAAATAAATTTTTGGTAAGTTTTGGAGTTGATTTGATAATTTAAAAACAATTAAAAGTCATTTAAACGATTAATTAGAAATTAAATTAAATATACATGCAAAAATAATAATTTTAATTTTAAAAATTAAATAAGTATTTTTCTGAGGATTATGCAAAAAATAAATATTTTTGGTGTTTTTTAGATGCATGATAAAAATATTAGAAGATAAATTAAAATGCATGGAAAAATACTAAAGAAAATATGAAAGCATGAAAAAAGATAAGTTTTGCAAAGTTGTAAATGAGTTGTGAGTACATGAATCGATTGCAAATAACATTCTAAACACGATGGTGGTATTCTTTTTGTCCAATTTTTCCGTTTTAAGGAAGCCCTAAATCGGTTCAGAAAACCCTATTAATGGCATATTTCGATTCAGGCCATGAAAACGCAATTCGATTGTCCAGATAGCTTGCAAACTTCAAACTAAACACAAATCAAACATCAAAACATGTTAAAAATGCATGATAAACAGAATTCGATTTTGAAAAATATAAGAACAAACCAAAACTGGATTTCGTGATTCTTGATGTTTTTGAATGATGTAAGGGTCTGGAATGCTTCAGGAGATGTCAAGGAACGTGTTTGGATGCTTAAAACCAATTGAATCAAGCTGGAACTAGGGCTGCCACTTGCTTGCAATACACGGTTTTTTTGACTTTGGAATAGGGTTCTTGAGGCAATTTTTCTGTTCTTTCTTGTTGTGTAGGCATTGTATATTTATAGTGGATGGATTTAGGTCTGAATTCAAGAGCAAATAATGATCAATCAATGTGAAAAATATTTGATTTTGTATGAAATCAAATCTTCCTTTTTTGATCAAATTTCAATCAAATTCTTGCCAAATCTATGTAAATTTCGAAATTTTCCAGCTTGTGTGAGATACTTGGATCTCAAGCATGAGAGAAAAATCAATCTTGCATTTAATTTTGATTTTATACCTTATTTTTTAATTTAATTTGTATTTAAATGAATAAAATCCAAATTAAATAGAAAGTAAAGCTAAAAATCGTGGCATTGGACTTGGATGTTCCAAATTGTCTAAGGAACACGTTTGAATGAAGAAAAACTAGGCCCATTTGCAAAATTTTGGATTTTAACAAGTATCTCTCTTTGTGCACCTCTTCAAAAATGCCAAACTTGTGCAAGGTGTATTTTGCTCATTTTTCCACATTTTTGAGTGTTCTTGGACTTTTTAGAAAGCTCTAAGTGTCCTCTAACTAACCTCTTTGGTTTTATCTCAATTAGAGTTTGCATGCTCAATAAATATTCAAAACAAAAAGTTGACTTTTTGTTGACTTTGAAAAGGACCTGTAATGTTTTGATCCATACTTTCCAAATGAAGCATTTATTGAACATTCTTGTGAGATATGAAGTTGTAGAGAATTGAATTCTCTTCAAA
This sequence comes from Vicia sativa, assembly GCA_021764765.1. Classification (NCBI taxonomy): domain Eukaryota; kingdom Viridiplantae; phylum Streptophyta; class Magnoliopsida; order Fabales; family Fabaceae; genus Vicia; species Vicia sativa. Next base: position 7,184,403 of record CM038794.1, read on the forward strand.
ATGAGAGGTGGTGGAAAAATTTCTGAGAAAGTATGAAGAAGTTATGCTCAGTCAAAGTTCAGTTGACTTTTCACTAAAAAACCCTAATTTGGAAAGTTTGACTTTTGAGCAAATCTTGAGTTTTCTTGATGAATCATGATCAACCCTTGATCAAATGATGAACGTGACTTCAAAATGAGGATTTTGAACAAAAATCATGAAGTTTGACTGTATGTTGACCACGGTTGACTTTTTGTCCAATACAACTGATTTTCAACCATCTGAGCAATTGTATGAGGAATCTTGACTTGTGAGGATTGAAACTTGACATGGAGAATCTTTGAAGCATATGAGGAGGCATGATGACCATTGGAGATGTTGGAAGTCCATCTGGATCTGAGAATTTCCAAACCCTAGTTTGGGTTGATTGTCTAGGAGAGGGCTTGTCTGATCAACCCTTGAGAAACCCTTGAGTACGGATGTATGGAATGTATTGAGGAATAGGAGGGAAAATTTTGGGGTATGACACACACAACTTTGACTTTTGCGGAGGACAAGGTTTCTTGGATACGACAGTCACTCACCCTTTTTGCTTTCGTGTTTGGTTACACAAGTTTATTCTTCACTGAGGATCTTATTTATTATCCTCACCTTTCTGGCTTTCCAATTTTCTTTCCCCACATTAGCCCTCTTTTATTTTTGCCTAAACGAGTTATTACCAAGTTCGACTTAGCGGGATTTTTGACACTGTTTATTCTATTCACTCCTCCAATCTCGTTGAACAAGTCGTTGATCCCCACATCATTTTTGATTTGTTAGTAGTGATTGTGACTGTCTGAGTCCTTTGCAGATGAGGAATACCCATTGTGGTATCGTCTTCCTTTGATTCACACCATTGATAGACAAATCTTGACCATTGCGGTCTCTCAACCTTTCGGAGGATAACCATTGTTGTATCCTTTTATGTGCACTCTTGATGAGTTTTGAACGCTCAATCAGATTAACTGAACACTACCTTGCCCCGGGTTAAAAATGAGATTTTTTCTGAACAAAAAATAAACTCCTACTTCAAGTCTTAAAGGGGTTAACGAGGGTCTATCTCCCTTTTATCTCTAGTGTTTAGGGATTTGAAACAATGCATGTACATCATCAGCAAGGTTTTTACTCGAAAGCATACCATTTGAGATTTTGGTAAATTATTTGTCATCCTCCCTCCAAAGGTTTTGCTTTATTAACAAGAGTTGTGTACCAAAAACATTATTAAAAAAACAAGAGTGAATACGAATGGGTTAATTCAAGACAAGCATATTCAATGCATTATGATTAATATTCCAAAGATGAATTTTTTGCATACAAGTAAGTACTGAACAAACAAGAAAGATTACAAATGAGAATGCAAATGAACTTTGAAATTTCCACTTTGAAGAAACTAGTCTCCGTATGGACTTGTTGCTTTTGACGATGAAATTTGTAGTCTGGACACCACTGAGGCATAGATTTTCATTTCAATTTGATGTGAACACAATAATTTATGAATTGACCCAGTCTTGACTCTTTGTCTCAGGCTGACATATTGTTTTCAACTGAATGGCTACTTGCCCCTACATAGCAATCACACTAACATTGAAATCGAATCCCTCATAATGAAGAGAGATATCATGATTCATCCGCTTGGTTTCCTTTGATGAAAACTCGATCAAGGGAGGGAACAACTGGTTTAGAGTTATAGGCGCTGCACCAAACTCTTTTTATGATTCCCTTGGTTCCTGATGGCTTGACTGATCATAAGGGTCATACTCATCTTTATTAGTCATCTGATTATCAAGACCTGGAATAGGAAACAATTGTTGGAAATGATCTTCTAGACACATTGGTCGTGCATGAGATTCAAGAGATGATCTTTGAGAATAAACAATTAGACCTCTGGTTGGGTATGAAATATGACTAACCCGTAGATCCACCATGTTTGGATTAACCATAAATTCCCCTGTATTGAGCGATTCTTGGATCTTGGCCTTCAACACCTTTCACCTTTTGACAATAGGATTGAAGTGCCCATGCATAATATTCACAAGTGATTCTCTCAAAAGATGGGATGAACACTTTACTAAGCAAACTTGCATAGTGAATTACCAAGCATCGTCTTCTTCACGGAATAGATATTTAGTTGGGGAGAAAATAGTCTTGAAGCAATCTTCCAAACAAGAATTGGACTTTTGGAAAAAGCTTCTGACAGGGGTTGGACTTTGAACTTCAACTCCTTGCAATTTTCAATACCACATTGTGAAAGAGATCCATTAATTACTCTATGACTCGTATGAGATCCCACAGGGTGGGGAGAAGTAACAACATCTGTCGCAAGCAACATGTATCGAGTTACTCTCCTTTGCTGACATTGTCTTCATAGTTTCCATAACCAAACTCAACTAGGTCTTCAAATTATGATTTTCCAAGAGTTCGTAACCACATATCAAGGTTTGCAGCTTGCATGTCCATCATAAACAAACCCAAATAATTTTTTGAATAGTCCAATTCCCCACGAAGTTGCTCCATCTGATCAAGGAGTGGTGAAAAGTCAAGACTTGCAATTCTGGATAGAAAATACCAGATATGGATAAGGAATTCCCCGACTTCGAGTATGTGTTATGGATGCATGCAATGAATGCATATGCATGTTAGATATGTACACATGTATTTTTCTGACATTTCTTTTAGAAAAATAAACATGCTATGATGCAAGTGCATTGATCATGAGTTCCCAAAGTTCTGCATAACAACGGGTAGCACATGTACAATCAGATGACATCTGTACAATCCTTTGGATAACTGCTACTTAATCCCTGAACAGGGTGAAGATACTAGGATCAAAATTTCGGCACCAATTTAAGATGCCATAAGAGAACCAAGTGTCATAGAACCAAGTATCAGAGAACCTCACGGTCACCAACAAAACTGAATGCCCCTGACAGAACAATATAATTACCATCGGAATAAATAGTCACCATATGAACATGGAAACTATAAAAAAAGAGTCTCTTTGGACATGGTCACTGTAATACGGTGAACTGACTTTGTAGGATTTTTGTATCCAAATGTGCGGATAGCAAGAGTCGCCACCGACTTTTATTTTTATCCAATTAAGGGAAGGTAAAAGTACAGAAAAAGACCTTCGTTAGATTCTGAGTACGGGAGAATGGTTATGAAGAGGGAAGGTATTAGCACCCCTTTTCATCCGTAGTTATCTACGGGCTCTTAGTTGCTCTCTAGATTACTTTTAAAATTGCTTTCTGTGTGTTTGAAAAATGTTTTGAAAAGGCATTTCGCTTTGACTTTGTAATGACTCATGTAGGAGTGTATACAAAGTGTTCGGAAATGTTTCGTTTTGAAAAGAGTTTGAACTTTGAAAAAAGAGTGTGTGGTGTGAAAAGCATTTGATAGAGCGAGCAACTAAAAGACTTATTTACCCACTCAGAATTGGTCGTCTTTGTACTTCTACGTTCCTTTAGAATAGCGCTAGCCGTACCATTAGTTAGTAGGTAGCTCCATTCGTTGGATGTAAGCGGGACAATCGAAGGGACATCGGATGGTCATAGAAGGCAACTTGTAGGAGGTATCCTAACACATTCGAAGGGACTATCATCATTTTTCGTAGGCAACAATCGAGGGTCAAGATCATGTACTCGGAGGCGACATCGTGGGTCTTATGATCTTTGTATCGAAGGGACTATGATGATTTGTTTTGAAAGCAACGGTGCTAGGATACCTCTACGTTCGAGGGACATGACCATTGTTTGAATTCGAAAGGCATCGAGAGAGAATTACCCTAAGGGGTACATGTGTGAAAGAAGTGTGTTGAATTCGAGTATTTTATCTTGCAAGTTAGTGAGCTATGTCCAATTTTAGTCTTGCCATACACGCCTAGTTACTAGCAGTTTATAGGGTGCGGAAATTAAATTGCGGAATGTAAAGGCGGAAATGTAAAGGTCCTACGCTATTACAAGGCTTTGGGGCAGATACATAATTAGAGGCGGAAAGTAAAAGTCCTAAATTAAGCTATTACATCCCATAAATAGCTACATTATTGGAAAATAAATAATATGATAAAACGATAAAGAGAAAACCATCCTAATCGGCTCGACCTAAGAAGAGGAAATCGAAAATGCAATATGAATCGAACAAGGGAAAATGTTAGAAAATGCGTTTTAATATGAGAAAATTAATACATGCTGAAAATAAGATAAATAAGCTATAATAATTTTTTTGGAACTTTTGGAAAAGATTTAATAATTAAAATGCAATTTATAATGATTTAAATGCTAAAATAAAAATAAAATAAATATGCATGCAAAAATTATATTTTAAAATTTTTTAATTAAATAAAGATTTTCAGAATATAAATGCAAAAGGAAAATATTTTTTGGTAATTTTTAAATGCAGAAATAAAATATGAAAAGAAATTAAAATAACATGTAAAATATTAAATAAATAGAAAATAGAAAATAGTTAGAAAATATGAGTTTGTGAAAGAAAATAGCAAAACCACCGAGTGGATCGAACTCGTGACCCGAGGGGTATCTACACAAAGAGCGCCTTTAACCATCGCACCACTTGACACTTGGTGTTGGGAAAGTTGAAACCATTTGAATAAGTGTACACGCCGTGATATTTGAAAATCAAAATCGACGCGCGGACCCCGTTGACCGGATGGACGAATCAGTTGCTCGCCCACGCATGCCTCGCCAGAGTCGATCGGTCAACGACGCCGAGCCCTAGCTCCGCCGCCTTCTCCGATGAGCAAAACGTCCAAACCGCAAAATACGTGGAATAAAAGGAAAAGAGTACCCTACCCCTAAATCGAGGGTCGCGAACACGATGGCGGTGTTAGTTTTCGAAAAGGCTCAGATCAACCGGTTCGAACGAAATAGCCAAAAACCTAAACATGGCAAACCGCGATTCTCACGCTCAACCTCTCAAACGATGGCCCGATTAGTCAAGTATAACCTCATGAACACATTCAAACCATTAGAAACGATTAAAGCACGCAGAATAACAAAATGCAATTTCAAGAAAAATTCAAATATGTATGAATGTGTATGGCACGATTTAGCTTGTTTTAATCAATACCAATGATGTATTCTTACTCATACTTACCCCCTGAGCACGTTTGGATGGCTGGAAGAGGTTGAGCAAGGCTGGAGAATAAAATTCGAATTTTCAAGAATTGAGAAAAATTTTGCAAGAGTTTGGGTTTGTTTTTAGGTTAGGGTTCCGTGTTTATTGCTGGCATTGCTTGGTATTTATAGAAGAGGTTTGGAAAGAAAAAGGAGTGAAAAAAGATATGATTTGGTGCATTCAATTTTTTCAAATAAAAATCAATTTTCTTGAAGAAAATTTGATTTCCTCTTCAATGCTTGATTGTGCACGAAATTGGCAAGTGTATTGGGCTTTCTTGGACATTAAGAGAGGTATAAATCCAACTTATTTGAAAAAGAAACTTAATTTTCATATTTTACATAATTTATTTTGAATTAAATGTTATAAAATTCAAATATAAATCATGAAAATAGAAAATCACCAATGCCAAGCATTTATGGGTCAAGAATAACATCATGAACAAGTTTGGATCAAAAGATTATAGGCCCATTTGGAAAATTTTGCAATTTGACCAAAATGTCCTTTTGTGCAATTGTCCAAAATCGCCCAACTTCCGAATAGTGTATCTTGCTCAAATTTCCACATTTTTGAGTGTTCTTGGACTTTTTGGAAAGCTCTAAGAGTCCTCTAACCAATGCTTTTGGTCTCATCTCAATTGGAGTTACCATGATCAATATATCTTCAAAACAAAAAGTTGACTTTTTGTTGACTTTGAAAATGACCTGTAGTGTTTTGAGCCATACCTCTCAAATGAAGCATTTTTTGGACATTCTTGTGAGACATGAAGTTGTAGAGAATTGAATTTCCTTCAAAATGAGCTTTGGTGGGAAAATTTCTGAGAAAGTATGAGAAAGTTATGATCACTCAAAGTTCAGTTGACTTTTCACCTAGAAACCCTAATTTGGAAAGTTTGACTTTTGAGCAAATCTTGAGTTTTCTTGATGAATCATGTTCAACCCTTGATCAAATGATGAATGTAACTTCAAAATGAGGATGTTGACCAAAAATCAGAAGTTTTGACTGTATGTTGACCACAGTTGACTTTTTGTCCAATACACCCGATTTTCAACCATCTGAGCAATTGTCTGAGCAATCTTGACTTGTGAGGCTTGAAACTTGACATGGGGAATCTTTGAAGCATATGAGGAGGCATGATGAACATTGGAGATGTTAGACACCCATCTTGACTTGAGAAATACCAAACCCTAGTTTGGGTTGATTGTCTAGAGAGTTTGTCCGATCAACCTCGAGGAACCTTCGAGCATGGATGTATGGAATGTCTTGAGAAGATGGAGGGCAAATTTTGGGGTATGACACTGCCCCTGCTCAATCTTCTTGTACTGGAAGGTTTAGATTGGCATGCATGCCTTTCGTGACCTGGAGGTAGAAGATGATTGAACACTCGAGTACACCTGAAAATTTGCACTCGCTGGTGATACGGGAATGGGCTTACAGATGCCATTTGGAGAAGTTGAAGACTTCGCTGGGGAATGAGTCGCACGCTAGACTCGGGGTTGTCCGTAGGAGAACTGACGGGGATGGGCTTAAGATGCCATCCGGAGGGAAGTCGTACGCTAGACTTCGCATTTGCTCTTGAATGAAGTTATTGGTTTGTATTGATTTTTAACCAAATATGCAGCATTCTGAAAGTAGAGAAATGTTGACAAGTAGTCGGAGATGGGCTTAAGATGCCATCCAGCAACCGAGTCGCACGCCGCACTGTAGTCCGCCGATAATAGAGAAAGTCGAATCGATCTTCGTGCCGATCGCCTCGAGGGGATGATAATTTGGCATAGTATGGATGGTTTCCGTGTGCATCGCTGATCCGCCGGTTTATCGGAGGATAACTTGTGATCGTTCGGATAGGGTTTCCCGTCTAGCTTCGGGTATTAATCCTGGATCCACTGTTGGAGAACAGCGAGGGTGGTCGTTTGGATAGCTTTCCCGTCTGGATTCGGGTCTTAATCCTGGGCCTCTTTTTTTTTTTTTTTTTTTTTGCGTCGGAAATGCTTTTCACCTGCTTTGGAGAAAACAAGAGAAACTTTGATAGGATATTGTTAGTTTTATGCAAAGTATGATGCATGAAGATGCATATGAAATGCATGAATGACAGATGCATGTGAATTATGACTTTTATGAGTAATGTATGAATGATAAATGTTCTGGTATTTCAAAACATATCCATCTTGAAGAAGATGCGGATGTTCTGCTTTGAGATTGCCGACTGCTGAGGATGGAGATCCCGAGAAGAAAGACAACTTTGATTCTCCGGCACTATCTCGACCAAGTCTTGGGCCTAGATCTGCCAAGGGAGGTAGAGATTGAGAAACTCGTTGTTGGAGATCTCATCCATGGACCCCTGGGAGAGTCCGAGAGGAATTTCGTTGGGGACCTTGTATGTAGACCTTGTTGGGAAAAGATTAGAGGCGCCACGGGATTTTGAGCGTTTTCTCCGTGCACTATCCGACCAAGTTCGGTCCGATACTGGAGAAAGGGGAATAATTGAGAGTCGTCACCGGGATAAATGTCTCGACGGGGGATGAAGTGTTATTGCTTGAAGATGGGTGTAACCTGGTTACGTTGAGTGGAATCACTGTTTGGGGATTTTCCTCTACTCCGCTGGGAGGAGGTTTGTGGTGAGCAACACCTCGGTGGGGACCAATGCTTTGTGGGAAACTGGATTGGTGACCTTTGTCGTCCTCTGCTGGGGACGTCTTGATTCCTGGAGCCTGTAGTAAATACTTTTGTATGTCCACTTTTCGCATGTTTGTGAATAGATTCTTATTGTTAGATGCATATAATCATTCAAAACAAACGTTGGACTTATTGCAAACGACAACAACAAGAATTGTAAAGAGAAAGAACTTGCATTTATTTGAAAGGTGGCGTATGGCCAAGCAGTTTGTACATAAGAAAAGTAAAAAGCTATGCGGAAACAATCTCGTTAAGTTCCAACTATGCTAGTACTCATATATTTCAACTATCTCATCTCCTTGTCACAAGAGAAAGTGAATGAATTGATCTTCGCCATTTGAATCTTGAATGCCGATAGTAGTCTAAACAGTGATCCGAAGAGACATAGCCGACGCTTAAATCCCTAACTTTTGCCTAGACCGCCTTTCGGTTTTCACCTGGGATACCCTTTTTTGCCCAAGCCGCCTTTTCAGGTTTTCGACTTGCCGGGTGTACATGTTTTGTATATATCCTTAACTTTTGCCCGAACCCTTTTGGTTCGCTAGGATGCCCTTATTTTTGCCTAGGCCAGTCGACCTAGCGGGTCTCTTTTATGCGTAGTATTTTTTGACTATGTCTGCGTTCACGGGGTGTGGGAAGTCTTCACCATCCATGGTGCTAAGTATCAAAGCTCCGCCGGAAAATACTGTCTTGACTACAAACGGTCCCTCATAGGTGGGAGTCCATTTGCCCCTGGGATCACCTTGTGGAAGGATGATGCGTTTGACTACTAGATCACCGACTTGGTAGACTCGGTGCTTGACCTTCTTGTTAAATGCTCTGATTATTCGTTTCTGATAGATCTGTCCATGGCAGATAGATGCGAGTCGTTTCTCATCAATCAAATTAATCTGTTCAAGGCGAGTCTGGACCCAATCGTCTTCTCCTAACTCCGCCTCCTGGAGGACTCTGGTTGAGGGTATCTGAACCTCGATGGGTAGAACGGCTTCCATACCGTACACAAGAGAGAAGGGGTTGCCCTCTGATGTTCGTGATCAGAAAGTGCGATAACCATGAAGAGCAAATGGTAACATCTCATGCCAATCTTTGTAAGTCACTGTCATCTTCTGTATGATCTTCTTAATGTTCTTGTTGGCGGCTTCCACTGCGCCATTCATCTTAGGCCGATAAGGAGAAGAGTTGTGATGTTTGATCTTGAACTGCGTGCATAGTTCAGTGATCATCTTGTTGTTGAGATTAGAGCCGTTATCTGTGATAATCCTTTCGGGAGTGCCATATCGACAGATAAGATTATGTTTGACGAAACGAGCCACCACATTCTTGGTAACAGATGCAAACGAGGCTGCTTCTACCCACTTGGTGAAATAGTCAATTGCCACAAGGATGAAACGATGTCCGTTGGAAGCTGTGGGCTTGACCTCTCCGATCATGTCAATGCCCCACATTGCGAAAGGCCAAGGAGCTGTTAGAACATTCAGAGGTATTGGAGGTACGTGCACTTTGTCTGCATAAACCTGGCATTTGTGACAAGATCGAGCGTGAGCGGTGACAATCGCTTCCATGGTGGACCAATAGTAACCTGTTCTCAGAATCTTCTTAGCCATGGTGTGTCCACCGGAGTGGGTACCAAACGCGCCTTCGTGTAACTCTTCCATGATACGCATTGCCGTTTTCTGGTCTACACAGCGGATTAAGCACAAGTCGTGGTTGCGCTTGTATAGAATGCCATTACTGAGGAAGAATTTGGATGCAAATCTTCTCATGAACTTCTTATCATGATGATGCCCTCGCTGGATATTCCCGAGTCTCAAGATACCTCTTCACGTCAGTACCAAGGTTTCTCCTCAGATCGAGCTCGTAATATGCGGTTCGTCGAACCTCTCAATGATGATCCGGGAGCCTCGTTGTCCCACCTAACCTTGAACATAGATGACATGGTAGCCAATGTGTTCGCTAACCGATTTCTTTCGTGGAATGTGATTGAAAGTGATCTCTTCAAGTAGGGGATCGTAACATGCTCGACACGAATGAGATTCGGATGCTTCGTGTCCCACTCGCCTTAACCGACACCAAAGCCGAGTCTCCATACACTCGCAAGAACTTGATTCTTAAGTCAATAGCGACTTTAATACCCATAATGCACGTCGCCATGTTGTTAGTGCAAGCGGCATAATCGGTGAAAGGCGATGTCCGCCAAGGGATGTGATGATGGCGCCAATGCCATTGCCAAGTGCGTTGAGGCTCCATCAAAGACCATGGTCCATCGGGATCCTTGTGTCCTTCGTGGCCTCGGTTCTTCACAATCAGAATTAGTAAAACATCTTCATCCGAAATTAATCATAGATCGATAGTCATCTACGGCTTGATGAGCCAAATGATCGGCTACTACACTTCCTTTGATCGCTTTCGAGAAGTGTACCGATGTCATACCGGTCAAGATCATTTGCCATCTTGCTATTCTTCCGAGAGAGCGTTTCTCAAATATGTATTTTATCGGATCCATCTTGAAATCAATAAAGTAGTGTGAGTCAACATATATTGCCTTAGTCGGCGAAGCCAAAGCGTTGCAAGTTTTCTCGAGTTGTGAGTATCTTGTTTTCACGTAAACTTTTGCTAAGGTAGTATATTTTGCTCTTTTCGACCATGTTGCCCCAACACACACCCCATTGAATTCTCTAGCCGCAAGTACATGATAAGAGGTTCCTTCGCGGCATCGGGATGGGAGGGTTCAGAGGTACTCCTTGATTTTGTCAAAAGCGATTTGGCAATCGCTCCATTCTACCACTTGATCTTTCTTCAAGAACTTAAAGATTGGCACTAGCTTAGTGTGCAATGAATTGCAATGTAGTTCAATCGCCCAAGAAACCTCGACTTCTTCTCGTGCGGGAGTGGCATCTCTTGAATGGCTTTAACCTTGGCGGGTCGACCTCATATACCATCGACAACAAACCCTAGGAGTTTTCCGATCGACCCAAAGTGCACTTGTTAGGTAAGTCTCACTGCATTTCTTCAATTTTGCAAATGATCAAGATGTTCTTCCTCGTGATCGAGCTATCATGTCGTCGACGAGACCTCTATCTCGTGATGAATCATGTCATGAAATAATGTCACCATAGCACGATAAGTGGCGCGCATTCTTTAGTCCGAACGGCATAACCTTGTAAAGAAAGTGCCCCAGTGTAACAAAAGTAGTCTTTTCCATGTCTTCGGAGCCATCTTGATCCGATTGTAACCGGAGAAACCATCCATGAAGGAGAAAACCTTATGAGCGTGTTGTCAACCGAACATCAATATGAGGTGGGAAATCGTCTTCGGACTTGCCTTGTTCGATCTCGGTAATCCACACATTATTTTGCCATCCTTCTTAGGTACGGGTACCACATTAGCAACCCATGGGTAAGTAACGGCTAAGAAACCGCGTTGAACCGCTTCATAACTTCGCTTTGATTTTCTCGACATTTCAGACGCATGCGACAACCTTCGCTTCACCGAGAAAACCTCTTTGTCGGCAATGTACCACAATGTCAATGTCTAAACCCGCATGTCTTCGTATGACCAAGCAAAACCTCAATGTAGTCTCGTAGCATCCGTATCAATCTTTCTCGACATCGCTCTCAAGACCGCTCCTATCTTGATTTTTTTCTCTTCATCAACCCAAATTCTCAACTCCGGTGGTCAGATAACTCGCTTCTTGTCAGAGTAATCGACAAGTTCTCCGACACTTCACAATCTTCCTCACTTCGCCTTGGTAGATCGGATTGTCAAGTCATATTTAGCAATAGCATAGTTGTTATTAACTAGATTCGGAGTGACTCGCAGTATCACGGGTGTGTGTAAGAAACACATAGTCAAGGGTGATAAAGTAAAGAAAGAAAACAAACAATTGAATGCAAAAGTCCAATGAATTTATTGAATGAAAATACGCAAGCAACATATAATAACCCTCGAACGAGCCATGATGCCCGCAAGGCACTAGGCTTTCAAAGTTTATTGTTCAAAACATAAAGAAATACGAAAAGCAAAACAAAACAAGAGCAATTACTCCGGCTAAAGGAGATTGGTATGACGCCTTCGCCTTCCAATTCCGAGCCCTTTGTCCGAGTGGGAAGATCCACTTGCCGATGTCGAAGTCGTTGTCGCCGCCTCCTATAGCATGGATTCCACTGGCCGATGCGGAAGGGAAGTTGGCCGACACGCTCGGGCGTATCATCTTTCGACCTTGATAGTGAAGCCTAAACCGCCTTGTCGAATTTGAAGGAAGATCGTGGAGCTGACCCCAAACAAGACTACCTCCTTGTTCAACAGCAGCTTGAGCATCTTCAGGAAGCCATCCCGGCGGAACTGTGCAACTTCAGAGGACGGAGAGTCAACAGCATGACTCGGGATTGTTTCAAAAGCTTGACAGGAGTCTCAAAGAATTCACCCTCCATCTCGAGGTATCGGAATGATCAGATGACCGACCATATATTCTTCTTCACCACATATCGTAACAACCTTCCCTTTCACCGGTACTTACTTCGATGCAAGGTAGAGGTAAACGCCCCATGTATCCAAGGGCGTCCAAGTAGGCAAGAGTAAGCTGGACGAATGTCCATGACAAAGAAAGTAGAGCCAAAAGTCTGGGAACCGACTTTGACAGGCAGAGTGAGCTCTCCAAGTACTGTTCTCTTAGAACCATCAAAAGCCCTCACAATAATGTCACTGGGTCTCAGAACCAACCCTTCGACATCGAGTCGATCAAAAGCAATCTTCGGAAGGATATTCAGAGCAGAACCGGTATCTACTAAAACATGAGATAAAGTAACGCCCTTGCATTCAATAGAGATGTGCAAGGCTTTGTTGTGTTTCTTCCCGGAAGGAGTCAGATCAGCATCAGAGAAGCCTAGGCCGTTGTTGGCAGCCAGGCTAGCAATACAAACTTCGAATTGGTCAGTAGTAGTGTCTTGCGGCACGTGAGCATTCTTCAGAAACTTCACCAAGGCATTAGCATGAGCCTCAGAGCACAAGAGTAGAGCAAGCATGGAGATCTTGGACGGAGTCTGTCCTAACTGCTCCACAACATTGTAGTTACTTTTCTTGATAATCTTCAGAATTTCCTCCATTTCTCGTTTGGAGGTGTCTTCAGCAACTTCCTTTGGCACTTCTGGTTGAGCAGGATGAGTCACTGATTCTTTCCCTCTAGCTGGGGATGTTGGTTGAATAGCTGGAATGCGAGCCGGAGTCGCGTGTCTTTGGAGGAGAAATATCTGGAGAGAACACTCGTCCGGTTCTGGTCACTTTACTTGATCCGGTGATGTTGTCAATGTCAGGAATGGTAGCTTCAACTGTAAGATCTTCAATGGTCAGAGGGTCTTGTTTGACGCCATGATAGTAAACATCAGCTCCATAATTCCAAGGAATAGCCTTGTCAGAGGAATATGGAACTGGTCCGGGAAAAGTAATAATGAGAGGTGCCACCCTAGGCATAGGATCAGCAGAGGAAATCCTTATAGTGTTAACATCAGCATAGTCTTTTGGGAAATCGTCACCCCATCCGGTCGCTTTAACATCTTCAATAGGAATCTTGTAGCTATCAGGAACAGTGTACTTCACCATATAATCATACTTTCCACTTGGCTGCCCCAAGGTATCCCACACAGATGGTGCGGTTTCAATCACATTGTCGATCTTCAGCTTAGACATTTCTTCACACAACTTCTGCACAGGTGGTTTTAGAAACAGTATCTCACGGTTGTCCATCATGCACTGAACACGTCTTCTCAACCAAGCACAACCATCAGGTGCAGATGGACACCAACGGCAATTCTCAGGGCATCCTGGATTGACACCGCTTGCAGAAATTCTTAATACCATCGAGGAATGGTCAAGTCATCTATATTGAAAACATAAGTATCTTCTCCAACAAAGATTGGAACTCTTGTCATGGTTAGGCATAGGAGCGCTGATCACATTCGAGTCTCACTAGAGGACAAACTCAATCGCCTTAGCTTCAATCATATCTTGAATCTTGTTCTTCAAAGCCCAACAATTGTCGTCGTGTCTGGCTATTGGAATGATAAGCACACTTAGCATTAGGATTGTATCTCGGAGAGGAGGTGTTGACATTCTGAGGAGGATCCCTCAAGGTAATCAACTCGCTTTCAACATGTGTTGCAAGGCTTGCGACAAGGGCATGTTGATCTTCAGAACTGCCTTCGTGGCGCTGCCACGCTGTTGTCTCACCGAGGTTGTGCCGATGCAGATCGAGACACAACCGCCCACAGATTGAGCACGGTCGGTCTTGGCTCGACTTTTCTGATCATACACAGCACTAGCTTCTTTCTTACCACCAAAAGATCTCTTTGCAGTATTCGAAGATGACTCTACATGAATCTTTCCACTCTTGATACCACCGACACGTCATCCGAATCACTTGAATCTGGTCAAGAGTTTCCAATCGATGATTAAACAATGGGCCGTTGTTCCATAAACATATCAACCAACTCCCTATTGGACAAGGGTGGTTGAACTCCGCTAGATCTCTCCATTTTCGAGCATACTCCTTGAACTTCTCGTCACGACCCATAGACATGCTTTGTAGTTGCATGCGAGTGGGTGTCAATTCAAGATTGTACTCATATCGTAGAAAGCATCACCAAATCACTCCAAGTACGGATACTGGTCATTCTCTAGTTGATAATACCACCCAATTGAGTTCCGACAAACTCTCTTGAAAATAGTGCATCCACAACTTTCATCGGTGGGATTGATCTTCCAACATAGGACTTCAAATGCATTAGGACAAGACACACCATCATACTTAGCAAAAGTTGGAACTTTGAACTTGGGAGGAATCACAACACCAGAACCGACTCGATCATCAAAATTCAGCCCGACATCTTCAGCTTTCCACAAGATTCGACGGTCTTCAAGTTGCTTGTACCTATCATCTTCATCAGAATATTGGCCCTCATCATAATTCTTCTCAGGCTCAGGCTGGCTGCCATTACCATCACCCTTGTTACTTGGTTCCTTGACACTTCCTTCGAGAGCTCTATGCGATCGACCTCTTAAGACCACCCTTGAAGGCCCGCCCATGTTGAGGAGACCAACAACCTTCTTCTTTCTGTTGATGAGCTTCTTCGATCTTCTTGGCCTTGGACCAAACTGGTGAACATCTCAAACCGAGTATTCGAACTCGAGATCTTTGATGACTGCTCAAGAGCCATTTTAAAATAAATAGCGAGAAAATGAGAAAACCAATCTTCAATGTACCTGTGATGCAATGTTATGCTATGATATGCAATGTTTATGCGGATGCAATGCAATGTTTTCAAGGACCTTAGAGATTTAAATTTGTTAAACAAGCAAATGAACAAACATTTATTAGTACTTCTTTTTATTTTTCTTTTCCTCTTTAAGTACAAAAGATAGTTCAAACAAATAAAAGAAAAACATAAATCCTAGAGCTCTAAGTCTCCCACGGGCGCTTCCTCTTGGTACCGATGTAGGCGTTGATGTTTCGCTCCTCGTGAAGTAGCTTTGTCAACTCTAGCACTTTCTTCTCACTTGCATAACACTGAGCTTCAAAGGTATCCCTCTCCTCTTTTAGTTGAATCCAGGATCTCTTCAAGTCTTCAAAATCAGGAGGCATGTCAGGATGGTGAATAGTATAGGGTACGTCACCTATAGCAACAGGTTTCATAATTACCGAAACAGAAGGCGTGAATGGCATCATGAGGTTTTGAGCTCGAGCTCGCACCCATTTGAGGTAAGGTTCCCAAGGAATGGAGTTCGTGCCCCAAAGTCTTGGTATCGCCTTCTTTACCATGCCCCAAGCGTGTATGAACCTTCGCCACTCGAGATCGTGGTTGTAGTCGAACACAATATCTTGGAGAAGCATATCATGTGGACCATCTTTTCGAGCAAAACCAAACTGACGTAGAGCTAAAGAAGGATTGTAAGTAATACCTCCCTTTATACCAAGTAGTGGTACATTAGGGAATTCTCCACAACGCTCAATGAAAGTGAAATCCTTTTGAGAGAAAAGACTCCAACGGATATCTGAATGAGAGAGTGACATTAGCCTTTGAGACCATCTCAACCTTTGTTCGTTCTTCAAAACTGATGGAGGAAGGTGCGAAATAAACCACCTTGAAAGTAACGGTACACAACACATGAGAGTTCCTTGTCTCTTAGAAGTACGAGTGTGGAGAGAATGTAGGATGTCTCCAAGTAAGGTAGGCATTGGATTGCGGGTAAGAAACAACTTGATGGCATTGACATCTATGAATTGATCCGAGTTAGGAAATAGAACCAAACCATAAATTAGCAAGGCCACAATGTCTTCGAATGTATGGAAACTCATAGCTTTAAGGAATTCTCGGGCTTTCTTAAATAAGAATTTGGCAAGTAAACCCTTAACTCCACTTCTAGTTTCCCAATTGGCTTCAATGTCTGAGCGCTTAAGATGTAAGGCTGATGCAATGTCTTCGTACTTAGGAACCTTTTCTAAACCGGTGAATGGCATTTGGTCAAGAATAGGCACCCCAAGTAGCTTAGAGAACTCTTCCAAAGTAGGAACCAACTGATAATCTGGGAATGTAAAGCAATGGTGTTTTGATCAAAGAATGAATAGGACATGCATCATATCTTCTTCAAACCCGGAGATAACCAAATCAAGTAGATAACCATGTCTTTTGATGAACTGAGCATGATCGGGAATCTCTGAAACCAATTCTTTGAGCTGAGAAGGTATACCCATGAAGTTGATTCGGATAGTCTTTCTAGAAGCCATAATACCCTACAAAACAAAGCAAAGATAAATCCCTAGGTCCTTGAAATAGTTAGAAATGATATGCAATACGGATGATGTCATGATGTCATGTTTGGCACACACAAGCAATTCACACAATGAGCCTAGGTTTAAGGCTTGCAAGAGGTCTAGGTGATTACCCCACCAAAAGTTTGAGTTGGTTCATCCTGTCCTATAATAGTAACCGGGTTCTAGGAATCTCATATCATAGATCTTTCTCGGAGGCGCTTATTTCAATACGACAGCCAAATGGTCGATCGAAAATGTCCCAAAAGTCTGATCTCAATGAGCGTAGCATCGAGTATCAACCAACCTCGGTCTACACCAAAGCCGGCCATCTCGCTACCATCTAATGGCTAAGATGGGTCAATTAAGGTTCTAAAAGTTTAGTTAGCGCTTGATGACACCACGCAGAAGCCAAATACTATCCTCAACTTGGGAATGAGGAGTATCGGGACAACCAAAGTGTCACGCTAACGTAGCCATCATGTTGACCGCTTAGTTATATCGCCTAGCGGTCGCGATGATCTAATGCTACTTACCTAAAAGGAAACCCGGATCCGGGTGTAGGATCCCCCAACAATATAATACCTAAGCAACCCTTAAAGATAAAGCAAGCAATTCAAACAGAGAGCGGTAAAAGTTATCTAGAAATCCTTAAGGCAATTCTCTTTAGGTGTATTCCACAGAGTCGCCATCAGAATACTTGAACCGACTTTGTAGGATTTTGTATCCAAATGTGCGGATAGCAAGAGTCGCCACCGACTTTTATTTTTATCCAATTAAGGGAAGGTAAAAGTACAGAAAAAGACCTTCGTTAGATTCTGAGTACGGGAGAATGGTTATGAAGAGGGAAGGTATTAGCACCCCTTTTCATCCGTAGTTATCTACGGGCTCTTAGTTGCTCTCAGATTACTTTTAAAATTGCTTTCGTGTGTTTGAAAATGTTTTGAAAAGGCATTTCGCTTTGACTTTGTAATGACTCATGTAGGAGTGTATACAAAGTGTTCAAATGTTTCGTTTTGAAAAGAGTTTGAACTTTGAAAAAAGAGTGTGTGGTGTGAAAAGCATTTGATAGAGCGAGCAACTAAAAGACTTATTTACCCACTCAGAATTGGTCGTCTTTGTACTTCTACGTTCCTTTAGAATAGCGCTAGCCGTACCATTAGTTAGTAGGTAGCTCCATTCGTTGGATGTAAGCGGACAATCGAAGGACATCGGATGGTCATAGAAGGCAACTTGTAGGAGGTATCCTAACACATTCGAAGGGACTATCATCATTTTTCGTAGGCAACAATCGAGGGTCAAGATCATGTACTCGGAGGCGACATCGTGGGTCTTATGATCTTTGTATCGAAGGGACTATGATGATTTGTTTTGAAAGCAACGGTGCTAGGATACCTCTACGTTCGAGGGACATGACCATTGTTTGAATTCGAAAGGCATCGAGAGAGAATTACCCTAAGGGGTGCATGTGTGAAAGAAGTGTGTTGAATTCGAGTATTTTATCTTGCAAGTTAGTGAGCTATGTCCAATTTTAGTCTTGCCATACACGCCTAGTTACTAGCAGTTTATAGGGTGCGGAAATTAAATTGCGGAATGTAAAGGCGGAAATGTAAAGGTCCTACGCTATTACAAGGCTTTGGGGCAGATACATAATTAGGAGTGCGGAAAGTAAAAGTCCTAAATTAAGCTATTACATCCCATAAATAGTTACATTATTGGAAAATAAATAATATGATAAAACGATAAAGAGAAAACCATCTGAATCGGCTCGACCTGCGTAAGAAGAGGAAATCGGAAAATGCAATATGAATCGAACAAGGGAAAAATGTTAGAAAAATGCAGGTTTTAATATGAGAAAATTAATACATGCTGAAAATAAGATAAATAAGCTATAATAATTTTTTTGGAATTTTTGGAAAAGATTTAATAATTAAAATGCAATTTATAATGATTTAAATGCTAAAATAAAAATAAAATAAATATGCATGCAAAAATTATATTTTAAAATTTATTAAATTAAATAAAGATTTTCAGAATATAAATGCAAAAAGAAAATATTTTTTGGTAATTTTTAAATGCAGAAATGAAATATGAAAAGAAATTAAAATAACATGTAAAATATTAAATAAATAGAAAATAGAAAATAGTTAGAAAATATGAGTTTGTGAAAGAAAATAGCAAAACCAGCCCTGGAGTGGATCGAACTCGTGACCCTGAGGGGTATCTACACACAGTGAGCGCCTTAACCATCAGACCACTTGACACTTGGTGTTGGGAAAGTTGAAACCATTTGAATATAAGTGTACACGCGTCAGGGATATTTGAAAATCAAAATCAGCACGCGTGGACCCCGGTTGACTGGATGGACGAATCAGGTTGCTCGCTTTTGCCACGCATGCCTCGCCAGAGTCTGAATCGGTCAACGACGCCGGAGCCCTAGCTCCGGTCGTCTTCTCCGATGAGCAAAACGTCCAAACCTGCAAAATACGTGGAATAAAAGGAAAAGAGTACCCTACCCCCCTAAATCGAGGGCTGCGAACACGATGGCGGTGTTAGTTTCGCCTGAAAAGGCCTGTATCAACCGGTTCGAACGAAACAGTTCCAAAAAACCTAAACATGGCAAACCGCGATTCTCACGTTCAACCTCTCAAACGATGGCCCAGATTAGTCAAGTATAACCTCATGAACACATTCAAACCATTAGAAACGATTAAAGCACGCAGAATAACAAAATGCAATTTCAAGAAAAATTCAAATATGTATGAATGTGTATGGCACGATTTAGCTTGTTTTAATCAATACCAATGATGTATTCTTACTCATACTTACCCCCTGAGCACGTTTGGATGGCTGGAAGAGGTTGAGCAAGGCTGGAGAATAAAATTCGAATTTTCAAGAATTGAGAAAAATTTTGCAAGAGTTTGGGTTTGTTTTTAGGTTAGGGTTCCGTGTTTATTGCTGGCTGCATTGCTTGGTATTTATAGAAGAGGTTTGGAAAGAAAAAGGAGTGAAAAAAGATATGATTTGGTGCATTCAATTTTTTCAAATAAAAATCAATTTTCTTGAAGAAAATTTGATTTCCTCTTCAATGCTTGATTGTGCACGAAATTGGCAAGTGTATTGGGCTTTCTTGGACATTAAGAGAGGTATAAATCCAACTTATTTGAAAAAGAAACTTAATTTTCATATTTTACATAATTTATTTTTGAATTAAATGTTATAAAATTCAAATATAAATCATGAAAATAGAAAATCACCAATGCCAAGCATTTATGGGTCAAGAATAACATCATGAACAAGTTTGGATCAAAAGATTATAGGCCCATTTGGAAAATTTTGCAATTTGACCAAAATGTCCTTTTGTGCAATTGTCCAAAATTGCCCAACTTCTGAATAGTGTATCTTGCTCAAATTTCCACATTTTTGAGTGTTCTTGGACTTTTTGGAAAGCTCTAAGAGTCCTCTAACCAATGCTTTTGGTCTCATCTCAATTGGAGTTACCATGATCAATATATCTTCAAAACAAAAAGTTGACTTTTTGTTGACTTTGAAAATGACCTGTAATGTTTTGAGCCATACCTCTCAAATGAAGCATTTTTTGGACATTCTTGTGAGACATGAAGTTGTAGAGAATTGAATTTCCTTCAAAATGAGCTTTGGTGGAAAATTTCGAGAAAGTATGAGAAAGTTATGATCAACAAAGTTCATTGACTTTTCACCTAGAAACCCTAATTTGGAAAGTTTGACTTTTGAGCAAATCTTGAGTTTTCTTGATGAATCATGATCAACCCTTGATCAAATGATGAATGTAACTTCAAAATGAGGATGTTGACCAAAATCGAAGTTTTGACTGTATGTTGACCACAGTTGACTTTTGTCCAATACACCCGATTTTCAACCATCCGAGCAATTGTTCGAGCAATCTTGACTTGTGAGGCTTGAAACTTGACATGGGGAATCTTTGAAGCATATGAGGAGGCATGATGAACATTGGAGATGTTAGACACCCATCTTGACTTGAGAAATACCAAACCCTAGTTTGGGTTGATTGTCTAGAGAGAGTTTGTCCGATCAACCTCGAGGAATCCTCGAGCATGGATGTATGGAATGTCTTGAGAAGATGGAGGGCAAATTTTGGGGTATGACAGCTGCCCTGCTCAATCTTCTTGTAATCGAAGGTTTAGATTGGCATGCATGCCTTCGTGACCGGAGGTAGAAGATGATTGAACACCGAGTACACCAAAATTTGCACTCCGGTGATACGGAATGGGCTTACAGATGCCATTTCGAGAAGTTGAAGACTTCAGGGAATGAGTCGCACGCTAGACTCGGGGTTGTCCGTAGGAGAACTGACGGGGATGGGCTTAAGATGCCATCCGGAGGGAAGTCGTACGCTAGACTTCGCATTTGCTCTTGAATGAAGTTATTGGTTTGTATTGATTTTTAACCAAATATGCAGCATTCTGAAAGTAGAGAAATGTTGACAAGTAGTCGGAGATGGGCTTAAGATGCCATCCAGGGCAACTGAGTCGTACGCCAGACTCTGTAGTTGCTGCTGATAATAGGAGAAAGTCAGAACTGATCTTCGTGCCGATCGCTCTGAGGGGATGATAATTTGGCATAGTATGGATGGTTTCCCTGTTGTGCATCGGGCGTTGATCCGCTGCCGGTTTATCGGAGGATAACTTGTGATCGTTCGGATAGGGTTTCCCGTCTAGCTTCGGGTATTAATCCTGGATCCACTGTTGGAGAACAGCGAGGGTGGTCGTTTGGATAGCTTTCCCGTCTGGATTCGGGTCTTAATCCTGGGCCTCTTTTTTTTTTTTTTTTTTTTGCGTCGGAAATGCTTTTCACCTGCTTTGGAGAAAACAAGAGAAACTTTGATAGGATATTGTTAGTTTTATGCAAAGTATGATGCATGAAGATGCATATGAAATGCATGAATGACAGATGCATGTGAATTATGACTTTTATGAGTAATGTATGAATGATAAATGTTCTGGTATTTCAAAACATATCCATCTTGAAGAAGATGCGGATGTTCTGTTTGAGATTGCTGACTTCTGTTTGAGGATGGAGATCCTGAGAAGAAAGACAACTTTGATTCCTCCGGTGCACTATCTGACCAAGTCTTGGGCCTAGATACTGCTGCGGGAGGTAGAGATTGAGAAACTCGTTGTTGGAGATCTCATCCATGGACCCTGCTGGGGAGAGTCTGAGAGGAATTTCGTTGGGGACCTTGTATGTAGACCTTGTTGGGAAAAGATTAGGAGGCGCCCATCGGGATTTTGAGCGTTTCTCCGGCACTATCGACCAAGTTCGGTCCGATATACCGGAGAAAGGGAATAATTGAGAGCTGTCCGCTGGGGATAAATGTCTCGACGGGGGATGAAGTGTTATTGCTTGAAGATGGGTGTAACCTGGTTACGTTGAGTGGAATCACTGCTTGGGGATTTTCCTCTACTCCGCTGGGAGGAGGTTTGTGGTGAGCAACACCTCGGTGGGGACCAATGCTTTGTGGGAAACTGGATTGGTGACCTTTGTCGTCCTCTGCTGGGGACGTCTTGATTCCTGGAGCCTGTAGTAAATACTTTTGTATGTCCACTTTTCGCATGTTTGTGAATAGATTCTTATTGTTAGATGCATATAATCATTCAAAACAAACGTTGGACTTATTGCAAACGACAACAACAAGAATTGTAAAGAGAAAGAACTTGCATTTATTTGAAAGGTGGCGTATGGCCAAGCAGTTTGTACATAAGAAAAGTAAAAAGCTATGCGGAAACAATCTCGTTAAGTTCCAACTATGCTAGTACTCATATATTTCAACTATCTCATCTCCTTCGTCAAGAGAAAGTGAATGAATTGATCTTCGCCATTTGAATCTTGAATGCCGATAGTAGTCAAAATGTGATCCGAAGAGACATAGCCGCACGCTTAAATCCCTAACTTTTGCCTAGACCGCCTTTCGGTTTTCACCACGGATACCTTTTTGCCCAAGCCGCCTTTTCGTGTTTTCGACTTGGGTGTACATGTTTTGTATATATCCTTAACTTTGCCCGAACCCTTTTGGTTCGCTAGGATGCCCTTATTTTGCCTAGGCCACCGACCTAGCGGTCTCTTTTATGCGTAGTATTTTTGACTATGTCTCGCTCACGGGTGGGAAGTCTTCACCATCCATGGTGCTAAGTATCAAAGCTCCGCCGAAAATACGTCTTGACTACAAACGGTCCCTCATAGGTGGGAGTCCATTTGCCCCGGATCACCTTGTGGAAGGATGATGCTTGACTACTAGATCACCGACTTGGTAGACTCGGTGCTTGACCTTCTTGTTAAATGCTCGATTATTCGCTTCGATAGATCTGTCCATGGCGATAGATGCGAGTCGCTTCTCATCAATCAAATTAACTGCTCAAGGCGAGTCCGACCCAATCGCCTTCTCCTAACTCCGCCCGGAGGACTCGTTGAGGGTATCCGAACCTCGATGGGTAGAACGGCTTCCATACCGCATACAGAGAGAAGGGGTTGCCTCGTTGATGTTCGATCAGAAAGCGATAACCATGAAGAGCAAATGGTAACATCTCATGCCAATCTTTGTAAGTCACCGCATCTTCTCGATGATCTTCTTAATGTTCTTGTTGGCGGCTTCCATCGCGCCATTCATCTTAGGCCGATAAGGAGAAGAGTTGTGATGTTTGATCTTGAATCGCGCATAGTTCGTGATCATCTTGTTGTTGAGATTAGAGTCGTTATCCGTGATAATCCTTTCGGAGTGCCATATCGATGATAAGATTATGTTTGATAAACGAGCCACCACATTCTTGGTAATGATGCAAACGAGGTCGCTTCTACCCACTTGGTGAAATAGTCAATTGCCACAAGGATGAAACGATGTCCGTTGAAGTCGTGGGCTTGACCTCTCCGATCATGTCAATGCCCCACATTGCGAAGGCCAAGGAGCCATAGAACATCTGAGGTATGGAGGTACGTGCACTTTGTCTCGCATAACCGCATTTGTGACAAGATCGAGCGTAGCGGTGACAATCAGCTTCCATGGTGGACCAATAGTAACCTGTTCTCAGAATCTTCTTAGCCATGGTGTGTCCACCGGAGTGGGTACCAAGCGCGCCTTCGTGTAACTCTTCCATGATACGCATTGCCGTTTTCTGGTCTACACAGCGGATTAAGCACAAGTCGTGGTTGTGCTTGTATAGAATGCCATTACTGAGGAAGAATTTGGATGCAAATCTTCTCATGAACTTCTTATCATTGATAGATGCCCTTGCGGGATATTCCTGAGTCTCAAGATACCTCTTCACGTCGTAGTACCAAGGTTTCTCCTCTGTATCGAGCTCGTAACAATATGCTGGTTCGTCGAACCTCTCAATGATGATCTGGGGAGCCTCGTTGTCCCACCTAACCTTGAACATAGATGACATGGTAGCCAATGTGTCTGCCAACTGATTCTCTTCTCGTGGAATGTGATTGAAAGTGATCTCTTCGAAGTAGGGGATCAGACTCAGAACATGCTCTCGATACGGAATGAGATTCGGATGCTTCGTGTCCCACTCGCCCTTAATCTGACTGATTACCAAAGCTGAGTCTCCATACACTCGCAAGAACTTGATTCTTAAGTCAATAGCAGCTTTAATACCCATAATGCACGCTTCGTATTCGGCCATGTTGTTAGTGCAAGCGAAGCATAATCGGTGAAAGGCGATGTCCAAAGGGATGTGATGATGGCGCCAATGCCATTGCCAAGCGCTTGAGGCTCCATCAAAGACCATGGTCCATCGGGATCCTTGTTCGTGTCCTTCGTCTGGCCTCGGTTCTTCACAATCAGAACTAGTAAAACATCTTCATCCGAAATTGAATCGCATAGATCGATAGTCATCTACGGCTTGATGAGCCAAATGATCGGCTACTACACTTCCTTTGATCGCTTCCTGAGAAGTGTACTGGATGTCATACTCGGTCAAGATCATTTGCCATCTTGCTATTCTTCCGGAGAGAGCTGGTTTCTCAAATATGTATTTTATCGGATCCATCTTGGAAATCAATAAAGTAGTGTGAGTCAACATATACTGTCTTAAGGCAAATGTAACTCCAGGATAAGGTTCCTCCCAGGAATACTACCATCATAACACCTACGTGATGACAATAAAACCCTGTTTGAACCTCCCCTGAGCATGGACGACATGACCGCACTACTAGATCTACATCTAAAGCCGTCATGTTCCACTCTAGTTCTATGTGTTCCTATATGTCGCTCATATCCTGGGTACGTGGCCTTTTACCTTATATGACTCCCACCCAATCAAGAGATAGATCCAGTACAACAAATACAATATATGGAAGCGATAAAATGTCACATAGGATGAAATACAAAGCATACAAAGGATGATGCGATAAAGATGGTAAATAAATAAACACCCAATAGACAAGAAAATAAAAGCTAGGATCGAATCCTGGATGGACCAGCAAGAAGTCTCAACATCCCTAGTGAATTCGCCAACTGAAACTACTACTGGTGAAATCATCATATATAATATCAACGAAGTTGCCATTGAACGTTTTATATCCCGAGAGAGGAAAGGAAAACATCGAGTAAACCTGAGGGGGAGAAATCATAGTCTTACGACCAAAACATCAGAAAAGGAATACCATTATTGAAAAGGTTTTCATAGAAAATGGTCCAAAGACAAAAAGATTTGAAGTGAGGTGAGTTGTTTTTACCTTATCGAAAGGATTTGAGTTTATTAACTTATTTTGAGATTTGATAAAGAAAATGTTTTAGTTTTGTTATGCACAAGGGGAGAAAAAAAACATCTAAGAAGAACTACCTAGTTCTATCCCTAATGTTATCATGCATAGTGGCCCTAAGTTAAGGAGGAAAAAGGAAATCTCTACCTATGTCAACATGCAAAGGATGACAATCCTAATGTTTAAGCTCGAAAGCTACCCTAACCGAGCGGTCCTAGGGGGAACTATCCTAATATCCACCTTGGTTGACTAACCAAGGGATACAAAGGGAGGAGGCAAGCAAGTGCTTTGGCAAAAGCACACAAACAATGCAATGCACAAACAAATGATACACACATGCACGAGGAAGATGAAAGAAGTCCCATAGCCTCAAAGGTAGCGAATCACCTGAGTCAACCAGGAGTCTTCTTTCGCAGGAAACCCATAGCAACGGTTGGAAATACCCGCGCCAACCAGGAGTTTCCTATGGGAGAAAGGGATCACGCCTTGGTATAAATTACCAAGTGTGAGGAACATATGGGTGCGAGTATCAGCGTGTCAACGCGAACCCCATGACAAAGCATGGAGGGTCATAATAGGGAAACCTTTCCATTGTATTATTGACTCGATAAAGGAAGCATCACAATTCGCGTGAGCTGAGCTGGAACGTACTGAACTTGCACAGCAGGATTTTAAACAAACCACATACAGTTAGCACACAAAAAGCGGAATTGCCTTAAACATGTCTTTAAATAAACCAGAGGGGTTCCTGACATGCTCCAACTATGGAAGCCCTATCATGCATCTATATTCCTACTTCTCATGGAAAGGAAAGCAGTAAACCCCTACTTCTCATGTTGTCATACCCCAAATTTGCCCTCCTACTTCTCAAGACAATTCACAACTCCATACTCAAGGATGTCACAAGGGTTGACTAGACAAACCTTATCCTAAGGAATCAATCCAAACTAGGGTTTTGCTCCTCTCAAGTCAAAATGGATTTCCAATGCTTCAAGTGGTCATTGTGACACCCCGATTTAATTCAAATATTAAATAAGTGAGAATTTAATTATTTAATTAATTAAAGTCTTAAGTATTAATTTTATTTGGATTAATTGAGTCATTTAATAAAGAAAGGATTGGAGGTGTGCAGAGTAATTGGTGAGTATGAGGAGTAAATTACTCTACTTTACTAATTATTATTATTTCATTTTATTTGGAATAAATAAAGGAACATTAAAAGGAATATAAAAAGGAAAAGAAAGGAAAAATAGGTTTTTTTGGAGAAAAGCTATTATACGTAGAATTGGATAAGAGAAGAGAAGAGAGGAAAAGCCGACGCCGAGAGAAATCGAAGATCATCGCGAGGTAAGGGGTGATTTCGTTCGGTTAATATGCTTTATGGGTTTTGGGAATCAAAGGGATAATTGGGTATGTTAGGAAGTTTGAATGTTGATGATTATAAGTTATGGAAATAAACCCTATTTTGTGTCGGTGTTTGGAATTAGGATCATTAGTATGTCAAATAATTGATAGGGATGAGTAAACCATGTTGTTTGATGTTAAAATGGTGTGAAATGATCATGATTTGGTGTTCCTAATGTCACATTTCGTATTGGAAAATATGGAGATGATAATGAATGCGAAATGCTGTCAAAAGTAGCAGAAAATGCTATTACAGGTCGTGGGAACCGGTTCCCTGTGGGGAGGAACCAAGTTCCCAGTGTTATTTTTCAAAAACTGGAAGTTTTGCACTCAGGAACCGGTTCCTGTATAGGTAGGAACCGGGTTCCCATACAAAAACTAGGGAGCGAGATTTTTCAACTTTCAGGAACCGGTTCCTGTATAGGTAGGAACCGGGTTCCATGAGTATTTTTCCAAAATTTCTAAAACTTTAAAAATTCATATTTTCTAAATCGTAACTCCGATTCGAGTGCCGTTTTCGGCGTTATTTGTTAAATTTAAAATACTACCTTTTGAAAAGAGAAAAATATTACTTTGCTAAAATTATTTTGAAAATAGTTGAGCTCCCGATTTTTGAAAAGAGTGAGTAGTTAAGGATAATGGGGAACTATTATGAACGGTCTGAGTTACCGAATGAGATATTAATGTTTACAATGCTGTATTTTGATATTCATTTTGATTGAATGAGATGCATTGGTGAATTGATATGATGTGATTTATATTGATATCATGATCTGAAAATTAATGTTGCATGCTTTTATGATGCATGCATAAATATTTGTTGATTTGGTTCATTCCCATTGTGCGGAAGTGAATTGGTTGAGCCAATAGACTTACCCGGAGGTTGAGGTAGTGAGGCTGGATTCTTGACCCAATAGCTATGGGCGAATCATGAATTTACACTGTCTTTTTCCACATGTAAACGGAGCGGTGGGTGAACTCGGTTCACGTTTTGGTACCACATGCATAGAGTCTGCATTGCATATGGGATTGTAACATGCTAGGACGGTTTCCAATGTTGCAATTTCCATTGTTTGTTATATACATGTTCATTGTGTGAACTGCCTTGTGAATTGACTATGATTTGTACTTGGATAATGGATTAATGTATCTGATTATTCTGTTGTATTTAAAAACGTATAACGCATGTTATATTGAATTGAAATCTCACTCTTACCTTAACAATTTCAGATCCGAAGTGATTAGCTGCTTGGAGTTGGTGAGGATAGCTCTAGAGTCGAGTCAGTTAATTAGTCCGCGTGTCAGTGTCGTGCTCTGGTAGATGTAACACTGGGGAAACGTTTGTTTGAAATTTTTTAATGGAATTCCTTAATGTTTTGAATCATGTTTAGTTTATTATTCTGGAATACTATGAATGATGTATTCGGAATTTTTGGTTATGTTTCATTTCCGCTGTTAAACATAACTCTTGCTTTATTTACTTAATAAATCTTCTTCAGTGAAAGCATGACAGCTGTATTGATGATTTACATTATTTAAATTGTGACGCCTCTTGGATTATGATTAAATACTCTGATTATTATTTATAAAACACGGGTAAATAGAAGGGGGTGTTACAGTCATCATACCTCATCATATGCTTCAAGGGATCATCATACCAAATGGTTGAAAATCAACTGTATTAGACAGAAAGTTAACTGTGGTCAACATACAGTCAAACTTCATAATTTTTAGTCAACATCAATATTTTGAAGTAACATTCATCATTTGATCAAGGGTTGATCATGATTCCTCAAGAACAGTCAAGATTTAATCAAAAGTTCGTTTCTAAATTAGGGTTTTTTAGACAAAAGTCAACAGAACTTTGACCAAGTATAACTTTCACATACTTTATTAGAATTTTTTCCACAAAAGCTCATTTTGAAGGGAATTCAATTCTCTACAACTTCATGTCTCACAAACTTTGGCCAAAATTGCTTCATTTGGAAGTTATGGATCAAAACATTACAGGTCTTTTTAAAAGTCAACAAAAAGTCATCTTTTTGCAAAGAAGTGTTCATGAACATGGAAATTTCAATGAAGATGAAACCAAAAGGAGTGTTTATATGACATCTTGAGATTTCTAAAAAGTCAAAGAAAATACAAAAATGTTGAAAATTGTGTAGGATACAAATTGTGCAAGTTTGACATTTTTGAGGAGGTGCATGAAGCGAAATATTTGAAAAAATCAAATGTTTTCTAAATGGGTCTAACTTTTCTTGGTTCAAACTTGTTTCTTATCTGAATTAGAACCTCTAAGCCCAAGGCCACACCTTTTATCTTTTATTTTTATTTATTTTAGATTTTTATTCATTTAAAACCAATTTAATTAAAATAAAAGATATAAAATCAAAATATTAAGTGCAAGGTTATTTTTTATCATTCTTGAGGTCCGAGCAAGCCATATAAGCTGATATTTTCGAAATTATTGAGATTGGCAAGAGAATTGATTGAAATTGGTTCAAAAAAGGCAATATTTGGTTTCATTCCAAATCAAATATTTTCTCATTGATTGGCATATAATTTCTTCATGATTCTTGAACTAATGCCATCCATTATATATATATATATATATATATATATATATATATATATATATACACACACACACTCATCCTAGATGACTAGAGGACGAGAATTCATGCTCCAAGAACCCTAGCAAGCTTCAAGAAAACCGTGCTGTACAAGTAACTTGCAGCCAGGGTTTCAAACGGATTCAGGCCAAACAAAGTATTCTAATTGCTTCCTGGTGACTCGCTGAATCGTTCCAGACCTTTACAAGCACACAAAGGCGCCTGAAACGTAAAATCACGATCTCGATTTCCATACATATTTTTCAGTTTTTGATTTCATACATACATGCTTATTTAATTGAATTCGATCATATATTTGTGTTTGTATTTATATTTCGATGCTTTCTGGATAGTTTGATTCAAGCTTAAGTGCAGGTACGAGGATCTGCCATGGCTAGGGTTCATAGCTCAAAATTAGGGCTTTTCGTTTAAACCAAAATTAGCCAAAACCAGAGACATATTCATGTTCAGGAGGTTGAAAGCAATCGATCCACAACCTCATCATAAATTTATATTGCGTATTGTGAATTTTGAAAAAGTGCAGGTTTTATAGTGACGGACAAAGCCATCACTATTGGCTTTAGCAACGGAGGCGTCCATAGGTAAAAGCCTAGGAAATTCAAACGAAGAAGATGAAGGCTTGGCGCGTGTTTTGATTTTAATTATTTTCAGAAAATTATTTCCCTTATAATATTATTGTTTCATATGCCTAACACGAATGCAGGCTAGCTCTGATGGCAAGGAAGCGTGCGTGTGAGGGAAAGGACCAGGGTTCGATCCCTGGCTCCTACATATCTTTTTTCATCTTTTGCAAAACTAACTTATTTTCTTTTCCAATTTAATTTCTTTCAAATATTTTTTTTAATACAACAAAAACCCAAAAAAAAAAAAATTATTTTTGAATTTAGGTCAGAAAAATACTCATTTAATTTTTAACATAAAAAAATAATATTTTTCATTCATATTTTAGTTAATTGTTAATTAATCGAAAATTAGCTTTTAATCACTTTTTCCATGTCAAAATTAATCCAGAAAATTCCCAAAAAATATTTTCTTCATCTAATTAGGTTTAGTAACCTTAAAACTTTTCCTAACTCAAAAAATTTCTTTTGAATAACATTATTTGCTTATATTTCCAGTTCGATCCTTCTCGCGAGATTATGTTTAATATTGTAACTGTTCACAAGTTGTAATAGTTAGGACTTTAATTTCTCGCATTTTTCCAATATTATGTATCTGCTCATGGGATGTAATAGCTTAATTAGGGTTTACTTTCCACACCTCTATTATGTATCTGCCCCAAAGCCATGTAATAGTCTAGGGTTTACTTTCTGCACTTTACATTCCGCAATTTACTTTCTGCACATATTTAACTGCTAGTAATTAGGCGTGTATGGTAAGATTAAAAACAACATAGATCACTTCTAAATACAAGATAAATATCTGAATACAACACACTCTTCACACTTGCACACACCTTAGGGTATCCTCTCTCGTTGCCTTTCGAATACATGGTCATGTCCCTCGAACGTAGGGATATCTTAGCACAGTTTCCTACAAATAATATCATCACAGTCCGTTCGATACAAATATCATAGTCCCTCGATGACCCTCGATTGTTGCCTACGAATACATGATCTTGTCCCTCGATTGTTGCCTACGAAAAGTGATGATCGTCCCTATGAATATTCTAAGGTATCCTTACATGTTGCTTTCTATGACCATACGATGACCCTTCGAACGTCCCTTTACATCCAACGGATAGAGTTACCTACCAACTAATGGTATGGATAACACTACTCTGCAGGAAACCAAAATAACATGGAAACAACCATTATGAGTAGGTAATAGACTCTTAATTTCTTGCTCTATCAAAATACTTTTCACACCTCACACTATTTTCAAGACTTTTCAAACACTTTGTATTCATTCCAGCATGAATCATTACAAAGTTAAACATTTTTCCAAAACAAAACATTTCCAAACACTTCGTATACATTCCAACGAGAATCATTACAAAGTCAAAGTGAATTGCCTTTTCAAAAACATATTTTCAAACACACACACAGAAAGCAATTTATAGAGTGAGGTAAGCAATTATGAGCCCGTAGATAACTATGGATGGAAAGGGTGCTAATACATTCCCTTTTCATAACTGCCTCCTGTATTCAGAAAGATCAATTTTATAGATGTTGTTCTTTCTCTTTCCAGTAAAAAGGATTGACCCATCTTTTTGACTAACAACTCTACATCACTTTTGATTAAAGATTATGTCATAACCATTGTCACTTAATTGACTTATGGACAATAGGTTGTGCGCTAGTCCTTCTTGTTAGTGTTTTAGGTTGGCATTACTTTTTGGTAAAACTAGGTTATGGCAATGTCTTGATAAATGTCATGACATTCAGAGATTGAAGATAAATCCTACTTGACAAGGATGTTTTAAAGTACCAGAATCGAAGATAAAAGTTGTGCCGAATTCTCAGAAAATAGTCGATGTCATAATGTATGTCATGACATTCGTGACATTCTGCTCAGAACTGCTTTTCCCGAGACTTTTCGTGAAGTTTGTTGAAATGCTATATTATGTTTTTCTGTTATTCGAATGCATGCTCACGTGGCTGCTAGGTTAATCTTAGTTAAACCTAAATTGGTTGTTGAAAAGACCATGTTTTTAGGATTAATTTAAGTGAACCCTAGCTATCTTTATGGAAGCCCAAAACTGAAGTTTCAGGACTGCTTCTATAAAAGGAATTCAACCCTTACACTGCCGGCCTTTTGTACTGTTAGGAGATTTAGCAGTTGTATTTTTGTGTAATTCTAGTTTCTCTTGTGAGCCAAGCAATTATCAATTGATAAATGCCTTGGACTAGGATTTGTTTGTAAGGGTAGTTTATCACTTAAAATTGTGAAGCACGAGTGTTTGTCTCTTGATTGAAGCTTTGAAGCAAGATCAAGATAGTTCATTGAAGTGTGTCTTCACAATTCAATTATTCAATAGGTTGATATCATCGCTATGATTGAGGGGAGTGAGTAGAACTCGTGTCTAAGTAGGACTTAGATTGAAGTTGCATTGGGTAGGTTTTAAGTGAAGGAGATAAACCGTTGGTTTATTCCCGAATTAATTCTACTAATAGTGAATTTCCTCCCGCTTGGTAGCCCCGATGTAGGTGTAGTTAGACACCTAACGGTAAACAACTTATTATGTTCTTTATCTGCTTAAATTTATTGTGTGAATTGTTAATGAGTGTCGATAAAGTGTCATAACATTCTCTCAGGACATCACGATCCGCTGCCAGAATTTCAATTGGCATCGAGTGCACCTCCTGTTATTTCGGGTGAGATCTAGGATAATAGTTTCGGCATAATGGATAAGGAAGGAGGATTTGGAGGTAGACCACCCATACCGGATGGGTCTAATTATGATTACCGAAACCTCGTATGGTTGCCTTTTTAAGATCGGATATTAAAGCTTGGAGAGCTGCTAACAAAGGATGGAAACATCCCACCAAGCTTGAGAAAGATGGGACTACTGTCTTGAAACCTGAGGAGGAATGGAGCAAAGAGGAAGATGAGCTAGCATTGGGGAACTCTAAAGCGTTGAATGCCTTATTCAATGGTATTGACAGAAATATCTTCAGACTAGTTCATCAATGTGAGCTGGCCAAGGATGTTTGGGACACTCTCAAAACTACTCATGAGGGGACATCCAAGTTGAAGATGTCAAGACTTCAGATGCTCACTACCAAATTTGAGAATTTGAAGATGAAAGAAGATGAGACTATTCATGAGTTTCACATGAATATCTTGGAAATTGCCAACACCTCAGAAGCACTTGGTGAAAAGATGTTAGAAGAAAAGTCGGGAGAAAGATTCTCGATCCTTGCCTAAAAGATTTGCAATGAAGGTGACTGCAATGAGGAGGCTCGTGACATCAAGACCTTGAAGGTTGAAAACTTATTGGATCTCTTATGACTTTTGAGATGGGAATCATGAAAGCTGATGTGAAAAACAAGAGCATAACACTTGTATCCAAATCAAGAGGGATGCAAGGTGGATGATGAAGAGAAGATATCCAAGTTATAGCTATGCTTGGAAGGCGCTCAAGACTCATCAAGAGGGTTGATCCAAAGTCAAGGTCCAATGTCAAGGACATTTCATCTGACATTGGCAGATCTTATGACTCCAGCAAAAGATCCAAGTCAGAAGAAAAAGGAAGTCAAAGCAGAGAAATCCAATGTCATGGTTGTGAAGGATATGGACATATTAGAGCTGCATGTCCCACCTTTCTAAAGAAACAAAAGAAAGGAATGGTTGTCACTTGGTCTGATGCTGATTCAGGAAGTGAATCTGAGGAAGAAGGATTCAAACTTGTCACTGCTCTCTCTGGAGTGTACAATTCTGATATGGATTCTAGTGATGAGGAAGTGACATTTGAAGAGCTTGTTGAAACCTACAGGAAGTTGTGTATAAAAAGTGGTGAAGTATGTCAAGAAATGAGAAATGTAAAAAGTCGATCGAGAAGTCGAAGTCGAGAATGTGAAGTTGGAGGCTGAGAAAAAGGAAAACACAGCCACCATAAATCACCTCAACAATGATATTACAATGTTGAACTCCAAACTTGATCAGATGTCTAAATTTGTCAAAATGTTGACATCTGGTACTGATAAGTTGGAAGAAATCCTTCAGCTTGGACAAAATGCAGGAAATAAGCATGGTCTAGGATATGTGGCTGAAAAGAAACCTGTTGGTGACATGAAGAAGAAGAGGCATGGGAAACCAATGTCAAAACAGTTGTCACAACATAAAACAGGAAATGTGTCTGGCTCAGGGTATGTGGCTGCAAAGAGATTTGCTAATAACAAGGAGAAGAACAAACCTGACAAGTCAATGGCCAAGAAGATGTCTCACCACAAAACAAGAAATAGGTCTGCCTCAGGATATGTGGAGGCTAAGAAATTTGTTAACAACAAAAGGAAGAACAGACCTAATAAACCAATGTCAAAACAGATGTCACAACATTGGGTTCAACATCAAAATCATAGAAACATGAACAAAAAGTTTCAAAGATGGAGATGTCATTATTGTGGAAGGTTTGGTCACATAAAATCTTTTTGCTTTAGGCTACATGGATATCCTAACCAAGGTTCCTATGTGAAGCCTAAGACCAACAGGGTATCATACACTCAACAGTGGAAGAAGAAGACTGTAGCTCTGGTAGCTCACACTTCTCTTAGAGTGTCGCCAAGGAAGATTGGTACTTTGACAAGGTGTTCTAAGCATATGACCGGAGAGGAATCTTCTTAATGATGTTAAACCTCATTCTACCTTTGTTACTTTTGGAGATGGAGCTAAAGGAGAAATCAAAGGTGTTGAAACTCAAACCGTCCGAGTTCCAAACCTAAATGGAGTGTTCGGTAAAGGTTTGATCGCTAATCTCATTAGCATAAGTCACCTATGTGATATGGGATTCACAACAACTTCACTAAGTCCGAATGTCTTGTAATCAATGATGAACAAGAAGTGATTATGAGAGGAGTCGATCAAAGGACAACCGCATGTGGGAATTGAGAACACCACTTTGTCTTCGTGTGTTCTATGCACAAAGATGAAGAGGAAGTAAAGTTGTGGCACCAAGAACTTGGTCATTTACACCTCATAGGAATGAAAAGGATCAGGCCCATAGAAGGAGTCAAGGATACCAAGATTGCACATTGATAAAGGGAGAATCCGTGGTAAGTATAAGGTCGGACAGAAATCGTAATATCACACTTAATGTCTAGACATCCGACCACTTCTAGTAATCAAGTAAGGTACTAGGATCCGTATGAGAGGCTAACCAAGTACCATCACAAAGGATATAGGAGAGGAGTCTTGATAAAATCCTCTTTGTCAAGAATGAAGGAGGAAAGATCATGATGCCTAAAATTTATGTTACTAACATAGTATTTGGAGAAATGTCGACACAATGTTGAGACATTTTGGCAACCAAATGCAAGTTGAATCTGGGATGAGCCTCATGGGAGAGTTGATTCATTTTCTTGGACTGCAAGTCTCACAGACGGAAGACTCAACACTCCTTCCACAGAGCAAGTATGCAAGGAATTTTGTCAAGAAATTTGGAATGAAGAATGGCTGCCATAAAAGGACTCCCCGCCCTACACATTTGAAGTTGTCCAAGAAAACAAGTGGGAAAGTGTTGATCAAAGCTTGTGTAAAAGCTTTTTGGAAGGATGTTTCTTCTTGAGAAACAATCTTATTTCTTGGATCAGCAAGAAGCAAAACTGTGTGTCCTTATACAATGTTGAAGCTGAATACATAGCAGCTGGTAGCAATTATTCTCAGATGATCTGGATGAAGCAGATGCTAACTGAGTACAATGTCATACAGGATGTCATGACATTGTACTCTGACATTCCTACTAAAACTCTTGAGGCTAGCCAGTTTAAGTCTTTAAGGGGCAAATTGGATATTTGTCAATATGAGGAGTTGTAGCAATTAACTGTGCTTACAACAAGAGATGGAAGGGGCCTTTTACTTCAATTATTTATAAGTGGGTTATTTAATTATTTTCATATTGTTTTTAAAAGGTCCAAGAATAGGAAGAGACTCCCACATATAATAGTTTCTTCATTTGAAAGTAGTATCACTTTTTCTTCATCCAAAAGAAACCTTGAAACCATCTGCTATTCTCGCTCTCATTCTCTCAAAAGCCATCAAGAAATATGTCTTCATCATCTTCTTCATCTCAAGAATCGGATCTTCATCTCCTCCATGGTCAAGTTAGGCAATGTCAAGCCATGCAAGCACTGAGGGTTACTCCGCTGCATGCAATGGCCACTGACCCAGAAAGAGTCAAGAAATTACGCACAAGGAATGCAAGAAGGTCACAAGCATCTCCTTCTGGTAAGACTTCTGTACCATCATCTTCAGTTCCTCCAGAAATAGTGAACAGAGAGGGGTCTAGGTCAGTGCATGAAGCCATAGCTAGGATAGTGACTAGTATCCTAAATGAGAATCAACTGCACTGGATTTCCCTCTGAACCATAAGTCTGCTAGCCCTAGCTTAGCAGTTGATCCAGATGTCAATGAGAATGTCAAGACATCTGGTGATCATGTTGATTCCCCTGACAAGAATGATGTAAATCCCTCTGCTCCAGTTCCTGAAGAGTGTAAAGATGATAATGCTATTGAATCCCCTGCTGCTAATGAGAATGAGATTTCTGATGAGATTCTTGAGGAATCCCCAGAACATTGTACCTCGGTTAAATCCCCTGTTATTTCTGCTGATAATATCTCTGATAGCATTCTTGAAGAAACTCCAGAGAAACAAGCTGATGACAACCTGGAAGAATCTCCTGAGAAAAACACTAATCAAAATATTAATTCTCATATCATCAATCTAGATGAGGAGTTCTCAGATAATGACCTCATAGCCAAAGTTAATCCCAGCATTGCTAGGAGGGTGATGAATAGGAAAGGGAAGCAAAATGCTATTCCAAGTTCTGTTCAGGGAGAAGGTTACTAAAGTTGTTCATAAGACTCCTAGGGTAGAGAACAAGACTGAGGAAAAATCTGGTAAAGACAAGACTGGAACTTCCAAAGGGAAGAGTAGGATGAAGACTGTTGGTGGTATCTCTAGGCCAAAGATAACCCAAATTGTAAAAAAGAGGAAGGCACCTGAACCCTCAGAACATGATGATGATTCTGATTTTAATGTCGAAGAGGATGTCTCAGACATTCACTCAAGAAAGAAGCCTTCTCTTTGGAAACTGTCCAAAGTCCCTGAAGTGGCAATTGACAACATTTCTTTCCACCACCCTGAAAATGCTAACAGGGTGGAAATATGTGTGTTTGAAGAGAATTGCACTTGAAAGGGAACTGAATAAAAGTGCTCTTGAATGCAAGGATGTGATTGATCTGATTAAAGAAGTTGGGTTGATGAAAACTGTGGTGAAGTTCTCAAATTGTTATGATGTGTTAGTAAAGGAGTTCATTGTGAACTTATCAAGTGGCTGTGCTGATGGAAGGTCAGCTGATTTCAAGACTGTTTATGTCAGAGGAAGAAGAGTGAAGTTTTCCCCAAGTATGATCAACAAATATTTGGGAAGATCAGATGATGCTCAACCTGAGCTAGAAGAAACTGATGATCACATCTGCCACACAATCACTGCCAAACAAGTGAAACATTGGCCAATGAAAGGAAAACTAACTGCCAACAAACTAAGTGTTAAGTTTTCTATTTTGCACAAAATAGGTGCTGCAAACTGGGTTCCAACAAACCACAAGTCCACCATCTCCATTGGTCTGGGTAGATTCATCTTTGCTGTTGGTACTAAAGCAAAATTTGATTATGGCACTTATATCTTTGAGCAAACCCTTAAACATGCTGAAAGTTATGCAATTAAGGGACCAATTGTGACACCCCAAATAATTCGATAATTAAATAATTATGATTTTTAATTATTAATTTAATTGAGAATATAATTTATTAATATATTGGATTTATTGGGATTAATTATGGAATAAAAGAATGGAATTATCAGAGGTGGGTTGAGTAAAGTGAAGGTGTGAGGAGTAAAAGACTCTACTCACATTATTTAATTCATTTTATTTATGTTAAAGGAATAAAAGGAATAAAATAAGGAAAAGAGAAAAGAAAGAGTCATTTTGGAGAAAACAAGAATACGTGAAGTTGAGAAGAGGAAAAGGAAGGAAGAAAACCTAAGGTGTCGAATCAAGAATCCACAAGGTAAGGGTGATTTCATTGATTATTTCATATTATGGGTTTTGATTTTGATACTATAGATCATAGCATGTTAGGAAACCTTAGTTTGAGAATTTCTAGGTTTCCATGGATGTATACCTAATTGTGTCAGATGATGTCAGATTGTGTCAGTTTATGGATTGAAAACAATTAGGTGTCGAGATGAAAAGAAATTATGAAAATACGTTGTTTGATGTGATAATGATGCAAATTAGATATGTTTTGGTGTTTTCCATGTTGGGATTCGTATGGGTAAGTTTGTGTTTGATTGAGAATGAAGGAATGCCGCCAAAAGTGCAGTGAAATGGCTTTTAACACGTGGGAACCGGTTCCCTGGGGAGGAACCGGTTCCACATTGAAAAATCAGGAAAACTTGGAAAATGCACTCAGAACCGTTCTGTATAGGTAGGAACCGGTTCTATACATTTTTCCAAAAGCGTGTTTTGAATCAGAACCGTTCCTATATGTAGGAACCGGTTCGCTTATTTTTAAAAAATTTTAAAACTTCAAAATTCATAACTTTCAAACCGTAAGTCCGCTTGAGCTTTTGGACGTTATTTCCAAATTTAGTGCTCTACCTTGTGAAATGAAAATATTTTAGAAAACTTGAAATTATTTTGAAAAAGAGCCAAATTTCGAAATAAACAATTATTGACTGATACACATTGAGGTGTATGTAGTAGTGAACTGTGGTGATGGATGTATTGATACTGAGTGAATGTAAAGCATGTTTATGCTGTTGTTATTTGTATGCGTGATGGTTGGAATATCATGCTTTTGGTTTGGATTCGATTTATGATAAATTGGTGTATTTCATGATAGTATTTGATATCATGTGCTTGGTCAGTTGTATATGCTCGAGTTGCTTTTAGTTGTTGTTGTGATATATATATATATATATATATATATATATATATATATATATATATATATATATATTGGTGATAGTCTTACCTATTGAAGGGTAAGTGTTTGGCATATTTATGCTTTGTGATGAATTGTTTCATGATAGGTGATTATATCATGTTGTGGTTGATGAGGGTTATGATGTCTGATGTGGTCATAACATGTGTTGAATGTTGCATGCTAGTGATGTGCGTGCATATGCATTGTTTTGGTGAAGTTAATTCCCATTGTGAGGAATTTGACTTGGATTGCCGATAACCGATACCCGAGTGAGGATGGTGGTTAGGCCGATTCGTGTCCGGTGGTTATGGACGAATCGATGGTACTATATCCGTTGATAATGGATCGTTGTTGGGTGACTTGGTCACGAGTCGGTACCGCATGCATTTGAGTCTCGCATTTGTGTTTGCATGGATTGTAACATGTTAGGATGTCTTTCGTTGTTGCAATTCCTTTGTTGTCTATTGATTATGCATGATGACTTATATGAATATGGTTGTGTGTTGAATTCTGAATTGTGTTAAGTGGGTGAAATGATATGCTTGTAATATATTGTTAAATGAGAAGCTTATAATATGTTTTAATTATGAGAAGTCTCACCCTTACTTTACAATTTCGATTAACGCAAGCTAAGGAGTTGGTGAGGATGGCTCTAGAGCTTATCTTTAAGTCCGCGTGTCAGTGTCATGCTCTGATTAGATTGTAACACTGGGGAACGTTTAGTTAAGAGAATTACTATCGTTTAATTGTTTTGGTTTTGATTCTTTGAGAACCATGATGTTTTGTTAAATTTTGGTTTTGGTATTTCCGCTGTGTAAGACATGGTCTTAAATTGATTGAACTATTTGGATGATGATCCTCAGTGTAGCATGGCTACTGTTTGAATGAAGTTTTATTTTATCTATTAATTGTGACATCCCTCATTATGCCGTGTTAACTCTGATTAAAGTTGATTTTGATATTAATTTAATTAATATATTCGGGGTATTTAGATGGGGTGTTACACCAATAGCCTTTCCCTCCCTCCTGTGTGGAATCATAGTTGGTCAGTACCCTGACATACT
The DNA here is from genome assembly GCA_021764765.1 of Vicia sativa. Taxonomy (NCBI): domain Eukaryota; kingdom Viridiplantae; phylum Streptophyta; class Magnoliopsida; order Fabales; family Fabaceae; genus Vicia; species Vicia sativa. The sequence continues at coordinate 7,224,546 of CM038794.1, forward strand.
TGGTGATAGAGATTCAATATGCAAAAGAGCTCCTGCTCTTGGATTTCATTACAAGCTCTTCCAAGGCAAACATGTCCCAAATATTGTCATGACATCTGCTGAGACATCAACTGTCAAAGAAAATTCTCAAAAGGCAAATGTCATTGTTGTGCTAAAAGCAACTTGCAAGGAGCTTGAAGCAAGAAAGCAAAGTCTGGAAGAACTGATCTCTACACTTGAAAAGGAGAAAGACACAGAGGTTGAGGAAGAAGGGCTTGTTGGTGATGATTTTGCTGCACATATGGAAGAAGATGTTGATGCTGACCAAGCAGCTGCTGGTGAAGAAGGTTTTGAAGATGCTTCCTTCCACAGTGCTTCTTCTGGAGAGGAAAGCACTTAAGTTGTACTCCTGTGCTTTGTTCTGTATTTTCCCATTTTTGTTTTGGATGATTGTAATTTTCTGATTGACAGCATTGTAAACTTAACATCTGTTGCTACTTCTCTTAATATATGATTGAATGCTTGGGGTACTTGTATTAAGTCCTTTGGCCCCTTTGTGGCTAAAAAGGGGGAGAAGAAATATTGTGGAAACTGTATTGGGAAATTGGGAAACTGTATGGCTATTTAAATTTAAACTTGTATGTGGGCAATTGTGGGCAATTGTGGGAAATTGTGGGATTTCTGTATGGGTAGAATTTATCTTATCTCTAGGTTCTTGTTTCTTTAAGCTTAGAACTAGTTTTTTCTTCTATTGCATAGGTACTCTGATGTTTTAAGTAGTTTTAGCCAAAAATGTGCCAAAGGGGGAGTTTGTTAGTGTTTTAGGTTGGCATTAATTTTTTGTAAAACTAGGTTATGGAAATGTCTTGATAAATGTCATGACATTCAGAGATTGAAGATAAATCCTACTTGACAAGGATGTTTTAAAGTACCGTAACGGAAGATAAAAGTTGCTGGAATTCTACTGTAAAATAGTTCGATGTCATAATGATGTCATGACATTCGGTGACATTCTGCTCGCAGAACTGCTTTTCCGAGACTTTTCAGGAAGTTTGTTGAGCTGCTATATTATGTTTTTCTGTTATTAGAATGCATGCTCACGTGGCTGCTAGGTTAATCTTAGTTAAACCTAAATTGGTTGTTGAAAAGACCATGTTTTTAGGATTAATTTATGTGAACCCTAGCTATCTTTATGGAAGCCCAAATCAAGTTTCGTGGATCGCTTTATAAAACGAATTCAACCTTACACCGCTGCCGCGCTTTTGTACTGTTAGAGATTTAGCAGCTTGTATTTTTGTGTAATTTAGTTTCTTGTGAGCCATGCAATTATCAATTGATAAATGCCTTGGACTAGGATTTGTTTGTAAGGGTAGTTTATCACCAAAGTCGTGAAGCACGAGTGTTTGTCTCTTGATTGAAGCTTTGAAGCAAGATCAAGATAGTTTATTGAAGTGTGTCTTCACAATTTAATTATTCAATAGGTTGATATCACTGTGATTGAGGGAAGTGAGTAGAACTCGTGTCTAAGTAGGACTTAGATTGAAGTTGCATTGGGTAGGTTTTAAGTGAAGGAGATAAACTGGTTGGTTTATTCCTAATTAATTCTACTAATAGTGAATTTCCTCCTGGCTTGGTAGCCCCTGATGTAGGTGTAGTTAGACATCGAACGGGTAAACAACTTATTGTGTTCTTTATCGTTGTTTAAATTTATTGTGTGAATTTTTAATAGAGTGTCGATAGTGTCATAACATTCTTTGTGACATCACGATCTCGCCGCCAGAATTTCACATCTACTAATGTAACTTTTGATATATAAGGGAGGTTACTGCTTCCAATGGTTGCGTAACCAATAATCTTTCCTTTCTCGTTACCTCCATACTTTACATCTCCTCCGATTTAAGCTCCACATTGAACATAAACTTTCTTCCCGCTATGTGCCGTGAGCATCCGTAGTCTAGGTACCATGGTCGATGTTTCAACTTTGTTAAGGACATCTGCAACATATATGATTTTCTCCTTAGGTACCCATATCTTTTTGGGTCCTTTTTGGTTAGAGTTCCTAAAGTTATGTTTGAACTTTGGTTTAGCATGAAATTTTTTAGAGTAAGATGTGTATTTGATATCATGTGTATGACCATAGCTAAATTGTTTGTGCAGTGGTTTATATCTGATAACCATTTCATCAACAGGTTTAGGTTGATATGTTTCTTTCCCTCTGGGAGTTTCATATCCAATTCCACTTCTGTTGTTCCCACTAACACCATAGATCATTGAAGCCATTTTGCTTCTATCTATGCTTTTAGCAAGAAATTTTTGAAAACTGTAGTCATATTCTTTAAGAATATCTTTTGAACTGGAAGCATTATCTGAACTAGAAACGTTTTGAACATTTTGAGATTCCTCTTTGAGTTTAACATTATTTTCTTTTAGTTCAGAGTTTTCTACTTTAAGTTGCTCAATTTCAGATACAAGACTCGTTTTGAGTTGACTATGGTTTTCAAGAAGTTCTGATAAACTATCTACAAGTTCGGCTCTGGTAAATTCCGAAAATACCTCTCCATATTCTAATTTAGAGCCGAAGTCATCTATTGTGGTAGCCATCATAGCCAATTTGGCGTGTTCATTCTCCGAGTCAGATTCAGCTTAGGACAATCACTTCTGAAGTGTCCTGGTTCTTTACATTCATAGTAGATGATGTCTCTTTTTCTAGACTTCTTATGTCCAGAAGATTTTCCTCTATCTTTTGCTATTTCGTAGTTTTTGAACTTCTTTTGTCTGTGCTTCCACATCTAGCTGATCCTTCTAGAAAGAAGAGATAACTCATCTTCTTCTGATGCAGAATCTTCAGAGCTTCCTTCTTCATCCTGAAAAGCGTTAGTTTCATTTTTTTTTGTAGATTTAAGGGCAACAAACTTACCTTTCTTCTGGGGCTCATATTCATCAAGTTCTATCTCGTGACTTCTTAGAGCACTGATAAGTTCTTCTATAGATACATTATTCAAGTCCTTTGAAACTTTGAATGTAGTGACCATTGGTGCCCATCTTCTGGATAAACTTCTGGTGATCTTCTTGACGTGGTCTGCTTTGGTGTACCCTTTGTTCAAAACTCATAGACCAGCAGTCAGAGTTTGGAATCTTGAGAACATTGTTTCAATGGACTCATTTTCTTCCATCCTGAAGGCTTCGTACTTTTGGATGAGCACCAGAGCTTTAGTTTCTTTTACTTGGGCATTTCCTTCGTGAGACATTTTGAGAGACTCAAAAATGTCGTGTACAGTATCTCTGTTTGTGATCTTCTCATACTCTATTTTTGAAATGGCATTTAGAAGGATATTTCTTGCTTTGTGGTGATTTTTGAAATCTATTTTCTGTTACTTCTCCATTGTCTTTCTATCAATCTTGTTTCCTTCTTTGTCTATTGGATGTTTGTAACCATCTAAGACCATATCCCATAGATCAGGATCATAGCCTAGAAAGAAACTTTCTAGTCTGTCTTTCCAGTATTCAAAATCTTCTCAATCAAAGACATGAGGCTTTGTGTTGTTGTTGTTTTGATCAGTTGTCATAGTGTTTTCCTTCTGGATCTTTTTTTGACACGGTTAAGTGTTTGCACCCAGAACCAAGAGCTCTGATGCCAATTGAAGGCTTAGAAAACACATTCTTTTAATTTTCTTTTTCGTAACAACTAACTAAAAACACATTTATTTTTATCTTGGCTCGTTTGAAACTCAAACTACTCCAGTCCACCCACCAAGGTGATTTCGCCTCTCTCAACGAGGACTTAATTCACTATAATCAAAACTGATTACAACTGCACAACCAACTATTGTGACTAACAATACAATGCACAAAGCCAACTACAAGTGACTAACACCTCTAAGACTCTTTAGTCCTAGCCCTCTTGAGAAATTTGTCCCGACTGGTCTCTCAAGGAACAATTTCAAATGTAACTTCTAACAGTGTTTAATTTTCTTATAAAAAGCTTTATCACAAACTGTGATATTTTACACTAAGATTAAGCTCAATATAAACAATGACTAAACTCAAAGAATTTCTTGCTAGATATTTGGTCAGCGTAAGATTTCTAATGATAGCGTTAGTTTTTCCTTTGAATGCTTGAACTTATATATAGCTTCAGAATAAATCCATTGTGTGTCTTGAATAGAGAGAATGTAATTAATGTTGCTTGTCTACTTGTACTTTGTGTTTTTCATGTACCTCAAACTTTGTTCCACTTGAGTACTTAAGTCGTCTTAGCCTTAGTAGAGTAACGGTACTGTAGCCGAAATTGTCTTAGAAGATGACGTCTTGATAACTCATTTCTTTATCTTCAGCCTTTGTTAACTTATCTCCTTTCGTAGGTTTCTTCACCTTTCTTATCGTAGGTTGCACTTGTATGCTTCTTTCGTGGTTGCTTTCATATGTGTTCGTAAGTTCCTTTCATCTTTAGAACTTCTAATTTTTTGTTTCAAAGATAATTTGATATTTCACTTTTCTTGAGTGCTTGAGTCAGAACATCATCTGAAATAAAAATAATATTTATCAGAGTATCATATTTACTATACAAAATTTATTTCACTTGTTATCATCAAAACTCTAAGATATGATTAGAACCAAACAATGTTCTAACAATAAATGGTATAAAATACGTTGATTTTTAAAACATGTTTTTTCAGGTTTGATCAATTTACTGGAATCAGCTTTGAGAGTTGTTTGTCCAACAGTAAAACCACCATCCCTCAACCCATAAGTGGAGAAACTCCCGTCAAATCCACACAAACATGTTTGCCTCCCACCATCCGTACACCAAAATATTAGCTGACCTAATTATCAATCTCCACTCAAATAGATCGATATTATATTAATTTTTTAATTATTCTTATTGATATTTTAATATAACCGTGCTTCCGCATGGGTAATTGCATAGTTTACAATAAAAAACTATTGAAGTGAGTATGAGAATATATATTAAATTCTAAATATTTATCCACAAAAGCTCTAATTCTTTCAAATAAAATAAAATAAAACAAAAATATAATATCTTTTAAGGATTCTTTAAAGTTATGATTGTTAAAATAATAATGTAAGTGTGAATAAGTGAAGAAATAGTCTCACATTGGGTAGAAATGTGGAGACTTGAACATATACAAGTGAGATAACTCACTCACCTATCATCTTAAAGTTTTATGTGAATAAGTGATGTGTCTCTCACAAAGGGACATAATCTCCAACTTTGTATCAATGCTTCCCCAAAAAATAATATCACGAGCCTTTGGTTCGAGAAAGGGACCAGGTTGCTTGTATCGAAGAGCACTCAAGAAGAGGCGTCGTTCTGTTGCAAAGTACAAGTGTGAGAGGGGGTATTGTGAACTCACACTTAAAGAAGAGTGTTAGGAGAGGGAGTATTGTAAACTCACACTTGAGGATGAGTGTTAAAATAATAATACAAGTGTGAATAAATGAAAAATAAACAAATGGTGTGTCTTTCACAAAAGTGATGATTTCTTTAACTTTGTTGTATCAATGTTTATAGTGTAAACTCCTCCAAAAATTATTAATTACATTTTGGATTATGTTGTGTACGGAAAAACCTAAAAAGAGTTTAATCTTTGAATTTTATATAAATATATGCACACGAAGAAATACCCTTTAAGAAGCATTTTTGGTGTTCCAATCCTCTCTCTTTCAAAATCACACAAGTTAATCATGATTGTATTATTGAATATTTTGATTTTTAAATTAGCACTCATTTTTTGAATAGATTCAAACAATACGTGTCGAAGTATCCTCTTGTCTCTATGTGCTTTTCTTTTCAAATAATAATATAATAATTGGTTCATGAAAAGTTTATAAAGCAAATAAATGGTGCTTCTTATACGAGTGAAAGTGATGTTTTGTAATTACAACTTGTTCTTTTCACACAATCTTTCATATATAGCTATCATTGCCTTTTGAAAATAATAAAATCAAATTATATTTTCACTTGAAATGTTTCTTTTGGAAAGTTCCTAGATTAGACTTAAAGAACATGTTGATAAATAGCGAAGGAAAACTTTATTTATCTTAATAATTAAGGGATGGATACGAATCTATGATTAGAATTTAGATATATATCCTTTCCTAAATTTTTTTCAAAATATATTTTGTAAAATAATCTGTTAAAAGAATTTTTTTTAGTTCCTTAAGCCATGTATTTTTGGTATACTTTAATAATATCTTACTTTTTTAAGATTGGACATATTCTCAATGACAACAACTCAATCATTGGTTTGTGTTTCATTTGAGGAATTAGTGCAAAGTTGAAATTTGTTATAGCAAAGAAATTTTAAATTCACTTGCAAATTTGAGTCTTATTGAAAGAATTACACTAACAATTTTCGAATTAAAGTTTGAATTTAAAGTTTCTTTTGGAGTAGTAGTTATCTTATCTCAATCAGTTCAATGAACATGATTACACGATAGCAAAGATAGTTAAGATTCTCCTAATTACGAGTTTTAAAAAATGAACAAGTTATTAATTTAACTAGGTTGACATTGTTCTATGCCATTACTCAAACTTTTTATGACATGCCGACTTCTATTGCTCAATTTATTGATACTTGAAATGAAAAAAGAAAACCAAACATTGATCAGATTTTCATTATGTTCTTTTTATAAAAGTAAAAGTATAAAGGCCATGTAATATTTAAAACATTGATATCACAATTAGGTTGACATCTAAAAATATCATATAGTATTAATTAATAAGTAGTATAATATAAAAGCATATGTATATCAGTAAAAAATATATGACATGGAATGGAAAATTGATGATGTGCTAATGAAGTGTGTCATAAAAAATCTCTAGTATACGGTGTCAGTCTCTGAATATATGGAGAGGTCAAATAGGTGTAAAATTTATAATGTTTGAATCGTTTGATATATTGTAAAGTCATGTTTATGCATGTGTAACAATTATAATCACCTATGATGAATTCAACGCTAGATGTGAGTAATCGTTAGATAGATTTAATGGATGAGATGAACATGGTACCAACCTTTGATGCACGACTCCTTAATAAAAGCATACATGTTCATCAGTTTGAGCGGGTGAAGCTTTGAATCAGGCCTTCAAAATGGGCCAATCTTATTGAGTCGTATGGTGGGTTCAGAACACTTGCCTTAAGTCTCTGCTACCGAGAACAAACCTATGATTATTATAGAATTGTCGAGACCAAAATTAAAAAAGTTTTTCTTCGATGTTTTGTGTCCTCTAGGCGGTCCTCCATGTCGGGGAAGAGAGTAGTGGTGACTTGAGTATGAATGACTGATCTTGATAATATGTGTAGTAAATGTTTGTCTTGTTATTGAAATGTTTCATTGTAAAAGCCCTCCACATGGGCCCATACCTCTATAATAAGAAGATGTGGTGTTGTTGAGAGCATTAAGCATACTTGAGTGTCACTATAGAATCGATGGTGATTCTGAATCATTGATCACATTTTGTGATGACCCATTGATTCCTTACCATGGATCCAGATGCCCATGATTGCTTGTAAATCGAGAGAGTGGAGTCATTCACTCTTTTTCACTTCGTTTTCTTCATGATTTTATACTCTCGCCTATTCCTCATGTCTTCATTTTCTAGTGATCTTCCTGTTTTCTTTGATCTTCAACTTTTTAGCTCAACATTTCTAAGTGTTTGCTGGTTTTGTTTCTCATTTCCTCGAATTAAAATTTGTAAATACTCATGGTGCCACTTTCTTCCTTTGTCAATTTAATTGTTTGTGTCTATTAATATCAATGGCCAACATAGGAATCCATTCAATATTTCATAGATATTAGTGACAATCTTGATGGTGTGAGGAGTCTAAGCATGAATGTGGAGGAGTTGGAAGATCTCGTGCAAAGGAGATATCCCAGAATGAGAATGGTTAAAGATGAGGAAGTTTCTACCTTATGAGTTTATATTAGAGAAATTTCTCGTGGTCTTACCTTCTCTAAGCTCCTTATGTCGAACCCGGAGACTATAAATGTTTACAAAGATGAGTTGAAGACCCATATTTACATTAAGGCATTTGGTGACTTCATGGCCATAACGAGAGTAAAAATGAAGCCTATTACCATTTAGGCAAAACTTCCCAATCTCCCTCATCATTTGTGGCGTGCATCAAGTTTAGGGAAAATGGATAGTGTCATTGGTAATCCCTTCTTCACAGACAAATGTACTGCCAACAAGTTGAGAACATCATTGGCTCGCATTCTTGTGGAGATTGATATGACCAGAAAAATAAGGAAAGCATCATGATTAGGGACAATAAAGGACAAAAAATTATACATCCAGTTGAATTTGAGTGGAAACCAAAGTAATGTGAGATGTAGCAAAAGGTAGGCCATTAATGTGAAAAACTAGTAGTTTTCAAGCAATGCAAACATGTTTAGGAGCCTACTCAACTCTTCTAAGTACCCTAGTAACCCTATATAATCTACAAACATGCTTTGGACTCAAGTGGCAAACAATAGAAAATTGGGAAAGTCATCTTGCAAGATATTACTAATAAGGAAGAAATCCTGTAAGAATGGATTTGTTGCTCTTAGGATCGGGAAAGATCCTAGAGCTGATGTAGGGCATGTCCCATGATCGTGCCCTAGAATGTAAGAGGGTTAAACATTGCATGGAAATGAAAGGAGATTGTAGCTCGTCTCCAAACACTAAACCATGATATAAGTATTTTAATTGAAATCAAAGTAAATCATATTAAAGTTATTTCTATTAGGAAGAAGTTCATGTAATCGGTCTTACATTAATAACTATAGGAATCATAGTAATGGGTATAATTTGGATTCTTTTGGATAAAAATAAAGTCAAAGTAGTGTAAATGTATAGTAGTGATCAATGTATTGATGTTTGGGTTATATACTCAAAGTGGGGAGTTCAGATCTTGGTGTACAACCATTTATGCTTCCAATACCTTGGAACATAGGAGGAAATTGTGGAAATAAACTGAGGATTTGCACAAACAAGTGGTTAGTCTGTGTTTTCTGGTGGAAGATTACAACAATGTGATGAGTTTCCATGATAAAGTTGAGGGGAACCCCATCCATGAACAGGAATATAATGACTTGGTTAACATGATGGAAGTAATTGGCTTGTATGAGAAAGAGAGTCTACGGGATCACTTTACCTGGTTTAACAAACACAACCATGATACTATCTACTATATATATATATATATATATATATATATATATATATATATATATATATATATATATATATATATATATATATATATATATATATATATATATAGTAATTAGGACCTTATTAGGCCCCAACAAAATCTTGATACCTTTGAAGATCATGGAGCCTGACATATTTGATTATGCCATGCTTAGCTTACAAAATCTAGTTCTAAGGAAGAAAAAGTGCTTCTTTAAATTCCCTAATATAGTGATAACTACTAATGAATTTATGAAAGCAGAGGATGGCAACTAGAACTTAGATATTAGAGGGAAACCTATGTATATAGTATGAATCTAAGTGTGTGTGTGTATATTCGCTAATTTCTAAGTTATAATCGAAAGATAAAAGAAACGGAAATTGTTTATTATTATTTTGAGTTTGGCATGGTTTCAGAACTGTGTGCCTACATATTCCCTTGTGCAATGGGAAAGTCAAAACTCTGTAGTTCCTATCAAAAAGGTTTTAAATTGGTTGTGTTGATTTTATAAGAAAAATCGTGCATTAGACATTTCAAATGCTTGAACTTGGACTTGTTTAGTTTGTTTGAAAAGCTTAAGTCCTCGTTCGTGTTTGAAACGACTATTGCACACTCTTTGTCAGAAAAGAATTTGATGATCGCATATGAGCGATAAAAGAGTTTGGGTGAGTTGAGTTATTTTTATATGGGAGACAAGTATTGGACCATAAGCGTTTAACGGCTAACGCCCCAATTACTCGGATGAGTGGACAGAAACATCCGAATCATCTTCTTCTACCCAAAAGTTTGTTAAGAAAAGGTGAGGTGAAACAAGGTTCATGTTAATTAAACTCAATTAAGACACCAAACATACGGTCGAGGATCGATACTGGACTGACTATCATATGCTTGGGAGGAGGGGGAAGTACAATATTTATTTAAGAAAGTATTTTTGAAAAGAAACTCGACGTTGGATCGAGGTTTGAAACTTTTAATTATGAAAGTGTTATGATACGCGTGCTGAGATGAAATGGAAGCGGGTTATGATTAATCAAGTATATGGACTTAATTAACCTCGTGAGGATAGGTGCTCGTATCCCCAACCATGAGACCCTGGTGCATGAAAAATTGGTATATAGACCAATGTTATTTTCGGGTTATGATCGGTTAAAGCAACAAGGGCTTTAACCAACCTCGTGAGGATGGCCATGCCCATCCCCAACTATGAGACCCTTTAAGAAATTGGCATATGAGCCAATCAAAGCGGAATCGGATTGATTTTAATTTTAATTTGTGTGTGGAGTGTACAATGGTGAATAAATACTGAATGAGTAAATAAATAGATAAATATCACACAATACAATCGAAAATTTAAATAATTATTGAAATGATTTTCCATTTGATGAAAAATCGATTTAATAATTTAATCGATAAGTCATCAAATAGAAACTATCAGAAATAATTATTATTTAGTACATCGCAACAATATTATTCGCATAAAATAAATTAATTGAAAAAATATAAGAGTTTAGAGATAGCCTGTATTGCAGTGATTTTAGACGGTGCGAACAGAAATCCATCTGAACTTGATTATTCCGCAAAAATTCCTCATATGCTGGCCATCTGGTGCGTCAGATTCCTCTTCTCAAAAAATACTCAAATGGCCCAAGTGACATATTATTGTTTTTTTTTTACCAAATATTACATTTCTTTTTGTTTTTTTTTAATAAAATAATTTATAAAAAGAAAAAGATAAAAATAAAGAAAAAATGAATTGAAATGGACCAAGGTGGTGACACTTGTCACCACCAGACAGATATCAAAACATATATAATAAAAAAAGAAACTAAAACTAATTAAAAAAATAATTAAATTAAATAAAAGTAAATTAATTAAAAATAAAGAGATCAGATGTTTTCACTCATTCATCGCGGTCATCTGTTTCTCTCTCGCTCTCTTCACCGTGTTCGTTCCTCTCTCGTTCTCTCTTCACCGTTCCAAATGGAACCCAAACCTAACCCAAAAATCCAACCCCACAACGACTCGCCTCTCTCTCTTGATTACTCTCTGCTCTATGGCTTTCTCACGATGAAAACCCCAAACGGAACACAAGGCAACCGCGCCGGAAATCGCCTCACGGCGGTGACGGCGGCAGCGAGGCCTTAGGGTTTCGATCCACTATTGTTTACTTACTGATGCATGATGATTTGTTTTTTACAGATGGCTTACGGTAACCGTGAGGCAACCTTACCCTATTGCGATGGTATCGGGTGAGACCGTTCTAACCTTCTCTTCTGCTTTCTCTGTTCAGACTATGATTTCTGAAAAAACTTGTCTCTGAAGGTTTTCTGGTGGGAAAATGTTGTGTGATGGTTAGGGTTAGTTGGCTTTGTTTTTCTGTATCTTACGATTTCCTGATGGTGTTTTGCTTTGTGTTTGAACGAATGTTATAATTGGTCATGGCTTGGCTTTGAATGTTTGGAATAGCTATCATGTTGGCTTTCCAGATGTTGGTTTTCTGGTTTTTTATGGTTAGCACAGATGCTACGCTTGTTTGGCTTTTTTTGGTTTGTAACAGATGCTGGTGTTTTAGAATAGATGGGTTCATGGTTCTGGCTTGTGTTTTGTTTTGACAATAGATGGATGTTTTCTTTGTTCTGTGTTGCTTGTTCAAACTGATATTGCAAAACTGATGGATTTTTGGTTTCTCTTGGCTTTAAAACTGATAGAACATATGCTCTCTTTTTCTGTAGCTTGTTGGAACTGATATCTTGAAAACTGATGCTTTTTTGGTCTTTGTTAAAAGCTCTTGGAGAAGATACTACCCCTGCTTGATATCTTTTTTGAACAGATCCTATCTTGCCTTCTTTTTCTGATATTGGAACAAACCTCTTGCTTGTCTTGGTCTTCTGCTCAGGGATTTTCATCATTAATGCTGGCTTTTTCTGTTTTTCCCCTTTTCACCTTTGGTGAAAACATAACTTTGAAACCAACCTTTCATCTTCTATGTTGTTGCTGCTATACATTGCTTGCATTTTTTGGTTTACCTTTTTTGGCTCTGCTATACCCTGCTGCTACTTGCTTTTGCTGATAACCAAGGTCTCTTTCTGTTGCTGCTGTGTTAACTTTGACTATATTGCTGCCTGTTGGAATTGATTATATTGCTTCCTGTTGGGTTGATCTGTTGGGATTATTGAACTGTGATGAATGATCTGAGTTTAGGCTTTGTTTGTGAACCGAGTTAGCTCGTGATTTGCCAATAAGCTCTTTTTTTTCACCGATGATTAATCTTGAACAAGATTATGAGGTTTGGCACTCTAAAAACCTGATTCCCGCCAGAAACACCTAATGATGAGTTCAAAAACAAAATACTTTTCCTTAATTTGGGTTTATGTTCAATTATGGCTACTAATCATTCTTTTTTTTGTGTTTTTCATGTAACGACGTGGTGGATGGAGGCAATAGGAAGGCAGCCTGGATGTGAAGAAAAGCTCGGAGGAAGACAACAATACGCTCGGACAAACTTCAGAAACTTGTAGCATTAGGATAAGATTAGGACACCTTTGTACTTTTGTAAAAGCTTAGAATATTTTGTAATATCTAATTGATAAAACAAAAGTTCCAAATTCAACTTACAACTCCAAATTCTTCTTGCAAAAAACAATAAAATACCAATTTGAATAACATCCTTAGATTAAATACCCATTGATATATTTGCTTGAAACGAATGAAACAAATAACATACTCATTATGAAACAAAACTCTTTGCAACCAATGTTTCTCCGCTACAAATAAAATCAAAACCCAAGAACACATCCTCCATTGGGCTTAAATCCCACAAAAACACAAAGTATTCCCTTTAAAATTAAAATTCAAGAAAATAAATAATTATTATATATTTTTTTGAATTAAAATTCCAAAAAACGAATAATTCCTTTCGGGCAAATAATTCCCAAATAGATCCTTTTGAACCAACTAATTCAAAACTTCTTGAATGACAGTTTGAATCAAAATTGAATCAGTAACAAAGCCAACTTTCCTTTGAAACCATAATGAACAGACGTCTTATGACTAGAGCAAACAACGAAACAATGAGGTAAAACAAAGGGGAAATTTTAGGGTGCGACAGTTGCCCCTATTCAATCATCTTAAACCTGGTAAGTGAGAAAGATTGACGAATTTTAAAAGGTTAAGGTGGAAGAGGATTGAATACCAGAGAACCCCGAAAATTTGCCCTACGCGGGAAACCAATGTCACAAAAGAAAGCGTATAAAATATCTTGACTATAGAGCCAAGGAAAGGACGCTTGATGAGAAAAACTTGTTAAGCAACACCAGAATGCCTTAACACAACAGTACCCAATGAGAAATAATTAGGAGATCTCAACAACACGGGATAACCGAGTATCCGAAATGAGCTTAATAAAGAATTTGTAATGAAAATGTTATGAGAAGAAAAACGAACTTCTCAAGCAACAAGAAAAATAGATAGATTAAGTCATCACAGGATGTCTTAACGAAAAAAAGCTATGAGAAGAAAACTGAACTTCTCAAACGAAAAGAAATATAATAAATTGAGAATTTGATATGACTGAGAACTTGTCAAAAAGTTTCAAAGAGTTAAGGAATACCCGAGACCTTAACGAAAAGAAAATTGAGAAATTGATATAAAATCTCAAAGAGTTAAAGAATACCCGCAAACATTAACGAAAAGAAAAATTGAGAAACTGATATGATTGAGAACTTGTCAAAAAGTTCCAAAGACTTAAGGAATACCCGCAGACCTTAACGAAAAGAAAATTGAGAAATTGATATAAACTCTCAAAGAGTTAAAGAATACCCACAAACTTTAACGAAAATAAAATTGAGAAACTGATATGATTGAGAACTTGTCAAAAAGTTCCAAAGACTTAAGGAATACCCGCAGACCTTAACGAAAAGAAAATTGAGAAATTGATATAAAATCCCAAAGAGTTAAAGAATACCCGCAAACTTTAACGAAAAGAAAAATTGAGAAACTGATATGATTGAGAACTTGTCAAAAAGTTCCAAAGAGTTAAGGAATACCCGCAGACCTTAACAAAAAGAAAATTGAGAAATTGATATAAAATCCCAAAGAGTTAAAGAATACCCGCAAACTTTAACGAAAAGAAAAATTGAGAAACTGATATGATTGAGAACTTGTCAAAAAGTTCCAAAGAGTTAAGGAATACCCGCAGACCTTAGCGAAAAGAAAATTGAGAAATTGATATAAAATCCCAAAGAGTTAAAGAATACCCGCAAACTTTAACGAAAAGAAAATTGAGAAACTGATATGATTGAGAACTTGTCAAAAAGTTCCAAAGAGTTAAGGAATACCCGCAGACCTTAACGAAAAGAAAATTGAGAAATTGATATAAAATCCCAAAGAGTTAAAGAATACCCGCAAACTTTAACGAAAAGAACGATCGAGAATTTTGTCAGAAAATCCCGAAGAGTTAAGGAATACCCGCAGACCTTAACGAAGACATAATCGAGAATTTGTAAGAAAATCCCGAAGAGTTAAGGAATACCCGCAGACCTTAATGAAGATATATGGCTAGAACAATATCAGAATTGTTGGTGCACGAAGGTGCGAGGAGCCATGGCATGCTGAATGTCTTGACCATGTAACTCCGAGTTACCAACAAATTCAAGAGCGCTACCGAGAATACAATTTTCGGGATAAACAAATCAATATCCAAAGACATCGGTGTGATATAGATGTTTATAAAGTCGGTAAATCTTGTTTCCGACGCTTCACCGATGAGAGATTCATCAACATGTATGACATGTTGAACAACTTCCGAGTTGACAAGATCTTCAATTTGTACGCAGATAGCTCTACCGGTGATAGAAGAATCAGATTTAGCACCTGCGACTGAAAAACTTCTAGGGTAATGAGCTTCAATTTGCTGACATTGTATAGACAATGCGTTGTAGCAAGTGGATATATGGATCAACTTCTGAGTTGGAGAAATATCCTGAGATTGAATAAACATCCCACCTGGTGGACATTTACTTGTTGAGTAGTCGATGACTTACTGGGGAAATAAACACACCAGAAGTTCACTGTAGTTTTCTGAGAACAGCTCAGATAACAAAAACGTAGAATTCGATGCCAATAGAATTTGCTGGGAAGATTCTTGTCTGAAAGAAATCTTGAAAATGCCAAGAATAATGCTGTAATAATCCTTTCTGAAGGAGACTCACTTAGGAGTAAATTAAGCTTCGCTGGGGAAACTTCGTAAGAAAACCGTATGGAAAATTCATTGGGGATTCCCGATTGATAATTTTGCGCATTAGAGTCCATTGAAAGACAACTGCTTCACCGGGGAAGAAATCTCGATTGGAGAAACCATCAGTTATTGAGATCCATACAAGTATATAACCTGTACTGGAGAGAAGAGGATAATTATGTCGTCTGAGAACTAATCCTTCAATTTTGATTCTTACGGGGATATTTACAGTTCCAGCTGAAAAGTCCTGCAAAAGAAACAGCCAGAACTAATGCATGGGTATGGTATGCATGATATGATGACTTTTTCAAAGAGTAATGTGGTTTCCTGATACTGCTTAGAAAAGGAAGACATCACTGGGGAATCCAATTGAACGATCTTGTTGTCATAAGAGTTTACCGGGGATGATCAATCGCTTCTCTGGAGGAAGAGACTTTGCTTGAGAATTGACACCATTGCCACTTGCCTTTCAACCAAGAATTCAACTTACACTGGGGATAAAAGCTAGATTGTCATTTAAGAAAAAGTCTTTGGCGCCCGTATTCAACATACTCTAAACAGATTCCAGATTCTGGCAGAGGTTCATGCATGAATGTACCGTGATATGACATGAATGGACGAATGAATGAATGCATGGATGCGTGAATATACTGGTTGATGCATTGGTTCATCAACTGAATTCCCAACAATGCTGAAAATCGAACGAAAGGCAATGACCATAATCCAAGTCACTAATTCTATTGCAATGAGCTTCTCACAGGGAAGATAGCATCTGATCATTCACAAACGCCATGATGAGTACGGAGGTACCTCCAATTTAGAGGAAAGGCGTAACACTTAGAAAGTCAGTCACCCCCCAACATTCCGTAAATCAAAGTGATTTTAAGTTTCAAAACTTCATTGTTTCATCATTTTGAATGATTTTAATTTTATCTAAAACAGCAGCACATTAAGTTAATCATGCAGAAAAGATGAAAAGTAGGACAAGAAACAAAGTTCAACTGAACAATTCTTTTATTTAAAATATGAGAAAAATAACTCATACGTAGGGATTTTGTACATAAAGATGCACATTCCTTTAGGAGGAACACACAGGAAAGAGTGAATCTATACACATTTCTTAAAACAACAATGAAATTGAAACTGAACTTCATTGAACCAAAACATGTTATTCCCCCTCCTGACTGCTATTCTTCATCACTTCACTTCTAAAGATGGTGATTGAACTAATCCCCTCCATCTAAGCTTTTGTTGTGGCACGGAGGCTCACACTACAGCATTATGTGTTTATACATTCCCTAACTTTTGCGTGAACCATCCTCAGAAGATCTTGGTTCACCGGGATATTTACCCTTTTTTGCTTAAGCCGCCCTTTCGGGTTTTCAGCTTACCGGGCTTAATTTTTTCTTTTCTCTCTTTTTTTTAGACATAACACTTCTTGACCGCGTTTGAGTTGATAGTGTGTGCCAAGTCTTCTCCATCCATGTTGGTGAGAACAAGAGCTCCTCCCGAGAAAACTTTCTTTACCACGTATGGCCCTTCATAGTTTGGCACCCACTTTCTACGAGGGTCTCTCTGTGGAGAGATTATCCTTTTTAGTACCAACTCGCCCACCTTGAACTCGCGGGGACGTACCTTCTTGTCGAAAGCCCTCTTGATTCTTTTCTGGTAAAGCTGGCCATGACAAATGGCTGTCAACCTCTTTTCTTCGATTAAATTGAGTTGGTCATATCTATTCTGGACCCATTCCGCCTCTTCCAACTCTGTTTCCATCAGAACTCTGAGAGGAGGGATCTCAACTTCTATAGGAAGTACTGCCTCCATGCCAAAAACAAGTGAGTAAGGTGTCGTTCTGGTCGAAGTGCGAATAGACGTTCTGTATCTGTGCAAAGCGAATGGCAACATCTCGTGCCAATCCTTATACGTCTTCACCATTTTCTGCAGGATCTTCTTGATATTCTTGTTAGCTGCTACAACAGCACCATTCATCTTTGGCCTGTAGGGAGACGAGTTGTGATGCTCAATCTTGAATGTGTCACACAACTCCTTCATCATCTTGTTGTTCAGATTGGTCCCATTGTCAGTGATAATCTTGCTAGGAGTACCGCAGCGACAAATTATATTGTTCTTGATAAACCGGGTAACCACTTGTCGTGTCACATTTGCATATGAAGCAGCCTCAACCCACTTGGTGAAATAGTCTATGGCGACTAGTATGAAGCGATGTCCATTGGAAGCTTTCGGTTCAATCATTTCGATCATATCAATTCCCCACATAGAGAATGGCCATGGGGAGGTCAAGACATTCAGAGGTGAGGGTGGCACATGCATCTTATCAGCATGAATCTAACACTTGTAACATCTCATCGCATAAACAACACAGTCTGTTTCCATGGTCATCCAATAGTAACCAGCCCTGAGAATCTTCTTTGCCATTGCATGCCCATTTCCGTGAACACCAAAAGAACCTTCATGAATTTCTTTGATGAGTTGATCTGCTTCGTGTCTATCCACACATCTGAGCAAGACCAAATCAAAATTTCGCTTGTACAACACCCCACTGTAATACGGTGAACTGACTTTGTAGGATTTTTGTATCCAAATGTGCGGATAGCAAGAGTCGCCACCGACTTTTATTTTTATCCAATTAAGGGAAGGTAAAAGTAATGTAAAAAGACCTTCGTTAGATTCGAGTTCGAGAATGGTTATGAAAAGGGAAGGTATTAGCACCCTTTTCATCCGTAGTTATCTACGGCTCTTAGTTGCTCTCAGATTACTTTTAAAATTGCTTTCGTGTGTTTGAAAATGTTTGAAAAGGCATTTCGCTTTGACTTTGTAATGACTCATGTAGGAGTGTATACAAAGTGTTCGGAAATGTTTCTGCTTTGAAAAGAGTTTGAACTTTGAAAAAAGTGTGGTGTGAAAAGTATTTTGATAGAGCGAGCAACTAAAAGACTTATTTACCCACTCGTAATTGGTCGCTTTTGTACTTCTATCGCCTTTAGAATAGCGCCAGCCATATCATTAGTTGATAGGTAGCTCCATTCGTTGGATGTGCGGACAATCGAAGGGACATCGGATGGTCAGAAGGCAACTTGTAGGAAGTATCCTAGCACATTCGGCGGACTATCATCATTTTCGAGGCGACAATCGAGGGTCAAGATCATGTATTCGGAGGCGACATCGTGGGTCTTATGATCTTTGTATCGAAGGGACTATGATGATTTGTTTTGAAGGCAACGGTGCTAGGACACCCTCACGCTCGAGGGACATGACCATTGTTTGAAATCGAAGGCATCGAGAGAATTACCCTAAGGGGTGCATGTGTGAAAGAAGTGTGTTGAATTCAGAATATATTATCTTGAAGATTAGTGAGCTATGTCCAATTATTATCTTGCCATACACGCCTAGTTACTAGCAATTGATAAAGGTGCGGAAAGTAAAATGCGGAATGTAAAGTGCGGAAAGATAAACCTACGCTATTACATGGCTTTGGGGCAGATACATAATTAGGAGTGCGGAAAGTAAAAGTCCTAAGTTAAACTATTACATCCCATAGACAGTTACATTATTGGAAAAATAGAACGATAAAAAGAAAACGTCCGAATCGGAGCAACCTGTGAAAGAATAAGAAATTCGGGAAATATGATGAAATCGAAATAAGAGAAAATGTTAGAAAAAATGCAATTTTTAATATGAGGAAATTAATGCATGCTGGAAATAAGATAAATAAATCAAAATAATTTTTTGGGATTTTTTGGAAAAGATTTAATAATTAAAATGCAATTAAAAGTGAATTAAATGCAAAAATATGAATAAAATAAATATGCATGCAAAAAATATATTTTTTAATTTATTAAATTAAATAAAGGTTTTTAGAAAATAAATGCAAAAGAAAAATGTTTTGGTAATTTTAATGCAGAATAAAAATATAGGAAGAATTAATAATAATGTAAAAATAATGAAAATATAGAAAATATGGAGAAAATTGAGTTTTGGAAAAAAGAATGCAAACTGATGCAAGCAGGGATCGAACTGGAGACATCAAGGAGGATCCTGGAACAGTGAACGACTTAACCACCACGCCATGTGTCATCTGGTGTTATAGAACGAAAACGTGGGATCAAGAGTGCACACGCCGCCATCCGGTAAGTCAAAGCACAATCAAGATAGTGGGTCCTCACGGATGGATGAACGAATCGGAGATCGCCATTGAGCCACGCAAGCCCACGCCGAGTCAGTTTTAACGACGCCGGAGCCCTAGCTCGGCCGCCTCCTGAAGATGAATTTTAACCCGCAAAATACAGATTTAAAGAGCAAAGGAATACCCTACCCCTAAATCGACCCTCCGAATCCATTGGTACTCGCTTCGAAACGCCTCAGATAGGCCGGTTCGATTCTCATCAGCCCAGATACCTAACCATGGCAACATGAATTTTATGCATGCATGCTTACATGTGATGCATCATTCCGACCTATTGAATGTCCCGAGTCCAAATATGCAAACAAAAGCGCTAATAACGCGTGAATAATGGAAATCGAATTCAAGAATATACCAAACCGTGAGAATTAGCCGGCACGATTCGTAGTGTTGGCTCGAGAGAGAAGGTTTAGACTCGGAGACCTCGTGAAGAGGATTGAATGGTCGGAACAGTTAACACTTGCTGGATTTTGAAATTCGAATTTCAAAGATTCTTGGAAAATTTGGCAAGAGTTTTGGGTGGTTTTAGGGTTAGGGTTTTCGTCCTTTGTGCTGGCTGCAATGCTGAGCATTTATAGAGAGGATTGGAAGGAAAAAAGGAATGGAAAAGATTTGATTTGGAGCATTCAATATTTTTCAAATAAAAATCAATTTTCTTGAAAAAATTTGATTTCTTCTTCAATGCAAGATCAAGCACGAATTTGGCAAGTGTATTGGGCTATCTTGGTCATCAAGGAAGGTATAAAATCAGCCCATTTGAAAAAATAAATTATTTTCATATTTTATATGATTTAATTTGGAATTAAATGGTTTAAAATCCAAAATAAAATCAATAAAATAGAAAATTGCCATGGCCAAGCATTTATGGGTCACAAATATTGTAATGAACAAGTTTGATCAAAAGGTTATAGGCCCATTTGAAAATTTTGCATTTTGACCAAAATGTCCTTTTGTGCAATCGTCCAAAATTCCCCAACTTCTAATAATGTATCTTGCTCAATTTTCCACATTTTTGAGTGTTCTTGGACTTTTTGGAAAGCTCTAAGAGTCCTCTAACCAATGTCTTTGGTCTCATCTCAATTGAGTTACCATGCTCAATATATCTTCAAAACAAAAGTTGACTTTTGTTGACTTTGAAATGACTCAGAATGTTTTGAGCCATACCTCTCAAATGAAGCATTTTTGGACATTCTTGTGAGACATGAAGTTGTAGAGAATTGAATTTCCTTCAAAATGAGCTTTGTGGGAAAATTTGAGAAAGTATGAGAAAGTTATGATCACCAAAGTTCACTTGACTTTTCACCTAAACCCTAATTTAGAAAGTTCGACTTTGAGCAAATCTTGAGTTTTCTTGATGAATCATGATCAACCCTTGATCAAATGATGAATGTAACTTCAAAATGAGGATGTTGACCAAAAATCAGAAGTTTTGACTGTATGTTGACCACAGTTGACTTTTTGTCCAATACACCCGATTTTCAACTATCTGAGCAATTGTCTGAGCAATCTTGTCTTGTGAGGCTTGAAACTTGACATGGAGAATCTTTGAAGCATATGAGGAGGCATGATGAACATTGGAGGTGTTGGAAACCCATCTTGACTTGAGAAATATCAAACCCTAGTTTGGGTTGATTGTCTAGGAGAGAGTTTGTCTGATCAACTCTTGAGGAATCCTTGGGCATGGAGGTATGGAATGTCTTGAGAAGATGGAGGGCAAATTTTGGGGTATGACAGCTGCCCCTGTTCAATCTTCTTGTACTGGAAGGTTAGATTGACTCGCTTGTCTTTCGTGACCTGGAGGTAGAAGATGATTGAACACTTGAGTACACCTGAAAATTTGCACTACCGGTGACACGGAATGGGCTTACAGATGCCATTTGAGAAGTGAAGACTTCCGGGAATGAGTCGACGCTAGACTCGGGTTGTCCATAGGAGAACCGACGGGATGAGCTTAAGATGCCATCCGGAAAGATCGATGCCGAGGAGTGAGCCGACGCCAGGCTCAGACGCCTGTGAAGCAGAGGAGATGGGCTTAAGATACCATCCGAAAGATCGATGCCGAGGAGTGAGCCGACGCTAGGCCTGTAGACGCTTCAGAAGTAGAGGAGATGGGCTTGAGATGCCATCCGAGAGAGTCGACGCTAGACTTAGTGCTCGTGATTTGAATGAAGTTATTGGTTTGTATTGATTTTTAACCAAATGCAGATTCAAGGCGGAGAAATGTTGACAAGTAGTCGGGATGGGCTTAAGATATCCAGGCAACCGAGTCGTATGCCGATCAGAGTTGCTGTTGATAATAAGAGAAAGCCGTAACCGATCTTCGCCGATCGCCCGAGGGATGATAATTTGGCATAGTATGGATGGTTTCCGTTGGCATCGTGTCGATCCACCGCCCGCTTATCGGAGGATAACTTGTGATCGCTCGGATAGGGTTTCCGCCTAGCTTCGGTATTAATCCGGATCCACCGTTGAGAACGAGGGTGGTCGCTCGTATAGTTTTCCGCCGAGATTCGGGCTTAACTCGACCTTTGCGCCTAAGTGCTTTTCACCGCTTTGGAAAAAACAAGAGAAACTTTGATAGAATATTGTTAGTTTTATGCAAAGTATGATGCATGAAGATGTATATGAATGCATGAATGACAGACGCATATGAATTATGATTTTTATGAGTAATGTATGAATGATAGATGTTCTGGTATTTCAAAACATATCCATCTTGAAGAAGATGCGGATGTTCTGTTTGAGATTTCTGACTTCTGTTTGAGGATGGAGATCCTGAGAAGAGAGATAGCTCTGATTCCTCCGGTGCACTATCTGACCAAGTCTTGGGCCTAGATATCGTTGAGGGAGGCAGAGGTTGAGGAACTCGCTGTGGGAGATCTCATCCGTGGACCCTGCTGGGGAGAGCCTGAGATACAGTCTGTTGTATGTGGACCCTGCTGGGAAAAATTAGGAGGCGCCACGGGGTCTCGAGCGAGATGCCACCGGGAGCATTTGGTTGCCGGAGACCGGCGGAAGAGTCCGAGCCCGTTGTAATCTCCGATGGGAATAAGAGGTGTAGGTTTCTCCGTGCACTATCCGACCGAGTTCGGTCCGGATATCGCCGGAGAAAGGGAATGGTTGAGATGTCCCGGGGATAAATATCTCACCGGGATGAAATGCTACCGTCAAGATGGTGCAACTGCTAAGTTGAGTGGAATCACAGCTTGGGGATTCTCCTCTACTCCGCTGGGGGAAGGTTTATGGTGAGCAACACCTCAGTGGGAACCAATGCTCTGTGGGGAACTGGATTGGTGACCTTTGTCGTCATCTGCTGGGGACATTTCAATTACCTTTGCATGTCCGCTTTTCGTATGTTTGTGAAGAGATTTTTATTGTTAGATGCATATAATTATTCAAAACAAACGTTGGACTTATTGCAAACGACAACAACCAGAATTGTAAAGAGAAAGAACTTGCATTTATTTGAAAGGTGGCGTATGGCCAAGCAGTTTGTACATGAGAAAAGTGAAAAGCTATGCGGAAACAATCTCGTTAAGTTCCAACTATGCTAGTACTCATATATTTCAACTATCTCATCTCCTTGCTGTCAGTAGAAAGTGAATGAATTGATCTTCGCCATTTGAATCTTGAATGCTGATAGTAGTATGAAAACAGGTGATCTGGAAGAGACATAGTCGTACGCTTAAATCCCTAACTTTTGCCTAGACCTCCCTTTCGGGTTTTCACCACCGATACCTTTTTGCCCAAGCCGCTTTTCGTGTTTTCGACTTGCCGGTGTACATGTTTTGTATATATCCTTAACTTTGCCCGAACCCTTTGGTTCGCCAGATGCCCTTATTTTTGCCTAGGCCACCGACCTAGCGGTCTCTTTTATGCGTAGTATTTTTGACTATGTCTCGCTCACAGGTGGGAAATCTTCATCATCCATAGTGCTAAGTATCATAGTTCGCCGAAAATACTGCCTTGACTACAAACGGTCCCTCATAGGTGGGAGTCCATTTGCCCCGGATCACCTTGTGGAAGAATGATGCGTTGACTACTAGATCACCGACTTGGTAGACTCTGCTTGACTTTCTTGTTAAATGCTCGATCATTCGCTTCGATAGATCGTCCATGGCGTATAGATGCGAGTCATTTCTCATCAATCAAATTAATCTGGTCAAGGCGAGTCTCGACCCAATCGCTTCGCTAACTCGCCTCCCGGAGGACTCGTCGAGGGTATCGAACCTCGATGGGTAGGACTGCCCATACCATACACAAGAGAGAAGGGGTTGCCTCGCTGATGTTCGATCAGAAAAGCGATAACCATGGAGAGCAAATGGTAACATCTCATGCCAATCTTTGTAAGTCACCGCTATCTTCAGATAATCTTCTTAATGTTCTTGTTGGCGGCTTCCATCGCGCCATTCATCTTAGGCCGATAAGGAGAAGTTGTGATGTTTGATCTTGAATCGCGTGCGTAGTTATGATCATCTTGTTGTTGAGATTAGAGCCATTATCTGTGATAATCCTTTCGGAGTTCCATATCGATGATAAGATTATGTTTGATGAATCGAGCCACAACATTCTTGGTAACAGATGCGAACGAGGTCGCTTCTACCCACTTGGTGAAATAGTCAATTGCCACAAGGATGAAACGATGTCCATTGGAAGCGGTGGGCTTGATTTCTCCAATCATGTCAATGCCCCACATCGCGAAAGGCCAAGGAGCTGTTAGAACATTCAGAGGTACCGGAGGTACGTGCACTTTGTCTGCATAACCGCACTTGTGGCAAGATCGAGCGAAGGGTGACAATCGCTCCATGGTGGACCAATAGTAACGCTCTCAAAATCTTCTTAGCCATGGTGTGTCCACCGGAGGTACCAAATGCGCCTCGTAACTCTTCCATGATACGCATTGCCGCTTTTACACATCAAGTAAGCACAAATCATGGTTGCGCTTGTATAGAATGCCATTATCGAGGAAGAATTTGATGCAAATCTTCTCATGAACTTTTATCATTGATGATGCCTCTGGATATTCCCGAGTCTCAAGATACTCTTCACGTCGTAGTACCAAGGTTTCTCTTCGTATCAAGCTCATAACAATACGGGTTCGTCAATTTCTCAATGATAATCTGGGAGCCTCGTTGTCCCATCTAACCTTGAACATAGATGACATAGTAGCTAACGATCCGCCAACCGATTCTCTTCTCGTGGAATGTGATTGAAAGTGATCTCTTCAAAGTAGGGGTCAAACTCGTAACATGCTCTCGATACGAATGAGATTCGGATGCTTCAGATCCCACTCGCCTTAATCGACCGATCACTAAAGTCGAGTCTCCATATACTTGCAAGAACTTGATTCTTAAGTCAATAGCCTTTAATACCCATAATGCACGCTCATATTCGCCATGTTGTTAGCGCAATCAAACAAAGTCTGGCGGTGAAAGGCGATGTCCGCCGAAGGGATGTGATGATGGCGCCAATGCCATTGCAAGTGCGTTTGAGGCTCCATCAAAGACCATAGTCCATCGGATCCTTGTTCGTGTCCTTCGTCTGGCCTCGGTTCTTCAACTGTAATTAGCAAAACATCTTCGTCTGAAACTCGAATCGCATAGACGATAGTCATCTACGGCTTGATGAGCCAAATGATCGGCTACTACACTTCCTTTGATGGCTTTTTGAGAAGTGTACCGAATGTCATATTCGGTCAAGATCATTTGCCATCTTGCTATTCTTCCGAGAGAGTCGGTTTCTCAAAGATGTATTTTATCGATCCATCTTAGAAATCAACAAGGTAGTGTGAGTCAACATATACGCCTTAGTCATGAGCAGCCCAAGTTAAAGCATTGCAAGTTTTCTCGAGTGAGTATCTTGTTTCACAATCGTAAACTTTTGCTAAGGTAGTATATTGCATGCTCTTTTCGACTGCACTGCCATGTTGCCCCAACACACACCCCATTGAGTTCTCTAACACCGCAAGTACATGATAAGAGGTCTTCTTCTCGCGGCGGCACGGGATGGGAGGATTCGTAAGTACCCTTGATTTTGTCAAAAGCGATCCGCAATCGCTGCTCCATTCTACCACTTGATCTTTCTTTAGTAACTTGAAGATTGGCTCACAAGTAGCGCTTAA
This sequence comes from Vicia sativa, assembly GCA_021764765.1. Taxonomy (NCBI): domain Eukaryota; kingdom Viridiplantae; phylum Streptophyta; class Magnoliopsida; order Fabales; family Fabaceae; genus Vicia; species Vicia sativa. The sequence continues at coordinate 7,250,285 of CM038794.1, forward strand.
ATGTGCAATGAATCTGCAATGTAATTCAATCGCCCAAGAAACCTCCGACTTCCTTCTCTGACGGGAGTGGCATCTCTTGAATGGCTTTAACCTTGGCGGGTCAACTCAATACCTTTTCCACGACAACAAATCCTAGGAGTTTTCCGGATCTGACTCCAAAGGTGCACTTGTTAGGATTAAGTCTCAGTCTGTACTTCTTCAACCTGTCAAATAGTTTCTGCAAATGATCGAGATGTTCTTCCTCTGTCTGTGATCGAGCTATCATGTCGTCAACGTAGACCTCTATCTCGTGATGAATCATGTCATGAAATAATGTCACCATAGCTCGCTGATAAGTGGCGCCTGCGTTCTTCAGTCCGAACGGCATAACCTTGTAACAAAAGGTGCCCCACTGTGTAACAAAAGTAGTCTTCTCCATGTCTTCAGGAGCCATATTGATCTGATTGTAACCGGAGAAACCATCCATGAAGGAGAAAACTTTATGCTGAGCAGTGTTGTCAACCAGAACATCAATATGAGGAAGTGGGAAATCATCTTTCGAACTTGCTTTGTTCAGATCTCTGTAATCCACACACATTCGAACCTTGCCATCCTTCTTAGGTACAGGCACCACATTTGCAACCCACTGAGGATAAGAAGTAACGGCTAAGAAACCAGCGTTGAACTGCTTCATAACTCGCTTTGATTTTCTCTCGACATCTCAGACGATGCACGAACCTTCGCTTCACCGAGAAAACCTCTTTGTCAGCAATCGTGTACCACAATGTCAATGTCTAAACTCGCATGTCTTCGTATGACCAAGCAAAACCTCAATATAGTCTCGTAGCATCCGAACCAACCTTTCTTTAACACGCTCAAGACCCGCCCTATCTTGATCTCTTTCTGCTTCGTCGCACCCAAATTCACAACCTCAATTTGCTCTTCGTGGTTGCAGATAACTCGCTTCTTGCTGTAGTAACCGACAAGTTCTCCGGCACTTCACAATCTTCCTCACTTTCATCTTCACTTGGTAGATCGGATTATCAAGTCATATTTAGCACTAGCATAGTTGTTATTAACTAGATTCGAGTGATTCTCGCAGTTGTATCACGTGTGTGTAAGAAACACATAGCTTTTGAAGGGGTGATAAAGTAAAGAAAGAAACAAACAAATGAATGCAAAAGTCCAACGAATTTATTGAATGAAAATACGCAAGCAACAGATAATAACCCTCGCAAACGAGCCATGATGCCCCGGGCAAGGCACTAGGCTTTCAAAGTTTATTGTTCGAAACATAAAGAAATACGAAAAGCAAAACAAAACAAGAGCAATTACTCCTGGCTAAAGGAGATTGGTATGACGTCTTCAGTCTTCCAATTGCTGAGTCCTTTGTCTGGAGTTGGGAAGATCCATTTGCTGATGTCGAAGTCGTTGTCGTCGTCTTCTATAGCATGGATTCCACTCTGGCTGATGCGGAAAGGAAGTTGGCCGCACGCTCGCGCGTATCATCTTCTCACCCTTGATAGTGAAGCCTAAACCAGTCTTGTCAAACTTGAAGGGAAGATCAGGGAGCTGACCCCAAACAGTACTACCTCCTTGTTCAACAGCAGCTTGAGCATCTTTCAGGGAAGCCATCCTAGGCGGAGCATGAGCAACTTCAGGAGTGATGGGAGAGTCAACAGGCATGACTCTGGGTATTGTCTCAAAAGCTTGACAGGGAGTCTCAAAGAATTCACCCTCCATCTCGAGGTATCGGAATTGTAATACGGTGAACTGACTTTGTAGGATTTTTGTATCCAAATGTGCGGATAGCAAGAGTCGCCACCGACTTTTATTTTTATCCAATTAAGGGAAGGTAAAAGTAACAGAAAAAGACCTTCGTTAGATTCTGAGTACGGGAGAATGGTTATGAAGAGGGAAGGTATTAGCACCCCTTTTCATCCGTAGTTATCTACGGGCTCTTAGTTGCTCTCTAGATTACTTTTTAATTGCTTTCTGTGTGTTTGAAAATATTTTGAAAAGGCATTTCGCTTTGACTTTGTAATGACTCATGTAGGAGTGTATACAAAGTGTTCTGAAATGTTTCGTTTTGAAAAGAGTTTGAACTTTAAAAAGTGTGTGGTGTGAAAAGTATTTTGATAGAGCGAGCAACTAAAAGACTTATTTACCCACTCATTGGTCGCTTTTTGTACTTTACGTTCCTTTAGAATAGCGCTAGCCATATCATTAGTTGATAGGTAGCTCCATTCGCTGGATGTAAGCGGACAATCGAGGGACATCGGATGGTCATAGAAGGCAACTTGTAGGAAGTATCCTAGCACATTCGAAGGGACTATCATCATTTTTTCGTAGGCGACAATCGAGGGTCAAGATCATGTATTCGGAGGCGACATCGTGGGTCTTATGATCTTTGTATCGAAGGGACTATGATGATTTGTTTTGAAGGCAACGGTGCTAGAATACCTCTACGTTCGAGGGACATGACCATTGTTTGAAATCGAAAGGCATCGAGAGAGAATTACCCTAAGGGGTGCATGTGTGAAAGAAGTGTGTTGAATTCAGAATATATTATCTTGAAGATTAGTGAGCTATGTCCAATTATTATCTTGCCATACACGCCTAGTTACTAGCAATTGATAAAGGTGCGGAAAGTAAAATGCGGAATGTAAAGTGCGGAAAGATAAATGTCCTACGCTATTACATGGCTTTGGGGCAGATACATAATTAGGAGTGCGGAAAGTAAAACCCTAGATTAAACTATTACAACCCATGAGCAATTACATTATTGGAAAAAAAAAGGAATGATAAAAAGATAACGTCCGAATCGGAGCAACCTGTGAAAGAATAAGAAATTCGGAAAATATGATGAAATCGAAATAAGAGAAAATGTTAGAAAAAATGCAATTTTTAATATGAGAAAATTAATGCATGCTGGAAATAAGATAAATAAATTAAAATAATTTTTTGGGATTTTTTGGAAAAGATTTAATAATTAAAATGCAATTAAAAGTGAATTAAATGCAAAATTAAAAATAAAATAAATATGCATGCAAAAATTGTATTTTTTAATTTATTAAATTAAATAAAGGTTTTTATGAAAATAACGTAAAAAGAAAAAATGTTTTTGGTAATTTTTTAATGTGTAATAAAAATATTGAAAAGAAATTAAAATTGTGCAAAATATTGAAACAATTAGAAAATAGAAAATATGAGTTTTGAAAAGAGAAATGCAAAACCGGTGCTGGCAGGATTCGAACTCAGGCCATGGAAGAGTATCCACCAACAGTATACGCTTTAACCACTGGATCAAGTGACACTTGGTGTTTTGAAAACTGAAATTAATTGGATATAAGCGTACACGCGTCCTGGTCGTATTCCAAACCGAGTCAGCCATGTGTGGTCCCCAGTTATTTTGAATGAGCGAATCAGAATACTCCTTTGTGCCACGCAGCCTCCTCGCCGGTCCACGCCTGAGTCCGCGCCGGAGCTAGGGCTCCGGTCTCCTTCTCCGGGAGACATCAACCTGAAAAACTTGGAAAATGCATCGATTTAAACAAAACAAGTGCCCAGATCGACTAATTCGACCTCTACGAACACGATGGTGAGGTCCTTTCGTCCTGAAACGTTCTGGATTTTGAGTTTCGAACCCTACAGCTCTTGGAACCCTAATAATGGCAATAGGAGATTTACACGTGAAACCTCACATGTAACGCATCAATCATGATTTAAGGAGTACCCTGAGTGCATACAATCAATCAAAAAAACATTAGTAATGCATGAATCATGAAAATCGAAAGTAAGAAAATTTCAAACCGGTGAGAACCCAAGCACGTGATCTGGGCAGTTCTGGGCACGAGTAAAAGTTGCTTTCGATTGCTGGGATGTCTATGAGCAAGATTGGATGGCTGGCTTGGACTGAAACCTGCTGGAAATTGAAATTCGAATTTTCAAGAATGTATGAAAATTTGCAAGAATTTTGGCTTGTTTTTTAGGTTAGGGTTTCGTCCTTTTGCAATGCTGAGCATTTATAGAGAGGATTGGAAGGAAAAAAGGAATGGAAAAGATTTGATTTGGAGCATTCAATATTTTTTCAAATAAAAATCAATTTTCTTGAAAAAATTTGATTTCTTCTTCAATGCAAGATCAAGCACGAATTTGGCAAGTGTATTGGGCTATCTTGGTCATCAAGGAAGGTATAAAATCAGCCCATTTGAAAAAAATAAATTATTTTCATATTTTATATGATTTAATTTGGAATTAAATGGTTTAAAATCCAAAATAAAATCAATAAAATAGAAAATTGCCATGGCCAAGCATTTATGGGTCACAAATATTGTAATGAACAAGTTTGGATCAAAAGGTTATAGGCCCATTTGGAAAATTTTGCATTTTGACCAAAATGTCCTTTTGTGCAATTGTCCAAAATTCCCCAACTTCTGAATAATGTATCTTGCTCAATTTTCCACATTTTTGAGTGTTCTTGGACTTTTTGGAAAGCTCTAAGAGTCCTCTAACCAATGTCTTTGGTCTCATCTCAATTGGAGTTACCATGCTCAATATATCTTCAAAACAAAAAGTTGACTTTTTGTTGACTTTGAAAATGACCTGTAATGTTTTGAGCTATACCTCTCAAATGAAGCATTTTTGGACATTCTTGTGAGACATGAAGTTGTAGAGAATTGAATTTCCTTCAAAATGAGCTTTGGTGGAAAATTTGAGAAAGTATGAGAAAGTTATGATCACCAAAGTTCAGTTGACTTTTCACCTAGAAACCCTAATTTAGAAAGTTTGACTTTGAGCAAATCTTGAGTTTTCTTGATGAATCATGATCAACCCTTGATCAAATGATGAATGTAACTTCAAAATGAGGATGTTGACCAAAATCAGAAGTTTTGACTGTATGTTGACCACAGTTGACTTTTGTCCAATACACCGATTTTCAACTATCCGAGCAATTGTCCGAGCAATCTTGTCTTCTGAGGCTTGAAACTTGACATGGAGAATCTTTGAAGCATATGAGGAGGCATGATGAACATTGGAGATGTTGGAAACCCATCTTGACTTGAGAAATATCAAACCCTAGTTTGGGTTGATTGTCTAGGAGAGAGTTTGTCTGATCAACCTTCAGGAATCCTTGAGTATGGATGTATGGAATGCCTTGAGAAGATGGAGGGCAAATTTTGGGGTATGACAGCTGCCCCTGTTCAATCTTCTTGTACTGGAAGGTTTAGATTGGCATGCATGCCTTTCGTGACCTGGAGGTAGAAGATGATTGAACACTCGAGTACACCTGAAAATTTGCACTCGCTGGTGATACGGGAATGGGCTTACAGATGCCATTTGGAGAAGTTGAAGACTTCGCTGGGGAATGAGTCGTACGCTAGACTCGGGTTGTCCATAGGAGAACTGACGGGGATGGGCTTAAGATGCCATCTGAAAGGATCGATGCTGAGGAGTGAGCCGTACGCTAGGCTCTGTAGACGCTTCAGGAAGTAGAGGAGATGGGCTTGAGATGCCATCCGGGGAGAGTCGTACGCTAGACTTAGTGCTCGCATTTGAATGAAGTTATTGGTTTGTATTGATTTTTAACCAAATATGCAGCATTCTGAAGGCGGAGAAATGTTGACAAGTAGTCGGGGATGGGCTTAAGATGTTATCCGTGGCAACCGAGTCGACGTACTGTAGGCCGTTGATAATAAGAGAAAGTCGAATCGATCTTCGTGCGATCGCTTCCGAGGGGATGATAATTTGGCATAGTATGGATGGTTTCCGGTGCATCGGGTGTTGATCCACCGCCGCTATCGGAGGATAACTTGTGATCGCTCGGATAGGGTTTCCGCCTAGCTTCGGTATTAATCTCGGATCCACCGTTGGAGAACAATGAGGGTGATCGCTCGATAGTTTTCCGCCGAGATTCGGGCTTAATCGGACCTTTTTGAAGTGCTTTTCACCTGCTTTGGAGAAAACAAGAGAAACTTTGATAGAATATTGTTAGTTTTATGCAAGGTATGATGCATGAAAATGTATATGAATGCATGAATGACAGACGCATATGAATTACGATTTTTATGAGTAATGTATGAATGATAGATGTTCTGGTATTTCAAAACATATCCATCTTGAAGAAGATGCGGATGTTCTGTTTGAGATTTCTGACTTCTGTTTGAGGATGGAGATCCTGAGAAGAAAGACAACTTTGATTCCTCCGGTGCACTATCTGACCAAGTCTTGGGCCTAGATATAGTCGAGGGAGGTAGAGGTTGAGGAACTCGCTGTGGGAGATCTCATCCGTGGACCCCTGGGAGAGCCCGAGATGCATTGTTGTGTGGACGCCGGAAATTAGGAGGCGCCACGGGGTCTCGAGCGTAGATGCCACTGGGGAGCATTTGCTGGTTGCTGGGAGGCCGGGTCGGAAGAGTCTGGAGCCCGTTGTAATCTCTGACTGGGGAATAAGAGGTGGTTTCTCCGTGCACTATCCGACCGAAGTTCGGTCGGATACCTGCTGGAGAAAGGGGAATGGTTGAGAGATGTCCGCTGGGGATAAATATCTCAGCTGGGGATGAAATGCTACTGCTCGAAGATGGGTGCAATCTGGCTAAGTTGAGTGGAATCACATTGGGATTCTCTCATCACTGGAGGAAGTTTATGGTGAGTAACACTGTGGGAACCAATGCTCGGGGAATGATTGGTGACTTTGTCGCATCTCACGGGACGTCTTGATTCCTAGAGCCTGTAGTAAATACTTTTGTATGTCCACTTTTCGCATGTTTGTGAATAGATTCTTATTGTTAGATACATATAATCATTCAAAACAAACATTGGACTTATTGCAAACAACAACAACAAGAATTGTAAAGAGAAAGAACTTGCATTTATTTGAAAGGTGGCGTATGGCCAAGCAGTTTGTACATAAGAAAAGTAAAAAGCTATGCGGAAACAATCTCGTTAAGTTCCAACTATGCTAGTACTCATATATTTCAACTATCTCATCTCCTTGCTGTCAGTAGAAAGTGAATGAATTGATCTTCGCCATTTGAATCTTGAATGCTGATAGTAGTCTGAAACAGGTGATCTGGAAGAGACATAGTCGTACGCTTAAATCCCTAACTTTTGCCTAGACCGCCTTTCGGTTTTCACCACCGATATTTTTGCCCAAGCCGCCTTTTCGTGTTTTCGACTTGCCGGTGTACATTTTTGTATATATCCTTAATTTTGCCCAAACCTTTTGGTTTGCCAGATGCCCTTATTTTTGCTAGGCCACCGACCTAGCGGGTCTCTTTTATGCGTAGTATTTTTGACTATGTCTGCTCACGTGGTGTGGGAAGTCTTCACCATCCATGGTGCTAAGTATCATAGCTCCGCGGAAAATACTGCCTTGACTACAAACGGTCCCTCATAGGTGGGAGTCCATTTGCCTCGGGATCACCTTGTGGAAGAATGATGCGTTGACTACTAGATCACCGACTTGGTAGACTCGGTGCTTGACCTTCTTGTTAAATGCTCGATCATTCGCTCGATAAATCTGTCCATGGCAGATAGACGCAAGTCGCTTCTCATCAATCAAATTAATCTGGTCAAGGCGAGTCCGACCCAATCGCCTTCTCCTAACTCGCCTCCCGGAGGACTCGTCGAGGGAATCAACCTCGATGGGTAGGACCGCCCATACCATACACAAGAGAGAAGGGGTTGCCCCTGTTGATGTCCGTCAGTAGTGCGATAACCATGAAGAGCAAATGGTAACATCTCATGCCAATCTTGTAAGTCACCATCTTCAGATAATCTTCTTAATGTTCTTGTTGGCGGCTTCCATCGCGCCATTCATCTTAGGCCGATAAGGAGACGAGTTGTGATGCTTGATCTTGAACTGCGTGCAGAGTTCGGTGATCATCTTGTTGTTGAGATTAGAACCATTATCTGTGATAATCCTTTCAGGAGTGCCATATCGACAGATAAGATTATGCTTGATGAATCGAGCCACAACATTCTTGGTAATAGATGCGTACGAGGCTGCTTCTACCCACTTGGTGAAATAGTCAATTGCCACAAGGATGAAACGATGTCCATTGGAGGCTGTGGGCTTGATTTCCCCAATCATGTCAATGCCCCACATTGCAAAAGGCCAAGGAGCTGTTAGAACATTCAGAGGTACTGGAGGTACGTGCACTTTGTCTGCATAAATCTGGCACTTGTGACAAGATCGAGCGTAGCGGTGACAATCGGCTTCCATGGTGGACCAATAGTAACCTGTTCTCAAAATCTTCTTAGCCATGGTGTGTCCACTGGAGTGGGTACCAAATGCGCCTTCGTGTAACTCTTCCATGATACGCATTGCCGTTTTCTGGTCTACACATCGAAGTAAGCACAAATCATGGTTGCGCTTGTATAGAATGCCATTACTGAGGAAGAATTTGGATGCAAATCTTCTCATGAACTTCTTATCATTGATAGATGCCCCTGCGGGATATTCCTGAGTCTCAAGATACCTCTTCACGTCGTAGTACCAAGGTTTCTCTTCTGTGTCAAGCTCATAACAATACGCTGGTTCGTCGAATTTCTCAATGATAATCTGGGGAGCCTCGTTGTCCCATCTGACCTCGAACATAGATGACATAGTAGCTAACGCATCTGCCAACTGATTCTCTTCTCGTGGAATGTGATTGAAAGTGATCTCTTCGAAGTGGGGGATCAAACTCAGAACATGCTCTCGATACGGAATGAGATTCGGATGCTTCGTATCCCACTCGCCCTTAATCTGACTGATCACTAAAGCTGAGTCTCCATATACTTCCAAGAACTTGATTCTTAAGTCAATAGCAGCTTTAATACCCATAATGCACGCTTCATATTCGGCCATGTTGTTAGTGCAACTGAAACAAAGTCTGGCGGTGAAAGGCGTATGTCCGCCTGAAGGGGATGTGATGATGGCGCCAATGCCGTTGCCAAGTGCGTTTGAGGCTCCATCAAAGACCATAGTCCATCGGGATCCTTGTTCAGGTCCTTCGTCTGGGCCTGGTTCTTCACAATCTGTAACTAGCAAAACATCTTCGTCTGGAAACTCGAACTGCATAGACTGATAGTCATCTACGGCTTGATGAGCCAAATGATCGGCTACTACCCTTCCTTTGATGGCTTTTTGAGAAGTGTACTGAATGTCATATTCGGTCAAGATCATTTGCCATCTTGCTATTCTTCCGGAGAGAGCTGGTTTCTCAAAGATGTATTTTATCGGATCCATCTTAGAAATCAACAAGGTAGTGTGAGTCAACATATACTGTCTTAGTCGGCGAGCAGCCCAAGCCAAAGCGTTGCAAGTTTTCTCGAGCTGTGAGTATCTTGTTTCACAATCGGTAAACTTTTTGCTAAGGTAGTATATTGCATGCTCTTTTCGACCAGACTCGTCATGTTGCCCCAACACACACCCCATTGAATTCTCTAACACTGTCAAGTACATGATAAGAGGTCTTCCTTCGGCGGGTGGCATCAGGATAGGAGGATTCTGTAGGTACTCCTTGATTTTGTCAAAAGCGATCTGGCAATCGTCGTTCCATTCTACCACTTGATCTTTCTTTAGTAACTTGAAGATTGGCTCACAAGTAGCAGTTAAATGTGCAATGAATCTGGCAATGTAATTCAATCGGCCCAGAAAACCTCTGACTTCCTTCTCTGTACGGGGAGATGGCATCTCTTGAATGGCTTTAACCTTGGCGGGATCGACCTCAATACCTTTACCGCTGACAACAAACCCTAGGAGTTTTCCAGATCTGACTCCAAAAGTGCACTTGTTAGGATTAAGTCTCAGTCTGTACTTCTTCAATCTGTCAAATAGTTTCTGCAAATGATCGAGGTGTTCTTCTTCAGTCTGTGATCGAGCTATCATGTCGTCGACGTAGACCTCTATCTCGTGATGAATCATGTCATGAAATAATGTCACCATAGCACGCTGATAAGTGGCGCCTGCGTTCTTCAGTCCGAACGGCATAACCTTGTAGCAGAAAGTGCCCCACTGTGTAACAAAAGTAGTCTTTTCCATGTCTTCAGGAGCCATTTTGATCTGATTGTAACCGGAGAAACCATCCATGAAGGAGAAAACCTTATGCTGGGCGGTGTTGTCAACCAGAACATCAATATGAGGAAGTGGAAAATCGTCTTTCGCACTCGCTTTGTTCAGATCTCTATAATCCACACACATTCGAACCTTGCCATCCTTCTTAGGTACAGGCACCACATTTGCAACCCACTGAGGATAAGAAGTAACGGCTAAGAAACCAGCGTTGAACTGCTTCATAACTTCGGCTTTGATTTTCTCTGACATCTCAGGACGCATGCGACGAACCTTCGTTTCACCGAGAAACCTCTTTGTCGGCAATCGTGTACCACAATATCAATGTCTAAACCCGCATGTCTTCGTATGACCAAGCAAAACCTCAATATAGTCTCGTAGCATCTGAACCAATCTCTCTCTTTAACGCTCTCAAGACCCGCTCCTATCTTGATCTCTTTTCTGCTTTCATCGCACCAAATTCACAACCTCAATTTGCTCTTCGTGTGGCTGTATAACTCGATCTTCTTGCTGTAGCAGTTTGACAAGTTCTCCTGGCACTTCACAATCTTCCTCACCTTCGTCTTCGGCTTGGTAGATCGGATTGTCGAAGTCATATTTAGCACTAGCATAGTGTTATTAACGAGATTCGAGTGATTCGCAGTGTATCACGGGTGTGTAAGAAACACATAGCTTTTTGAAGGGGTGATAAAGTAAAGAAAGAAAAACACACAATTGAATGCAAAAGTCCAACGAATTTATTGAATGAAAATACGCAAGCAACAAATAATAACCCTCGCAAACGAGCCATGATGCCCCGGGCAAGGCACTAGGCTTTCAAAGTTTATTGTTCAAAACATAAAGAAATACGAAAAGCAAAACAAAACAAGAGCAATTACTCCTGGCTAAAGGAGATTGGTATGACGTCTTCAGTCTTCCAATTGTTGAGCCCTTTGTCCGAGTTGGAAGATCCATTTGTCGATGTCGAAGCCGTTGTCGCCGCCTTCTATAGCATGGATTCCACTGGCCGATGCGAAAGGAAGTTGGCCGGCACGTTCGCGGCGTATCATCTTCTGACCCTTGATAGTGAAGCCTAAACCAGTCTTGTCAAATTTGAAGGGAAGATCAGGGAGCTGACCCCAAACAGTACTACCTCCTTGTTCAACAGCAGCTTGAGCATCTTTCAGGGAAGCCATCCTAGGCGGAGCTTGAGCAACTTCAGGAGTGATGGGAGAGTCAACAGGCATGACTCTGGGTATTGTCTCAAAAGCTTGACAGGGAGTCTCAAAGAATTCACCCTCCATCTCGAGATATCGGAATGACTGTAGATGACTGACCATATATTCTTCTTCACCACATACCGTAACAACTTTCCTTTCACCGGTACTTCAGCTCGATGTAAGGTAGAGGTACAGCCTGCCCCATGTATCCAAGGGCGTCCAAGTAGGTAAGAGTAAGCGGACGGATGTCCATGACAAAGAAAGTAGAGTCAAAAGTCCGGGAACCGACTTAACAGTGCAGAGTGAGTTTCCAAGCACTGTTCGCTTAGAACCATCAAAAGCTCTCACAATAATGTCACTGGGTCTCAGAACCAACCCTTCGACATCGAGTCGATCAAAAGCAGTCTTCGGTAGGATATTCAGAGCAGAACCGGTATCTACTAAAACATGAGACAGAGTAACGCCCTTGCATTCAACAGAGATGTGCAAGGCTTTGTTGTGTTTCTTTCCGGAAGGAGCCAAATCAGCATTGGAGAAGCCTAGACCGTTGTTGGCAGCCAGGCTAGCAATACAAACTTCGAATTGGTCAGTAGTAGTGTCTTGCGGCACGTGAGCATTCTTCAGAAACTTCACCAAGGCATTAGCATGAGCCTCAGAGCACAAGAGCAGAGCAAGCATGGAGATCTTGGACGGAGTCTGTCCCAACTGTTCCACAACATTGTAGTCACTTTTCTTGATAATCTTCAGAATTTCCTCCATTTCTCGTTTGGAGGTGTCCTCAGCAACTTCCTTTGGTACTTCTGGTTGAGCAGGATGAGTCACTGGTTCTTTCCCTCTAGCTGGGGATGTTGGTTGAATAGCTGGAATGCGAGCTGGAGTCGCGGTGTCTTTTGGAGGAGAAATATCTGGAGAGAACACTCGTCCGGTTCTGGTCACCTTACTTGATCCGGTGATGTTGTCAATGTCAGGAATGGTAGCTTCAACTGTAAGATCTTCAATGGTCAGAGGGTCTTGCTTGACACCATGATAGTAAACATCAGCTCCATAATTCCAAGGAATAGCCTTGTCAGAGGAATATGGAACTGGTCCGGGAGAAGTAATAATGAGAGGTGCCACCCTAGGCACAGGATCAGCAGCGGAAATTCTTATAGTGTTAACATCAGCATAGTCTTCTGGGAAATCGTCACCCCATCCGGTTGCTTTAACATCTTCAATAGGAATTTTGTAGCTTTCGGGAACAGTGTATTGCACCATGTAATCATACTTTCCACTTGGCTGCCCCAAGGTATCCCACACAGATGGTGTCGCTTCAATCACATCGTCGATCTTCAGCTTAGACATATCTTCGCACAGCTTCTGCACAGGTGGTTTCAGAAATAGTATCTCACGGTTGTCCATCATGCACTGGACACGTCTTCTCAACCAAGCACAGCCATCAGGTGCGGATGGGCACCAACGGCAATTCTCTGGGCATCCTGGATTGACACCGGCTTGCAGCAAATTCTTCTTAACAGTCATCAGAGGAATGGTCAAGTCATCTATATTGAAAACATAAGTATCGTCACCAACAACATTGGTACTCTTGTCATGGTTAGGCATAGGAGCGTTAATCACATTCGGAGTCTCAACAGGAGGGGCAAACTCAATCAACTTAGCTTCAATCATATCTTGAATCTTGTTCTTCAGAGCCCAACAGTTGTCAGTGTCGTGCCCTGGGCTGTTGGAATGGTAAGCACACTTAGCATTAGGATTGTATCTCGGAGAGGAAGTGTTGACATTCTGAGGAGGATCCTCAAGGTAATCACTCGCTTTCAACATGTGTTGCAAGGCTTGCGACAAAGGCATGTTGATCTTCAGAATGCCTTCGTGGCCGCTCGCCACGTTGTCTCACTGAGGTTGTGCTGATGCAGGATTGGAAACCACAACTGCCCCCACAGATTGAGCACGGTCGGTCTTGGCTCGACTTTTCTGTTCATACACAGCACTAGCTTCTTTCTTACCACCAAAAGATCTCTTCAGATTCAAGATGACTCTACATGAATCTTTCCACTCTTGATACCGCTTCAATACGCCGTCAATACATTCGTGAATCCGATGAAGAATTCCCAATTAGATGATTGAAGAATGGGCCTGTCAGTGTTCCCATAAACATATCAACCAACTCCCTATTGGACAAGGGTGGCTGAACTCGGCCTGCTAGATCTCTCCACTTCTGAGCATACTCCTTGAACTTCTCATCACGACCCATAGACATGCTTTGGAGTTGCATGCGAGTAGGTGTCAATTCAGCATTGTACTCATATTGCTCAGAGAAAGCATCAGCCAAATCACTCCAAGTACGGATACGGTCATTCTCTAGCTGATAGTACCACTCCAACTGAGTTCCGGACAAACTCTCTTGAAAATAGTGCATCCACAACTTTCTGTCATCAGTGTGGGGATTGATCTTCTGGACATAGGACTTCAGATGCAGCTTAGGACAAGACACACCATCATACTTAGCAAAAGTTGGAACTTTGAACTTGGGAGGAATCACGACACCAGGAACAAGACTCAGATCATCAAAATTCAGCCCGGACATCTTCAGGCTTTCCACAGCATTCAGACGGTCTTCAAGTTGCTTGTACCTATCATCTTCATCAGAGTATTGGCCATCATCATAGTTCTTCTCAGGCTCAGGCTGGCTGCTGTTACCATCACCCTTGTTACTTTGTTCAGTCTTGACACTTCCTTCAGAGAGCTCTATGCGACTGACCCTCTTAAGACCACCCTTGTAGCGTCTGCCCATGTTGAGGAGACCAACAACCTTCTTCTTTCTGTTGATGAGCTTCTTCAGATCTTCTTGGCCTTGGACCAAACTAGTGAACATCTGCTGAAACTGAGCATTCTGAACCTGGAGATCCTTGACGGACTGTTCAAGAGCCATTTCTGCTAAAATAAATAGCGAGAGAATGAGAAAACCAATCTTCAATGTACCTGTGATGCAATGTTATGCTATGATATGCAATGTTTATGCGAATGCAATGCAATGTTTTCAAGGACCCAAGAGATTTAAATTTGTTAAACAAGCAATGAACAAACATTTATTAGTACTTCTTTTATTATTCTTTTTCTTTTTAAGTACAAGAGATAGTTCAAAACACTAAAAGAAAACAGGTAAATCAAAAAGCTCTAAGTCTCCCACGGGCGCTTCCTCTTGGTGCCGATGTAGGCGTTGATGTTTCGCTCCTCGTGGAGTAGCTTTGTCAACTCCAACACTTTCTTCTCACTTGCATAACACTGAGCTTCAAAGGTATCCCTTTCTTCTTTAAGCTGAATCCAGGATCTCTTCAAGTCTTCAAAATCAGTAGGCATGTCAGGATGGTGAATAGTATAGGGTACGTCACCTATAGCAACAGGTTCCATAATTACTGGTAAAACAGGCGTGAATGGCATCATGAGGTTTTGAGCTCGAGCTCGCACCCATTTGAGGTAAGGCTCCCAAGGAATGGAGTTTTGGTGCCCCAAAGTCTTGGTATCAGTCTTCTTTACCATGCCCCAAGCGTGTATGAACCTTCGTCGGTAATTTTGGAGATCGTGATTGTAGTCGAACACAATATCTTGGAGAAGCATATCATGTGGACCATCTCTTCGAGCAAAACCAAACTGACGTAGAGCTAGAGAAGGGTTGTAAGTAATACCTCCCCTTATACCAAGTAGTGGTACATTAGGGAATTCTCCACAACGCTCAATGAATGTGAAATCTTTTTGAGAGAAAAGACTCCAACGGATATCTGAATGAGAGAGTGACATTAATCTTTGAGACCATCTCAACCTTTGTTCATTCTTCAAAACTGATGGAGGAAGGTGCGAAATAAACCACCTTGAAAGTAACGGTACACAACACATGAGAGTTCCTTGTCTTTTAGAAGTACGAGTGTGGAGAGAATGTAGGATGTCTCCAAGTAAGGTAGGCACTGGATTACGGGTAAGAAACAACTTGATGGCATTGACATCTATGAACTGATCCGAGTTAGGGAATAGAACCAAACCATAGATTAGCAAGGCCACAATGTCTTCGAATACATGGAAACTCATAGCTTTGAGGAATTCTCGGGCTTTCTTAAATAAGAATTTAGCAAGTAAACCCTTAACTCCACTTCTAGTTTCCCAATTGGCTTCAATGTCTGAGCGCTTTAGGTGTAATGCTGATGCAATGTCTTCGAACTTAGGAACCTTTTCTAAACCGGTGAATGGCATTTGGTCAAGAATAGGCACCCCAAGTAGCTTAGAGAACTCTTCCAAAGTAGGAACCAACTGATAATCTGGGAATGTAAAGCAATGGTGTTTCGGATCGAAGAACTGGAATAGGACATGCATCATATCTTCTTCAAAACCGGAGATAACCAAATCAAGTAGATAACCATGTCTCTTGATGAACTGAGCATGATCGGGAATTTCTGAAACCAATTCTTTGAGCTGAGAAGGGATACCCATGAAGTTGATTCGGATAGTCTTTCTAGAAGCCATAACACCCTACAAAACAGAGCAAAGATAAATCCCTAGGTCCTTGAAATAGTTAGAAATGATATGCAATGCGAATGATGTCATGATGTCATGTTTAGCACACACAAGCAATTCACACAATGAGCCTATGTTTAAGGCTTGCATGAGGTCTAGGTGATTACCCCACCAAAAGTTTGAGTTGGTTCATCCTGTCCTATAATAGTAACCGGGTTCTAGGAATCTCAATCATTGATCTTTCTCGGAGGCGCTTATTTCAATACGACGGCCAAATGGTCGATCGAAAATGTCCCAAAAGTCTGATCTCAATGAGCGTAGCATCGAGTATCAACCAACCTCGGTCTACACCAAAGCCGGCCATCTCGCTACCATCTAATGGCTAAGATGGGTCAATTAAGGTTCTAAAAGTTTAGTTAGCGCTTGATGACACCACGCAGAAGCCAAATACTATCCTCAACTTGGGAATGAGGAGTATCGGGACAACCAAAGTGTCACGCTAACGTAGCCATCATGTTGACCGTTTAGTTATACGTCTAGCGGTCGCGATGATCTAATGCTACTTACCTAAAAGGAAACCCGGATCCGGGTGTAGGATCCCCCAACAATATAATACCCAAGCAACCCTTAAAGATAAAGCAAGCAATTCAAACAGAAAGCGGTAAAAGTTATCTAGAAATCCTTTAAGGCAATTCTCTCTTTAGGGTTACCTCCCCAGCAGAGTCGCCAGTTCTGTAATACGGTGAACTGACTTTGTAGGATTTTTGTATCCAAATGTGCGGATAGCAAGAGTCGCCACCGACTTTTATTTTTATCCAATTAAGGGAAGGTAAAAGTAATAAAAAGACCTTCGTTAGATTCGAGTTCGGAGAATGGTTATGAAAAGGGAAGGTATTAGCACCCCTTTTCATCCGTAGTTATCTACGGGCTCTTAGTTGCTCTCTAGATTACTTTTAAAATTGCTTTCTGTGTGTTTGAAAAATGTTTGAAAAGGCATTTCGCTTTGACTTTGTAATGACTCATGTAGGAGTGTATACAAAGTGTTCGGAAATGTTTCGTTTTGAAAAGAGTTTGAACTTTGAAAAAAAGTGTGTGGTGTGAAAAGTATTTTGATAGAGCGAGCAACTAAAAGACTTATTTACCCACTCAGAATTGGTCGTTTTTGTACTTCTACGTTCCTTTAGAATAGCGCTAGCCATATCATTAGTTGATAGGTAGCTCCATTCGTTGGATGTAAGCGGGACAATCGAAGGGACATCGGATGGTCATAGAAGGCAACTTGTAGGAAGTATCCTAGCACATTCGAAGGGACTATCATCATTTTTCGTAGGCGACAATCGAGGGTCAAGATCATGTATTCGGAGGCGACATCGTGGGTCTTATGATCTTTGTATCGAAGGGACTATGATGATTTGTTTTTGAAGGCAACGGTGCTAGGACACCTCTACGTTCGAGGGACATGACCATTGTTTGAAATCGAAAGGCATCGAGAGAGAATTACCCTAAGGGGTGCATGTGTGAAAGAAGTGTGTTGAATTCAGAATATATTATCTTGAAGATTAGTGAGCTATGTCCAATTATTATCTTGCCATACACGCCTAGTTACTAGCAATTGATAAAGGTGCGGAAAGTAAAATGCGGAATGTAAAGTGCGGAAAGATAAACCTACGCTATTACATGGCTTTGGGGCAGATACATAATTAGGAGTGCGGAAAGTAAAAGTCCTAAGTTAAACTATTACATCCCATAGACAGTTACATTATTGGAAAAATAGAACGATAAAAAGAAAACGTCCGAATCGGAGCAACCTGTGAAAGAATAAGAAATTCGGGAAATATGATGAAATCGAAATAAGAGAAAATGTTAGAAAAAATGCAATTTTTAATATGAGGAAATTAATGCATGCTGGAAATAAGATAAATAAATCAAAATAATTTTTTGGGATTTTTTGGAAAAGATTTAATAATTAAAATGCAATTAAAAGTGAATTAAATGCAAAAATATGAATAAAATAAATATGCATGCAAAAAATATATTTTTTAATTTATTAAATTAAATAAAGGTTTTTAGAAAATAAATGCAAAAAGAAAAAATGTTTTTGGTAATTTTTAATGCAGAATAAAAATATAGGAAGAATTAATAATAATGTAAAAATAATGAAAATATAGAAAATATGGAGAAAATTGAGTTTTGGAAAAAAGAATGCAAACTGATGCAAGCAGGGATCGAACTGGAGACATCAAGGAGGATCCTGGAACAGTGAACGACTTAACCACCACGCCATGTGTCATCTGGTGTTATAGAACGAAAACGTGGGATCAAGAGTGCACACGCGTCGCCATCTGGGTAAGTCAAAGCACAATCAGCATAGTGGGGTCCTCGCTGGATGGATGAACGAATCGGAGATCGCCATTGAGCCACGCAAGCCCACGCCGGAGTCAAAGTTTTCAACGACGGCGGAGCCCTAGCTCCGGTCGTCTTCTCCGGTGAAGATGAATTTCGAACCTGCAAAATACGAGATTTAAAGAGCAAAGGAATACCCTACCCTCTAAATCGACCCTCCTGAATCCATTGGTGGCATCAGTTTTCCCTGAAAACGCCTGTATAGGCCGGTTCGATTCTCAACAGTTCCAGATACCTAACCATGGCAACATGAATTTTATGCATGCATGCTTACATGTGATGCATCATTCCTGACCTATTGAATGTCCTGAGTCCAAATATGCAAACAAAAGCAGTTAATAACGCGTGAATAATGGAAATCGAAATTCAAGAATATACCAAATCGGTGAGAATTAGCTGGCACGATTCAGAGTGTTCTGGGCTTGAGTGAGAGAAGGTTTAGACTCCTGGAGACCTCAGGAAGAGGATTGAATGGCTGGAACAGGCTAACACTTGCTGGATTTTGAAATTCGAATTTCAAAGATTCTTGGAAAATTTGGCAAGAGTTTTGGGTGGTTTTAGGGTTAGGGTTTTCGTCCTTTGTGCTGGCTGCAATGCTGAGCATTTATAGAGAGGATTGGAAGGAAAAAAGGAATGGAAAAGATTTGATTTGGAGCATTCAATATTTTTCAAATAAAAATCAATTTTCTTGAAAAAATTTGATTTCTTCTTCAATGCAAGATCAAGCACGAATTTGGCAAGTGTATTGGGCTATCTTGGTCATCAAGGAAGGTATAAAATCAGCCCATTTGAAAAAATAAATTATTTTCATATTTTATATGATTTAATTTGGAATTAAATGGTTTAAAATCCAAAATAAAATCAATAAAATAGAAAATTGCCATGGCCAAGCATTTATGGGTCACAAATATTGTAATGAACAAGTTTGGATCAAAAGGTTATAGGCCCATTTGGAAAATTTTGCATTTTGACCAAAATGTCCTTTTGTGCAATTGTCCAAAATTCCCCAACTTCTGAATAATGTATCTTGCTCAATTTTCCACATTTTTGAGTGTTCTTGGACTTTTTGGAAAGCTCTAAGAGTCCTCTAACCAATGTCTTTGGTCTTATCTCAATTGCAGTTACCATGCTCAATATATCTTCAAAACAAAAAGTTGACTTTTTGTTGACTTTGAAAATGACCTGTAATGTTTTGAGCCATACCTCTCAAATGAAGCATTTTTTGGACATTCTTGTGAGACATGAAGTTGTAGAGAATTGAATTTCCTTCAAAATGAGCTTTGGTGGGAAAATTTCTGAGAAAGTATGAGAAAGTTATGATCAGTCAAAGTTCAGTTGACTTTTCACCTAGAAACCCTAATTTAGAAAGTTTGACTTTTGAGCAAATCTTGAGTTTTCTTGATGAATCATGATCAACCCTTGATCAAATGATGAATGTAACTTCAAAATGAGGATGTTGACCAAAAATCAGAAGTTTTGACTGTATGTTGACCACAGTTGACTTTTTGTCCAATACACCCGATTTTCAACTATCTGAGCAATTGTCTGAGCAATCTTGTCTTGTGAGGCTTGAAACTTGACATGGAGAATCTTTGAAGCATATGAGGAGGCATGATGAACATTGGAGGTGTTGGAAACCCATCTTGACTTGAGAAATATCAAACCCTAGTTTGGGTTGATTGTCTAGGAGAGAGTTTGTCTGATCAACTCTTGAGGAATCCTTGGGCATGGAGGTATGGAATGTCTTGAGAAGATGGAGGGCAAATTTTGGGGTATGACACCCACTACTCAAGAAAAAGTTGGCAGACAACTTCCTCAAAGTCTTCTTATCAGTGATAGATGCCCCTTCTGGGTATTCGCCCTTCTCTATATATTGCTTGATATCATAAAACCAGGGTTTACCGTCAGTTTTTTCATCAACCATCATACAATAGCCTGGTTCGTCTAGACGCACAATAGTGATAGAAGGTGCTTCATTAGCCCACTTGACCTTGAACATTGAAGACAACGTGGCTAAGGCATCAACTAACTGATTTTCCTCTCTAGGAATGTGATGGAAAGTGATCTTGTCAAAATACGGTATCAGCTTCAAGACATGATCTCTGTACGAAATCAACTTTTCGTTACGAGTTTCCCACTCTCCTTTGACCTGGCAAACAACGAGTGCTGAATCTCCATAAACTTCAAGGATTTTGATTCTTAAATCAATGGTTGCTTCAATACCGAAGATGCAAGCTTCATATTCCGCCATATTATTGGTACAATCAAAACAGATTCTGGCGGTGAAGGGAATATGGAAACCTGTCGGAGAAGTTATAATTGCCCATATTCCGTGCCCTACTGCGTTGGATGCCCCATCAAACACAAGTGTCCACCGGGATCCTGGCTCAGGTCTTTCCTCTGGTCCAGGAATGTTGCAATCTCTGATGAACATGACATCTTCGTTTGGGAAGTCAAATCTCATTGGTTGATAGTCCTCCATAGGCTGGTGGGCAAGATATTCTGATACCACACTTCCCTTGATAGCTTTCTGAGTTACATATTGAATATCGTATTCAGATAGTAACATCTGCCAGCGTGCAATCCTTCCAACCAAAGCTGGTTTTTCGAAGATATATTTGATAGGGTCCATCTTGGATATCAACATTGTAGTGTGACACACCATATATTGTCTCAAACGACGGGCAGCCCATGCTAAAGCGCAACAAGTTTTCTCTAGCAGAGAGTACCGACTTTCACATTTTGTGAACTTCTTACTCAAGTAGTAGATTGCATGCTCTTTTCTTCCCGTTTCGTCATGTTGCCCCATAACACAACCCATAGATCCTTCAAGTACAGTAAGATACATTATGAGAGGCCTCCCGGGCACAGGCGGTATCAAGATAGGTGGCTCTTGCAAGTATTCCTTGATCTTATCAAATGCTCGATGACAATCATCATTCCATATAATGGCTTGATCTTTCTTCAACAACTTGAACAAAGGTTCACAAGTAGCTGTCAAATGGGATATGAACCGGGAAATGTAATTTAAGCGTCCCAAGAAACCATGAATTTCCTTCTCCATTCTTGGCGCTGGCATATCTTGAATAGCTTTCACTTTGTCAAGGTCCACCTCGATACCTCGTTGGCTCACTAAGAACCCGAGTAGCTTCCCGGACCGGACTCTGAAAGTGCACTTGTTAGGATTCAATCGAAGTTTGTACTTCCTCAATCTTTCAAACAGCTTTCTGAGATGAACAATGTGCTCCTCTTTAGTTTAAGACTTGGCAATCATATCTGAAGCGGCTCGATTTTCAAAAATCTTTAAATTCTCGAAAACAGTGAAATCGCCACCTAATTTTATTTGTTCCAAAAGGAAAGGGAAAATATAGATAAAACCCCAAACAAACGGATAAGACGGTCTACGACCAAAAATTGGAATCGGGAGTCGGTTATGCGAGGGGAAGGTGTTAGCACCCCTTACATCCATCGTACTCGATGGGACCCATTTAGTTCTAAGTGTGTGTATATTCGCTAATCTCTAAGTTGTAAAGAAATGAGATTTGATTATTATTATTTTGAGTTTGGCACGGTTTCAGAACCGTGTGCCTACATATTCCCTCGTGCAATGGGAAAGTCAAAACTCTGTAGTTCCTCTTAAAAAGGTTTTAATTGGTTGTATTGATTTTATAAGAAAAATCGTGCGTTTAGACGTTTCAAATGCTTTGAACTAGGACTTGTTTTGTTTGTTTGAAAAGCTTAAGTCCTCGTTCGTATTTGAAACGACTATTGCACCCTCTTTATTCAAAAAGAGTTTTAATGATCGCGTATGAGCGATAAAAAAGTTTGAGTGAGTTGAATTGTTTTTATGTGGGAGACAAGTATTGGACCATAAGCGTTCAACGGCTAACGCCCCAATTACTTGGATGAGTGGACAGAAACATTCGAATCACCTTTTTCTACCCAAAAAGTTTTATTATGAAAAGGTGAGGTGAAACATGGTTCACGTTGATTAATTCAATTAAGACACCAAACATACGGTCGAGGGTCGATACTGGACTGACTACCATATGTCTGGGAGGAGGGAGAAATAGAATACTTATGAAATTGTTTTGAAAAGCAACTCGACGTTGGATCGAGGTTTAGAACCTTAAATTATGAAAGCATTCTGATGCGCGTGCTGAGAGAAAATGGAAGCGGGTTATGATTAATCAAGTATATGGACTTAATTAACCTCGTGAGGATAGGTGCTCCTATCCCCAACCATGAGACCCTGGTGCATGGAAAATTGGTATATAGACCAATATTGTTTTCGGGTTATGATCGATTAAAGCAACAAGGGCTTTAACCAACCTCGTGAGGATGGCCATGCCCATCCCTAACCATGAGACCCTTTAAGAAATCGGCGTATGAGCCAATCAAGATGAAGTCGAATTGATTTTAATTTCCGTTGTGTGCACAGTGTACAATGGTGAATAATTGCTGAATGAATAAGTAAACAGACAAAAATACCATACAATACAATCGGAAATTTAAATAATTATTAGAGATGATTTTTTCTGTTTGATGAAAAATCGGCTAATAGTTTAATCGATAAGTCGTCAAACAAAAACTATCAGATCTAATAATTATTTAGTACATCGTAACAAGAACATTATTTACGACAAAAATAATTAATTGACAAGATAAGTTTAGAAATAGCCTGATTGCCGTGTTTCTGGACAATGCGAAGAGAAATCCATCTGAACTCGAATACTCCGCAAAATTCATCGTGTTGTTGGCGATTCGGGTGCGTCAGATCTTCCTTCTTTGAAAATATTCCAACGGTCCAAAACGACAATATTACCACATATACATATTTATACAACATTGACATTTTTTTCAAATTAATTAAGAATAATAAGAGAAAAGAAAATATTTTTCTATCCCTTTTCCTTTTTTTTTTTAGAAAAAAACAAGGTGGTGACACTTGTCACCACCAGATTTAATATGAAATAAAAATAGAAATAAAATAAAGTTGTTTTTTCTTTTTATATATTTAAGAAAAAGGAAAAGAAAGAAAAAAAAAAGGAAGGAATTAATTATGAAAATATATAAAAAAAATTGCCCAAGTGGACAAGAGCATGCATCAGATGAACCCGCGTTCATCTTCCTCTCTCACGCATTCTCTCGTCGCGTTTCTCACCTTTCCCTCACTCTCAAACCCTCTCCGTTCTCACCCCTCTCTCACCGGCCGCTCTCTCACCGTGACCGGCGCCGCTCTCTCTGTTTCTCTACTGCCGTCACGATCGTTGCTCTCCGTCTCTCACCATGACCGATCCGTTTTTCTTCTTTCTCACCACGATTCCGCGACCTGTTGCATGTTTTTGATTTTCTGATGTTGATTTCGATTTTCGATAGTTGTTGTGTTTGATTTCGATCTGTTTGATTTCGCTGTTGATACAGGTTTGCTGGGATTGTTGGGACCTTGAACCCTAACCTGAAGCGATTCCGGCGACGGTGGGCGAACCGGAGCCTTGGAGACGCTTCGACCGCGATGGCTTGCTTTCCGACCTTGTTCTGGGTGAGATCTTTCTGTTACTTTTCCTCTTCTTCTTTCTCGAACTCAGGACTTAGGTTTCTGAAAATATGAATTCTGAAGGCATTAGGTTAGGGGACATGATGATGTGTTGTTGATATGTTTTGATGCTTTGTGTTTTCTGGGCTGGCTTGTTGGTATTTCGGTTATGATGCTGTTCGGTTCTCATCTTCTTTCTCTATCTATGTTGCCTTATGTCGGTGTTTCGGTAAGAACAAAATGGATGCTACACATGTCTTTCTCTTTGGTTTGAGCGATACCTCTTTCTTTTCTCTGTTGGTGTTTTAAGCGTGTCGGTGTTGGAAATGATAAGAAAATGGATCTGCAACTCGATCTTTCTTTTGGATTTTGGAGCGTAGAATTGATAGTTTACATGATAAGAACTGATACACTCTGGGTTCTTTTTGTGAGTTCTTGATACTACTCTTTTTTTTCTGGAAAATATCAACTCTCTTCTTTTGTGTTAGTTTTTTCCAACTATCCTCTCTGATTCTTTTTCTCTGCTGGTTTTTTGAAAATGAAATCTCTCCCCCCTCCTTCAATATCCTTGAACAGATATGTATATTTGGTCTTAGTCCCTTTTTTTTGTCTTGATTGCTTGCATTGTTGGTTTTTGAACCATGCCCTGCTCTGGTCTTTTGCTCTGATAGCCCATACTGCTGTGTCATATTGACTTATCTTGCTTGTTTTAATTGCCAAAGACCATACTGTCAGTGATGATTACTCTGATTGTTTGTTTTTTCTTCTGAATTCCTCAAACTGCTCCTGTTGCCTTTGACTTTGAATGCTGCTATTATGTTGAATTAACTCTGGCTGCCTTGTTGCCTCTTTGGGATTAAAACTGTTGGATATGATTATATATGCTTGCTGCCCGGAAAAAACTGTCGCTTCTTTTTCTTCTTACTTTCTCAATGTCCCTGCTGCCTTATCATGAACTGGTTATATGTTTGCTGCCCGGAAAAACTGTCGCTTTTATGCTTGAATCTGTCGCTTTTTTGCTCGTTGTATGCTGTCGGGAAACGTCGCTTTTATGCTTGCAGCCCGAAAATGTCGCCTTATCCTCTTTTCTCTTGCAGCCCGTCGCGTTTGTTTATGAACCGGGTTTAACCCGTGATTTGTAAACAAATCAAACGCCGATGATTAATCTTCGATTATGAGGCTTATCGCTTGAATACCTGATTCCCGCCTAACCGCCTAATGATGATGTTGTGACAAAAGAAACAATCTTCTGATATTTTCTCGCGTTTTGTAATTTTGTTTCGTTTATGTTTTGATCTTTGATTGCTTACTAACCCGTGCTTTTCTCTTATTTCATGTGACGAGTGGAGATTGGATCAAAGAATAGGAAGGCTTGACAAGAATGATGGTGGAGGATAGACCCAAGATGGAAGGTTCACATCGATGAAGCAAAGGAAGTAGGGATTGAAAGCATTCGCAAGCAGCACCGAAGAACTCATTTAGCAATCCTAAGATTAGATTAGGAATCAATTGAGTTTGCATTGTTAAAAACTTCGAGTCTAGTCTCTTTGTAACTCGTAGGAATCTTGTAATATAATCACTCCGTATTTGCAAGAATTTTCGAATGAACTCGTAATGTGTTTGGAAATCTTTGAATGAAACTCGCATTTCCACTTTGCCAATGTTGATACAATGCTTTAGGATTTAGAATTTTGAGATGAAACATTTGTAACAGCAGATCTTGTAGTTTGGAATTGATACCAATGTACCATTTGAGTTTGAATAGATGTCGAACAAATCTTATTACTACTTGTAACAAACTTGAATCATCATCGAGTACTTTTAATAGAATTTTGAATTAGTACTTGAAAGTGTCCGACTTTACACAGCTCGCCACATTGAATTGGTTCGAAACAAATATGCTCAAACTTCCCTTTTGTACCCTTGAATTGTGCAACATAACCGTTCCAAACTTGAAATCCCTTTGAAATCGGTTTGAATTTTGATGAAATTGTACTTATAATTTGAACTTGAATTGAAATAACTTAAGAACTATTGTTCAAAATACCAGTTGACAAAATTCCCAAAACTCGTAAGAATTCTTGAATGAATTCGTAACGCGCTTTCGAATATTTGAATGAGATCCGCATTTGAACGGTGTTCGAAATTTTGATCTGCCAATGTTGGTGTAAATTGAAGACTTAGAATTCGAACTTATAACCTTGAACATTTGAGTTGTTGTGAAAACCCGATAATTCTATTTCGCGTCGTTCTTTAAGTGGAATTCAAAATTTCCTTTGAACTCACACTCACGACCAACTTGTTAAATCAGAAACCAACATCCTAATTGGCTCGAGAACTTGAACTTCCTTTTCAAATTTGAATTAGAAATGCCCATCATTTTAAACAAAACGACAAAGCCAACAGTAGCCACTTTTAAAATCCAAACCTTGCCAATGATGCTTTTGAAGAAGCGATATTTATCCCGATTCTCAATGAACCTCCCATTGGTAGATAAAACATCAACAAAATACGCACATATGAGAAACTGTTAATTATAAACCAACGGACGATTTTGCTCCCAACTTTTTAATCTGATGCAAGCGGAACAGACGAGGACGCATCCGAGGATTACCAGGTCATTCACATCCCTGAATCCGTACATCTTTTCTTTCACAAGAAACCAGCAACAGAGACGATGACAAGCACAGGACGAACATCTGAGTGTACAATCTTAAAGCCCGGCAGAGGAAATTACAGTGACCAAGAAAACCAACCTCGAATGATTACGAAAGTCCCTTATACTAATTGTCAACAGAATTAAGTCCCATATTTTCTTGGAAAGCTTGATAAATGAGCCACACGAATTTTATAAAAATAAACGGAGGGTAAATTTTGGGGTGCGACAATATCATCCACATAGACCTCAATTTCTTTATGCATCATATCATGGAAAAGAGCTACCATAGCTCTTTGATAAGTTGCCCCTGCATTCTTCAGTCTGAAAGGCATGACTTTGTAACAGAAGGTGCCCCACGGAGTGGTGAATATCGTCTTCATCATATCCGTCGGGTCCATCTTGATCTGATTATATCCGGAGAAACCATCCATGAAAGAGAAAACTGAAGACTGAGCGGTGCTGTCAACCAAGACATCAATGTGAGGTAAAGGAAAGTCGTCCTTCGGGCTGGCTCGATTCAAGTCTCTGTAATCCACACACATCCGAACCTTTCCATCCTTCTTGGGGACAGGCACAATGTTAGCAATCCAATCTGGATATACCAACACAGCAAGGAAACCGACGTCAAACTGCTTCTTGACTTCGTCTCTGATCTTCTTAGCCATCTCAGGATGCGTCCTCCTCGGTCTTTGCTTTACGGCGAGCATTGGGCTAGCGGCGCTGTGCACAACAATATCGTATCAAGTCCGGGCATATCACGACGACTGAACACATCTACAAACTCTTGCAATAAGCGGACCAACTCGTCTTTTATATCACCTGGCGGTTCCAACTTTGACTTCTATTTGATCTTCTCGGTGCCAGTTGATCACATCACGGTTCACGATGAGGTTGGATCATCTTCTCCTCGTGCTCAACCAGACGCTAACTCTTGAGGAGTTCATAGTCTTCTTCACCGTCATCTTCGTCTTGGTTGATCGGAAATCAAAGTAAAAGGAATTATAGCATGGCTATGTTCAATAAGCTCATTTCGGTGATCGCATAAATGATTGATTTTATCTTTTAGATATGTATGTTTATTTTAGCGGAAAAAGCGATTGAAAATGTTGTTGTTTTATTAAGATGCCTGGAAAGCAAAAGTAACAACAATAAAAGGGATCTCAAACTGAATAACAAAATGCGCTTTTCATTGAAGATAAAAATTCATTCATTAAACGGAACAAGCCCTACAAAGCAATCCTTCGTGCCTTGGGCAGAGCACGGGATTCTTTTTTTTAAAAAAAAAACAACAAAATTACTTTGACAATGAAATGAGAGGGGTAACGTCCTTGACGATCCAATTCTTGGGGGCCGCACCGGGAGGAGTACGGAACACCATCTGAGAAATCTCCACTGCATGTTCATCATCTTCAATGGCATTGATAGCCTTTTCGGAACGGAAGCCCTTTGTAGCAAAAGTATCCTCTAGACGAGGGATCTTTCCTTTTCCTATCTCTGAACTTCCACTGATCTTGGAGGATGGTTGATAGCCGAGCCCGCTCTTGTCCTTCTTCTCTGCCACATTTATCACCGTTCCCCAACCTTCAGGGTTCCCGGCATCGACAAGAGCCTTGACATCCTGCCAACCGGTCATGTTACCTCTAGGCTTTTCAGCAGGCTTAACTTCTTTTTGCATATTTCCAACAATCTCTAAAGCTTGAAAGAGAGTCTCATGCACCTCGTCTCCAACATCCACATACTTGAACTCAGACACGTGACTAACCAGGTAGTCTTCTTCACCACTAACCTCCACTACCTGGTTATTCAGCAAAAACTTCAATTTTTGGTGAAGAGTTGAGGTGACAGCCTTAGCACCGTGTATCCAGGGCCTTCCCCAATAAGCAACTATAAGCCGGAAAGATATCCATCACTTGAAAAGTAATATTGAAAAGTTGGGGTCTGATAAGTACCGGGAGATCAATCTCTCCCACCGCCATCCTGCGGGATCCATCGAAAGCCTTTACAATTAGAGAACTGGGCTTCATGATTGCCCATTCCACTTGCAGTTGGGCCAATGTTGTCTTCGGGATCACATTCAGAGCTGAACATGTATCAACCAGAACTCTAGCAAGAGTTGTTCCACCACAGGTAACAGAAATGTGAAGAGCCATGTTATGATTACCTCTGTTCTGAGGGAGGTCAGCATCGGTGAACGATAAACAACTGCCATCATTTAAACTTGGAATTGCAACATCCAATTGATTAATTGTGATATCTTCAGCCACGTATGAGTTGTCGAGAAACTTCAATAAGGCCATCTTGTGGGCTTCGGAACTTTTCAACAGAGACAAGATTGAAATTTTTGTCGTCTAAGGCGATCAACCACTTTGTAGTCACTCCTTTTGATGATTTTTAAAGTCTCATCACTTGGCTTAAAGATATCCCTCAGTTCTTCCGCACTCAAATCAACAATTCCATCCTTCTTCGGAGGAACATCTAACACCTTCTCCGCAGCTCTGTTCTTTATCGGATCCTGGTGGTAAATTTGACCACTACGGGTCATACCACTCTCCGTGATGTTCTCAACAGTAGACTCTCCCAAAACCATTGGCTTACCACCCACAACGACTTCAGGTTCATAATTCCAAGGTACCGTTTTTGTATCTTCATAAGGGATTCGGATGGGCGGGTAAACCATCATTGGTTCTACTTCCGTAACAGGTTCTTCTTCTTGGATAGGGATGGTCGAAGATGCATGGAGTCTCCTATTATTGATGAGAGGGACCACCACATCTACTTCAACTTCAGCATGAACCCGACTAAACTGAATCAAGTGTTGACACATTAATCCTTGTAGGTACTTCTTGAACTTTGCACAGTGTTCTGGATTATTTTGGCAAATCAAGCGACTATCATGACCTTCTTTTTAGTAAGACATTCTTCAACTCTTCAAAGACATCTTCAATGATCCACCTTCATAACGGACCTCCTTCTTCAACCAATGCATTCAATGACGACGACCCATGCCTCGATAATGGATTATTAGCAATGTTGGGGATGTCAGCGAAAGTTAACAGCTTTCGGTTAATAAGTTCCTAGACTTTGCACTTAAAAGCGAAACAGTCTTCTGTGGTATTCCGGGAGAATTAGCATGAAAAGCGCATCTAGCATTCTCATTAAACCATGGTTTGGGAGGCCACACAGCTTTAATTCCCTTGGCACCACTCTTCCATCTTGAATTAAATATTTAGTGTAAGTCATTGAATTGGTGAATCTCTTCCTTGGTGTACTTGAATAAGGCATTGGGCCCTTAACTTGTTGTTGTTGTTGTTGTGAAACTTGATTACGAGGAACTGAGTCGAATAAGGCATTCTGCATGGGGTATGACATATACGGGACATAGAGACATAGGGATGACATATCTGGGCGGTGGTCTTCCCTTCCTCTACCTCTTGATTCATATCTGACATTGGCTTGACCTCCTTCCTCTTGAAACCATTGAATGTCTTCTTTCTGAGACGGTCCTGCATTCCCTCGGAAATCTTCTTGGTCTTGAACCTTCTTGATCTTCTCGCCAACCATTACAGTTGGAGAAATCGGAGAAAGTGCTTCAATCAGTCTTTCAAAATATTGCACAGGAAATGTTCCCATGAACAGATCATTCAACTCCCTTTATGCTAAAGCTGGTTGAACCCTCGAGGCCACTTCCCTCCACCTCTGAGTATACTCTTTAAACGATTCCCTCTCCTTACGAGACATGTTACGAAGTTGTACGATTGGGGCCATAGTGGTGTTGAAGTGGTCTTGCTTGAAGAAAGCATTAGATAGGTCATCCCAAGAGCGGATGTTAGACTTCTCGAGCTGCATGTACCAATCCAAAGATGCCCCTGAGAGACTATCTTGAAAACAATGAATCATCAGCTTACTGTTCTTAACATGTGCCTCCATCTTGCGGAAATACATCCTCAGATGGGTGTCTGGACAACTCACTCCCTTATACTTTTCAAAGTCATGTACTTTGAACTTCGTCGGAATGACAACATCGGGGACAAGACACATATCCACAGCACTCAGGCCAATAGCATTCTTCCCTCTCAGCTCTTTTACTTGCCGACAAGCTCCTTCTTCTGAGCGGCCACGTCCTGGAAAGGAGTTGGATTACCCACAGGGGCCACGTTCTGATAGAACTGTCTCATGTAGTCGTCTTGCTGATCTTCCCCACCTTGAGGAGTTGTGGACCACAAATTCTCTTGATCATCCTTCTCTTGCTATTGCTCGTCATTCCCCATAGTTTGGGTAGCGGCATGGGCGGCAGTGACATTCCCTTGGTTTTCTGCTCCGTTGAAGAAATCAGCTTGCACCCCATAAAATAGAGGATTAGGTACTTGTACTCCTGGAAATGGCGCAACACCTCGAAGGGTCCTCACGTTTCCGGTGACGACGGGAGGAACGGTAGCAGTTGCGTTGTTAGCTGTAGCGGCGGCAGTAGCGGCGGCTCGCTCTTCCTCTCTGGCATGTTGAGCTGTGAGAATCTCCATCAATTGATCCATCTTGGTCTTCAAAGTGTCGATGTCATCTTGCATGGTTGTCTGTCTCGTCTCGTATTGATCCATTGCTCTTCTCAAGTTAGCTCTGGTTCCGTACGGGCGTCGGGTAGTCAGCTTGAATCTGATGATGTGAAACGTAATGAGCTTGGCGTCCCCTTTTTAATAAAGAAAAATGCATGATTATGTATGATTAATGCAAAATTCTTATGACCGTGTTCCCATTCCCAAGGATCTTTATCGGACTCATTCACTTGTAAATAATTAGCACACACAAATGGATAATCAGCTCCTTCATTCAAACATAAAAATTAAATACAAACATTAGTCTTTGTAGAGAAAATAAAGAGCAAGACTTGTAGGTCTGCTTTTAGTTTAACAGATACAATGGAGCTGAAGAATACATAAAGGTAACAAAAGATCAGAAGTGTTATCCTCTTTGGGGCTTGAACTCTCTTATCTCTTTTTGAAATCGCTCCACCATGTCTCTGCAAAGATAAATGAAGTACTCCACCGTCGGGGGCACTCGTTCTTCCTCTAGATCCTCGACATCTGACTGAAGCCTCCATGGGACCTCCACCATTAGCTGTCTACAAAATTCCACCAAGCCTGAATAGTTGTCATACAAACTCTTGTTCTGCTCTTCCAAAGTTAAAATGGTTTCTCCTCTATTCACCCAAAGTTCATTCTGACGTCGGGCTTCCTCCTGCCATCCCTCACACTGGACTTCCAATTCTCCATACGATGCTTCCCATCGGGCCATAAGGTCTCTTGCAGTGTCCAACTCTTGAATCTTCTGAGCTAGTTCTTCAGAGTCTACATTATGTGCCAAGCGAGCTTCTTCTTTGAGGCGAGTTTCGCGCACCAAACTAGACTCGATGTTTTTTAGTGCAGCTTTCAACTCTTGTATCTGAGTGGTAAGAGTTGTTTTCAAATCTAACTTAGCTTGGATAGCTCGTTCTTCATCTGCGTAGGCTTTCCCTCTTTGTTGTTCATACAGCTAGCTTTTGATTGAACTCCCTTAACTCAAAGTTGGCGGCATCCAAATTTTCTTTCACACGGAACTTTGCTTTCTTTTCTCTTTCTACCTGCTCTTGGCTCTTTAGCAGCTCCTCATCCCTTTCTTTGAGGCTTTGCATCAAATCGTCCCTTTCTCGAGCAACATGAGTAAGGATGGCTTGTTGTCGACCCTCTTGACTTGCATCTGTTATAGTGAGCTTGATTTTGTTGAACTCCTCAATAGGGACATGAGTGAGTTCAGGTTCTGGCACATCAAATGGAACTTCCACAATGAATGGTAACTTTACCTCCATTACTCTTCTAAGTATCCAGGACTCGTAAGGTTCTCCATCACCATTTCCTCTTTTTCTAAGCTCTACTCCCTTCCTGTGAACTTGGGTCCAAGCTTTCTGCATTTGTTTTAACAGATCAGGATCTTCCCTTCCGAAGTCTAACAAAATAAATTCTCTCAGAAATTCTTCCCTTGGTGCGGTTTCCACAGGACAACCCAATTGCTTGAGAACCAACCTAGGATTATAGTTGATGCATCCTTGGGATCCAATCAGCGGAACGTTAGGAAATGCCCCACAGTGTGTGATGACCTCCCATGTGTACCAATCTAGAGAGTACCAAAATACACCATTAGCGGTAAGAGAAGCCAACTTCTGAGACCAACTTAAGTTCTCTAAGATTCTGACCTAAGGTCCTCGTTGAGGGATATGAGACTTCAACCACGAATAGAGAAAAACGGAGAAACACATTACAACTCCCCTTTTCTTCTCATATCGGACATGTATGTTAAGGAGCATGTCTGCGAGTAATGCAAGCACAGGGTTATCTGAGAGGAAAACACTAATGGCAGGCTGACTTATGTAATCATCATCATTGTTGGGAAACAACACTACCCCATAAATCAGTAAGGCTAAGACAGCGCTAAACGACATCCAATTTTCTTCTGATACTGCCAATTCTTCAGCTCTTTGTTCCAAAAATCTCCTTGAAATCCCCTTTTCTACCAGCTTTGGCCCTATTTCTCTGATAGGGAGGTGTAGAGCAGCTGCTACATCTTTTGCATCCAAACTTTCCCCTAACCTGGTAAAAGGAACATCATCTTTCAAGGGCCAATTCAACAACCTTTCAAGCTCTTCAATCATCGGGACTAACTGAAAATCCTGGAACGTGAAACACCATAGAGGAGCATCATAAAACTTCACCAAGGCTTTCAAAGCATCATGATAAACCGTAGTATCCAACAATTCTAAGATCCAACCATATCTGGCATGAAAGTTATTCAACTGAACAGATTTCACTTTCCCCCTGAGCTTCAACAGAGTTTGAGTGTCAGGGATCTTGAATTTGAGATGAGGGTTATGCTTTTTGATTAAATCCATGTGTGATCCGATTATTTCCAAGAACGAGTCCTTTAAAGATACCTGAAAATGGCAACACATATGATGAAAATGAATGATTAATGCAAAATGCAATGCAAATGAATTAAGATGATATCCAATGAAAGTGTAGTGTAGATCACATAAAGGTCCCGGATGGACGGACATGGTTTCGACCCAACAATTCCCCAAACAAGGTTGGTTCTAGTGTTTTATGCTAAATGCTTCTCGAGTCTCGGATCCCTTTTAGAAATATTATCACCACGGAGCGGCCTACGTGGGGATAATACTTCCAAAAGTATACTCCAAGAAGCGGCTCTTAAAGGGATACTCAAAATCCTTTGAGCGGTCGGTTTCGATTTTGGACATTCTAATACTTAGAGTTATAAGCCCTTTGTCCAAGAATTATCATCCCGCGCTAGCGTGCGGTGCGATAACTCCCTTAAAAAGACCAACTCTAAGTTGTGGTCTTCACGTCGATCCAAAAGACATGGATGTCTAGTGAACCTAAGCTACTCAACCACTCTAAGCTTATGTTCCCTAGAAGCCTGGGTATTGGGCTTATCTATGAATCATAACCAACAAATGCCCCAATATCAAAATACATCAACAGGATAGTATACAAATAAATATCAAAGCAAAAAACAAACACACAAGCGAAGAACTAAATTAGGGTTGACTCGCTTAGTCAAAAATAATTTTAAAAATAATCCCCAGTGAAGTCGCCAACTGAAGCAACTCGATTTTCAAAAATCATTTAAATTTCCGAAAACTAGTGAAATCACCACCTAATTTTATTTGTTCCAAAAGGAACGGGAAAATATAAATAAAACCCCACAGATGCGGATAAGGCGGTCTACATGACCAAAAACATGGAATCGGGAGTTGGTTATGTAAGGGGAAGGTATTAGCATCCCTTACATCCATCGTACTCAATGGGACCCATTTAGTTATAAGTGTTTGTGTGTGTGTTTAATTGCTAATTCATGAGTTAAGATCGAAAAATAAAAGAAACGGGTTTATTTATTATTATTTTGAGTTTGACACGGTTTCGGAACCGTGTGCCTACGTATTCCCTTGTGCAATGGGAAAGTCAAAACTCCGTAGTTCCTCTCAAAAAGGTTTTAAATTTGTTGTATTGATTTTATAAGAAAAATCGTGCATTAGACATTTCAAATGCTTGAATTAGGACTTGTTTAGTTTGTCTGAAAATCTTAAGTCCTCGTTAGCGTTTGAAATGACTATTGCATACTCTTTCGTTGGAAAAGAGTTTGATGATCGCATATGAGCAAGAAAAGAGTTTTGAGTGAGTTGAATTGTTTTTTAAGTGAGTGAAAAGTACCGAACAATAGGACTAACGTCTTACGATTCAAATACTAGAAACCCGAGGAACTAATATTCTGACGAGTCGTCTATCACCCAAAAAGATTTTCTTATGAAGAAGTGAGGTGAAACAAATTTCACGTTATTAGAAGTCTTTAAGCAACTAGTCTAGCGTCCAACGACTTAAAGACTAAGAGTTCATTTGGGACAAGTTTTTAAGCAATTGGTCTAGCGTCCAACGACTTAAAAACTTGTATTTTATTATGAAAAAGGTTTTGAAAATGCACTCGACGTTGGATCGAGGTTTGAAATTTTATTATGAAAGTGTTTTTGAGATACGGGTTGAGATGAAGTACGGAATCGGGTTATGATTAATCAAGTATATGTACTTGATTAACCTCGTGAGGATAGGTGCTCCTATCTCCAACCATGAGACCCTGGTGCATGGTAATTGGTATATAGACCAATGTTGTTTTTGGGTTATGATTGATTAAAGCAACAAGGGCTTTAATCAACCTCGTGAGGATGGCCATGCCCATCCCCAACTATGAGACCCTATAAGAAATCGGCATATGAGCCAATCAAGATAGAATCGAATCGATTTTAATGTCATTTAGGTGTGAAGTATACAATTGTGAATAATGCAAAACAAACAAATAATCATCACACAGTACAATCGGAAATTTAAATAATTATTAGAAACGATATTTCCTATTTGATAAGAAATCGACTAATAGTTTAATCGATAAATTATCAAATAAGAACTATCAAAACTAATTATTACTTAGTACATCGCACAAAATATTATTTACATAAAAATAAAATAATTGAAAAGGTGAAGGTTTAGAAATAGCCTGTATGAAGCGAGTCTGGGCGGTGGGAAAAGAAATCCAGAGATAATACTCTTGAGCCCAAATAAAGTACCCAATGAGCCTTCAGAAAACTTCATATGGAACGTGACGCGTCGTTGATCGGAAAAACGGAAGCTCAAGGCACACGGAAGTGGTGACAACATAGGTATATTGAGGACAAAATAGAGAAACGAAAGCTCAAAACTCCCTACTACGCAAAATAGTCTAACTAATATTATTACTATTATTTTTATATTTTTAAGGAGTATATTAATTATTTTATTGGTTAAGAAAATAATAATAATAATCATTAATTAAGAAAAATATAACAATAATTATTAAATTATAATAATAATAATAATAGTTATTAATAATACTAATAATAGTTAGTAATAATAATAATAATAATTAGCAATTTAGAAAATAATCATAAGGGTTAGTAATTCAGAAAATAAATAACAATGATTATTAAGTTATAAAAACTAATCCTAAATGTTAAACAAACAAAAAAAACACAGTAAAAACAGAACACTCAAATGGTTTTTCACGATATTCATTCGTTCTCTCTTCACCCGCGATACTCATCTGTTCCTCTCACGGTCCCCAGAAATCCCAAATCACTCTCCTAGAAATTCATCTCTCTCACTCGAATCCTTGATGGGAACCCTCACTCGATGGTTTCAATCAGAAACCCCATGGTTACTTCTCTCAATCGCTCTCTGAGGGAAACCCTAACCCCATTGATTCTGGGTTCTGTTGGTCTATTTCCTGCGTTTTTGGTATATTACTTGTTTTATGATGTTGAATGCCATTGATTTTGCAGATACTCACCTGATTTTGGCCGAAACTGGAAAGGAAACCGGAACCTCAATGCTGGATTCGGGTGAGATCGTTCTTAAATTTTCTCTCTTCTCTATATCGAGCTTTAAAGCGCTTTTTCGAAAGGTGTGTTAGGGAAGATGATGAATAGGTTAGGTTTTGGTTTATTACTGTTGAT
Source organism: Vicia sativa (assembly GCA_021764765.1). Classification (NCBI taxonomy): domain Eukaryota; kingdom Viridiplantae; phylum Streptophyta; class Magnoliopsida; order Fabales; family Fabaceae; genus Vicia; species Vicia sativa. The sequence continues at coordinate 7,286,702 of CM038794.1, forward strand.
GTTTGGTTTCGATATCTAGTTAAGGGTTTTTTAACGGTATGGCTTTTCGATGGTTTGGGACTTAGGAGCAGATGACTCGTTCTTGGTTTTTGCTATGTTTTTGAGTTTTGGTCAAAACGGATGATCTCTTGGTCTTGGTCTTTTGGATGTTTGTTAACAGATGCCATTCTTGATTTTTGTTGTGGTTTGTATTGAAGGGTTATATTTTTTGCTGGTTGTATTTAGAATAGATACTATCTCACAGGTTTTCTAAGGTTGGTTCTCTTTTAGCGGTATATGCCTCGGTGTTTTAACAAATGCACACTATGGTTATATTTGTTGTCCTTTTTTTTCTGGCTTGGTCTTTAGAACAAAAGCAGATGCTATACTGATCTGAAGAACTGCTTTTCTCGATTGGTATCCTACGCCATGTTTACATTCTAATGTTGGTTTACCTTATGGTTTACCCACACAAGCAAATCTCCTTTTTGATCCTTACCTCATTAAGTGGTTAATATCGACAGATACCTCTCTTGATTCTTGCTTAATATTGGTCTGTTATCCCTTTAATGTAAATTCAATTGTCTTTCCTTGGAACTTAATTACATTGCGATCTGTGGTTGCTTGTAATTAAACTCACTTTCCTCTTTTGGATAAGTCTTTGTGTTATTTAAAATTGACCCTTGGCATTTTTGTCATTTCTGTGTACACATCCTACTATGGTGAAAAACCATTCACATTGTGCTGAAAACCAAGTAATTGGGTAAAAAGAAGTTACTCTCTCTTGCTGCCTGTTCTAATGATATGTTGACTTTATATTTGAATAGAATGATTTTTTGATTTTTTGGCTGGGCTGTTGGGAAAAAATGATGTTTCTGATTTCCCGCTTTACACCTCCCTTTGTGAACCAACAACGAAAGTTGTTGTGATTTGCAATAGAGGTAGTGGCCGATGAGGGAATTTTAATTCCGAGGCTTTTGAAACAATTAACCTTACAAACCTGATTCCCTAACACAACCCTCATGATGAGTTCGAAAAGAATGTTTGATTTTCATATGAGTTTTGTTTCGTTTTGTAACTGCTAACTTATGTTCTTGTTTTTTTGTTTCATGAATGGAGGCAACGGTCAAATGGCGATGAAGATGAAAAGGAGTACCCGTATGTGAAGAAAAGTTCGGAGGAAGACAAATACGCTCGGACAAACTTCAGAACTTGTAGCATTAGATTAGGACACCTTAGAAACTTGTAGAATTATGATATTTTGTACCTTTTTTGCAACCTTTGTAAATCAAGATTGTAATTTGAATTCCAATGAAATAATAACAAGAAATTCCTTTTTTCCGACATTGTATATCTTGAGATGAACGAATACCAATCATTTGCATAGCATTTCGATCGAATGAAATTCAAACACCAAGAACGACGTTTCTTTTTTCACCGAATTCAAATGCCTCCAAATAACAAAGAATTTCTTTAAAATTTAAATTCAAAAATAAATAATGATTTTCTTTTTGAATTCAAATTCTAAAACAAATATCCCTTTCGGCCAAAAACAATTCCTTTTGCACCAATAATCCGAAACCGTTCGAAATCTCCTGAATTATATCAATAATAAAATAAAAACCTTCCCAACACATTTTTTTCGTGAAAAATTTCCCAGTAGGAACTCCTCTGAAACCACAATAAATGAACATCTACGCTTGAAATATTGAGGTAAAACGAAGGGAAAATTTTGGGGTGCGACATAATTGATTCATTCTCAAAAGATGAAATAGTAGATAATAATTGTAAATAAGCAATTGGCATAAAAGTAGAAGAAGAACTTGCGGATAAGTAAAGATTCGATAAAATAAATATAAAGCGATAAATAAAACTTGCTCGAAGAGACTTTAATCTGGTACAAAGTAAATTTTTTGAAACTTGAATACAAAAAGTAAAATGACGACACGATTAAATTTCTACAAGTGTTGCTCCAAACTCGATTACAGACTCAATAAATGATGCGACAACTCCCTAATGTGAAGAGTTGATCACTTACAAATTTGACAGTATATGGCTTAAGTTTGTAACTAAGATTGGATGGTTCAAACGTGAAGCTAAACATCCTATTTATAATATTCCAGGACCAAGAAATCATGTGGGGAGTTTCCATTATAGTGGGAGAAAATATAGGGATGAATGGGTTATATGGGAGACCAAATCAAGCCAATGCAACGACCTCACTTCTACAAGATATGGCGACCGTCACACCCTCTATGGAGAACGCCATGTGCACAAGGTGGCTAAGACTTGGTATTTGTAACTGTTAGCACATGGACCACTCATGGCCACCTCTGTGGTGAACTCCATGGTGGTCTCCTAGAGTGCAAAATGCTCTATTTTCATCCTTTTATCACCCGTTTTGCTTCGTTTCTTCACATGTGACTCCTAAACGGAAAAATACCTTAAACACACACAAATACCACCATAATAATGTAAATTTAAAGCAAAATGGCAATATAACATGCACAAATAGAGTCAAATAAACTGTGTAATTTGGTATCATCAGTTTGACACTATAGTTATCCATTTCAATAATTTGTACAGCATGTGGATGAATTTCAGCCATAGTGTTTCTAAAACTCTGGATATTTATCTTACACATTGAATTGTTTGATAATTATAAATACCTGAATCGAAGCTCTGATGCCAATTGAAAGTGAGAGTAACATAATAAATGGGGGCTTAAATTAGGTTTCTAAGAATAAAAACTTTTTGAAACCAAGAACTTGAAGTTAACACAAGAACAAAAACAAATGAACACAAATATTTTTATTCTTTTCTTTGCTAATTACGTTAATCTAGTCCATCCACCAAGGTGATTTTCATTTCTTAACAAGGACTTAATCCACTATAACCAAACAATTACGTATACAAACAAAGACTAACTATCAATGTTTACAACCACAAAGACTAATTATGAATGTCTTCTCCCTAGTCTCACAAGGAAGAATCAACTCACTGTTGAATACAAGTTTGTGTGTTTAAAATATTTCTTCTTTAAAGAAGACTACATATAAATTAAGTACAAATAATAGAACATCAGTGTTAAGAGTAAGTTAACGAACAAAAGTTCCTTTCTAGCAAGTTTATGAACAAAAGTTCCTTGCTTTACAAAAAAAATTACAAATGGGTTACAATGATATTTCAGCAACATTTTTGCAAAATGAATCAGCGCGAATTTGTTTTTTCCAATTCATCCAAGTCTTCCTTTTATAGCCAAAAAGAAATCTATTGTGGGGTATAATAGGAATACCAAGATTTCCATATGTCTTCTTGAAATGGTCAGTGTGAGTGGTAGACAACATTGTACCGATAGTATAATCCTTGCGCCACAAAAACATGGTAGTGGGAGAAGGTGATTTTGTATTATTTCTAAAGAAAAACCTTTTATCTTCTCTTCTAATCTGCAAAGGCTTCATAGTATATGAGATTTCAAGCATGCTTAGAAGGATCAAAACCCATGTCTTCATAGTCTTCAGAACTTGTTCACCAGAACCTTCTCTTCAGAGTCTTCAACACTTGGTCTTCAAAGCCTTGTCTTCAGAACATTTTCTTCAAAGTCTTTAGAACTTGTTTAACAGAACCTTGTCTTCAAACTCTTTAGAACTTGGTCTTCAGAATCTTCAGAACTTGTTCAACAAAACCTTGTCTTTAGAGTCTTCAGAACCTTGGATCGTTAGAGCTTTGGAATCTTCAAAGATTGAGAACCCTTTAGAATATCTACCATCAGAGTTAAAGTTTTAAGCGATAAAACTAACGTTCATCAAAATCGTTGTTTTAAGAAGAATTCTAAGCAATGACAAAGCACACATATCTCTTAATGTGTTGAGTCCAGAATTTGATGATATCACCGTCAAAACTTGAGACAAAACCTGTTAGCAAAAGCGACACACTAAACAAACCATTAGGGTACTAAATTGTTATATAATCACCCATGTAATGTTATTATCAAAACTCAAGGCCAGATACATAACCAAATCTTGTTCTTACAAAAACCTCTTTGGAAAAGACTTCTTTTTTCGCAACGGAAATTGCTATATAAAAATCCACAATGGTGTCTAGTGTTTGGGTTAGTAGATGAAGATTTAAAAAATATGACAGAAGCTCAAGTTTTCACTCAAGAAAATGAATGTGTAAATGTATGGTTAATTTTATAGATGGTTGAATTATGTGATATATATATATATATATATATATATAGTGTGTTTATATATGTGTTAGAAATTTAGCATAAAAATTGTTATAAAAAGACCATTTGATTCGAGTGATAAATTTATGACTGTAACGAATCTAGTGAGAGTGTTGTAAAAACTGGGTGAATAATTCAAAGCAATTAAGAAGAATTATTTAAAGTTCAAACACACCAATAAATTTGATGTGTGGGACAAAGAACAATGAAAACCAAAATAAATAGACTAAATTAACACAATAAGTTGCCAAAAGTAAAAGCAAAACCAATACATGATATGAGAAGATAAAAGACAAGAACACAATAACTTGTTTATCCAATTCGATCAAATGATCTATTCTACGTGAGAGAGAAACTCTCCAATTCACTATATTTCTAAAAGTTTTTACAAGAGATTATAAATGAGTTACAAGAAGAAAAAAAATCTTTTGAGTTGCCACAAACAAAACCCTATTTATGTCTAAGTGTTTTACAATCGCTCCAACTCTTAATATACGAATCACACAAGACCAATATGTTTAGAAGTGTTTCTCAATCCTCTTATATACCTTCAAAGATTTTATAAATTTAAATAACTCCAAGAAATTTAAACCTTGCATGTCTAAATTTACCACTATGATTCTAAAACTCGTCTCTATGTCTTTAACTGATAAAATTTTGAAGGTTGTGAAGATAACAATGATAGAGTAACTGTTGAAACGCAATAGATAACTAACATGCGAAAAACACAACTCATTCATTGTTAGAAGAAAAATATTTTAAATGTTTTATAATATTTTTTATATTAATTTAAAATTTTATAAATATCTTATAATATTTTTTATATTTAAAAATAATATTATAGATATATTATAGTATATTTAATATTAATTTGAAATATTATAATTATTTTATAATGTCTTATATAAATTTAGAAGATCTTAGAAATATCTCTAACATTATATTATATTATAACCTTAATAAATGGATCTACGAGGCAAATCAACCAAACTCGATATTCATGAACCCGACTCGGACTCAAGTTTTGGCTTTTTATTTTTGACAATCTTAAAATATATTCTCTCTCTTCATTACTCAAAAGCACTACGACCTTCACCTTGACTTGAAACCGTGGCGATGTTCATTTATCCATAACCACCTTATTGCTCTCTACTATGTTGAAACATTATTCAACAATCTTTATCAAGTTCAAGAAATTCTTGAACCTTGATCTCTTCACCTGCATCCACTTGCTTTAATCACTTTTTCCTGCTTAGATATTCTAACAAGTCCATAAGCATGATTCTTCAAGTATATTTAACTCTCATTATTTTTTAATGTCTCCCTAAAAGTCCTTGCTTTTTAGTTTTACAACCCTTCACATTCAAAGCATAACACTCAAGACCAGCATAATTGTTCTTTTGAAATGGTACAATCTTCTTCCTTACCTTATCACGAGTCAAATGATAATTAAAGGCCTCTATACTTGCTTTATTATCACTACTAGAATCCAAAGTAGGAACCTTCACCTCAAAACGAGTCTTTTTCTCCATAATTATAAAATCTTCATCCCTAGATATTTACTCTCATTTCCCTGACCAAACTCATTGATGTAATACATCTGCAATTGATGAACTTCAATATTCTAGGTTCCATTTCCAACAACTCATAAATATTTTTTCCTCTTGAATAGTCATTGAAGACACAATCCACAACTTTACCATCAAGCTGGTTGAACTTGATTTGATCAATAAGCAAAATTTTAACGACATTCAAATAAAAGTAATTTTTAGATTTTCTAATACAAACCACAAGTGTTTAGAAATTTATTCCTATAAATGAACACCTTCTGACTAGTTAAGCTGTTTTGGCACTAATTTTACATCCAAAATCCTAATGACAGTTCACCATAAAAATATGTATTTATCTATAATCTTCTACAAAATTTATTAAAGTGCTCTAAAAGAATCACTAGACATCCACATGTCTTGACCTCAAATCCCATAAATTATTTTAGTCATAAAAGTATTCAACACATAATGATAAATGAACAACATTAGAACCTACTGAAATATATAAGACCCTTAAGTCATGCACACTTCTTAAAAATCTCATCCATTATTCAACTCTGGTGCAATATCCTAGATCAATAAACATATTTATGAATAACAATTAATTTCACCAGAATTCTGGAAATTACCTCGCATTTAGAAGAAGAAAATCACAACCATCAAATATTTTAAATTTAACATAACTAATATCATAAACCTACAAGTTTTATTGTCCCCAAAGAGAACTACTCTATCTTAATTTAACTTTAAAATCTCAAAAAAAAAACATTTTAGGCATATTATATTTAAAAATAGATAATCAAAACGAGGTATATTATTGTATACGTAAAAATTTAAACTACTAATATTCATCACAAAATATAAATAAATTATTATTTACTGTACCCAAATTAATTTTTGAAGCTCAATATTTTTCAGATTCATAGACAAAACCTCACGTGAGATCTTTCTTAATTCAGTACAAAATCATTAAAGAAAAAATAAATTCAATAGTATAATCATTTTTGGTGTACCCTATAGAAAGACTAATGTTAAAATCAGAAACCGCGTTTGATTGTAAAATGGTTAAATCAGCCGCAAAAATAAAATAAAAACTAAAGAAATTCAATTGGATATGATGATAATGAATGGTGTCAAAATCAACCTCTTATATTCATTGCCTTAGAAGTGACTTCAAAAATTTGCAAAGTGGACCCAACCAATCCTTTGTGAAGTCTCGTAGTAAGTCCCAAAAATATGGGAGTTACAAAAGCACTATGTAGTCAATTTGTTTGAGTTATTTTCAAAGTTTAGAATGATGGTTCCAATGGTTGTTGGTGAAGATTTTACCACAAGCTAACATTATTTTATCATGGCTAAGTTTTTCCCACCCACAAAAAAAAATAGAGGAGAATTAGTTAGCCAATAGAATTTAACTTTAAGTCAGGTATCGAATTAGGACGATTAAAATGTGATATAAGTCTAAGAACTCTTGGTTGAAATGAAGCGGATCTCTTCCAATTTAAATAGAGATATTGGATTCAATCTCTATAGTAAGAATACAATAGTGTTAATTTTTTTGAGAAAAGTTGACCCGATTATATGATCTTACAAAATTCGAGGAATTAATCTCTGCAATTGTATTTTTTTTTTAAGGAGAACTGGTCCATTTATATGATTTTACAACATTTAAAGAATTATTCTTTGCAGTTGTGCGCAAAAGATACTCTTGATTAATATCTAAAAAAGATGTGATATCTGAATCTAAATAATCGAATTTAATTCGGTCATATATAAGTTTTGAATTATTGGACTTTAAACAAATTATTTTTTAAAATTATCTTATATACAAAAATTAAAAACAAAACTCTATAATATTTATTATAAATATAATAAACTATTTATATTATTTTAAATATAATATATTTTTAAAACTATATTTAATATAAAATAAATTAATATAATAAAATAAAATGTGAAATTAAATATAAAATAATTAAATGTTAATTAAATTAAATTAATGTAAAATATTTAAAAATATAAAAATAAAATAGAATAGAGATAAAATTTTGTGAGTGCGAAAAATTATTTTTTTTTAAGTGAGATAATATAAATATTAATACATGTTTTTTTAGTTATAATTATGAAAGTCTAACAAACCGCAATCCATACGAAATAATCCTAATAATTAGTTGATTTTTTTAGTGTTGTTGTTTTTATCCTTAAGAGTTCTTCCACACTATCATGAAAAGTCAAAACTTTTTAATGTTCGGAGATGCATATTTTTAATACATCTTCGAATTCTTTTTGGAGATGCATTTTTAAATCTTTTAAAAAAAATAAGGAAGTTTTACTTGCAACATCTTTATTGAAGTAATTTTGAGTGCTTTTAGAGATGCATCTCAGAATAAATCAAATATTTGTTTTAATTTTTAAATATGTGATTTACTCATATAAAGGTGGAAAGTGCATTTCCAATTTTGTTTAATCGGGTCAACAAAGTCTTAAAAATACAAACTCTAATTTGAAAATCCAAATTCCATGATTTCTCGGACTTAACAAATTGATCTATATAGACTAGTTCCTTTTAATGATTCTATCGAATTCTCGTCGGAGTAGACTTATTTGTCAAATACAAAAATTTAAATTTTTGTTAAAATTTATTTAGTTAAATAAATTAGATTATACTTTTGTAGAAGAACTTTTTAGGTGTATCAAATTTATCTAAATAAATAAATAAATATAAATAATATTTTATATTATTATGATATTAAATTTTTATAATTTATAATTTTTTTATAATTTTTATAATTTTAATTAATTTATAAATTTGATAACATTGTTAATAATGTTTAGGCTTAATTACATTTGTAATATTATATCAACTTTGATTAACTGTTTCACATATTTATATTTATTATTATAAATTAGAATTTAAGTATAATATTATGTATACATTAAATTTCTTAAATTTCGTTTTAACTATTAGGATGAAAGTTAATTACTTTAGTATACCAGCTTAAATATAAAATAACCTACTTATAATATATTAATGTGAAATAGACTTTTTATGCAGGTAAGCACCAAAATTAAATTTCAACCTAAATTTTTTTGGGTAGTATTTCAACCTAAAATTAAACATATAAACAAATAATATGCATCATAAATTAACCTTAAATCGCAAAAAGATTTAGTTAAATCAAATTTAAATCTTGTAGATATATATATATATATATATATATATATATATATATATATATATATATATATATATATATATATATATATATATATATATATATATATATATATATATATATATATATATATATATATATATATATATATATATATATATATATATATATATATATATATATATATATATATATATATATATATATATATATATATATATTTCAATCAATAAAATTATGTTTAAAAAGTGTTAAAAATGGAGTATTTTTACTTTCTAACATTTTTTATGCTCTTATTTCCATTCACTTCAAAAGTATACGTGTATGTAATACTTCTTTTTTATCTACAATTCTATTTTATAGTAAAAATAACATTTTCTTACGTTTAAAAGTAAATTTCTCGAATTATGTACGGCTTATAAAAAATATAAAATAAGAAAAATAAGAATTATTTATTTTTATATGCTTCTTCCATCTTATAATAAGTAATTTATTTAGAATAAAATAGTATTTTAAAATAAATAATTTATCTTAATTTTTAATATATTTTTCTCATTTCTATTTTTTAATTAATAAAAAATTTATCATTTTGAATACATGATAATATACTATAGTAAAAATATTATACTTTTATTTTTATTAAATTTTTTTAATCTATACAAAATAATGGGCTGTTTCACTCACTATGAAGTTGTGACTATTTTATTTCCTTAAGTCAGTAGTGCCTTTGGTTATGTGGATTGGTCCATTAGAAGTTTCTTATACTAAATCATTAATTTCTAGTTAGGTCATGATTTTATCTATGGATGATTTTTCGAAACTTTGAATTTTGTTTGGACTGGTTTGAGTTATTCTCATGAAGCTAGATTAACTGAATGGAATTGAAGGGTGACAATTATTGATCCCACTTTGAAAATCTTTTCACACAAACTTTTATTATTTTTGAAGTTGATGCATGTGACTTTGAAGTTAGATTCCTTTCACTTCATAAATTATGGGGCGGTGTCCTTATTTCTTGAATTCTTACAAACATTAAATTTGAGTGCTTAGAATTGTATGGTCAATCAGAAATCAGGAAAGAAAAAGTGTGGAATTTGGGAAGGCTACACCTATTCACCTACAACCTAAAAGGGTTTTTTGGGAGACTGAGTCAGTTTTTTATTAACTACTCATTTCTAGATAAAATCACATTTTTAGTTTTTTTATATTACTTTGTAGAATTTATATTTTATTCATTTTTTCTTTATGAAAATAATTATTTATCTATTTTTTTCTTTTGAGAATGGTACAAGAAAGTTTGTAATTCTCCCTAAAAAAATCAAAAACATTTTTATGTGAATTATGTGATATTTATCTTCTTTCTTTTTTTTTACAATTTTTTAACACACACCATGTAAAATTTCTTAAATGTCTTTTAAAATCAGATGTATATTTTTGATATGCACTAAAACTTGATAAAGTATATACAAAAATCAAAAATTTGATTTCAGTTTAATACTGAAGGTGTATTTCCGATTTTATAGAAAATCAAAAAACATCATTGAATTGCATAACATAGACATAAATATAATTCATAACATAAACATAGCAAATACATTTAGGAGTTAAACATAAATCAAACATTACAAATCCATGTTCAGGTGGATGTTGCAACATCCTAATAATATCATCGACCAATTTTGTTATAGTCGCATCTAGCTCGATCAGAACTTTCTCCTCAAAACTGTCAAAAGTATTTCACATAACTCATAAATTAGCGTCGTTCTTCAGCTCACGGTAGATGAACTGAAGCTTCCCATCTTTTTCAACTGATGGCGAGCAGTACTCGATTTTCACTATCTTGTGAATGTCGCCAAAAGGTACAAGTTCCTCCAATATTTCATGCACATCTTCAATAGGGATGTACACGGTGAACTTAAATTCGTGAGATGGTGTAGCACTGGAAAAGTGGACAACTCCAACATGTCATTTGATGTTCAATTTCATGTTCATTTCTGGTTTTTGGTGTTGTGGTATGAAAAAAATATAAGAAGTGAGGTTTTTTATAATAGTTGGAGGTAAACATGAACCATGCAAATCATATCTCTATGTCACTGATAAAACCAGAATTGAGTTTCCAGTTTTTTATTAAATGGAATCAGAAGTATATTTCTAGTTAAGACCCTGGGAGTGAAAAACTAGAAACAGAACAAAAAGTACAACTATTAACAAAAAGTCTCATGTATTCAAATATTGTGTTTTTGGTCAAACTACAAAATGGCTATATTTCGATATCATAATACATGAACAAAATAACATTAACAATAAAATGATACATAACTACTTGAACGAGTCGAAAAAAGTGTCGCCGGATAAATCCAACGGTGGCACCCCTTTTGACTTTTCCCTTTTTTTGTATTTCAATTTGGTCCAACTTGTTGCATTCTTGTGTTGTACCCCAAAATTTGTCGTGCTATTTATACTTTTATCTGGCTTAGACTTTTGGATCCATCTGCATATATTCTATTAGGTCATTTAACATTTCATATATTCTTAATCATTAAGTGGTTATGAGATTAAGGCTTTTCTTCTCAAAAGCTACGCAAAAAGATGTTATTCTATTACACTCCACGATAAGGTAAAATTTGGGTTTTCGAAGGTTTAAAGGTGTTTGCGTGTTTTGCAAGATATCAGGACAATTATCAGTTGAACCATCATCGTGAGAGGATCTCATGGGTTTTAATAGACTTCAAATAGTGGAGAAATCAGGCGTTCGGATGATTTGAGACAGTGTGAGTCATAAACAGTGTTTTTTACTGGTTCAAATTCATAAATTCACATCTTGCTATTGGGATACTATTTTGAGTTGGTTCCACTAACATTGGAACTGTCTTGACATTATCTTCATCTTTCGTGATCGGTTCTAGAGCCGAATCATTAAGGAAAGCCTTCGAATGATTTAATTTCCATGAAACGGGAGTTATTTTATCTATGGGATATTCATTTTTTGGGTGTTCAGAAATTTGTAACTCGCATCGTTTGGTATTTTTGGCTGATTTTTGAATAGCGGGGTTGTCACGATATTATCTCCAACTTTCGTGTTTGGGTCAAAGGCTAATCTTGTGTAGAATGTTCCCAGAGAATTGATCTTTCAAGAGCAATAAAACAGAGTTTTCTGACTGAACAGGGTTTTTGCGCGCACTAAAAAATTCATAACTTTCGACTGGAATGTTGTTTTTGAGTGGCTCCGTTGACTGAAATTCTGTATCGACCCCATCTTCAACTTTCGTGTTCATGCCGAGAGCCAATTCCGATCAAAAGGCCTCTGAAAGATGAACACACCGAAAGATTTTTGTGATGAGTTTCACCATATTCTTAATCTTACAAAAATCATAACTTGGTCGATTTTTATCGTATCGGGCTGGTCTTTTGGCACAAAGTCACAAATGTTTCAAGCTACAAGTTGACGGTCAAGCCCGAGTTCGAACAGGATTTCAGAGACCTATGTTTTTGGCTTATTTCTCAAAACGGAGTTGCTAAATCGAAAAAGGAAATTTGAATTGAATTTCCGTTTCACGAGAAAATTCATAACTCGGTCAATTTTTATCAGATTTGGCCCATCTTTTTACACGAGGTCACTGACTCAGAGATCTACAACGTTTCTTCCAAAGTCGAGTTTGGATTCTACTTTGAAAATTACCAGTTTTTGCTCGAAAAGGTATTTGTGTCTGACATTGGCGCAAAAATTGGTGCTGAAGGATTTTATGTCAATGTCTCGATATTCAAAAATTCATATCTCACGCGTCTTTCATCGTATTAAGCTCATCTTTTTAACACAAGGTTGCTAATGACGATAACTACGTTTTTGTTTCACGCCCCGACATCAAATTTCGCATCGAGCTCCCTGCGAATTTGACCTGAACATGTCAGACACTGATGAATTAAAAATCTGAACTATAGTTTGTGGTTATTTGAAGCCCATTAACCAAACCCACTCATATTATCTGACACTACATATTCTCATTCATACCAATTTCTCTCATAACTCACATAATTTTCTCTCACCACAAACACTTCTCTCAGCTCTCTTTTTATTCTCTCAAATCAAAACACACTTTTCTCTAAAAAATTTCAAGATCATCAACAACTTCATAACGGTTTCAAGAACAAGATTCAATTTTCTTCTTCCTCCTACTTGCTATGATTTCGATTCCAATTTCAATTCTTCGCTTCGATTCTCAGATAACTTCCAATTCTTGACTTTATTTCTTGAATCAAGCACTTATTTAATTAAGTGATTTTGTGTTCAAATTGATTAATTGATAATTGTTGATTTTGTGGCTTTTTCCATGAGTTGAATTATTGTTAATTGATTAACTGATGGCAATTAGGTGTGAAATATGATAGATATCATTGCATTAGTTATGACCTTAGTTTAATTTGACATAATTTTGGTTTCTTGAAATGTAGTTTTGTTCGATTCATGAGTAGAATTTAAGTGTAATTTTTAGGTATTTGTTAAAATGCCTAAGAGATAATTTTAGTGTAGAATTGTATTATAAGAGATGCATTTATTTACGTGTTGATACATAAACATAGAATAGGATAGAATCTTGTCCAATTAGCGCATAAGTGTAGTTTCTTAGAATTAAAAAATGAACATTTGTTGAGAACTTGGAATGGTGTTTATAATGGGAAATTTGGCATAATTTTGGGAGTTTCAAACTTGAGTTTTGGTTAAATCTTGATGCATTTTCTTGTTGGAATTTGTTTATGTATATATTCTCGAATTGTTTAGAATTTTGTGCAACATTATGAGTTAATGTTTATTGACATCAATTGTGGAAAAACTCATTTATTTAACACATGAAACTTCAATTTGGTGGAAATCATATCAACATATAATTGTTGTCAGTATCAAAGCAACATGTGCATTTCTTTTTCTTACCACTTGTGCATTAGTCTTAGGTTTTGATAATTGAACTGTTGGGCACCTTCATGCACGTTTTCTTCATAATTGAGCTTGTTTCGGTCAAACTTCACAAATAACGGAGTTGCTGCCCGTGTCTAGAAGTAGAACTTCCACTCATTTCTAATTTGAGTCATATGGTTTTTTGAGTCTGTTGGTGTGTTTGTAGCTAGCCGTGCAATTTTGATCTGATTTCGTGACGATGTTTTCCACATTGAATTTCGTAAAATAACGTGTTTTAGGACGTGTAGATTCTTGATCTCTAATTTTCTCTTGACAACTACTTATGTTTATTATTTCATTTGAGGTCTATTGTGATGGACTTGTCTCGATTTTGATATCGTTCGCGGTGTATTTTGCGTTACATGCGCGTGGCTGCCCGGTTTTCCATTTCTTACATGTGATGTGAATATGCAACTATGTTTCCACCTTCCTTGTTATTTTTGACGTGTTTGTTGACTTGTGCAAGGTACATTGAGGATAGTTTTGTTGGTTACCTAATCTTTGTAAACCGATGCACCACCTTACCCGTGGTTTGCTTGCGCGTTTGTTGTGTTGTCTTTGTGTTTTCTCATGATGCGAGAAACACATATTCTATTGTTTTGTATTTATATGTATCTTTGTGAAGGTCTTTTGATTATTGTAAGAATGTGTTTGATACGTGCACATATTGCATGATATCACATTGTGGATTATAATGATCGAGCCATTTCTGACTATTGCATTTGTTGATGCTAGCTTGCTCGAAGTTTTCTAGACTATTTCCACTTTGCTTGCTTGCTACGAACTATTTTGTTCGTTTGGTAATACACTGCTTCTGATTTACTATACGATCAAGATATCCAAAAATTAACGTCAAAATGGACATTCATATGACGTTAATGTTGATGAAGTTCAATGACATAGTAAATCATTATAAATTTTTAATATCAAACTTTATATGTATGATCTATATTATGGTATGTTTCAATCCAACGGTTGATTTTAAAAAATATTAATCCGATGTGACGTTTTTGAGTGAGTGTAACTCATGATATAACTCTTAGGGTGTAATTTTATCCCTCCTCATATATATATATATATATATATATATATATATATATATATATATATATATATATATATATATATATATATATATATATATATATATATATATATATATATATATATATATATATATATATATATATATATATAATTCCATTTTCACTTTTTAATGTTTAATGTAGTATAAATTTATTTATTTTAAAATTATTCACATTATTACATTCAAAGTCTAAAATCAATGAGAAACACTCATTATCGCGGATGTTCTAAAACCTTAAATAACTACCAATCATTGGTTGGTTCATTGGTGGTTGACGCTGAACTTAATAGGAAAAGCCACGGTTCGATTTCCTGCAATGGTGATTGAAAGAGGTCTGAAACCACTTGATGTCAGATCTAACTCTCGAATCGGATTATACCGATAGTGATAAACCCAACAACAACAAAAAACCTTAAATAACTCGAGCTTCAATTTAGTAAATCGGTAATGGGAGGTGAGAAAAATCTGAAATAACTCACTATAAAATGGAGGAAGTAGATTTTTTTTTACTGTTTTAATACTTAGAGTTCCATAACTTGTTTTACTTGTCAATACAAAAAATGCCAACAAGAAATACAAGGTCAATAGAGCACAAGTAAATTTTTAAATAATCAATCATAATTTTTTATTAATTAAAAATAAAAATAAATGTTTTTCTCTCTATTATCATCATCATTCCATAATTTAAATTTAAAAAAATAAATTCTTCGCTCTCCTTATTAATTGTTTATAAGAATATTAATATAGACGTGTTCATATAAGAATATTAATTTAGACGTGTTAAGTATTTCTCAGATAAGTATTCCTCTTTCCGTTCTTTTTTAAATGTTATTTTAGCATAAAACTCTTCAACTAAGATAGTGGATCGTTACAGTTGTTTTTTTATTATACCTTCATTTATTTTCTCTTTTCTAATAAATTGACTTATACACTCTGTCTCATTTATTAAAAAAGTAAGGATATAATTGACAAATTATGACATTAAACTAAAAAAATAATATTTAAAAAAAGTAAAATAGTTTTCTAAAACAGAAGCGGATGAAGTATAAATTTACATGATTTGTATGAGAGAAATATTTGCACGAAAACTTACATAACTTCATATTCTTAGGAACACAACCAATAAAAAAATAAAAAATAAAAAATTTAATTTATTTTTTAATTAAGATCACGAAGATGGTTGTGATAGAAAGGAGAGAGAAAAACTCATTTTATTTTTTAATTAAAAAAAATTATAATTGATTGTTTCTAAAGTCATTTGTTATGTATGTGTCAATGTAAGTATTTTACTTCGTATTAAGTTTTCAGAAAAGTCTGGGTAGATTAGTCCATATTTAATAATGCCAAAACAAATGGACCTTATTTTGCTAAGAATTAATGATAAATATTCTTTTAGATTATATTAAACCATGGTTTAAAATTTAAATGTGTCGGTGCAGATTCAATCATGCAACATTTTTCTTCACATCAAGTATGTGAGAAATTAAAAAATGCACTGTGTTTGAAATTATATGAGTTTCTGTGTTGGCAAGACATTTACCAGAACTCGAGTTTATGCATTTTTCTCAGAGACTGAGAGGGTGATTTTCTCATGTTTTTCTCGTCCATGTCCTCTTGAATGTACAAAGTAATGATGATAAGCAAACCCTTTTGCAAGTTTGAGATGAAGAATTTACAACCACCTTAATACAAAATAGTCAAAAACATCTATATTAATTGTTTTGGACTGTACTAAGACCCATTTAGAAGAGACCTTACAAAGTATGTACACCAAGGATATATTAGGGCAGGATTGCAGTGTATAGATTTACTTACCAATTATCAACAATCTCAAGAACTTGGATTACTCCACACAAGAATGGATCACCAATTGGTTGAGTGAATCTCTTGCATGATAGACTGATAGGGCAACAGTCCATCAATCATGAGTTTGGTCGATTGCTACTTTTCGGATTGTGATAAATAAACTCAACTTCTAGTAACCTAGTGCGTGTTTGAAATCGCGGTGATACCAAAGTTTTGTTGAAACTCTAATCACAGTACACCGTGATTCCTCTGAACACACCGCCTATCCAAACATGCACCAAGTCCAATGTACACTCCATCGATGTCATGTCTGATATAGAATAAAAATATAGATACCCTGTAGAGCAGATGCAAAATTTCAAAATTCAGCATTCAATGTAGATGAGTGGTGATGATGCAGATTCTTATGCTGAAGCTCAATAACTAGTAATAGTTGCAATGGTAAATACATGAATTTGACAAACAAGAAAAGAATTTATAAGTGAAGGTTTCGTGTGGTGTACATTTAAAATATGAGGAAAAAACATATTAGAGTAAATCTCGTCATAACAAGTTGTCGTGTCCTTTAAAATTAATGTTCGGTTCTGAAGCGTTGGAAAATCAATGCCTTCTTAAATTAAAATCTATATCCTCTTGAAAATAGTAAACTACCAAATTGACAGGTAAATGAAGATATTTCATCAAAATAGTAATGTATTCAAGAAGAATCTATGTTTACCTGATAAAGTTCACAAATCTCTCCAAGTTAGGATCACCGTGGAAATCGATGAATGGATGTGTTGTCTGCTATCAAAATTGGACATGCTAGCATCCAATCAACTTAGTATCTATTAATCAGACAGTTAGTACAGAGGGTAACTACGCAGTAATATAAAAACCATTCATGAAAATAGGTTAACTTTATCAAGACTCGAGACTCAGCCAAAATCATCGAGAATACCAGCTCAGTATCTATTTTAGAGAAATCTTACTTGCTTTGCACAGACAGATGCATAGACCATACATTACATGCCAACAAATGTTTGCTAGACAAGACAGTTTTCTATCAAGCAGAATAAAATCAAAACATAAAAATCACACCAAAGAGCAAGTTTTTGAAATTGCAACATACCTAAGCTATCTTTGGAAGTAACCATCATGTCCTCCATCTTTTTAGCATCCTCAGTCATGCCTTGGGTATTGTAAGCCTGGATCATGCTTGCAAAGATGGCGCTATCAGGCTTGCATTTTCTTTCTTTCATTGCCAAGAATAACTCGCTCATCTTTTTTAAGTCGCCAGCTTGACCATAAGCGCTAATTATGCAATTAAAGAAGGGAGTGTCCAAAACAACATCAGAATTTTCTACATGCCTCAAGATTGAGTCAACTTTGTCCATAAGCCCAGCTTTGCTATACGCACTGACAAGCGAGCAATACGTTACAGAATTAGGTTTCATTCCTACATGCTTCATTTTCTTAAAGTGATTATCCATCTTCTCAATTTCTCCGGCTTTTCCATAAACTTCAACAACAGTATTATATGTTACAATTGTCGGAGGGAAAAACCGCCTCTCCATGAAATCCATCACGGACTTCATCTTATCGTAAATGCCTGCTTTGCCATACGACTTTATCATCATGTTGAATGTCTTTATGTCAGCCTTTATGCCCATTAGCTGAAATTCATCGTACCACTTCTCCATCTGATCAATTTTCCCACCATTTCCATATGATCCTATCAAAGAATTCAGCGTGAAAATATCCGGTTGGCAGTTTTCATTTTCAATCATATCAGTCAATGAATTCTCCATCTTCTCAAACATGCCAGCCTTGCCATATCCGTCGATTATTGAATTATATGTCACATTGTTGCATTCAATGCCCAAATATGACATATCCGCAAGAACTCGCTCCATTAAATCAAATCGACGAAACTTCGCACAACAACTTATAAGAACTGAGTATGTATAAACATCTGGTTTGCAATCAACTGCTGATTTCATATCTTCAACAATAGAAAATGCATGACGAAAGAGACCACTTTGACCATACACACTTACAAGAGCAGTGAAGACATCAACAGTAGGTTTAAGCCCTTCAAACAACATGGTCTCAAAGAGCTGACTAGCTTCTTTAGGCTGTTTGCACTTGCTAAGCATCATCAACAACTTTGTATAAGTTTGGCATCTCGGTTCATACCAATGTTGATTTCGAAGAAGTTCAAAAATCTACAAAAGGAAATTGATCTTGTTATAGATAAAGCTAAAAGTTAATAGCTTTAATCAATTCCAGCTATGTTTCGCAGCCTAAGACAAAATTCAATCATGTCTAGTCCAATTGCATTATGTTTGCATGAACAAATGCAAGTAGCAGTAGGTGAATGAGTGAATCAAGGATTAGAGTAGAATTAGGCTAAAAAAATCAACGGCATTGTTAGAAGTCTATAATTTCTCTCAAATTCGAGATTTTCCTAACATATTCCTGGAAATTAATCCACTAAGCCAAGCCAAAGAACACATTCAACATATATTCAGAGTAGATTATGCAACTTGAAATATAAACATATTCTCTAATTTATCTACAGAGCTAATAGTAATCAAGATCATAGCCACTAATTTTACAAAAAATCTCAATTAATTCAATCAGTTCAAAGAAGTTTCATACCTCGATGAATCATAATATTGCACTCCATAAAAAAATTAAAGAGAAAAGGGGACATACACCATGAACGTAAACTGGTTTTACAGGCAACATCACAACTTTTCATTGGACGACGACATCTGTATTAAACTTGGACTCGAATAATTTTACTAGGCCCTGGGAGGAGCAGTTCAAAAGACACAAGTCAAGGCAATTGCACCAATATTGGAGACCGCCCAGGATCATACCACAAGCCACCCGAACCAAATGCACACTCTGGGTGCCCAAAGCTCCTTGCCATATTGGGCTTGGGCTTGGGCTTAGCCGCCCCAACCAAATCATTGCCTCCAACTAATTCAACTGATAGGGGTACTTGGTGCGGATAGAATCAATCAAGGGAGGAGGAATAACGGCTTCTCCCACGATTGCAGGAAGAGTCTAGTCTTTCTACTCCCACATCTTCAACCAAAATAAGGGGAAACCACTCCTCTTGATATCTAATCCAGGCCCAAGGGATCTCCTATATATACCTCTTTGACAGAAGAGGAAGGGAATCACGAAATTCCCTCATAAACACATACCAGAGCTCTCCACTAGCTCTCAGCACACCATATACCCTAAGTCTCAGGCAACCCAACACAATTAAGGTTGTAGGTTTGTCACTCATTGTACTTTTTTAACATAGAAAACTCAAAATTAATTGTCAAAACATGTAATCATGAATAAATACACATGACACAAAGTCCACCCCCCGCCCTATCAAAAACCAACTAAACCAAGCCAAAGAAAAGCATTCAACAAAACAAAGGGTCACATCAAAAACAAAAATTTGAAACTAGGACCAACCATTAGAGCATTCTGCCACTGACACCCTTTAATGGCATCATTCAATGCTTCAAGAACAGCCTTAGGCCAGAGCTGTTTATGCTTCCATGACTTGGCTTTGTTTTCTACACCTTTGATAGCAGCTTCAGTTCGAAGAATGCGTGACAAATCCTTATTGGGATCCTTCTGAAGCCCTTGAGATAAAGGCTTTGAAGACCGCTTCAAAGACTGGACACGAAATGAAGGAGGTGGCTTTGAAGAATTTGGTTGGTTTTCGGTTGGGAATTTCGTCGAACGGGTTATGGGTGCGGTGGAGGAAATGGATGAAGACCATGTTATACAAGGAGGGGGAGGGTGAAGATGCTTCATGGCTGAGAGTTTAGAACAACAGATTAGAAAAATGTTTTTGGAATTCTAAAAATATTACTGTATTTTTTGGGTAACAATATTGTATTTTTTAAGAATATATTTATAGATTTTTCTAAAGTGAAAGATTTTGGTAGAATTGTTTTGGAAAAGTGTAGAATAAAATATTATAAATTTTGTATAGAGGAATTTGTCTAATTAGAATCTCCCAGCGGTTTGGGTTTAAGATTTAGGATTTATGGACATTGTTGTATGATAAGACTTTGAGTCTCTCTTATGATATTATCTTATGAGATTATATATTGCATCCGACGATGAGACTCTAAGTTTTTTAGGCAAAGCGTTGAGTTTCTTGGCTAGAACATCAATAACGTTCGGACAAGACTTTACGTAAAGTAGGCTATGTTTGAATTGATGGATTAGAATAGAGCGGGAGGAATGAAACATGATGGAATGGAATGAAGCAGAGCGGAATAGAATTGAGATTTCATTTCATTGTTTGTGTGTATTTAATAATTTGACGGAGCGAAATAGAACAATTTAGTTCATTCTATTGTATACACTCTAAATTGGGTGGAATGAAAATTAAAAGATTTGATGGAATAGGATGGAATGGATTTCATCATGTTCCATTCCGCTCCATCTACTATATACTAATCCAAATAATAGAATCTGATTAAAAATCACTTCATTCCATCACATTCCACCAATCCAAACATACCCTTAAGTCAGACTTCGGTTGTACCCTTTGGGCTAGACTTTAAGTTGGACCTCACCCGATGAAACTTTAAGTTACTTATGCAATACGTTTAGCTAAACCTGTTTGATGGGACTCTCACTCCCTCATAAGAGATTATATGTTGAGCATGATTGATGAGACTCCAAGTCCCTCAAGTGAGGTGTTGATCCCTTTGGGCGGGACTTCGATCAAGTTCTCAAACAAGACTTTAATTAAAGCCTCTTGGCCCAAACATCAGTTGTGCCCCTTAAGCTAAACTTTAAGCTTGATCTCGTTCGGTGAAACTTTAAGTTATTCAGGCAGAGGTTTTAGAGGCAGAGAGTTTAGATAAGCTTGATTGATAGGAATCTCACTCCGTTGAGCGATATTATATGTTGAGTCTGGCTAATGAGACTTCAAGTCCCTCGAGTGAGGTTTCTAGCTCCTTGGTGGGACTTTACTCAAACCCCTAAACAAGACTTTAAGTAAAGTCTTTTGGGTCAGACTTCGATCACGTCTCTTGGGCTAGACTTTAAGTTGGATCTAGCTCGATGAAACTCCAAGTTACTCTATTAGAGCATTTAGACAAGTCTGTTTGATGGGACTCTCAGTCCCTCATGCGAGATTATATGTTGATTATGACTTATGAGATTCCAAGTCCCTCAGGTGTATTCGGTCATATGACCCTTAAGGGCATCGAGGATCTTCCTATGGAAGTCAAACATATATGTATTGCTTAAAGATGCGAAAAATATCTCCCAATAGAAGTCCAACATTTTTGTATTACATGGAAAGGAAACAAAGACTATCTCGTGTAAGTCGAGCGTAAATGATTTTGCTTGAAAAGGCGGAAATTATCTTCCTATAGAATTCCAACATGGTTGTTGTTCCGTTAAAACACGTTTGGGTAACCTCTCAGAAGTTAATCCATTGAGGCTGCAACTATTTAGTATATTTGTGTTTCGTATCTTTCTTATATGAGATGTACGCTTGCCTTTTCTTCAAGGGAAGATCCCCCTTTTTATACTCCTGTCTTTGTGACATGCTCTCATTTAAGAGGTGGCTTCTCATATCCCCTCATAAATGACAAAGTCATAATCCCTGTCGGCGTAATCATAAGGCATAACGCCTCACGTAACATTTATGTAACCTTTCAGATCTCTGAAGCAATCAAATCAAGGTGATATATTGGCCACCCGACCTAATGTGTCCTTAATTCCTCTGATTTATACGTCTAGTTCTTCGGGTAAGGACCTCCTTAGAGAGATCCGATCTCACTTGACAACCTTTGTGATGCACATTGATTATCTTGTCCAAAGCCTGATTATGCTACCCAACTTACAGGTCGGCTCAAGGATTTTTAACATGTACATAAGCCCCTGCGATCCCAAGGCCCAATGGGATGAAGTTTTTGGCAAAGAAGAGTGTTAAAATTCTTTAGATGACTTAGGTAGTCGGTCATGTGATGATCCAACAGCCATTTAGAGGATAGCGTGTACCAGTGGATTTTCAAACTCCATGATGGGCGCGAATCATATCGAGCCTTTTCGCTTTACTTCATAATGATAACTTTTTATGGGAAATGTATCATCAACATGACATCCCTTCAACTGCTCTTCTAGTCCTTTAATAGGCTTTTATTTAAAACCTCATTATTTATTCATGTTGCCACTTTCCCGAAAGTTTTCTTTTGGAGTTATGAGTTCTCTTCTTCAACTGCTTACTCTCGCCTTCCTCAATCCCAGGTAACTATATTTTCCCTTTCCTTTGGTCTTGTTTTATTTTCTAATTCATGGTGGTTATACGAGAGCGTGACGATTTGGGGAATGTACCAGTTCCTCAAAATGCCCAAGAGATAAGTGAGTTTTGGGTGTAATGCATAGGTGATTATAAGGATTATTTGGTACGAGCCAAATTTGACCAAATCATTAGGGAGGTTTATGATGACATTTATTCGTCTCTTAGTGATTCTGACTCAAAATTCGACTCACTAGGTTCTGTAGAAGTTCTAATGAAGACAAATGGATTTTATATTGACTCAAAGGTTCTGGGTTATAAGCATAACTTAGTTGGTTGTATTGACATTGAGAATCTTTGCTCTAGCATGAATCTTTCCTCTACTAGAAACGAAGAAGATGTAATTTTGGAAACATGTGAGGAGAGTGAGGGTGTTTTCCTTTATCATCCTAGAGGCGTAGACGAGTAATACTTCTATTTTTACATCGAAGTATTCGAGGATTTCAAGATCCAGATCCACTTCTCTGACCTCAAAGTCGATCTTTTTACCGCTTTAAACATAGCTCCGGTCCAACTACGCCCTAATGTTTAGGGTTTTATCAACCAGATTATGATTTATTCCTTCCCCCGGGGAGTTCTTAATCACTAAAACTCGAGTTGTTATTTTGCGCGTCTTTCAAGAAAGAAATAGACGTTCTAACCTTCTCAACTTAAACAACAATGGTCTCTATAACACCTCATTTCTACACAATGAATAATATAAAATCAGAGTAACAAATTTTCCAACAAACAAATGGAATGCTACACGTTCAGCTAAAACAACAACATTCGATCATCTATAGTTCAGATGCATAACACATAATTTCAGGTGAACCGATAACAACCTATTTAGTCTTTAAAATTAACAACTTTTATTACGACGCGGTGGATTCACAAATTCAACTAAAAATACCATGACATCATGTTCAATTCAAAACAACTTTAAGACAACAAGTTTTTAACTTTAAATAAATATAGCATCTTTCTCTAACATAAAAACACTTGAAAATCTCGCAACATAATAAGAACCAACGATAAAGAAAACATGTGTTTATCCCTCCCGAGTGCTACGTATCAGAGCGAAGACACCAACTCGAACTAATGAAGGTAGACAACTTTCACTCTGGATTTACCTGTATGTTACCCACGTAGAGGCAACATAACAACAAAAGAGGTGAGATATCTAACAATATAATAAGTCGTATGATAAATAAAATATCAGAATAAGACAATGTAAATCACCGCTTCGTAATTTATTTCACATCAAACAATTCCACAATTCACTCAGTAATCACTACCACTCAAGATGCAACATGGAATGCAACTTATCAAAATGCACATGATGTGGTACCAATGGAGCAGAACTCCCAACGTAAAAACGGAGCAAAACTCCCAACATAATAATCTTCCAATTAATAGAGGCATCAACAAGGTATAAGCATTCAACTTCAACGTTGTTCCAATCCAAGCCAACTTAACAGAGCATAAGCCCCCAATATGTCATGTTATGTATGCAACAACAGGGTACAATGCAACAACAACAACGCAACGTCAAATCGACAACAACTTAAATCACAATTCAACACTGGCCATAAGCCGGCAACTTAATAACAATTCAACAAACTCATTCAACATTGGCACTAAACCTACAACTTGGTTTAACAAATCAACACAAGAAAATACAACTAAATTCGTCACAACCTGCAACTTCACAATTTAGCAACAACATTAATACATGCAACAACAATAATAATTACCAACAAACTAACCTTAACAATCCTACACTGAAACAACTTATGTACATACTACTGCTATTTAATTATTTCTACATTTACTACTTAATCAATTAATTCGACTACTTTTTTTTTATTAAAATGTTTTTGTTACCAAAAGCACATGTTGTTATTTAATTTCAATATTTTTCGGTTACTGAGATGATTTCATGCTATAATATTAGTACTTCTAACACTTATTGCTATCAATATATATAAATATATACTGCTATTATATTCTCATGTTAATTTAGCCATCTAATATTTATCTCATGTACCTAATTAATTATGTAATATACTTGTGGTTAATTAACTATAAAATAACAGAAAGAAACAAGCGAAAACAAACAAAATTTTAAGGGATAAAAAAATAAAGCATGCCCCTGTCATAGAGGGTGTCGCTCGGCACCCCTTTCTTTATCCCACATGACGTTCGACACCTTTCTTCTTCCAGTAGTCATAATTTCTTCTTCTGCCATTTTCTTTTCTGTTATACCTCCATAATTTCTCCGGACAATTAACAGACATCAATTTTCACCACACATAATATCAATCAACCATCACAACTTATAATTTCTAAAGACAACATCAATTATACAGGCAACTCATGAGTAATTTCAACACAGCAAACAAATCAATTCTCAACAACAAAACAACCTACAAATGTATAACAATTTTACACTATCCTAATTCCCACATACTACTTATCATACAACCCATTAGAAAATCAGAACCTCACCCTTACCTTGGATTAAAGGTCGCTCTACGGTGTTCCGATCGAATCCTAACTTTTGTGCCTCTTGCTCACTTTTTCCTCTTCTGCAAACTTCTCTCACGATCAAACTTTTCACACCTTTCCAACTAACCTAGTTTTCTCTCTTTTTATTTTAATTTAACCTAATAGTAACATTAGTAACACTAATG
This sequence comes from Vicia sativa, assembly GCA_021764765.1. Lineage (NCBI taxonomy): Eukaryota > Viridiplantae > Streptophyta > Magnoliopsida > Fabales > Fabaceae > Vicia > Vicia sativa. Next base: position 7,312,482 of record CM038794.1, read on the forward strand.
GGCCTAATTCTCACACTCCCGCTTTACTACACACCACCATCAAAACAAGCCCAACAACATTATTCTACTATTATTGTTATTATTATTAATAACCAACTAATACTATTATTAATAGTAATCGACCGACTAATCAATGAAATATCAACTAATTAATCGACTTATCAACAAAACGCAACTAATACTGGCATACCATATATCACAACACAACACAACAAAACTTCAACCAATAAATTCGCAATTTAATTGAAAATACTTAATTAAATAATTAATTAAATACTCGGACGTTACAGTCTCAACATTCCTAACTGACGACACTTTTTATCCACTTCTTTACTAGGAGAAAAGGTTGTCATTTTGTCCTCCAGTAATCCCAAGTTTATCAAAATCTGAACGTCTCTTGTTACAGTAGTGCATCCACGGGAATCCTTTTCGCACATGACACAACTATCATGTCTAAAATCAATCAAACTCATCCCAATGAACTTGGTGTGTATCTATGTCAAATGAGTTGTTATTATGTCAATATCGGAGATCACACGTTCAACTGAACAACTTTCAATCATATTCACCCCTTCATCCATATTTTCTAGTAGAGATGATAAGACCCATATCCAACATATCTTGAATACCTCTTTCCACAATAAAGCAACCGCGAGGATTTATGGAACAAATCCTACAATCAACATAAACATGTGGTCTCAAATAACCAAGTCTACTCAAAGTGGTATACGTCCTTGTCTGATCTCCTCCCATAAAACATACATGGTAGATCTGGTAGTTAGCAGGACATCCATATACCATGTTTACAAAAGCTTCCACATGTCTTGGTAAAGGATTCATTTAGAAATTTGGGTTCACATCTTTGAAAGAAAGGAAACCACTCCTCACTAACTCCTAAACTTCACTCTTCAACGGATAACAGTTTTGAATGCTATTACCAGTTGTGCCTAGGTGGAAAACATAGTGAGCATCAACTTCGTACCATGGTGGAAGATCCTTTGGAATAGCTGGAGATTTTGTTTGAATAAAATTCTTCTCCAAAAGGGAAGGTAATAAATCAACATATGTCATAGGGATGAGATCAAATGTAAATGATCTATACACTTTGTTTTGTTGATTATATTGTTTGGGAGCCTAGTGACGAGGCTATTGAGAATATTGTTGATGTATTGGTTATTGTTGTAGAAACTACTATTCCTGAGCAAATCGAGGATGATATGCTAGAGCTGAGTTAATAATTGGAGTAACAACTGTGATATGTTATGTTGAATAATAATTCCTTCTTCTTGGCCTTCCATGCAAAGCAGCATCGACCTCTTGATCTCATGTGTAAATAATAATTTCGTCCTTAAATTTAGGATCAATCACTGTATGATAACATTAGGGGTAGAAAATCCATTTCAAATATTTCAATCAAAGTAAACAATTATTTTAGAACTTTGAGCTTTTAATGCATATGTCATTTACAAAAATAAAGGTGTTTCAGGTACCAATAAAATGTTGTAAGGGTGTGTTTTGGTACCTGAAATCATAATTCTCAAAAACTGAGTACAAAACGACGAAACTAGCTCAGACTAAATTGAGAAAGCACCATTATTAAAGATGCGCGATAATTTGGAATGACAAAATTAGATAGATTATTTCTCTGAGACAAGCCAACAAAATGATGAAAGTAGGGGTTGGCCAATTTTATATATTTTCTATAATATGGATTTGTTTCTCGTAATAGAAGTAGAGGTTTACCCGAGTGAGTTTAGACAAGTATCGTGTACCATAAGTTATGCCTTAAATTATAATTTATGAGCTTCGTTTGACCATGAAATATAACTTCCTATGTTTTCCCATACTAGGCGAGTGGGAGTGAAGTGGGCGGTACCCCGTTCTTACACATGATGGGATTCTCTCGCCGTTATTACAAAAGAATCGTGCGACCTATACATCTTTTTCTAGAATTTAAAATAAAAGAAAAAATATAAAAAAAGTTAATAAAATATTTACACGAATATTAAAAAGCCCTAACATTCTAAATATTAATAAAAATTTGTGATTTTTAATGATTTATTTTAATAGAAAAAGAAATAAAATTAATTAAGTTAATAATTTAAATGAAAAAAAATGGAGAGAAAAACAAACCACACAACAAACAATACCTGTCGAAGTTCTTCTTCTCTTCCATTATCACTCAAATTATTCTGGAGAATTTCCGGTGACTTCATGAGTTGCGGTAGATCTGAGTGTCGGAGGAATTGCGGTCTCCGCGGCGCCATACGTAGGAGGCTTGGGAGGTTTCCGGTGGGATGGTGAAAGGAGCAGTTTTGCGTGAACCGTGAATCCGGTGTGATCCAAAGGCGTCGGCAACGAAACGAGAACGACAATTCTGGAGTTTTTAGCTTTTTGATTCAGTCTTCAAATATTTTTACGATTTGGAGTTGGGACAAAATTTGAAGTTACTGTATTTTCTATTGAAGTGTAAAGCTATAAATCCAACCACCTTCCTTAATTGATTCACTGAAACACAAAATATTAGAAGCAGAAATATTATATTATAACAATGATAGTGATGATGGTCAACGATTAAGTTTAAAAAAAAACAAGTAATGAAGTGTTTGCCTAATTATTCTTGATGGATGGTGAATTAAGTATGTACATGAAAACAAAAGACTTTTGTGAAAGATTTGTTTAAAGAGAAGCTTTGAAAGTGTGTGAATTGTAAACAAATTAGAGTCAATCTTTTGCTCCACGTGAAAGTTATGAATATACAATGTGTAACCCTAATTTCTACTATCTAATAGTGTTTTTAATTAAAAAAAATAAAAAAATAATACACATAATGAGATTTGAACCTATGACTTCATATTTGTAAGACTTACTTCTTACCAATTGAGCTATATTACTTATTCAAAGTAAAAAGCTAATTGAAAGTATATGGAAACGAGCAAGTATTTGTCATATTTAAAAATACAAATAATTTGAAATAAATTATTATATTTTTAAATAGACCTTGAGAACGAATATTTATAAAAAAAAACCCTGGAATATTAGTGTAATAAACCAAAAGAAATTTAAAATCAGACTTGAAAATAATTGACCGTAGCACCAGGCGGACAAACTTTAGGGTGCAACAGCTGCCCCTGTTTAATCTTCTTAAACTTGAGGCGTTAGATTGGCGCGCACGCCATTCGTGGCCTGAGGGTAAACAAAATACCACAATCTAGACAAAGTTTAAGAAGATTACTCCCTAAACGTTAACATTCGTGGCCTGAGGTCTCCACTGAGTGGGGGATCTCATGTCTCCTTCTTCGAGATTACTCCCTAAACGTTAACATGACTATACCGCCCGTCCTATCTTAAGTTTGCCCGAGTCCAGGTATAAGAACTCAAAAAAAAAGATCATCAAGCACCCCTGAAAACCCAAAAAACAATCTAGACAAACAAGCATACAATATATACAAACAATGAAGTACATATATAAAAATAAACAAAAATAGGGTCAACCCACTTAGAGACGGTCCATCAATAGGTCAAACATCCCCAACAGAGTCGCCACTTTTCTGTAACGGCAAAAACTGCAAGTATAAGCCATTGAATTGACTCAACTCAAAAATTAACAAAAGAGTCGCCACCGCACTTTTATTTTATCCAAAGGACTGGGAAAAAGAGCGAATAAAATTCTTAAAAAAAAGATCATGGATCTGGGACCCGGGGTTGGTTATGCAAAGGGAAGGTGTTAGACACCCAAAGCATCTACGGTACTTTGCAAGAACCTTTTTAAAAATTTGTATATATGCGCTAAAAAAGAGTTTGTACAAAATGGATGGTGGGGGACAAAAGAAATATTTTTTTATAATTTTGGTTTGATATAACTTCCAATGAGTTCCAGGCCTACATACCAACAATGTGCAATGTTGAAATCAAAACCAAGTAGTTCGGCTAAAAAAGACCAAATTTGTGTGTTGGTTGATTTTAAGAAAATGTTAGTTTTGAAAGGCTACAAAGAGCTCAAAAAGTTTGAATGAGGTTAGGTGTTTTTTAGTCTTATGAAAAGAAAAGTCAAAGTATTATTAAATGGATTGAAAGTTTATTAAGAAAACAAGTTTGAAAATGCATGGACCTAAGTCCAAGTTTTTTAAGAAAGCGGTTCAAGTTTTGAAAACAATAATCCTTTGAAAAAGAGATGAGATTTTGAAAATTAAAGAATGGGGAGGAGATGAAGAGGCTAAACCTATGTACAAAAAGTAAAAGGTAAGGGTAAAGAAAGGTTTAACCGGGTGACAAGACTAGTACTTGACATCAAAAGCCAATACTACATCCCATCCTTTATATTATCATATAAGCAACAAATAATCATACAAAAAAAAACCAAACTTCGGATGAGTCAATGCTTTTAGGTGAACTCTTGTCTCAAGAAAAGCAGACGAGCATTTGAAATCTACTCTTAATCGAGTATAACGGAATAACCTGCATACAAAGATAATAACCAGACAAAGACAGAATAACACCAAGAGCAACAGAGATCTCTCAAGCTGAGGTAAAGGTCATAATCCTAAGTTCAAAGATCAAGCCCCAAGCACAAGGATAGTGACCAAGTCCAATTAAAAGTTTTTTATGTTTAGGTTGAATTATTAAGTATTTTTTAAAAGAAAAATAAAGCTCAAGTGCGCAAATTCAAAATAACAAAGAAGTAAAATGCTCAAATGAGCAAAAGGAAAAATGACATGAAAATGTAAATGCTAAAAGTAAAGTGCGTAAATATAAAGAGCATAAAAATAAATGCGGAAAGTAAAAAGCGAAAAAATAAAGAACATAAAAATAAATGTGGAAGGTAAAGAGCGGAAGAATAAAGAACAATTAATAGATGTTAGTGAGGTTAGTAATTAGTCGCAAACAAGGTGACCATCTTGAAACTTACGCATGAAGACTTGCCAAAAGCTTGATAGAATCAACGCGACCACACGACAAGTTTCAATTGTTTGTTTGTCAAGTATATCACCGATTTTGGAATTATCACATCACTTGATCAAAAATGATTGAGAGTTTCAAATGGACAAAGTTAGTGGAAACTTGCCAGAAGCTTGATTAGAAATCAATGCGACCACACGACAAGCCCCACAAGTGTTGAACCAAGATCAAAACTCAAGTCATCTTTTGGGGCTTATGTTTGAACTTTGAAGCTCATGCCACCAATTGATCACTTTTTTCGAATCGGGACAAAAGAAAAATAAGATGGAGCAGATGAAATAAATTTCAAGTTTATTTCGCATCGGATGAATTTAATCGATCTAACTTCGTCAAAATCAATCAACTCTCTTGGTGGATTTGACCAAGAAACCTATCAACACCCAAATTCCATTGATGTTGACGAAATTTATGACTTCAAATTAAATTCAAAAATCCAGCAAAATAAAAATTAAAATAAATAATTAAATTAAATATTGAAATTCGGTTATTTAATTGAATTTTATTGACGAAATACATAAATAGTATTTTTTCAATAAAATATAATTCCAAGAAAATCTCCCAAGATCAATCACATGTCAACAAGTGTTGACAAATTTTTTTTGGAATTTTTCTAAGTCAGAAACTATTTTTAAAATAAAAAGAAAATGATGAAATAAACCAAAAATAACAAAAAAATAGAAAAAACAGAAATAAAAATAAAATGAGGTCACCAATATTTGTCAAATGACCATTGGATCCTTCCCTAATTTTTCATAATTTTTAAATGTCAAAAAGTATTTTAAAACAATTAAAAATGTCAAATAAAAGGGAAAAATCATAAAAAATATCAAATCTGAAAAATAAAATCATGAAAAAATAAAATTCAGAAAGATAATATTTCAAAATATTTTTGTGAATTTTTTCATAATTTTTGGACTAGAAATGAATTTTATATGATTTTTTGAAGTTTAAAACATTTAAAAAATAAAATCCGAAAATAAAATAAAAGCAAAAAAATATGGACCATCTGATCATAGACAAATGTGCTTGATATAGACCCTCCTGATTTTCACACCGGATCAGGAATTAAAATTAAATTTAAAAAATAAAACCAGGTTTAATATAACGCGTTAGATTGAGTCTGACTCACAAAAGTAATTAGATCCAAGGGCTCAGGAAACGCGCGTATGATAAAACGTTATCACAGGATGAGATTCAAAAATATTACATGTCAAGCACCCATTGGTTGAAGACAGACACGTAGGTCGTCTTCAACCTCCGACCATCCTCCATACGTGATCCTCAAACTGTGAAATAAATTCCTCAGACCGGTGTCATTCGCTTCATCTATTCAAGACGATTCTAATGGTACCCTCGCGAAAAATTTATTTCACTTGTACAATGGACAATTTGAAAAAAAAAACAGAAATAATAAAGAGCAGTTGTTTTCAAAAATTCTCAGTCAATTCTCAATGAAAATGCAAATGGTGAAGATCACGAGGATCAGGGAGATGAGGAGAATGTAATGGTGTTTTATTTTGCAAGGTTTGATGGAGATTTCTACCTAAACGAAGTTCACTTTCAGAGCTCTGAAACTGGACTTGGATAGCACGATTCAGGAAGCTTTAAGGGGTAATTCTTGTTCTGTTAGCTTCATTGAGGTTCAAGGAAGAAGAATCAAAGAAAAATATCAAACTGAGACTGGTTTAAACTTGAATTTGAAGTTGCAGAAAATCTGGTTCGTGAGAGAGTTTGGTAGGGGTTTTCTGGCTATCAAAGCTTGTTGAAATGAGTGGAATGTGTCCCTTATTTATAGGAGAAGCAAATGGAATCAAAATGAGGGGTGAATGATGACATTTGAGTGGAAATCGTGCACACCCGTGTTCATGAAGAAAGTGTGACCTTGTGTGCATCAAAACTCAACCATTCCTTGCGTTTTGATGTGCTAATTAATCCTAGGAAGTTATTAATCACAATTAGTCACGAAAATAAGGTCTAATTTGGCTTAAAATTGAGTTACACGCACAAATGCACAAACTGGTGGTGAGCTCAAAACAGGATTTTGCACAAACTTTGAACTGAGGTCAAATCAAATTCTCTCGTGTGTTTTCTGATTTTCCTTGTTATTAGTAGATTCAGAGTCCTTTTTGGGATCTTTTAGTATGCTTTCCGAAGATACACCTGCACCATCAAACAAACTACCCTTTCCGACTTCTTTCGGATATGATTCATCAAAGGAAACATGCATAAACTCTTCAACAATATGTAACCTTTTATTGTATACTCTATAAGCTTTACTAGAATGAGAGTATCCAAGGAAGATACCTTCATCAACTTTTGAGTCAAATTTACCTAGATTTTCCTTTCCATTGTTTAATACAAAACATTTACATCCGAACACACGAAGATGAGAAATATTTGGTTTTCTTCTTTTCAAAAGTTCATAAGGAGTTTTGTTTAGAATAAGACGTATCAGGACCCTATTCAAAATATAACAATCCGTGTTAATGGCATTGTCCCAAAAATATTTTGGAAGATGGTTTTCATTGATCATAGTTCTTCCTAGCTCTTCTAAAACACGATTTTTACGCTCCACAACTCCATTTTGTTGAGGAGTGCGTGGTACGGAAAAATTATGATCAATTATGTGCTTAGCACAAAACTTGTTGAACAAATCATTTTCAAATTCTCCTCCATGATTGCTATGAATAGTAATAATGTTTGCATTTAATTTGTTTTGAAAGATCTTGGCAAACTTTTCGAATGCTGGAAAAGTGGCGCTCTTATTTGCTAAGAAAAGTGTCCAACAAATCTAGAATAGTCGTCAACAATGACAAATCTATAATAATTTCCACCTAGGCTTTTAATTTTAAACGGTCCAAAGAGGTCCATATGGAGAAGTTCAAGAGGTCTCGTTGTGGATACAATATTTTTAGATTTAAACAACATTCTTGTTTGCTTTCCCATTTGGCATGCATCACATAAGTGATCTTTGGAAAATTTTGTTGTGGGTAATCCGACTACTAAATCTTTTGAAACAACTTTATTTAACAAATCAAAGTTTAAGTGATCAAGACGTCTATGCCAAAGCCAAGAGTTTTCATTTAAGGAGATTAGGCATTTGACATCTTTCACGGATACTTCATTCAAGTCTAGAATGTATACATTATTAACCCATAAGCCTTTAAACACATCCTCTTTATTTACATTGTGTTTAATAGTGCAACAATCTTTAGAAAAAGAGACATTATATCCTTTGTCGCACAATTGACTAATGCTAATGAGATTATGTTTAAGACCAACAACTAAAAGGGCGTCAGAGATAGTAGTAGAAGATAGATTACCTACACTACCTTTACCGAGTATTTCTCCCTTGTTATTGTCATCATATGTAACAAATCCTTTCTTCTTAGCCACAAAGTCAAAGAATTGAGATATGTTACCCGTCATATGTCTTGAGCACCCAATATCAAGAAACCATCTTCTCTCGGTAGTCTCAAGACATTCCAACTGCGAATTTAAATAAGGGAAGTAGGTACCCAATTTTTATTGGGTCCTTGTGTGTGATTTGTACATTAGTTTTATTTAGGCAACCATTGGAAAATGCCTTGAGGAACTATAAATCTCCTAAAACGACATTTTCTAATGGTATTCCCCTTTTTGCAACAATATAGGCAAATTAATGTGTTGGAATAATTGCATTTGCTAGATTGATCTCTAATTTCATAAGTGTATTTTTTGTAAGGATTAATCATACTACTTCAGAAGTTTGATCTATCAATAGCATCTGTAATTTTGGGTTGTAGAGCCCTGTCAAGTTTAGCTTTAAGAGTTTTAACTTCTCTTTGCCAAATATGACAAGTTTCACATCCGATCCAATCATGCCAAGACATCTTGTCATCTTTGCTATCATATTTGACCTTCTAAATCATAGAATCCTTAAGAGCTTCAAGTTCCTTTTTGGATTCGGAAACTTTATGCTCAAGGTATGAAAATATTTTTTTATTTGAGGCTAGTCGCTTGAAAGCCTCTCTAGCCTCATGATGTAGAGTCTCAAATGATTAATGTAATTCTAGATGAGACATTTTATCACTATGATCATACTTAGAGTTTCTTACCCTTTTTTAATTTCCTTGATGAGCCATAAGATAAAAGTTGACCATTTATTCTTCATTGCTAGAGTCACTCTTGTTAGATTCTTCATTATCTCCTCCCCATGCAATGTAAGATCTTCTATCTTTGTTAGGTCTTATTTGGAATTTTTTTATTCCTTTGTCTCTTTTGAGAAGGGGATAATCCGGCTTGTAGTGTCCGGGTTTCCCACAATTAAAGCATGATCCCCTTGATTTTGATTTCTTGTCATCATCTTGCTTAGATGTCTTTGATTGTTGCTTATAGTTAACGAGATTTTTGTCCGAGTGTTGCACTTCATTCTTTCGAAGATATTTGTGATATTTTCTAACAAACAGCCCCATGTCTTCACTCGAGCTCTCATCATCATCACTAGACTCACTAACACATGAGTTATTGGTGGAAGACTTTGAGCTTGAAGCCTTTAATGAGATAGACTTCCTTTCTGTATCTTTTTGCTTTTCCTTTCTTTCTTTCTTTCTTTCTTTTCGTGCTTGTTGAGATTTGTGAGCTCTTGCTCATATTCTTGGAGCTTTCTAAATAGTGTTGTGATGTAGAGACGGGCTAGGTCATTTGCTTCTTTGATAGCGGTGACTTTCGATTGTCATTCCCTATTAAGACATCTCAAGACTTTGTTAGTAGCAACTAAATTGGGAGTAACATGATCAAGAGTGTGTAAGCGATTAATAATGTGAGAGAATCTATTTTCCATATCGGCAATGGTTTTACCATGCTTCATGTGAAAGAGATAAAACTCTTGAGTCAAAGTGTTGATTCTAGCAAGTTTCACATCATTTGTGCCTTCATGGGAAATTTGTAGGGCATCCTACATGGCTTTGGATGTGGTGCAATGAGATACTCGAAAGTATTCATCGACACCTAATGCATCTATAAGCATGTTTCTACCATTCCAATCATAGGCATAATTTTTCTTATCATTTTCATCTCATACTGCTTCCGGTTTAGGTATGGTAAAGTTATCTTTGTTGGTCATGGTTATTGCCATGGGACCATTTTCAATAACTTTCCATATCTTTCTATCAACAAATGTGATATGAACACACATACAATCTTTCCAATAGTTATAGTTTTCACCGGTGAAAACCGGAGCTCTCGTATAAGCCCCTTTTGGATCGTTCTCCATTTTCTACAAAGTAATATTGTGAAGCACTAGATAAACCGGAGCTCGTGATATCACTTGTTAGACTATGTGCTCAATCTAGAAGGGGGGTTGAATAGACCAGGTTTTTAAAATTTGCGTGTTTAAAATATTTTTACGGAAGCCTCATGGATTTTCAATCATCTAAACGATCCGCTATTGAGAAGATCGGATATGCAAACCGTTAAGAAAAAGTGAGAAAAATTGTTTTGAATACACTTTATTAATCTTCGTAGCTTTCACCTTGAGTATCAAATACTTCCAATGAGAATAGTAAGAAACAAAGTTTAATCACAATAAGCAATTGTAGGAGAGACAATTTATCAAACACCTTGTAAGCAAAGTTCACAATTGTTGCATTAACTAATTTGTGTTGTTGATAATTGTCATATAACAATCAAACGGAGCGTTACAAATGTATTAGTTAAACCTTGACACAACACCAATTCAGTTTATGCAAGTTTGATAATTTGAAACTAACAAATTTGATCTATCGAATAATGAAAGTAAATGCGAAAAAAGAACACGAGAATTTGTTAAGGCAGTTCCACCTTTCGTCCTCGCGTGGTGTACGTCTTCCATCAACTCTAAAATTTAGAGTTGAGAAGTTCTTCATAAAATTGCAAATTGTAACAAGTGAATAAATAGTTTCCTTTTTACCCAATTCAATTGATGATGATGAACCTATCTTCTTCACAATCCTTCGTTCAAGCCAAACCAAGCTTCGATCTCTTTGAGTACACCTCCGATTAGCGATACTTGAAATCTCTACCAATTTGCTGTAGAATTTCTTTCTCTCGGCTGATATCAATCGAACAAGATCGAACCCTAACTCTTCCTTCAAGATCCTTCGGTTACCGTGAAAAAATCAAGCAAGTCCACTGCTCCTTGATGCTTCACTCGGCCGAATCTTGCAAAGAGAAGATTAGTACAAAGAAATCCCCGCACCGATCAGGATCTAAGAGGATAAAACCCTAACGGTTTTATTCAAGATAGAGCCCACAAAATACAACCCAAATCTGAAGCAATTCTTCAATTCGGACGTTATCAACAATTCTTTGATCTTAAATTCAACCACTTTGATTTTTGGAGAAGTTGAATTTGAAGAAGGAATGTTGAAGATGAAGTGCTCTCTATGTGTATCTTTCACTCTATGCTTGTTAAGAAAAACTCAAATGACAAAAAAAATCTATTTATATGTTATAGTGTAATGAAATGAAAATAAGACAAAGAAAAAGAAAATTAATTAAAAGTAACAACACAAGAGGGATGCGTCGACCGCTCCAGGAGGAGGGTCGCCGCGTAACTTCCAAAGCCAACGCGTTGGGCTGATCATGTTGAATGAGTTGACGTAACCAGGGGAATGCATCGATGCAGCCTTTTTGATTTTAGCTTCCAGACTTCATTTTCTTATGTGTTGACTCAAGGTTCGGCACGTAACTTCCAGTGGGTTACCCTTAAACGTGTGTCGACCGGAAGGTAGTGCGTGTCGACGCATTGGATCCTTTTCTGGTTTCTTTGTTTTTCTTCTGACATCCAACCTTGTAGCACGCGCATACACATCCTGGGGATTTTTCCATCATTAAAACTTGAGCATGCATTTACAGACATCAATTTGATCTCTCTCAAAGATTGGATCACGTAATAGTGAATCTACAATGGCATGGATGTGAAGAATATATTACGAGCTAGATCAACTGTCTTTCTTGCTCAAGTTCAATTATTATCTTAGTTAGTGAATTCTAGCTTTCATCTAGGAATAAAAGTGTTTGTACACCTTATCCTAGACCTCATATCTATGTTTGCAAGATATAACTCGTGGTATAACTCCTTCAGAGATCGTAGAAAGCAGCCATGTAAATAATGATTGTTCTCGTTCTATCCAAGATTTATAACTTTCAGAGATTATGTTAGCAATTTGATCATGCTCAATTTTGAACGTTGGGAGAATTTAAGTATTGACTACCATATTTGGGAGATTGTGTGAGAGTATAACACCTTCTACGTATTGATTTCAAAACAAGAAGTTGTTATCTTGAAGTTTGATGGACCTTTAGTGCAAACGTGTTTGTAGCGCCTGAGAGCACAAGTTCAGTTATAGTGACTTGAGATGTTTCCACTACATGAGGAGATGATTGCACTCCAAGTTAAGTGTTAATTGGTGATTTTTCTAGATCCACCAATGATGTTTCCCTAAAATTCAATAACAGAAAAGGCGTAGTCACAAAACAACCTAAAAACAAATTCTTTGAAGCTTGAACAATTATACACAACTTCTTTGAGACTTAAATCTTCAACAATTGTGATAACGAACACAGTGCTAATGATGATAATGCAGTAGAATTCAGGTCTCTCTTGGACGTATATCATATTATAGATGAGCAATAATTCATTAAAGAGAGAGATGTGTACCAGATATTCCTTCTTTGCATAATGATTCATTGAGCGTTCATAGAGTGGGAGTTTGTCGCTTATATAAATTAGATTATACAAGTTAGTTAAAGCTTGTAACTTAAAACTAGTTACAGACACTAACAACTATAACTAATCTTTAAACCACCTTAACCAACCTCAATAAGCTTATCAACTTGTATGAGTGTTATATCCTCTAATACTACTACCCTCTTTTATCACATGTGTAAGCAAAAAAGAGACACTAAGGGTGCCTTTGATTGGCGAAAGGATAAGTACAAGACAAAATAATACAATATAAATATTTAAAGTATTGAATAATTTTTTATTTTGTCCGATATTTGATGGACAATGAACATGATAAATAAAATATAGTGAAATTTATCGCATTACCCTTTATAAATGTCAACATGAGGATGAGAGAGTACATTTTTGAGAAGAAAATAAAATAGATTTTTCATATTTTGAATAATTTGTATTATGGACAAAAATGTATTTTTGTATTATAAATATGTATTAAGAGAGAGAGAGGGAGAGAGTATTAAAAAATATATGAAAAAGGTAATTTTTCATATTTAAATAACTTGTACTAAATAGTAATAGAAGATGGGAGAGAGAAGAGAAAAATATAAAAGAGTAGTTTGTATTTTAAATAATTTATACTAAAAATACGATGATATTTTTATAAATATTAATAGAGAGATAAAATATATTTTAATAAAAATATAAAAGATATTTTTATATTTTAAATAATTTATTCTAAGGACAAAACGTTGTTTCATAATTTAGTGATGGACAAAAAATTTATTTTTTGTTCATTCTCTAATTATAATTTTTGTCTCGTACATATTTTTTAAATCAAACAAATGATAACTAATGTTGTGTTGTTCAGCACATATTTTTTTACGAGATCAAACGCACTTTAAAATATAACAATTATTATAAATAATAATTAATTAAGTAATTTTAAACTATTTAATCTAACACTTCAATATATCCTATATTTAAATTTAAAACGTTTAATTTGAGTAATTTAATGAATTTTATATCAAATACATAAACAAAGTTTCTTTCAAATTTTGTTGTTTACAATAATGTTTAAAGAGAATATTATTTTTCAGGTACCCTTTCCAATAGTGAGGACCTACTTATGGATAAAAGTTCTCTATTTGAAAGGCTATTGCTAAATCTTAGCCCACCATAGTTGGAAAAATATGGAGTAATGGATGGTTGTTCAACTAGCTTATCACAAGTGGGTTGAAGTTAATGCTTAACATGTTATTGGAGTAACGATAGAAATTTGACATTAATAAAAAAGGTTTGAATTGGGTTTACCTAATGTCTTTAATTCCCACTTTCCCATCATCCCCTTTTTCAACTCTCCGCGTATTCTCACCCTTTAATTATGCCAACATCTAAATCTCTCTCTCTCTCTTCTACCTTTTTTAAACAATCCAAAACTTAAATGCAAGATTTCCTTAACTTATAGGGAATTCCATTATCTCATTTCAACCGAGTCATATTGCTTTTCTTCAAAAGAAACTTTTAAAATTTGGATTGACGTTTCAAACAACATTCAAGACTTTTCAGTCCAAAGAGTATAGATGAATCAATATTTCATTTCAGATCTCTTTGGTAAAACTAGTAAAATTAGTGGGGAATTGATGATTTGTAGCTCATAACTGATAAGTTAATTTGAGTGTTTAATAAATTAATTGTTATATTAGCTGATAAATATGAAATAACGTAAATTATATTTTTAATTAAAAAATTGATAATTTCAATATATTTTTATTAAAATAATAAAAATATAAATGAAAGAAAAAATCACAAGTTAAAAGCTATAAGTTTAAAAACTACTTCAAATAGCTTTTGAGAAACAAATTAAAAACTAATAAAAAAGCTACAATCTAAAAACTAAATAACAGTTATCAAATAATTTTTTTTTTATAAATATGAGTTGAAAAACTAAAAACTAAAAACTCTTGGGTGTCACCAAACACTCCATCATCTATTTTTCTATAGCACTCTCAATCAATCATCATTTTTATTTAATTTTATAACAAAGAGTATTGTAAATTATTATACTTCTAAGTTAGCCTATGCAGTTATACGTAGAAAATATCTAATTTATATTTATTTTTAATAAATATGATAAATAATTATAATTGGAAGAATATAAAAATAAAATATTAAATATAAACAACATTTGTTTCAGTAAGTTTTAATGATTTTGTAGTATAATAGTTTTTTCTATTAAATTTTACAAAGAATTTAAAATGAATCAAATGAAAATTTTATTTAAATAATTTTTTATAAAATGTTATTTTAAAAATATATTATTTTGCTATGATTTTTTTTAATATCAAAATTTCTAAAAATTACTTCAATTTAATCTGTTTTAAGTAATTTCTCATTAAAATTATTCTTTTGATACATCTTTTTGATAAATCATATAATTTTGATTATGTTTTAATCTTTAATAATATATATTTATACTATTAGGTGTCAAAATTCATTTTTTAATTTAAAAAACAGTTTTAAAAAAAATATCAAAGTCATTTTTTAAAATAATATATAAAAAGTTACTTTTTTTAATCTATAACAAACACGTTTTAAATTTTAAAAAAATCATAAACTCATTTATGAGATAAAAGAAAAAAAATATTCCCACAATCAAACGAAATAACATCAAAGCTACTTCCACCATTAGCAAAAATCTATTTAAGATCGTCACCAATGGCTCTTCCTTCAAGTGAATGCTTGTGGATGATATTATCATACAATTAATGTTCGATAATACTTCTAATTTGAATGGATTCAGACTTGAATAAGACTTAAACCGTGAATGAATCATTTTAGAATTTATACAAAACCGACAAAAACTCAATAGTAAGGAAGATAAAATATGGATTTTTGTATGAACATGATATGTTACCGGTGGCGACACTCAGGAATGGGTACATGTAGGATATAAGTGGCATAATACTTGGGACCACTGCACTTGTTCATGTGGTACTTTATCCCTTTTAACTCTTTTGTAGAAATAATTATTTTTAGATATACATAGAAAAAACACATTTTTGTTAAGAACGTACAATGAAAAATTATGAAATTAAAATACTACAATAAATAATATGATTATACAAAATATAATGATAAACTTAACAAATGATCTATTTAGAAACACATATGAAATTAAGTTGAAAAAGGGAAAAATTATGACATTTAAAAATAAGAATTTTGTCTTCAAATAAGGGTAATAATTTGATAGTGATCCGTAACATAAAAATTTAGTTGTGTAAATGACTATGTAATATTATTCAATTTGATAAAAAAATATATTATAATTTTATTGAAGTAAAAAGTAAATTAATTAGTATTTTTAATGATAAAAGTTTTATCAAGAGAGACTATGTATATAGGTTCAATTAAACTTCAAAGTTTAAACAATAACATTATTTTAAATATAAGTAAAATACAATTATCTATATCTGTATCCAATTACAACTATAATAGTATGTAGTTTATCACAGAGATGTGTTCTCTAAATCTGACTTGACCTTGATCAAGATAGAAGGCATGGACATCCGAATGAATTTAAAATTAAAGTGTTAGGTTGATCAAGAGTTATTTACTTCCATTAGAAATAGTGAACAATAATAAAATTTACTTGGACAATGTGACATTATCTGACTTATCCTTAGACTCTCCAGAAGATTCTTCATCTTTTGACTCGAACTCTTCTTCAGAACTTTCAAGTCCTGTCTCTTCTTCAGAACCTTCATGTTATGACTCATCTTCAGAAGCAGAATCTCCTTGAGATTCTAACTCATCTTCTGATTCTTCTTCAAAAGTTTCAAATTCTGACTCTTCTTCACAAACCTTAGATTCTAACTCATCTTCAGAATCTTCTATGTCATTTTCTGACACTTCAGAAGTTTCAACTTCTGATTCTTCTTCAAAAGTTTTAACTTCTGATTCTTCTTCAAAAGTTTCAACTTCTGACTCTTCAATGTCATATTCTGACTCTTCAGAAGTTTCAACTTCTGGTTCTTCTTCAGAAATTTCAACTTTTGACTCTTCAATGTCATATTCTGACTCTTCAGAAGTTTCAACTTCTGACTCTTCTTCACAAACCTTAGATTCTGACTCATCTTCGGAATCTTCTATGTCATTTTCTGACTCTTCAGAAGTTTCAACTTCTAATTCTTCGTCAGAAGTTACAACTTCTGACTCTTTAATGTCATATTCAGACTCTTCAGAAGTTTCAACTTCTGACTCTTCTTCACAAACCTTAGATTCTGACTCATCTTCGGAATCTTCTATGTCATTTTCTAAATCTTCAGAGGGTTTCAACTTCTGATTCTTCTTCAGAAGTTTCAACTTCTGACTCTTCAGAAGTTTCAACTTCTGACTCTTCAATGTCATATTCTGACTCTTCAGAAGTTTCAACTTCTGACTCTTCTTCACAAACCTTAGATTCTGACTCATCTTCGAAATCTTCTATGCCATTTTCTGACTCTTTAGAAGTTTCAACTTCTAATTCTTCTTCAGAAGTTTCAACTTTTGATTCTTCTTCAGAAGTTTCAACTTCTGACTCTTCAATGTCATATTCTGACTCTTCAGAAGTTTCAACTTCTGACTCTTCAATGACATATTCTAACTCTTCAGAAGTTTCAACTTCTGACTCTTCTTCACAAACCTTAGATTCTAACTCATCTTTCAAATCTTCTATGCCATTTTCTGACTCTTTAGAAGTTTCAACTTCTGATTCTTCTTCAGAAGTTTCAACTTCTGATTCTTCTTCAAAAGTTTCAACTTCTAATTCTTCTTCAGAAGTTTCAACTTCTGATTCTTCTTCAGAAGTTTCAACTTCTAACTCTTTAATGAGCAATGTGTATGAAACAAATGTAATGGTTACTGCATAAAATTTTAGAATTTGATTTACTTAAAGATGGTTACTGTTAGGGGTATAGAATGAATGGGACATGAAAAAACCATAATAAATAAAAGTTGCTAACATTTCTGGCATAAATAGAAAAACGGATTATGCATTTAGATAACTTTGTTTGAATTACACAAGGAAAATAGAGTGAATTACATATGGACTTAGTCATTTGTTAGAGCAACCCTCTTAGCAGGAGTGCTACTTGAACTTGCAGTAGGACTTCCAGAATTATTCCTTCCATGGATGGCTGAGCAGAATCAAATCCTCCTTTGCAAACTTTTCACCTTCTTCAGTACTTACGACCCGTCTGTGAGAAAGATCACACTTGTACTATATTCAAACAGTATAAGGGTATTCTAGAGGAGCAAAGATTGTGACATTTTGAATATGTACCTTGCAATAACAACAAACATAACCAAATTAATATCAGATATCTACAAATCCAAACTGCAACACAATGAAATATGAGAAAAATCAAAACCTTAAAATAGAAAAAATCAGGAAAAAAAATCTAAAAAGCAGAAATCAACTTGAAACAGAAGGAAGTGAACATGAACATGAAAAAGATGAAGAAAACAAAAGAGTAAGCAACAATAACAACATTGCATTATTTCCATGCTTTCCTTCCTCGTCTTTATAATTTTTCAGCGACCACCGTCGTCACTCAGCCAACACCTTTAGAAATAGAAAGATCAATAAATTAAACCAAAATACGAAAAAGCTAAATGAGTAAAAATCTGAACTTGAAAGAGAGAGGTGATTTAGGGTTTTGAGTGAAAGATAAAATACAGAGAGAGACATAGTGACATACCCAGAAGCCCTAACAGTTTGCCTCCTCAACGATTAAAATCAAGGATGAGAGAACAATGAATTGGTATATAGATAGTGAGGAGAGTGTGATTTTTGAAGGCAGCGGCGCAGTCTAGGGTTTGGGGAAAGAACAAAGTAGATATGGAGAGAAAAAGAGATAAATGAGAGAGTTTATGTAAATACATGGAGGGTAAACAGAAGTTTCAAAATTGCCCAATGAAATGTTAACACATGTTAGATAGTTGGGATAGGTTTTGTAAAGTATGAGTTGATTTTATTGATTACGAAATTGCCCTTTTCTTAGTGGGGATTAATTTTAATGGAAGAGATTTTTAGAAAGAGTGCTCAATTGGTTATTGATAGCTTCATAGTTGAAGGCTTTTAAAGTGAGTGATACTTTTTATGTGAGATTATTTCCCATGAATTTTTTGTTCATTTACTCACTTGCATATTTTCTGGTCATTTTGAAACATACCTAGTGATATTTATTGTTCTTAATTAGAATACCTTATATTATTCCAAGTTGCTTTTCTGAGAACCCATAATTTTTTTTGGTCTGAAATTTTTTTCACTCTTATAGCTTTGATATTTTTAACTTTTAAAAGCAACAAATTTCAAGATTCATCCGTACAATATCACGATTAGTGACAATCACTTGTGTCATATTTATGTTCTTTCAACAAATTGCAACATATTTTGAGTTCAAGTAGCATTATTCACCTTTTCACATCCCATAAAAGAAAAGTTAGTTGAATTAGGTTGGATATGTCATTAATGTATAAGTGAAACTAACAAATTCAAGCAAAGTTATCTTGTATTTATTGGCCTTGTAATTGGATTAATTAGAAATACAATATAAAATATGTTAAGCAACTTGATGAATTCTAGATGCGCCCAAAACATATTTTGAACACATTTTCCAATGTATTTCTATACACCGCATAATCATCATCACTGAACTATTTCAACAATGGTTCCATTTCAGTTATTGGACCCTTTATAACTTTCTTGTTTATCGCTCGAACATTATAAACTTTCTTAATATTTGTTACATTGTCAAGTATATTTCTTGTCAATGTCATGAGTATGTTTTTGGTTAGAATTATATTAATTGTTATCTCAACAACAATTTTCACCTCATCAACATCTAAATGATAGATAATTATATGAATCGCTAACTTGTGATATAATTCACGGTTATTTACATCACACACCATGTTAATTTTCTAAACATTTGAAGTCAGATAGTACCTATGCAACCTAAACGTACATCCACATTTTTTTGATCGGGTGTATATGTGTTTCAACTTTCTATTTGTTTCTTTATACTTGCCATCTCTTTCACACTCGTTATAACAAATCCTTTTCAGATCCCTAACCATTTCACTCGATAACTACACCAAAACCTAATTTAACATCCTCAACATGGATTTATTCAAACATGCCATCTCAAAATATAAACTTATATTTAGTGATAAATATACCAACATGAAATTCATCAACAACTACTTAAACAACATTGGTTTAGAAATAAGGGTTCATCAAACTCTAGTATATTAGCATTTTGAACCAAATAAAATTTAAGGTACACCATTTTTATAATCAAAAGAACCATCCACTAAAAAACTAAAGGACAAGAACACAATGGGGGACCAAACCAAAACCCCTTAAGAGGAAAATCTAAGCCTTGGGTTACCAAGCTTATCTAGCAAGAAATATTTAAATATATCCTTATGAACATGTTGTAACCGTGAGTACGATCCAAAGTAAAAACCAATGCTAGATAAAGAACTTACATAAGCATTATCTTTTCTAAAGATATGAGAGATCATAAAGTCTATTGAAAGGGTGAGAGCCAAGAAATATAACCATTTTATTTTTATCCTCCAAGGAACCAAATTAGCAGTGAAAATTCCTTAACCACAAGAAGGGAATCAAGTCTAGCCAAAATTTCTTCCACTTTCTTTCCAAAGCTAGCTTTATATTCACCATTGCAACATTCAACTCTGCAAACAAAGCATTCCCCTCTTCCAAAAAGGAAGCAGAACCACCAACATGATTTGTTGCCTAATTTTTAAACACCCCACCATTGAAACACAAATAAGGAACCCCATATCTATTCCATAAATTTTTCATTTGATATATCCCACTGTATACCATATTTATAGACATTTTCCATAAAAGAAACAAAATCAAATAAACAATCACATTGTTCTAGAATGATCCTTCAGAAAATAATTTGAATATCTTTGGAATGACCATTCCAAACAAATTTGACATTATATTAGTGAAAAAATAAAGTAACTACTAATCATGAGATACCACACCTTGGACTACGAGTTAGATACCCTCTTTGATTCCTTAGGTCTTTTCTATTTATACCACAAAGAGGGGAAGCGCATATTGCAATAGCATGCAACCTCTTTAGGTAAGAACTATCACATATACCATTCATTAACAAAGATATTTTTCTATCCAACATATATCTTTTATTGCAACTATCATGTATGACACAAAACCTAAGAGTTATATGGATGCCTAAAAAGAGTTGAATGATGCATGATGCATGATTATGGAACGAGAGATACAAGACCTAGAAAAAAATAACACACAAAACATAGAATAATTACCCAGAAGAAATAAATTGACGAGATATGTCAATGGTTCTTTAAGATTGAACTAAACGCAACTTGATAAATAGACAAGTACACAACATTTTCACAAATAAATAATTTTACTCAAATAGAGGGATACATATTTTGTGAAATATTTTCTCACATAGAAAATATGACAACTCTTTGTTACTTATTGCTTATTGAAATTTGCATTCTTGAAAGGTTAGTGATTGAACCAAATGGATGTAAATAATGTTTATTTTCATGGGGACTGTGAAGAAAAAGTATACGCAGTTGTTTCGTTGTGATACATTATCGCATAACCTTATATTGTTTTCCACTTAGGATAAATCCATGTATGGTATTTTCCAAGATTCTCACCATTGATATGCAAAACTCTAAAAAATTATGCTTAAGTATTTGTCGCGACTTGAAAAATCACAGAGTCTCAAGGGGAACCTTCTCTAGGTCTAGCGTTAAGGTGTGTTTGTCTAAGGTTTATTGCTTTATTTATTCATTCATATATATGAGGGAAAGATATATATATATATATATATATATATATATATATATATATATATATATATATATATACACACACACACACACATATAAGGGTAAAATAGGAAATAAATAGTTTTTAGGTAAAATAGGAAGAAGTCAACATGAATGAGTGTTGTAATGATATGATTAACACAGAAAAGTGTTAAAATGAGTCAACACATACGAATGTTAGAAAAATAAGTCAACACGGACGAGTGTTGAAGAGATAAGGTCAACACACATGAGTGTTAAAAGGATGAGGTCAACACGGATGAGTGTTATATAGATAAGGTCAATAACATGAACAAGATATAATAACTGGGGATGTATGAGGTTGTTCATACTTTGTATGGATACTTACGATTATTGTTTGATGGGGAATACTTGTATGATATACTCATTGGGATGATTAACACTAAGGATATGCTTAGTTAGAAAATTGTTACCAACTTAGCAGGTGATTGATTTTGGATAGAGAATAGTGACTCTCCTGGGAAGTGATTTTGGACTTTTACAGGAAGTCTGGAGTTTTAGTTTATGATATGACATGCATGATTCGTGCAAGTGCAAGTGTTAATGCATGACATGTTTTGAGTCAATGATGCATGTTATATGATATGCGTAAAATGATACATTTGATGTCGATAATGGGTTAGAAATGGAATTTGATGATCTGCCAATGGGGATTGGGCTTGAATGACATAGTGTTGATGACTGTCGGTCTTGAAGAATGAAGTAGAACAACACACGCAACTCGTCTTATGCATGATAAATAAATGAGATTTTTCCACTTTTTTAAATGTATGAAGTATGGTGATTGATACAATGTAATGCATTAAATCTTGGGCTATACCATTGAAGATTGGACCTTGGATGTGTAGGTGTGAGATACCAAGCAAGTTTGGGATTTATGATATGTATATCGAGGTCAGGATCTTGATATGCGCCCGGATGTGTTGGGCTTTATAAGGTGCCAAAGGGTGTTGGGGTTTTAGTAGGTATTGGGTGCAAAGAAAGATTAGGTTTTATGAGAATCAGATTTTTTGAGTGAATTCCAAGTGAGATTGGACTTTTGGTGGTATATTCCAAGTGAGATTATGATTTTTTTACTGTAGGTCATGAGTCCCAATCAAGGTTGGGCTTCTTGTGGGGTAAATTTTAGATGAATGCATTGTTTGATGCTAGAGTGAAGCGACATGATTAATCCATAATGATGATTTAGGAAATGACTTGAATGAATTAATAAAGGGTGCCCCTGTGAAAGGTCGTGGATGGTTAAGGCTTAGATATGTTGCGTATGTAGCAAAGATGATTGTCAAAATAAGGTAGGATGTTATGCCAACGTAATTTCCCAATACTTGTTTCGAACTCAAAGGATTATTGATGTAGGAGAGGGCTTCATTGGGGATCATGAAAGTAGGAGGAGAGCTTGCCCCCATCGTGGCATGTTTTTCCTTAATTTGTTGGGTCTTTGAAGAAATTCATCTTAATGTGATCTTGGAAGTAATTTGGCCATAATATGCATTTGAGATGACTGGTCTTACTATGTTTAACTTTGAAGCACTATGCCCTTGATTGAATGAACGTGGAATAATTGGCGCATTGTGTTCTTGAGGCAGTCTGTCCTATGATGAGACTCGGGGATATTTTTCCTTAATTACTCGGCTCTTGGAATTATATGCCTTGATGAACCATTTTGAACAAGTTTCTGAATATATTAGTAGTCTTCCCTGAGATTTGAGTCTTGAAAGGCATACCCTTGATAATTAAGGCCTTGAGAAGTTGCACAAAAGGGAACCTGAGTCCATCTATACATTTGAGTCTCGAAGGGTCTGTCCCTGATTATCGGGTTCTTGGAGGAGTGTCTTGAGAAGGGAATTAAATCTTAACTTGTTTTGATATTCCCTTGATATGAACTTCCCCCCTAACATCTGAATCTTAAAAAATATGCCCCTGATTAATTGGTGCTTGGAGGTGTGACCCATGTTGACCAAATCTTAGAATGATTTCCCCTAGTCAATAGGGTCTTCATGTGATATGCCCATAAGATCATTAGGAGATTAGATGGTTAGATCTTCTAGAAATGGTTCACCATTGACGGGACTATTGTTGAAATTTCCTTGATGATAAGTATTGATTCACAAATAAAATTGTACCTTTTGAAAAGTAATTATGATGAAATGCTCATCCAAGTTTTGAAATCAATTTTTTAATGGAAAATAGATATGGTGAAATATGTTAAGGAAAACATATATGGCGTACAATGGATGAGTACGGATGAAAGTGTGAAAAACAATATGGTTAGAAATAAATTAACAAACATTCAGAGTCAGTTTAACAAAAATTTGTTGAATATGCTTTCATAGTAAACCTAGCTTCAATTAGGACTTTTGTGGGTTGTAACATGGACTAGTTCACGATTAAAGAAACAAAGGATATAAGGCTCAAATTTTGAAATTTAATCCACCCAATTCTTCTTGATGCTCTTCACTCCTAAGTTAAACTAAGACAACAAATGCATTTAATATGTAAGAGAATTATTGGTAGCTATGATGATGAGTAGAAGCGTTAAAGCGATTCAAGCAAGGATGACACACATTTATGATTTTTGAGGTAGCAGACACGAGCTTCTTTTTCTTTTCTTTCAATCCCTTATTTTTGCATGGTCCGATTCTTTTGAATTTTTCAGTCCACCAAAGATTCCCTAACTTTTGCCTAAGTCAACTTTTTGGAGTTTTTGGGTTTTTCTTTTGACTTAGCAGCCTCTTTTTTTGAAAATAAATCATGATTTTTTTTCTTTTTGCTTTGGAATGGTTGTGACTACAAGGTTGACTTTCGTGATCTTTGTCTTCACTGCTTCCTCGATCTTGGATTATGTGAGGAAGAATATGTGGCGAGTTATATCTTCATTGCTTCGTCAATCTTGGATGATGTATGCTTAAACCTCTTGCTTATATAGACTGGTTCTCTTGAGATTAGAATGTATCACTGCATTTAATTGAAAACCACCCCATCTCTAGTTAAGATTAAAGGATTTTTAGAAAATAGAAAAAACTTCAACTTCTGACTCGAAGGGGTTGACTATGGATTATCTCCTTATTTCTCCAATGTTTGGGAAGTAAAAATGCCTTACATCGTCCTTCAGGTCTTACTATTGAAACCATACATCAACATAATTCAGTTATTTTGTTATTTACAAAAATTTCCCTCAAAGTTTGTTAAAGGTGAAAAATGAAATGAAAAAACGAATAGGTTGAACTTTTTTTTAATTTTTAATTTTCATTTTTTGTATACGGAAAATGATGGAATAATATAGTGAATACAAATAGATTGACTTCAAAGACATGCATTCTTATTTTATTTGAATTATTAATCAAAAAATACAAACTTACAGCAGGTAGAAACTTAGAATTAGAGAAATTACAATTCAGAAATGATAAAAGCGTAATGATCCTAGGGATGAGCTTCTTTGTTGATCCATTGACTTTAAGAGAGATTATTGATGTTCTGGCACTGGTCAAAGTAAGGGGATGACCTTCATATTTTATTTTGCTGGATATACTTATTCTATTGACAAGACTATTGATGTTGTTAATGTAGGGGAATCACCCATGGCAGTGGTATTTGAGATGTTGTGTAGGCCTATGATTGGCATGGTGAATGAGTGCCTTCTCTTGATTTCTTTAGCTTCTTGAGACTTTCTTTGAAGTCATTTACGAGTAACGAGAGACTGCTAGCTGGGTAAAGGTTGGACAAGGGAAAATTGGAAAGAATATGAGTTTTATGCAAATCTATGTATGCGGGTGTATGAAAATGCATGGATATGCAAAAAAAATAAATTTAAGGTATGCTAAACGTTTTTTCACGAAGATGCAATGCAATGCATGCCTAAGGAAACCCAAGTGAATTTAGGGATGACAATTGACAGAATGAAACCCTTATGGGTTTAGGGATAATGATGGAAATGAGAACACCATATATGGACTTAGGGATAGATATGGAAATGAGATACCGTATACGAGCTTAGGGATAGATATAGAAAATAAATACCATATACGGGCTTAGGGATGCTAGCAAACAGAATGAAATGCTTACGGGTATAGGGAAAGGAAAACCTTATTCGGGAGGGCTCCCTACAATAGGTTTGTTCTAAGTTTATACTACTCATCCCTCTCACAAGCTGAGTTCTAAGATTTTTGGTAACATACCTATGGAACGTCGATATTGGCCTAGTGAAAGATGTACCTCATAGGCAAAGTTCAAACTTTTGAATAAGGATCCTAAAAGGTCCCCAGAGTCATGGACCATGTGTGAGCCTTGTCACAACTATGGACTAGCCATAACGAAATCCTTGGGCAGATCGACTCTAGGCAAAGACTTCTGAAAACACTCATTAGGATGTCCCCAACAGAGGCTAGACATGACTCTCTTTAGGGTGTCCCCAGCAAAGTGGCCAACTGTCGCGGTTAGAAAAATACATAGTCTACACCATCTTTTATTTTTCTTAAGGACAAGGGAAATAATAGAAAACACCCTAAAGGAGGGATAAGATGTTCATCGCAATCGAATAAGGGTTCGAGAGTTAGTTAAGTGAGGGGAAGGTGTTAGGCACCCATCACTTCCCTTGTACTAAAGAGGAACCTTCTCTAGGTATAGGGTTAAGGTGAGTTTGTCTGATATTTCTTGATTTATTTCTTCATTCATATATAAAGGGGAAGGATATATACATAAGGGTAAAATGGTAAAAAAGTTACTTTTTAGGTTAGTGGACTCGCCTTGGCCTCTCAATCGTGCGTCTATGTATCTTCATCAAGAAATCAGAGTCCTACGTAGTATCAATTTGAAGCTAAACTCTCATGCTTACAACTTCTCACTTAATCATTACCCTTGCTTAACTTCTACCTAAGACTCACCTAGGTATGAGGCCCTTCTCAAATCCCTTCCAATCACAAATATTGACTGAACAATTCTAAACACTTAATAAATAACCGGAGTCACACTTCAAAGACACATAATCATTTACTATTTAAAAGATTTGGAATGACTGACAGAACTTACAACTCTAAAACACAGTCCTACTCTTTCATCAAGATGATAATTTAGAGGCTCACAATAAACTCACAAACCCTGATAAAACACTTTGTAAGTTCCATTTTATCATTAGGTTAAAGTCCTTCTTTTATAACCTTCAATGAACTAGATTTGGGCTTCACAAAACACAGTTGGATATGACATAGGCGCTGCAGAATTATCTCCTCAAAGATAGGACTTCAATCATTAGTTTCCTAGATTATCTCCATAATTAGAAACTAAAATTACTCCTTGAATCCAGATTGAATCTTTTTAATCTTTAAATTGTGCGCCACCTAGGATAGCATAATATTTTCAAAATATTCTGCATCTTAATATGTCCAACAGTCCAACTGTACAAAATCATGATGTTAAAAAAATTGAATAGGACATCACATTCGACATGTTGCTCCAGATGATGGAACATATTATTCCAACGTGTCTAAGATAAGTTATTTTTAACAAACATAATGCCAATCACAAAAATAGAGAGTTAACAAATGCCATGTTAAAATGTAAAGGATTCATGAAGAGGTGCAAGAAAAGATGTTTAAAAAGTTGCTATTTTTTTTCAAATTTGTAATGAACTTGTTAATTTGGTTTTAACGGATACCCGACTTAAAAAATGCATAATTTTTTTTTGAATTTCAAAATTAAAATACTGCTTCAGACTGGTGCAAATTATGGCGGTTTTTAGTGCTTTTACGACGGGTCAAACTACCCTAATTTACTAAAAACATAATGTTTGAAAAATTGTAAATTTGTAAGTATTTGAACTAACCTTATGCAACATTTATTGATTTATCCAAGTAAATATATTATATTTTAAAGTAATTTAACATGATTCAAACATGAAAAATATTATATTTGAAAGTGATTTAACATGGTTCAAACATGAAAAATAAATTTCAAGTGCATGATAAAAAATATTTTAAGCATTAAGAAATCAATACAATTTTCATTCTTGTACCTATATTATAAAGATCAATCAGGACCACAACCAGATTCATTCTTTTGCCACTTATTTGATTATCACTTTGTCTTCATCAAAACAAAATAGATGGAGAGTCTTGACTTCACAAATAATGCCTTGAATCTCAGTCAATAATAGTGTTTGTAGAAACGCGAGTTAACTCGCAAAAACGTACGAGTTATGTTTTATTATGATGTTTTCGTGTTGTGATCCAGGTGAAATCGTAAATCCCAAACTCAATAAAAACGATCGAGTTGGAACTCAAAAATGTATTTGATTTCTGAAGCGGCACATGGAAAACTGAGGCGGTGGATCTGTTCTTTGTGGGTTTTTTATATAAAAAAACCCTAATTTTCCAAAACGGGTCTGGATCCGGGTCATATTATTTGAAAACATAATCATTGAAAACGGTTGGAGTTCCCAAAATTTTATTGCTATTCCATCGTTCATAAACCTAAAATCTATAGCCTTCATCAATTCTACAGCCTTCCTCGTCAATTGCACCGTTATAATTGACAATCATTATTCACCGTTCTGCTATTTTTCCATGGCTTCAACCTCATCCATACCTCGTGTAACCAACACACAAACCTTACCTCCTGTAACCAACACAACAATTCCAAAGAATGCTCGCGAAAATAAATCTGATCCGGCATGCAAGCATTGTTTTCCTATTCCGAATACAAAAGAGTGGAAATGCAACTATTGTGGAGAAGAGTTTAGTGAAGGAGTTTACCGACTCAAACACCATTTAGTCGGTACTAGTAAGGACGTCTAACCATGTCGAGCCATTCCAAATGAAGTTAAGAAGGGAATAATGATAGTTTTTGTTATTTGCAAAGCAAGCTAATTAAGAAATCAAATTTGTATGACATAGAGAAGTCTAATAGTGTCGGCGAAGCATCCAGCTTTGTCGCAAAAAGAAAAATTGAAGAACAAATTTTGAACACAACAAATATGTTTAAGAAAAGAGGAATAAGAGTAACTTCTCAAGCGACCATCAATAGTATGTGGAAAAAGGAGATGAGGGAAGATGCTTGTAAATCCATTTCTCTAAGTATTTATACCAATGGTATTACATTTAATGTCACTAACAGTGAAGAATGGAATCATATGTTTGAACTTGTTGCTAAATATGGTCCAGGATTTAAACCACCATCCAATTATGAGGTTTGATGGAAATATTTAAATCATAAACTGAGCAAGATCAATGATGATTTAGATGAACATAAGGATGTTTGGAAGAAGTTAGGATGCCCCATAATGACGTACGGGTGGACCTATAGGAGGAGAAGGATTATACTTAATGTTTTGGTGAATAGTCCTAAAGGTACTGCTTTCTTGAAATCTATTGATGCATCAGATATAAGGAAGACTACAACCAAGGTATTGAAGATGATAGATGATGTTGCTGAGGAAGTTGGGGAAGATAATGTGGTCCAAGTTGTTACCGATAATGCAGCGAATGACAAAGCAGTCGAAGATTTGTTGATGCAAAAATAGAAGCAGCTGTATTGGAAACCTTGTGCCGCATATTGTATCGACTTAATGTTAGAGGATTTAGAAAATAAGATCACATTTCACAAAGAGTCGGTATCAAGAGGTAAGAGTATCACAATATTTATTTATGCAAGAACGTGTCTAATTTCATTATTGCATAAATTTACTAAAGATGGTGATCTAATTCGACCTGGTATAACTCACTTTGCCACTTCATATTTAACCTTGGGGTGTTTGTATGAAAATATGGCATCACTAAAAAACATGTTTACATAAAATGAATGGAAGTCAAGTAAAATTGCAAAGAGCAGTGATGGGGTCTTTTTGGAAGGTTTGGTTAATGATAAGAAATTTTGGAAATATGTTTTGTATTGCATAAGGGGTGTTTTCCTCTAACTAAGGTGCTTCACATGGTGGATTGTGATGAGAAACCATCCATGGGTTACATTTATGAAGAGATGGAATGCGAAAAAGAAAGGATTTGATCAAACTTAAAAGGAGTTGGTAACAGGTAACTATCTTATTCCTATCATTTGATTTTTAAATTTACACACGCTTTGTTTCAAATCTAATTCATTTCACCCATTTCATAGCTACAACCTGACACGGAAAATTATTGATGAAATATGGGATAAACAACTACATCGACCATTCCATGGTGCTGGAAATTTTCTTAACCCCGTCTTACATTATGCTCCTGAATACACTATTGCTAATGAGGTTATATAAGGGGTGTATGAATGTTTGAACATGATGGTGTCGGACTTGGAAAAGCGTTATAAGATTGATTACCAACTTGAAAGCTTTAAAGAAAAGCATGGAAAATTTGGTAGTGATTTAACCATGCTCTCACTTAAAACCAAAACACCAACACAATGGTGGGGATCTTATGGAGGTGTGCATCCTGAATTGTAGTGGTTTTCCATATGGGTGTTGAGTTTAACTTACAGTTCATCTGATTGTGAAAGGAATTGGAGTATCTTTGAAAGGGTAATTAAAGTTTTAAGTATACAACTTTTAAGAATCTTGATTATCTTGTTTTAATTTTTTTATTATTCATTTAGGTCCACACAAAAAAAGGAATCGTTTAAAACAAAAAACAATGAATGATATTGTTTTTGTGATGGATAACTCAAAGTTGAAAGAAAAGAAGGAAGGTAGAAAATTGTCTTACAACTTTTATGAAGATATTCCATCCGAATATGAATGGAAAGAGGATAGAGATGATAATGGTCATATAGATGAAGACGTCATGCTTAATGTTGGAGAAAATGTCCCTAGTGGTGGTGTTGGAGGTGATTTAGACATTCCTACTAGTCCTTTTAATGATGATCCAGTTGATGAAGAATTAGAAGAGAATGAAGGTGAAGAATAGAAGGAAATGAAGATGGAGATGGAGATGAGGATGACTATGTTTATATGGAATTTGATGACATTTTAAATGTTTAGAATAGTTGCTTTTAAATTGTTTTCTTTTTGAACTAAGTTTTTCTATATCTTGTTTGAATGTATGATTACCATTGAGAACTTTTGAATTTATGGTTATGACTTTGAACTTATTATTTTTAATTTTAGAGCATATACATGTAATTCTACATATAAAAATATATTTTTCTACTAGTAGTAGAATCTTACATTCCGTGTTACGATCCCCGAGTTACAATTTTTGGATCCTCTACCGGTTTTGAGTAAACTCTTGTTTTTTTAAACATTGGTCAATAAAGCTTATTAGATAAAATAATTTGAATCAAAGCACACACAAACCTAATTGGTGAGGTGTATCCAAGTGAATTTACATCTCTTTGATTGTGCCATGATGCATACCTTGTAACAAATTGTAACAAAAGAAATATTAATGACCTTCTTGTATTGACAAAATCCTCCGATGATATTAACACAAGAAGAAATATATTATTATATAAGCCTTTAGATGATGATGAAACCAATTATCTTGGGTTGAAGCTTAATATATGAAAACCCTAATCCTTAATCTTTGAAGAAGAAAACCTTGCAACTTGACATTGAGAAAAGAATGGCCTCATATCTTGATGAATAAGAGATCCACAATAATCATGAATCAAAACCCTAATTCCAACAGTTCAATGCTCAAAGAAAAGCAATAAAAATCATACTTATTGATATGTATACATCAAAACCAATGTAAAACCTTGAATTGCATGACCACTGATCTTTTAAATCAAGGTGCTTTATTGAATGAATGCATGTAACTGACCTAGTGGAATTATGCATATGATATGAGAAACACAAGTCAGATAAAAGAAAAATCAGGAGGAAAATTTTTGGGGTGCAACACTCTCTTAGGAGAAATCCTCCTTATAATTCTTGTCTATGTTGATGACCAAATAATTCTTGGTAATAACATTGATCAGTGCAACAACTTTTTTCATTTATAAGTCAGTATTTGACCCTTGGACTGGCTAATTTGGGAAACCAATCTCATTTTCCACTTGCTGAGGTTCTAATTGAAAACAAAATAACCTTTATAGGATGATCCAACACGTGAATTGTTAGCACCTAACATGATTCAAACTTGAGATTTTAAGAAGATCACACTCTCGGAACCGAAGCCTTCACCAATATGATCACCTTTTTAAATCATATCTTCATAATTTCTTTCATACGAAATATAAAAGAAATTTCAAAACCATCCTCAAACATTATTTGCCTTGAGGTAAAAAAAGGCTTGTTCCTTTTCCAAATGAAATACATACTTTATTTTTTATTTATAAGTGTGACATGTTGAATTGCAAACCATAAATTTTTAAATTAATAAAAATCATAATTTATTGAATTTGATGGTGAATTGTATTCATACTCATCTCAATATGTGTATCTTGTTAGATGTTTATCTAATATATAACATATTGTAAATAACATACATAATACTACTTATTTCCCATATGTGTTAATTTAGCATATGCAAGAACCTCAACAAAAATATTGGGAAGTTGTAATATGGATAATTTGTTATTTGAAAGCCGTTATACATTTTGGAATATTTTTACCTAAAGAAAAAGACCCCCATCTAGTTGTCTATTGTGATTTAGTCTAGGAATCATGTATTATTACTTGTTGATTGCTCTATGGCTATCTCGTGAAGCTTGGACCAACTTCAATCTCTGGGTAGACAAAGAATTAAAAAAAATGTCTAGACCCTCAAGTGTAGCTGAATAGTATGCAATGGAATATACTACCAACAAGATCATTTTTTTATGCACCCTTATTTCTTTGTTACTATAACTCTTTTATAATATGACGACTATTTATTATGGCAATCATATTTCTTTACACATAAGAGATAACCCAATCTTCCACGAGAAAACAAAGCAGTATATAATGATTGTCATTTTGTTTAGGTATACTTATAGCTACACAACAAACATAGAAATTCACTCAAGCATTACAATG
Source organism: Vicia sativa (assembly GCA_021764765.1). Taxonomy (NCBI): domain Eukaryota; kingdom Viridiplantae; phylum Streptophyta; class Magnoliopsida; order Fabales; family Fabaceae; genus Vicia; species Vicia sativa. Next base: position 7,345,013 of record CM038794.1, read on the forward strand.
AATGTAATTTTACGGTTTACTTGGAAAGTTGAGAGTTAATCACCACCACTCTTTAACTCGAGGATGTGTATTAGAATATAAGATTGATTGTTATCTTTATAACCTTTTTTATATTATCCTAACAACTTTAATTTATGAGTTATTTTAGCATATTAAATTTATGTTAAGAGTTATCTTAGTATAGTTATTCCTACATGGAGATTGTAAGACCCTTCTAAACCTCAAGCATATTCACAATTATTTTAATAAATAAATCAAAGTATATCACCATACAAGAGTGTCACATCTTTCTAAAAACTTCATAATAACACATTCTACTCCGTAAAGCGCGTTATCATGAATAAAATATCTATTTTCTCATTAGTATAAAATTAAATACTTCAATACTTCGCAGCAGAATTCATAACTCAAATGTCTCATAATAAATAATTCGTGAAATATAGTCATGCTTCATAACTCATACTTATAAAATCAAAACAACTCGAGTACCACATAGGGTGACTCAATCATCTTTAAAAAAAACAAAGAACATAAGTTCCAATCATTCGATCCCAACCTCAATGTTACATATCAGAGCAAGACTCTCTTAAACTACGGAAAGAAAATAAACACATCTTAAAGTTGTAATATAAGTTTCCTGAACTAATCTTGATCATCTGCGTGTTACCCACATGGAGGTAACATTCAAATATAAAGGGTGAGTAAAATCATAATTATTATATAAGACATAAGGAATAAACATAAAAAAATATGCACATAAGCAAGACATCACACATCAACAATATCATTATGTTATACTCGCACCTTCACATCCATATCAATACATGAACACATATTATCATACACCATGTATCATCAAACATCACAATAACACACCATAATGCAATGTCACATAGAATGTAATGCAACGTCACAGACTCATGCATGTAGTGTCGAAACTTCACTGATGACTTAGTCATCGTTATCTCTAAATATCCCCACCAGTAGGATCGATTCCCACTTGGAACAGAGCACTTCACTGGTGCACCCAATCCACACTATGGGATTATTGCCTTCACTGGAAAATTGTCCTATCATCATCACTGGACAAAATTCCTAATCACCATCACTGAATTGAAGTCCTAAACCATGTCATGAATACAATGATAAGTAACAACATATTTAATGCGACCACGACTAGTCAACACACATCACCATTCATGATTCATCACAAACATCGTCATATCATCATAGTACTCAACACAACATCATAACATCATTATAGTAATCCACATAACATCATAACATCATATAATCATCATTACAATTAAGCATCATCATAAATAAAGCATCATTGTGATTCAACACGGGAAACCTAACTCTATTCTAACCTAGGTCTCGGGAATATACTTCTTAATTCTCATTTTATCTCACATACTTCAAGTTCATTATGTTAGCTATCCGACACTTCGAACGGTGTCGCAATCTAAACTCTAGAAATAAAGTTATGATTAATTTAAGAAAGTCCAAACATTCAACCAAATCTGCCATCCGTCGCCCAATGACCCATCTCTATCGCCTGGCGACGCACCACTCGCGTCCCATTTCACCCAGTGACTCTAAACGTGATGCACTCTATAAACTAGCTTTCGATCGGCCTCCCTTCGCCCTACCTTTGCTTGGAGAAGCTTTGTCACCCGACGACACATCCCCCATCCCCCGAAGATCTTGTGCAAACATGATTTTCCTCTTGCAAGTTCTGCACTGCACTAGTCCAATTCTTTTTCAATTTCACCATATTAGAGGTCCTAAAACATCATCTAATCAGAGAGTTTCATCATCTATCAACATCTTATGATACTACATCAATAATACATCATTATTCATCACCAATTTATCAAATCCTCATCAAACGACACCAAATTCACATCCACCAAACCTAAGACAATTCTACCATAATCCAACCTTAAATCAAACATAATAACAATGATAAAACTCCCATCACCTTAAATTATAGCAACAAATCAAATTCTTCTTGGCGTTCTTCAAAATCCATTTGTATTCCCGTGCCCTAGCTTGCTCTCTGCTCTTCTCCCAATTCTTTCACGATCGTACCAAAAACAAAATAACTAATCATATTCCTTGTATAACCTTTAGACTCCTAATATCAAATTTCCCATCTTTCCCTCACTTATTCTTCACTATTTACCATCTTACCCTTATTTCCTCTACACCAACAATTATTCTATTTTACTAATAAAAACAACCATTAAACAATAATAGGATGTGTCCATCCTTTCAAAATAGCTTTCTAAGCCCTGCTGTCCAAGGACTTTATGAATGATGCCATATGAGCCTTTCATAGGTCGTAGTTAGTATCATCCAGAATGGGTGGTCTGTTCACAAATATTCCTTCCTTGTCCATAGTACCAGAAAGTATCTTTCCTAGATCCCACCCAAAGATAGATCTGGATGCCTGCTCTGATACCAATTGAAATTCTGGTATTAGATATTAGATGTTGAAGGCATGTCACGACACTAATATCTGTTATATGAACAACTAACAGTGCAGAACTTTAAATACAGAAAACTAAATAGCACAGTGAATTGTTTACCTAGTTCGGTGCTACACACCTACGTATGGAGGCTACCAAGCCAGGGATGAAGTCCACTATTAACAGTATTAATTCAGAGTTAAACTTCCCCGTTTACACCCCTCACTTAATCACTATCTAGTGACCTTTCTACCTAAGAAACCATCTTAGATATGAGAACCTCTGCTCACTTCCCACAGTCACTCGCGGTGACAATCAAAAACACAAATATTGCAGACACTATTCAAAGACACATAATCATCTTTGCTTCAAAGCTTATGATAATTAACAAATTACAACTCAACTAACGTCCTCCTTAAGTATCAATTAATACGAGAGTGGCTCATAATTAACAACTAACAAAACTAACAACCAATAATAGAAATAATACATTTAAGTTCTTCTAGAATGGTTTTTGCGACGGTAAAGCGACAAGCAAAGAGTTGGTATTATTTTTACCGGGTGATATAAACCGATTAGGTTATATCGTGTCCACAGAGATTAGTTATTGATTATTCGTTCGACAATTCAACCGTTAATGAGTTTGGGATTAAATGAGTTGAAAATAAAAGACAAAAAGTAAATGAACAAAAAGTAAAAAGGATAGACAGCTTGTCTGAAACGAATGCATACTACCCGTCACAGACTTAAATCTACCACCCATTTCATACTCCGCCTACGATACTCATCCGTGTCATCACATACCTCTCACAACCTAAGCTAATCTAACCCAAATTGAGAATCCTCCCGAATCACCTCAATATCCATTTTTGGCATACCTCGACAACCAGAAGTCAACTGCGTCACCTCCATACCCATCTCTGGCATACTTCACCAACACAGAGGCATTAAGATTAGAAATTCTATGGTGAATGTCAGCTCTAAACCTATTTCTAGCATTCAGAAACTAACAGATAATTATCCTAGGAAAGAATCTAAGTAGTCTATCTCTAGAAAAGCTCAAATCCCTAACATAGAGTAAAAACCTAAGACAATTACCAACACAGATTCATAAAGAAGACTTTATACAATGCCAAGGGCGACAAATATACATGTGTTCAGAGTAAATATACATACATAACCAACACAATATAGAAATACAAATAGAAGATAGGAGATAAACTACCAATTTACACCGGTTTGTCAACACCTATCGAAGAACAATCCACCTCCAATCATCCGTGAGCAAGACCCTAGTGTTGTTTTCTAAGCTAATCTATCAAAAACTATATGGGTGATGGAATTGGGATCAAGAATCTAACACCCCAAAATCATACACCAAAATGAAATGAGACTAAAAGTATAAAGAAAATCTGGTTACGCAGCTTCGCCCAGCGAACTAAAAGCATTGCCCAACGAATATTCATTTAACTTGGCCCAAATTAAGCCACGTTCTCAGCCTGTACAAATATCTACCTTCGCCCGATGAAATTTAGCTTCGCCTGGCAAAATTCCCTTTTCCTCGCCCAATGCCCAAGCATCGAAATAAGTCAGAACGAAGCTCATCTTCCTCTAACAGGACCGTCGCCCGACGACGCAAGGCCCTCGCCTGGCGAAATTGCCCAGGCAACAACTTTTGTTGCTTTTCTTGTGGCTTTCAACTTCAAGCCTGATTCCTTTATTCGATCAAAAATGCATCTTGGAGATCCATTTGGACTTTATTCTCAATGTCCAATAATACAACAAATACCTACAAAATATATACACAACTAATCAAACGGTACAGTATGTATATAAAACGCAATAAAACGTATTTACAACAAAAAGTTGGGATTATTCAACTAAATATCAACAAAAGAATGGATAAGTGCCACAAAATGTATATACAAAATAACTACATTTTAGCACTTATCAACTCTCCCCAACTTGACACATTGTTTGTCCTCAAACAAAGTCAAGTAAACCTAAAGAAACAAAAGACGATAATCAAATAATCACGAATCAACAAGTTTTTAAAACGGAAAACAAATTTGTGGTTCAAACAAAAACGTACACGACAACATACATACTTACCACCATCCTATAACGACAACATACATACTTACCACCATCCTATAACGACAACATATAAACGAAACAAATCCTAAGTACAAAAATCATACAAAACATTCTAAAACAAAACAAACTCAATCATGAATCACACCTAGAAAAAATTCATCGGTAGATGAAGAACACACAAAGGTGAGGGATAAAAAAACACTCCTCCACAATCTTGCAAACAAAAGACTAAATTATGCATTCATCCAAAAATGTATTGAAAATACAAATGCACGAATCACAAGGGCTTTTCAAGGTTGTAATGTGGCTTGGTTAACAAACAAGTGATAAGTCCTAAAGCTAATCGAAACAAAAACTTACCTAAACCTAAGGGAGTGATCAACTCACAAAGTTCCAAACAATATAATTTCAATCAAAATTATTCTTCATCACAAATTTCACACCAAACACACCTCACTTATTAACATAACATTATTCCTACTCTTTTTGTTTTTATTTTTCTAATCTTTCTTTTTCACTTTTTTTTTCTTTTCTGTTAACCTCATACCAACCACAATATAAGTATATAAACATTTCTCTCCCCAACTTGAATCCAACCAACATTAATGTGTGAATACTCCCTACTTTCTAAGGCAAGGTAAAAATCCATACAACAACATATAGTTAAGGGTTCAAGAAACAAAGAAATCAACATCCATACAAAAAAGGTGAATTGACACTCATAGACAAGCATCAAGTTCAAATAAACATGGATATTGATAAAAGTTAAAAGGGGAAAACATAGGTTCACACACTCACAAGGTGAATTGAATATTTGGCCAAGGTAGTTATGCTCAAAATCAACAAAAATGCCTTGATCCTTTTAATGCAATCATACAATCAATACAAAACAAAAGATTAAGCATAATAAAATCCAGTTAAAACAAGAATGTGGCCTCTAACATATGTGAACAATGGAAAGCTTCCTCACATTTATGGGTAAAAAGGAAACTAAAGTGATTAAATTCATGAGCAAGTAATGCAAAAAGAATGAATGGCATGGTAATTGTACAAATGATAAATTTTCTAAACATGTTATGCTATAGAAAGCGATAAACGAGTATCTGACGTGTACCAACTTTGAAACTATCATTACCATACATCCGCGAGTTAAAACGATTAAATTCGGAAAATCACCTCAAAAGTCTTCAAGTTACCGGAGCAAAATTTGAGTCCAAACAACAAGAAAAGAATTAGAAAAATAAATGTACAATATTTACAATATTTACAACCAACAAAACTTCTCAAGCTAAACACAACAAGCTTGCGGAAATACAACATTTACGTAACGAAACAAAAGCAAATTACGATACGAAAACGTGGTGAAAATGAATTAACAAGTTGAAAAGTGAAGATTTAAAATTAAGAACAGGTCATATTTCAACTTGTTAAAACACAAGCCACACACACATAAACAAACATAAACAAACATGCTTGTTTTACGTCATAAGCTCGATGCCTTTATTGTGCAAGCACTAGTAACCTTCTCTCGTCATGCCATGGTATTGCCACACCGCGTAAACCTAAAGAAAGTGTCCTAACAACCACACAACAAACGTTACGAGTACGAGACAATTCACAATATCGCATGAAAGCTAAGAAAATCACAAATATGTACAAGTATGGAAAGTAAACACAACATGTACAAGTAATAACATACAAGTTCATATACAAAGCCTATACAACATATACAATAATTACAAAACTCAAAAACAACGAAATTATCGCAATACAGAAACAATAAAACCAATCCCCGACAACGACGCCATTTTGTTGCGGCGGTAAAGCGACAAGCAAATAGTTGATATTATTTTTACCGGGTGATATAAACCGGTTAGGTTATATCGTATCGTGTCCACAGAGATTGGTTATTGATTCGTCGTTCGACAATTCTACCGTTAATGAGTTTGGGATTAAATGAGTTGAAAATAAAAGACAAAAAGTAAATGAACAAAAAGTAAAAAGGATAGACAGCTTGTCTGAGACGAATGCGCAATACCCGTCATAGACTTAAATCTACCATCCATTTCATACTCGGCCTACGATACTCGTCCGTGTCATCACATACCTCTCACAACCTAATCTATTTCTAACCCAAATTGAGAATCCTTCCGAATCACCTCAATATCCACTTCTAGCATACCTCGACAACCAGGAGTCAACTACGTCACCTCCATACCCATCTCTGGCATACTTCACCAATGCAGAGGCATTAAGATCAAATATTATATGGTGAATGTCAACTCTAAACCTATTTCTAGCACTCAGAAACTAACAGATAATTATCCTAGGAAAGAATCTAAGCAGTCTATCTCTAGAAAAACTCAAATCCCTAACACAGAGTAAAAACCTAAGACAATTACCAACACAGATTCATAAAGCAGAATTTATACAACGCCAAGGGCGACAAATATACATGTGTTCAGAGTAAATATACACACATAACCAACACAATATAGAAATACAAAGAGAATAGAGTTGATAAACTACCCATTTACACCAGTTTGTCAACACCTATCGAAGAGCAATCCACCTCCAATCATCCGTGAGCAAGACCCTAGTGTTGTTTTCTAAGCTAATCTATCAAAAACTATATGGGTGATGGAATTAGGAGCAAGAATATCACACCCCAAAACCATACACCAAAATGAAATGAAAATGAAAGTATAAAGAAAATCTAGTTACGCAGCTTCGCCCGGCGAACTAAAATCATCGCCCGATGAATAAATTCATTTAACTTGGCCCAAATTAAGCCACGTTCTCAGCCTGTACAAATATCTACCTTTGCCCGGTAAAATTTAGCTTCACCCGGCGTTATTCTCTTTTCCTCGCCCAGCGCCAAGGCAGCGAAACAAGTCAGAACAAAGCTCATCTTCCTCTAACAGGACCGTCGTCGGCGACGCAAGGCCCCCGCCTGGCGAAATTTCCCAGGCAACAACTTTTGTTGCTTTTCTTGTGGCTTCCAACTTCAAGCCTTATTCCTTTATTCGATTAAAAATTCATCTTGGAGCTCCATTTGGACTTTATTCTCAATGCTCCAATAATGCAACAAATACCTACAAAATATATACACAACTAATCAAACGGTACAATATGTACACAAAACGCAATAAAACGTATTTACAACAAAAAGTTAGGATTATTCAACTAAATTTCAACAAAAGAACGGATAAGTGTCACAAAATGTATATACAAAATAACTACATTTTGGCACTTATCAATGGCCAGCCCTTCAAACAGGGTTAGCAGCCTTTAAATAAGGCAGCAACAACTAGGGTTGCTTCACAGTTAGTCTTCACGAGTCCTAAGCTTTCTCCATAGAAGTAGGACAAAAGTTCTCCAAGAATATTGCTGAAGACGTTACATAGCTTCCTTAATTGAAGCATATAAATTAAAACAAAATGACTCATAATGTTTCTGAACTTAAAACCAATTCAGTTCAGTTTCACATGTCAGGAGGACATCTGTTGTGACATCTTCATAAAACTTGATGATGCATTAAACTTCATGGCATTTTCTAAGCAGAATGTTTTACCAAAATTGATGTCAATCTACAAAACTAACAATTCTAATTCCCACTACACTTCCCATAGCAACCCAGCATACATCATGTTCATCATAATACACCTCATTTTCATCAAATCATCAAGAATATACGTCATCACAATGACTCTCATAAAACACCAAAACATCATATATATTCACAACGAGTCATATAATCACGCTAAATTAATTAATTAATTAATTTAGAATTCGGGGTGTTACAAAGACTTACAAGCCATCATCAACCAAATAAAGTATCAACAAATGATAAAGATGGCCTAATCTCAACAAGGGAATTGGTGAATGACTAGATCAATGGGTCATAATAGAAATTAAGGAGGCCATAAGATAAGGATAATGAGACTCATGGAGCCTCATAAGTTATATCCTAAGGATACACTCAATCAAACACGTGATCAAAAGAAGAGTTATAAATGACATGACGAGTAATATTACGATCATTTACTTGTGAGAAAAGTTCTAAATTTCTATAATTTCGTAAGTCCACCTATATAAGAAGGATTAACATCATAATAAATGTACACGCTATCATAAACCTAAAATATTTCTCAATTCCTTAATAAGTCACTAATTTGGGCATTTGAGTGTTTGTTTGTACCACTCCAACTACGTCGGCCAAAACATCAACAAACAATAGCTTTTGGAGCCCATCATCTTATCAAAAATCAATTTTGTCATCAAGATTTATTAGGGATCAAAAACCATAACTTGAATATTCATATTTCTGACCAATACATTAACATAGAATAATCATCTTCAATCTCTCTTTTTAAGGGCTTCTCATACTTTTACATAAATATGCATTCATCGTCCTTCTTGGATTACTAAAATGGGTGTTGTTGGCGAAGTGGTGATGGATTGCAAAGACCTTTGACTCTCATTTCAACATGAATATCAGTTAATTACAATTAAGCGTCCTTTTTGTGATATTACTCTTATGTTACTTGCTAAAAAGTACAACGAGACTGAGAGCCTACTTGCTTAGGATTGTAAGAGACTTTATATACCTATTTTTTGTGAAATAAGTAAATGTTCTTCCTCAATTATGAACTGGGGTATTTATTGATGATCTATGGGATTTGGGCTAGAAAGCAAGAAAGAATTTCCACTATTCCATGATCAAGAACATGGGAGTAGTGGAATACTTATTTCTTCGTTTTACTGATGTTATTTAGATACCCAATAGTCCAAATAATATAAGCGAATGGATCACATACTAGATCTAGCATACAAGCCCAACTTCAAATGACCAAAACGATTAGATCCGACCAAACTCAATCAACATCCGAGTATAACATCGAAACGCTTCACCCATTTTCTCATCACGGACTGCATTTTATGGTCCAATAACATTATATTAGTACATCTTATTAAGGACCTATTTCATCAAAATCATCTATAAATTAGTCTTTAATTTATAAAAAATAAATTAAAAACTTTTATAATCTTAAAATAAAAATTCATAAATCTTATTTTTAAAAACACAAATAAAAAATTTATTTTTTAAAACGGCAACAAACATCCCTAACTCACAGTTGTTAACTATGTTATTTTCAATTTCATTATGGTAAATAAACACAAAATAAATTATGACTTTTTTAAAAAAAAATCTTTAAATTATTGACTACTAAACTTACTTTTCTATAATGCGTAATAAAGTCGCTTTTATTCAAATCATTTTGCCCATTAAATATTATTTTTTATTGTAAAATTATATTAAGTATTATTTCTTTTATAGAAAAAGAATATTCAATATATTTTCCTCTAAATATGAGATTGGCTTCAAGTATAAGTTTAAGTTTTCACATACTTTTCTTAGTTTGTATTTTCGAAGAATCCAGAATTTCACACTAATTGAAAATTGGTAAAATAATATTTTAACTAAAAAGGTAAAACAAAAATGAATTTAGATTCTAGATTATTCAATTTTTTCACATTCATTCATGGTATTATTAGTTAATCAAAGGACTCAAAAAACATAGAATTACATTTTATTTTATGCATAAATATGTTTCTTTAGTCATTACAAAAATATCATAAAATAAGTGTCATTTTCATGATTCATGTAGTAATGATAATCTAAAAATATTAATAAAAATAATTTTATAAAATATAATATTTTATAATAACATCATTAATTTTTTAATTTGGGTTTAAAAACTTTAATTGATAATTATTTTAAAATAAAAAATATTATAATTTATAATTTTTTTACACACAAACTATAGAGAAAAGGGTAAAAAGGTAAATGAGACCAAAAAACCAAAAAGTAAAAACAATAATACAGTAATTAATACCAACACGGTTTCTGCCAACTAGTAGCAACAAGTCAAAGCAACTAATTACACATAAAACACACAACACCAACAAAACAAAACAAAAAAAAAAAAACGAAAATTCGAAGAAAATGTCGTGTAAAACAAGTCCCAAAATTACGGAATTGCACCTCCCACGTATATATATAACCAACACACCACTCTTTATCTTACACAATTCAATTCTTCAAAAAGCTACTTTCATTTTCTCTCTCTGTAAAACTCTCTCTCTCCAGAAATCTTAATGTCTTTCATCTTCTTATAACACAAACCCTTTTGTGTTCTTTTCATTTCTCAGTATTTTCTTTTCTCTCACCAAAACTCATTCATCTGAGAGAAAAGAAAATAGCTTTTTCCTTCGACAAAGATGGGAAAGTGGGTGGAGATTATCGACCAAGGTGCCAGGATTGTTGCGAGGTCTTATTCCAACTGTCCTCAGACTGGGAGGAAGTTTTATCATCCTCCGCCTCATTCTGATATCGGAGATAATCATTCTCATGGAGGAGATGCCGCCGTGAACGGCGGCGGTGGGAAATCTGGGTTTGGGTTTGGGTACGGTGGGAGTGGGTTTGATGTTATTCTTTATTCTGTTTGATTTATGAGAAGTTTTGTTTTCCTTCATTTCTTGATGAGTTTGAAGAAGAATTTTGGGTATTTTTAATTTATTTTTAATATAAATCTGGAAAATTTTATTTATTTAATTAATTTTAATTAATTTATAGTATTGTTTTTATTCAGTGATTCTCTGCGTGTTCTGGTGTTCTTGAGATTCGATGCGTTTATTGGGTTTTGTGAAATGAAATGAATCATGGCGTGTTGTGTGGTTTTTGGAATATAGGGTTTGGAATTTAGTTTTGATTGAGTCAAATTTGAGGTGAAAAGTGAAAACCCTTAGAATGGTTTAATTGAGGCAGAGAATATGCCAAAAAAATATGCGGAGAGTTGAAAAAGGGAGGATGTGAAGATTGGAATTATAAACGTTTGGTAAAGCTAATTCAAAGGTTTTGTATTTAATAAAGCCGGATTTAGTGGTGTTTGAAAATGGGATTTTTTTTTTAATTATATTTTTTGATGCTACTAGGGGGAATGAAGGGGAGAGGTGCAAGAAAGGTGGAGAGGTGGGTGAGGAAGAATTTACCTTCCACTCCTTTAGTTGTACCTACCTCTCACCATTCAATTCAAATAAATAAGAATGATTAAGATTTTAATTCCTTTAACTTGTGGAATGAAATAATGAAATAAGAAATGGAACTTGGATAATTGTAATTTTGTTCTCCATATTATTTATTAATTATTTCAAGAAATTTGGGCAAAGTATTTAGGTTTTTAAACCCATCATTTGCCTTAACAAGGGGATTTCTTACCCTCACACATAGAGTTGAAAAATATATTATGGAATTCCGTAAGTGCTCGTGTGTTATCTAAAATGTATTATGGGACACTTTCTTTTGTTGTTTTTTGTTAGAACATAAGTAAAAATTGGAAACACAATTATGGGATGAAACTGAAATATATTTTTTATTTTTATACAAATAGTAACAACTGGATACGCCAGATGTTGAGTCTGCCCCTCTCCATCTCGGCGTTTCTCCACACGCCATACACGCCAGATGTTGAGTCTGCCCCTCTCCATCTCGGCATTTCTCCACTGCCTTTTATGATGTAGAGTCTCTTGAGCCTTTGCCATTATGACATCTAGAACACCTCTAACATCAGAGACATTAGGAAACAAACAACCATCAATATTTGTTTGTACAATGTCCATGATACGACGACATCTAGGCAACACATCAATGACATGATCACCCCTAGTTGGATATGCAGTTCTGATTTTTGATGTAAACATTGAACAAAATCGAAAATGCATATCTGGTACGACCTACAACTTTACAACTTCGTCAATGGCGAAGCTCACCCACAATTCTAAGAGGCAATTGAAATTAACACAAATAAAATTCAAGAGAGAGAAACTTACAAAAGGAAAAAGGAGGTACTTTCATGAGACACTCTTCTAAAAATGGAATGACCTTCGAAAGTATCTAAGGGGATTAAGAAAATCCTTTTGGTTTATATGATTCTTATATTGTGAGGATGAAAGATTGAGAAACACTTAGTTAAGAATAGATATATTTAGTCTCCAAACCTCTTAACTTAATTTAATGTTTCGTTTTAGTTCCTTAACTAAAAAACGTTACAAGTCAGTTCATTAACTTCACTTTCGTTACTCTATTTGGCCCCTTCCATCAAATTCTGACAAAAAATGTTAAGTTTGGGTGACATAGATGTACAACAAGACTCAAGCTTCAAATGTGACTTTACATTTATACTACAAAATAAGTTTTCCACTTAAGTTGTTCTCAAATTAACGTTGTTCACCTTCTTTCACATAGGGCTTGTTCATATTTCTAAGTAGAAACCCTACTTTATATTACAAATGATGAATTAAATTTGGAACTTGAGCCTTGTTCTACATCGATGTCATAAAACTTAACGCTTTTTGTCAAAATTTGATGGAAAATACCAAATAAGATAGAAAAGTGAGATTAATGTTGGATTAATATAGCAATTCTTAGTGAGTGAGGAAATAGTCCCATATTGGATAGGAATGTGGAGACTTAAGCATATATAAGTGGGAGAACTCACTCACCTATCACCTGAAGGTTTTAGGTGGATAAGTGTTGTGTCTCCCACAAAGGTGTGTTGCTCAAACGAAAAGTCCCGAAATTAAGAATGTTTCTCGCTCGACCCTCCCCCGATTGTTGCGCCAACTAATGGTATCATGAGCCTTTGGTTCGAGAAAGGGACCGACTTGCTTGTATCGAAAGTATCTCCACATGGGCAAGAGTAAGAGTCCCGCATGTAGGTAGAAGTGTCCCGTTGAAGAGAGTCAACGGCGGTACAAGTGTGGGGGGAGCATTGTGGAAGTGTGGGGGGAGCATTGTGGTAGACTCACACTTGAGGGGGAGTGTTGGAATAATATGCAAGTGTGAGTAAGTGCATATATAAATGGGCAAGAGTAAGAGTCCCGCATGTAGGTAGAAGTGTCCAAATGCGTCCAAGAGTGGTGTTCCGTTGCAAGGTGTCAACGACGATACAAGTGGGGTATTATTGTGGACTCACACTTGAGAGGTAGTGCTGGAATAATATAGCAAATGTGAGTAAGTGAGGAAATAGTCCCACATTGGATAGGAATGTGGAAACTTAAACATATATAAGTGGGAGAACTCACTCACCTATTATCTTAACGTTTTAGGTGGACAAGTGGTGTGTCTCTCACAAGAGTGCTTGTTCTTCAACTTTATATCAATGATCCTACTATTAACTCCCTCTAACAATTAAGAGATTAATTTTATAACCTTTTTTAATTAAGATATGAAAGTGGAATATTAAATTAAATTAAAAAATTAAAACATATATTAAATCTAAAAAATAAGGTATTATTTTCTGAATTGATTTTTTTTTTTACAATTCATTTTATAATTCCTACTAACAACTCATAACTAATACAGTATAATATGAATATAATGGATAGTAGATCATATTTATTGTACGGATGAAAACAATTGCATGTACGTGCTTATCAAAATTTCTTTTTTCTTTTTGGATTTTATTAAGGAAAAAGCTAACACATATTTCAAGGGATTAAATTAATAAATTATTTATAAAAATATTTTTGTGGATTCAATATTTAAAATTTTTAAATTATAATATCTTTAACATATTTTAGTTTAACCTTTTTGTTAATACTGCATGACATATTTATTTTATTTGAATTGATTTATTCGGTCACCGCTTTTATTCATTATTCACATCAAATGTCTTAGATTGTTTTGGAGTGTGAATCTTATGGTTTGTCATTAGCTTCTCAGTAATTACTCCCTCAATTCTAAATTATAAGATATTTTAAAGAAAATAAATTTCCTAAATTATAAGTCATTTAAAATTCTAATATAGAATTAATTATTTTTTTCTATTATAATTTCTATTATTTATTTCTCCTTCTTATTGTTGGTGCACAAGAATTAAAGATGATAGGAATAATGAGAGAATAATGAGAGAATGTCGGCTACAAAAGTATGAAAGAAATAAGAATTGTTGTTATAAATGACATCTACCATTAGTCTATTTATACAAGGAGAAAATTGTCGCATAGACCCTAATAAAGTAAACTTAGTGACCAAGATAAAAGATACAAACATAGAAAATACTAAATTACTCCTTCAATACAATCCCTTAATTTATAGTTCTAAATAAAACTAACAACACCAATTCTATCCCTTAAGAGGATAAATTGGTCCGTCTTGATTGTCTTCGTCAGAACATCTGTCAACTGTTTCTGGGTGCTACAGTGCACAACTTCTAATGTTTTATTATGGACTTGGCTTCTCAAAAAATGATACTTAGTCTCAATATGCTTGCTTCACCCGTACAACACAGGATTTCTGACAAGATTGATTGCAGACTTGTTATTAATCATCAATTTCAGAGGATTCTTTACTTTAATATTTAGATCTTGCAATAAGTTCAGAAGCCACATAGCTTGACATGCAACTACAACGCCTGCAATATACTCAGCTTCACACGTTGATAGAGCAACAACAACTTGCTTCTTGGAACTCCAAGAAAAAGGACCTCCCAGAAACTTGAATAAGTATCCAGAAGTACTTCTTCTATCCACTCTATCTCCACACTAATCAAAATCAGAGTAGCTTATCAACTCTGATTCTGCCTTTCTTCCAGAAGGAAATAATATTCCAAACTTCAGAGTTCCCTTGATATACCTCAGAATTCTGACAGTAGTTTGATAATGGGACCACTTAGGTTTACTTATGAACCTACTAACCAATCCAACTACATAGGAAATATCAGGTCTGGTATTACACAAATACCTCAGAGAACCAACCAGCTGTTTGAAGATTGTAGCATCCACATCTTCACCCTCAGAGTCAGAATCCAATTTATGATTGGTTTCTGACGGTGTAACAGCAACCTTACAATTCTCCAACTTGAATTTCTTCAGAAGTTCAAGTTCATACTTCAGCTGATGCAAAATAATATCCTCCTTCGAGTACATAATCTCCATCTCTAGAAAATATACCATATTTCCCAGATCCGTCATCTCAAATTCATTCATCAACACCTTTTTGAACTTGATTATATCTTTTGGAAAGCTCCATGTAAGCAATATTTCATCAACATAAAGACACACCAGAATCATATTGCTTCCAGAATGCTGCACGTAAACTCCGTATTCCATCTCACACTTCTGAAACCCTTGCTTCTTGAAAAATGAATCAATCTCCTAATTCCAAGCTCTGGGCGCTTGCTTCAATCCATATAAAGATTTATGTAACTTGTACATCACCCCTTCCTGATTCTTTTTCACGAAGCTAGGAGGTTGTGACACATATACCTCTTCTTGTAATGGACAGTTCAGAAATGATGACTTCACATCCAAATGCATCAGAGGCCAATTTCTATTTACAGCTAGAGCAATCACTAGTCTGATTGTTTCATGTCTAGCTACAGGTGCAAACACCTCAAAGTAATATATCCCAGGTTTCTGAAGAAAACCTATGGCCACTAGCCTTGCTTTGTGCTTACCAACTAATCCATCTGGCTTAAGCTTCACCTTGAAAACCCTTCTGACACTGATAGCTTTCTTCTTCTTCGGAAGCTTAGTCAACTCCCAAGTTTTGTTTCTTTCTATAGCCTCAAGTTCTTATTTCATGGCATTCAGCTAGACTTTCTTCTTGAGTGCTTCTTCTATACCCAATGGTTCAGAATCTACTAACATGGTGTGATACGGTGAACTGACTTTGTAGGATTTTTGTATCCAAATGTGCGGATAGCAAGAGTCGCCACCGACTTTTATTTTTATCCAATTAAGGGAAGGTAAAAGTAACAGAAAAAGACCTTCGTTAGATTCGAGTTCGGAGAATGGTTATGAAAAGGAAGGTATTAGCACCCTTTCCATCCATGATTTATTCTACGGCTCTTAGTTGCTCTTAGATAACTTTTTAAAATTGCTTTCTGTGTTTGACAAAAATGTTTTGAAAAGGCATTTCGCTTTGACTTTGTAATGACTCATGTAGGAGTGTATGCAAAGTGTTCGGAAATGTTTCGTTTTGAAAAGAGTTTGAACTTTGAAAAAGAGTGTGTGGTGTGAAAAGCATTTGATAGAGCGAGCAACTAAAAGTCTTATTTACCCACTCAGAATTGGTCATTTTGTTGTACTTCTACATTCCTTTAGAATAGCGCTAGCCATACCATTAGTTAGTAGGTAGCTCCATTCGTTGGATGTAAACGGGACATTCGAAGGGACATCGGATGGTCATAGAAGGCAACTTGTAGGAAGTATCCTAGCACATTCGAAGGGACTATCATCATTTTTCGTAGGCGACAATCGAGGGTCAAGATCATGTATTCGGAGGCGACATCGTGGGTCTATGATCTTTGTATCGAAGGGACTATGATGATTTGTTCGGAAGGCAACGATGCTAGAATACCTCTACGTTCGAGGGACATGACCATTTTGACTTCGAAAGGCATCGAGAGAATTACCTAAAGGTGCGTGTGTGAGAGAAGTGTGTCAAATTCAGATATTTTATCTTGAAAGTTAGTGTGAGCTATGTCCAATTATTATCTTGCCATACACGCCTAATTACTAGCAATTGATAAGGGTGCGGAAAAGTAAAATGCGGAATGTAAAGTGCGGAAAGGTAAATCCTACGCTATTACATGGCTTTGGGGCAGATACATAATTTAACTTGCGGAAAATAAAACCCTAAATTAAACTATTACATCCCATGAACAGTTACATTATTGGAAAAATAAAACAGTAAAAGAAACCGTCCGAATCGGAACAACCTGTGAAAGAATGAGAAAAACGAAAAATATGATAAAATCGAAATAAGAGAAAATGTTAGAAAAAATGCAATTTTTAATATGAGAAAATTTATGCATGCTGGAAATAAGATAAATAAGCTATAATAATTTTTTTGGATTTTTTAGAAAAGATTTAATAATTAAAATGCAATTTATAATGATTTAAATGCTAAAATCAAAATAAAATAAATATGCATGCAAAAATTATATTTTTAAATTTTATAAATTAAATAAAGGTTTTTATGAAAATAATGTAAAAAGAAAAAATGTTTTTGGTGATTTTTTAATGCAGAAATAAAATCATGAAAACAATTAAAATAATGGAAAAATATTAGAATATGGAAAATATGAAAAATAGAGTTTTGGAAAAGTGTAAAAAGGGATTGTCTGAACCAGGAATCGAACTGGAGACATCCCTTTCAAACCTTTAATGATATCTTGACCAAGAGCCAAGCGTGCGCACTGTTTGGAAACGGGATAGTTTGAAAATAACACGCGTCGCTCGTCTGTCTCCTCCCGCTCGCGCCATCCAGTCGTCTTCTCCGATTTGAATATTTGAATTTAGCGTCGGTCTTTGTTCGACGCAAGGTTCCTGGCAAACATCAAAAATGCAACACACGCAATATAAATAAAATCCAAGGCCATGGTTCGATTCAGGACATCAATCCGAGTTCAATGGCATAGGTCTCATGGTCCAATTTTTCCTATTTCGTGAAATCCCAAATCGTGTTCAGAAACCCTAGTTATGGTGAAACACGATTCGGTCATAAAATCCAATTGGTTTGCCCAGAAAGCTTGCAAGCTTGATTCTAAACACAGACAAACAATCAAAACAGATTAATAATGCATGAATGTTAGAAATCGAATTTTGAAATTTCAAGAACAAACCGATTTCGGAATTGGCAATTCTGGATGGTTTTGAATGAAGTAAAGGTCTGGATCGATTCAGTGGATGGCAAGGAATGTATTTGGATGCTCAAAACCACTTGAAACAAGCTGAATCAATGACTGCCAGTTGCTTGAAAGTCACGAATTTTTTGAGTTTGAAACTAGGGTTTTGGAGCAATTCCTCTGTCCTTAATCATGTGCTATGCATTGTGTATTTATATTGGATGGAATTGGAGCTGATTTGAGGAAGAAATCATCATTAATCAATGCAAATCAAATTTGATTTTGTACAAAATCAAATTTTCAAATTTTGATTAATTTTCAATCCAATCTTGCCATATCAATCCAATTTTCGAAATTTGCTGGCTTTGTTGAGTTACTTGGATGCCAAGGAAAAGAGAAAAATCAATTTGCAATTAATTTTTGATTTTATACTTTATTTTTGAATTTAATTTGTATTTAAATGAATAAATTCCAAATTAAATAGAAAAATAAAATAAAAATTCGTGGCTTTGGGCTTTGATGTTCCAAATTGTATGAGGAACAAGTTTGGATGAAGAAAAAGTAGGCCCATTTGCAAAGTTTTTGATTTTTAGAAGTATCTCTTTGTGCATTCTTCCAAAATTGCCCAACTTGTAGATGGTGTAACTTGCTCAATTTTCCACATTTTGAGTGTTCTTGGACTTTTTGGAAATCTCTAAGAGTCCTCTAACCAATGTCTTTGGTCTCATCTCAATTGGAGTTACCATGCTCAAAATATCTTCAAAACAAAAAGTTGACTTTTTGTTGACTTTGAAAATGACCTGTAATGTTTTGAGCTATACCTCTCAAATGAAGCATTTTTTGGACATTCTTGTGAGACATGAAGTTGTAGAGAATTGAATTTCCTTCAAAACAAGAGGTGGTGGAAAATTTCGAGAAAGTATGAGAAAGTTATGATCATCAAAGTTCATTGACTTTTCATCTAGAAACCCTAATTTAGAAAGTTTGACTTTGGGCAAATCTTGAGTTTTCTTGATGAATCATGATCAACCCTTGATCAAATGATGAATGTAACTTCACAATGAGGATGTTGACCAAAAATCGAAGTTTTGATGTATGTTGACCACGATTGACTTTTGTCCAATACACTCGATTTTCAACCATCTGAGCAATTGTCTGAGGAAACTTGACTTGTGAGGCTTGAAACTTGACATGGAGAATCTTTGAAGCATATGAGGAGGCATGAAGACCATTGGAGATGTTGGAAATCCATCTTGACTTGAGAGATACTGAACCCTAGTTTGGGTTGATTGTCTAGGAGAGAGTTTGTCTGATCAACTCTTGAGGAATCCTTGAGTAGGGATGTATGAAATATCTTTGAGAAGATGGAGGGCAAATTTTGGGGTATGACACATGGCACACTGATTGACTTTTCCTTCTGAGTCAACTTTAGTGTCTTGCAACATGTCAAAATATACAAACCTTCTAGGTATAGTTCTGATTCTTTGTGGTCTCTGAACTTGTTCTGAATATTCTCCAGAACTTGAACAACATTAGCTTCTGGACCTTGTCCAGAAACCCTATCTTCAGAATAACCACCTTCAAAAACATGACCATCTTCAGAAGCTTATCCTCTAGAACCTACAGCTTCAGAGTTTTCCCTTCCAGAAGTATGATCACTACTAGATTCTGGATTATCGTCAGAATCTTGATCAGAATCAGATTTATCATCATCTTTAAAGTCTTCAGAATCATCTTCTGAATCTGACTCTTTTTCATAACTTTTAACTTCTGACTCATTTTCAGAAGTTATCTCTACATCAAAAATGGATTGAGACTTTCTCCAATCCCAAGCTTATGACTCTTTCACAATAACGTCTCTGCTGACCTCAACTTTGTTTGTTTCTGGGCAATAGAGCTTGTATGCACCTGTACTGTGGTACCCCACCAGTAACATCACTTTGCTTCAATCATCCAACTTCTTCCTTCTAGCTTCTAGAACGTATTTGTAACACACAGAACCAAAAACCTTCAGATGAATAACATTTTGCTTCTCTCCAGTCCAATTCTCTAAAGGAACAATCTCATTCAGCTTATGCGTTGGACACCTATTGAGCACATATGCTGCAGTAGCAACAACTTCTCCCCATAAGTTGTGAGGAAGCTTTTTCTCTTTTAGCATAATTCTCGTCATATCAAGCAAAGTTCATTTTCTTCGTTCAACAAGACCATTGTGTTGAGGAGTATAAGGATCAGTAACCCCATGCTCAATTCCATTCTCATCACAAAACTTCTGGAATTCTGTAGAGTTATACTCACCTCCACCATTTTTTCTGAGAATCTTTAACTTCTAACCACTTTGATTCTCATCCTTCACCTTGAACTTTTGGAATTCTGTAAACACCTCATTCTTAAACTTGATGAGTGTAACCCACGTCATTCTTATGAACTCATCCGCAAAAGACACAAAATACCTATTTCCTCCAAGTGAAGGTTCTGGAAATGGTCCACACACGTCAAAATATACTACTCCCATAGCATGTTTTTCTATTGGGGTTACTTCTGATACAAATGGCAATATGGGTTGCTTGTCTTTCATGCATACCTCACATGACTTCTCATGCTTCACAATCTTCGGAATACCACATACGAGATTCTTAGAACTTAGATGCCCTAAGCTTCTATAGTTCAGATGCCCCAATCTCTTGTGCCACAACTTACTATCTCCTTTAGAGCCTTGTGCACTAAGACACTCTATTTCAGCAGTTTCTACATTCACCTTGAATGTTCTGTTGCTTCCCTGTTCAGATTGCATAATCAACTTCTGATTAGAATCATACAACTTCAAGAGATTATTGTTCATAACAACTGAGAAATCATTCTCAATAAGCTGACCCACACTCATCAGATTGCTTTTGATTCCAGGAACATACCAAACATCCTTGATCAAAATATTCTTCCCATTCTTCACTTTAACTTTGACATTTACCATACCTTCTGCATTAAGGTACTTATCATCAACGCATCTGATCTTTTCCCTCCTTCTGGAGTCAAAATATATCAGCTATTGTTTGTTTCCAGTCAAGTGATTTGAACAACCAGTGTCCATATACCACCAATCTGTCAAACATCTTCCATCAGACCTAAAAGCCATCAATAACACAGGTTCATTATCTGAATATCCTTTGGCTATATTTGCTTCTTTTGATTTCCTCCCCTTGTTTGACCAACAATCTCTAACAAAATGGCCAAACTGCTTACAACAGTAACATTGAACTTTCTTCTTGTCAGACTTTTCTTCTCCCTTCCGATGTTTCTTCTCATCAGAACTTTCTGACTTCTGGAATATATCACCACGTTTATTCTTGGCATCTGACCAAGAATTCTTCTGGTCCTTCTTGACAAAAGAAGCTTTCAGAGCCTGCTCAACTTCCCTTTCAGAAGTTCTTTTAGTCAGACGCAACTCATGCGATTCTAGACTACTTTGCAGCTCTTTTATTCTCATAGTATCCAGATCTTTAGAATGTTTAATTGCTACAACAATGTAATCAAATTAAGGAGTAAGTGACCTCAATACCTTCTCTATGATTACCTGTTCAAAAAGAGTTTCTCCACAAGCCTTCATCTCATTAGTGATCGGAATCACTCTAGAGACATACTCTAAAACCTTCTCATTGTTCTTCGTGTTGATATTCTCATATTGCTTTCTCAAGGACATAAGCTTTACCTTCTTCACTGATGCGTCTCCACCGTAACATCTGATTAGTGTGTTCCACGCCTTCTTTGACGTCATTGAATCAACAATTTTCTCAAACACGTTCACATCCACACACAGATGGATGAAAAACAACACATTTTGATCTTTCTTCCTCTTGTTTCTTTGTGCATCTCTCACTTCTTTCATCGCATCTTCTGCAATCGGAATATACCCATCAATAACAAGCTCAAGAACATCTTGAGCCCCAAATAACATGCGCATCTGAATCATCCATCTGTTCCAGTTCTTGCCATCAAAAACTGGAAGTTTGGTACTCATATTGCTATTTCCGTTCATCTTCAAACTTGTACAGTACACTTAGATCTTCACTCACACAGTGTTTCCCAACCCCACAAAATCAAAAAATGTGATTTTTCACAATTTTGTTCAAAGATTCAACACGAATCCAGAAACAAAATCAATCACACAACACAAACTCACGTTCACTCGTGTTTTCCTGTGCTTCTGACCAGAGCTCTAGATACCAATTTGTTGGTGCACAATGTCATACCCCAAAATTTGCCCTCCATCTTCTCAAGACATTCCATACATCCATACTCAAGGATTCCTCAAGAGTTGATCAGACAAACTCTCTCCTAGGCAATCAACCCAAACTAGGGTTTGGTACTTCTCAGATCAAGATGGACTTCCAACATCTCCAATGGCCATCATGCTTCCTCATATGCTTCAAAGATTCTCCATGTCAAGTTTCAAGCCTTACAAGTCAAGATTGCTCAGACAATTGCTCAGGTGGTTGAAAATCAGTTGTATTGGACAAAAAGTCAACTGTGGTCAACATACAGTCAAAACTTCGATTTTGGTCAACATCCTCATTTTGAAGTTACATTCATCATTTGATCAAGGGTTGATCATGATTCACCAAGAAAACTCAAGATTTGCACAAAAGTCAAACTTTCCAAATTAGGGTTTCTAGGTGAAAAGTCAATTGAACTTTGACTGGTCATAACTTTCTCATACTTTCTCAGAAATTTTCCCACCAAAGCTCATTTTGAATGAAATTCAATTCTCTACAACTTCATGTCTCACAAGAATGTCCAAAAAATGCTTCATTTGAGAGGTATAGCTCAAAACATTACAGGTCATTTTCAAGGTCAACAAAAAGTCAACTTTTTGTTTTGAAGATATATTGAGCATGGTAACTCCAATTGAGATGAGACCAAATACATTATTTAGAGGACTCTTAGAGATTTCCAAAAAGTCCAAGAACACTCAAAAATATGGAAAATTGAGCAAGATACACTATTCAGAAGTTGGGCAATTTTGGACAATTGCACAAAAGGACATTTTGGTCAAAATGCAAAATTTTCCAAATGGGCCTATAATCTTTTGATCCAAACTTGTTCATGACATTATTCTTGACCCATAAATGCTTGGCCATGGTTATTTTCTATTTTTATGATTTATCTTTTAATTTTATAACATTTAATTCAAAAATAAATTATGTAAAATATGAAAATTAAGTATTTTTTCAAATGGATTGGATTTATATCCTACTTGAGGTCCAAGGAAGCCCATATTTCATACCAAATTCGTGCAAGCCATGGCATTGATGAGAAAATCAAATTTTCTTCAATATTTGATTTTATTTTTAAAGAAAATATTTGCACATTGATGGAGCAATCTTTTTTCCACTCTTTTGCCATCCAATTTTCCTCTATAAATACTCAGCATTACAGCCAGCAATAAGAACGAAACCCTAGCTCAAGCCAAACCCTTATTTTGACAAAAATTTTCAAGAAACTTGAGAAAATCGAATTCAAAAATCCAGCCACTTTCAGTCCAAACAAACCATTCCATCGTCCTCAGAGGGTAGGTTTGAGTAAGAATGCATCATTACCATTGATTAAATCATCCAGAATCGATGCATATACATACATACATATTCAACTTTTTTTGATTTTTGCATTTGATTATTCTGCTTGTGTTAATTGTTTCTAATGGTTTGAATGTGTTCATGAGGTTCCCCTGGATTGATCTGGGCAATCGTTCTTGGTTTTGAACGTTAGAAATACGATTTGCCATTTTTAGGGTTCCTAAACGGAGAAGCTTCGAACCGGCCTGTACAGGCCGATTCAGTCAAAAATAACACCACCAATGGATTCAGGAGGTCCGATTTAGGTGGACAAGGCCTTTCTTTTCTGTTTATTTCGCGTGTTTTGCAGGATCCAAGAACCTCCTTGCCGGAGAAGACGACCGGAGCTAGGGCTCCGGCGTCGTGGACTTTCTTTGACCGGCGTGTGCATGCGTGGCGAAAACAAGCAATCTGATTCGTCCATCCAGTCAACCGGGGTCCACGCGTGCTGACTTTGATTTTTCAAACATCCATGTCGCGTCATCATTTATATGTTATTGTCTTCAGCTTTCTAAACATCAAACGCCACTTGTCCCAGTGGTTAAGACGCTTCCTGTTGGTAGATGCCTTCCAATGTCACGAGTTCGATCCTTCCCAGCGCCGGTTTTGAGTTTCTTTTTCCAAACTTTGCACTTTTCATATTTTCTATTTTATTTTCTATTTCATATTTTGCATTATTTTAATTTCTTTTCACAATTTTATTTCTGCATTTAAAAATTACCAAAAATATTTATTCTTTTTGCATTCATATTCTGAAAATCTTTATTTAATTTAATAAATTAAAAAATATAATTTTTGCATGCATATTTATTTTATTTATAATTTAGCATTTAAATCATTGTAAATTAGTTTTTAATTACTAAATTGCATCTAAAAAATCCCAAAAAATTATTTTAGCATATTTATATTATTCCCAGCATGTATTAATTTTCTCATATTAAAATTTGCATTTTTCTAACGTTTTTTCTCTTGTTCGATTCATACTGCATTTTCCGATTTCCTCTTCTTATGCAGGTTGATCTGATTCAGACGATTTTCTCTTTATCTTTTTATCATATTATTTTCCAATAATGTAACTGCTCATGGGATGTAATAGTTTAACTTAGGATTTTTATTTTCCGCAAGTTTAAATTATGTATCTGCCCCAAAGCCATGTAATAGCGTAGGACATTTACATTTCCGCTTTTACATTCCGCATTTTAATTTCCGCACCCTATAAACTGCTAGTAATTAGGCGTGTATGACAAGATAAAATTGAACATAGCTCACTAACTTGCAAGATAAAATATCTAAATTTGACACACTTCTTTCACACATGCACCCCTTAGGGTAATTCTCTCTCGATGCCTTTCGATTCAAATGGTCATGTCCCTCGAACGTAGAGGTATTCTAGCACCGTTGCCTTCCAAACAAATCATCATAGTCCCTTCGATACAAAGATCATAAGACCCACGATGTCGCCTCCGAATACATGATCTTGACCCTCGATTGTCGCCTACGAAAAATGAAGATAGTCCCTTCGAATGTGCTAGGATACCTCCTACAAGTTGCCTTCTATGACCATCCGATGTCCCTTCGAATGTCCCTTCTACATCCAACGAATGGAGCTACCTACCAACTAATGGTATGGATAGCGCTATTCTAAAGGAACGTAAAATAACACGAAAACGACCAATTCTGAGTAGGTAATAAAGACTTTTAGTTGCTTGCTCTATCAAAATACTTTTCACACCTCACACTTTTTTCAAAGTTCAAACTCTTTTCAAAACGAAACATTTCCGAACACTTTGTATACATTCCTACATGAATCATTACAAAGTCAAAGCGAAATTCTTTTTCAAAACATTCTTTTCAAACACACAGAAAGCACAATTTTAAAAAGTGATCTAGAGCAACTAAGAGCCCGTAGATAACTACGGATGAAAAGGGGTGCTAATACCTTCCCTCTTCATAACCATTCTCCGTACTCGAATCTAACGAAGGTCTTTTTCTGTACTTTTACCTTCCCTTAATTGGATAAAAATAAAAGTCGGTGGCGACTCTTGCTATCCGCACATTTGGATACAAAAATCCTACAAAGTCAGTTCACCGTATTACACACAAGAATTAAAAATGATAGGAATAATGAGAGAACGGCAGTTACAAAAGTATGAAAGAAATAAGGATTGTTGTTATAAATGACATATACCACTAATCTATTTATACAAGGAGAAAATTGCCACATAGAACATAATAAAGTAAACTTAGTGACCAAGATAAAAGGTACAAACATAAAAAATACTAAATTATCCATTCAATACTTATTTACTCTTAATTTTTCTTTCCTCTATAATTAATAAAAGACAATAGTATAAAATCATACATATTTCCTCTTTTTTATACGATAATAATTATTTTTGTTAATACACGTGAAATGTTGAAAAAAATTTATAATTAGGATTGGAGGAAATAATATACTCATAAAAATCTTATCAATATGCTAGAGTTTTCAATATTTGTTGGATTTTTGTTATTATGACTACATAAAATAAGGTAGAGTGCAAACTCTTCTTAACCTTTACTCATATTTTGATATCTGCATGGTTTTCGTTTTATTAAATCAGAATTATTATTTTGTTTTTTGATAAATAAATCCGAATATATTAGTGTTTTTATCACTTTACAACATAAAAGAAGATTTCAAAAAGATATCCTAATATATGGTCAAAGAAAAAAGTATGATATCCTATAATTGCACGATTTGCATGTTTATACACCACCGTCACCGATCTCTTTCTTTTTCATCATCAATAATTTTTTGGTTTACTTGCTATTTGGCATGGAGTCAAAGTGATTGAAGTTGACACTAACGGTGGAGTTTGTTCTTGCAAACTTTGAAGCGGTAGAGTGTAGATGGAATAGCTTCAACTTGTTGTGTTTATTCGTTGGTTGTGGACCAAATTTTTTTGAGTTTGAATAATACTCTTAAAAGTTTTATATTTAAATGCGTTTACAAGTATAATGACGTTATGCTAAAAGTCAAGTATAGGTACAAAATGCAAATGACAACTTACAAGTTGATTATGTCAATGAGGTAAAAGAATAATAAATTCAAATGTTAGGAGTCGGTTAAAAGTTTTTGGTTTACAATTTAAAAAATAAATTTTAAAATAAAATAGTTTTATGTAAAATTATAGTAAAGTTTTTTATAAAATTCATAATTAAATCGAAAAAATATTTAAGAACACTTTAATTTAAAGTTATGGTAAGACATCTCTTTCACTTTAATTTTATATCTTAAACTCAAATTCAATTTTAGATACAAACTATTCATTTAATTTAAAAGATTATTCTCTACCGTTATAAAAAATAATATTTGATTAAAAAATTGAAATATGGAGTGTTTTGTTGTTATTTGGTAGTGTATATGTTAGGATGTTGGATAGGCCCAAACGAATTATTAACAAACCCAAGTGGCAGCAAGACCTTGTGATGTAACTTTGAGCCTTATTATTATTTATTTATTTTTCCTTCAAGTGGGTTTACAACTCAGATTCTTTATTTGAGTATTTTAGGCCCATTTCAAGGGTTGTATTTAAAGGCTTATGCCACACTATTATGGTATGAGAAAAATATTATGTCTTAAGTTTCTTTTATGCGTTTTATGTTTGTCTCTCTTGTAACCCTAATCTCTTGGTAGTAGTAGAACCCACCATCATTGGTGCTTTCATTTACCTTCTCGATGCCTCCTAAACTCTCCAACCCCATACCCAATGATCTTGATGAAACCCTCACCACTACAAACCAACGTATCAAAGATCTCATCTCTACACATGAGAACCTTGAATCCTCCATGGAAGCCAACAACCAAGTTGTCGCTGCCCAAATGGGCCAGCTCCATGAAAACCACAACAATCTCCAAACCGAAATGGCCAATAATTTCGCTGCCCTAACGGAGCTTATGACAAGACAGTTCGCATCCATGGCAGCCGATACTGTAACCGGATCTGCACCATCTCCAACACCGAGTGCAGGTACATCTTCTACACCGAGACCTACCTCGGATACTACAACCAGATCTACACCAGGTATGGCAACATTACCCTTTTCTACATCTTTCACAAACCTTGGCTCTACCCTAACTTCTACCCAACTTCACGCGCCCCCACCACCGCAACCACCAATTTTTACCTGCGCCATATCTACTATACACTCCACAAACTCTGCATTTCACAATCTTCTCCATCGGCTAACCCATCAATCTCAACAAAACTTTCCACACCCTTTTACGCTACAGTTTACACAACCCATATCCACCATCCCACAATCCCAAACTACCTATTCCATACCTCAACTCAGCAACCCGCCACCACCACCATCTTTCCCCCCTTTCCTTATACCCAACCACAATCTCCATACCCATATTACCATCAACAAACACCGCAAGCCAACACATCCCCTGCACAGTACAGGATTCCCAAAATTGAACTTGGCACATTTGACGATACCGATGTGCTTGAATGGCTTTTTCAAGCGGAATAATTTTTTGTCTTTTATAATATTCCTTTTGAGAACTGTCTCCCCATGGTTGCATTTTATATGAAAGGAGATACACTTAGGTGGTATAAATGGATGTTTCAAAGCAATGAGTTATCTGATTGACAAGCCTTTTCAAGGGCATTAGAATTACGTTTTGGGCCCTCAACCTATGAAAACCATCAGACCCAATTATTTAAATTACGGCAGCATGGCTCAGTTGCGGAATATCAAACCAACTTTGAGAAACTAGGCAACAGGGTGATTGGCTTGCCACCTGAAGCGATTCTTAATTGCTTCATTTCTGGCCTTATACCGGAAATTCAAAATGAGTTAGTTGTTCAATGTCCACAATCAATTTCACATGTTGTGGGCCTTGCAAAATTAATAGAGGCCAAGATCAAAGATTCCAAATCAAAATTCAAAAGCCCAAATTAATAGAGGCCTTGACCATTATGGACGGTGGTTTCCACCTTCTTCTCCGATGAAGGGTTTTCTAAAACCTGCATTAATCCATCAAAAAATGAAAATAGATAGTCCAGGTCGAATAATTAGGATTCTACGACTTCGATGGTGGTATTATCTTAGCTTGAAACTACTTGTAAATAGAAATACGAAGCTTAATAGTTTTATGCCCTAACTATGGCAAATCACGATTTGGCCATGAAAAGCTTGTAACGATGGCCCAGGCCTTCTCTAATAAACCTAGGGAAACGATTAGCATGGTTAGTTTAGATCAAAACATCATAAAAACTGAAATACGAATTTAAGAAAAAACATGTAATTGGAGCTTCATGATGCAGGAAATTCAGGATGTTTTGGTCATGGATTTTGATCCATACTTACCCTATGTTACCTCAGGAGCACGATGGGGTGCTTGGAATTGCTTGAGGACGGATGGAACTAGGGTTTCAATGGTGCAAATTTCTCTTGAGAATTTGAACAATAACCCTAGTTTTTCTGGCTGCCAAACTCGTCCTCTTTGATGTCTGAATGTGCTATGTATATATAGGGGCAGAGGTTATGTCAAGACTTGAATGAATAATATATCAACTTGAATGCAAAATATTTGATTGAAAAATCAAATGTAATGTTTCAAAAATTGGCCAATATCCATGCAATTATTCCTTCTATGCTCCTTGCCAGCTTGCAACGTATTTCTTGGACCTCAAGATGTCTAAAGAACAAAGCCCACACGCCTTGGCCTATTGTTTTGCATTTTATTTTATTTTATTTAAAATTGAATTTTAATGGAATAATTCAAAAATAAATTAAATAAATGGTGCAAGGGCGTGTAACTGGACTTAGAGGTCATGGGTCATCTTAGAAATAAGTTTAGATTATAAAAACTTAGGCCCATTTGGAAAATATTTGCATTTGCTAAGTATTTCTCTTCATGCACCTCCTTAAAAATGTCAGACTTGCACAACTTGTATCTTGCTTAATTTTCAATATTCTTAAGTGTTCTTGGACTTTTTAGAAAGCTCAAGATGTCCTCTAAACACTCCTTTTGGTTTCAGCTTCATTGAAGTTTCCATATTCATGTAAACTTCTTGGGAAAAATATGACTTTTTGTTGACTTTTAGAAGGACCTATAATGTCTTGATCCATAACTCTAAAATGAAGTATTTTTGGCCAAAGCTTGTGAGACATGAAGTCGTAGAGAATTGAATTCCCTTCAAAATGATCTTTGGTAGAAAAATTTCTGATAAAGTATGTGAAAGTTATACCTGGTCAAAGTTCTTATGACTTTTGGTTAAAAAACCCTAACTTGGAAACTTTGACTTTTGATCAAATCCTGAGTTTTCTTGATGATTCATGGTTAACCCTTGATCATATGATGAATATGACTTCAAAATATTGATGTTGATAAAAAAATAATGAAGTTTGACTGTATGTTGACCACAATTGACTTTTTGTCCAATACAACTGATTTTCAACCATCTGAGCACTTGACTGAGCAAATTTGAGCTATGAGGCTTGAAACTTGACACGATGATCCCTTGAGACCTATGAGGAGGTATGATAACCACTTGAGGTATTAGAACTTTATTTTGTCTTGAGAGAAGAAAAACCCTAGTTGTGGGTTGATTGCTTAGGAGAGGGTTCATCTGGTCAACCCTTGAGAAATTCTTGAGTATGGAGATGTGGATTGTCTTGAGAAATAGGAGGGAAAATTTTGGGGTATAACAGTTTCCCCTGTTCAATCTTCTTGTACCTGAAGGGTTAGATTGGTATGCTTTCCTTTCGTAACCTGGAGGTAGAAGATGATTGAACACTCGAGTACACCTGAAAATTTGCACTTGTTGTGTATGGAATGAGATTATCAGTTGACGATGCGCTGGAATGGCTTATAGATGCCATTTGTAGAATTGTATGCTGGAGAGTGAGTCGTACGTTAGACTCCGTGTTTGTCTTTGAATGAAGATAACTGGTATGTCTTGATTTTAACCATATATGCAACATTATGAAGGTGGAGAGATTTCGGCGTGTAGTCAGAGATGGGCTTAAAGATGCCATATAGAGAGATGATATGATAAGAATCAGAATAAACCTTCGTCTTGGCTAGTTCTGAAATGAATAATTTGTCAAGATGTAGATAACTTCCCCGTCTTGTTTTGGGTATTAATCTGTATCTTGCTGTCTGTTGATAACTCGCATAGTTGTTCAGATAGCTTTCCCGTCTTGTTTCAGGTATTAATCTTTTGACCTTCCACCTGGAAAATAACTTTCACTTGCTGGGAAATTTAGCTTGAAAGGATATGGTTAACTATATGCAGATTATGATGCATGTGAGATAATGACAATGCTCATGAAGGAGATATGCACATGTTATAATTTTTTTTACGAACAATGTATGAACGTAGATGTCGTGGTATTTCAAAACATATCCATCTTGAAGAAGATAGGAATGTTCTGCTGAGGATCTTTGATTTCTTCTTGGGGATGTAGTTGTTGGAGACCCTGACTGGGGAATAAGAGAGACGTGAATTCCTCTGATGCGCTATCTGACCAAGTTTCAAGTCTGGATATTCCTGCTGTCGGGGAATGATAATCATTGGGAGATACTCCACTGGGGATGAATATCTTGCGTATAAACCTTGTTGGGGAATGACGTGATACTGAGTAACCTATTATTGCTCAGAGACTGACATTATAAGTTGATTGATGATTGGTTACTACTCGGGGACCAATGTAACTTGATAACTTGAGAAGGTAGATAATTTTGATAGGATCACTGCTCAGGGACCAACGTGATGATGTAGATAGGATCACTGCTCGGGGACTGACGCGATGAAGTTGGTAGGATCGCTGCTCAGGGACTGCCGTGATGAAGTTGATAGGATCACTGCTCGGGGACTGGCGTGATGAAGTTGATAGGATCACTGCTCGGGGAATGACGTGATGAATTTGATAGGATCACTGCTCGGGGACTCATGTGACGATGTTGATAAGATCACTGCTCGTGGACTAACGTGATGATATTGATAGGATCACTGCTCGGGGACTCACGTGATGATGTTGATAGGATCACTGCTCGGGGACTAACATGATGATGTTGATAGGATCACTGCTCGGGGACTAACGTGATGATGTTGATAGGATCACTGCTCGGGGACTAACGTGATGGTGTTGATAGGATCACTGCTCGGGGACTCACGTGATGATGTTGATAAGATCACTGCTCGGGGACTGACGTGATAAAGTTTATGTAGATGTTGCTGATTAGAGTAGTAGATTTGTTGGAGAGATTCGTTTCTGTCAGGGGAGCGAGGGCTCTGTGGGGATGTGTTGGTATTTGAATCATTATCCGGACTACTAGAGCCTGTAATAACTGATATTTCTTGTTGTCAGCAGGAAGTGACTTGACTGATATTTACCATTTGAACTTGAAGCTGATAACAATGTGGTCTGTAAGTAGGTGATCTTGACATGACATAGTCAGATACTTTAATCCCTAACTTTTGCCTAGACCCCTCTTTCAGGTTTTTCAGTCTACCGGGATACCCTTTTTTGCCCAAGCCGCCTTTGTAGGTTTTCGACTTGTCGGGTGTACAATTTTTGTATATATGTCCTTAACTTTTGCTCGATCCCTTTTTGGTTCTTCGGGATGCCCTTAGTTTTTCCTAGGCCACTCAACCTAGCGAGTCTCGTTTATGGATAACATTTTTTGACTATGTCCGTTTTCACATAGTGCGGGAAATCTTCGCTGTCCATGGTGGTGAGTGTTGTAGCACTGACGTAAAACACTTACTTAACCATACATGGCCCTTTGTATGTGGGAGCTTATCTGCCCTTGGGATCAATATCCTCGTGTACTTGACGCTTGAAGTTATTGGTGAACCGCTGGACTTAGAAATTCTGATAGTCTTGACCTTCTCATGTAATTTTCTGAGGAATGTTATGGGAGAATGATACTGACACCATCTGATACTACTGGCACAGACGAGTAAATCAATGGCTTTTGCTGAAACTTGTGATCAGTGTAACATGCCCCAAGTGATTCAGATGTAAGCTCTGCCCCTGGCTATTTAGCACTTTTGAGAGATTCTCTGAATCTTGACCTGATTGCCCATGATGAGTTGGATGATAGCATGTCATGCCCTTTGATTGGAAAGGCTTGTTACCAGAGGTGTCTTTATCCGTAGTAATTTTGTCCATTGGGAGGACCTTTATTCATTGAATATTTGTCATGCGAAATCCTTTGTTGTCAAACATTTAGCCATATGCAAACAGTGGTATTAAAATGCAAAGCTTATGTCTGTCTTGAAGTTTGTAAAAATGTATTTTTTAGTAAAACAAAATTTGTAAGAATATGATATCAACTCAGGATTTATAGTAAACCTTACAGGAGTCAGGATACCTTTTTGTAATAGTATGCTTTCAAACTAACCATGCTTTAGTTAGGACTTTTAAAGGTTATAACGTGACCTGGTTCACAGTTTAAGAAACAAAGGATAATGGCTCGAAATTTATTTGTACCCAACCCAATCATCGTGATGTTCTCAAGTCTTATACTCAGTTAATTATGCATCTTTAAGTTCCAATAGATTTTGGAATTGCAACACTGATATTTGGTGATGGTTCAGAACCCGAGAGTTTATTTGAAAAGGTCGTCATTATTTTTGTAACATTTTTCTTTTTTAGAGGATTTTTAGTGACCTATTTTTAATTTTATTATCCCTAACTTTTGCCTGAACTGTTTATTTCGAGATTATAGTAAGCGGGATGTCTCATTTTTTTCTTAAGTCTCCTTCATAGGTTTTTTGACTTAGACACCTTTTCTTTTGATAGATATTGACTGCCTGACTTAATGATTACAGGGAACCATCACCGGTTTTCCACTTAGAAGGATATCTTCGACATTACTCGTCGTGATTGACTGCACATTTAAATTAACTGGGAAACTATCATGCCCCAGGTTATGATTAAGGATTTCAATTTGTGTAAAAAAAGAAAATTTCTACTTCTTAAGCTCAAAGGGGTTGACTAGGGATTAACTTCCTTATATCTCCACTGTCAAAATTAGTGTCAAAGATAACAATCTTGTAATGGTAATGTATGTTTTAACACCCCCTTCTATTTACCCGCGTTTTATAATAATAATCAGAGTATTTAATCATAACCAAGAAGGCGTCACAATTTTTAAAACATTAAGATTTCCAAAACTTGTGTCATGCTTTCACTGAAGAAGACTTATCAAATAATTAATGCAGATTATGTTTTGAAATGTAACATAACCAAAACCTCTGAATACAACATTCACAGTATTCCAGAATAATAAACGAAATCCTGAATCAAAACATTAAAGAATTCCAGGGTAATAAGTCAACATAATTCAAAGTCATTCAAAAAGATATCCATTAAAGGATTCAAACAACCGTTCCCAGTGTTACATCTACGAGCACGACAACGACACGCGGACTAACGGTGACTCAATACTAGAGCTATCCTCACCAACTCAAGCTAATCACTTGGATCGAAATGTTGAGTAAGGGTGAGATCTCAATTCAATATAACATGCATTATCGTTTTAGAATACAATAGAATAAAAGATACATTAATCCATTAATCAAGCACAAGTCATAATCAATTCACAACACAGCTCACACAATGAACATGTACATAATTCAAACAATGGAAATTGCAACACTGGAATCCATCCTAGCATGTTACAATCCCATATGCAATGCGACTCTATGCATGTGGTACCAAACGTGAACCGAGTTCACACACACCTCCGTTTACATGTGGATAGCGGTGTAAATTCATGATTCGCCCATAGCTATTGGGTCAAGAATCCAGCCTCACTACCTCAATCTCCGGGTAAGTCTATTGGCTCAATCAATTCACTTCCGCACAATGGGAATGAACCAAATCAATAAATGTATATGCATGCATCATAAAAGCATGCCATCATCATTTCACATATCATGATATTAATACAAATCACATCATGTCAATTCACCGGTGCATCTCATTCAATCAAAATGAATATCATATATATAAATAACGTAAGCACCAATACCTCATCGATAACTCGTACCATACATAATAGTTTACCATTATCCTTAACTACTCATTCTTTTCAAAAGTCGGGGAGCGACCATTTTAAAAATAATTTAGCAAAATAATATTTTCTCTTTTCAAAAGGTAGTATTCGAAATTTAGAAAATAACGAAAACAGCACTCGAATCGAGTTACGGTTTGGAAAATATGAATTTTCAAAGTTTTGGAAAAATTGAAAAAAATGAACATGGAACCGGTTCCTACCGAGCGGAACCGGTTCACGGAAGTTAAAATAACACGCCCTGATTTTGAATGGGGAACCGGTTCCGTCATATGGAACCGGTTCCCGAGTGTAAAAGTCCCGCATTTAACACTGAACTCGGTTCCTCCCACAGGAACCGGTTCCCGACCTCCGACATTTTTATCACTTTTGACATTATGTATCCTTTATCACTTCCAAACTTACTAATACGATTTGGTATATTAGGAACACAATTTCATCATCATTCCACACCATTTTAACATCCAACAACATGGTTTATTCATCCTTATTGTTCATTCGACACACTAGATGATCCTAATCCCAAACACCGACACAAAATAGGGTTTTCAATCTATAACCTATGAACATCACAATTCAAATTATCTAACATACCCAATTATCCCTATGATTTCCAAAACCCATAAGGCATATTAATTGATCAAAATCACCCCTTACCTCGCGATGATTCTTCGATTCTCTTAATGTCGGCTTTCCTCTCTTTTCCTCTTCTCTCCAATTCCACGTGAAAACAGTTTTCTCCAAAAACCCTATTCTTTCTTTCTTTTCCCTTTTTATATTCCTTTTAATGTTCCTTTAATTATTCCAATAAAATAAAATAATTAAAACTTAATACTTAGTAGAGTGATTTACTCTCTTACACCCACCGTTTACTCTGCACACCTCAACACATTTCCTCATTTAATGACCCAATTAATCCAAATAAAATAATACTTAGGACTTCATTTAATTAAATAATTAAATCCTCACTTAATAAATATTTAAATTAAATCGGGTGTCACAACTCTCCCCACTAAAGAGTTTTCGTCCTCGAAAACATACCTTGACAAAAGTTCGGGATACGAGTCCTTCATCGACTCTCAATTCCCAAGTTACATTTCCTTCCTGGTCCTCCCAAGCTACTCTTACAGTGCTATCTCTTTACCTCGCAATTGCTTCACTTTCCGATCCTCGATTCCGAGCGCTTGATCAAGTTATCCCTTTGAACATCATCTACTTGAATCTCATGAGATGGATCCATGATGTACCTCCTCCGAGATACATGGAAAACATCATGCAAATTAGCAAGTGACGGTAAAGCAATCGATAAGCAACTTTCCCAACTCTTTTGGTAATCAAACGGACCAATAAAGCGGAGTCAACTTCTTTGACAAGGCTCGACCAATACCCGTCATCGGAGTAACTCTCATGAACACATGGTCTCCTTCATCAAACTCAAGGTCTTTCCTCCTCTTATCATGATAACTTTTCGACGACTGAAGTTCTCATCTTCTCTGAATCATCTTAATCCTTTCAAGTTTGTTGAACAATCTCGGTCCAATCACGACTTTCTTGATTCATACCAACACAACGGTGTCCGACATCTCCTACCATACAATGCCTCAAACGGAGCCATACCGATGCTCGAATGAAAACTATTGTTGTAGGTAAACTCTATCAACGGCAAATAGCTATCCCAAGCTCCACCTTTATCTAACACACAAGCTCTCAACAAATCTTCTAACGATCGATCGTCCTCTCCGTCGACCATCCGTCGTGGATGATATGCGAACTCAATCGCAACTTAGTACCTAGAGCCTCGCAATCCTGTCCGAACTTAGAAGTAAACCTCGGATCTCTATCCGACACAATGCTAGACGGAATACCATGCAAACTTACAACCTTTTCGACATACAACCGCCAACCTCTCCATCGGATAATCCATTCTTATCGAATGAAGTGGCGGACTTTGTCAATCGGTCAACAATAACCCAAATAGAATCACTTCTTCGTCGTCCTCGGCAAACCCGACACGAAATCCATTGAAATTCCATCCCATTTCCATTCGGAACAAACAACGGTTCCACCGATCCCGACGGTTTCGATGTTCAATCTTTGATTTCGACAAACCAAACATGCATACACAAACTCGGCGATTTCCTTTTCATTCCACCACCAAAATAATTTCTTCAAATCATGGTACATCTTAGTAGCACCGGGATGAATACTCAATCCACTACGATGTCCTTCCTCTAAGATACTCTTTTCGATCTCAAGAACATCCAACACATACTCTATCACCAAATCTCATAACACCATTCTCGTCAATTCGGAATTCACCTCCTTGACCTTGGTCAATCAATGTCAGCTTGTCCACTAACCCAACATCAGACTTCTGTCCATTTCGAATCTCTTCCAAAATACCACTAGTCAGCTTCAACATGCCCAACTTCACACTATTCTGAGTAGTTTCACAAACCAAACCCAAGTCTCTGAATTGTTCCACCAATTCCAATTCACGAACCATTAACATCGACATATGCAAAGACTTCCTGCTCAATGCATCTGCTACCACGTTTGCCTTACCAGGATGGTAATTCAAACCAAAATCATAATCCTTGAGAAACTCTAACCATCTTCTCTTCCTCATATTCAACTCTTTCTGATCAAAGAGATACTTGGCTCTTATGATCCCTGAACACTTCAAACCGTGAACCATACGGATAATGCCTCCACAATTTCAACACAAACACAATACCAACTCTAAATCATGAGTCGGATAATTCCTTTCATGAGTCTTTAACTGTCTTGATGCATAAGCCACAACCTGCTTATCTTGCATCAAAACACCTCCTAAACCCATCAAAGACGCATCACAATACACCACGAAGGATTCTTCCGGATTCGGCAAGATTAAAATCGGAGCACTAGTCAATCTCCTCTTCAATTCTTGGAATCCTTTTCACAATCTATATCCCAAACAAATGCTTGACCTTTTCTTGTCAACTTAGTCAGCAGTAATGCTAACTTAGAAAATCCCTCAATGAATTTCTGTAATAACCCGGACAAGAAAGCTACGAATCTCAAGCATTCTTGGCGCTTCGAGATCGGCCTACTTTGTAGGATCAACAGCAATACCATTCTTGGAAATCACATGACCAAGAAAACTCACTTCGCTTAACCAAAACTCACATTTAGACAACTTCGCATAAAGTTTCTTTTCTTTCAACAATTCCAATACAATTCTCAGATGCTTTGCATGTTCCTCATCATCCTTTGAATAGATCAGAATGTCGTCAATAAACACCACCACAAACTTGTCAAGATACGGATGAAATATCCTCGTTCTGAATGCAGTCTTCTGAATATCTCCCGCCTTAACACGAATCTGATGATATCCAGATCTCAGATCAATTTTGCTAAATACACAAGCTCCAACCAACTGATCCATCAAATCATCAATCCTCGGCAATGGATACCGATTCTTGATGGTCACTTTATTCAGTTGCCTGTAGTCAACACACAATCTCATTGTACCTTCCTTCTTAACCAACAGCACCCCACGGTGAAACACTAGGCGAATAAATTTCTTCTCAAGCAACTCCTCTCGCTTCTTCGACAACTCGGATGCCGACATGTGATAAGGCGCCATCGACACGGACTAGTTCCGTGAATTAAATCTATAGCAAACTCTCTCTCGTGTGGTAACTCATTCACATCCTCAAAACACCTGAAATTCATTAACAACTGAAGTTCACCACTCTTAGCCTTTACTTTTACTTCCGTCAAGAATATAACATAAACACCCACCATCTCTAATTTGAATTCATCGCTTAATCGACATAGTCTCGTCTTCCACTTTAACTTCTTCAGAAATAAGTCTTCTCAAAACAATTGATATGAACACGGTGAAGACCAACTTCATTCAAGGATAATATCAAGTTGTTCTAATGGTAGGCACACTAAATCCATACCGAACCCTTTATCAAAAATAACAATAGGGCAATTCCTACAAACATACGAAGTAGTCACTGACCCCGACGCAGGAGTGTCAATAACCATACTTCCATCCAAACTAGAAATTTCCAAATTCAATCTCTTAGCACAATCCAAAGAAATAAAAGAATGTGTCGCTCCAGTATCAATAATTGCTATTAAAGGTATGCCATTAATAAAACAAGTACCTTTAATCAACCGATCATCAGGCTTAACATCTGATCCTGACAAAGCGAACACCTTCCCACCAGCTTGCTCTTTCTTTGGTTTATTACACTGCGGACGAGTGTGTCCTTCTTCACCACAGTTGTAACATGTTATCTTTTCGGATCTACAATCAACTAAATGACCAAACCTTCCAGTTGTTGCACTTCCTCGCATCATTCTTACATTCAGCTCGGTGACCCAATTCACCACACCGTAGCACTTTACGGAAGAACTAGAAGAACCAGAGTCTCCCCCACTAGGCTTCTTCCAACCTCCAGATTGATTATTTCTATCGTAAGGCTTACCACGATCCATATGTCTCTTGCCCTTACGTTCGGATAACTCGAGCATTTGACTTAGTACTAGCAAGATCTTCTTCCAAAATCCTACTACAATCAACCAAGTCGAAACCTTCTAATGATACGATTCCTGCTTGATCTCGTCCATAAACCATTCTCAAACTTGATACATTTAGAAAATTCTCCATCGCATCATTAGGATAATTAGCATAATACTTTGCTAACTCATAAACTTGGTCGCATACTCACTCACGGACTTATTGCCTTGCTTGAGCTCCGTCGATCTCTTTCTTACCCGAATGTCTTGAAAATACCTTCTCGGAAAAGCCCTCCCGAACACGCCCAAGTCAATGCAATTCCATCTTCTTCAATTCATCTGGTAGCAACCCACGGTCCATCGACTTCTTGACCAACATGTGAGTACCATATCTCACCCACCACTCGGCCAATCAATCACTCAAGATCCTCTCGATCTCCTTCAACCATACGGGCACCCTGGATCATGTGCACCTTGAACAACGGAGGATTATTCCTCACGAAAATTCCCCAATTATGCATCGGCCAATCGCAGCTCCTGCGATTCCCTCCGAGTACTCCTAACATTCCCAAAGCCTCATAGCATCATCATTCCTTCCGTTACCTCTTCCGCCATTGTTCGAACATTACAAAACAACCTACATCACACCATCGGCGTGTTACTTACACTAGTCGCATACTAAAAGGGTAATGACACTAAGACAAGACCGACTATGCTCGATACCACTATTGTAACACCCTTCTATTTACGCGTTTTATAATAATAATCGAGTATTTAATCATAACCAAGAAGGCGTCACAATTTTTAAAACATTAAGATTTCCAAAACTTGTGTCATGCTTTCCAAGAAGACTTATCAAATAATTAATGCTTATGTTTAACGGTGAAATGTAACATAACCAAAACCTCTGAATACAACATTCACGGATTCGAATAATAACGAAATCTGAATCAAAACATTAAAGAATTCGGGTAATAAGTCAACATAATTCAAAGTCATTCAAAAGATATCCATTAAAGGATTCAAACAACTGTTCCCAGTGTTACATCTACGAGCACGACAACGACAGCGGACTGGTCGACTCAATACTAGAGCTATCCTCACCAACTCCAAGCGCTAATCACCGGATCGAAATGTTGAGTAAGGGTGAGATCTCAATTCAATATAACATGCATTATCGTTTTAGAATACAATAGAATAAAAGATACATTAATCCATTAATCAAGCACAAGTCATAATCAATTCACAACACACTCACACAATGAACATGTACATAATTCAAACAATGGAAATTGCAACATCGAATCCATCCTAGCATGTTACAATCCCATATGCAATGCGGACTCTATGCATGTGGTACCAAACGTGAACCGAGTTCACACACACTCCGTTTACATGTGGATAGGTGTAAATTCATGATTCGCCCATAGCTATTGGGTCAAGAATCCAGCCTCACTACCTCAATCTCCGGGTAAGTCTATTGGCTCAACCAATTCACTTCCGCACAATGGGAATGAACCAAATCAATAAATGTATATGCATGCATCATAAAAACATGCCATCATCATTTCACATATCATGATATTAATACAAATCACATCATGTCAATTCACCGGCATCTCATTCAATCAAAATGAATATCATATATATAAATAACACTGTAAGCACCAATACCTCATCAGATAACTCGTACCATACATAATAGTTTACCATTATCCTTAACTACTCATTCTTTTCAAAAAGTCGGGAGCGCGACCATTTTTAAAAATAATTTAGCAAAATAATATTTTTCTCTTTTCAAAAGGTAGTATTCGAAATTTAGAAAATAACGCCGAAAACGGCACTCGAATCGGAGTTACGGTTTGGAAAATATGAATTTTCAAAGTTTTGGAAAAATTGAAAAAAAATGAACATGGAACCCGGTTCCTACCCAGAACGGAACCGGTTCCTGGAAGTTAAAAATAACACGCCCCTGATTTTTGAATGGGGAACCGGTTCCGTCATATGAACCGGTTCACGAGTGTAAAAGTCCCCGCAATTTAACATTCCCCCACGAACGGTTCCCGACCTCGACGACATTTTATCACTTTTGTGACATTATGTATCCTTTATCACTTCCAAACTTACTAATACGATTTGGTATATTAGGAACACAATTTCATCATCATTCCACACCATTTTAACATCCAACAACATGGTTTATTCATCCTTATTGTTCATTCGACACACTAGATGATCCTAATCCCAAACACCGACACAAAATAGGGTTTTCAATCTATAACCTATGAACATCACAATTCAAATTATCTAACATACCCAATTATCCCTATGATTTCCAAAACCCATAAGGCATATTAATTGATCAAAATCACCCCTTACCTCGCGATGATTCTTCGATTCTCTTAATGTCGGCTTTCCTCTCTTTTCCTCTTCTCTCCAATTCCACGTGAAAACAGTTTTCTCCAAAAACCCTATTCTTTCTTTCTTTTCCCTTTTTATATTCCTTTTAATGTTCCTTTAATTATTCCAATAAAATAAAATAATTAAAACTTAATACTTAGTAGAGTGATTTACTCTCTTACACCCACCGTTTACTCCTCAACACATTTCCTCATTTAATGACCCAATTAATCCAAATAAAATAATACTTAGGACTTCATTTAATTAAATAATTAAATCCTCACTTAATAAATATTTAAATTAAATCGGGTGTCACAACTCTCCCCACTAAAGAGTTTTCGTCCTCGAAAACATACCTTGACGAAACATTCGGGATCGAGTCCTTCATCGACTCTCAATTCCCAAGTTACATTTCCTTCTGGTCCTCCCAAGCTACTCTTACAGTGCTATCTCTTTACCTGCAATTGCTTCACTTTCCGATCCTCAATTCTCGCAGCGCTTCGATCAAGTTATCCCTTTTGAACATCATCTACTTGAATCTCATGAGATGGATCCAATGTACCTCCTCAACCGAGATACATGGAAAACATCATGCAAATTAGCAAGTGACGGTAAAGCAATCGATAAGCAACTTTCCCAACTCTTTGGTAATCTGAAGCGGACCAATAAAGCGGAGTCAACTTCTTTGACTTCAAGGCTCGACCAATACCGTCATCGAGTAACTCTCATGAACACATGGTCTCCTTCATCAAACTCAAGGTCTTTCCTCCTCTTATCATGATAACTTTTCGACGACTCGAGAAGTTCTCATCTTCTCTGAATCATCTTAATCCTTTCAAGTTTGTTGAACAATCTCGGTCCAATCACAGACTTTCTTGATTCATACCAACACAACGGTGTCCGACATCTCCTACCATACAATGCCTCAAACGGAGCCATACCGATGCTCGAATGAAAACTATTGTTGTAGGTAAACTCTATCAACGGCAAATAGCTATCCCAAGCTCCACCTTTCTAACACACAAGCTCTCAACAAATCTTCTAACGATGAATCGTCCTCTCCGTCGACCATCATGCGTGGATGATATAACTCAATCGCAACTTAGTACCTAGAGCCTCCTGCAATCCTGTCCGAACTTAGAAGTAAACCTCGGATCTCTATCCGACACAATGCTAGACGGAATACCATGCAAACTTACAACCTTTTCGACATACAATTCGCCAACCTCTCCATCGGATAATCCATTCTTATCGGAATGAAGTGGCAGACTTTGTCAATCGGTCAACAATAACCCAAATAGAATCACGGTTCTTCGTCGTCCTCGGCAAACACGAAATCCATTGAAATTCCATCCCATTTCCATTCCGAACAAACAACGGTTCCACGTCCCGACGGTTTCGATGTTCAATCTTTGATTTCTGACAAACCAAACATGCATACACAAACTCGGCGATTTCCTTTTTCATTCCCGGCCACCAAAATAATTTCTTCAAATCATGGTACATCTTAGTAGCACCAGGATGAATACTCAATCCACTACGATGTCCTTCCTCTAAGATACTCTTTCCGATCTCAAAGAACATCTAACACATACTCATCACCAAATCTCATAACACCATTCTCGTCGATTCGAATTCACCTCCTTGACCTTGGTCAATCAATGTCAGCTTGTCCACTAACCCAACATCAGACTTCTGTCCATTTCGAATCTCTTCCAAAATACCACTAGTCAGCTTCAACATGCCCAACTTCACACTATTCTGAGTAGTTTCACAAACCAAACCCAAGTCTCTGAATTGTTCCACCAATTCCAATTCACGAACCATTAACATCGACATATGCAAAGACTTCCTGCTCAATGCATCTGCTACCACGTTTGCCTTACCAGGATGGTAATTCAAACCAAAATCATAATCCTTGAGAAACTCTAACCATCTTCTCTTCCTCATATTCAACTCTTTCTGATCAAAGAGATACTTGTGCTCTTATGATCATGAACACTTCAAACCGTGAACCATACGGATAATGCCTCCACAATTTCAACACAAAACAATACCAACTCTAAATCATGAGTCGGATAATTCCTTTCATGAGTCTTTCGTCTTGATGCATAAGCCACAACCCGCTTATCTTGCATCAAAACACCTCTAAACCCATCAAAGACGATCACAATACACCACGAAGGATTCTTCGGATTCGGCAAGATTAAAATCGAGCACTAGTCAATCTCCTCTTCAATTCTTGGAATCCTTTTCACAATCTATATCCCAAACAAATGCTTGACCTTTTCTTGTCAACTTAGTCAACGGTAATGCTAACTTAGAAAATCCTCAATGAATTTCCGTAATAACTGCCGGACCAAAGCTACGAATCTAAGCATTCTTGGCGCTTCCCCGAGATCTTCTACTTTGTAGGATCAACAGAATACCATTCTTGGAAATCACATGACCAAGAAAACTCACTCGCTTAACAAAACTCACATTTAGACAACTTCGCATAAAGTTTCTTTTCTTTCAACAATTCCAATACAAT
This sequence comes from Vicia sativa, assembly GCA_021764765.1. Lineage (NCBI taxonomy): Eukaryota > Viridiplantae > Streptophyta > Magnoliopsida > Fabales > Fabaceae > Vicia > Vicia sativa. The sequence continues at coordinate 7,389,427 of CM038794.1, forward strand.
TCTCGGATGCTTTGCATGTTCCTCATCATCCTTTGAATAGATCGAATGTCGTCAATAAACACCACCACAAACTTGTCAAGATACGGATGAAATATCCTCGTTGAATGCGTCTTACGAATATCTCCGCCTTAACACGAATCGATGATATCGGATCTCGGATCAATTTTGCTAAATACACAGCTCCAACCATCGATCCATCAAATCATCAATCCTCGGCAATGGATACCGATTCTTGATGGTCACTTTATTCGATTGCTGTAGTCAACACACAATCTCATTGTACCTTCTTCTTAACCAACAATACCGGCGCACGGTGAAACACTAGGCGAATAAATTTCTTCTCAAGCAACTCCTCTCGCTTCTTCGACTCGACAACTCGGATGCCGACATGTGATAAGGCGCCATCGACACGGACTAGTTCCGTGAATTAAATCTATAGCAAACTCCACCTCTCTCGGTGGTAACTCATTCACATCCTCCTAAACACCTCGGAAATTCATTAACAACCGGAAGTTCACCACTCTTAGCCTTTACTTTTACTTCCGTCAAGAATATAACATAAACACCACGGACCATCTCTAACAATTCATCCGCTTGACATAGTCTCGCCTTCCACTTTAACTTCTTGAAAAATCTTCTCAAAACAATTGATATGAACCGGTTGAAGACCAACGATTCATTCAAGGATAATATCAAGTTGTTCTAATGGTAGGCACACTAAATCCATACCGAACCCTTTATCAAAAATAACAATAGGGCAATTCCTACAAACATACGAGTAGTCGGCGAGTGTCAATAACCATACTTCCATCCAAACTAGAAATTTCCAAATTCAATCTCTTAGCACAATCCAAAGAAATAAAAGAATGTGTCGCTCCAGTATCAATAATTGCTATTAAAGGTATGCCATTAATAAAACAAGTACCTTTAATCAACCGATCATCGAGCTTAACATCGATCCGACAAGCGAACACCTTCCCACCACTTGCTCTTTCTTTGGTTTATTACCATGACGAGTGTGTCCTTCTTCACCACAGTTGTAACATGTTATCTTTCTGGATCTACAATCAGCAGCTAAATGACCAAACCTTCCACAGTTGTTGCACTTCCTCGCATCATTCTTACATTCAGGAGCTCGGTGACCCAATTCACCACACCTGTAGCACTTTACGGAAGAACTAGAAGAACCAGAGTCTCCCCACCTTCCAACCTCCAGTTTCGATTATTTCTATCGTAAGGCTTACCACGATCCATATGTCTCTTGCCCTTACGTTCAGCATAACTCTGAGCATTTGACTTAGTACTAGCAAGATCTTCTTCCAAAATCCTACTACAATCAACCAAGTCAGGAAACCTTCTAATACGCTGATACCTGATTCCCTGCTTGATCTCGTCACGCAAACCATTCTCAAACTTGATACATTTAGAAAATTCTCCATCTGCATCATTAGGATAATTAGCATAATACTTTGCTAACTCAGTAAACTTGGTCGCATACTCACTCACAGACTTATTGCCTTGCTTGAGCTCCAAAATTCGATCTCTTTCTTACCCCGAATGTCTTCAGGAAAATACCTTCTCAGAAAAGCCCTCCTGAACACAGCCCAAGTCAATGCAATTCCATCTTCTTCCAATTCAGTCCTGGTAGCAACCCACGGTCCTTCTTGCCAACATGTGAGTACCATATCTCACCTTGACCACTCGACAATCAATCACTCAAGATCCTCTCGATCTCCTTCACCACGGGCACCCTCGGGATCATGTGCACCCTTGAACAACGGAGGATTATTCCTCTGAAAATTCCCCAATTGTCTGTCAGCACCAATCGCAGCTCCCTGCTGATTCCCTCCGAGTACTCCAGCTAACATTCCCAAAGCCTCAGAATAGCATCATCATTCCTTCGTTACCTCTTCCACCATTGTTCGTAACATTACAAAACAACCTACATCACACACGAAGATCGGCGGTGTTACTTACACTAGTCGCATACTAAAAGGGTAATGACACTAAGACAAGACCGACTATGCTCGATACCACTATTGTAACACCCCTTCTATTTACCGCGTTTTATAATAATAATCGAGTATTTAATCATAACCAAGCGTCACAATTTTTAAAACATTAAGATTTCCAAAACTTGTGTCATGCTTTCATGAAGAAGACTTATCAAATAATTAATGCAATGATTATGTTTAACGAAATGTAACATAACCAAAACCTCCGAATACAACATTCCAAGTATTCCGAATAATAAAAATCCGAATCAAAACATTAAAGAATTCGTGGTAATAAGTCAACATAATTCAAAGTCATTCAAAAGATATCCATTAAAGGATTCAAACAACCGTTTACAGTACATCTACGAGACACACGGACTAAACCGACTCAATACTAGAGCTATCCTCACCAACTCCAAGTAATCAATCAATGTTGAGTAAGGTGAGATCTCAATTCAATATAACATGCATTATATTTTAGAATACAATAGAATAAAAGATACATTAATCCATTAATCAAGCACAAGTCATAATCAATTCACAACACACTCACAATGAACATGTACATAATTCAAACAATGGAAATTGCAACACCGAATCCATCCTAGCATGTTACAATCCCATATGCAATGCTATGCATGTGGTACCAAACGTGAACCGAGTTCACACACACTCCGCTTACATGTGGATAGACAGTGTAAATTCATGATTCGCCCATAGCTATTGGGTCAAGAATCCAGCCTCACTACCTCAATCTCCGGGTAAGTCTATTGGCTCAACCAATTCACTTCCGCACAATGGGAATGAACCAAATCAATAAATGTATATGCATGCATCATAAAAGCATGCCATCATCATTTCACATATCATGATATTAATACAAATCACATCATGTCAATTCACCAGTGCATCTCATTCAATCAAAATGAATATCATATATATAAATAACACTGTAAGCACCAATACCTCATCAGATAACTCGTACCATACATAATAGTTTACCATTATCCTTAACTACTCATTCTTTTCAAAAAGTCGGGAGCGCGACCATTTTTAAAAATAATTTAGCAAAATAATATTTTTCTCTTTTCAAAAGGTAGTATTCGAAATTTAGAAAATAACGCCGAAAACGGCACTCGAATCGGAGTTACGGTTTGGAAAATATGAATTTTCAAAGTTTTGGAAAAATTGAAAAAAAATGAACATGGAACCCGGTTCCTACCCAGAACGGAACCGGTTCCTGGAAGTTAAAAATAACACGCCCCTGATTTTTGAATGGGGAACCGTTCATACATAGGAACCGGTTCCGAGTGTAAAAGTCCCGTTTACGCATTTAACAGGAACTCGGTTCCTCCCACAGGAACCGGTTCCCGACCTCCGACAAAGATTTTATCACTTTTTGAGATTATGTATCCTTTATCACTTCCAAACTTACTAATACGATTTGGTATATTAGGAACACAATTTCATCATCATTCCACACCATTTTAACATATTCATCCTTATTGTTCATTCGACACACTAGATGATCCTAATCCCAAACAACACAAAATAGGGTTTTCAATCTATAACCTATGAACATCACAATTCAAATTATCTAACATACCCAATTATCCCTATGATTCCCAAAACCCATAAGGCATATTAATTGATCGAAATCACCCCTTACCTCGCGATGATTCTTCGATCTTTTCTTTCTCTTTTCCTCTTCTCTCCAATTCCACGTGAAAACAGTTTTCTCCAAAGACCCTATTCTTTCTTTCTTTTCCCTTTTTATATTCCTTTTAATGTTCCTTTAATTATTCCAATAAAATAAAATAATTAAAACTTAATACTTAGTAGAGTGATTTACTCTCTTACACCCACCGTTTACTCTGCACACCTCAACACATTTCCTCATTTAATGACCCAATTAATCCAAATAAAATAATACTTAGGACTTCATTTAATTAAATAATTAAATCCTCACTTAATAAATATTTAAATTAAATCGGGGTGTCACATATGTAATTCTTTCTAACAATTCTTGTAATGGTAATGTATGTAATTCTTTGTAACAATTCTTGTATAAATGTATCATTAGTATGATGAATAAAACATTGATCTATTTATTCTCTGATGTACTATTAAAGTCTTAAACTGCCCTTAACAATCCTCTTTCTTCTTCACGACAACCACTATACCACTACTCCATCCAAACAATTCCTTCTTCTAAGTGCTTTCATTACCTTCAAGCTATCTAAGACTGAAGCTGGCAATCTTTTTTAACCTCTTATGACAATGCTCGAATTTTGCAGATTGTCTTCGAAGCTCAATATGCAAACACCTCTCTCTTTCATGTTATGCCAATCAAAAACCAAACTCAGATTATTCATCAAAGGTGAAACATTTCACCTATTGGCCCATGAAGGCTACATTTATTGTGAATCTCAAATGGATATATAATTTCCAATGGCAAACATTTCACAATGCCATTCCAAAATGATGGTATTCTTCCAACACTGTCGCATGCATGGAAAACCACCTCATCTCAATGCATCTTATGATTGTGGCTATCAATCTCGCAAGGCTCATGGATTTAACTCCGTGGAAATAGACCACCTATGCAGTGTCAAGTTTGCTCAGTTGTAGGACCTATAGTTATCTATTTTCTATGGATACCTAAATCTAACTATCTTTAAAAATATTTTATGGATTTTTCATGCAAAATATAATTTTATTTTTGTCTCGAACTTTTACAAAACAAACAAAAGTTTACATTGAATTGCATTCTTCTTTTTTCTACGTGAAGGATTAGGTAACAAGGATTTGGCTATAAATAAAAGAGAAAATATGAAGAGTGAAAAAGTCAAAGGCATCGTGCCTTTTACCCGCTAAAAAGGCAGCAAATCCAAATCCTAGGTAACAAGGGATACAAAATCTAAAAAATGATAATATGTAATACCTAAAATCCAATATATCATTCATCCACATGATAGGATGCTAACTAAGAACTCTAACAAAAACTAGAGAAAAGTTAAAGATTAAAATAATAAATAAAATTGACTAATAAAATAAAGACATTTTCATTTCATTTCTTTCCTTTTCTCTCTTAATAAGGGTATGTTAGTTTGAGGAGAAAAACAGAAGAGAGAAGTTGAAAAGAGAGAAGATGAACAGAAGTGTCTTATCAATTGTGTTTGGTGAGGATAGAAATAGGAAAGAGAGATTGAAATTGGCTAGGACCAACCTCAAACCTTGTGTGAGAAGAAATGAGAATGGTTAAAGGCTTTTTCCATTATAACCTTGACATAAATGTGTAATTTTGGATTTTTAATATAAAATTCTTATTTTTTTTCCATATAATCACCCTGAGTTATGTTTTCAAAATTTAATAACATTAATTTAACAATTTATAAAAACAATATTATAAATTAATCATATAAAACTAATAATAATTAAGTAATTAAATTACTATAATTAATTTGATGATAAGTAATAAACTAATTTGACTAATGTAATATATTTTTGGACTTCAGCCTTTTGAGTAACATAAAAAATATATTTTTTTAATAATTTATTAAATATTAATTTATTTTTTATGTAAAAATAATTAATTTAATTTAATAATTAAAAATATTATATTAATTTATATTTGAAACTAATTATTATAATAATTATATTCATGTTATAGAATAAGGATAGTTTTGTCTTTTCAAAAATAAAATATACTTCTTTCTCTTCAATTTTTTTCTTCTTTCTCTTGTTCCAATCCACAAGTTAAATCTACTAAATTTCTCATCTACTTCTCTCTTTACATTTTCTTTTCACAATTAAACACACCCTAAGAGTACATATAGTGATAACAATAATGGGTAGAAAAATAAAGGCCCACTGACTAAAAGACCATTCAAACCATATTTAAATAAAGGCCCAACTAACATAAATTCTTCTACTAACTTAAATATTAACAAACTTCATGATTCTATCACATATCAACAACCATTATCTCTACTCTTCTTTGGCATTCTCAATTTGGTCATCCTTCACCCAAAGTTCTCGCATAATTATTATCTAGTTGTGACTTATCTAAGAATTTGAATAACAAATTTTTTTCTTGTATTCCTTGCTTTATCAATAAAACTATAAATTTCTTTTTCTATAGCTTCCATAAAAATTAATGATTTTCTTGATGATGACCATTGTTAAATAGTAGTGTTAGTGACAACAGTCAAAATGCTTAAATCACGACAACTTTTCTGAAAATTCTTGAGGATGTATATAAATAAGAAAGTGATATCATAAGCTTAATCTTTTAAATGTATCAAAATCAAGCACTAGACAATGTTGAATTAACCAAAGAATTTTAAAGGTACAATGTGAAAGTTTGAAGTTGTAAAGATGTAATCTTAAAAATTTATAAGTTTAAAATCCTCAAAATTTATGAAAGTGATAGCTCGTCTGATCCTGCGTTTAGGGGTTTTCCTAGTTCTAATTAGTTTAATTGTAAAAGGAACAAGAGTAAGTCTTTACACTACTAAAAGAAATGCAAACAATAACGCGTAGTTTACCACGGTTCTTCCCATTATGAGCAAATTAGCTCTCGCTCTTTCACGGTAGTGCCATATCTTTCTCAGCAAAACTCTTGAACCCATTTTTTTATCTTCTTCTTCCTCATTAGCATTCTTATTCTACAGTATAGTTGTCAATCGTGTTCTTCTTACATAAAGGTATCCTTCTTTTTTCTTTATTCTCTCGTATTTGTGTATGTTGTTGTTATGTTTCACATGATTAGATAATTTGTATGTTGTTGTTGTTATGTTTCACATGGTTAGATAGTTTATGGTTCCTTTATTTTTGTATGTTGTTCTATGTTGTTGTTTCCTTTTGTGTTGATGACAAATACGTTTTTTGTTTCACATGTTGATAATTTTCATGGTATTTGTAGGACTCAAAAGAAGTGAATGAAGAAAAAACAATAGCAGCAAACTTCATCTAGTTTTAGCAGCTCTGAAAAGAAAATAAGAAGTACGAAGTTGTTGTGTTAACTTCATCCACCTTACACTTATTCCTCGTGACTTCACAAACTAGATGAACACCATAGTACCATAATCATTTTCAATAAAACGTGTGTTTTATAAATAACTTAATATATTTTGTGATATTGTATGTTGTTAGTGTTTTTTGGCTAAAATATATATTTTTGTTTATTGTGATACATGCATTTGTTGTGTTGCTGTATGATGTTATTGTTGACAAATGCTCTCAAAACAAGAACAAAACATTGTTATGTCATGAGAAGAATGCATCTTGTGACTTAGCAGTGTTTTGTTCTTTAAATTCTTATACAGGTTGACAGAAGATGAAGTTTAGTTTATTATATACTATGTATATTGTTTGTTTCACTAACCTTTTAATGAAAATGCGATAATTTAAATTGACATAGAAACCTATAATCTAAAATTTAAGATGTATGAGAAAACCAAATTAAAGACACCGCAATATTCCTCATTACATGGGTCTCATTCAACATATTTTATGTTCCTTGACCCATAATATATTGTTCAATATTCGATTTCCTACAATACATTGACATCTATAATTAGTTTACTTTACATCGTCGTCATCGCTTATCATCGTGATTGTTAAGATCATGATTGTTATAATGATAAGTCATCATAACAATTACGATGATAAGCGACGACGATGAGGTAAACAAAGATAAAAGATATTGATGTATTGAAGGAAATGACCATTGAATCATATTATGGGTTAAGGAACATAAAATATGTTAAATGAGACGCGTGCAATTCGCAATTTTGTGGTGTCTTTAAGTTAGTTTTCAAGAATAGTTTAATTTTTAGATTATATAGTTATTTATCAATTTAGTGGTTGTATTTCTTTAATGAGGTGTATGGTAAAACAAACAATATATATTTGTATATAATAAATTATGAGTACCTTCTACAACGGTTTTCTATTTAACCGTGATTTAATGTAATTTATTTCTTGTTGGATTTGAACCCAATATTGTATATATCACAACGGTGGATAAGAATAATTGTTGTGATATCACGCGCACTTTCCAATATACTACAACGGTCTCTGGACTATGATTGTTAGTAACGAATTTACAACAACACTCTACACAAAACGCCTGATACCGCGTGATTTTATATCATTTCCAAGTTGTTAAAGGCCTTATTCGTAGTAGTGTTAGGTATTAAGAAAATGCAAGCACACAAAAAGTGTTTTCAAACCTCTCATCTTTTGATAAATCTTCTTAAAATCAATTCGGGTAAGCACTTAATTGATTATAAACTTGTTTAATTAAATAGGAAGGTAAAATGCATTGTATAATCGTTAAAGAGGTTATTTTAAGTGTAACGCCTCTTGATCAATTAAGAGGTTTGGTAATCGATTAAGTTGTGTAGAATTTTAAACTTTTATAATTTAGTTTGGCTAATCAAGTAATACATATATTTAATCGATTAAATCATTAAAATGGTTCATGGATTGTCTCTTTTTTTAGCCAAACTTTCTCCTATATTAAATTAGCCTTCTTCTCATTTCAAATTACACTAGTTTTATGAATCGAAGTCTTTTTCTAACATTATTTCTCACATTCATTTATAAAATTATTTTTCATAAAAGTTATTAGTGTCAAGAGAGTAAAAACTTTCATTTGAGAATTGTTGTATTGGTGTTGTGTTGAAAATGTCATATTCAGTAGCATAGGTTACAAACTTAACTTGTCATATATTTGTAACGTTTTTTTTAAGGTTGCAAGCTTAACTTGTTAAATGTTTGGGGGAGGGTTCTTGAGCTTACCTTCGTAATGGTTAATAAGCTAAATCGATTAAAATAGTTGGTGCAGGTTTTGAGTTAAGCCTGTGTAAAAACTCTGTTTGTGTATAGAATGTTTTTTACATTGATCTTGTGCAAAATATCATGTTATGTTAAAAGATTTTGAGAATTTAGAAAGTTTTAATATGATTTTTTTACTAACCAGTCTTATGAGAGTTTTGAATATGACAATTTAAGCTCTCTCTCTCTCTCTCTCTCTCTCTCTCTCTCTCTCTCTCTCTCTCTCGTGTTTAGAGACACTTGATTAACAAGTGACATCAGAAGTTAACTCTTAATATAATATTAATTGTCTCAAGAGGTAGTGTGGTGATTTTAAATATTTCTTTTAACAAGATATTTTTATGAAGAAAAAAACCTCCACCGTTTGATCAAAAAAATCATGTGTCATGTTGGAATCGAATTAGAAAGAAAAATTATATTTTCATCCAGTTTAATGATTGAGGGGGCCCTCTAAAGTAGATTTAATTGAGATACAACAATAAAATATTCAAATATGATCAAACGAGCATGAAAGTTATTAATCTTGAGAACCCTTGCATTCCTTCAACAAAATCTTTGTTGTCCTGCATTCATGCAAGCACCAATGAAAATATTAGGCTTATTCATAAAATGCCATAACTCTTCAACACATATCAAAGTGAGTTGTTTTCCTAACAAACCAGATATCTTTGAAGAAGATGTTCCTTTTAGACTTCTTATTAATGATGATAATGATGATTGCAACAATGAGTAGTAGTCTTGTTTAAATTTTTTCCCTGTCTTTTAGTGTTCTTTATATTAATGATGATCATGATGATGGCAACAAGGTAAAATGTTTACAAAGATGGTGGAATATCACATTACATAAGTCTACCTTACAACTCCTAAATGCATTAACATTGTTGAATGCAAACATCGTCATATAGCCAAAATTGCACTGATACTCATATCTCACAATTACATCGTTAAAATTTGGTCCTATGCATTTCAAATGGAAATATACCTACTAAACCATATTCACATGCCCAATTACCGTAATCTTTATGTGTTTAGAAATCTATGTTACACATGGTTACGTCCTTACTCTCAAAAAATTATCAAATTGAAGCATATCTTGTGTATTTCTGGGTCCATCCACTCATAATCATGCTTACCAAATCTACCATTCTCAAACTCAAAAGTATGGAGTATCTCTCAAGGCACATGGTTTTCCATAAGTCAAACTTTTCTTTTTAATTCAAACTTTTATGCTTTCATCCATATAACTTCACCCACACATTCAAGTCTTTCCTCCCCTATATCACCCAATCCACTATTACTTCAACAACTTTACACACATATTCCTCCTGCAAATATTTCAACCATTACTCCCCAAAATTTCATCTCTTCATTATCTACCTTTCTTATCACTACAAATACCTCAAATAGCAAAATCACCCACTAAAGTTGAGTATTGAACCACACTCAATACCGGAGCAGAATTATCCTAGATCATATCACTTCTCACTAAATTAGGTGTATCCTCATTACCCAGACCTTCTATTCTTTGTCATAGTATGACTGCTACATATCTTATGCATGATCATGTACCACACTCACATGAAAATTATCTTTACTAATACTCACTTTGTTCACAATTGGTACAACATAGAAACTCAAAATTCATCGCGTTAGCATAGTTGACCAATTAGATAACTTCCTCACCAAACCTGTCATTAACTTCTACTCCATCAATTTCAGAATGACTGACTTCAGTATACTTCCTCCATAACAAATTATAAACAATTTTTTTGGTACATTTGATAATTAATGTATGTAGTCCATATATAGACTATATACATTAATTATTAAATGTACCAAAAAAAATTTAAATTTGTTTATAATTCGTTATGGAGGGATAGGGTTTTTGCACACAAATTTAGAAATGCAATAATATTGTCATAAGATATTATACTTTTACAAAATTAACCTTATTAATATATTGTAAGTATGAGTGTTTATTGGTTCGGGTAAATCTGAACCTAACCATAGTGTTTGGGTGGAATATTTTTTCAGTTTGGGCAAGAATCGAACCAAACTAATGAAATTCAATGACAAATGATAAGGGCATTGGATTTTCAATTTTCTAAGTGGAAACTCAAGTCAAACCAATCATTATTAATTATCATGAAAATTACTATCAATCATCCAAATTCAAGAAGAAAAAAAGTGAAATATTGTATGTGGACAAATTATTCAATTTTAATTTATTATTAGAAAATTGAGTACATTGTGGTAATTGGGTGTAGAGCTATGAAACACATTCATTATCATACTAACTCAAATGACTAATAATAGAATCAAAAACCTTGATATTATATATTTTTCTTGTTAGATATTATAGAATCCAGGGAAAAATGACTAGTCTAATAATTACGATTAAATATTAATAATATTATGTTTTTATATTATTATGGAAAATTAATTTTCGTAAATAAGTTATTTTTAAAAAAATATTTTTGCATTTTGTATCTACCAGATCAATCCAACTCATTGTTTCTCGGCTTGTTTCGGTTTGGGCTTTATCGCAAAAATTTGCAAATTCAATCCAAACCAATCTTTATAATTTTAATCGGTTTGGATATCGAATTCTCTCAAAACCGAATCAAACCAGCCCTCGAACACCCCTATTTATAAGTAGTGTCTATAGTAAAAAGTAAATGGTACAAAAAATAGTAATCATTACTACATTGAAAAATATAAAGTGAGGTCTAAGCTACCCCTTGAAAAATTATGGGTAATTTACCCTAATGACTTACTAGTATATCAATGAAGTTTTGTGATATGAAATGCATTTTTAAAATTACATATTAACCTAAAACCTTAATGCATTAATCTATGTCTACGTCTCTTTGCACTTCAAAATTGTTCAACATTTTTTTCATCGAATATAAAATTTATTACTCACTTGACATACCAACATCTTACTACTAAAAAACAAAATCATTTTTTTTTATTTAATTTTAATTTTAATTTTTTAAGATTTAAGGTTAGTATCTGATTTTAAAAATATATTTTATATCACAAAATTTTATTGATATAAGTCATTAAGAATAAATTATTTCGAATTTTTTAAGGTATAAGCAAGAATTTACAAAAATATAAAAATTAGTCATTTTAAAATAAATTTTATTTTATTAAAATGAGAATCATTTTGAACCAGAGTACAAAACAAGATCGGAGTTTTACTAATGATTCTTCAATCTTGAGGGGTGTGTTACACAAGTAACGTAGATACAATAAGTCATTGTCAAAACCATGCAACCTTATCTCTTTCCATAACTTGGACCCATATTGCAACCTTCAAAAGCCCATCTTTTATCTAATTAAGTACAAATGTTTTATAAATATTCAAATGGCCCCAGTTTAATAAATATTCTATGAAGAAATAGTATACACTATTATATGAGTTTTTGTTTTTTAATAGAATTTAAATAGAATACATTGACACTGTAAAAAAATTTACACTGCCAGTGAATCATGATCATCAAATTATAAATTATATTTTATTTAGAATTAATGTATGTGGTTTGTGATGCACTGATCGTGTAAATTTTTTTACACTGACAATGCATAGTAATTAATCTCCTTTTTATACAAATACATACTAAATCTTAAACACATACTTTTATTTGATTTTATAATTTATTAAAAATTAATAAACTTTTATTTTCAATTAAATTATTATGATTAAATAAATAGCAAGTTAATAAATTAAATTATTAAATTTAAAATATTTGTGAACAATCTCAATTAGTGTGATCTAATATAGTATTTGTAAACTTTTTATAAACTTTTCAATTAATTTAGCTGTTTTGTGCAAGTACAATCAAATCCTTAAAAAATATGTTTTCTTAAATATTTTAAAATAATTTATTATTTCTATAATTTTAATATTATTTACAATTTAAATAAATAGTACTTTTTTATAAATAAAAAATCTAATTTTTTTCTTAATGGTTTTTTTCTAAAATTAAAACATGGCTTTTATATTATTTGAGAAGGCTGCCTTAAACTAAGAATAAAGTATTGACAATTGTTTTCTTATATTCAGAACTGGATAGTGGATATAGTATGATAGTAGTAATAATTGTCCATTAATTCCCATGCCAATAAGTGCACTGCTATGATTCCTAGCTACCATTTGAATGTTTTTCTGTTTTCTCTTCATAATATGATGGCCTAAATTAATGAAGCAGTGTACTGGTTTAGTATCATTACCTCACATGCGGTGTGGGCCAAAATTGTGTACGTATAATATTAATGTGATCCTCACAGACACCACGGTTCAGTTGAATGGTGGCTCTCAAGTTTTGGCAACCACGTGAGCTTCCAACTCATGTACACCCTTTTTGGATTAATATGCCTCGGTCAGTCCAACTCATTTTTTAGTGACAAAATTGTTAGAAAAAAAATAAATTATGGAGAAAAAAAGAGAAACACGCTAATAATACAAGATATTAATATAGAAACTTTTAAATCGGAAAAAAAATCACGACTGTTATTAAATGATAATTAGAAATCAATTTTATGTGAAAATTATTACAAACCATAAACTATATTCAATAACGTCAATGTTTCAATATGTTGAAATTAAACTCCAATCTTGAGAATATATAATTCGAACCAATTTTGATAAATAAGAATCAATCTTTTTGATTGATTGTGCCTCTTGTTCTTCACTCGAGTGAATCAACCACACTTTGGTTGCAAGATGATGCACGCTGCACAAAATTTTAAGAAGAAAGAAAGATGAATTGAGGAAGAACAGAGAAATTAGAGTTTTGGAGAAAGGGAAAGAAGAAGACGATTTTGTAGAGTTTTTCATTGCCTTCAAATTGAAATTTTTTATTCAAATTTTCTTCACACTTCACAATGACATATTGTCTCCCTATTTATAATTGAGATTGCTTGCACACCAAACAATCTCTAACTAACTAACTAACTCAACTAAAATACAAAATAAATGTTAAGTTTAATTTGGTTGATGCTAGCTCCTTCGACTATTACATGTATTTTGACAACTTCTTAATGTATTTGATTCTTTGTCGAATTTTTGCTTTGATATAAAGAATTACATTTTCAGCACACCACATAATTCATTGTGTCTAAACTATCTACATTCATCTTAGTTCTCAATTTCTTGAATAGTTTGACATGCACACCCTTCATCATGATGTCTGCAATCATATTTTCACTTTTGCGGTGTTACAAGTTCAGCTTACCATTTGCTACTTACTCTCGAAGATAATGAAACATCATCTCGATGTGTTTACTTCTTCCACATTCTATCAGATTCTTCGCCAGATTGATGGCAGACATGTTGTCGATCTTCATGGTTGTTTCTCCATTATTCTTCCCTGTAATTTTTTCGACCAAGTTCACCATCTATGTTGCTTGACATGCACAAAGAGAGACAACTATGTACTCTACTTCACAAGAAGATGTTACTACTGGTTATTTTCTTGAGCTCCAAGAAATTGATGCACCACCTAGCATAAACACATAATCAACTACATATTTTTTATCTTCAACATCCCTACACCAACTCGAGTCTGTGTAACCCACTTACTTGTATTATATTCCTTCACCAACTGCAGGAAACAAAATGCCATAGTCGAGAGTTCATTTGAGACACCTTAGTATCCTCTTTGCGGTTGTGAGGTGTGATATCTTTGGCTTCTGCATGAATCTAATCACATTGCATACATTATATTCTAGATCAGATCTAGTGTGACAGGCACATCTTAGACTATGTTTGGATTGATGGAACACAACAGAGCGGAGCAGAATGGAACATAACAGAGAGGAATGTAATGGAGCGGAATGGAATATAAATACCACTCAATTGTTTGGTTATTTTATTAAAAATGTATAATTTTATCCCATACACCCTAAATTGGATGGAACAAAAAAATAGGGATTTGGATGGAATGCATTCCATCATGTCCACTCCATTTCATCCTCTTTTTTTCCAATCCAAACAATGAAACATAATATTATTCCATTTCATTCCATTCCGCTCCATTTCGTCGAGTTCCACCAATCCAAACATATCCTTAACGATCCAGTAAGTCTTTTATATTGTATTGGGTCGACATCACCTTCATCTGATTCTTTCGATAGTAGTCTTGGTTCTGCAGGTGTCAAGGTTGCATTGCAATCTTCCATCTCAAATATTTTGAGTATTTCACTTTCATGTCTTCTTTGATGCATCATAAAGCCTCTATCACTCTTGTAGAATTTGGTATCAAGAAAGTATGAAATATTGCCCAGATCTAGGGGTGGGAATAGGCCAGGCCGGCCTACAGGGGCCTATGGCCTAGCCTATATGAGGCCAGGCAAGACCAGAATTATTTCTTAAAAAGGTCAGGTTTAGGCTTTTTCAAAAGCCTATTTAATTATATATGAAGGTTAAAAACACGAAAGGGGTTTGAATCGGGTTTTCTAAATTAAAATAGTTTGACACAGTTATTTTTTATCCTAGTTCGTTTGAACTCAAACTACTCCACTCCAGTCCACCCGTCAAGGTGATTTGCCTCACTCAACGAGGTCTTAATTAACTAATCATAACTTGATTACAACTCACCAAGACAACTGTCTTAGTCTTCTCGAGATCAACCACAACTCAGTTTCTCAAGGAATTTCAACTTTAAAATCAATTACAAAACTGTGTGTTTCATGATGCTTCTAAAAAGTTATATCACAACTGTGATTTTTACACAATTTTTCAAGCACTTATAAACTAGAGAATATGAATGATTTCTTTGCATATTTCTCTCTTTGTTGTACGCGCAGAAGTTGTTGTTATTCTCTTCATGGATAGATCTTTATATAGGCGTCAGGAAAATTCATCCGTTGGAGACATATAATCTATATATGGAATGATGATATTTGGACTTAATTGCTCTTTCCATAAAAACGAGATCCTGTTGGAAATTGGTCGTTACTTCAAATATTCCCATTTGAGTCTTTGTAACGCATCAGAACTAAGCAGCCAACACATAGGAACCAGAGTTTGTAGTGAAACATGGTGCTTTCAGAAGTTTGTCTTTTGATCGTAGCAGAACTTCTTCTAACGAGCGTGATATCAGCATATAGGAATTAGAGTTTGTAGTGCAGCATGGTGCTTTCAGAAGTTTGTCTTTTGATCATAGCAGAACTTCTTCTAACAAGTGTGATAGTCTTGAAGACTACTTTTACATGTATCTTTTTAAGTTCTCTTAGAATTTCTTTTACAAAATATTATAACTTCTTATATCTTCATAATTGTAACCTGTTCTCCCTTTCCATTCAGAATCAGAACATCATCTGCATTCTTCATTAAAAAATTAGGAGACAACAATGTTTTACACAAATATTTATTTATCAAGGTCAGAACATAACTGTCATCAACTATACTTGTTATCATCAAAACTTCTAAAATAGGTGTAGAACCAAACCATGTTCTAACAATCTCCCCCTTTTTGATGATGACAAAACATAAATATTTTGATAAAGATAGGTCTCCCCCTGAATTTAATATTCATATAAGTTTAGAGGCATTGTACTTCCCTAAAGAGTTTCTTCCAGAGTATGATGAAGGTTCTGATGGATCCAAGTTGATTTCCAGAATTGATATTTCATGTTTTAAGCTTTAGACAAAAATGAAATCAAAGATGATATCAGAATGTTTCGGACTTAGTCTATCAGCAACTATGATGTTCAAAATATCTTACGTTCTCCCTCTTTTTGTCATATATCAAAAAGAAAATAACACAGAAAAAAATAATAAGGCAAAACAGAATATAATTGCATTAAGGGATCAAAACGAAGTACAGAAGGAAAGATGAAGAAAATGATATTTGCTGAATGAAAATCAAGATTTTTTTGTTGCAAAAGACAAAGTAATAAAACTAAATTCTAAGAAGGAGGGGCAAGTCTTGAGAAAATAACAAATGATTTAAAAAATGGTGAATTTTGAAAAAGGTTAAATAGAAGTATATATAGAGAAAAATGATTTCTTGAAATCATGCAATTTTGAGAGTTTAATGCAGAAAATAATAATGATTAAAAACATAATGATTGCTGACAAGGGAGATAACGTGAAGATACAATGAACAGTTACCGATGTGACCAGCGCCTCAATGAATCAACTCAAGTGTTTCACTCTATCATAATGTGAACACATTTCCATTTTTTGAGAATGACTTAGCGATTAAGATTGACAGGTGTTGTTCTAGTGAACTGCATGCTTTTATCTCGAGTTAAGTCATCATTCATATCTTCTTGATAGATTTTGATTAAGTTACCCTTCTCACTTTCTGAAGGACAATTGATCAGAAGTTCACAAAAATAAATAGTATTCTAACAGTTAAACATATAGAATTAAACTTTTCATTCTGGGCATAATTCCATACTGAGATGCTTCAGAATGAAACTGAACCTATCTTCAGCAAGGGGTTTTGTAAATATATCATCACATTGATGGTCTGTGTAAATAAATTTTAAAGTAAGAATTCCCTTATGAATATAGTCTCTAATGAAATGATGTTTAATTTGTATGTGTTTAGCTCTAGAATGTAAAATAGGATTTTTTGATAAGCAAATAACAGAAGTGTTATCACAGAGGATAGGAATGTTACTCTCGAATATCTGGAAGTCCTCAAGCTGACTTTTCATCCAGAGCATCTGAGTCCTGCATCCAGCTGCAACTATATATTCTGCTTTTGCAGTAGACAGAGAAATGGTGGATTGTCTTTTGGTGGACCAAGATATCAGATTTTCTCCTAGAAACTAACAACTTCTAGAAGTGCTTTTTCTTTCTATTTTGTCTCCAGCGAAGTTAGCGTCACAATATCCTACAAGTTTGTATTCTCTGTATTTTTTGTAACACAAGTCAAGATTAGTAGTACCTTTAAGATACTTGAGAATTCGATTAACAATTGTTAAGTGAGTTTCTCTAGGATCTGATTGGAATATGGCACAGAGACAAACATTGTATAGAATATCAGGTCTTGAAGCAGTTAAATATAGGAGAGAGCCAATCATACCTCTGTAGAGCTTATGTTCTACTTTCTTACTTACCTCTTCCTTTTCCAGAATACACGTGGGATGCATATGATTTTTGGCAGGTTTGCTATCTGACATGTCAAATTTCTTCAGAAGTTCTTTGATGTACTTACTCTGATGTACGTAAGTTGCTTCTGAAGTCTGATTTATTTGAATTCCCAGAAAGAATTTGAGTTCATAGTTTTCAATTGAAATTATCTATGAATGTGATAAAGTATTTGATACCTCAGATCGAATCCACCCGGATAGGACCACATACATCAGAATATACGACTTCAAGAATTGCCTTCGACTTGCTTCTTGCATCCTTTCCGAAGCTAATCTTTTTTTTCTTTGACTTAACACGTTCTCACATGCTTTATTTGGAATGTTGATTTTTGGTAATCTTGAAACCATGTTTCTTCTGTTTAGATCTCTAATATCTTTGAAATTGAGATGACCAAGTATGTAGTGTCATATTCATTCATCTTTGCTAGCTACAGTTTCCAGATACTTGTACTCTATCACATTTAGTTAAATATTGAAGGTTTTATTATGATATATATGAGCCTTCAAGATTAACCTTCTACCTAATTTGAAAATATCTTTGACCAACAATTTGTAATTATTGTCGATCAATTATCCTATGCTGAGAAAGTTTCTTTTCATACCTGGTATATACAATAAATTGGGAATTATTGACCTTTTTCCATCTTTCCTCATAATCAAAACATCACCAACACCTTATGTTGTTAGGGTATTTCCATTTGTGAATTTTACTTTGTTCTTCATAGAGGGACTCATGTTGACAAACCAACATTTGCTTCCAGTCATGTGTGATGAGCATCCTAGTCCAAGTACCATTGGTCCCTGAATCTTTCTTCATCTCTCATTGTGACCATCAACAACATCTCTTCTTCTTCATGTTTTATAATACTTGCATAATTTTCTTGATTCTTTTTATTTTTTAAGACAATCACTTAAATAGTGACCATATTTTGACAATTCTAACAATGATTGTGACTCTTGTCGTTTTCTTCCATCACCTTTTCTGCAGCCACCTTTGTGGTTATTATGGTTTGAGGGTATTCTTTGATTTGACCGTTTCTTTTTGGTTACCACTATCGATAACACGAAAATGTATCGATTATTTAAGCAAATTTATATGCTTTTTATCCATATTTTAATTAAATAAATTATTCTTTATTCGTATTATGCCGATATTTTCTATGTTTTCAGGTTTTTTCCGATTATTAGGCATGTGCAAAGAAAGTCGAGAAAAGCCGGATAAATCACATTCAAAATCCACAAAAAGAGAGTATTTATTGAAGTGTGTATTCATAGCATGAAATGAGGGTGTGAAGTAAGCAAAAATAAAAAAGGAGATTCAAACGAACAAGGCCTAGCCCACTTCAATTGAACAAAGCTCAGCACGTTACAAGGTGTAACGATCATTACACGCAAGCCCTAAAGGCTGGGGCAACCGTTACAAGGCTAAGGCGAATCTTTCTCCTCACGCAAGAGTTGTGGTGACCATTACAAGTTGGAGCTGGCTCCGTAGCAATCTCCACGGAGGAGATTTAGGAGGCAAGATTTTCTCAAGCAGCTTCGGAACCCTAGCTATCACACGTCTATATATATGTTGCTTCAGTTCACTCAACAAAAAAAATTTCCCTCATTCCAGTACCGTTACTCTGCCAATTTTAATTCCCATTCCGCATTTAATTTTAGTTTATTTTCCGTATTCAGTTTCTTTTCTCGTAGTAATCTTCGTGACGAGATTATCGAACTTTGTCAATTCTAACCTTACGTTAGGATTGCGCCTTTTTACCTTTTTTCACTGCATTCGGATTATTGAGCAATTAAAGGCGATCTCACCGACTTGTGGGAGACACCTGGAATCTGCCTAATATTTTATTTTCAGGTTATTTAATTTATTTATTTTTAGGTTTATTTAATTAATCTATTTGTTTATTTATTTTATGCCCGATTTATTTGAAATGCATATTTTATCTGAATTGTATGTTTATTACTATTGCGCTATATTTGAATCTGTAACCATGCTAGGCTAAATCTAGTTATCGGTATATAGGGTCACATAGTCAATGAGGTTTAGCAACTTCCCTCGACTTACTCTGTTTTTAAAAGATTGATTTTCCGGTTCCAATTATTGGTAATTAATGCAACTGTTTTGTTACAAAATAAAACACATATTAGAATTTAGGGTCAATAAAGCGAGAGTTTGAGATTCTAACTGGACATTAATAATTGGGCATCGACTTAAAATACAGCTAGAGCACTTTTAAGTTTATTAGGTTTTATTTATTTTCAAAAACTATTTTTAAACTCTAATTGAAACAGCGAGAGTGCTCACTTAGGTTTGATTATAGGATCTGAATCAATAAACACAAGAGTGTGAGAAGAGGATTTTTAAACAAGTACTTCCTACTGAGATACATTTTGATAATGCAATTTAAGTCGATAAGTCGCTAAATCCCTAAGCCCGACCATTACATACCGATACCCCTATTCTAAATCTAAACTAGATCTAAATCAGTTAGGTTCCCTAAACCAAACATCATTTATATTATTAGCCTTAGATTTACGTAGTAGCCTAAGATAGAGGTAGGTCAATATTTAGTCCCTATGGATTTGATAATCTTTAAAACTACAAGCGATAGGGTTGTATACTTGCAGTATAGATTCTATAAGACGATAAAGTCGCGATCAACTACCAGTCAAAATGTTGTGGCCTTTGTAATAGCCCCAATTTAGAAATTATGTTACTTGTGTATTTATTTATGAATATTTTATGATTTATTGTGTTTGTTAGATTATTGGTGGATATATAGGACCTTGAGTTAGAAAATATATCAGATTAATTAAATAATAGTCATGTTTAATAATTAAAATAATAAGAAATATAAAATAAATTAGAATGTGAATAGATTTTAAGGGCATAAAGGTAATTGCATGTGAATAGATTTTAAGGGACAATTCATATTATAAATTTGTATGGTCTTCATCAAAGATATTTTGATATATTCTAAATCTAAAGAAGAGCATGCATAATATATTAAGATAGTGGTGCAGGTGTTAAGGGTGAAGAAGCTTTATGCCAAGTTATTGAAATGTGAATTCTGGTTGAAGGCTTGGCCATGTGATTACGATTGGTGGAATTTCGGTAGATCCTTCTAAAGTTGATGTTGTGTTGGAATTGGAAACTACGAAGTCTGCTACTAAGATACAAAGTTTTCTTGGTTTAGCAGGTTATTGTTGTAGGTTTATCAAAAGCTTCTCTAAGTTGTCATTACCTTAAAATCAGTTGACTCGAAAGGTCTAGGTTTATCTGAGGGATGTTGCATGTGAAGAAAGTTTTAGTGAACTCAAGAAGAAATTGGTGAGTGCTTCAGTATTGATTTTACCTAATCTGAGTGAGTATTTTGTGGTATATTGTAATGCATCGAAGATGGGTCTTGATGGTGTGTTGATGCAGAACCGCCAAGTTGTTGCTTATGCTTATAGGCAACTGAAAATTCATGAAAGGAATTTTTCTACACATGACTTAGAGTTGTTAGTTATGATTTTTTTTTTAAAGATGTGGGGGAATTAAATTTTTGGCTCCAAGTTTAAAGTGTTTAGTGATCATAAGAGTTTAAAGTATTTGTTTGACCATAAGGCGTTAGACATGAGGCAAAGGAGATGGCTCTAAATTCTAAAATATTATGATTTGATTTGAGTTACCACTTGGGAAAAGCTAATGTGGTAGTTGATACATTGAGTAGGAAGTCCTTACACATGTCAATGCTTTTGGTTCGAGAGTTGGAATTGATTAAAAAATTTAGAGATATGAGTTTAGTTTGTGAAGTGAATCCATAAAATGTAATGTTGGAGATGTTGATCCAGATCAGAGGTATTCTTAAAGAGATTAGAGAAGGTCAGAAATATGATTTAGGTTTGGTTGATCGGTTGTTGCTGATTAACCGTAATTGGGGTGATTTTTGAGTTGATGAGAATTGTGTGATGAGGTTCAGAGAAAGATGTGATTTTAGGATATGCTATAACTTAAGAAGAGTATTCCTGGGAAAGGACATAGAATTGTTCTAAGTATTCATCTCGGTGCAACGAAAGTGTATTAGGACTTGAAGAAATTGTTTTGGTGGTCAAGTATGAAGAAAGAAATTGATGAGTTTGTCTATTCTCATTTGACTTGTCAGAAGTCAAAGATTGAACACCAAAAGACTTTGGGTATGATACAACCATTAAATATTCCTAAGTGGAAGTGGGATATCATTTCCATGGATTTTACGTCAGGTTTTCCGAAGACTGCTAAGGGCAATGATTCGATTTAGATGATATTGGATAGATTAACTAAATCAGATCACTTCTTAGTGATGAGGATCAACCATTCCTTACGGAGGTTAGCTGAGATATATATCAAAGATATTGTGAGATTACATGATATACCTTCGAGTATTGTGTCGGATAGAGATCCGAGTTTTACGTCAAGGTTCTGGAAAAGTTTGCATAAGGCTTTTAGAACTAAGTTGAGGTAAAGTTTTTCTTATCATCCGTAGACAGACAGTTAGACAGAGAGAATCATCCAATATTTGGAGGATTTTCGGAGGAATTATGTGTTAGAATAAGGAGGTGCTTGGGATAGCCACTTGTCGTTGATTGAGTTCAGTTACAACAATAGTTTCCATGCTAGTATTGGAATAGAACCATATGAGGCATTGTATGGTAAGAGGTGTATAAATATGTTATATTGGTATGTAACTAGTAAGTGTGTTGTACTCATACCTGAGATTTTTTAGGAGACGACTGAAAAGATTAAGAGGATTCAAGGTAAGATGAAAGCTTCGCAGATTCGTCAAATTTGTTTTATCATGATAAGAAGAGAAAAACACTTGAGTTCCAAGAGGGAGATCATGTGTTCTTGAGAGTTACTCTAGTAAGTGGAATTGGTAGATCTCTGAAGTTACGTAAAATCAAACTGCTTTTGTTTGGCCTGCACTGATTATGCAGGGTAGGTGAGGTGGCCTATTAGATTACTTTATTGATGTTGCTTTCTAATCTTAATGATGTGTTTCATATCTCTCAATTTAGGAGATATATTTAGGATCATTCTCATGTGATATAAATGGATGATGTACATATGAGAGTTAACCTAAAAGTTGAAGCACCACACATACAAAAAGAGGATCGGGAGGTGAAGCAGTTGCGTGGTAAAGATATTGCTTTGATGAATTTAGTGTGGGGAGGACTAGCTGGTCGGAGTATTGACTTGGGATCATGAGAATCAAATGAGAGAGTTATACCCTAATTTGTTTTCATAAAGTAATTTTCAGGGATGGAAATTATTTAAGTGGAAGAGAGTTATAACATTCCAATTTTTAAATTATGTTTTTTATATATTTATTTATGAATATTTTATGATTTACTGTGCTTATTAGATTATTGGTGGGTGAGTAGGACCTTGAGTTAGAAAATATAATAGATTAATTAAATAATAGTTTCAGGTTGTTAATAATTAAAATAATAAGAAATATATAGTAAATTAGAATATGTAAAGATTTTAAGGACATAAAGGTAATTGCATGAGAGTAAGTGATGGTATATGAAGAAGAGCATAATAACTGACACTTCATAATAGAAAAAGGGAAAAAGAGATCATTATGTGTTGTACCTGAAAATTTGGAGGAAAAGAGAAATAGGCTGACACGAGGAACTAAGGAACATTCATCCATAGAAAAAGAAGAAGCAATTTCTAGATAAAATATAAGATAAGGGTGGGTAATGGTTCTCAATTATGATTGATATGAGAGAATGGTAGACTTAGGATTTTAGATTCCCTTGATTAGATATTTAATTGCATAAATTTTCATGAAATTAGTGAAATCTTGATGATGAGATGTATAAATATGTTGTGTTGTGAAAACCTTGATGATGTTGTTGTTGTGGGTTAAATTATTGTTGACATGTTTTATGAGTTATGTTGATTGATGTGTATTAGAACAATAGATTAATGATATTATTTCATTGATTGATGTTTAAAGATTGTGACCTTAAGTGTGTTAATGGTGAGATAGAGATGATGAATTAATATGACCCATAATAATTATTATGGGTGACCATTACAACTCTCTAGATTATGGTACCGAGGCATGTAAAAATGAAATTTTGTGTGGGGAGAATTACGGTCGTAATAATCATTACGGTGACTGTAATTACTCTAGATTTTGTCGTGAAATAGTTTTGGCCATAACTTTGGCTCTGTAAGTTCGAATCGAGTTTCATTCGAAGCATATGGAAGATAACATTATTTAATATCACATTAAGTTCTTTCAAAAGGTTGATCGTGATAATTAGTTGATTCTTTTGATATTTGAAAGAAATGTTGAACTTGAAACTTGTTTATCTTTCGACGATTTATTCTGTAACTTTTTAACTGTGTATCCAAATGATGTTAAGTGTTAGGAAGCTAACACTCAGAGTGATAACATAATAGAGATAGGTTAATTGTCTGATTGTTATTCTTATATCTACTATGTTTGCGAAGTTGATTGTCTACATGTTCAGTTATGGTGCTGATGAGATGATGTTATTTCTACATGTTTTCGGAACTTCGGTTCTAATTATGTTTTGGCCTCGATCATGTGATGGTGGAACGAGCGGGAGTAGCTAATTCTTATGTAGGGGAGTTAGTGAAGTGTTACATATGGTTGTGGTAATGATGGTTGTTATACTCCATCTCAAGAGTGAACTAGATCCCATGGTGGAAGATCATGTATCCTATGGTGGTGAAACAGATAGTGAAATGGATCAATGTGTTTGTAACTTAGTACCATATGCATTGAGTCAGTGTTGTTTACATAACATTTTTATATGACATTGCATAATTGTGTTGGTGTTATGTGTTGTATATTGATCCTTGAGAAGTAATGTGACTGTGTGTTGATTCTTGTGATGGAATTTGTATCAATGACATTTATGATGATGTTTGGGGTGTGCGTTTATGATATGTTGACATCATTTATTGGTTGTATATTAATGTTGCAATCTATCTTCTCATATGTATTTTATAATTTATTATGATTACTCACGCCTTCTGTTTGAATGTTGCCTCTAATCGATAATGCATAGATACTCAGGAGTAGACCATGGATGTAAGTAGAAGCTAGCCAATGGAGTTTACTTATATTTTATCATTTTATGTAGTGGAATTCTTCTCTAATTCATGTAACAATGGGTTAGGGTTGATCGTTTGTTTATAAACTATTATGTTATTTAATTTGTAGTCAACTACAACTTAAGTTATTGAGATGTTTTATGATATTATAAATTGATGAATTGCCTTTTTATTAACCAATGAGGATTATTCCGAGATATATTCAGTCAAGCTCTGACGTTGTGTAAACTTTGCAGTTTTAAATATTATTTGATTATAGTTTATGTGTGGTAACCCGTGTTACGGGAGAAAGATGTGTATGTTTTCATGAAGTGTGACACCCTTGTGATGTGTTTTATTTTTTTATTTATTTGTTAATTATATGTGAGGTTTAAAAGGGTGTTACACTCTCCTCTAACTTTGTTGTCATTCCAACTTTCTTTTCCTTTTTTTTCTTTTGCAGACTGCGCCTGCAGAGCTACCTCACTTTTACATTGCTTGTAGATCTTTCAGACATTCTTTGTTCGTGAGATTAGAGCATCCCTTGAAGTTGTTCCTTTGTCAAGGTTGACAAATATTTTGATTCTTCAATGGCTACTATCATATGATGAAACTTTGGAGCCAATGACCTCAAGATCTTCGTGACAACTGATCTTGATATCAATGCTTCTCCATATATTTTGATTTGATTCACCGGTTTTGCAAACCTAATGAAGAAATCAATTATGAGCTCACTTTCTTCCAACTGAAGCAATTCATATGTTCTTTTGTGAGTTTGTAATCTCACCTTTTTCACCTTCTCTACACCTCCAAACAATTTCTCTAGTATATCACATGCTTCTTTCACTAATTCTTCATCACTTAGTTTTTCAAAGTTATCAGGATCAATATATTGATGAATTATAAAGAAAGTAATATAATATGTCATATTCAATTTTTTACGTGAGGCCTTTTGTTCATTTGTAACATCTTCTCCAATCCGCGTTACTCGTTCCTTCACAAGATCCCAAATATCTTGATAGTACAAAAAATATATTCTTATCTTTATGGATTGGAAGAATTACTAGAAAATGTCCATCAGATGATTCATCACACTATGCTTTCCAAGATTCACACAGCCGGTGCTCTAGATACTAGATGTTGGACTTAAATCCAAATCTTGAGGATAGTTCAAATTAATATTGATGAACAAGAATAAATCTTTTTGAGTGATTGTGCCTCTTGTTATTCATTCTTCACTCGAGTGTATTAACCACACCTTGGTTGCAAGACGATTCACGCATTACAGAAATTTAAGATGAATTAGGATTTTGGAGAAAGGGGAAGAAGAAGAACATTATATAGAGATTTTCTCAGCCTTCAAATTGAAATTTTTTTATTCAACTTTTCTTCACACTTTACAATGACAGAGTATCTCCCTACTTATTTTCTTCGATAGCTACTCATTTCGACTTCTACATGCATTTCGATAACTTCTTGTCGTGTTTGATTCTCTGTCCCTACTTTGACACAAATAATTATACTTTCAACCCAGTGCACCTGCACTCTCCAAAGAAAATATTTAACTACCTCTCACAACACTCTAAAACAAGATTATAAGAGAAAATATTAAAAGTCAAATACAAGCTTAAAATGCTTTTGACTGAGACATCTTGTAAAAAATTAGAATCCTATCTATAGGTTTGGACTCGCTCTTCCTTCATAAAACTGAAACATTTTTTTTTTGGAAAAAAAATTCAAAAATTTAAAAAAATTCAAAAATTAATGTTTTTTCAAGAAATCAAACAGGAAACTTTTTTCATAAAAAACAAAAATTCCAATAAAATTAAATTAAATTTATTTTCGAAAAAAAAATGAAGGAAAAGAAAAAAAAACAACAACTTTATTTATGGAAAAAGAAAATCCGAAAAAAACTTTTCTTGATAATAAATATTCTAAATTCCGAAAAAAATAAATTCAAAAAAACAATTAAGTTTTCAAAATTAAAAAATTCTGAAAACTTTTTTTTCCTGAAAAATTGGAACATTTTTTTATGGGTAAAAATAAATTTGAAAAATAAAAAAAAAAATAAAAAAAAAAACTGAAAAAAAGATTTTTCAACGAAAAAACTTATTTTTATTTGCAAAATATCCATTTGATCCCTTAATAATACATTTAGGTTCACATTGGTCCCATAATTTTTTTTCGAGTCATTTTGAACCTTTAATTTTTATAAAGTTTCATTTTAGTACTTTTATCTAATCAGCGACGGAAAAACATTGAAATTCGTTGCTAAATTCGTCGCTAATTAGACAAAAAGGATTAAAATAAAAATATTTTGCAAGTTAAGATATCAAAATGACGCGAAAAAAGGTAAAAGGACTAATATAAACTCAAGGAACAATGGTATAGTTAAGGGATTAAAATGAGTATTTTGTCATTTTAAAAAAAAAATAAATTAAAATTACATTTTTTTTTTATGAAACCAAAAATAAATTATTTTCTTAAAAAATTTATAAAAAAAAACTGAAATTTTTTTTTAGATGGATGGATATCTATCTATTAAATTTTTATGAATCGATAAATTAGATTGAATATATTTAAAAAAGTGTTAATAAATTAATAGATTATTTTTATGCATGTTAAACATCCAATTCATATTCATCTGATTATTTATTTATTTATTTTCAACCCATGAATAGGAGTATATACGATCTAATCTAAGATTAAAGAAACGAGTGTTGTTTGTAGTCTCAAAAATAGATTCTTTCGGTCAAGTAATACAAAACAATGACACATGAATTTCCACCATCAACTTTAAATTATCACTTCCAAATCCATTCACAAACATGAAATCTCCACGGTTCAATTAAAATCAAAATAACAATTTCACAACTTCTCAACCGTAGATAATCCCAATCCCATTAAAATAAAACAGATTTTCCAATGCCAACTCATCTCATCGTGCTCTCCTAACGCTCTCCATCTCCATCACATGCCACTCCATATCTTTGTCCCCTCACTTTTTAAACCCTCAAAACCCTCTCTCTCTCTCTCTCTCTCGTGAGTCCTTTTCACACTCTGTTTTGTTTGTTATTCTCATCTTTCTTCGTCAACTTTTCTGTTATAGTTAACGTAACAAACTTTTTCTGTGTGATTTATAGATCGAAACGCCGTCGTTTTTCAGTTCTGCGTTAAAACTGCTTTCAACTAATGGATTTGGCTTCCAATCTCGGTGGAAAGATTCAAAAGGATGATGTTCTCTCCGCCGTCGATAAGTTCGTTTCTCTCTCTTTTTCGCATTTTCATTTTCACTTTTTCTTATACCATTCGAATAATGTTTATTATTTAGCTTCTTTTGATTTTTCTGTTATACTGAAAAATGTTTGCATTTTTTTTTTGTCATGAAAATGCTAATTATTGAAGAATCATGTGGTGCTGGGATCTGGTATAAATGTATTGGAATTTGCGAATTATATGTATTTTATTTAAAAGTGAAAAAAATGGTTTTAACTTTTAACTTTTTCATTTATCTTTTAGAAGAGTTTACGATAATTCTAGAGACGTAGAATTAATTAATTTTGAAATGTTCGTGAGGTTTTTTGGTTCTTCTGAAATAGATTTGATTCTGTCTCCTGAATTGATTTTAAGTGAAGCTAAAATTTACAGTTTTTGAATTTAAACGTGATTTTTACACTGAAGTTTACTGTTCAACTCGGAGTGTGTATGGTTTTCCATAATTGATTTCACATGAAGCTAAAATTTGTA
This sequence comes from Vicia sativa, assembly GCA_021764765.1. Classification (NCBI taxonomy): domain Eukaryota; kingdom Viridiplantae; phylum Streptophyta; class Magnoliopsida; order Fabales; family Fabaceae; genus Vicia; species Vicia sativa. The sequence continues at coordinate 7,418,236 of CM038794.1, forward strand.
GCTTTTGAAATTAAACGTGATTTTTATAATAAAATTTATTGTTCAACTCAGAGTGTGTCTGGTTCTGGGTGAAAAAAAATTGATTATGTGAATTGATTTTATAAAATTTATTTTAATTAAAAGTGAGATGAAGATTAAGTGATTTATGTTTGGATAAATTTTTGGAAAAGTGAGTTGAACGGTAAACTTTAGTGTAAAAATCACGTCTAAATTTAAAAGCTACAATTCTTAGTTTCAAGTAGAATTAATTCAACTTGAGAGCAACCAAATATGTCTGGAATCAATTATAAACATTCATAATCAATTATGGGGGCTTCAAACATGAAGCCAAAACATACGCTCAATTTTAGAGAAAGTTATTCAGACATAAATCACTTTACACTTGAGTTACTTTTAACGAGAATTAATTTGTTAGAATCAATTCATGCAAAATCAATTTTTTTTACAGCAAAACCATTTGTTAATATATAAAAGTGCTGATAACTTTTCTGTAAAAATTGATGGAAAAGTGAACTGAATCCTGTGGTTTTGGAATTGAATCTGATAACTTTGCTGTAAATTTTGATAACTATGAACTTTGGGGATTAATTTTCACTATGTTTAAAATTATGATAGTGAAACCAAGTTGTTACTATTTTATATATGAAAATGATAATTTTATTTAAAAATATTATTGGAGTTCAAGTCTGTCAGCCGGCATGGAAAGATTATGATTGAGGAGAATGTGTCATATAGGTCAATTCATGCATTCTTGAAACTATCCAACTAGTCCCATTTTTGGATTTTGCTTCTGATACCTTAATAGAATATTCCTGAGTGACAGTTGTAAATGACAACCTAGACTTGGCTGGAGATGAGATTTATGAACTTAGACATTCACGAGATTTGAATATAAACCATTCAGTCTTTATCGGACGGGTCCACGATATTTTCCATAATTTGAACTTATTTTGTTAAGTTGTGATGTGAGTTGTTCGATTGAGATAGATAGACTTATAATATACAAAGACATGAATATGTGAGGTGAGTTTTACCTTAAGTTAGTCTGAACAGTGTGGAACTTCAAAATTTTCAGGATGTTGCATGAGGTTAAAAAATTTGAAAAAAGTTTGTTGAATGATGATTTTTGGTTTATTTTTGAAGAGCCTAATAAAATGTATTGAACATTTGGTTCAGGTATGAGAAGTATCATGTACACTATGGAGGTCAAGAGGAAGAAAGGAAAGCTAATTATACTGATATGGTGAGAGATATCAATATTTTGCAACCAAAATCTTAGTTTTATGATACTACAAAAAATGTGCGTCATACTATTATTAAAAAAATGATAGTGTGTATATTGCTAACGTTGTCAAATTTGTATCTGGTACGGTTGAAAAATCAGGTAGTTGCATCAGTTAACATATCTTGGTCATTAGATGAAGATCATACGTTTATCTTGTGATTTCAGAATCAAATTTAAAATATACTTTTCATATGTGAACAAAGTGATCTTCATCTAACAACTGAGATCTATTGACTGCAGCTTTAATGATTAAGGAATATCTATACACTTCATATCTATCTTCCGTTTTGTATACTAGTATGGTTTTGTTTAGATGGGAATATCATATTTAAGTCTTTATTATATTCAGTTGGATTATCTGCAAAGAGAATATAATAAGATCCGCATACATTTTCAGGTTAATAAATACTATGATCTTGTGACCAGCTTTTATGAGTTCGGCTGGGGAGAATCTTTCCATTTTGCACAAAGGTGCCACTTTGCTTCATTTTTGCACTTAAAAATCGAAGAATTTGTTGTTAATTCGATCATGCTGATAATTTTCTTCCCATGTAGGTGGATAGGGGAATCTCTTAAAGAGAGCATCAAGCGACATGAACACTTCCTTGCTTTACAACTTGGTCTTAAGCCCGGACAGAAGGTTTTCAATTTTTCATGTTCAATAAAGCAAAATAAAAATGGTCTATATACATTGTTTATATTATGTTCTTTCATAATAATTCATGAGTTTTTACTTTATTTTTTTTAGGTTTTGGATGTTGGGTGTGGTATTGGGGACCGTTAAGAGAAATTGCTCGATTCAGGTAAATTGGACATCCATCTTTTATAGATTCAGATTCTCTGCATTCCAATGTAGTCAAAAAGAGGTACTACAATGCTATAGCCTAGCGGAATTTGAACAAATCACTACTGTTCAGCAATGTGCTATTTAATACAAAAGTGTTGTCAAATGGCCAGCTATAACACTACAGTGTAGCAGAATTTGAACAAACCATTATTTCCTGCAATCTGCAGTTGACAATAGTAATGTATTTAAACACTCAAACTTGATTGTCCTGTCAACTATCAAGTCTGGACAATTTACGTTCCGCTCTTGTATTTTAGACTTGATTCACCAACTTGGAACAACAAGTTACTGTGTGATTCTTTGACTACTGGGAATTTGGAACCATCCTCCACGCTTCGTCATATGCCATTCCCTGTTTTACCTTTACTTGCTAACAAAAATCATTAAGGGTATTTCTGCAGCTCGGCATCTGTTACAGGGTTGAATAACAACGAATACCAGATCACCCGGGGAAAGGTACATTGTCACTGTTTCTAATGTTGTTTCATTTTTATCACATAGCCTTGATGCATTGTTTAAGCATGAAAACATGTGCATATTACAGTTCTCTAGCATAAATTTAATATGTAAATGATGCATAATTTCTAGTTGGTAATTATTTGGGGAGTTCTTTATAGCCTTGTTGACAAAGAGGTTTTTCATTATTTTCCACATTATATTCAAATGTTATAGTTCTTAACTATAAAGTTTCTAAAATACTTTATTCTCACTGGCCATTTTTTGCTGATTAACAGGAACTCAATCGCAAAACTGGAGTGGACAAGACTTGCAACTTCGTCAAGGTTGATCTTTTGTAAATCTTTGATTTGTGTTTAAAGGAATGGAATGTCCAATACTTTTGAGAAGTTTTTGTGCTAATTATAAATGTTACGTTGGATATTTTATTTACTGTGTTTGAAGGTACTTATTTTTTTTCCAGAGAAAAGCTTATAATTGAAATGCTCATGAGAGAGCTCTTGACTAGAAAACTATTTCAAATTTAACATTAACAAACTTGTTCTCTTAGCCTCAACAAACTGATAATAACTCACGTGGTTATCAAATATGCAGGCCGACTTCATGAAGATGCCATTCGAAGACAACAGTTTTGATGCAGTGTATGCTATAGAAGCCACCTGCCATGCACCAGATGCTGTATGTGACATCATTTCTCACTCTATTTAGTTTCACATCCTTGTTTATTTTTTCCATACTATAGATAGATTCTAACTACACATCCATTCATAAATTGTCAATTATTTTGGACCAACTTTCAATGTGTCCGATGATAATAGCAAAATGCAAGGTTTAAAAAAATGTCCACTTATGCGGGTCTAGCCGGTCAAGGTTTTTGGTGTCTTTGCGACTGTAATTATCTAGTTGTATTTGATAGCAGTATTAAAGATTGCGGTGCAAATGCATCCATGGTTTAAAAACTTGACATGAACAACAAATTTAATGGGGAATCTACAAAATGATGTGTATAATTTGTATTGTCTGACACTGGATTTTTTGTATTATGCATAGTATGGATGCTACAAAGAGATTTATAGAGTGTTAAAGCCTGGCCAATATTTTGCTGCCTATGAATGGTGCATGACTGATTCTTTTGATCCCAATAACCAAGAACACCAAAAAATCAAGGTATGGTATTAATTTATCGAAAGAACTTTCTGGTTATCTGTTGATTATGTTTATTTATACTTAAAAAGACAAAATTCCTTACTGCAGGCAGAAATTGAGATTGGTGATGGGCTTCCTGACATTAGATTGACCACAAAGTGTCTTGAAGCTCTTCAGCAAGCTGGTTTTGAGGTGAACATCAGTTTCTTATGATTATAAGCAAAAATAATAAGCTTCGCACATTTAGAAATTTAGTTAAGGGCAATTAATTTTCTCGATCTCAAACTCTTGAGTATTCTCAAAAGTAACATCATTAAATTTGAGGGGTATTTTCAGAATGACATTAAACGGAGTAAAAGTAGTTAAATTTTGTTATGTTGAGACTTGATATATGATATCGGAGTAAGCATTATATAAGTGATGAGCCTGATTGACTAAACAGAGATTCTCTCTTTTTTTGGCATGTGAAGGTCATATGGGAGAAAGATCTAGCATTGGACTCTCCTGTTCCTTGGTATTCGCCTCTAGATGCGAGTTACTTCTCACTTAGCAGCTTCCGTCTTACAACTGTTGGACGACTTTTCACCAAAAACATGGTATTGCTGTGGAACACATTTATTTTAAGTTTAATTTATTTACACCTACTATGCAAATCTTTTTTACCCATGCAGTCCAATTAAATTACGCCATGTAGATATTTTAGAAACTAACCTGAGAAGGTGGCACAATGTTGTAATGTGATTGAATGCATGTGTAAAAATTTACACCGTCAGTGCATATAAATTAATCTCATATATTTCACTTTTCATGTATGTTTCTAGTTCAAAGAGTTTTAGTTATTTCTCTTCTAAGAATTGTTGCCATGCCAACACATTTTTCAACACTCTTGATCTAGGACTTTCTCTAGAGTAAGTGAAATTAACCAAGAGCAAAAGTGTAAGAAATTGGGTGTTAGACTATATTGTTGGTATGTCTGTTTCTGTAGTTTGGAAGCACATTGCTGAAAATTTCCGGATTCGTTTCTTTTAATTGAAGGTGCTATGAATATACATTTGTAGGTCAAGGCTCTGGAGTTTGTTGGGCTTGCTCCAAAGGGGAGTGTAAGGGTTCAGGATTTCCTAGAGAAGGCTGCAGATGGCCTAATTGAAGGTGGAAAGTAAGTTTATCATGAACTAAACTTGGTTTACTCTGACATTGCATCATCTATCTAAACACCAAATTTTCTGAGCTGCGTGTTCACTAACACGAGGTGCTTTATGCTACCTTTGCAGGAGAGAGATTTTCACACCAATGTACTTCTTTTTTGCGGAAGCCTCAATCAAGCAGCAACTAAATTTATGGATCAAATAGGTTCGGTTGTTATGAGTTACTGTGATTTTAGGAGAAGGAATCTTAATTGTCTTTGGCCTTTTCATCACGAGTCTTGCTGTTTTGAGTTGCTTGATTGTTTAGGTTACCAAGACTTACTTCACTTTGTTTCTTGTTTGCTGAAGCAGTGTGCCTCATGCAGAAGTGGATAGTGTAGTACTTTATTTTTTAAACTAGAAAAAGGCCTGGCCAAGTTATTCAAATGTAGAATGAAGTTAAGTTTTTATCAGTATTTTATAAAATTGAACCTGTCATTAAATTAAACTTATAGAGTGAATGGGTGAAATTAATAAATTTATGCATAAAAAAATTGCAAATAACATTCACTCTGAGAGTTACTTCAACATTCATTCTCTTATTGAGTAACATTCACTCATGTACTAGAATGAGTATTGCTAGCATCAAGTATTTGCTAGCATTTCTAAGTCACAGCTGAGCTGTATTATTAATATCGACAAAATAAGTAGAGGAAGTTCGAATGCATTTTTGCAATTTACAATTTAGCTCTACTTAATTTTTAAGGAATCTTCCTGCCATCTCTCAAATTGAACCTAATACTCCAAATTCTTTTATAAAGGCAAAAACATTTTTGTCAAACTTTAACTAAAAAAAGAGCGAACTGAAAATTTTGGTAGTGTATTCTAAAAGTCTGATATACATTTTTATTGGGTTTTAGAAAATTGAATTAAACATTTCGCAATTTTTTGATAAACCCGGTATATTTTGTAACTTTTTGGATTTTTGAAAAATCTAGTAGTTAATTTCTAATAGACAAAAAAATTGAAATTAATACTATCGGTTTTTTTGAAAAATTCGGTATAGTATTGGATTAAAAAAAACAATAAAAACTTGTAGTTTTTGAAAAATCCAGTAGTGTATTTGAAAAATCTGGTAAAACTTAGATTTTTGAAAGTTTTGTAAAACTTCATAGATTTTTGAAAAATTTGATAGTGTATTTCAAAAAATTAGGTAAAATTTCGTAGACTTTTGAAAAATTTGGTATTGTATTTTAAAAAATTTGACAAAATTTCATAGAATTTTGAAAAAACTGATAGTTCAAATCTGATAAATTTTGAAAAATTCGATAAAAACTTTTAGAACGCTAAAAACATCCAATTAATACTTGTGAATATCTCAAAAAATCAGATAAAAACTCACAAATGTTTTAAAATCCAAAAAATACATTATTTTTTCAAAAACATAAAAAAATCACAAAGGATATTATTGTAAAAGCACCCCTCATATATAATGTAAGGTTAAACTTAGGGAACTTCTTTCTACACCTAGTGGTGGTGCGTTTCACCACCGAAAACCCAAAAATACTCTTCACAAATGCACTTACGAAACTTGCTGCGAGATGAATTCGCAAGTGCACTTGTGAAACTTCCTCTGTTTGTGTGATTTTTTGTTTAAAATTTTATCAATTTCAATATTTCACAATATATTTCACAACCAGACAAATATTTTATGATTTGATTGAAAATATAATACGAACATAATAATATAGTAAAAATACGGTAAGTAAATAAGAATAGATGTTCATAAATAACAATATTCATAATTTGTTCGGAAAGTAAATACAGTAAAAATATTACAACAACAAAAAAAAAAAACAAAACGTAACATAGGCTACTGCATATGCCTAATCCTAACCCCATGTGCCCTCCTTTGCCTGAGATGGCCTTGTCTTAAACGTCTTTTTGGTCTTGATTCTCAGCCACGTTCCTGAAATAAATAATTATTATTGTTATGTTTAAAAAAAACAACTCAGACAACAATTTGCAAGTGCACTTGCGGAACTGGTCCAAGGTGACTTCGCAAGTGCACTTGTGAAATCCCCTGTGCACAACCATTTTCAAATCTCAGTTTCATCTTGCCCTAAACAAATCAAACCTCAATTTTTTGTCACCCAATCAACTACGTTTACCTAATCTAACACTAACATACACAATTTAATTACTACAAACTAACATAATAAATTATTACAAGATTGTATTGTTATTCAAAATAAATTAGAGAAAACTTGCACAATTTTGAGAGTTTGGAGATGATTTAGGATGACTTGAAATCAGTTGAAATGGAGAGATGAGCACAAATTTGTGAGTTTAGGGTTTAGAGTAAAAAGTGAGAAAATGGTTTGTTTGAATAGAAAAGGGAGGTAGGGTTGTTCTGTTTGTTTTTTAAAATAGTACACAAAGTTCGCAAGTGCACTTGCGAAATAAGAAATTATGGGTGAATTCGCAAGTGCACATGCGAAGTCACCTTGTTTTTGATAAATTATGGGTTAATTCGCAAGTGCACTTGCAAAACCTGCTGCGAGGTGACTTCGCAAGTCCATTTGCGAAACCTAAGGGTATTTTGAGTTTTTCACCAGAGGTCTAGAAGAAGACCACTAGGTGGAAAAAGAAATTCCCTAAACATATATGGAATAAAAAATCCTCTTAATTTTCTAACTTAGCCCAACCCTCTCGTTACTCTAGCTTAAATAAGAATGTCTCGTATGGTTTTGATCACTACACGTCCATGTAGTGATTACACATCCCATGTAAACCTCAAAATACTTTTTGAATTGTTTGAATTTTAAAATTCAGAGACGACTATTATAAATAATTACTAAATTAAAGAGACACTATTTTTTTTTTCAAAAAACTCGGGATTTTAGTCTTCGAACGGACTATACACATTGTCTGTGGATTTTGTTTCCTCACAATGAGATATACTATATGTGTCTTAAAAAAATATTCAGATTTTAATCTTCAGCTTAACCTTGAACGTTTTTTCACACATAATCAGTAAGTAAGAATATATTTTACATTTTTTAATGAACTTTACTTTATAACTCATTTATAAATAAATCCGACGATAAACCATGCACATTTTTTATTTAATTATAAGATCAAATATTCAAACAAAATTGTTAGTAAATATATCTGATACCCAAGTTCCTCCTCTAGCTCTTGCATTGTAACATATGCCATGCCTCTGCTAAGATAGCTTGTAGAATGACCTTTTAAAGTGTGTCTTCCTGAAACTTGCCCCTAGTTATGACCTTTCTCTCAATAGCCACAATAATATGATATATCAACAACATATCCACAATATGGTCTACCATCTCAAGAATGCTTGCTCATATTTTAGGACCTTCTAATAAGATAGCCTCAACGAATCTCCTTCTCCATTTTGTTTCATGTAAGGATGCGATACTCTATAAAACTATTGGATGTAACTGTATATTGTAATTTGTGGACGATGACCTAACACCGATTACATCCTCTTTGATCAGATGCTCATAGTACTATGCGAAGGATAATGCCAGAAGCAACCAATATGGGGTCTCTGGGTATACCCTTAAATATTCGAATCAACGTAGTACTCACTCAGGTAGAGATGTGGATATATGAATCGAGACCCATAAGTCATCCATCTAGAATACAAGGATATCACCTCCAATGGACGTGTTTGACGATGCTCACCGTATGATGTGAAACTTGGAACAACTTGGTTGTCGGATTCTCCCCGAGTGGGATAATTGAGCTTGCATGTGACAATTTATTTGAATAGTATTCAACATATTCCCACTGATTACTAGTAAGAGTGTAACACAAGTATATGTGATTAATATTAGTAATGATGCATAAATTATCATAAATAGACAGTTGTTTGCTATCATTTTTCGAGTCTTCCACTGACTACCTTTAGTCATTTTAGAGTAGAGGTAAACCAAACAAGTTACCCCCAATTGTACTCATGAACCATCTCTAAGTCAATGAAGTATCTAATATAGACAACATCAACATAAGTCACACTCTTGTGTACAAATATGCACATGCCAATCAAAACCATGAAGTATGACCTCACCATAAATTCTCTATGGTATGCAACCCATGCATCATCACCCACGACATCCACAACTGCATCCAGGTGGCCTTAATACAACTTAACCAGGAATAAAAATTCCATTGCATAAGGCCTATCGATTCTAGAGTAATTTAATAATCTTCCTATGATATCAAGATGTAAGACGTATGAGACATCATCAAGTGTGATGGTTATCTCACCGATCAAAAGTTAAAATGAAGAGGTCTTTGTGTGTCACTGTTTCACAAACATAGACAATAAGTCATGATTGATATAACCATATCCAACCCTAGATTATTCCTTCATCCCAGAAAGTTGCAAGACATACTGAAATCATGGTTCATCAAGCACCAACAGCTTTGTAACCTTTCTATTATGGTTAATACCTTTCAATGTATCACTATATTACAAAAAATAAATACATCATCATCAGGAAGTTCAATTATTATAACACACGTGTTAGAAAGAGTAATTAAAGATTTAAGCTACCTCTTCGTCCCAAACATACCTAAAACCATGGTTTACATACAAAGGTAGTATTAAGGTGTTAGGGGCCTCCCAAAAAACTATCAGACATGATATTTCCATATACGTGAGAGGCTTATAAGGCTTCATGATGAGTCAGACTCATGTGAATCCAAGAAAAAAATGTCAGAGATAAATAAACCTGAGAAGTCGGTTCTTCAACATCGAATGAAGTTTCTCCAATTGTGGATTGTGAGGGTCTAGTTTTCTCTCTGTAAATGTAATTATGTTTGACAACTATACCATGTCTCATTCTTTCTTGGTTTTCATTTTTTCTTCTTATATTCAAACAAGGAAAATCATGTTATAATAAAAGAAAGAAAGTATTGGAAAACCGATCCAAAAAATAGAAGACACGTAAATCCGGATGTCATTAAAAAATTAAAAGAAAGTATTTGAATGCAATGGAGTAGAAATTCTTAGAAATCTAGAAAATTGTTGGAACAAGAATATGCTCAAAAGCTCTATTTTCTTTGATTGTTGAAATGAAAAGGATGGGGAAAGGTATGAGCACGATAATTAAACACAATTGAATTTCAATATCCGTGGAATTCTAGACATTGGAATCCATTTTTTAAATGTTTGTTTCCGTAGTTCTGATATTGGACATAAGTGTGGTGTGTTGAGGCACATTCAGAGTTTGATCTCAGTAACTTACTAGTCCAATTTCAGAAATCCAAATTTTTTTAACACTTGCTTTGACGTATTTCTCAAAAAGCTTGTTGTGTATTTAATGTATTTGAATTTAAAAATTTTAAATTCTAAGAATATTTTTGAAATTTTGACGGTGAGTGTGAGTACGACATGAAGTGTAATGAACAATCTCACTATTTCAAACATGTCAAAGTTAACTCTAATTACAATTTTATTTTTTGTTAAGAAAAGTTGACATATCTAAACACTAAATTTAGTTCATTTAAATTTTGTAGCCCAATTTAGTCTAAAAAAATATAATATTAAAATTAATCATTAACATTTTCATACTTAAAAATAATAGTGTATGTTTAGTTTTTATTTTGATAGAGGTAATATTGATATTTTAATTCATCAAAAGTAAAATTGATTATAACTTTTAAAATTAGTTTTATTTAGGGGTAGATGTATGAGCGTAAAAGCGGATGCGGGCATTATTGAGGATGCGGGTCTAAAACATATCCCGTCCGTAAAAAGTGAGGGTGGGAAAAGCGAGCATTGCACCTTTTAAGTCTATTATGTAAATGCGTGTCCATAAAAAGGTGGTGCGGGGAGGACATATTATAGGGTGAGGGTCTAAATCTTTAGTCTTCCCCGCACTAAAATGCGGGCAAAACGGGCATGTTCAACGGGCCAGATCAGTTTTTCCACCCCTAGTTTTATTTGAACTTAAACTTGTATTTTTTTTTAATTTAAGAGTTTAACTCATTTTAGCATTAATGTATGAAAACAAAATCACTTAATTGTCAATTTACTTTACCATGTATTTGGTATTGAGGTGAAGAAAATTAATTTTGAATAAATTAATTATAGTTTAAAGTGAGTTGAAGGTAAAATGATTTTTGTTTGAATAAATTACTGCAAAAGTGAGTTTTAAGGATTTGGTTTAGTCATGAGAGATCATTAGTCAATTCATGTTTTATCATGTGTTTATTGTCAGCGTGATTCTTAAAGTCATGGTATATAGTATTGGACTTGATCAACCTAATTCTATGTGTGCACAAGTGGGATCATGGTTAAGTGACCACAAGGACTCTAAAAGTCTAGTAGTGCTTGTGCTCGGAGGGTAGGTCCAGGTGTTGGAGAAGATGAAAGAAAGTATATTTGTGATGAAGAAGAAGAAGAAGTTTAAGAGGAGAAGAGAATAAAATTGTATATTGTAAATTGATTGAAAAGCATTATTTGCTTATAAGGAAATGCTCCTTATAGACACATTCTTGGGCCCAGTGTAAACTAAACTAAACTAAAGCCCAATATCTAAAGTCCAACTCATTCGAAACTACGTTTAACGGCATATTCGATCACTACTATTCGAATATTATCTTATTCGTCAATCTATATATTAACATGAATTATACACATATTTAATTAATTCATTTCTGAGACTTCTCATCCGATGCTCCTTTCTTGAATTGCTCGGAGGTTTAGTGAATATGTCACTAGTTGAACTTGTCTTGCGATTTTATTTCGATCTTCCTTTGTTCACTTGATCTCTCGAAAATGATACCTCCTTTCAATGTGTTTGCTGACCATGACATTGGATGATTAGCAGTTAATTCGATTTGTTGTCAACAAATAACTTTATATTCTTTGGCTTCATTATCTTGAGTTTGCATTTCGATCCATGGCTTCACATGATGTGCACATATTTTTCATGATGACAAAGCGATGCTTTGTTTCATGAGATGAAGATTGAGTTTTTTCTTTTCATCTTTTGAAGTCCGAATCAGTATCCATGAACTTCAATACTTGTGTTGTTTTTTTTTTGGGGTTTTTGCACCCTTTTTGGCATTGAGATGACACTTGAGGTTTTCCATGAATGAGGTTTCTCCATGGCAAAGGGCCTTGTATTGCAAAGATATCTCAAGGATGATGTTTGTACAATGTCGAATTTACAAACTTATCATTTGATTCTTTCTTGACTTTGCTCTCTCTGGAGTGATGACTTCTTCTGATTGCTCATGTTGAACCTTTTGAATATCTTGAGCATACTTGGTTTGATGCAAGAATACTCCTTCTTGATTTTTGAATTCCATTCCTAGAAAATATGAGAGATTACCTAGATCGACATTTCAATTCTTGCATTAGCTTGACTTGCTTTTTATTCATCTTCCGAATCGTAAGTCATCTACATAGAGGCATAAAATGATTCGGACACCGTCGACATCTTTCACATACACTCCATGTTCGAGACACACTTTGTCGCGATTAGGAAACTATCTATTCTTTTATTCCAAGCTCGAGGAGCTTGTTTTAAACTCATAGAGCTTTTTGTACATTCGACTCTTGTCCTTTGACGTCGAATCACGGTGGTTGAGTGGCGTAGACTTCTTCTTCTAATGGTCCATTTGTTGACGTTGATGCATTTTCCATTTCCATGTTACAACTATTCGAATTGTTTCAAGCAACAAGTGCATATACCGGTCTATTTCCTTAGAAAGCCTCTAGCCACCACCTTGCTTTGTATTTAGCAATTTCTCCATTTGGCCTTCGTTTCACCTTGTATATCCACTTTACATCAATTGGCTTCTTATTCGTTTTTCGACAAGCTCCAAGTCTTGTTTTTTCAATGGCTTTGAGTTCTTCTTTCATGGCTTCAATTACCCATTGCTTCATTTAAATCGATTGGTTTGCCATCATCATGGCTTCTTCAACTAGATCACCATCATCATCAATCACTTGATCGAGAATCTTTCATACCACTAGCCTAGTTGATTCGGTTCTTGTTCTTGTCGACCTTCTTTCACTTTGCTCGGTGGTTCTTCATTTCGACTAGTTGAAGTGTTACCTTGTTCACGACTATTCGAGGACTCATCTTGTGGATCTTCTTGAACAGTTATAATAGTGTCGATTCTGTGTTGAACTTGACTCCAATTCCAACCTTTGCTTTCGTCGATTCGAACATCTCTCGATTATTAGTTTATCTTGATTGGTGAATATACGCGCGGTCGAATGATAACCTATAAGAACCATAGCTTTGATCATCCGGTTTTCTTCTCAATTGTTCGGTACATGCAAACACATTGATCAAAAACTACGGTGACTTACGCTTTGATCGGTCCAAGCCTCATGAGGTGTTTTCCAACTATCCTTTTCGTTGGACACTGTTAATGTATATTGTTGTAAAATCTTTTAGGCATTTCTTTAGCTTTCAACATACTTCTTGTCATGTTTTCTCGGCTATGCCATTGTGTTGAGGTGTATAGGGTGCAATAACCATGCTCTATACCTTCCCATTCTGAATTTGGCAAATTGAAGTGTATTCACCACCACCGTCGGTTCTCGGCTTCTTCAATTTGACCACTTTGCTTTTCGTGCAATTTGAACTTCTTGAACGTGTGAATACTTCACTTTTCTTTTCAATGATGTAAATCCATATATGTCGGTGAATTCATCAATGAGCGTGAAAGTACTGTTGCCTCCATTTGATTTTACTTGAATGGTCCACACTGTCAGTGAACTAGCTCCGACTTGCGTTTGATTTCATGGGCAAGTCATGTTTGAATGCCTTCCTTGCTTGCTTAGCTTCATTCCTCACATACTTGCTTTGGTTCCTTCACATAAGGCAAACCAACCACCATCTTCTTCGAATGAGCATGCATAAACTTTCGAGTTTAGATGTCCATACAATGGTGCCATAGCCAATTCTTGTCTTCTTCTCATCATCGAAGCAAGACATTTGTGATCGATGTGTTGAGTTCTACTTTGAGCGTCTTGTTTTACGCCAATGGCGCTTTCATGATCGACCTCCCATCACCTATAGACTTTCATCTCATTCTTTTCAAGTTTCATCACGAATCCTTTTGCAAGTAATTGACCTACACTTATCAAGTTACTTGTCATAGAGGTACATGATACCTCGATGATAGTAGCTTTTCCACCATCCTTTACGGCAATCGAAATATCTCCTTTGCGGTGAGAATCGATGTGTCTTCCATCGAAACTTTATCACCCTTTTCTCGACTCATCTAGTTTTTGAACCAATTTTGTTGCCGGTCATATGATTGCATCACGAATCCGATACCACATGTTGGTTTTCTCAATTCGATTGAGAATTAACCATCATCGACATCATCGAATCATTGTCTCCTGCCGCATATTGAGCTTCATCACTTTCTTTCGCCCTTTCTACTTTCTTCCTTGACGGTCTCGGAAGTGACCAAAATCTTGACAATTGTAGCATTGCTTATCTTTCTTGTCAACTTTCTTCCCGAATACTTGTTGCCCATACCTTTTCTCGAATCGGCATTCTTGCTTGACTTCATCACTGCAAGATGCTTTGAAACTCGATTTTCACTTTCTTTGAATCTTGATTACAATGCTTGTTCGCCTACCTCTTTCTCGAGTTTCTTTGCTTGGTCTCATCTCATGAGCCTCTAATGAAGCTTGAAGTTCTTCTAACTTCATCTCGGAAAGAGTCTTTGCTTCTTCAATTGTTACAACAATATAGTCAAAATCATTAAGGATCTCAATACCTTTTCTATTTTCGCAGTGCATGATGGTTTAGCCACATGCTTTCATTTGATTAGTCAATGTCACAATCTTTGAGAAGTATGAAATTGATTCATCATCCTTCATGTGCATCAATTAGTATTGCTTTCTCGGTCACTTCACCTTCTTCAATTTTCTCCTCCGCCATACAAGTTCTTTAACTTGTCCCATGCTTCTTTTGATTCTTCTTCAATTATCTTCTCAAAGACATCGAATCTACAATCGATGAATTAAGAACAAAGCTTTGCGTCTTTCTTCCTCGATCTTTATTTTTCTGGCTTTCGTCGCATTTGCTTCGACTCGATACACCTTCATTCAAGATTTCAACAACATCTTGAAATCGAAAATAACCTTCATTTGTGCAACCCATTGGTAGTTTTCTCCTTTGAAATGGTAGATTTCTTGGAATCTGTGTTGACGTTGTTGTCCGTTTGCCATTTGATTCTCCTTGAATCGCAACCGAGCTCCTTGATACCAATTTGTTGGAGCAGAAGATGAAAGAAAGTATATTTGTGATGAAGAAGAAGTTTAAGAGGAGAAGAGAATAAAATTGTATATTGTAAATTGATTGAAAAGCATTATTTGCTTATAAGGAAATGCTCCTTATATAGACACATTTACTGGGCCCAGTAGTGTAAACTAAACTAAACTAAAGCCCAATATCTAAAGTCCAACTCATTCGAAACTACGTACTAAAGGGCAACATATCGAGCAGCAAGTTGTTCGATCACTATATTCGAATACTATCTTATTAAGTCAAGCTATTTCGATCAATATCTAACATGAATTATACACATATTCTAACACAGGCCAAGAGTTCAAAATTAAAGAGGATTTATGGGTTTGGTTGATGCACCAGCTGCAATAGCAAGATCTTTTGATTCAGGTGATGCGACAAGTGCAAGGTAAAGGTAGTGTGCAGTTCGAGCCATTTGGTGAGACAAGATGAGTTGAAATTTTATGGGTTTATGCTTCATGGATCCTCCTGAATTTGGAAGAAGTATGAACCTTTAGTAGCACAATATTGACCCACTATCATGGAACAAGTCTTGCAAATAATTCCATGAAGTGAGGAGGAAGACGTAGCTTTTTCCACTTATATGCTACAAAGCTCAGCAATGAGGTGGTGTACCGGCTTCTCAGTTTGTACGACCACCCAGATTATCCCAAAGGAATGAAAGTACTTGAAGGAAGTATGTTCGGAAATGTACCTTTCTAATGGTTTGAAGGCTTGAGAGGTATTGAATTTCAGTAACTTCATCAAGGGTTTATGGCAGTGATAAAGTATGCAAGAAAGTTAGTGGGCAAGACTGATTACTCCAAGCGAGTCATCAATGTATCAGACAAAGGATAAAATATAGACCAAACTGTGCTTAGTCTTAGAAGGGAAACTAGGTTCAGTGTAGCCTAGCGTAAATTTAATGTTTATGGAGAGCTGTTATGGGGATGTTGTGTTGCTCAGGTGAAATGGTGAGAGCTATTCCTTGAGTTCCAGAAAGGCAGATGATAGTATATTGGCTATCTTTTGTTATTGTAATTATGGAGTATCACACTCATTTTTTGAGCAGTCATGTTTGGTGTTATTGGATTCCAAGTATATGCTGAATAACTAAGAGTGGTCCAAGCTTGGGTATGAGACTAACTCTGAATCGTGAAGGAGACTAGGTCGCATCAACTTATACGTAGGTGAAAAGGGTTACCAGTTGTGATTATTTTATATATGTAACTTTTGTGGGATGAAACATATCGTGGATGTTAAGTTCTGAAGGGAATCCAAGTCAGTAAGTATGTGGGAATGTCAAGGCTCATCTTGATTATGTATTATTTGGTTGTCAAGAGTAGGAGAGGCATATTTGAGAGTCCTTTTGTTATTTATCTTTTGAAGTAGTAATTACGTTGTATGAGTTGATGCATTACATTCACACATTGTTGTAACCAAGTAAGTCTAAAATTCTATTTGGTGTGTTCTCGTAGATGTGTAAGGCTGAAAGAGTAACGTAAGTCGGAGTAATATAATTGACCTTGAAATTGATATATGTATATTGTGTAGTCGATCACATGTAGAGATACCAAGGAAGTTAAACGCTTGAGAAGCCAATCTATATGAGTTGTGAATAATGTGAGTAAGTCTTAGACGTGCCATTTTTATGAGTAATGAGAGACAGAAGAAATGAAACTGAAACAGACTTAGTTAGTGGTGATCATGAGGAGATTGGTTCAGTATCTTGATGTTGTGTCGATAAGGTATGAGTGGATAGTCATAATATGACATCTGGACAGTTCACTCAAATACACGGGCTTAGAGGTAGACCCGCATGTGAGTGGCACCGGATGTATATAATGTTATCGTACCCCATTGACATAATTCATGAGTTATCCTCCCAGACGAGAGTGGTAATATGATGCTTCTAAAGTTCATCATGTAACTCAAATTTAATACTCGTAAGAACATGAGCTAGAGTTCTCTTGAGATAGAGCAAGATAGTCAATAATATGCGCGCCATAATAATTAGCTGAGTACTACCTGTGTAGTCCATGGTCTATGAGATCCAAAGGAAGGTTACATTCCGACTCATTTTATAGGGGACTATGCATAGCTTTCTCTTGTGGGATGGTCGCAAAGACTAGGTTCTAATTCTATTCTTATGAAGGGACCTTGAGTGGTCACAGTCGTGTGAGTAATTCAGGAGTTATACTATTAGAGAGTTCTCATTGTCTAATAAAGCTCAGGGTGTTCCAAACGTAGACGCCTAATTTAGGTTTTACGTGTGACTCTAACATATCTATCATTTTAGTGGCTATTTGTTCTATTCTCAACCTTTGTGCATCAATGATAAATTTATTCTATCAATGGATTTCAGTAAAGTGTAAGTGTTATTTTAGGTGGTAGGCATTCTGAAGGAGGCAAATGTGGATTTTCCCTAGGGATGCCCATAAGCCAACCAGTAGTTCCTATGAATCTGATGTGTTATGCTCCCGATTGAATCAAAGTAGTGTAGTAGAAAGTGTTATACCGAATAGCTTAGTAAGGTCTTCATGGAGAATCGAGATATGGATGCTTAGGAATGAATGTAAGACAATTCTGCTTCAATTGGGGATATATCTTTTCGGAGTCTTGCAAAGGAGGCGAGGCATTGTGTGTGTGTGTATGTGTGCGCTTTAGTACAAAGTAGGAGGCCAAGTGAAGTATGTTAATATTATCAATAGCTGGATTATAAGGTTTATCGTAGATGTTGGAGAATTCATAGAAGGGCCCGGTACCATACATAAGGGATCATTGTTCGCAAACACAGATTTTAGAGCTTTGGCTATCCAACTAGAATATGTGTAGTGATTTATGAAGCTTTGTTAATTCAATGCAAGAAAGAAGAGGTCGCGAATATTGAGAAACTCCATGACCAAGCATATCAGAGTGGCGCATCAAAAGATTTAGGTTGTAGAGAACTTACGAGTTAATCAAGGATCAGAAATAGAAGGATTCGATAAATCGTGAATAAGTGAAGGCTTTTAATGGGGAATCACTAGAAGCTCAAGTATATCAAGAAGTTGTGCGATTGGCAAAGAGTCACATCTAAGCAGAGCTGCGTGTTAGCTAAAGGAGGAAATGTAAGAAGTTTTTTCACTTGTTAGTTAGAAGAAATTCGAGGATGAATTTTAATTTAAAGGGGGAGGATGTAATATCCTAAATTTACCCAAGAGCCAAATTAACTGATAATTGGTAGATTAGAATCTAATGTCGAAACTAAGAGTATTATAATAAACTCTAATCCATAATTAGTAAGAGATAACAATCATTAGTAATTTTGGATAAGTACCAAGAGCATTTTGTTAAAGGACACACATTAAGTTAGAAGAGAGAACGCTTATAACTCTACTGAGATTTAATAATCTCACCTCAATCATATTGTATTTTTCAAGTAAGTTGTAGGAGCCGGAGAATTGACAAGAAGGCTGAAGATCAAACATTTAACATATTAAATCTCAGGTATTATGTACTTTGATGTAATACAATTTTAAATGTCACTAGATGCTGTTTGTTTAGTCCCAAAATTTTAACACTTTACACGTAATACAATTCTAGATAATATATTATAGGGTATTTACGATCATTAGAACACCAAATACACACACTCTTCACCACATTCTATTTTAATTAAAAGACTATCATGTATTAAACACCATTCTACTTTTCAAAATAGTATTTGTAGAGTAAATATCTAATTTGTTCATTGATATTATAAAACTATTATCAAACTTAGCTTTCATATGATAAACATATTCAAAAATGATATTAAAATAGTAAAATGGTAGTAATTTGGTTCAACAATAATGATATTAAGCACCGACTTAAAACTACTTTGTACCCCTGCATACATCTTAAGAGAAAAGTATCTCTTAGCATCTCATCCAAACTTGTTCTAACTTTAAAGAATCTCTGTTAGTGGACAGTTGGAATGATCCCTTTTAAATTAATCGGTTACTCATTTCAAAATTTCAAAAAAAGAAAAACATCTCGTCCAAACGTTCTCCGGTATTCCACGATGAATTTGAAAGTAAATAAGTATTATTAAAAGTTCAGAACAGCATAAAAGAAATTAACAATAACCACAAACATAAACTTCAACTTCCAACACCCATGTAAAGTTTTCACCTAGGACTTTCATCAAACACGTTGCGTGCGTGCACATTTATCCTCAAAAACTTCAAACACAATCACAAAACAAAAAAGACAGTAAACATCAAAACACAAACACTCAATCCAAACCAAATTAGTCTTCAATTATCCTCTCCTCCGAACCACGAGAATCAACCACAATTGCAGAATCATTTTGTTGCTGCTGTTGTTGTTCTTGTTCTTCAGCTTTCATGGCGGATTGAAAATCCTTTATTCCAGTTCTCATCACATTCGCAATGAGTACTGCAAGAAGAAAAAGAAAGGTGTGAGTGATTTGTGTGGAGGAGAATGATTGAAGATGGAAAATGGAAGGGGAAAGAATGGTACTAGCGGCGGTTCCGAATGTCCAAATCCAGAGGATCTTTAAGCCCGGGCTTTTCTCTCTACGTTGCATGATGAATTCAACTCAACTGTCTTTGTGATGTTTGCGAGGAGTGAAATAAAACTTTTCATCTAGTCATAATTCCAAAAATAAAACAAAACCTATTACATTTTGTTATAAAAAAAATAATCATTTAAATTCCAATGGATTAAGTACATTATATATTAGGCATTGAGAAGGGAAAATTTTGCCGCCCTAAGGATTCTCAACCGCCTTCCACAACTCCTTCTTCCCATACAATCTTTCGTTTTCTTTCTCAAACTTTGCAACTATAACAAGTACATATGGATTCAACCATCATTTTTGCAAGTTTTTACATTGGTTTGACGGTAGGAAGTGTTAACCCCATGAACTTGAAACTTTGATTTTGTTGTTGCCCACCTTGACATCATTTTATGTCATTCGTTTTTCCAGCAATATCAATAATTTTTTCTTACTTTCTCTTCGTTTTGTTTGTAGAATCAATAGATCAGTTCATGGCTCGCCCTATTGAATATGTCAGAGACATCAACGATTCAAAAGATTTGTGGAAGATTGCGGTTAGATGTAAGCATATGTTGATTACTACGCAAATAAAGAACACATTTAGATGATTTTGGTAGATTCAAAGGTGTGTTAATATTATTTTCAAGATCCAATTGTTTACATATTTTGCACGGTTTTTTTACTCCATGTGTTAATTTATTTTAATATGATTTTTTGTAGCTGGATTCGATTCAAGCTATTGTGCCTACTTATTTAGTTTGAAGTTCAAGATGCAGCTTGCAGTACGGTGTTCTTACATTATGCAAAATTTCAAGGTCTCAAACAACGACTTTTCATTTTAAGTCTACTACTCATAAATGCAAATTGGTTTTTTGTGGATCTACTTCTGTGAAAAAGACTGAACTTGAGGACAATCCAAACTGCCTCAATTTATTTGGGTTGGATGCAATAAGTGAGGGGAAATTCAATTCTAATTTGTTGGTTGGTGAGTTAATATTTTATTTCTTATTTATTTGAACCACTCATATTTGAAATGTGAATCATATGTATGACTATTTTTTATAAACATTGTTGTAGACATTGTTGGAGGAGTTACAGAGATAAGTCAATCCCATATAATTGTTGATAATAATAAAAGCAAGATTATTTTTACCTTGACTGACATAAGGTAAAATGAATGTTCTGGGATTTTAATAATTTAGTTTATTATAAGGTCGATGTCCATTATAAATATATAATTTATGTCTGAAGTTCTTTAACATTCTTATGCATGCAGCAAAAATTCTGTTCAATGTACATTGTGGGGTAAACTTGCTATACAATTATATGAATATTATACTAATCATAAGGAAGATGGTAATATTGTTGTACTGCTTATTAATGCAAGGATTAAAGAGCCTCAAGGTATAGTTGTTTTGCACTTATTTTAATGAAAGTGATAAATAATGAGACAATTTATAATATGAAACTGATTTATCGTTTCATATTTTCGAGGATATTCATTAAATGTTTCAAACGCTTGGAATGAGACAAACTTGGTTATTAATGATGTTATCATTGAGGAAATCAACAATCTTAAAGAGATGTATAGTCTGCATCTATATTATCACAACTAATTTATATGTATTCTATTTTTCATATTTTTATGTTAACTGAATCTCCATCAATTGTGTATCAATCCATGCATCAGTCTTAAGAAATACTTCCCATTATTGTCATCTTCGAGTCCTCAAGTTGATGGAACAAATAATTCTCAATTTTCTGAGTTTGACAAGTTTGTTTGGAAAACTGACATATTAAGACTTTCTGAAATAGCCAGTCTACAACATGTAAGTTATCCCCCTTTTTGATTTTTTTATCAGTTAAGATGTTATGACACTTCTGTCTTTTAACATTTGAAGTTTTTAACTGCTCTTCAGGAGACTACATGTGTCACAGTTGCAATTTTGGAAAAATTTGAATGTGGACAGTCTGGATGGTATTTTGATGGAGTGTTTCTTTAAAGGATGGAAAGCTTATGTGTTATTCTAAGCATGTATCTCCAGAACCAGTTCCAAGGTAACTTTAATTCCCTTTTAATTTTATATAAATATTTTATTACAAACTCACCATTGTCACATTTTGATAGGTTTAAGCTTGAAGTATTGGGTTCTAATGGCAAATTCAGGTGCAAATTCATATTTTGGGATGTTGATTGTGTGAAGCTCATTGGAAAGTCTGCTCTTCAAATGAAACTGGATTTGATTGAGGTATAATAAATAACTTATTCATGTTTTTTATCTTTTTACAATAAAGTTTTAATTAGAATTTTTTTCATGTATAGTCCTGAGAATACGATCCGCTTAAATTCCCTTACGAACTTGATGCTATACTCAAGAAGGAATTGGCTATAAGAGTTGTGTTTCATCCAAACAAGGCCCGACTATCTATCATTGGATTCAAAGATGATGAGCATATACATAACAAGATTAGGGACAATTTCAAATGTGAAGAGGTAAACAATGTTTAAACCCTCTACCAAACAACCCCTATTACTAGATTGGACTAACTTATTTACTATTTGGAAGCATACTTCAAAGTTAATCACACCCGAAATATCGTTGCAAGATGACCTTACAACCGTATCTGTAAGTTTGTAAATTTGATTACATTATAATTAACTTAACCTTTGTGTTTGTGGAAACTAATGTTTTACATTTTATACCATTATATAGCGGATCCCTTATCGTATGTGTTGATTATGACCCTGCATTAGGAAACTCATGCCTTACTCCATCAAAGAGATCTTTAAATAATGCAGTTGAAGATATAGAGAGTGTCCAACTATCTTGAACCAAGCTAACCAAAGATATCAAGTTGGAAAAATAGTTACTTTAGGTTATTTTCGATGTTTTATTGTTTTAAGACATATGTTATTCTGCAAAATACTATTGATGTTGGTGGTTGTTTTTTGTTTGGTACTTTGGGCTTGTTGTTCACTTATCAGTTGACTAATTAATGAAAATTTTATTATTACATGAGCTTTGCATTTCATGTATTGGATATGTTCTTATCAAAGTGATCATATAATTTTAGTGAATTTATATTTGTATCTGTGATATTCTGCTACATTTACACCAATAATAGTTTTATATCTAAAGTTGACTTATTAATCAAATTCACAATTTCTTGATTATGTTACCTGAAGTTTATCAATTTGTTGAACATATTAATCAAATTCACTCTTCCTTGATTATGTTACTTGAAGTTTATCAAAACCAATCATCATATAATATAGTTGTATATATTCTGATATTTTAGCAGAAGTAATATAATTTTGTGTATTGCAACACATTACCTTATTGCTTACAATTTGTTTAGTTGTCATTCATGCTTTCACTTAATATCAGTCAAACAAGGGATATAAAATTTCAGATAGTTACCGATATGAAAGTCCATCAAGGTATTGTCCATTACAATCCAACAACTTCTTTAATTCACTATCCAACCACTTATTTAATCTGATAAATTACTATGTTAATTATAGTATAATATCAAAGGAATTAAAAACACTATTAATTCCATTGCATATCAATATCAATAACTGTGTTATTAACAATGCAACATAGTTATTGTACGTGTTTCATATTTATTTATAATTGCAAATTAGTGTTAAACTAACCGTCAACATTGTAACACGATTTTTATTTGTTTATTATAGGCACAACATTACATCATCATTTTTTAGCAATACACATCAAGAGAAATTTCACAAGTTGAAGTTGTGGAAAAATCAATCATTATGTATTGGACATGATACTGGTAAAATAGATGTTTATATATATATATATATATATATATATATATATATATATATATATATATATATATATATATATATATAATATAGTTTTGCTCTACTAATTTCTTATTTTCTCATGTCATTGCATTTTTAGGAGAAGAGAATGAGTATCTTAGTTTTGATTCAATTGATAGAACTGATACAAGTTACAATGAAGCGTATGAAGTTCTAACTCCTGAGTTTCTTAGCAAACTAAGAACATCAGGTCTACCAAATCATAGGATCAAACGGAAGGTTGGTACTCCGGTTATGCTAATGAGAAATTTGGACCAAAATGATGGATTGTGCAATGGTACAAGGTTATCTGTTACAAGGTTAGAAAACGATGTAATAGAGGCAGAAATTATGTTTGGAAATAACATGGGTAACATGGTTTACATTCCTCGGATGTCTATATCACCTTTTGAGTCCCCATGACCATTTAAGTTGATTAGGAGACAATTCCCGATCATTGTGTCTTACGCCATGACAATTAATAAAAATCCCAAGGTCAATATCTTGATAGTGTTGGATTGTATTTACCTACTCCTGTTTTTAGTCATGGACAATTATATGTTGCAATTTCAAGAGTTACAACGAAAAGTGATCTCAAAGTCTTAATACACGACAACGAGAATGCACCCTCTTATACCACTACTAATATTATATACAAGGAGTTTTCCAATCACTATGTTAGTTGGTAAGTTGAATTACATAATTCATTGTAGTTAACATTTATTTTGTAATAATCAATATCTTATTTTATACATTCTTGCATGCAGATATACGTTGTTCGTTGTTGTTATTAGATGGTTTTTTGCGTTTGAAGTTCAAGAGTGAAGTTTATACCATGGAGATGCTTACATTTGGTTTGATGTAGTCTTTGATTCAAGAATGCAAACCCATTTGTTTTATGCAATATTTTGTGCAAGAATGTTAACTCATTTGATTAATGTAGTATTTGGTTCAAACTACAAAATATTTCGGGCTAATTATAGTTACCTTTCATTACTATATATGAATGATCTTTATAAGTGAAAATTAGCTCCATATATTATGAGATCCAAACCGGACCCATGCGACAGCATGGGTTGCTTACTAGTTATTAATCAAATAATCAATTAAAACGAATAGAAATAAAAAAGGGATGGTGAAATAAAATGGGGGTGCAATTAAAATTGAACATAAACCCAAACAAAATAACCCCAATAAAAAACTTTAAAAGAGAAAATAGAAACAAACAAAAATAAATAAACTCTCAAAATTTCCTGATCGTCTAATGAAGATCAGACGATCGTGATCTGGTCTTAAAGGTATAACAAGGATGCCCTATTTAAGCCATTAGATTAAATCAAACGATCACTAAAGCGAGGACCCATAATAGAAACCTTGTGGATCCTATACATGATCCCTCCTATTTAAGTCTAACCCCAAACATGTGGCATGTAATTAATTTTTTTATTTAAAATAAAGTAAAATCAAAAGTATGACAGTAAATTAAAATGCAGATTTCACTCTATCTCTTCTTCTCTCGTGCCATTGTCTTTTTGCTTTCTCAAAACATAGAAACCACCATTATCAGTTTCAAATCAAATTAATAAAATCACGCCAAACACAAACAAATTTTTTAGATATAACAATAACTCATGAAGAAAGGAAACGGATCTCATGGCAATAAGCAAACAAATTACGAAGAGTGAGTAATGGTGTGTCATATCCTAAATTTTACCATAAATTTTCATTTTCATAACATGACCATTTGATTTGGTTATTCATTCGTCGGTATAAAATTCATCTGCATAGCATGACCATTTGAATCGAAGTATTAGTGAGAGATAAAGCTCATTTGCCAATGACGGGTGTCGAGGAACCATTAGTTATGGAAATACATTTTTGTGAGAAAGGTATAAGAGATGAGATGACTAGAATTAAATAGAATATGATTGGTAGCTCCAAAATCAGTTATCCATGTACCATTAGAAACAAATGCAACTGAATTTAAAAACTTACCACCATCACCTCCTGTTGCTATGAAAACTGAATATTTCTCTATGAAAGCTGAATTTTTTCCAAACAATATCTTCCACATCAGTCTTTGTTTCTATAATTGCGTCATCGAGAAAAATCTCGAAATTATAAATGTTCAAGTCACCATATTCATATTCAATATAGAAATATTTCCCCACTTACTGTTGCTGCGGTGTAGCGGCAAGCAAAGAGTTGGTATTATTTTTACCGGGTGATATATACCGGTTAGGTTATATCGTATCGTGTCCACAGAGATTGGTTATTGATTCGTCGTTCGATAATTCTATCGTTAATGAGTTTGGGATTAAAAGAAATGAAAATAAAAGACAAAAAGTAAATGAACAAAAAGTATAAAGGATAGATAGCTTGTCCGGAACGAATGTAAACTACCCGTCACAGACTTAAATCTACCACCCATGTCATACTCGGCCTACGATACTCGTCCGTGTCATCACATACCTCTCACAATCTAAGCTATTTCTAACCCAAATTGAGAATCCTCCTAAATCATCTCAATATCCATTCCTGGCATATCTCAACAACATAGGAAGTCAACTGCATCACCTCCATACCCATTCCTGGCATACTTCACCAACGAGGCATTAAGTTCGGTACTCTATAGTGAATGTTAGATCCAAACCCATTTCTAGCATTCGGAAACTAACAGATAATCATCCTAGGTAAGAATCTAAGCAATCTATCCCTAGCAAAGCTCAAATCCCTAACATAAAGTAAGAACCCAAGATAACCACCGACACAAATTCGTAAAGCAAACTTTATACAAGCCAAAGGCGATAAATATACAAGAGTTATGAGTAGAAATACATACAAACCCAACAAAAGAGAAATACACAAAGAGGAGAAGAGATAAACCACAAATCTACTTTGGTTGTCAAGCCAATCGAAGAGCAATCCACCTCCAATCATCAAAATGCAAGCTCCAATGTTGTTTTCCAAGCAAATCTATCAAAAATATGAAGGTGATGGTGTTGGGACTCAAAAATACCCAAACCATAACCTAAAAATGTGTTTTGAGCCCCTTTTAAAGAATTTTGAAGTCGCAGGTCGCGCTCAGCGCCATCAGAGCGCGCTCAGCGCGGTCTGCTATTTTCAGCATTTTGTTTTTGCCGTATCTTGAGAACCGTAACTCGGAATTGCGCCCGGTTTGAAGCGTTGGAAAGCTTATTCAATGATCTATCTAACCATGGATAAATATCAAGCTTTATTGATGATTTTTATTCTTTGATTTTGAGCTTTATTCGTCGATGAGATGCCCAAATCGCGCATTTGAAGCCGTGTCTTCGACACTTTATTACTCAATGCTCCAATTATGAATGAATGCCTATAAAAGAGATGAAAAACTATCAAATGATACAATCTTTACACAAAAACTCAATTATTCTATTATGTACACATTTATACAAAAAGCGGGGGATTTATTCGAAGAATATCAACAAAAGAACGGATAAGTGCCACAAAATGTATATACAAAATAACTACATTTTGCACTTATCAACTCTCTAACTTGACACATTGTTTGTCCTCAAACAAAGTCAAATAACTCAAAGAAACAAAGAATGATAATCAAATAATCACGAATCAACAAGTTTTAAAGCGGAAAACAAATGTATGGTTCAAAAGAAAAATGTACACGACAAATACAAACTTACCAATACTACAACAATAACATATAAACGAAACAAATCCTAAGTACAAAAATCATGCAAAACATTCTAAAACAAAACAAGCTCAATCATGAATCACACCTAGCAAAAATTCATCGGTAGATGAAGAACACACAAAGGCGAGGGATAAAAACACTCCTCCACAATCTTGCAAACAATAGACTAAATTATGCATTCATCCAAAAATGTATTGAAAATACAAATGCAAGAATCACAAGGGCTTTTCAAGGTTGTAATGTGGCTTGGTTAACAAACAAGTGATAAGTCCTAAAGCTAATCGAAACAAAAACTTGCCTAAACCTAAGGGAGTGATCAACTCACAAAGTTCCAAACAATATAATTTCAACCAAACTTATTCTTCATCACAAATTTCACACCAAACACACCTCACTTATTAACATAACATTATTCTTACTCTTTTCCTTTTTCTTTTTCAAAGCTTTTTTTCTTTTTTCTTTCTTTTTCTAATCTTTCTTTTTCACATTTTTTTCTTCTTCTTTTCTCTTAACCTCATACCAACCACAATTTAAGTACATAAACATTCATCTCCCCAACTTGAATTCAACCAACATCATTATGTGAATACTCCCTACTTTCTAAGGCAAGGTAAAAATCCATACAACAACATATAGTTGAGGGTTCAAGAAACAAAGAAATCAACATCCATACAAAAAAAGTGAATTGACACTCATAGACAAGCATCAAGTTAAAATAAAAATGGATGTTGATAAAAGTTCAAAGGGGCTAACAAATGATCACACACTCACAAGGTGAATTGAATATTTGGCCAAGGTAGTTATGCTCAAAATCAAACAAAATGCCTTGATCATTTTCTTGCAATCATACAATCAACACAAAACACAAGATTAAGCATAATAAAATCCAGTTAAAACAAGAATGTGGACTCTCATATGTAAACAATGGAAAGCTTCCTCACATTTATGGTTAAAAAGAAGAACTAAAGTGATTCAATTCATGAGCAAGTAATGCAAAAAGAATGAATAGCATGGTAATTATACAAATGATAAATTTCCTAAACATGTTATGCTATAGAAAGCGATAAACGAGTACCTGACGTGTAGCAACTTTGAAAATTATCATTACCATACATCCGCGAGTTGAAACAATCAAACTCGGAAAATCACCTCAAAAGTCTTCAAGTTACCGAACCAAAATTTGAGTCCAAACAACAACAAAAGAATTAGAAAAACAATACTAATTTTATTCAATACAAAAAGCCTTGGTGAAAGTGGGAAAAAGGAAAACCAAGTGAAATTTTAAAAGACTTCACTGGCTCTGCATAGCAGAGCGCGCTAAGCGCGCTACACCATTTGCAGAAAAATGACAGCAACAGGTGCAGCTGCTATGCAAGCTCCACTTACACACCTATACAATCTCATTTACACATCTAAACAATATTTACAATACATACACACTTCCACAAGCTAAAACACTACAAACTTGTGGAAAATAACAAATTGACATAACAAAACAAAAGCAAATAACAATACATAAACTTGGTGAAAACAAATTAACAAGTTGAAAAGTGAAAGTTTGAAATTAAGAGCAAGTCCTATTTCAACTTGTTAAAAAATAAGTCACCACACACATAAACAACATAAACAAACATGCTTGTTTTACGTCGTAAGCTCGACGCCTTTATTGTGCGAGCACTAGTAACCTCCTCTCGTCATGCCATAGTATTGCCACACCGCGCAAACCTAAAGAAAGTGTCCTAACAACCACACAACAAACGTTACGAGTACGAGACATTTCACAACATCACATGATAACTAAGAAAATCACAAATATGTACAAGTATGGAAAGTAAACACATAACATGTACAAGTTCCATATACAAGTTCATATACAAAGCCTATACAACATATACATTAATTACAAAACTCAAAAACAACGGAATTATCGCAATACAAAACCAATAAAACCAATCCCGGCGGCGCCATTTTATTCTTTGTGTAGCGGCAAGCAAAGAGTTGGTATTATTTTTACGGGTGATATATACGGTTAGGTTATATCGTATCGTGTCCACAGAGATTGGTTATTGATTAAATCGTTCGATAATTCTATCGTTAATGAGTTTGGGATTAAAAGAAATGAAAATAAAAGACAAAAAGTAAATGAACAAAAAGTATAAAGGATAGACAGCTTGTCCGGAACGAATGTAAACTACCCGTCACAGACTTAAATCTACCACCCATGTCATACTCGGCCTACGATACTCGTCCGTGTCATCACATACCTCTCACAATCTAAGCTATTTCTAACCCAAATTGAGAATCCTCCTAAATCATCTCAATATCCATTCCTGGCATATCTCAACAACATAGGAAGTCAACTGCATCACCTCCATACCCATTCCTGGCATACTTCACCAACGCAGAGGCATTAAGTTCGGGTACTCTATAGTGAATGTTAGATCCAAACCCATTTCTAGCATTCGGAAACTAACAGATAATCATCCTAGGTAAGAATCTAAGCAATCTATCCCTAGCAAAGCTCAAATCCCTAACATAAAGTAAGAACCCAAGATAACCACCGACACAAATTCGTAAAGCAAACTTTATACAAGCCAAAGGCGATAAATATACAAGAGTTATGAGTAGAAATACATACAAACCCAACAAAAGAGAAATACACAAAGAGGAGAAGAGATAAACCACAAATCTACTTTGGTTGTCAAGCCAATCAAGAGCAATCCACCTCAATCATCAAAATGCAAGCTCCAATGTTGTTTTCCAAGCAAATCTATCAAAAATATGAAGGTGATGGTGTTGGGACTCAAAAATACCCAAACCATAACCTAAAAATGTGTTTTGAGCCCCTTTTAAAGAATTTTGAAGTCGCAGGTCGCGCTCATCATCGAAGGCCTTCGCTCTGCTATTTTCAGCATTTTGTTTTTGCCGTATCTTGAGAACCGTAACTCGGAATTGCGCCCGGTTTGAAGCGTTGGAAAGCTTATTCAATGATCTATCTAACCATGGATAAATATCAAGCTTTATTGATGATTTTTATTCTTTGATTTTGAGCTTTATTCGTCGATGAGATGCCCAAATCGCGCATTTGAAGCCGTGTCTTCGACACTTTATTACTCAATGCTCCAATTATGAATGAATGCCTATAAAAGAGATGAAAAACTATCAAATGATACAATCTTTACACAAAAACTCAATTATTCTATTATGTACACATTTATACAAAAAGCGGGGGATTTATTCGAAGAATATCAACAAAAGAACGGATAAGTGCCACAAAATGTATATACAAAATAACTACATTTTTGCACTTATCACTTACTCACACTTGTATTTGCATTATATTACCCTTTCTCGTAACACTCCCCTTCAAATGTGAGTCCACAATCGGTCCCGTTCTCTCGAACCTTTTCTCGAACTAAAGACTTTGATACAATTTGTTGGAGGAGTTTTCTAGAGAGGATTGATACAAAGTTGATGAATAGACACTTTTGTGAGAGACACACCACTTATCCACTTAAAATCTTACGACGATAGGTGAGTGTGTTTTCCGACTTATAAATGTTCAAGTCACCACATTCAT
Source organism: Vicia sativa (assembly GCA_021764765.1). Taxonomy (NCBI): domain Eukaryota; kingdom Viridiplantae; phylum Streptophyta; class Magnoliopsida; order Fabales; family Fabaceae; genus Vicia; species Vicia sativa. Next base: position 7,449,056 of record CM038794.1, read on the forward strand.
ATCTAATGTAGAACTATTTCGCCACTTACTCTAACAACCCATTGGAGTTTTGAAGTGGTTATTCCTCGTTCAATCTTGTTGGTTTTAAGAAACAACATTCTTGTTTGTTTTGTTCCTGCTCGCCACAACTAAAGCTTTAGACTTTTCAAGTTCTCCTCTCATTGTTATTTGTCGAACAGAGTTGCAGCAGATCATTGAGTAACATTCTTCTAGCTTATAAGTAGGATCTTTGGGCAAGATTTCACCACAGATATGTTGGAACTCATCATCCAAACGAACGAGGAATATGTGCACCTTTTGTCGCTGATTTGACTTAGCACCATCTTTTTCACATTCCATAATCATCTTGTCACAAGAAAGAAAACAATATTTCTAACGGTTAACTAGCCATAAGAGCACTCTTTAGAATTCTTTTAATAAATGTTTTTAAAAACTATAAATATTTTATTTTGAATACATTGAACATATAAAGTTATATAAAATTTTACAATTTTATTTTGAATATATAACATTTCCTTTATAATAAACATAAACAGGAATATAAATTAATAGGTGTAAAATATTGAACTTGTAAAAAAGTTAACTATTTAAAAAAACTAAGAAACTAAGTTAAATAATCTAAAATATAACAATAATAATAATAATAATAATAATAATAATAATAATAATAATAATAATAAATAAATAAATAATAGTTTTTCGTGTCTATGTATGTTGTGAGATTTTTTTTTCATTCTTGTATTTTTATTCTTAAAATATTCTATGCATAGTAAAAAAAATTGCTCATTATCTCTAAAGTTAAATTCCGCAAAAAAAAATCATAAGTTTTGTGCGGACTTTCCTACGAAGTTTTCTATAATTTTTATTTTAAAGAGAAAACGAAAAACAAATTAAGATTCAAAAATTATTTTTAAAAAATTACAAACACGAAAACTAAAATCTCCCAATTACAAAGACAACTTACTTATTTATTATTCTAACAAAAAAGGTCTTCTGTATTTTTTTATCGAATTATATTTAAAAATATTCTTCTTTGCTTCATGAATTATATTATTAGAAACCAATTCATCTTTCTCATACGTGATGTTCTAATATCTTTTTGTCATTTAACACCATATTTAAAAATAAATAAAAAGAGAGACCCAGTATATTGAATTCGGTGTGGCTAAACAGGTTGTGACCCGTGCATCCGCTAAAAATGACGGGTTGAGTTGATATTTTGGGACCGCCGCCTGCTAAAATTCGCCCTGCCAAAACTCTCTGCCTGCCTAAGCTCGTCCCTGAAAAACCCGCCGCCCGCTAAAGCCCGTTGTCGCACCTATCCGTTCAGCATGTCCCGCCTTAAGCCCCTATTTTATTTAATTAATTCTTGTCATTCTAATTTTTAATGATTTTATTTATACATTTATATGTGAATATATGCAATATTTTTAAAGTAAAATTTCTTAAAAAGATGCTTTAAAAAATATTCTAAAAAATAAGTAACAAATCTAATTGAAATGTAAAAAAAAACTATTAATATATTAAAAAACTAAAAAAAGAAAAGAAAAAAAGAAGGTGGACAAGTCCGCCGCCCGCCAACCCACCAACTTGGCAGACCTGACTTGATTTTCATGTCCATTACACTTGACAGGCTTGTCAGAACCGCTATTTTTTTGGCAGGCTTAAGGTTGGACAGGTAGCCCATTTTTCCACCCGTAACTGAAATAGTAATAAATAATTGTTCTCATGGAACTTTCTCTCTTATTGACGATTGAGCGTTAAGATAGAATCAAACCATTCTTTTATTTCTATTTTTTATAATTTTTTATTCTACTTTATTACCAAATTAAATGAATACATTTAAAGATTTAAGGGGTTGTGTCGAATCCACTTTTAGGAACCATTTAATCCTATGTTTCTAATAATATATCACATAAATTCTTTGAAATGATAAAAATCAAAGAATTTTGTGTGATTGAACAAATTTTTTTTAATTTCTATTTCAAATAATTTTTTTCGAGTAATCTTGTTATGTTGCCTTGACGGTGAACGATGCATTATTCTTTTGAATATGGTACCAACGAGTATCACCCCCTAAAACAGCATTCTCTTTAAGACATTTCAACCAATCAATACGACCCAAAGAACGACATTTGCTAAAACTCTAGCAGTTTCTTGAATTTTTTATATCACGAATGATTTTCCTTAGTTAATGATAGTTGTTGTTTTTTCAATAGTCGAGTTTCCTTGATTTTCTTATTTCCTCATAGGGGAGTAAGGTAATTAGGCGGTATATCATTTATATATCGATCTCCTTCTAACAACCAATGCATTTTGTTATCATTTCATTCAAACATTGAAGTTAGTAACATTGATGAACTTGGTAAGGTGCAGAAAGAGACGAATTCGAACTCTCAGTAAGCAAAAAGTCTACCTTGAACCACTCAACCATCTCTCCTACATAATTATTATGCCTGTAAACCGAGTGAATAGTGAGACATTTATATCTCATTTATGTAGGCGCACATAATCAATTGAAATAACAAAAAAAAAAATAGAAATAGAAAGAATTTATTTTTTGAAAAAAAACCTACTTCAAGACCTACCGTAGAATAAAGTAATTTGATTAATAAGTCCATTTTTACGTTATTTTGTACTGTATTGTACAATTCCTCTATTTGGAGAATTATTTTATCACACGATAAAAATGAAATTTTAGAATTGATTGCTACCTATGACTAGATCTCGGATAAATGGAAATGTTATTGATAACACCTTTACCATTGTAGCCAATATCTTATTACGAATAGTTCTGACAACTTCGGGAGAAAAAAAGACATTCACATATTGAACGTAGAGTTACTTTTTGGTTCTTAAAGAGAAATAATTGAACCTTCTCAAATTATTTCTTTTTAAGAACAAAAAAATTTGTGTTAAAATAATAGATGTCAAGAAGAGCAAGAGACCTTGGACACGTAAGAGTACATGTTTTTCTTGTCGAAATATATCTTATTTTTATCACAAATGATTTTCCTTAGTCAACGATAGTTGTTGTTCCTTAATTTTCTTATTTTCTCATAGGAGAAATAAGGTAATTAGGTGGTATACTATTTGTGTTGTATGCGTAATTGATGTTGTTCTAATAATCTATGCATTTTATTATCATTTCAAATGACGATCCACTAATTCAACTGACGGAGAATTATAGATGGATCAATTTTTTTGATTTTTACTAAAAATTAAAAATAGATAAACTCTCTATATGACTTATTTTACTAACGAGATTTATAACTATTCGAAAGAAAATAATTTTGTTATGTTTAATATCTTTAGCTTGGTCTTACTGTTTAAATTCAAGATTAAGAGAATGAAACCTTGTTATATTATTTTCTCAGGATAGTGATCCATCAACCAAATAGCAATTTTTTTTATACTTCGTATTACCAAGGAATCCCTATAAATCTCATTGAGAGATTCATAATAAACTTTGATAAGAACTTCTCTTAAAGATTTAATGCATCGATCTATTTGCCACCAAAGAAAAAAGATTTCAAAATTTATTCTTTTATGTCTATAAGCTTCAATTACATCGTTGAAATTGGAAGAAAAAAAAAAGAAGAAAAAAATTTCATATTCTTTGAATATGTCTTTTTAAGAACCAAAAAGATTTAAGCCTAATAATATATAAAATATTATTAAAATTTAGTTAAATAGTCTAGTCTATTGTACCTCTTATTAGTGGAACACACGTCTCTTACTGCTATCAAACAAACAAGCAAACTATTATTTATTTATTTTGTAATAATAATAATATTTGTCTCTTGACTAAGTTTTGTTGTTTATATATTTGAAATTATTGATTTTCTCCCACTCTCTTAAAAAACTAAAAATATCATTCGTAAATGCACTTAAGAATTCATCTTATAGGGTAAATTCGTAAGTACATTTACGAATTAATCTTTTTGAGTGAGTTCATAAATGCACTTACGAATTCACCTTATTTTGTATGTTTTATTCATTTAAACATATTTTAACACATTCAAGAAAGGTTTCTTAAGTGCACAAATTCACCTAGAAAAGTGAATTGTAAGTGCACTTTCAAAACCTTTCCTGAATGTGTTAAACTATGTTTAAAACTACTATGATTTTCACTATAAGTCAGATTATATTTCCATTTTCAGAAATTCAATTAAAGAGCATTTTATATACGCAGACCATGTAAATATTACTATATGATAGGAGGAAAGTTGTCAGAAATATCAAATTATATAAATTGTTTCGAGATTCAAAAGTGCGATCCAATTATTACAAATAAAAATAACAAAACATAAGGCTAATGTGTATGCCTAATCTTAACCCCCTACGCCCTCCTCTATCCGCGGTAATCCGCTGCACGCTCTGCCTCAGCGAGAACCCTCTCCATCACGGCAACGACCTAGGGTCCGCCCTCATGCACAATCTCTGCATCCAACGACTCTCGTCCAAGCTGGCAGATACGCTGACAGACGGGCACTAGATCAATGGCATGTTCATCCTCGGTCTGCTCGTTCTCCAGGAGCTCCTCATGTGTTGGCCTTAGTGGACGTCCTTCACCATCAGATGTCATGAAAGGGTGAGACACTCTAAATAACCATGTCGCGTATCCCTCTACATTGTGCCACATCTGGGATGCCCGCAACATCCGATACTCATTTGGCACAAAATGATTCTCCAAATCCTGGAAGACGTCATCTAGATCCCTCTATGTTATGGTGTCGGGAGCATCCTAGAAAGGAGATTTAGTTATCATCTACACAAAACCAAACTGGCGCATACACCACTCGGGCAGATACCTGACCATAATGTTCGACCCATAAGCTAGCCACCCAAAGTATAACGAGATGGTATCGAAGGGGACAACCTCCCTGTAGTCCGCAAACGGGTTCCAGTTGATATCGTCATGGTTGGTGCGATCAAGGAACACCCGGTAAGGAAGCACATTATGGTTGCCCCTATTGAGAATAAATTGGGCAACCCTTGGCATGAAGGTCTGGTAGTTGGGATCTACGGTGTAAGCGTGGATGCGGTGAAAGTATGATATAATTCAGCTTTGCATCAAGAAAAATATAATGTGTGAGTATAAATAAATTAAAAGTAATTAAAATTTATCGTTAAAATAAAAACGTACCGTGAGGAGTGTGTATGAGCCGGTGAGCGCCCTCGCCCTCCATCTGGAAGCTTCATTCAACTTCTGATAGATGTAGGTCAGAACAACGGCTCCCCAGTTCCAGTCATGAACTGTAGACATGTCCGTAAAATATCTCAGGTAGGACACATCGGTGTAGTGGTCGCTCGTGTCCACAAAGACGGACATGCCTACTAGGTACATCAGAAAACACTAGATGACACAGCCACGGTGAAATTGAACAAAAATATCCTCCTCCATAGGCTCCCCAGCTGTCTGTGCAGCTCTTTTTGCAATAGCGCTTGACGGAGCTGCTCCTCATATAACTCCTTTAGGTAGGAGAATCTCACGTGCCCCCGTGTGTGGAGTCACAGTCCTCAGCAGCCATGTATGGATCATCTCTCCGATGCTCAACCATACACTCAACCGCCTCAACTCTGGTTATCTTGACATGGTTGAGTAACCTACCTCTGATAGGTAGTTGGAGCAAGAAGGAAACATCATCGAGGGTGATCGTCAACTCCCCAACTAGAAAGTGGAAATATGACGTCTCCTTATGTCATTTCTCAGCAAAAGCACCTTGCATGCAGGTGCTAATGGTACTGTAACCAATACCGAATAATCTGGCAAGACCGGATGTGATGATAACACTGTGGAACCACTGAGTCGGTTGAACATAAAGATCAAATATTTTGCGGGAGTGGTTGACATGTTTCAAGGCCTTCCTTTCCTGAAACATAAGAATCAAACGAAAATAAATAAAAAAGAATCGTATTTTTGAATAAAAATTATAGTACAAAGTATAACAATAAAAATTATAATACATGTCCACCCCAGACAAAATGGGCAGCATGATCCTGATAATAAATCAGGAGGGATGTGTCATATGGCCCTCTTGGATTGTTATCATCCTCCGCCTCTACAGGTTCCTCAACATCATCGTCGGGGACCTCAGCATTTTCGGTGTCCTGGGCATCCTGACCCTCCTTCTTCGGTACCTCTACATTTGGTACCTGCTCCTCATGTACATTATAGGTAGACCCCTCATGGAGACGACTCCTCTGTAATGGTGCAGAAGGTGATGCTATATTTAGTTGTGTCTTTTCTGCCTTTGCCCTTAGCTCTCGCTCTCGACGAGCTGACATAGTCTGGCTTTGCTTGCCATGTCTCAAACGTGTCATCTAATTATCGTTCTCTGTCATTTTCCTGAAATAAATCATTACAATTGTTAGCTTACTAATTTAAAAACAAATTAGACAACAATTCGCAAGTGCACTTGCGAATTCACCCATTATGGATAAATTTGCAAGTGCACTTGCGAAGTCTCTCCTGGATCACTTCGCAAATACACTTGCGAAATCAACTTCGTCCAGAAACTCAGTCCTCAAATACCCTAATTCTTAATTTTCCTACTACATTTACCTACTATTACTTCGTATACTAATTAATTTGTACAACCTAGCCTAATAACCTAATAAAAATTTAGATTTTGAATAGAAAAAATTGAAGAAAACTTACACAAATTTGAGCTTGGAGTTGATTTTGGATGAGTTGAAATGAGTTGAAATAATGAGTTGTACTTGAATTAAGTGACTTTGAAGTGGTATAAATTGCAAGGATTTTGGAGTAAAGAGGTTGAAATTGAGGTATTTTGAAATGAACGGTATTGGGAGTTATTCTGTGTGTTTTCTAAAACAAACGCGCAGATTTCGTAATTTCACTTACAAATTCCAAAAATAAAGTGAATTCGTAAATGCATTTGCGAGTTCAAAAATTCACCTTATATTTTAAAAATAAAGTGAACTCGTAACTGCACTTACGAGTTCACCTTATTTTTTAGATTATTTCGTAAGTGTATTTACGAATTGACCTTATTTTAAGAATTCGTAAATGCAGTTATAAGAATATTTTTTCCTATTTTAGTGTAAGATTTCTATATATTATCCCAATTCTCATTTTCCCATAAATGAAAAATGAAAAAGTGCTCAAATCTAAAACCTCTATCAAAATCTAGCATCTATAAACATTATATAACATTTTCTTACAACACTAAATTCAATAAATAAATTAAAAGAATTAAAATATCCCAAAAATTTAAAAACAGAACACAAAATAAACAAACAAAAACAAAAAAACACTACAAGAAAATCACAATACAAATTTCTTTCATCTATACAACAAAAAAAAACAAAGAGATGAAAACTACAAATATTTTTAATTCCTATACACATACACAACATAGTTAAATAAAATAATGTTAATTTTTTCATCTCAACAAAGGAATTTCATTACTACCTAAATTTTCTTCATCAAATTCTTCATCTTCACCACACTCATACATCGATCTCACAAGAAAAAGCTGATCCTCCAGATACCTATGCAACAATCCCTTCTCCTGAGTTTCCTCATCAAAGCAACATCCTTCCTCGCACCTTCGAAGGCGGTCGCCGGCATCATCTCCGGTGAACCGGTTGACGATTTTCCTCCAGAGACGGCGTCGGAGGCAGATTTCCGTTACACAGAGAAACGGGAACGTGAGGAGGAGGAAGACGAGGAGGAGAGGGGAGCAGAGGAGGAAGAAGAGGAAACGGATCCGACGGTTTTGGAGCCATGAGAGGGAGGAGTGGAGGAGGGAGGTTAACGTGAAAGGCGGAGGGGGGATGCGGGTGTTGTAGGGTTGGAGGAGGGAAGAGAAAACGGCGTCGTTTGGTGGATTTGTGACACCGCGAGGGGGAGGTGGTTTGTTGTGCATATGATGTTTGATTTTTTTTTTGGTGAGTGGAGTGTTTGTGTTGGCATGTGATGTTGACTGTGTGATGCTTTGGTTTGTGAGTTGTTATCTTTTGGAAAATTATAATTAAACTTCCATTTTAGATTATAAAACTGTTTTTTAGTTTAGTTAAGACTAAGATTGGGCTTTCTAATGAAAACATTAAGATTGGGCTCTTGTAAGGTTTAAGAAATTTTGAAAATCAAAAGAGAAAATGGGTGTGAATTGACCGTGTAAAATTTTTTATATTATTAATCAATTTTAATCATGAATTCTGTTAAAAAAATTCATATTTTTTTAAAATAATTTATAAGTAAAATTCAGTTTTTAAATTTATCGAATATTTAATATATTTATTTATCTATAGATCAAATATTTTAATGAAATAATAACAAAATGATATGTTTCTTATGCGTGACAATGTTTTTTTTTTTTTATACCGTTAGTACATGAATATTTTCTTTTTGTTTACTAATGTCTAAAATTTTAATATGGACATTTTTATATAAAATCTTTTTGGATGTTTTTTATAGGAAGAGTTTTTTTTTTCTTCAGTGCAGTGCAGATGTTATATAAATAATTAGGATTTATTTATTTTTTCCAGTTCATCTTTTCTATTTTCAAAATTTTCAAAGCAACTAAAAATAGTTATTTATGATTTTACTTCAAATTATAATACAAAATATTAAATTTTGTTGTCAAATTCAATGTTTACTATTTTTGTTATATAATTTTTAAAAGTATAGATTTTATCATTTAAAAAATTAACATTTCTATTGCTATATTAACTTTAAAAATTATTTGATTATATGAAACATATATTTTGTTTCAAAAAGATTTCAGTTTTTCAATTTCATAATAAGGAATCGTCTAGTGTTGATGGAATTTTTTTGAAATTTTGAAATTAGACAAAACTATTTATGTTTGGACTTATTTTTACAAGTTTCAAAAGTATTTTTAATACACTTTGTGTTTGAATATTTTTTTAAAATCAAAATTTTTCCTCGAAAAGCAATTTACTTTGAAACTATAATTTTTAATTTTAAGGTAATTTTTCGTTTATTATATTTTGTTTCAAAAGTATTTTTATTCCACATGAAAAATGATATCTTTTTGACTAAGAATTTAAGTTCCAGTGGTAACCGACCTATTGTTAAGGACACAATTTAAAAAAATATCAGACTCGATTCTTAAAGAAAAACAATATTTAATTAATGTCATAATCTTCTGACACAAACTTTGATTATTAGGATCAATTTCTCTATGAATCAAAGTACAATATATTCTTTGTGTTTGAGTTTTTTTTTTTTCTTTCAAAATCAAATTTTCTCCTAAAATGCAATTCACTTTGAAGCTACTATTTTTATTTTTTGAGTTTATTAAGAATCAATATATTTATAATATTTTATTTGTTACATCTCCTTTAATTTTCCTTCTTTAACTTCTTAATTTTCATCAATTTTTTCTCTTTTATTTGTATTAGAATTTATTATCATTTTGATAATTATACATTCAAAATCAATTTTAATAAAAATTATTCAAAAATATTAACTGATAACTATCACATATGTATCCAAACATAAATCACTTATATTAAACTTAACCATATTAAAATCAATTCTACCAAATTTAATTTTTTCAAATCAATTTTGTTCACCGTCAATCTAACCACACACTTATAATTGTTTTGTTTTTAAAATTTGCTTAGCGCATCTAGAACCGTGTCTTCGACACATTACTCCTCAATGTTCCAAATGTGCAACAAATACCTATAAAAGACATAAAATCTATCAAACGATACACAAATGAATCGAAAACTCAATTATATACAAACTAAACGTATTTACAAATAAAGTCGGAATTATTCAACCGAATATTAACAAAAGAACCGATAATTGGCACAAATTATATACATAAAATAACGATATTTTGACACTTATCAACTCTCCCCAACTTGAAACATTGTTTGTCCTCAAACAAAGTCAAACAACCCAAATAAATAAATAATGATAATCATAAAATCACAAATCAACAAGTTTTAAAAATAGAAAACAAATGTATAATTCAAACAAAAACGTACAAGTAAAATACATACTTACCACTATCCTACAACGACAACATGTAAACGAAATAAGCTTAAAACAAAACAAGCTTAATCATGAATCACACCTAGTAAAATTTCACCATTAGATGAATAATACACAAGAGTGGGAGACTTTTAAGACTTATCCACAATCTTGCAAATAATAGACTAAATTATGCATTCATCCAAAAATTCATATTGAATATAAAGAGGCAAGAATCACAAGGATTTTTCAAGGTTGTAATGCGACTTGGTTAACAAACAAGTGATAGTTCTTAAAGCTAATCGAAATAAAAACTTGCTAAACCTAAAGGAGCAATTACTTCCACAAAGTTTCAAACAAAATAATTCCAATCAAGCTTCTTATTCATCCCAAGTTTCACATCAATCACAACACTTATTAACACAATATTATTCCATACTTTTTTTTTATTTTTGTTTGTCAAAACTTTTTCTCTTTTTTCTTTCTTTTTCTTTTCTTTCATTTTCACTTTTTTAATTTCTTTTTCGTTTCTTTTTCACAACCGCATAGCAACCAACAACATAAGTGAGCAAATATTATTCTTCCCAACTTAAATTCAATCAACATCATAGTGTGAATACTCCATACTTTCTAAGACAAGGTAAAAGTTCAACTAAAAATCATAGTTGATGGTCAAGAAAATAAAGAATCAATATACATTCAAAAAGGAAAACTAAACACTCATAGACAAATATTAATTTCAAAAAAAACATGAATATTGACAAAAAGGCTCAAAAGGTGTTACAAATGATCACACACATAAGGTGAATTCACTATTTAGTCCGGTAGTTATGCTCAAAATCAAACAAAATGCCTTGATCCTTTTCATGCATTCATACAATCAACACAAAATAAAAGATTAAGCATAACAAAGTCCAACTAAAATAAGAATTGTGGCCTCCAGTATATATAAACAATGAAAATCTTCCTCACATTTGGGGGTAAAATGGGAACTAAAGTGATTCAAGTCATGAGAAAGTAATGAAAAATGAATGAATGACATGATAATTGTACAAATGAAAAGTTTCCTAAACATGTTATGCTATAGAAAGCGATAAACGAGTATCTGACACGTATTAACTTTGAAAACTTATCATTACCATGCATCCGCGAGTTAAAACAATCATATTTGAAAAATCACCAGTGCGACCTCCAACCATCGAACAAAAATTGGACAACAAACAACCAACAAAAGAATTAGAAAAATAATACTAATTTTATTTAGGGTAATTCTAACATGTGCCCTAAGGGCACATGTGAAGAGCTAAATAAAGTAATTTTATCTTTAAATTGTGTATTGAATTAATTACACATATATAATTAATTATTTTAATTTTTTCCAACATAAACTTTTTAATTGTAGGTTTTTTAACATGTGTCCTAAGGACACATGTAAAGAGCTAAATAAAGTAATTTTATCTTAAAATTATGTATTGAATTAATTACACATATATTATTAATTATTTTAATTTTTTTCAACATAAACTTTTTAATTGTAGGTTTTTTAACATGTGCCCTAAGGGCACATGTTAAAATTACCCTTTTATTTAACACAACAAAGCCTTGGTGAAAGTGGAAAAAAGTACGGCCAAGTGAAATAAAAAGGGATCACTGGCACAACTCAGGAGAATGCGCTAAGCGCCACAGATCGCGCTAAGCGCACTACACCAATTGTAGAAAAACAGGGCAACTAGTTCAAGTGCTATGCAAGCCTCCACTTAACGTCTACACATTCATATTTACACACCTAAATAGCATTTACAACACGTACACACTTCCACAAGCTAAACACGACAAGTTTGCGGAAAAACACAAAATGACATAACAAAACAAAACAGGTGAAAGTGAATTAACAAGTTGAAAAGTGAAGATTTGAAATTTAGAACATGTCCTATTTCAACTTGTCAAAATACAAGTCACCACACACATAAACAATTACAAATAAAACATGCTTGTTTTACGTCGTAAGCTCGACACCTTTATTGTGCGAGCTAGTAACCTCCCCTCGTCATGCCATGGTATTTTCACACTGTGCAAACCTAAAGAAAGTGCCCTAAAAACCACACAACAAACGTCATGAAAATGAAAAAAATTCACAATAATACGTGAAAATAAAGAAAAACACATATATGCACAAATATGGAAAGTAAACACACAATATGTACAAGTTTGGTAATCATATACAAATAAATTCACAAGTAAACATAAAATAGTTCATTCACAATTATACAACATATACATTAATTATAAAACTTAAAAACAAAATAATTATCGTGATGCAAGACAATAAAACCAATCCTCGACAACTACGCTATTTTTGCTGAATCGTTAAAGCAACAAGTGTTTACTGTGGAAAATGATAAATAACCGTTGGTCTTCTCAAAGTCCAGAATCCTCCATAATCAACTGGGCTCAGCTTCGACTACTTCCTTCGTTGTTCAACATTTGGTCGAATTGACCAATTTCTACGTTTTATCCCTCTGGTCGACGTACCTCTTTTTCGACATCCTGGTCTTAGAATTTTTCTTGGTCATAAATTTCAATCTTCTGAAGAACCCTTATCTTTAAGGATCGACCCTTAGCTCACAAGGACATCTGCATTTAATATGTACCTTTGAATACCTTAAGAAATTTTAGGATAACAACAAGCAAAAAGTAAAATATTATTTTTATCGGGTGATATAGGTTATATCGTATCGTGTCCATATAGATTAGACTATCGAGTCGTCGTTCAAAAGATATCTCGTTAATGAGTTTAGGGGATAAATGGGTTGGTGGGAAAAGGTTATCAGCAGAAAATAAATGAATAAAAACAAAGAAACGGATAAACTTATCAAGAGTTCATATAATCTACTCATCACAAACTTAAATCTATCAACCAGTTATACTCAACCGAAAATACTCATCAATGTCACCACATATCACTCATAAACTAAGTCATTTCTAACCTAAATTGAGAGACCGATTGTATCATCTAGGTAGCGATCTCTCAACCTCATAAACAACACAGAAGACAATTGTGTTACTCACACTAACGATCTCTTAGCACAACATAACCAACACAGAGGCATTAAGCTCTGATACCCAAAGTGAATGTCAACTCTAAATTTATCTCTAAAATCTAGAAACTAATAGATAATTATCCTAGATAAGAATTCGAGCAATATATCTCTATAACAACCCAAACCTCAACCATAGAGTAAAAATCCAGGACAATAATCAACAAAGATTTGTAAAGCAAGTTTTATACAATGCAAAGAGCGACAAATATACACGAGTTAAAAGTAAATACATATAAAAATCCAACTAATAGAGAATACATAAATAAAAAGAGAGATGAACCATAAATCTATCGGTTTGTCAGCGCCGATCAAAGAGAAATCCACCCTGAATCATCCATGAGCAAACTCCATAGTTGTTATCTAAGTTAATCCTAACAAAATTTAAGTTGATGGAATTTGGGAACAAAAACACCCTAAAGACCATAACCTAAAAATGAACTAAAATGAAGTTATAGAACAAATCTCAGCAGACCGCGCTAAGCATCGTGATCCCGCTCAGCAAGATGCGAGATATTTACACATAATCCGCCTTAAACTACGGTAAGCATCCTGATCCTGCTCATAGGCGTCCCGCTCAAAGGCCTCATCCCTCTCAACGGTCTTATCAGCACAACTTCTTCCAAATATGTCAAAACACTTATAGCGCACAACAAATTATGCTTAGTGCGCCTCCTTGGACAGAAATTCCTAAATATGGACTTTTATTCCAAAAATATGCATCCGAAACCGTGTTGTCGACACCTTATTCCTGGATGCTCCAAATGTGCAGCAAATACCTACGAAAGACATAAAGTCTATCAAACGATACACAAATGAATCGAAAACTCAATTATATATAAACTAAACGTATTTATAAACAAAGTCGGGATTATTCAACCGAATATTAACAAAAGAACCGATAAGTGCCACAAATTATATACACAAAATAATGACATTTTGACACTTATCATTGAGATGTAGATTTTTGTGGACACTAGTGTCACTTACACTGATATCATATACTTGCGGTTTTTCACAATTTTTAGGAAATTGCGAGGTGGGCGGGGGCAGGTTGTTTGGTGTATTTGTACAAAAAGTTGTTCGAGGGAATTAAATGGAATACAAAGCAGATGATCGGCAACATCACACTTTTGACGATAACATTTCTTACTCTTATGTTATTTTTGTCTGGTTATATAAATTACTTGGATTTCATTACTTACTAATGACAGTAACATTTCAGGTCTGGATCCTGCAACACTTCCCTCACATATCTGTATAGTCATTTGAGTCTACATATACAGAGAGATAGCCACGTGCGGCTTCATTTGACCCACTCCGAAGAAACTAGACGACAGAGCCATTAAAAAAAAGGATGCACCCTAAAAATGCACTTTCGGAGGGTATTTTTGATTTTACGTAATTTTTTTGCCCTATATAAAATGTCTTAAGAAATTCCCAATTATTTAATATATGTTTGAATTGATTTTTACAAGTTTCAAAAGCAATTTTATTACACACGAAAAATGATACTTTTTGTTAGAATTTTTTTCAAAATCAAATTTTCTCCTCCAAAAGCAATTTACTTTTGAAACTACAATTTTTATATTTAATGCAATTCTTCATTTATTATATTTTGTTTCAAAAGCACTTTTATTTCACATGAAAAATGGTTTTGTGTTTGAGTCTTTTTCTTTTCAAAATCAATTTTTCTTTTCTAAAAGCAATTTACTATGAAGCTACAATTTTTATTTTTTGAGTTTACTGATAATTAATTTTACATTTATTATATTTTAGTTGTTACATCTCCTTTAATCTTCCATCTGTAGCTTCTTAATTTTTATCAGTTTTTTTCTCTTTTATTTATATTAGAATTTATTAACACTTTAGTAATCGATAACAATCACTTCTATATTAATGTATTCAAATATAAATCACTTATACTAAACTTAATTATATTAAAATCAATTATACCAAACTTAATTTTGTCCGATCAATTTTATCAACCGTCAATCCAAACACACAATATTTGTTTTATTTTTTAATTCAAATTTTATTTTATGATCTTTTATCAAAATGAAAACAAGACAACTTAGCACACATTTGTTTGCAAAGCGTCGTTTGTAGCAGTTATCTCAAACACAAACTGACATGTTCTCCCCTTCAAGACTCAACTCGGATCTATGCATCCTCTGACTTATGGCCTAATTTTCTTTAAGAGTCCATGAGACATGTTAGGTCTACCCCTTTATGTTAACCATGTTCATGTTCATATATGGAGCAACTAAGTAATGTTTAATTAATTTTTTTTTAACATATATGAGACTAGCATTTGGTAAATTAATATTAACAAGTTTTACATTATAAATGGAAGAGAAGTATTTTACTATGAAACACACATGGTCATTAGCACCTGAATCCAAGATCCAAAATTGATGGCTACTAAGCATGGAATTAAAAGTGGTACAAATAATACCTGACCTGAAGGAGACTCAAAAGATGAAAGATCATGAGTCATGAAGGTTGTGTTGAGGAAGTAAGTTTACGCAAACTAATAAGCTAATCATTTTTCTCTTGAGAAATTGTGTAATTGTTGCTTGCAGATGAAGTCTCCTCAGTTTCACCAATAGGATGAGTTTTGTCACAATTCTGGCTATGAGATGCATTGACAAGAGGGTTATTCTTTTTGAAGTTAGGGTGACCATGTTTCTGATGAAAAAAATCAACTGTGTGTCCACTCCTATTACAAAATGTGCAATGTCTAGGAGAGTTCTTGAAATGATATAGCTTACCCTTGGAGTCATGTCTCTTAGCGACATTAACCAATAAGAAACTGTCTTCTTTTTGTATGTTAAGAAAGTGTCTTCAATGAAGTAATCCATACTAGATTTTGAAGAGTGTTTCAAATTGTTGATTGAAGAGCCAAGTGAAAAAAATCCAAATTCGATCAACTGTAAAAAATCTCTCCCTCAGATTAATCCATACATCTATGGAATTATCGTGAAATACGATAGTTGATGTAATTTGTTCTGAAACGTAATTCAACAACCATGAATGATTCAATTAGTTACATCTTTCCCATTGAAACCATTTAAGATCATGAATAGCTGGATTTCCAATTGAACCATCAATGAATCAGAGCTTATTCTTCAAACCTAAAGCTCTTTGCATATAAATTTCTCCATGCTAGGTAATTGGAGCCTGTTAACTTCAGAATGATTGAAACAAAATTTGGACCTTCATTTGGATGGATACAACAGATCGAATTTGTGTCAGCTTGCTGACCAATTTGAGCGATGCATGAAGGCATTGAGAAACACAAGGATCGATGAGAAAAACAAAGAAAAAATTGATGAAAACTAATCAAGAACAAACAATTCTTGATATATGAAGCAGACTGAAAAGAATCAACATAAATGTGACGAATAAGGTTGAAACTATCAAACTAATACCATATTATGAAAAGGAGAATTTTAGCAGGAAGAAGGTAACTTCGTTGATCAAGAATGGAGAATAACATGGGTTACTTATAATACAAGGTAGTGTGTACTCTATTAACTATGGATTAGCACACATGGCATCTAATCTCATAACTACCTTATAACTAAAATAACAAACTCTAAAGTGGTTAGTTATTCGATTATTACAAGTGGTCAACGTTACTTGAATCATAAGACATCTTCTTTATTCTTGCTTGTGTCCAAAGTCTCAACATCTTTATCTTGTAACAAAGATGACGAGATCATCTTGAATATCAGAGATTTGAAAAATGTCACCCTCAGAGAAATGATTGCGTAGATTATCCCAAAATGCATGTGTCGTCTCAATCCACAAAGTGGATTGCGCGATATTCTTCACAATCGGTCGTTGAAGCAAAGAAAGTACAAGATTGTTGCAGCGGACATATTGATCATGAAGAAGACTAGCAGTAGCAGCAACAAGTTTGATGAAGGTATTGTCGAGGAATTTTAGCTTGTTCTTAAAGATCAAAACAATCTTCATGGAACGATACCAAGATATGTAAATCTTGCTGTCAATAAGAGGGGTGACAAGAATGAGGGTAGAATTTTCATTGGGGTGAATATAGAAAGGTTTAAATGATTTGTAGAAAAATCTGCAAAAGTTGTCTCATCCATTGATGAACAAACAAATGAAGAAGAACGAGAATGTATTAATAACCATCACAAGGTTCTATTACAGACATATTATAAAGAAACCATAGTTCATCCTACTATTACAAAAAACTTTGGCTTCTTGTCGCAAAGAACAAACATCTTGAACTCATCACTGCTGCAGCCATAGCAGCAGAAGAATCAAATTCAAAAGCTGATGATTTTCTTACGGGAGACAAAACAAATTTGTTGAAAGGATAACTTGCTTGAACATGGTTCCTCTATTTGGTTCAACAGAAGCCTAATCATAGATTGCAAATGAGTAGGACCTGATGGTTGCATTGAATCACCATGTAACAGGTTCGTTTCTTGATACAAATCCTTTGCACTCAAAGCACTTTTCAGCTGCCTATTAGGAAGCTACAAGGAAGGTGGAGTAAGATTGATATTATTCTGCCACGAGTGTCTACATTTGGGATATGAATCTGCTACCAATGGAGACATACGCGTTGTTGATACATTGTAGGATTCCCACCCAAATAACGTCTTTTTCTTTTAGAGATCTTCATATCCACTTGCTCAACATTCAACAAAACTCTATTAAAGTCTGCCACATATTTAATACCAAGACCACATTCTTCCTTAGGCTTGCATATATTTAACCAACTAACCTAACATATACTACCTCTTTATTGGAAGATCAATGCGATATAAATTTTCTCTGAATGCTTTTTATTTCTTGTACTACCTTAGTTAGGGCTTTGTAAAGGATATATGATATAATTGGTAGTATTACATGTATGATAATATGTAGCATTTAGTGAATTACACGATAGTTAACATATGTGATTCTAAGTTAATAGCATGATATGTAATATTGATTGGAATGAAGAAACTTGGATGGTTGAGTGATTGTATTCATTTGTATGTTTGGTTCCATGTAAATTTATACCATGAATCCATGTATATAGGTGAAATCTCTTGTTACTATGAGTTTAATAACCCCCTAATAAATTGATGATTTAGGTTTGGAAGTGTTGGTGCATGAATGCTTGGTATTTGAGCTTGTAAGATATGGATATGATGTGAACTATGTTGCTGCTAGCTTTATTTTTGAAGGATATAGTTTTAGTATTTTAGCCATGACATTTCCTATAGATATCATTTTCAAATTTTTGTTTGCTTTTTGGATACTAGACTCAATTACCTTCAAGTTGAATATAATTTTATTCACGACGAACAAAGAATTGAAACCTAAAAACCTGTTACGAGTAAGATAAAAGTTGTTGTGTATTTTTGTAACATGTATGACCTTTTTTATAAAAGGAACTTATTAGAAACTAGGAATTGGATGGGACAAATTTTGTTAGAATTATAACCGATGTATTATTCATACAGTAAATTTTCATAATTTTCCCATGTGAATTGAATTTCTAGTGTTATTTTGAACTTAATATTATGCCTTAGGAGTTATGCAAAAAATATTTAGTGATTTCTTAAGTCAGAATCGTGTCACGTCGAGGGACACGTGCTGCGAGATCGAAGTAGGAGTGGTGGGTCATGTCTGCCACTAAAAGCGCAATGATGGTGAATAATAAATGGTCGCACGTCTCGAAGCTGAAAGTGTGATACGTTTCCATGATTACATGACGTCAGGGAAAAAGTGGAATAGTAACGTCCACTTTTTGGAGTAGTGGGAATGATTTAGTCGAATGTTGGGACCGACGCTTCAAAGATGCCATTATCTCATGTAAGTCGAAGTTCGAAAATGGCCTCTCTAGGGGGCATTTTGTTACCTTGAAAAATCTCAATGTATTCAAGCACGTGTATAAATTGAAGATGTTCTCATAAGTTAAGGGCGACTTTCTGAAATAAAGACCCTTTAGGAATTGAGAGCAAAGTGTTTGAAAGTTTGGTTTTGGAAAATTAAAGAAATCAATGATTAAAGAGAACATTAAGCCACGATGTTAAAGTGGAGTCGACCAGGAGGAAAACATGTTAAAATATACGGAAATTGGTCGAATCGACCAAGGCGTTTAGAGCAAAGGAAATGGTCGAATTTGGTTTCGTCGACCATAGAGAATTCTGGACTTAGAAGAATTCTGTTATTTTTCTTTTATCAAAGGGGAATAGGTCGAAGCAAGCCAGAAGCGGTTATTTTTAGAAGCAGGAAGATTCAAAATTCAAAATCTCCAACCAGTTGCCAGCAGTTTATAACTCTTTTAAGCGTCAAACAGGTGGCAACATCTGGTGAAGTGATTGTCTTAGGTTTCAAACTTCATTCGTCGATTATGTCTAGGCAATTACTTTATAAATACTATAAATAAGTAGTTTCAATGTAATTTTTGGGTGTTCACTTGTATACTCAAATCACTTGCTAAAACTCTATCAATTCCGAGTGTCAAGAAACAAAGAGTTGTGAAGTGCTTGATGTACGTGAATTACCACTTTTATTTCAATGCAAAACCTTTATATTTCAGTCATTTCTTCTGAAACTTTTACTTGCATTTTATTTACTTTTCAGCAATCTCTTTGTATTTTTGTTTATGTTAATTCTCTTTTCATTACAAGTTTCGAGTTAACCAAAGAGTCATTTGACACATACTTCGTTTAGAACAAGCAAGTTTGAAGTTCACAGCATTTTGTCGGTCACTAGTCACTATAGTTGGTCAAATCATATTATGAGAAATCAGATTGTTAGGTATTTCGTTTCGGCTCTCTCTGTCGGTCACGAGTCACCAGTCAGTCGAGTCTAATCATAGTTTGGAAAGTCGTTATACTTGCTCCCTTAGTCTTAGAAAACCGTTTCTTAGATAAGGATTTCGACAGAACTAGTATAATTTCAAAAACCTTAGCACATGCCTTAAGATCAACTGGTCGATCTTGCGAGTAACCCTTCGTTTTAGGACTTTGGGAGGACCAGCGGTTGTTTACCATTTTCCACAGTAAACACCCACCACCTTTCTTAAATGCATATGCTAGTATTTTGGCTACCACTTTATACATACATTCAATTAGGCATATCGGTCTATAGTCTACCAAGGCTTGAGGGTTACCGACTTTAGGTACTAAGGCTAAAAGGAGGATGTCATAGCTTTAAGTAACCTAGCGGTTTTTATGGAATTCTTACACAAAATTGATTACATATTATCCTACTACATCCTAACTTCTTTTTAAGAAGTCAATGTTAAAATCATCAGGTCCCAAGATCTTATCCCCATCACAATCCTACACCACCATCTTAATTTCCTCCTTTGAAAACGTTTCCTCTAAAGTCAAACTTTCCTCTTTTCATAGCTTTAGGAATTTTGTTCCTTCTAATATAGGTCTAGGTATACCTTTGTCATGAAATCTTAAATAAAAAACTCCTTAAATACATTTTTACCTCTACTACCCCTTCAATCATCCCATTCCTAGTTGACACTAAGATTACTGTGTTACTCCTTCTTCTTGCCTTCAACATGGAGTGAACAAACCTAGAGTTGAGACAATCTATTTTAGTAGACTTTCCTTAAACTGTAGATTTTTCCAGACAGTCTCTTGAGTCTTTCCTCTAGCATCCTTAGCTTCTTCAATGTGAGCTGAATTTTTACTCAAAACTTCCTCCTCCAACTAATTAAGTTCATCCATTGATTCTTCCAGCTTCAAATCTAGCCACTCAAAGATAGACATATTCTACCATCTAAGTGTTTTCCTCAGAAGTTTAAAATTATCTTTTAATATGTAGTCTTTCTTCCCAACTAAGTGAAAATATTTACACTCATCCTTCACAAAAGGCATAAAACTTTCATGACCAAACCAACACTTATTAGCTTTAAATGGACTTGGACCCTAATCTAGATTGCTAGATTTTTATCCGAATAGATTGTGGTTATATATATATATATATATATATATATATATATATATATATATATATATATATATATATATATATATATATATATATATATATATATATATATATATATATATATAAGACTCTCAGATACCAAAAACCTACTATGTTTGGTTTTCCCTCTTCTCTCATTATTGTTTTTTTTAGCATTAAAATACCCCCCTTAATCCATTTCTTAGGTTCTAGTTTATTTTTATAGTTCAAAAATTGTAGCCATAAAGATCTATTATACTCTAATTTACAAGGAGGGTAAATGTTTAGAAAGTAACAGTTAGCATCTTTCCATGCCGCATTGATTCCAAGAAATCATTTCCTTTTGAAGCTAAACTTTGAAAAAACTTACCCTCGTTTCCACATAATCAAGATACCTCCAGATAGACCCTATGAATCCTTGTTGAAGTAGTAAAATGGAAAGAAAAAGCAAGTATTTATTTAGTTTTATTATATACGTTATATCGTATTGTCTCCACGAGGATTAGTGAGAGGGATAAACTATCGTTCAACGGTTTAAATCTCTCTAAGTTTGGATCAGGATTGTGGAAGATAAATGAGGGAAAAGTAAATAAAGAAATAAAGAAAGAGATAAACAATAATTTGTAGCCTAAGAGACCTCATTATGGAATTGTATATCATTCGACCCCTCAAATACTTAAACTTGCAGATCAATTGCACTCAACCAACAGTATGCGTCAAAATCATCAGGTATCGTTCTAAAGGTACCACAACAGAGGTTATGTCTAACACAAAGTCGAGACAACTGTATTGCTTACTTCAACGATCTCTTAGCGCAACACAAAGACATTAAGCTCTGATACCCATGCCGATTATTAGCTCTAAATCTATCTCTAGAGTCTAGAAACTAATAGATATCACTCTGCAACCAAGATTTGTGAGGTCTATCTCTAGAACAATCCAAAACCATATATAAATGCAAAAAAATCAAGGAACAACATCAAAAACGATTTGTAAAGCGTATTTTATACAACCCCGTGATCAACAAACATACATATAATAAGAGTAACACGTACATACAACACCCTCCATTGGAATGAAACACAGGGAAGAAGAAGATATGTTAGAAACTTCTCACGGTGTAAATGTGATCCGCTCCAACCCATATCCAATGGAAAAGATGTAGCATCCAATGATGTTGTATAAACCTCTAAATTACACCGAATTGGATCAGAGTTCTTCCATGGAGAGAAGAGATGATAAAAAATAACAAAAATATGTTTTGTTCTATTTATATAAAACTGGTTCAGACACACACCACTCAACGCTCAAAATCACCATCTAGCGCTGCCCTTTATTCCACCCACTCAGCCTGCACCACGCAGAAAAAAAGGCAAAAATATCTACTGCCACCAGGCGCTCAAAACCATCACCCGGCGACGACCTTAATCCTCAGATAACGCTCCACATGTAAGAAGACAGAAGCAACATGATTTTCTCATTCTGCACCGCCTCTATCTCACCTGACGCTCAGCTTGGCGCTCACATCATCTTGTCATCGCCTCAGCGCCACCCGATGTTGCTACCAAAACATAACTTTTTTGCTCTCTTTTCTATGGTTTTCTTTCTTTGCCTTATTCATTTATTGGTTCAAAAATGCATCTTGGAGCTTCGCCATTTTGCCTTTGTTACTCAATGCTCCAAACATGAATGAGTACCTATAAAAGAGATGAAAAACTATCAAACGGTACACTATTTACATAAAACCACAATTAGTCGCAAAGTAAACGTATTAACAAATAAAGTAGGGTTTATTCAAATGACATTAAGAAAACATATAGATAAGTGCAACAAAACATATATACAAAAATAGCTGCAATTGGCACTTATCAAACTCTCCCCAACTTACATCATTGTTTGTCCTCAAACAAGGCCTGACAACTTAAAGAAACAAAAGTAATTAACCAAATAATCATGAATCAACATGTTTTAAAAACAAAAAATAAATTTATGGTTCAAACAAAAACGCACACACAAGGTAAACGACTTACCGCTATCATACAACGACAACATGAAAACGAAGCGAATCATAAGTACCAAAATCATACAAAACAATCTAAAACAAAACAAGCTCGATCATGAATCACACCTAGAAAAAATTTATCGAGGAATGAAAAACACACAAAGGTGAGGATTTGATACTCACCCAACAACCTTGCAAACAAAAGACTAAATTATGCATTAATCCAGAAATTCACATTGAACATACAAAGGCAAGAACCACAAGAGCTTTTCAGGTTGTAATGTGGCTTAGTTAACAAACAAGGGATAATTCCTAAAGCTAATCGAAACAAAAACTTTCCTAAACCTAAGGGAGTGATCAACTCACAAAGACTCAAGCACAAAAATTCCAATCAAACTTCATCTTTCATCTTAAATATTCACACCAATCACATTTTACTTATTGGCACAATTATTCTATTCTTTTTGTTTTTCTTTTTTAAAACTTTTCTCTTTTTTTTCTTTCTTTCTTTTCTCTTTTTCTTTTCTTTTTATTTTTCTCTTCCACAACCTCATAGGAATCAACACATACGCATGCAAACATTGCTCTCTCCAACTTGAATTCAACCAACCTCATAGTGTGAATACTCCCTACTTTTTAGGGCAAGGTAAAAATTCAAACAAAAAATTATTGAGGGTTCAAGAAAACAAAGAATCAACATCCATTCAAAAATATGAACTAACACTAATAGACAAGCATCAAGTTCAAAAACAACATGGACATCGATAAAAAAGGCTCTAAGGGATTAACAAATGCTCACACACTCACATGGTGAATTGACAATTTGGTTAGGGTGGTTGTGCTTAAAATGAAACAAAATTCCTTGATTATTTTCATGCTTTCATACAATCAACACAAATAAAATATTAAACGTAATAAAATCTAGCTAAAACAAGAAGTTGGTCTCCACCATATGTGAACAATGGAAAGTTTTCTCGTATTTAGGGGTAAAAAGGAACTAAAGTGATTCAATCAAGAACAAGTAATGCAAAAAGAATGAATGACATGGTAATTATACAAATGAAAAGTTTCCTAAACATGTTATGCTATAGAAAGCGATACACGAGTACCTTGAATGATACCAACTTTGAAAACTATCATTATCATACATCCGCAAGTTGAAATGATCAAACTTAGAAATTCACCAAATACGACCACAACTATCAGATCAAAATTGGATGACAAACAAAAACTTATTTAAAAAATAATACTAATTTTATTTACTACTATAAAGCCTTGGTGAAAGCGGAAAAAGGAGGGTCAAGTGAAACAAAAAGAATTCATTGGTGCAACACAACAGAGCGCGCTACACCAGATGTAAAAAAATAAGACAGCAACATGCATTTTTAATGTAACCTCCACCTATCACCTACACAAATAAACATAGTTTACACACATACAAATTTTCTTAAGCTACTAAAAACAAGCTATTGGAAAACACAATAAAACAACTAATATAGACATACTACAAAAAGGGTGAAATAAGATAAATAAGTTGAAAAGCGAAGATTTGAGAATTTTAAGAACTGGTACAATTTTAACTTATTTAAACAACACTCACTACACTACCTAAACTACTACAATGAAAAAACAATAGAGAAACTATACAAAAAAATATATGTTTGTTTTACGTCATAAGCTTGACGTCTTTACTGTGCACAACTAGTAGCTTCCTCTCGTCATTCGATGCTTTTTTTCAACACGCAACCGAAAATAAGTGCCCTAACAAGCACTTAAACAAACATTACGAAAACAAGATAAATAATCATAATAACATATATACACACACTTGAACAACTCGAGAAACAAAAATATAGGAAGCGTGGAATAACAAAACACAAAACATTTGTCATTAAATTTAAGGTTTTAGTATGAGAAATGATATTTTGACATTTAAATTTGGGTGTCAAAAAGGTGTCAAGTGTAAATTTTAGGTGTTGTAATGTATTATTGAAATTTGTGTAGGTGTATAAAATGAAAAGTATACATTTGTCTCTTACATCTTCTTCTCTAATCTTTACTTTCTTATATTCTTTGATTATTTCTTTTCTACCTTCTCATTTTTATGCAAATGTTCTCTCTTTAATTTCGTTTTTATCGCATATCTTCTTCTATAATCTCTCATCTCATATGTTCTTTCTTTTTCATCTTCATTGATATCTCGTCTCTTCTCTTTTTTTGTGTTTCATTATAATATTTTTTATATTGTTTTATATATTATTTTATATTTATTATTTCACTTTTGTCTAATCTAATTTATACATATTTGGTAGTATATGAATGAGTAAATACGAAGCTATATTGTCATCTATATGTGTATGTATGATTCAATAAAATATTTATAAAAAATCGAACTAACCGAACCGAATCAAACCGCGTTAGTTTGGTTTGATTTTTTTTCTAAAAGTCAACCGAAACAAATTAAACCGCACGTATTTTTTTCTTGCAGCTCGAATAATTTTTTTCGTCAAAACCACTCAAACCGCACCACAAACACCCATAACTTATGATGGGATACAAATCACTGCAATAAGGAAGTGCAGGTTCCTCTATTCTTCAAATATCGGTTATCCTGTCCTGTAGTTTTTGGAATTAGTGAAGCTTCCAATGCCATGAGAAAATCTCACATGCCATGCTCAGTAATCAAAACATGCCATTACATTGGTCCCACTCACATATCTAAATTGTTTTGTTTCTATTTTAAGAGTATGATCTAATGTTAAACTATACTACATGTTAATGTAAGAAATAACAATGGTCTATATTCAATTGACCCCTAAGATCCATTTGACACGGAACAAACACTTGCACCTCAGAGACTCATGTGCATGCTTAATAAGTGTTTAAATTCAAATTGATATAAATATAAACTATTTTACTTTAAAAGTATTTATTTTGAAAAATGGAAAATTGAATAAACTTAACTTTGATTAGACGTTTATTTAATAAGTGTATGTTTGATTTTTGTGTAATGCAATATGATTTTTAATATGTTTGATTTGGTTTTTGGATGATTCAAAATCAATGTAGAATTATTTTGAATGTTTTTGAAAAGTTTGTTTTTATCAAAAATAAAATTGATTTTATTTAAAATAAAATTGATAATTTTTATTTTAAAATTAATTTATGAATAACTTCATATTAAAATTTATTATTCAATTATTTTTTACATAAATTAATTCTGTTAAATTTAATTTTATAAAAATTAATTCTATTAAAATCAATTATAATAAATTAATTTTATCAGTGTCAAACACACTAATTTTAATCAAATAGTTCAAAATATCATTTTTTTTTTTAGTGTTGTTAAATGACTCTGCCCGATAACAAGCTATATACATATAAATAAGATGAAAATTCTCAATATTGATAACGATCTTTTTATCATAAATAAATTTATTTTTTTAGGTTATTTTAAATAGTATTATTTCAAGTAGCATTATAATTATAAATTTTTTTTTCTTCTTTCTTTATTTTTATTATTTTAATAAAAGTTTATTTTTATCATTTTTATCATTATAAATGTATTTCAATTTAAAATAAAATAATTATGTATTAATATCTTGTATGTTATTTTATATTTATAAACTAATTTAACTGTTGGTTATATTAAGCGATTCAATTAATTTATCAATTATTAGCTCTAACTATCAACAATAAATTATAATTATCAATAATAAATTATAATTATCAGTTATGAATCATCAACCATAAATTATAAATTATCAATTGCTCTCTTCGACTTTTATTATTTGTTATACGAGATCATTTCACACATATTAAAAAATAATATAAATAAAAAGAAAATTATATTTTTATTAAATTATTTGAATTAATTATTGATATGATAAAAAAAATTAAGAATATTTATAGTTAATATAAAATTATATTTATAATTTAAAATGACAAGTATTTTAAAATAAATATTTTTTATAAATATAATATTTATTTTGAAATGGAGAGAGTAATTTATCAGTCCATTGCTATTTTTGTCTAATAGACCTAACGTTACTAATTTGAGTGGGAAGTTTCTTCCATGGATATATTTGTCCTCTTTCTTTTCTTAAAAGGTGTTTTTGTTCTCCGGAAAAAAGATCTACTAGTATACTAACACTTGATTTTGTAGGGCCATTACCACATGCTATTGTCTCTTCTCCCATACTCCTCTACTCTACCTACTAATTGTATCTATTATTCAAAACAAATTATCTTCAAAATGTTCTGGCTCCAATTAGGTGGATAGACCAAACAAAGATAGTTTCACCATTACCACCACATTTAAGGCAGTGAGCTACTATTAACTAAACTCATGGCACGACAACATTTCTCTTTTAATAAACCAAAACAATTAATAATCAGGATTTTTTATATTTTTTATATCTAGTAGTGAGTTACACCATCGAAAATTCTAAAATATAATTGATAAATGCAATTGTGAATTCATTTTTCAACGTGTTTCGCAAGTGTATTTGCGAATTCATCTGATTTGATACGTTTTATTATTTTAAACGTTGGATTTTAAAATTTTCAGGTGAATTCGCAAGTGTACTTGTAAAACATGTTGAAAGATGAATTCACAAGCGCACTTGCGAAACTTCCATTTCCATATTAGAATGTTGTATGGTCACTTATTCATACTATTTCATCTATTTTTTCCTCTAACAAAAAATCTTCCAAACTTCACCCAATCTAAATTAAATATTCGTCTCCAAGTCAAGTTTCAAATGTTTGAGATTAGCAAAGTGAGCATTGGAAGCTGCAATTTGAGGTAAACTTTCATCCCCTCAATCTACATTTGTTGCATTGTAGTTGTTTTGCTAATGAAGAAAACAGTGTCACTTCACAAGTGCACTTGCGAAGTCCACCTGCAAAAATTCGCAAGTGCACTTGCGAAATAAAGTATGTTACAGAAACAGAATTCTGTTTTAACAGGATTCATATGTTTTTGATATTTTAGGTATGGTGCACCCCGACAGCATTGTCAAAGCTATTGTGAAGGTTCCGATTCCGCAAAAAGACAACATAGACGATAAGTCGATTATGGTGAAAGAAGTTGATAAAATGATTGATGTTGTGATAGATCATGGAAATTAATTTCTAAATGTCAAAACTTTCACCACTCGTCAATATATGCTTGATTATGTTCGAATGTGAAACCACCCGACTGAACATCCGACTGATAAGGGTGTATCAATGGAGTCGTCATCGAACGTCTTTTATCTCACGACGGAGAAAGGAAAATATTGAGTAAACCTGAAGGGGGGAAATCACGGTCCTACGACCGAGAGATCGAGAGAATCTAGGTAAGAGAGTTAGTTACGCGAGGGGAAGGGATTAGCACCTCACACGCCTTTAATACTCTACGGTATCCACTTCTATTTTCTAGCTAAAGGGTGTGTTATATCTATCAATTCTCAAAAGCTAGAATGCATGTAAAAGAAGAAAAAAAAAGGAAAATAAAGAAACCACGGGGAAAAGAAGAAAGTTTTTACAAGTTGTGCTCGATCGAGCCCCGTGACAAGATGGCTACGTATTCCCGCGTGCAATGGGAAAGTCAGAGCGCCGTAGTTTGGCTCGCTTGTTCTGGTGGATTTTGTGTTTTTTACTTGTGAAAAAGGTTTTAAACACAAAAAGAAAAATGCGCCCATTGGCGAAAAGAGCTTGTCTTGGTTGGTTGATTTTACCTTGAAAAAGGAGTTCAAACCATTATTATATGTTTTGTTTTCAAAAGAAAGAAAAGAAAGAAAGTTTTAATTTTAATTACATGCAAGGATGCAAAAAAAAACTAACAAAACAAAAGGGAGGCTAACTAGTACCAGCCCTAATGTTGTCATGCAAACATTGGACCCATGGTTGAGGATGTAAGGGAATCTCTACCTATGTCAACATGTAAAGGATAAAAATCCTAATGTCTAGGCTCGAGAATCTATCCTAATCGAGCAGTCCTAAGGGGAAAGCTATCTTATATCCATCTTGGTTGAAGAACCAAGAGATACAAGAGGATGAATCAATCAAGTGCTTTGGCAGAAGCACACAAGCAATGCAATGCGCAAACAAACGTCAAACAATTTGTAGGCGTAGCCTACGGAGTAAATGATGTGAGTTCTGTAGTAAATGCGAACCCCAAGAATGAGTGGAGATTCAGAATAGGGGACTCTGGCCACTTTTGTAATCGACTCGATAGGAATAGTAACACGATTCGCGTGCACCATACAAGACACAGACTAGAACTATGGGGGACGACTGCCGACCCTTTTCGCTTGCCCATATATCAATGAGTCGATAACAAGAAATATAAAAAGCGAAACTTTGCTTGGTGGTGCCACGTCGGGTGTCCTAACCAATTCTGACCTATGCAAGCACAATCGTAAGCACAATGAAAAGCGCCTCCCTATGCACGGATGAGGATTTTAAACAAACCAAAGAAAATTAGCAAACAAAAGCGCCCTAAACGGGTCTTTAAATAAACTAGAGGGGTTCCTAAACATGCTCCAACTACGGAAGCCCCATCATGCATCTCTATTCCTACTTCTCATGGCAAAAGAAAGCTGTAAAGCCCTACTTCTCATGATATCTAGGAAAAGTTGTAAGAGAATGCGATAAATGGTGTAGAAACTATCAAACAGATATAGAATCTGAAGTGCGCTGCAAGCTAATGAAATACTCCGGAAAAATTCAAGTACTACAACCACGCAATAAGAGTAAACCAGTGAGAAGAACTCAAGGTATCAAAAATAAGCGGAATGCGCGTTCATGCGCTTCCGAAGCGATAACACCAGCAAGAGAACCAAACAAGCAGACAATAGAATGTACGCGTATGCGCACAAGCAAAGGAACATGTGTATACACATTCCACTCAAGATACACCTGCAAGAAGGGAGTTATATCCGAAAAGCAAACAAATGAATGTATACGTGGGTATACAAATGTAAGACAAACGAAGTATTGTATCATATGTATTTACAACACAAGCTCCTGCATCAAATACACCTTAAACAATGATTAGGAATGTTAGAACAGATGTTGTTTGCAACAGATGTTGTTTGCACTTGGAATTAAGAAAAAAAAGAAAATTCAGTTCCAGGTCGCGCTAAGCCTAGTATATGGTGCTAAGCGCGACCCAAACAGAAAGTTTGGCGCTAATCATTCTCCTGGTGGCGCTAAGTGTAACACCCGTAATTAATTAAACTAAATTAATTAAGAAGTATAGAGTATTTTCCAATTAATTTAGTGATTAAGTCGAAAATTGTCGGTAGAATGGTTAAATTAATAATTGGGTAGAATTAGTCGAAAAGTGAAAATAATATTAGAATTTATTTTATCAAGTAGAATTATTAGATTTAATGTAGATATTAATTAGGAGGGTAAATTAGTATTTTTAGAGATAAGATTTAATAACCAATATATATATATATATATATATATATATATATATATATATATATATATATATATATATATATATATATATATATATATATTAGTGACCTAGAAAAACAAGGAATTATTATTGTTGCTTGCAAATCAAAAGAACAAACCATAGCCGCGTAGCAGTGAACCAGAAGGAGAGAAAGGAAGGAAATTGGAAACAAGGGTTTCTAGGAGGGATCGTGCTGTCCGATAGAGTTCCGTTTTTTCCGATCGATTTTTCGAGTTCCCTTCAATCCACAGGTAAGGGATGGGGTTCGGATTTTATAATCGATTGTAGGATAATTTTTATGTGAGATTGATTTGTGTAAAATTATAGTTGTGTGAATTTTTACTAGGTGTTGTCTGCTGCATCTGTTTTGAAAATAAATTGGCACTATGTTGAAGTTCTCATGAACTGTTTGTATAATAATCTTATGAAACGATCGTTGCTGTTAGAAATTATTTATATTTCATTAATGTGATGTTCCGGGTTGCTGGGATGAGATTGATAAGATTGAGAATGGGTGGCATTACATTGAGTCACTCGTTGGAAACAAAGAAGATATGTTTCCGTGTGAAGATGTGTTTTGTGTTGTTAGGAAGTGTGATGAAAGACACACATTATTTAGTGATAGGAAAATGCATTTGTGACGAGGAGCCCACACCCTATTTCCTATATCTTATTTCATATTTCTATTTCCTTATAATTAGTTTAATGATAATTAGTAGGTCACTTGTTTAGATTTAATGATAATTAGTAGGCCACTTGGTCAATAGATTAAGTAGAGTATTACAATAATATTAAGTAGTATTAACTTGGTTAATTACCAGAAGGGTAGTAGAGAAAAAAAAAGAGAATATCAGCAGTTCAGTGGCATACGGCAATATTAGCAAGCAATGATTTTAGCAAGTAATGGTTAATACAAGTAGTATCAAGCAACAGAGGTATAACAGTAAAATAAAATAGCAGGATAGCAGAGTAATTCTGATAACAGTATGATTTTAGCATAAAATAAAAATAGCAGTGTAGTAGCAGAATTAATCTAGCAACAGTAGGAAATTATACTAGAAAAATAGCAATTAGCAGCAACAGTTATCACAGGCAGTGTGAATTAAGCAGTGGAAAGACCAATAAAAAATGAAGAATTAATAATGATACTGTCAAAATTAATTAGTAGAATAATTAGGACTAATTACTAATGTTACAGAAAACTAAAAATAGGGCAGAAAATAATACTGTCAGTCGATTTAAGCGGAAAAATTAGTTTCTCGGAATTGGACGAAACTTTGCATAACAGTTCGGGTATACGGGTAGTTAATTAAAACGGTATCATTTCGTTGAAATTTGCGTTAGTTGATTGATTGTCGATACAGCCGGAACGTTGTTGTTTATGTCCGAATTGGATGATCTAAGAACCGTAGGCTTAAATGGAAAAAGCTGAACAATAAAGTTGTTGAATTAAATTACAGTTGCATCGTGTTGACGTTGTTATTTTGTTGTTGAAGTTGATGTTGTTAATTAAGTTGATGCCATTCGTGCATGATTTTAAGTTGTCGTTATTTAAGTCGTTGTTGGGATTTCATCTGTTGCATCGTACATAGCATGTGCATTTTCAAGTTGGCCTGGATTGGCACCACGTTGTAAGTTGAAGGCTTATGCCTTGTTGAATGCCTCGATAACCTGACATGTTTTTAAGTTGGGAGTTTACTCCAAATGGATCCACTTGCATCTGCATTTTGTCGAGTCGCATCCGAGTCGCACTTTAAGTTGTTGATTTTATGTTGTGTTGTGGATATCGTATGTTGTTGATTAAAGTGGTAATTAATGTATGTTTCTTTACCTAGCATATGAATTATCATACTTTTGCTTATATTATTCGTTATCTCACCCTTTCTATTTTGTTGGCCGTTACCTTTATATTGGTAACGTGCAGGTAATGAGGAGTATGAGGATTAGTAGCATATGGCATCGTCACTCTGATACGTAGCACTCGGGGGAAATGAACGCGTTGTTTTATTTATGTTATGCATTTGTTTCCGTTGAACTCATTTGTGGTTTTGAGCAATATTTATGATTTTCCGTTGTTTCAAAGATGCTATGCCGAATTGAATTAATTATGTGGAGATTTCCGCTGCGGTTTATTATTTAAAGTTGAATTGTTAAAGTTTAATTCTGGTGAAATTGTTCGTATTTCTTTATGTGTTACGTATCCGCCAAGAAGTAATTGGTTTTAATGTTGGTTTCAAGTTGAATAAGTGTAATGCCTCAAGTTTTAGTTTAAAAATTTGGCACTCTGATTTTAAATAACGTTGGGTAGATTTGGGGTGTTACACTAAGCGCGACCTGCAACACAAAATTCAGTAAGTTCGACGCTTTGAAACAACCGGCTGAACATCATCCGATAACTGTATCAATGAAGTCGCCATCGAACGTTTTTTATCTCGCAAAAGGAGAAAGGTGAACGCATCGCGAAAACCTAAAAGGGATAAGGCACGGTCTTGCGACCGAGAGATAGGGTAAGGGAATCTATTACGCGAAGGGAAGGTATTAGCACCCTACACGCCCGTAGTACTCTACGGTATCCACTTCTATTTTCTATCTAATGGGTGTGTTTATATCCATTTACTGCTATAATGTATGCTAAAAGAGAATGCATGTGAAAGAAAATAAAATAAAGAAAACACGGGGAAAAGAAGGAAGTATTTACAAAGTTTGCTCGGTCGAGCCCCGTGACAAGATGCCTACGTATTCCCGCGTGCAATGGGAAAGTCAGAGCGCCGTAGTTCGGCTCACTTGCTTTGGTGTGTTTTTGTTTTTTACTTATGAAAAGGTTTTAAACACAAAAGGAAAGAAAGCGCGCAAAGGCGAAAAAAAAGTTGGTGTTGGTTGGTTGTTTTTACCTTGAGAAAGGAGTTCAAACCATTATTAAGTGTTTTGTTTTTGAAAAGAAAAGAAAAGCAAGTTTTAGTTTTAATTACATGTGAGGATGCAAAAAGAACTAGCAAAACAAAAAGGAGACTAACTAGTACTAGCCCTAATGTTGTCATGCGAAGATCGGACTTATGGTTGAGGATGTAAGGGAATCTCTACCTATGTCAACATGCAAAGGATGTAAATCCTAATGTCTAGGCTCGAGAATCTATCCTAACCGAGCAGCCTGCAGGAAAGCTATCCTATATCCGTCTTGGTTGTGGAACCAAGGGATGCAAGGGGATGAAGCAAGCAAGTGCTTTGGCAAAAGCACACAAACAATGCAATGCAAACAAACAAATGACACACAAGCGCAGGAAAAGGAGGAAGTCTCATAGCCTCGTGATGAGCATACCGTGAGTCAACCGAGCCGACACATCCAATTCATTGAAGAGAAAATGATCGAGTTACGCAATAAATGCGAACCAGGAAGCGTGGAGAGTCGAATAGGGACTCTTGCCACTTTTATTGACTCGATAAAGGAAGCAACACGGTTCGCGTGTCTTGGTGACACGGACTAGAAGGCGGGGTTCGTTCTCGACCCTTCCGCTTGCCCATATATCAATGACTCGATGACATGAAATATAAAAAGCGGGACTTTGCTTAGTGGTACCACGTCGGGCGTCCTAACCACTCTGACCTATGCAAGCACAAATGTAAACACTTACTGAGAATTACCTCCCTATGCAGATGGAGGATTTAAAACAAACCAAACACAATTAGCAACCAGAATTTCCCTAAACGGGTCTTTAAATAAACCAGAGGGGTTCCTGAACATGCTCCAACTACGGAAGCCCCTTCATACATCTCTATTCCTACTTCTCATGGCAAGGAAAGCAGTAAAATCCTACTCCTCATGCTCTCTAGAAAAGCAGTAAATGAAATGCGGTAAATAAAATAGAATAAATACCCGACGGATATTAAATCCGAAGAGCAACGCAAGCTATAGAAATACTCCGGAAAACTTCAAGTACTGCTGGCACGCAAATAAAGAAATCCGGTGAGAAGTGTGCGGAGGCACGAAAAGCATAACCAGAATGTGTGTCATACACATCTGAAGCAAATACACCTACAAGATCGTAATCCAGACAATACAGATAAAGGACGTGCGTAGATATGCACAGTCAAAAGTATGTGTCTATACACACTCGACGTATATCCAATAAACCTGCAAGAGATTACAATCCAGACAAAGCAACAGAAAAGGCACACACATGTGTGCGAGCAACAGATATAAATCAAATCAGATAACCTGCAAAAGATGGTAAAAACCAAGCAGACAGATATAGAATACACACACATGTGTGTAACATCACAACTTGGATTTTATAAACCCAAATCAGTAGTATAATGCTCCGTGTACCTCGCATACAAAACAGAATATCAGAAATTGCAATGCGGCTCTTGAATAACGCACAAAATGATTATTTACAATGGAATCGAATATCAAATATAAATTTGAAGTTTTACTTACAACACTAAGATAAGGTATACTACAATTAAATGGTAAAAAATCTTAGAGTCTTCTAAAAAAGTATTATATTCCTAAGTCAATTCAATTCAAACTATACACAAAAAAAGAACATTTAAATGTGTTATTAAAAAAATGAATTAGAATTAATTGAAATTAAATGCAAAAATATATTAAAAAATGTCGAAAATATTCCTATATCCTAAAAATATCAGAAACTATTTTTATTACATTTTTTACAAATCAAAATAATCGAAATCGGAATCGAAATTGAAATTACATGGAAATTGTGAATTGAGGACACGTACACTGCTTAATTCAGAATGAACTACAATCATGTTTAAGGCACGCTAGGCCCAGAATAAAGGGGGTAAGAGATAGTAATGCGCTAGGCCCAGTTCCAGTTTCACCTAAGTCCATTTCATTTTTTTTTAATCTAAGTCCAATTACTAGACCAAAAAGAATTATAATCTTCTTTCAGATTTTCTATTAGAATAAACATGTAACGTTTTTTATTATGTAACATATGCATCAATTGGACAAAACATTTAAATCGAAATATTCAGATTTTTTATTATTATTAATATATTTTTTTAATGCCATGTCACGTTATATTTTTGTATGTAACATGAAGTCAATTGGTCAATATTAACTTAAGTAATATTTCAGATTTTATTTTTTGAAACAAAAATAAAAGGACACGTGGCGGGATGAGATTGGCCACATGGGAAGAGAAGCATGTACCTGTGGCACTGAGACACGCCAAGGGTTTATGGAAGAACGTCGCCGGAGCCGGTCGTCTCTTCCGGTAGTCTCCGTCACCGGAACTTGCGAACAGCCATGGAAAACACGTTCAGAGAGTTCGTTCAACTCAGCTTCTTGCGTATATTCCGAATCCGACCTCAGATTCCTTTAAAACTTACTCAAACTTGATGAATATTTTGGATCTGTAGTTTGAGAAATAAATTCAGAAATATGCTCAGATCTTGAAGACGAGGTCGACGCTTAAGTAGAATTGAAGTTGCTCCAATCCATGAAAGGAATCTTCGATGTCCCTCCTCTGTTCTTGATCGTTGAGAATGAACACGAAGAGTTTGAGAATTCACAGATGAGGAGCGTGAGTGAGATGAACCTGTTGATCCTATTATGGGGATGGAAAGTGGTGGTCGTCGAAACGGTTGTTACTGTGGTGGTGTTGTGAGAAAGGCGAGAGAGAGCAGTGTGGTGAGTGAGGAGCTAGCAGGATTGGTGAGAAGTGGATCGGGTGGAAATGGAGTGAGGAAGAGGTGGGAAGATGAAATGTTGTTCTTGAGTGGTTATTGAGAGAAGAAAATGGTGAGGTGGTGTCTGCGGTGTCAATGAAAAAAGTTGTCAACAGTGAACCGGTGGTGGAAGAAAAGAAAGAGTTCGGCGAGTGATGCTATTATGGCAAGGAATCGCCGTGAGTTTTTGTTGGTGCGGGAAGAAAGGTTGAAGAATCGTGATGGATTGTGGAGTTCTTGGAATAATCATGGATGGTGGTCAAAGCATGATTTTGGTGGTTTGTTAGAGGAAGTTAAGGGGCGAGAAGATTGGGTGGTGATTAGGCGTGATAGTGAGAAGAAGAGAGGAGATGGTCATGATTGTTACGGTTGAGAGGAGAGAAAGAAAAATAGGTGGGAAAGGGGGTCGTGATGACTGGTGACAGTAGGAGCCAAGAAAAAGGAAAAGCTGTTATGGTTTTTTTTTAGAAGAAAAGCGCAGAGGGTCAGTTGTGGAAGAAAGAAGAATGGAGGAAGTGAGGAAGAATGAGAGCTGATGGATTGAATGGTGTGTGATGCAAAGTGAGAGAAAAGAAGAAGAAAAATGGTCGATGGGAGTTGTTGTTAAATATGGTGCGGAGAAAAAAAAAACATGAGTGGCTTGCTGTCAGCGTAAACACTCCTGTTGCCATTTTGTTCTTGAGCCATCAACACCTTCTATCATGCGCGCACTTTCTGGTAATATATCTCCGAATACCCGCGTTTTCGATACAAGCTCGAAAGATAAAAGATGTAGCATATACTTCCATGAACAGTTTCCGTGTTTGGACTTTTTCAATTCGGAGCCCGTAGCATGCTCGAAAATAACTCTAAAGTCGCGGCATCATGACTGATTGCATTATCTTGTAACATTGCTGGTCATTTACTCATGCCAAGTACATCACTTTATGGCTTTGTAACTTTTCCGATACTCGCCTGAATGACGCAAATTTGATACTGTTGGAAAGCTCGCGCGACATACGACAACTTTATAGTTCGACAAAAATCCAAACGAAACCGTTATCATCGAATAAAAAGTGTTTGAAAGTTGATACGCGAGTGTTCGATGAAATGCCCGGGCTGGCTGGGCGGATTTTGTGCATGACGTATAACAATTTTCCAACTTCAAGTCTTTACTTACGGCGACTCATATCTCCCGGCTCGGACGTCCGAAACGAAAAAGTTTCTAAACGGAACTTGTAAAGGATATGGCAAACTTCATCTTCCGTGTTCGGAGTTTTTCCGTGCGGCGATCGGATCGACGAGAAAACAGCTCTGAACATGCGTATGCCAACTGTTCGATGAAATGCGTCTTGACCATGGCAAGAAATTGCATATGCTGTCTTGCATTTTAACAACTTCATGCTGACACTTACGGCGCTCCGTATCTCCCAGCTCCGACGTCCGAAACGGAAAAGTTTCTAAACGGAACTTGTAGATGGAATTACGAACTCAAACTTTCGTGTTTGGAATTTCTTCGTGCGGCGACCGAATCATTGACGAAAACAGCCCTGAACATGTGCACAAAAATACTCGAATTTAACAAACATAATGAGTTCTTATTTTCCGAGCTTTATAACTTCCGATTCGAGTACCGAATGAATTAGACTTCTTCAGCAAAGTTTCAGATTGCCGTGAAATGAACAATTTTTCAGTTGAGCATTTTAATTCGAATCGACGCCTCGAAACACGTGTAAATTGCCTCCGAAGTCGAGTACTTGAACACATTAAAAACACTCAAAATTTTACTAAGTGTAAAACTTCAAAAGTTATAAACTTCAAATTTCGGCGCTGTATAACTCGAAATCCGGGCATTTCTGGAAAAATCTTCACAGTGACAAAGTCGAAGTACGAAATACGCTCTTTCCAACGACTATCAATTCACAAACTTCTGACCACAGACGAGTAAGATACGGATGCGACAACATTGCTCCGTGAACACAAAGTACCTTAAACTTAGAAAATTTTTCTAAGTTTAAAATTACTTAAAATGCAAGAAACTTCATTTTCACCCGATTCTTCCGATTTTTCTCAGCAAATGATCGCATTTTCTCGAATGTCGACTTTTGACCACGATTTTGACCAACAACTCCACTCAGTCAAACTTTGACTTTTGTTGACTTCTTGATACACGCGCTCAAATATCATTTTATTTGTTTTATTCTTGATTTTCTGATAAATCGCGTAGATCGGTAAGCCAAATGCCAATGCTTCACAACTCACGGAAGGCCATAGAATCAGTTCAGATTCAAATATCCGACCACAAGACACTGTAGCTTGAAATTATAATCAGCATCCACCTGATAGCCGATCAGAATATCAAAACTTGCGAGATAACAATCAGAAGCTTCTGGACACGCTCGCGCATACTGAGAGGATGCTTGAATTGACAGAATCTCAAATATTCAACTTTGGAGAAACAAACCTCTTCTTCAGAATCGTACAGACTCATACGATTGGAAAATCTTGAACCCATGATCAATGCATGAATGATATGTATGCGATGCACCTATTAATTAAGTGTTAGCCAATTATTTATAAAAAATGAGGAGGGTAAATTTTGGGGTACAACAGCTGCCCCTATTCAATCATCCTCTAGCTTAGGAGCGAGATTGGCGTCTGCCTTTCGAGCGACAAGGCATGAGGTGATTGAATACCAAAACAGACCCAGAAATTTACACTCTGAATCCCAAAAACTGCATCAAGAGATAGGTGTGGACATTCCAAAATTCCAATGAGCCTCACTGGAGAAAAGGAGCATGTTACGCCAGAGCTTAACTGGAATATAACCAAAAGCACAGAATAAATGCTGAACTCTGTGAAGGAAGGTACAAGTGCTAACACGACCTAAGAAGAATTGGCCTCTACCAATTCAATCCGCAATGTCGGGGAGAGCGACGCAAGCGGAAGCAAAGACTTGATACACTGACTAGACTACCACATTACGCCAGGGAATAACCGAACGGGTTAGTGATGTAAAGGCTAGAAAGTGCCGAGTAGGCTTTGCGAAGAAAAGAAAACAAGAGTATTCTTATTTTCAAAAGACCCACAATGCCGAAAGGATTGGTCATGCAAGTGGAAATAAAGACTAGATACACCAAGTAGACTAACCACATTTTGACTTGGGCGGGTTTGTGATGCAAAGACTAAAGATGCCGATTAGGCTTCTGCGATGACAAAAACAAGAGTATTCTTGTTCTCGAAAGACCCACAATGCCGGAGGAGGCGACATGCAAGTGGAAATAAAGACTAGATACACCAAGTAGACTAACCACATTTCGCCGACAGCTTGGGCGGGTTTGTGATGCAAAGACTAAAGGTGCCGATTAGGCTGCGATGACAAGAACAAAGTATTCTTGTTCTCGAAAGACCCACAATGCGAGGAGAACATGCAAGTGGAAATAAAGACTAGGTACACCAAGTAGACTAACCACATTTACGCCGACAGCTTGGGCGGGTTTGTGATGCAAAGACTAAAGGTGCCGATTAGGCTTTACTGACGGGAAAGTCAAGTGTAGGGCTTGCTTTCGACACTAGAGACGTGTTGCACCAGGGTAAGAGCTGGCAGTTTCAACACCAAAGAAGACGTGTTGCACCAGATGGAGCTGGCAGCTTCAACACCAAAGAAATGTGTTGCACCAGATGGAACTGGCAGCTTCAACACCAAAGGAGACGTGTTGCACCAGATGAGACTGGCAGCTTCAACACCAAAGAAAATGCCCCACACCCAAAAGCTATCCTTGCTGGGATTTCAGAGAGGCATTGGAACACCACTGGGGACTGAAGATTCATTGCTCTTGGCTTATAATTCGATGAAAATGCATGAATTCCCTAAAAGGCAATGCAAATGCGATGGTGCATGTTTTCAAAAGATGAAATGTGAACGACGACCAAAAGGTCACAAGATGATCAACTCCAATCTGATAATCCACTAGGGGATAATAATGGAGATCAACCAAGGACACGGTCAAGCTGATAGATCTGGAAAGACCACTTGAAGATATCGAGATCTACCATATAATCCTGCTGAGGAGATGATGTCATAGGAAGCTTGTCGGCTAGGCAGAGATCATTGGGGAATAAAAGGAACACAGGAAGATCTTCCACGTTACCCACTACAACTCTGGGAGACAAAGATATGTCAACTTGAGGATGTCAGAGATGAGAAACCTACAGGGAGGATCATCTGTGGATAATATCACTCATTGGGGAATCAACGCCCGATCAACAATCGGATAACACCTCCATAGGGAATATCAGGATACAACACACTTGCAACTTTAAAGAACATCCACTAGGGACTTTCACTGAGACAAACATTGTCAACCCGTACCGGGGATTGGCATCATGTTTTGCAATAAGGATTTGTCGATAACAACATCTGCTAGGGAGATTCACCAAATATAGTACGCTGATGACAAACACTACATCTGATTCTTTGTAGAAATTTCACTCGGGGTTTTCTCGTCCATGCTTACTGAAAACGAGATACTGAATTTCATTGGAGGATGGCGTGAGGGCACCAAGCGTGAGATACATAATGGAAGAAAAATCCATAAGAGGGAGCATCGTCGGTCGGCGAACTCGAGAGAAAGGACACCCATGCGAGGATGAACTCGTAAAAAGAAGAAGAACGTCAAGCGAAGACAAACCCGTGTAAGAAAGAACAAGACAAATATGAAAGCAATTAATAAGGAAAGAGAACTTGGTGTAACGAACTCGCAAGGAAAGAACATCTGCGAGAAGATGAACAAAAGAAACGTCTAGTTAAGACAAACTTGCGGGGAAGGACATACGTGTGAAGATGAACTGCAAAGAGGAAGAAACGTCTAGCTAAAGCGAACTTGTGGGAAGGACATCGTGTGTGAAGATGAACAAAAAAGAGCGTCTAGTTAAGGCGAACTTGCGGGAAGGACATACGTGTGAAGATGAACGCAAAGGGAAAAAACGTCTAGTTAAGGCGAACTCAGACGAACTTTACCAAGATGATGACATCGAAGGAAGTGTGCTGAACTATAATATCCCTCGGGCCAAAGGCGGGGTACAATTCTTCAAGAGTATCAAACATTTGGATTACCACACACAGTATGGATACCCAAAGTGCGGAAAGGTAGTGCAAACACGGGTAAGATAACCGACAATTTTGCACAGACGAAGAGTGTGCGACTCATTGCGAAAAAGACAACAGGTCAAAACTTGAATCAAGAAGAACGAATCGACCTGACAAAATTCCAAAGACCCAATTTGGAGACCATTTATGTATAGGAACAGACTCAACGGGGATTAACCTACTTTGAAGAGTATTCTTCAAGATATAGGAATTTCGATCAAATGAGTAATCAGGCATCTGCAATCTGTCACCCACACACCGTCTTCGAACCCTGAGTGAAACATAGATAATCAACATGCCCCTGTGTCTCTGAAAGGATTGACCAACCTTGACAAATTTGCCCCAGTTTTAATGAACCCTGAAGGATATAAAACCATCTCGAATGCCCCAGATTAAGATGACTCTTTGAAAGGCCGTTCAATAGATTTTCAAATAACCTGCCCCTCGGGACAATCAAGGCATTCATCTGATACTCGTTATGCAAGCTTACTGGATGTTTGAGCACCTGTTCATATGCAAAGAACGTTTTATCCTAAGAATGATAATTCTAATGCAAATCCTATGCTTGTCTTGAAAAATTTTTTTTAAAAAATGCTAAAACATTACGTTTTGTGCAAAAGATGGTAAAAATGGAACGATACCAACTCAAAGGTGTTAGCAAGCCTCCTAGGAGTCAGGATACCGAGTTCTCGTCACAGCTTAGCTTTCAAATTAACCCTGCTTCAGTTAGGACTTTTAAGGGTTGTAACATGGCCTGGTTCACGGTTTTTAGAAAAAAAAGATTTTTAGGCTCAAAATATTTGGTGCCCACCCCCTTCATGATGTTCTCCAAACCTAAGTTCAGTTGATCCGATATGAGCAATCATCTCTTACCATAGGGAATTAATGGTTGAGAAACCATTGCAGTTTCTTGGTCGTGCCACTTCGACTTTGTTAAGGACGAGATTTCTCGGACCCGAGAGCCACTCTTTCGCTTAGTGCTTGATCAACGACTTTGTTCTTTATTGAGGATGTTCTTGGATTATCCTCGCCTTTACGGCTTGCCAATTTGCTTTTTTAACATTTGCCCTTTTATTTTGCCTAAGCGACTTATTTCCAAGTTCGACTTAGCGGGCTTTTTCTTTGTTTTTTTTTTTTTGCTTCTTTTTTTTTCATCATTTTTTTTAAACCAGTCGTTGATCTCTACACCATCTTTGATTTGCTAGAGGTGATTGTGGCGATCTGAGTCCTCTTCAGATAAGGAGTTCCCGTTGGGGTATTGTCCTCCTTTGATGCACATTGTTGACAATTGAAACTTGACTGCTTCAGTTTCTCAACCTTGGAAGGATAACCATTGCTGTATCCTTTGAAATATACTCTTGATGAGTTTTGAATGCTCAATCAGGTTAACTGAACACTACCCTTCCCTGGTTTTAAAATGCGGTTTTTCTGAACAGAAGAAACTCCTACTTCAAGGCTCAAAGGGTTGACGAGGGTCTAACTCCCTTATATCTCCGGTGTTTGGGGATTTGAACCAAGGCCTGTACATCGTCAGCAGGTTTTTTTTATTTGAAAGCAATACCGTTTGAAATTCTTGGTATATTTTCGTCATCCTCCCTACAGAGGTTTTGCTTTATTAACAAGAGTTGAATATCAAAAGCGTTTGAAAACAATTAAAAGTGTATACAAATAGATTAGTTCAAGACAAACATATTCAATGCGTTATGATTATCATTCAAAGGATGAAAATGTTCTGCATACAAGCATGTACTAAACAAACAAGAAAGATTACAAATGAGAATGCACAATAAAACTGAAAATCCATTGTTGAGGAGAGCAGTCTCCGAATGGACTTATTGCTTCAGATGATGCATTTTGAAGTCTTGACATTTGCTGAGCTAGCGGATGACCCGAACATGACCATCTGGT
This sequence comes from Vicia sativa, assembly GCA_021764765.1. Classification (NCBI taxonomy): domain Eukaryota; kingdom Viridiplantae; phylum Streptophyta; class Magnoliopsida; order Fabales; family Fabaceae; genus Vicia; species Vicia sativa. The sequence continues at coordinate 7,492,292 of CM038794.1, forward strand.
GTAAAACTGATAGCTTTTGCCTCAATCAGATCCTGTACCTTGCACTTGAATGCATGGCAATCTTCGATGTTGTGCCCAACGCTACCAGAATGGAATGCGCAAACGGCATTAGTATCATAGCTTCTGGGCCGTTTATCCAAGGGAGGAGGTGGCAACATAGCCTTAGGAACAACCAGCTTAAGATCATTCAAACGGACAAACAAATCTGCATAGCTCATAGAAATGACATCAAACCTCCTAGGAGCACGATTCTCTTGTTGTCTTTGATTCTTTTGACGAGGCGCTTGATGAGCCGGTGGGCGGAGCGGTCGGTTATCCCTCTTCGAAGCACGAGCTTTGTTTTGAGGTATAGCAGCAGGCATAACGGTCATATCAGCAGCTGGAGCTAAATTGACTTGTATGCTCAACCCTGTGGAAGTAAACCGGATAATCCCTTTGTCAAGGAAATCCTGAACTTTATTTTTAAAGGTCACACAGTCCTCTGTATCATGACAGGGTGCCCCAGAATGGAAATCGCACCTAGCCATCACGTCGTACTCGAATAGAATCCCTTCAGGCATGGCAAGAGTTTGGAGTTCAACCAACCGAAACTTGAGTAGCTGAGGAAGCAACTGAGCATATAGCATCGGAATAGGATCGAATTGCTTTTCAGAGTGTGGCGACCATGGTTGAAGAGCTCTACCTTCTAGACCTTTCTGAACAACCGGAATCGGATGTAAACGGGGAGACCTCGGAATACAGGGTGATGGAGTAAATGCATGCCTAGCTTTAGGGCACAAAGAATTCCCCAGAGTATGAGGAGGAATAGTGACTCCTGTTGCTGTAGAAAATCTGGGATCATCTCCCTTTCTCAACACATTCCCTAAAACTTCCAACACCAAGCCTAGCTGAGTCTTCAACTGTTGGTTCTCTTCTTTCAAGTCTTGCATGTCCAGCATAAGAAATCCCATCTGTTCTTTCATCTCATCCAGTTCCCCGCGAAGTTGCTCCATCACTTGGTATCAGTCGCAGAATGGTACAGAGGCAAAGTTCACAATTCTGAGTAGAAAATACGGTTGGTAAGAGAAATCCCAAGTTCAAACGCCTGTTATGCACAATGTATGTATATGCATGGTTAATGCATGATGCATGACATGATCACTTCCAGGACATTCCTGCAATTTGTTATCAAACATCAAATAATAATAGGATAGTGACAACAATAATTATCAAGACCGGACACCTGATCATTGAGAATCAAGCTGCTCAAGTGCATAAATGAGATAGAGTCATACAGAGTCCACAATCCACGGTATTAATACAAACACAATAGTGGCGAACCCCGTCCAACAAGCCTGGAGGTGATTCGTCGAATCAGATAACATCAAATAACATTTGCAACTACTTATTTAGGAGCCGCTTACGTCTTGAGCGTATGGATCTCGGCTACCAGCTTAGCCACACGAATGTCTCGACCCCTCAACATGGTGTATGCTGCATATTCTCCATCTCTAGTATATTGCCACTTAGTCTTCAATTCTTCAACCTCTTTAGAAAGGATAGTCATCTGCTCCTGTCGACTTTGGGCTTCAACTTCAAGTTCTTTCCTTTGCTCGAGGGACTCTTTAGCATTGGATTCTTCCTTGCGGAGTTGTTTCTTTAAGACCCGGATTTCTTTACCATGCTTGGCTTTCAATTTCTCATTAGCTATCTGCATATTCTTCAACTTCTCTTGTACCCTGTCAAACTCTTTGGTCATCTGATCAAAAGAAGAGGAGTTACCACCTTTGGCTCTCTTGGTTTCTTCAAGTAAGCCATAAGCCTTCAAAACTTGGTCTTTCTGCTCGATTTCAACGGATAACCTCTTTTTTTATCTTGAAGCGAATGCTAGGTCCATGGCTTGAGCTTATGCTTGTTCTTTCAAAGCTGAATTCTCCGATTGGAGCTGTTTGTAAACCTCGATACGCCAAACACGGAGGAGATTACGAGATGAAGAATAGGAGTAGTGTATCTGATGAAGCTGACTTTTTTGTTTTGTATCGCAAATGTGCGGATAGCAAGTCGCCACCGACTTTTATTTTTATCAATTAAGGGAAGGTAAAAATACAGAGAAAAAGACCTTCGTTAGATTAAGTGCAGGAGAATGGTTATGAAAAGGAAGGTATTAGCACCCTTTTCCATCCGTAATTATCTACGGGCTCTTAGTTGCTCTTAGATCACTTTAAAAAATGTGCTTTCTGTGTGTTTGAAAGATGTTTTTGAAAAGACATTTCGCTTTGACTTTGTAATGATTCATGTAGGAATGTATACAAAGTGTTCGGAAATGTTTTGTTTTGAAAAGAGTTTGAACTTTGAAAAAAGTGTGAGGTGTGAAAAGTATTTTGATAGAGCAAGCAACTAAAGTCTTATTACCTACTCAGAATTGGTCGTTTTCATACTATTTCGTTCCTTTAGAATAAGCGCTATCCATACCATTAGTTGGTAGGTAACTCCATTCGTTGGATGTAAGCGGGACAATCGAAGGGACATCGGATGGTCATAGAAGGCAACTTGTAAAGTATCCTAACACGTTCGAAGGGACTATCATCATTTTCGTAGGCGACAATCAAGATCATGTATTCGGAGGCGACATCGTGGGTCTATGATCTTTGTATCGAAGGACTATGATGATTTGTTTGAAACAGCGGTGCTAGAATACCTCTACGTTCGAGGACATGACCGTTTGAATTAAAAGCACGAGAGAATTACCTAAGGGTGCATGTGTGAAAAAGTGTGTCAAATTGGATATATGTTAATCTTGGAAATTAGTGGGCTAAGTTCAATTTTATCTTGCCATACACGCCTAATTACTAGCAATTGATAGGGTGCGGAAGTTAAAATGCGGAATGTAAAGTGCGAAAAGATAAATCCTACGCTATTACATGGCTTTGGGGCAGATACATAATCAGAAAATGCGGAAAATAAAAGCCTAATTAACTATTACATCCCATATGCAATTACATTATTGAAAAATGAAATAAAAAGCGGAAGAATAAATGCAGAATCGGATGAACCTGTGAAAGAATAAGAAAAAATCGAGAAATATGATGAAATTGAAATAAGAGAAAATGTTAGAAAAAATGCAATTTTTTATATGAGAAAATTATGACATGCTGGAAATAATATTAATATGCTAAAATAATTTTTTGGGATTTTTTGGAAAAGATTTAATAACTAAAATGCAATTAAAAGTGAATTAAATGCAAAATTAAGAATAAAAATAAATATGCATGCAAAATTAAGTTTTTTAATTTTATAAATTAAATAAACATTTTATGAAAATACTGTAAAAAAGAAAATATTTTTTGATAATTTTTTAATGCAGAAATAAAATATATAAAGAAATTAAAATAGATGGAAAATATTAAAACAAAGAAAAATAGAAAATAATTGAAAAAAATGCAAGGTTTGTAAAAAGAAATCAAAACCGGTCCTGGGGAGATTCGAACTGGGGACCTTTTGGAGCATCTTTGCACAGGAAACGCCTTAACCAACTGAGCCAACGTGCGCTTGTGTTTGAAAACGGAGTTAGTGGGCTAAGACACGCGTCATCCCTCAGCTTCCTCCCGCTCGCGCCAAGCTTCGTCTTCAACCTTTCAAATATTTGAATCCTCAGCGTCGGCCATTGCTCGACGCTATGTCCCTGGCAAACATCAAAAATCCAGCATACATAATATAAATGAATTCTAAAGGCATGGTTCGATTCCTTGAAGCATTCCGAACACGATGGTATAGGTCTCATGGTCCAATTTTTCCTATTTTGGAAAACCCTAAAACGTGTTCAGAAACCCTAACAATGGTGTTATGCGTTCCTGGCCATGGAAATTCAATTAGAGTGCCCAGAAAGTTTACAAACTTGTCACTAAACACAAAAACAACAACAAATCGTGTTAATAATGCATGAAAACTGAAAATCGAATTTGGAAAAAACAAGAACAAACCGAAATCGTATTTCTTAATTCTGGATGTTTTTTGGCAATGTGAAGGTCTGGAATTGTTCTGGAGATGTCAAGGAATGTATTGGACACCTCAATCAATTGAAAACGGCTGGAAGTAGGATTCCCAATAGCTTGTGTACCACGGTTTTTTTGAGTTTAGGTTAGGGTTTCTGGAGCAATTTTTCTGTTCTCATTCATGTGATATGCATTGTACATTTATACTGGATGGATTTGGAGTCAATTTGAGGAAGAATCAATCAACTTTTAATGCAAATCAAATTTGATTTTGTACAAAATCAAATTTTCAAAATTTGATTAATTTCCAATCCAATCTTGCCATATTGATCAAATTTCGAAATTTGCTGGCTTTATTGAGTTGCTTGGATCTCAAGGAAGGAATAAAAATCAATCTTTCAATTAATTTTGATTTTATACTTTATTTTTCAATTTAATTTGTATTTAAATGAATAAATTACAAATTAAATAGAAAAATAAATCAAAAATTCGTGGCATTGGGCTTGGATATTCCTAATTGTATGAGGAATAAGTTAGGATGAAGAAAAAGTAGGCCCATTTGCAAAAGATTTGATTTTTTGAAGTATCTCTCTTTGTGCATTCTTTCAAAATTCCCCAACTTGTGAATGGTGTAACTTGCTCAAATTTCCACATTTTTGAGAGTTCTTGGACTTTTTGGAAAGCCCTAAGAGTCCTCTAAACAATGTCTTTGGTTTCACTTCAATTGGAGTTACCATGCTCAATATATCTTCAAAACAAAATGTTGACTTTTTGTTGACTTTGAAAAGGACCTGTAATGTTTTGAGCCATACCTCTCAAATGAAGCATTTTTTGGACATTCTTGTGAGACATGAAGTTGTAGAGAATTGGATTTCCTTCAAAACAAGATGTGGTGGAAAAATTTTTGAGAAAGTATGAAGAAGTTATGGCCAGTCAAAGTTCAGTTGACTTTCCACCTAGAAACCCTAATTTAGAAAGTTTGACTTTTGAGCAAATCTTGAGTTTTCTTGATGAATCATGATCAACCCTTGATCAAATGATGAATGTAACTTCAAAATGAGGATGTTGACCAAAAATCAGAAGTTTTGACTGTATGTTGACCACAGTTGACTTTTTGACCAATACAACTGATTTTCAACCATCTGAGCAATTGTCTGAGGAAACTTGTCTTGCAAGGCTTGAAACTTGACATGGAGAATCTTTGAAGCATATGAGGAGGCATGAAGACCATTGGAGGTGTTAGAAGCCCATCTGAATCTGAGGAATGCCAAACCCTAGTTTGGGTTGATTGTCTAGGAGGGAGTTTGTCTGATCAACTCTTGAGGAATCCTTGAGTAGAGATGTATGAAATGTCTTGAGAACCATGAGGGAAAATTTTGGGGTATGACAGCTGCCCCTGTTCAATCTTCTTGTACTGGAAGGGTTAGATTGGCATGCCTTGCCTTTCGTGACCTGGAGGTGGAAGATGATTGAACACTCGAGTACCCCTGAAAATTTGCATTCGCTGTTGATGATAGTGCGGGAATGGGCTTATAGATGCCATTCGGAGAAGTTAGAGACTTCGCTGGGGAATGAGTCATACGCTAGACTCAAGATTGTTGTATGAACTGTCGGAGATGGGCTTAAGATGCCATCTGGAAAGGTCAATAACTGGGGGAGTGAGCCGTACGCTAGGCTCTGTAGATGCTTCTGGAAGGAGATGGGCTTAGGATGCCATCCGGAGGGAGTCGTACGTTAGACTTCGTGTTCACTTTTTGAATGAAGCTGTTGGTTTGTATTGATTTTTAACCAAATATGCAGCATTCTGAAAGTTGAGAAATGCTGACAAGTAGTCGGACATGGGCTTAAGATGCCATCCAAGGCAACTGAGTCGTACGCCAGACTCTCGTAGTTGCTGTTGATAGTAAGAGGGAGTCAGAATAGTTCTTTGTGTCGACTACTCTGGGGGATAATAGTTGGCGAAATGTGGATATTTCCCTGTTGTGCATCGGGTGTTGATCCACTGCCTGTTATCGGAGGATAACTTGCGATCGTTCGGATAGGGTTTCCCGTCTAGCTTCGGGTATTAATCCTGGATCCGTTGTCGGGGGACAACGAGGTTGGTCGTTCGGATAGTTTTCCCGTCTGGATTCGGGTATTAGTCCTGGACCTGTTTGCGTTGGAAATGACTTTCACCTGCTTTGGAGAAAACAAGAGAAACTTTGATAGAATATTGTTAGCCTTATGCAAAGTATGATGCATGACAATGTGTATGAATGACATATGCACTAATTATGAATAATGTATGAATGATAAATGTTGTGGTATTTCAAAACATATCCATCTTGAGGAAGATGCGGATGTTCTGCTTGACAATGAGGTGGGCGTAAACCCTGCTTGGGGAAGAAGAAGGACAATAGCTTTGATTCCTCCGATGCACTATCTGACCAAGTCTGGAGTCCCGATACTGCTGAGGACGATAAAGATCGGGTAACGCGCTGTTGAAGATCTCAGACATAAACTCGGCTGGGGAGAGGTTAGGAGGTACTCTACTGGGGAATCTTGTGCATTGACCCTGTTGAAGAGTATTTGACAATCGCCTGGAGGCCGAGTTGGAAAGATCTGGAGCCTGTCGGAATCTCTGGCTGAGGTGTAAGAGGCGTAGGTTTCCTCCGGTGCACTATCTGACCAAGTTTCAAGTCTGGATACTACTGCTGCCGGGGAAAGGGGAATTGCTGAGGGATACTTGCTGGAGATGGATATCTCTGCTGAGGATGAAGTGCTACTGCTTGGAGACTGATGCAACATGATTCCAGTTGAGTGGAACTATCGCTCGTGGACCGACACATATTCCGCTGGGGGGAGATTTGTGGCGAGTGACAACTCTGTGGAGATTGGTGTTCTGCGGGGGAATGCTTTGGTGACCTTCGTCGTCATCTCAATTCCTGGAACCTGCAGTAATACTTTTGTATGTTTACTTTTCGCATGTTTGCGAATAAGTTTTTATTGTCAGATGCATATAATCATCCAAAGCAGACGTTGGACTTTATGCAAACAACAACAAACAAGAATTGTAAAGAGAAGGAAACTTGCATTTATTGGAAAGGTGGCGTATGGCCAAATAGTTTATACAAGAGAAAAGTAAAAGGCTACGTGGAAACAATCTCGTTAAGTTCCAACCATGCTAGTACTCATATATTTCGACTATCTCATCTCCTTGCTGTCAGTAGAAAGTGGTTGAACTGATCTTCGCCATTTGAACTTGAATGCTGATAGTAGTGCAGAGATGGTGATGCGGAAGAGACATAGTCGTGCGCTTAAATCTAACTTTTGCCTAGACCGCCTTTCGGGTTTGATCTCTGGGATACCCTTTTGCCCAAACGCCTTTTCGGGTTTTCGACTTGCGGGTGTACATATTTTATATATATCCTTAACTTTTGCCGAACCCTTTTGGTTCATGAGGATACTTACTTTTGCCTAGGTTAAATCGACCTAGCGGGTCTCTTTATCGTAGTATTTTTGACTATGTCTGCGTTCACGGGGTGTGGGAAGTCTTAGCCATCCATGGTGCTAAGTATCATAGCTCCGCTGAAAATCTTGTTTTGACTACAAATGGTCCCTCATAGGTGGGAGTCCACTTGCCCAGGATCACCTTGTGGAAGAATGATGCGCTTGACTACTAGATCACCGACTTGGTAGACTCGGTGCTTGACCTTCTTGTTAAATGCTCGATCATTCTCGATAGATCATCCATGGCGGATGGGCGCTAATCGTTTTCATCGATCAAGTTAATCGGTCAAGTGCGGACCCGATCGTCTCGCTAACTCTGCGTCTGGAGGACTACGGTTGAGGTATCGTACCTCGATAGGTAGGATGACTTCCATACGTATACAAGAGAAGGGGTTGCCCTGATGATGTCCGTCTTGTAGTCACGATAACCATGAAGAGCAAATGGTAACATCTCATGCCAATCCTTGTAAGTCAACATCATCTTCTATATAATCTTCTTAATGTTCTTGTTGGCGGCTTCCTGCGCCATTCATCTTAGGCCGATAAGGAGAAGAGTTGTGATGCTTGATCTTGAAGCTGGCGCGAGTTCGGTGATCATTTTGTTGTTGAGATTAGAGCCGTTATCGTGATAATCCTTTCGGGAGTGCCATACCGGCGAGATAAGATTATGTTTGATGAATCGAGCCTGATATTCTTGGTATGAGATCTGACGAAGGCTTCTACCCATTTGGTGAAATAGTCAATTGCAACAAGGATGAAGCGATGTCCGTTGGGCTATGGCTTGATTTCCCGATCATGTCAATGCCCACATTGCAAAGGCCAAGGTACATTGGGACATTGAGTCTTGGAGGTACGTGTACTTTGTGCATATATCGGCACTTGTGGCAAGATCGAGCATAGCGGTGACAATCAGCTTCCATGGTGGACCAATAGTAACCCGTTCTCAGAATCTTCTTAGCCATAGTATGTCCACTAGAATGGGTACCAAATGTATGTCCACTAGAATGGGTACCAAATGCTTCTTCGTGTAACTCTTCCATGATACGTATTCTTGGTTTACGGTCTACAGTAGATAGCACAAATCATGATTAACGCTTGTACAAGATGCCGTTGCTGAGGAAGAATTTGGATGCAAACCTTCTCATGAACTTCTTATCATTGACAGATGCCCCTGCGGGATATTCCTGAGTCTCAAGATACCTCTTCACGTCGTAGTACCAAGGTTTCTCTTCTGTGTCAAGCTCATAACAATCTGTTGGTTCGTCAAACTTCTCAATGATGATCAGGGAGCCTCGTTGTCCCATCTAACCTTGAACATAGATGACATAGTAGCTAATGCGTCTGCCAACTAATTCTCTTCTCGTGGAATGTGATCAAAAGTAATCTCTTCGAAGTAGGGGATCAAACTCAGAACATGCTCTCGATACGGAATGAGATTCGGATGCTTCGTATCCCATTCGCCCTTAATCTGACTGATCACTAAAGCTGAATCTCCATACACTTGCAAGAACTTGATTCTTAAGTCAATAGCAGCTTTGATACCCATGATGCACGCTTCGTATTCGGCCATGTTGTTGGTACAACTGAAACATAATCTGGCGGTGAAAGGTGTATGCCCGCCTGCAGGGGATGTAATGATGGCGCCAATACCATTGCCAAGTGCGTTTGAGGCTCCATCAAAAACCATGGTCCATCGGGATCCTTGTTCGAGGTCCTTAAATGCGGTCACAGTTCTTCCAATCTGTAACTAGCAAAACATCTTAAATGCGGAAATTCGAGCATAGGTGATAGTCATCTCGGCGATGAGCCAAATGATCGCTACTACACTTCCTTTGATAGCTTTAAGAAGTGTCTTGGATGTCGTATTCGGTCAAGATCATTTGCCATCTTGCTATTCTTCGGAGAGGCTGGCTTCTCAAAGATGTATTTTATCGGATCCATCTTGAAATCAACAAGGTAGTGTGAGTCGACATATCTTGTCTTAGTCGTGACAGAAAAGCGTTGCAAGTTTTCTCGGTTGTGAGTATCTTGTTTCACGATCGGTAAACTTTTGCTAAGGTAGTATATTGCATGCTCTTTTCGACCAGACTCGTCATGTTGCCAACACACCCATGAATTTTCTAACAACATCAAGTACATGATAAGAGGTCTTCCTTTGGTAGGCGGCATCAGGATAGGAGGATTCTGTAGGTACTCCTTGATTTTGTCAAAAGCGATCTGGCAATCGTCGTTCCATTCCACTACCTGATCTTTCTTTAGTAGCTTGAAGATTGGCTCACAAGTAGTAGTTAGATGTGCAATGAATCTGGCAATGTAGTTCAAACGGCCCAAGAAACCTCTGACTTCCTTCTCGGTGCGGGGAGCTGGCATCTCTTGTATGGCTTTAACCTTGGCGGGATCAACTTCAATACCTTTTCCACTGACAACAAACCCTAGGAGTTTACCGGATCTAACTCCAAAGGTGCACTTGTTAGGATTAAGTCTCAGTCTGTACCTCTTCAATCTGTCAAACAATTTCTGTAAATGATCGAGATGCTCTTCCTCTGTCTGTGATCGAGCTATCATGTCATCGACGTAGACCTCTATCTCGTGATGAATCATGTCATGAAACAATGTCACCATAGCGATAAGTGGCGCTGCGTTCTTCGATCCGAGCGGCATAACCTTGTAGAAAGTCCCCAGTGTGTAACAAAGTAGTCTTCTCCATGTCTTGAGAGCCATTTGATCGGATTTATAGGAGAAACCATCCATGAAGAGAAAACCTTATCTTTGGCGGTGTTGTCAACGAACATCAATATGAGGAAGTGGAAAATCGTCTTTCGGACTTGCTTTGTTCGGATCTCTGTAATCCACACATTCGTACCTTGCCATCCTTCTTGATGCAGGTACCACATTGCAACCTTTGGGGATAAGAGGTGGCTAAGAAACCGGCGTTCATAACCGGCTTTGATTTTCGGACATCGGGGCGCGACCCTACCTTTCTTGGGAGAAAACCCTCTTTTGTCGGATCGGTGAACCACAATATCAATGTCTAAACCGGCATGTCTTCGTATGACCAAGCAAAAACCTCGATGTAGTTTCGTAGCATCTGTACCAACCTTTCTTTAACTTTGTTCTCAAGACCGCTCCTATCTTGATCTCCTTTACATCTTCGTGGTACCCAATTCCTGACCTTAACTTCTTCTTGTGGTTTGTATAACTCGATCTTCTTTGTAGCAATCGACAAGTTCTCTGGTACTTCACAATCTTCCTCACTTTCATCTTGACTTGGTAGATCGGATTATCGAAGTCATATTTAGCACTAGCATAGTTATTGAGATTCAAAGTGATTGCGGTGTATCACGTGGGTGTGTGTAAGAACACATAGCCTTTTGAAGGGGTGATAAAGTAAAGAAAGAACAACACAATTGAATGCAAAGTCCACGAATTTATTGAATGAAATCGCAAGCGACAAAATAAAAACCCTCATAAGCGAGCCATAATGCCCGGGCAAGCACTAGGCTTTCAAAGTTTATTGTTCAAAACATAAAGAAATCGAAAAGCAAACAAGACAAAAATAATTACTCGACTAAAGGAGATTGGTATAGCGTCTTGGTCTTCCAATTCTTTGAGTCCGTTGTCGGGAGTTGGAAAGATCAATTCTTGATGTTGAAGTCGTTGTAGTAGTCTTATAGCATGGATTCCACTACGGCGATGCGGAAGGGAAGTTGGCGGCACGTTCACGGCGTATCATCTTGACCCTTGATGGTGAAGCCTAAACGGTTTTCGGTCTTGAAAGGAAGATCGAGGCCGACCCCAAATAGCACTACCTTCCTCAGCGGCTTGAGCATCTTTCGGGAGGCCATCCTTGGAGCTTGTGCAACTTCGGAGTAACGGGAGAGTCAGCGGGCATAACTCGGGGCTGTTTGAAAGCGGAGTCTCGAAGAATTCACCTTCCATCTCGAGATATCGGAAGGCATAGATGGTGACCATATACTCTTCTTCACCACAACAACCTTCCCTTTCACGGGTACTTGACACGATGCAAGGTGGGGGTAACACCTGCCCGTGTATCAAGGCGTCCAGTAGGCAAGAGTAAGTGGACGGATGTCCATGACAAAGATAGTAGAGTCAAAGTGCGGGAACCGACTTTAAGTGATGAGCTCTCCAATCTTGTTCGCTTAGAACCATCAAAAGCTCGCACGATGATGTCACTTGGGTCTCGAACCAACCCTTGACATCAAGGCGATCAAAAGCGATCTTTGGTAGGATGTTCGAGGAGCGAGCCGGTATCCACCAACACATGAGACAATGTAGTGCCCTTGCATTCAGAGATGTGCAAGGCTTTGTTATGTTTTCTTCGAGTTAAATCGACATCGGAGAAGCCTAGGCGTTGTTGGCAGCCGGGCTAGCAATACAAACTTCAAATTGGTCGGTGGTAGTGTCTTGCGGTGCGTGAGCATTCTTGAAACTTCAAGGCGTTAGCATGAGCCTCGGAGCCTGAGGCGAGCAAGCATGAAGATCTTGGGCAGATCTGTCCCATTGTTCCTGACATTGTAGTCACTCTTCTTGATGATCTTGAGTTTCCTCCATTTCTCGTTTGGAGTGTCTTGACAACTTCCTTTGGTACTACGGTTGAGCGGGGATGAGTCCTTTGGTTCTTTCCCACTAGCTGGGGAAATTGGTTGAGGAGGCGGAATGCGGTGGAGTCGCGGTGTCTTTTGGAGGAGATATGGAGAATACCCTTGGGTTCAGTCACCTTACTTGATCCGGTGATGTTGTCAATGTTAGAAATGGAAGCTTCAACTGTAAGGTCTTCAATGGTCAGAGGGTCTTGTTTAACGCCATGATAGTAAACATCAGCTCCATAGTTCCAAGGAATAGCCTTGTCAGAGGAATATGGGCGGTCTTGGAGAAGTGATAATGAGGGGTGCCACTCTAGGCGTAGGATCAGCAGAGGAAATCCTTATTGTGTTAACATCAGCATAGTCTTCTGGGAACTCGTCCCCCTATCCGATTGCTTTAACATCTTCAATAGGAATCTTGTAGCTTTCAGGAACGGAATACTTCACCATGTAATCATACTTTCCACTTGGCTGCCCCAAGGTATCCCATACAGATGGTACAGTTTCACTTGCGTTGTCAATCTTCAACTTGGACATATCTTCACACAGCTTCTGCACAGGCGGTTTCAAGAATAGTATCTCACGGTTGTCCATCATGCACTGAACACGTCTTCTCAACCAATGACCATCGGTGAGATGGGCACCACAATTCTCGGGCAACCGGGTTGACAAGCTTCGACAAATTCTTGGTCATCGGAGGAATGGTCAAGTCATCTATGTTGAAGACATAAGTATCGTCCTGTGACATTAGAACTCTTGTCATGGTTAGGCATAGGGCGTTAATCACATTCGAGTCTCAGCGGGAGGATCAAACTCAATAGCTTAGCAATCATATCTTGAATCTTGTTCTTGAGCCCAGCGGTTATGTATGTGGTGCCACAGGCTATTGGAATGGTAAGCACACTTAGCATTAGGATTGTATCTCGGAGAGAGGAAGTGTTGACATTCGAGGAGGATCCTCAAGGTAATCAACTCTGCTTTCAACATGTGTTGCAGGGCTTGCGACAAGGCATGTTGATCTTAAGTTAAGCGCTCTTGGGCAGTTAAGCTGCAGCGTTTTCCATCATTTGAAGGTTGTCTCTCTTGAGCTCAGTCGGTGAATCGAGACAGGGTGACAATGTATGAACATATCAACCAACTCTATTGGACAAGTGGTTGAACTACTGCTAGATCTCTCCATTTACGAGCATACTCCTTGAACTTCTCGTCACGACCCATAGACATGCTCTGTAGTTGCATGCGGTGGGTGTCAATTCAGCATTGTACTCATATTATCGTAGAAAGCATCAATAAGTCACTCCAAGTACGGATACGGTCATTCTCTGGTGATAATACCACTCCAATTGAGTTAGGATAAACTCTCTTGAAAATAATGCATCCACAACTTTACATCATCGGTGTGGGGTTGATCTTACGGACATAGGACTTCAAATGCGACGGACAAGAAATGCCATCATACTTGCAAAGGTAGGAACTTTGAACTTGGGAGGAATCACAACACGGGAACAAGACTCGGATCATCAAAATTCAGCCGGACATTTTGATTTTCCCGGATTCAGACGGTCTTCAAGTTGCTTGTACTTGTCATCTTCATCAGTGTTGGCTATAGTCGAACGCTCTCTCCCTTTCGGGCTCATGATCTTCTTCATCACCCTTGGTACTTCCTTCATTCTTGACCTTTGTTGTCAGAGAATTCAATCCGGCTGACCACTTTAGGACCACCTTTGTAGCGTCTGCCCATGTTGAGTAGACCCACAACCTTCTTCTTCTTGTTGATGAGCTTCTTGAGATCTTCTTGGCCTTGGACCAAACTAGTGAACATCTCTGGGCTGAGCATTTTGAACACGGAGATCTTTGTGATTGTTCGAGAGCCATTCTGCTAAAATAAATAGCAAAGGATGAAAACCAATCTCAATGTACATGATGCAATGTTATGCTATGCTATGCAATGTTTATGCGAATGCAATGCAATGTTTTCAAGGACCTCTAGGATTTAAATTTGTTAAACAAGCAATGAACAAACAAATATTAGTTTTCTTTTATTCTTTTTCTTTTTAAGTACAAAGATAGTTCAAAACATTAAAGAAAAACAATATAAAGCTTCTAGGTCTCCATGGCGCTTCCTCTTGGTCTTGGGGTAGGCGTTGATGTTGCGCTCCTCGTGAAGTAGCAACTCGCACTTTCTTCTCACTGCATAACACTGAGCTTCAAGGTATCCCTCTTCTTAAGTTGAATCCGGGATCTCTTCAAGTCTTCAAAATCAGTAGGCATGTTAGGGTGGAGAAGCGGTAGAGTACGTCACCTATAGCAGGTTCCATAATCCTTTGGTAGACAGCGTGAATGGCATCATGAGGTTTGAGCTCGAGCTCGCACCCATTTGAGGTAAGGTTCCCAAGGGTGGGTTTTGGTGCCCCAAAGTCTTGGTATCGATCTTCTTTACCATGCCGACATGTATAAACCTTAAATCGGTAATCGGAGATCGTGGTGTAGTCGAACACAATATCTTGGAGAAGCATATCATGCGGACCATCTCTTGAGCAAAACCAAGCGACGTAGAGCTAGAAGGATTGTAAGTAATACCTCCCTTATACCAAGGGTGGTACATTAGGAATTCTCCACGATGCTCGATGAAGGTGAAATCCTTTTGAGAGAAAAGACTCCAACGGACATCCGAATGAGAGAGTGACATTAGCCTTTGAGACCATTTCATCCTTTGTTCGTTCTTCAAGGCGATGGAGGAAGGTCGAAATAAACCACCTTGAAAAGTTATACAACACATGAGAGTGCCTTGTCTCTTAGTAGTGCAGTGTGGAGAATGTAGGATATCCCAAGTAAAGTAGGCACGGGATTGCGGGTAGAAACAACTTGATGGCGTTGACATCTATGAATTGATCGAGTTAGGAATAGAACCAAACCATAAATTAGCAAGACAATGTTTTCAAATGCATGAAACTCATAACTTTGAGGAATTCTCGAGCTTTCTTAATTAGGAACTTAGTAAACCCTTAACTCCACTTGGTTTCCCAATTGGCTTCAATGTCGGCGCTTAAGATGTAAAGGCGGATGCAATGTCTTCGTACTTAGGAACCTTTTCTAAGCCGTGAATGGCATTTGGTCAAGAATAGGTATCCCAGTAGTTTAGAGAACTCTTCCAAGGTAGGAACCAAGCGATAGTCAGGAATGTAAAGCAATGGTGCTTGGATCGGAGCTGGAATAGGACATGCATCATATCTTCTTCAAAGCGGAGATAACCAAATCAAGTAGATAACCATGTCTTTTGATGAAGAGCATGGTCGGGAATCTACGAAACCAATTCTTTGAGTTGAGAAGGTATACCCGTGAAGTTGATTCGGATAGTCTTTCTAGAAGCCATAATCCTACAAAATAGAACAAAGATAAATCCTAGGTCCTTGAAATGGTTAGATGTGATATGCAATGCGGATGATGTCATGATGTCATGTATAGCACCATGAACAAATCACCAATGAGCCTATGGTTTAAGGCTTGCATGAGGTCTAGGTGATTACCCCAAAAGTTTGAGTTGGTTCATCTGTCCTATAATAGTGCAGGGTTCTAGGAATCTCACATCATTGATCTTTCGTAGGCGCTTATTTCAATCGACTACCAGTGGTCGATCGAAAATGTCCCAAAGTCGATCTCAATGAGCGTAGCATCGGTATCAACCAACCTCGGTCTACACCCGGCCATCTCACTACCTCTAATGGCCAAGATGGGTCAATTAAGGTTCTAAAAGTTTAGTTAGCGCTTGATGACACCACGAAGCCAAATACTATCCTCGACTTGGAAATGAGGAGTATCGGGACAACCAAAGTGTCACGCTAACGTATCATCATGTTGACCGTTTAGTTATCGTCTGGCGGTGCAATGATCTAATGCTACTTACCTAAAAGGAAACCGGATCCGGTGTAGGATCCCCAACAATATAATACCCAAGCAACCCTTTGAAAGTAAAGCAAGCAAGTCAAAGAAAGCAATAAAGTTATCTAGAAATCCCTAAGATAATTCTCTCTTTAGGGTGTCTCGCCGATTACATGTCTGGTGGTGACTTTTTGTTTTGTATCGCAAATGTGCGGATAGCAAGTCGCCACCGACTTTTATTTTATCCAATTAAGGAAGGTAAAAGTACGAGAAAAAGACCCGTTAGATTAAAGTGCAGGAGAATGGTTATGAAAAGGGAAGGTATTAGCACCCCTTTTCCATCCGTAGTTATCTACGGGCTCTTAGTTGCTCTTAGATCACTTTAAAAAATGTGCTTTCTGTGTGTTTGAAAGATGTTTTTGAAAAGACATTTCGCTTTGACTTTGTAATGATTCATGTAGGAATGTATACAAAGTGTTCGGAAATGTTTTGTTTTGAAAAGAGTTTGAACTTTGAAAAAAGTGTGAGGTGTGAAAAGTATTTTGATAGAGCAAGCAACTAAAAGTCTTATTACCTACTCAGAATTGGTCGTTTTCGTACTATTTTACGTTCCTTTAGAATAGCGCTATCCATACCATTAGTTGGTAGGTAACTCCATTCGTTGGATGTAAGCGGGACAATCGAAGGGACATCGGATGGTCATAGAAGGCAACTTGTAGGAAGTATCCTAGCACGTTCGAAGGGACTATCATCATTTTTCGTAGGCGACAATCGAGGGTCAAGATCATGTATTCGGAGACGACATCGTGGGTCTATGATCTTTGTATCGAAGGGACTATGATGATTTGTTTTTGAAGGCAACGGTGCTAGAATACCTCTACGTTCGAGGGACATGACCGTTTGAATTCGTAAGGCAACGAGAGAGAATTACCCTAAGGGGTGCATGTGTGAAAGAGTGTGTCAAATTCAGATATATGTTAATCTTGGAAATTAGTGGGCTAAGTTCAATTTTATCTTGCCATACACGCCTAATTACTAGCAATTGATAGGGTGCGGAAGTTAAAATGCGGAATGTAAAGTGCGAAAAGATAAATCCTACGCTATTACATGGCTTTGGGGCAGATACATAATCAGAAAATGCGGAAAATAAAAGCCTAATTAACTATTACATCCCATATGCAATTACATTATTGAAAAATGAAATAAAAACGGAAGAATCGTCTGAATCGGATGAACCTGTGAAAGAATAAGAAAAAATCGAGAAATATGATGAAATTGAAATAAGAGAAAATGTTAGAAAAAATGCAATTTTTTATATGAGAAAATTATGACATGCTGGAAATAATATTAATATGCTAAAATAATTTTTTGGGATTTTTTGGAAAAGATTTAATAACTAAAATGCAATTAAAAGTGAATTAAATGCAAAATTAAGAATAAAAATAAATATGCATGCAAAATTAAGTTTTTTAATTTTATAAATTAAATAAACATTTTATGAAAATACTGTAAAAAAGAAAATATTTTTTGATAATTTTTTAATGCAGAAATAAAATATATAAAGAAATTAAAATAGATGGAAAATATTAAAACAAAGAAAAATAGAAAATAATTGAAAAAAATGCAAGGTTTGTAAAAAGAAATCAAAACAGGTCACAGGAGATTAATGGGACCTTTTGGAGCATCTTTGCACAGGAAACGCCTTAACCAACTGAGCCAACGTGCGCTTGTGTTTGAAAACGGAGTTAGTGGGCTAAGACACGCGTCATCCCTCAGCTTCCTCCCGCTCGCGCCAAGCTTCGTCTTCAACCTTTCAAATATTTGAATCCTCAGCGTCGGCCATTGCTCGACGCTATGTCCCTGGCAAACATCAAAAATCCAGCATACATAATATAAATGAATTCTAAAGGCATGGTTCGATTCCTTGAAGCATTACGAACACGATGGTATAGGTCTCATGGTCCAATTTTTCCTATTTTGGAAAACCTAAAGCGTGTTCGAAACCCTAACAATGGTGTTATGCGTTCCTGGCCATGGAAATTCAATTAGAGTGCCGAGAAAGTTTACAAACTTGTCACTAAATACAAAAACAACAACAAATCGTGTTAATAATGCATGAAAACTGAAAATCGAATTTGGAAAAAACAAGAACAAACCGAAATCGTATTTCTTAATTCTGGATGTTTTTTGGCAATGTGAAGGTCTGGAATTGTTCTGGAGATGTCAAGGAATGTATTGGACACCTCAAAATCAATTGAAAACGGCTGGAAGTAGGATTCGCAATAGCTTGTGTACCACGGTTTTTTTGAGTTTAGGTTAGGGTTTCTGGAGCAATTTTTCTGTTCTCATTCATGTGATATGCATTGTACATTTATACTGGATGGATTTGGAGTCAATTTGAGGAAGAATCAATCAACTTTTAATGCAAATCAAATTTGATTTTTGTACAAAATCAAATTTTCAAAATTTGATTAATTTCCAATCCAATCTTGCCATATTGATCAAATTTCGAAATTTGCTGGCTTTATTGAGTTGCTTGGATCTCAAGGAAGGAATAAAAATCAATCTTTCAATTAATTTTGATTTTATACTTTATTTTTCAATTTAATTTGTATTTAAATGAATAAATTACAAATTAAATAGAAAAATAAATCAAAAATTCGTGGCATTGGGCTTGGATATTCCTAATTGTATGAGGAATAAGTTAGGATGAAGAAAAAGTAGGCCCATTTGCAAAAGATTTGATTTTTTGAAGTATCTCTCTTTGTGCATTCTTTCAAAATTCCCCAACTTGTGAATGGTGTAACTTGCTCAAATTTCCACATTTTTGAGAGTTCTTGGACTTTTTGGAAAGCCCTAAGAGTCCTCTAAACAATTTCTTTGGTTTCACTTCAATTGGAGTTACCATGCTCAATATATCTTCAAAACAAAATGTTGACTTTTTGTTGACTTTGAAAAGGACCTGTAATGTTTTGAGCCATACCTCTCAAATGAAGCATTTTTTGGACATTCTTGTGAGACATGAAGTTGTAGAGAATTGGATTTCCTTCAAAACAAGATGTGGTGGAAAAATTTTTGAGAAAGTATGAAGAAGTTATGGCCAGTCAAAGTTCAGTTGACTTTCCACCTAGAAACCCTAATTTAGAAAGTTTGACTTTTGAGCAAATCTTGAGTTTTCTTGATGAATCATGATCAACCCTTGATCAAATGATGAATGTAACTTCAAAATGAGGATGTTGACCAAAAAGAAGTTTTGATGTATATTGACCACAGTTGACTTTTGACCAATCTGTTGATTTTTGACCATCGAGCAATTATGCGAGGAAACTTGTCTTGCAAGGCTTGAAACTTGACATGGAGAATCTTTGAAGCATATGAGGAGGCATGAAGACCATTGGAGGTGTTAGAAGCCCATCTGAATCTGAGGAATGCCAAACCCTAGTTTGGGTTGATTGTCTAGGAGGAGTTTATCGATCAACTCTTGAGAATCCTTGAGTAGAGATGTATGAAATGTCTTGAGAAACATGAGGAAAATTTTGGGGTATGACAAGTAGTAGAATCAGGTACGAGACTTTCAACCACGGGATCAGGTTGAGAATACAAAGTGCTTCCACTTTTGTATGGGCCGAGATCTTGGAGACAGATCTTTTAACCAATCTGTAAGAATCAAATGCATAATTTCCCTTTTGGCCAAAACCGTGCCCTTTTTGTGGACGAACTCCATGCAACAACAATCGATTTAGCAAAACGGGTTCTCATCATTTGCAAAGAAGATAGTTTACGTCAATGACGAGCGATGGGTACTTGATCAAAGGATAAACTAGTTGACGGTGCCAATATAGGATTATAAGCGTGCAACCTTTAGTTCCCATCAATGGTACATTTGGAAACTCTCCTGACTATTAATGATCTTAGAACGCTCGACATGGTATTCTAAACTATATCATATGAAGTGAGTGTGATGATTCGGCTAGACCACTTCATGGTTTTAGCATAATCAACAAATGCTCCTCTCTTTGGCAAATGTGTGTTGAACCAGCGATAAAGTAAAGGCATACAACCCATAACACGCCTTTGACCATGGAGAGTGAATGGCATAATATGTATCGGCCAAGATGGTAGAACGGATTATCATTCATGAAAGCAAAGTGCGTGAGAATCCACGAACTTCTCAAAGAGGAAAAATCACCATACCATAGATCATGGCGGCTAAGATAGTATTGAAGCTTTTCCAACTACCAAACTTGGCAAATTCATCCGCTTTGACTAAAGGAAACCCAATGAAGTCCAAGTGCGATCTTTGGAACCCAATTGTCCTTACTTCACTAACCACATGACCAAGGGCTTTAGCAATGGCTTCAAAATCAGGAGTATCCATTCTTTTGACAAAAGGCAAACTGTTTGTGATGTTGATACCCAAGAGGAAAGAGTACTCCTCAAGAGTAGGTGCTAACTGATAATCTTGAAAGGTAAAACACCTGAGCTCACCATCATAAAACTGGAGTAGAGATTGCATGGCATAGAACTCATAATCCTCCATTAGTAACGGCAATATGTTCCCATGATCTTTTCTGAACTCTCTTTCAATCAGATCCTTCACAAGAATACCTCTGGCTCTCACTTCAGAGATGTCGAATGCACAAAAAGAGTATGAGGAAGTCTTCCTTAGGGCCTCGGTGTTGGTTTGATTGTTGGTATCCATCCTGATGTTGATAATAAACCACAAGAAGTCCTGGAAATAATATGCATGCGGGGTTAGATAAAATAACATACTTTTCGACATTTCTTTTAAAATAAATATGCTATGATGCAAGTACATTATGCATTGATCATGGGTTTACTACTTCCATGAACCTTGGTGTTGTTGTCTTTGTTTACGCTCGATTAAAGAAAAAGGAAATCGGACGAGTAGGCTAGAAAATGCCACCCAAATGGAATCATAGTCACCACAGAAAACATCAGATCATAAATAGAAAATACCAAGTCACCGTCAGAACATAGTCACCAACAGAACATAGTCACCAACAGAACATAGTCACAATGAACATAGTCACCAGCGAACATAGTCACCGAACATAGTCATACATGCTGTTATAATCATGATCCCGCCCCCACTCAGGTGAAACTAAGGCTTGGTAAAGTCAAGGTAACTCAGGATCTAGTTCGCCTAGAGAAACTAACATCTTATCACCTACGTGAAGATGATAGCCCCAGATTGAACCTCCTACGAGCATGGACGACATGCGGACTACAAGATCTACATCAGGTATCGACATGTTCCACTCTATTCCTATGTGTTCCTATGTGTCTCTTGGCTGGGGTATGAGGCCTTTTACCTCTGTAACTCCCACCCAAATCGAGCGGATCACGTGAGCAGTGACCCGTATATGAAAGCATAAATATGCCACATAGAATGCAATGCAAGCATACAAAGGATGGTGCGATAGAAGCGAGATAAAAATAGATAAACAAATAAATAAACACCAATAGACATGAAAATAAAAGCTAGGATCGACTCTGATCGGACGGACAGTCTCCGATCCCTGGAGTCGCCAATTGAACATCGTGAACATCATATCGATCAAAGTCGCCATCGAGCGTTTTTATCTCGCAAAAGGAGAAAGGTGAACGCGCGAAAACCTAAAAGGGATAAGGCACGGTCTTGCGAGAGATAGGGTAAGGAATCTATTACGAAGGGAAGGTATTAGCACCACTACACGCGTAGTACTCTCGGTATCCACTTATTTTCTATCTAATGGGTGTGTTTATATCCATTTCTGCTATAATGTATGCTAAAGAGAATGCATGTGAAGAAAATAAAATAAAGAAAACACGGAAAAGAGGAAGTATTTACAAAGTTTGCTCGGTCGAGCCCGTGACAAGATGCCTACGTATTCCGCGTGCAATGGGAAAGTCGGGCCGTAGTTCGGCTCACTTTCTTTGGTGTGTTTTGTTTTTACTTATGAAAAGGTTTTAAACACAAAAGGAAAGAAAGCGAAAGCGAAAAAAAGTTGGTGTTGGTTGGTTGTTTTACCTTGAGAAAGGAGTTCAAACCATTATTAAGTGTTTTGTTTTGAAAAGAAAAGAAAAGCAAGTTTTAGTTTTAATTACATGTGAGGATGCAAAAGAACTAGCAAAACAAAAGGAGACTAACTAGTACTAGCCCTAATGTTGTCATCGAAGATCGGACTTATGGTTGAGGATGTAAGGAATCTACCTATGTCGACATGCAAAGGATGTAAATCCTAATGTCTAGGCTCGAGAATCTATCCTAACCGAAGCTAAAGCTATCCTATATCCGTCTTGGTTGTGGAACCAAGGGATGCAAGGGATGAAGCAAGCAAGTGCTTTGGCAAAAGCACACAAACAATGCAATGCAAACAAACAAATGACACCTGCGGGGAAAAGGAGGAAGTCCCATAGCCTCGTGATGTGAGCATACCATGAGTCAACCAGGGCCGACACATCAATTCAGAGAAAATGATGCGAGTTACGCAATAAATCGAACCCGAAAGCGTGGAGAGTCGAATAGGGACTCTTGCCACTTTTATTGACTCGATAAAGGAAGCAACAGTTCGCGTGTCTTTGGTGACCTGGACTAGAAGTGCGGGGTTCGTTCTTGACCACCTTCCGCTTGCCCATATATCAATGACTCGATGACATGAAATATAAAAGCGGGACTTTGCTTAGTGGTACCACGTCGGGTGTCTAACCACTCGACCTATGCAAGCCAAATGTAAACACTTCGAGAATTACCTCCCTATCACGGATGGAGGATTTAAAACAAACCAAACATAATTAGCAACTGCCCTAAGCGGGTCTTTAAATAAACCGGAGGGTTCTGAACATGCTCCAACTACGGAAGCCCCTTCATACATCTCTATTCCTACTTCTCATGGCAAGGAAAGCAGTAAAATCCTACTCCTCATGCTCTCTAGAAAAGTAGTAAATGAAATGCGGTAAATAAAATAGAATAAATACCGCGGATATTAAATCAGAAACAACATGACTATAGAAATACTAGGAAAACTTCAATCTTGCTGGCACGCAAATAAAGAAATCCGGTGAGAAGTGTGCGGAGGCACGAAAAGCATAACCAGAATGTGTGTCATACACATCTGAAGCAAATACACCTGTACAAGATCGTAATCCAGAAAATACAGATAAAGGACGTGCGTAGATATGCACAGTCAAAAGTATGTATCTATACACACTCGACGTATATCCAATAAACCTGCAAGAGATTACAATCCAGACAAAGCAACAGAAAAGGCACACACATGTGTGCGAGCAACAGATATAAATCAAATCAGATAACCTGCAAAAGATGGTAAAAACCAAGCAGACAGATATAGAATACACACACATGTGTGTAACATCACAACTTGGATTTTATAAACCCAAATCAGTAGTATAATGCTCCGTGTACCTCGCATACAAAACAGAATATCAGAAATTGCAATGCGGCTCTTGAATAACGCACAAAATGATTATTTACAATGGAATCGAATATCAAATATAAATTTGAAGTTTTACTTACAACACTAAGATAAGGTATACTACAATTAAATGGTAAAAAATCTTAGAGTCTTCTAAAAAAGTATTATATTCCTAAGTCAATTCAATTCAAACTATACACAAAAAAAGAACATTTAAATGTGTTATTAAAAAAATGAATTAGAATTAATTGAAATTAAATGCAAAAATATATTAAAAAATGTCGAAAATATTCCTATATCCTAAAAATATCAGAAACTATTTTTATTACATTTTTTACAAATCAAAATAATCGAAATCGAAATCGAAATTGAAATTACATGGAAATTGTGAATTGAGGACACAGGGGGTACACTGCTTAATTCCAGAATGAACTACAATCATGTTTAAGGCACGCTGGGCCCAGAATAAAGGGGGTAAGAGATAGTAATGCGCTAGGCCCAGTTCCAGTTTCACCTAAGTCCATTTCATTTTTTTTTATCTAAGTCCAATTACTAGACCAAAAAGAATTATAATCTTCTTTCAGATTTTCTATTAGAATAAACATGTAACGTTTTTTATTATGTAACATATGCATCAATTGGACAAAACATTTAAATCGAAATATTCAGATTTTTTATTATTATTAATATATTTTTTTAATGCCATGTCACGTTATATTTATTTTTGTATGTAACATGAAGTCAATTGGTCAATATTAACTTAAGTAATATTTCAGATTTTATTTTTTGAAACAAAAATAAAAGGACACGTGGCGGGATGAGATTGGCCACATGGGAAGAGAAGCATGTACTGTGGCTTTGAGACCGAGGGTTTATGGAAACGTCGCGGGCAGTCGTCTCTTAGGTAGTCTCAAATCACCGGAACTTGACGACCATGGAAAACACGTTCAGAGAGTTCGTTCAACTCAGCTTCTTGCGTATATTCCGAATCCGACCTCAGATTCCTTTAAAACTTACTCAAACTTGATGAATATTTTGGATCTGTAGTTTGAGAAATAAATTCAGAAATATGCTCAGATCTTGAAGACGAGGTCGACGCTTAAGTAGAATTGAAGTTGCTCCAATCCATGAAAGGAATCTTCGATGTCCCTCCTCTGTTCTTGATCGTTGAGAATGAACACGAAGAGTTTGAGAATTCACGGATGAGGAGCGTGAGTGAGATGAACCTGTTGATCCTATTATGGGGATGGAAAGTGGTGGTCGTCGAAACGGTTGTTCCTGTGGTGGTGTTGTGAGAAAGGCGAGAAGTGGTGGTGAGGAGCTAGCGAGTTGGTGAGAAGTGGATCGGGTGGAAATGGAGTGAGGAAGAGGTGGGAAGATGAAATGTTGTTCTTGAGTGGTTATTGAGAGAAGAAAATGGTGAGGTGGTGTCTGCGGTGTCAATGAAAAAAGTTGTCAACAGTGAACCGGTGGTGGAAGAAAAGAAAGAGTTCGGCGAGTGATGCTATTATGGCAAGGAATCGCCGTGAGTTTTTGTTGGTGCGGGAAGAAAGGTTGAAGAATCGTGATGGATTGTGGAGTTCTTGGAATAATCATGGATGGTGGTCAAAGCATGATTTTGGTGGTTTGTTAGAGGAAGTTAAGGGGCGAGAAGATTGGGTGGTGATTAGGCGTGATAGTGAGAAGAAGAGAGGAGATGGTCATGATTGTTACGGTTGAGAGGAGAGAAAGAAAAATAGGTGGGAAAGGGGGTCGTGATGACTGGTGACAGTAGGAGCCAAGAAAAAGGAAAAGCTGTTATGGTTTTTTTTTAGAAGAAAAGCGCAGAGGGTCAGTTGTGGAAGAAAGAAGAATGGAGGAAGTGAGGAAGAATGAGAGCTGATGGATTGAATGGTGTGTGATGCAAAGTGAGAGAAAAGAAGAAGAAAAATGGTCGATGGGAGTTGTTGTTAAATATGGTGCGGAGAAAAAAAAAACATGAGTGGCTTGCTGTCAGCGTAAACACTCCTGTTGCCATTTTGTTCTTGAGCCATCAACACCTTCTATCATGCGCGCACTTTCTGGTAATATATCTCCGAATACCCGCGTTTTCGATACAAGCTCGAAAGATAAAAGATGTAGCATATACTTCCATGAACAGTTTCCGTGTTTGGACTTTTTTCGATTCGGAGCCCGTAGCATGCTCGAAAATAACTCTAAAGTCGCGGCATCATGACTGATTGCATTATCTTGTAACATTGCTGGTCATTTACTCATGCCAAGTACATCACTTTATGGCTTTGTAACTTTTCCGATACTCGCCTGAATGACGCAAATTTGATACTGTTGGAAAGCTCGCGCGACATACGACAACTTTATAGTTCGACAAAAATCCAAACGAAACCGTTATCATCGAATAAAAAGTGTTTGAAAGTTGATACGCGAGTGTTCGATGAAATGCCCGGGCTGGCTGGGCGGATTTTGTGCATGACGTATAACAATTTTCCAACTTCAAGTCTTTACTTACGGCGACTCATATCTCCCGGCTCGGACGTCCGAAACGAAAAAGTTTCTAAACGGAACTTGTAAAGGATATGGCAAACTTCATCTTCCGTGTTCGGAGTTTTTCCGTGCGGCGATCGGATCGACGAGAAAACAGCTCTGAACATGCGTATGCCAACTGTTCGATGAAATGCGTCTTGACCATGGCAAGAAATTGCATATGCTGTCTTGCATTTTAACAACTTCATGCTGACACTTACGGCGCTCCGTATCTCCCAGCTCCGACGTCCGAAACGGAAAAGTTTCTAAACGGAACTTGTAGATGGAATTACGAACTCAAACTTTCGTGTTTGGAATTTCTTCGTGCGGCGACCGAATCATTGACGAAAACAGCCCTGAACATGTGCACAAAAATACTCGAATTTAACAAACATAATGAGTTCTTATTTTCCGAGCTTTATAACTTCCGATTCGAGTACCGAATGAATTAGACTTCTTCAGCAAAGTTTCAGATTGCCGTGAAATGAACAATTTTTCAGTTGAGCATTTTAATTCGAATCGACGCCTCGAAACACGTGTAAATTGCCTCCGAAGTCGAGTACTTGAACACATTAAAAACACTCAAAATTTTACTAAGTGTAAAACTTCAAAAGTTATAAACTTCAAATTTCGGCGCTGTATAACTCGAAATCCGGGCATTTCTGGAAAAATCTTCACAGTGACAAAGTCGAAGTACGAAATACGCTCTTTCCAACGACTATCAATTCACAAACTTCTGACCACAGACGAGTAAGATACGGATGCGACAACATTGCTCCGTGAACACAAAGTACCTTAAACTTAGAAAATTTTTCTAAGTTTAAAATTACTTAAAATGCAAGAAACTTCATTTTCACCCGATTCTTCCGATTTTTCTCAGCAAATGATCGCATTTTCTCGAATGTCGACTTTTGACCACGATTTTGACCAACAACTCCACTCAGTCAAACTTTGACTTTTGTTGACTTCTTGATACACGCGCTCAAATATCATTTTATTTGTTTTATTCTTGATTTTCTGATAAATCGCGTAGATCGGTAAGCCAAATGCCAATGCTTCACAACTCACGGAAGGCCATAGAATCAGTTCAGATTCAAATATCCGACCACAAGACACTGTAGCTTGAAATTATAATCAGCATCCACCTGATAGCCGATCAGAATATCAAAACTTGCGAGATAACAATCAGAAGCTTCTGGACACACTCGCGTATACTGAGAGGATGCTTGAATTGACAGAATCTCAAATATTCAACTTTGGAGAAACAAACCTCTTCTTCAGAATCGTACAGACTCATACGATTGGAAAATCTTGAACCCATGATCAATGCATGAATGATATGTATGCGATGCACCTATTAATTAAGTGTTAGCCAATTATTTATAAAAAATGAGGAGGGTAAATTTTGGGGTACAACACACTTAGCGCGCTTTTGGTGGCGCTAAGCGCGGTCTGTAACCTGCAGAAATTCCCTATTTTGATCTGAATCACCTGTCCATGACGTTCTCAATGCCAAAAGTCAATCCATGCAATCAAGCAACAGTTCCAATGTTCATAGATGAAGATCAAATGCATGAACATGTAAGGAATGCAAGTTAAAGCAACAATTCCAATGTTCATAGATGAAAATCAAATGTATGAACATGTGAGGAATGCAAGTTGGAGAAACAATTCTAATGTTTATGTGCAAGATTGTGTAGGAACATGTTAAGAATGCAAGTTGGATAAACAATTCTAATGTTCACATGCAATATGTATGAACTGTTAAGAATGCAAGTTGGATCAACAATTCCAATGTTCATATGCAAGAAAAAATATGTATGAACATGTTAAGAATGTAAGTTGGATCAAAAATTCTAATGTTCATGTGCAAGATTGTGTATGAACATGTTAAGAATGCAAGTTGGCTCAACAATTCTAATGTTCGCATGCAAGCAAAAATATGTATGAACATGTTAAGAATGCAAGTTGGATCAACAATTATAATATTCATGTGCAAGATTGTGTACGAACATGTTGAGAATGCAAGTTGGATCAACAATTCTAATGTTCATATGCAAGCAAAAATATGTATGAACATGTTAAGAATGCAAGTTGGATCAACAATTCTAATGTTCATGTGCAAGATTGTGTATGAACATGTTAAGAATGCAAGTTGGATCAACAATTCTAATGTTCATATGCAAGCAAAAATATGTATGAACATGTAGAATGCAAGTTCAATCAATAATTCTAATGTTCATGTGTAAGCAAAAATATGTATGAACATGTTAAGAATGCAAGTTGGATCAACAATTCTAACGTTCATGTGCAAGCAAAAATATGTATGAACATGTTAAGAATGCAAGTTGAATCAACAATTCTAATGTTGATATGCAAGCAAAAATATGTACGAACATGTTAAGAATGCAAGTTGAATAAAAAATTCTAATGCTCATATGATGAAGATCAATGCAAGCAAGTCATGCTACAAAGAAGTATTGAAAGCTCATGTCAAGTCTAAGTTGTACATTAACACAAACACTTGAAATGCACACACATGGATTATGTAGAATGCACAATGTGCCTAATGATCAAAATTTTCAAGTGAGTATTTCTGAGACAATCGAAGCTAATGAAACTTGTGAACTTTTGGCACTAATCCCACCTTATTTCGATAAAAATCGAGCAAGATATGATTTTTCGAAGTTCGCGTATCAAATGAAAATTGCCCAATTCAACTCAAAATCAACTCCAAAGAATAAAATTTTGGTATTGATTGGTGAGGAGTCAGCTCTTGAGTTGTAAACGAAAGTTGTAGAGGGATTTGATAGGGAATTTTAGAAATTGGTCCCGCTCAATTTCTAGTTTACAGCTAGGAGATATGAACTATTTAGTGGGCAGAACGCACAGTTCAATACTAAAATTCAGTTTAATCCATTGGAGAAATCAATTTATTTGGGGACCTTCCTCACACAATTTGCTTTCGACTTTCAAATGAAAGTTGTAGATAATAATGAGAGGGAATTTTCGGTCGAAAATCATCAGAAAATACCCGACGAGATGAGAGATACGCCCTCTAGAGTGCTAAAAATGCACTGAAAACCCAAAATTCACTTTATTGAGAAATAAGTGAATAAATTCTTTTTGTTTCGCGAAACGGCCTCCAAAGTGATCTGAGATAACTGAAACGCGTCACTTCTTACCAATTGGGATACCTTGAACCTGGTAACCTCATGATCAATGCTATGTATGCGACTACATGTATGTTTATGCAATCAAATTATAAGCCAGAAATACGAGGAAGAAGAGGGTAAATTTTGGGGTACAACAGCTGCCCCTATTCAATCATCCTCAAGCTTGGGAGAAAGGTTGACGTCTGCCTTTCAAGCGACAAGGTGTGAGGTGATTGAATACCAAAATGGACTCGAAAATTTACGCTCTGAATCCTAAAAGTTGTATCAAGAAATAAGTGTGAACTTTTAAAATTCCAATGAGCCTCACTTGAGAAAAGAATATGTTGCGCCAGGGTTTAACTGGGTCACAACAAGAGAGAACACAAAATAAATGTTTAATTCTGCGAAGATAGGTACAGGTGTAATCCTGACCTAAATAGAATTGGCCTTTACCCAATTCAATCCACAATGTCAGGGGAGAGCTGACATGTGAGCGGAAGCAAAGACTAGATACGTTAACCAAACTAATCACATTACGCCAGAAAATAACTAGACGATCGTGATGCAAAGACCAGGAAACGCCAATTAGGCTTTACGAAGGAGATAAACAAGTGTATTCTTGTTCTCAAAAGATGACCCACAATTCCAGGGGAGAGCTGACATGCTAGTGGAAGAAAAGACTAGATACATTGACTAGACTAACCACATTACGCCAGGGAATAACTGGACGGGTTTGTGATGCGAAGGCTAGAAAGTGTCGATTAGGCTTTACTGATAGCGTGACCAGACACAGCGAGATATAGTACTAGTTGAGTATTCTCCTTTGGCCTAGTGAGAACTAGAGGAGTTGACAGGAACCGTTTCACCTCCTGAAATGCCTGCTCACACGCATCAGTCCATTCAAAATACGCCCATTTTTCTGATAGCTGCGATGAAATGAATTGACTTGTCACCTGCACAAGACAGAAAGCGGGACAACGCTGCTAATCGGCCAGTTAATTGTTGAACTTCGTGGACTGTAGTCGGGCTCCTCATGTCAATCACCTCCTGACATTTGTCCGGATTGGCTTCTATTCCCCGATTGTCAACATGAAACTCAAGAACTTGCCAGCCTGTACCCCGAAAGTACATTTATCCGGGTTCAGGCACATATTATACTTCTGAATTGCTGCAAAAGTTTCCTCCATATCAACAACATGCTTGCGATTAGCAATATTCTTTACAACCATGTCATCCACATACACTTTAAAATTTCGCCCAATTTGTGGAGCGAGCACCATGTCCATGAGCCTCTGATAGGTCGCCCCGACATTCTTCAAACCAAACGACATTACCTTGTAGTAATAGTTCTTCTGATCTGTCATGATGGATGTTTTTGAAGCGTCTACTGGGTTCATTCTGATTTTATTATACCCCGAGTAGGAATCTAAAAAGCTTAGGAGTCGGAACCCCGAAGCCCCATCAATCAGCCGATCAATATGAGGTAGTGGATAGGGATCCTTTGGACATGCTTTGTTGAGATCCATGAAGTCAACATATAATCTCCACTTCCCCGTCTTCTGTTTTACCATGACCATATTGGACATCCAGGTTAGGTATTGAACTTCCCCAATAAACCCGACTTTAATCAGTTTCTCAACCTTCTCTGTAATAGCCTTCCTCTTTTCTTCGCCACTTTTCTGCTTCCAGTGAGATATTGGCTTCACGTCTGGGTCAAGGTCCAGGTGATGGAACATAACATCCGGGTTGATCCCTGACATATCAGCACGTTTCCAAGCAAAAAGGTCCAAATTTTGCCTCAGAACTTGGATTATCTCGGCCTCTTCCTCAACGGATAGCTACGTCCCCAAGTGAGTGATCTCTGAAGGTTGGGAACCGATCTGTACCTCTTTCATCTCCTTCTGGGGAGTCAAGTTGTCTTCCTTAGGATCCTCTCTAGGATTGATATCCACCACATTAACTTTATGGTCCGCCGGCTCTTCGACAAACACCGACTTCTTCTTAATTTTCATGCTGTCCTTGTAGCATTTCCTGGCCAAACCCTGATCCCCCGGACAATACCAATGCGGCCCTCACCTAATAAATACTTCATAGTGAGGTACAATGTTGACAAATCCGCCTCCAGGGCATTGAAGGATGGTCGGCCAATGATGATATTGTATGGTGAGGAAGCATTAACCACTAGGTATCGGACCCTGACATCCTTGGCATTTTTCGTTTGTCCCAAAAGTGGTCAATATTGGGAGATGACCCAACACCTGCACTTGTTCGCCAAAAAAACCCACCAAGGTTCCACTGAACGGTAACAACTCCTTGGGGTCAAAATCCATCCCCTTAAAGCTTCCCAGTACATAACATCAACTGAACTTCCCGGATCAACCAATACTCGCTTCACACCCCAGTCTTTAATCTGCACATTAATGACCATGGTGTCATTTTCATGAGGCAGAATGCCTTTCGAGTCCTCCCGGGAAAAACCTACTATCTCGGGATCATCATCGGTTGGCCCATCTCGAGCCACGTGCATTACTCCTCGCGCGTATCTCTTCCAGGTTGAGCTGGTGAATCCGCCTCCAGCGAATCTTCCTGAAATGGTGTTGAGCGTATGCCGGGTTAATCTTGCTTCACGAACCTCCTCGGCTGTCTTACCCTTCTTTTTTGATGGAGATCCTAAAGCTTCCTCTCGTTTAGGTGGCGGGCTACGTCTGTCGTCCTGCCCCGGGCCGCTTTCACGTAGGACAACAACTTGCTCCTCTGAATCAAATTTTCCATCTATGCCTCCGTCGCATGCCCTCTGATGCGGTGATAAGCACACCAAGCTTCCATATTTTTTCCCATGACGGCATTTGCTGTGTCCGGCTTCCACGACTTAGGAAACAGACTCAAATGATTCATGTCCTTTCAGGTGTCTTCCCTTCTGGCATTTAATGGTGTGAAGGTTTCACCCGGCCTTAGGGTCTGACATGACCGTGGTTGAGGTCGCTTCTCTCGGGTATGTTCCTGAGACGTTGACTGATCCCGGGACCGGGTCCTCTGATCCGAGCTATCGTCTCGGTCCTTGCCTTTCTCTTTAGCATCACGGGTCCTCTTCTCCATGTTGCTCTCTTCACCTTTTACGTAACACTCTGCCCGGGTGATAACTTCATCCATGCTCTTAGTCGGCTTCTGAGCCAATGACCCGTTGAATTTCCCGACTTTGAGCACATGCTGAAACGCCGCCACAAAGATCTCTTGATTAGGGTGGGAAACCTTTATGGTCTCCTCATTGAATCTAGCCATGTAGTTACGCAGCGACTCTGCTGGAAGCTGCCTGACACTAAACATCGAGGTGTTAGCTACCTTCTGGTGACGATTTGCAGAGAACTACCGAATTATCTTTCTGGTAAAATCCTGGTAGCTTGTCATGGAGATTCGTGGTAGGCCCATGTACCACCGTAGTGCAGATTCCCTGAAAGTACCAGCCATTAGCTTGCATTTTAAGGAATCAGATGTCCCTATCAATGCCATTGTATTATTGACTGAAATAATATGCTCCTGAGGATCAGTCTTTCCATCATATGTCTCCAGAGCAAGAGGTTTAAAATTCTCTGGAATGAAATTATCCCAGATAATTTGGGACAAAGGTTGTGGTTCCAATGGCTCTGCCTCCTGCTCCTCAGTTTTGTCCGCGCTCCTCTGCTTAAGAGCGTGGACACTATCTTGAAGGGTGTCATTGTGTTGACGTAAATCGTCAATCATAGACTGCAACTACGCCAAGTCTGGCGGGTGAGTCCCTGGAGGTGTTGTTGACATCGTGCTTTCAACTACTGTGCGGTGGCCTAGGATAAATTTCACCGAGGCCCTACAGTGGGTGCCAAATGTTCTTGCTAGAAAACTATGTAAATGTGTTTAGGGATTTGGAGGCTCAAGCAACGTATCTTGAACTCCAAACTATTGAATGTCTTGTTTATCCCACTGGTGGGAGCCCTATTTATACGAGTCCATGAATCTTATAGCCGAAGCATACCATCCATGGCCTCTCATATCCACGTAACAGTGGTGCCTTTAAGGCAAGTAACGTCTGCTGCCTCTATCATTATTTCCTTTGTAACGTGTGTAACACCCTGTTTTTATTAATATTATATTATATTATTATTTTCGAATTACCGATTGATATTTATTTCGCAACGAGAATATTTATATTAATCGTTATACCTATTAATATATTTGGCAACGTTCCGTTCGGATCCGATATTTAATTCCCCGGAATTATTTGAATTAATTGAATTGATGATATAATTAGTAAGTTAGGGGTGTGTGGAGCAATTATTGAGGATTGGATTTTCACCCTTGGCTTACTAGTAGAAATACCTTTATAAACCATTTCTCCTCATTTTCCTTCCATTCAAAATACCAAAACCAAACATGGAACTTGGAAGCTAGTAAGAAAACAAGTTATAAAAACCATTTTCCTTTCCTTTTCTTCCCATTTGAAAAACAAGCCAAACTTGGCCTTAGAGAGGAAAATAGAGGGTTTTGGGGAAGAAGAAGAAGGAGAGCAAGAACAAGCATGAGGTTGGGGCTTTGATGGAGCATCTTGCAATCAACCAAGCTAGAGGTAAGGGGTTTGATTCTCTATCTCATATTGTTAGGTTTTGATAGATATATTTTGGATTCGGGGGTGAAATTGATAGTTGATTTATAGGGTTTTGTTGGTTGATTGTTGGAATGGTTTAGAAGAGTTGGATTAGGAGTATGGTTTGTGGATGTATTAGGTGCTAGCTTGTAGAATTAAGAGTATTGAAATGGGAAAGAAAACCATGGTAGAAGAATGAGAAAAACTCAAAAAGATGAAGTTTTCACGCAGGTCCATCAACACGGGCCGTGTTGATTAACACGACCGTGTTTCCCTCTTGT
Organism: Vicia sativa; assembly: GCA_021764765.1. Classification (NCBI taxonomy): domain Eukaryota; kingdom Viridiplantae; phylum Streptophyta; class Magnoliopsida; order Fabales; family Fabaceae; genus Vicia; species Vicia sativa. Next base: position 7,526,245 of record CM038794.1, read on the forward strand.
ATAGGAATTTTGGTTAGTGCAGGCCAATCAACACGGGCCGTGTTGATCAACACGGGTGCCCGTGTTGATTCACTGTCTTGGGTGATTTTTGCACGTTCTGATGGCTTTTCAACACGGGCCATGTTGATGCACACGGGCCCGTGTTGATGCTTCTAGCCTCAAAATTCGATTTTCGCATTTCCTTTGGAACCCGATTGTGTTCGATTTTCCGATTCGATAAATTCGACGACGAGCAAGTTGCTCGAATTCAACGAAAATTGACGTGCTAGCTAAGTTTGACGTGTAGAACGTAGTGATGAGGTTAGTTTTTAGAAGTTGCGAGTTTTTGCGAGATGACCCGAAATAGGCTTAATTACGGTTCAATTGAATCAGATTTCGTTGTAGTGGGTTTAGGACACGTATGGACAATCCGATTGCGACGTTGACAATTATGATTAATGCCGGTTATTAGGAAGGGCTTTCGCGACGATTATAGGGGTTTTGACCATTTTTCCGTTTTTGGAATTTAGTGAGTGAATTGGTTATGATGTAGTGATTAAACATAATGTTTGCGATGGCGTAGTAGTTAGTGAATACTTGTTGATTATGCGATGCGAGGTTATATATCTTTGTACATGATGATGTGATGATTATATTGATGTTATTAATAAATGCTTCCGATTTGTGAATGCATGATTTTGATGATGATGAATTATATGTGACGTTTTGCATAATGCAATTATAATGCGATGATATATTTATCTTGATTTGGATAAATTATGGCGATGTGGGCTTTATGCCAATTTTGATAAGCGACGATGATGTTTTTGTGTTGTGTTGTTTATTGTCGAGTCACATACATTGCATTGGCGACGATGGGCTTTTATGCCGGCGAGGCTTTTATATGCGGCGAGGCTTTTATGCCAAGTGTTCCTATTTATGGACAAAGCGACGGGTACCACATGCATAACATAGTCGTGTCTCATGGAGTCGGTTATGTTTATGTTTGAGTTGTTTGGCGTTGAGTTTTTAATTGATGAATGATGAGTTTTGCGATGATTTAACTTGATGAAATGCTTAATGAAAATAGGATGTGATGATGTTTGTGACGATGTTTGTGATGATGGGCTTTATGCCAAAAGCGACGATGGACTTTATGCCAAATGCGATGATGGGCTTTAGTCAATTTGTGATGATTGTTTATGTTGCTCATGTTGTTAGCATTGTTTAATGTTGTTGGTTGATGTTGTTGTTTATGATTGCCGTGTTAACTAGCGATGTATTAGCTTGTGACGATCTCGTGGTGACGGAGGTGTATGTGTTGTTGTGATGAATTGTGCCGAGGAGGCTTAGGCGATTAAGTGTAGATTAAACACTTTAGAATAGCGATAAAAGTAGGTGAGATTTAGATATGTGGTGGAATGCACCTGCTAATCTATATCGTTTATAATTCCAAACTATATATATATATATATATATATATATATATATATATATATATTTATCATGCCTTTAATTATATGTTTTGGAGTATCTCACCCTTTACTTGTTTGTTACCTTTATATTAGTAACGTGCGGGTTATGAAGATGGAGTATATAAGCGCTATTAGTCGGTCGGTGTCGCTTCACGTAGCACTTTCGGGGAATTATTATGTTGTCTTGTTGTTGTTCTTTTGTTGTTTTCCTTTGTAAATAAGAATCATAATTTATAAAAACATGATTTTGATGAGGAAGTTTAATAAAGAAGATGTTTCATTTTTATGAATCAATTTATGATTTGCGACGAGGCTATGTATCTGAGATTTATACTTTAAATTGAATTGTTTAAAGTGATTTGGTTTTGAAGGTGTGACGCCTCAGTATTTAATTTATGAAATTTTAAATTACTCTGATTTGTGCATATTAAACTTTGGGTAATATTGGGGTGTTATAACGTGCTCCGTCAAGCTTTTAAGGTGGCAGTTACACTCCTTTTAAAGCTCTAGGCTAGCCGAGAACCATACTCGGTCCGTACTCCGCCCTCATATGCATGATTGGCCGAGAACCATACTCGGTCCGTATTCTGCCTTCATATGCCTATTTGTCCGAGTTGCATACTCGGCTCATACTCTGCCATTATCTTTTCCGTCCTTACAACTCGGTTAGGATTTTATGTATGATCAGACTGGGTGAGCTTTCGCGATCTGAAAATGATGGGTTGATGTTGAACGACAACTGAGAACAAAACCTTGAGGAGAGGCATTCATGGATGGAGGAGGAGATGAGAGCGATGATTCAAAGAGTTGTTTTGAAGGCCAACGTTATGGATGGATGAAATTGGTGTAAGAAAGAATATCAAGTTAAAGAAGCTTATAATGAGACCATGAAGGGGATATACAATGTTGGTGAACAGGACAGGGAGATGGGGCAGTTTGGAATAAATTGTTACCGCTCAAAGTTTCGGTTCTGATTTGGAGACTGTGGCGCAATAAAATCCCTTTTAAAGACAACTTAGTGAAACGAGGTATCTTAGTTGCACCTCAAAATTCATGCCCTCATAGTTGCGTCGCTGAGGAAAATGCGTTTCACATTTTCTTCGAATGTCCGATAGCCCAAGGTTCATCAAACGAGGTCCTAAGGTGGCTCGTTTGTATTATATAATTCTGTTATACAAAATTTTGTTCAATTTTCAGGGATTAGCAATGGAGAAAAGAAAAAAGAAGATAGACTCTCAGTGATTTGGTATGCAAGCATTTGGTCGATTTGAAAGAAGAGAAATGAAAAGATTTTTGAAAATGTGGATAACATCAACACCAGCATCATCGAAGATATTCAGGTCTTCTCATGGCAGTGGATTAAAACAAAATGCAATGGTGAGGTTTGTTTAATGCCATCATGTACTGTGTTAGCTGGTAGTTAGAAGAGGGGTTGGGATTACATAGTAATTTCAACACGTAAAATAGTAGAGCTGTAGAACATGAGAGATCGATCACCTTGACTTGCGTTTGAAAACTGTACAACATAAAAACTATAACCACCGACATTATTAAAACAATAAACAAACAAGAGTTGGTGTGAAATCCCACATTATGAAACAATTATAATGTTAGTTCAATTTCAGCTTCTGTTTTTTTTTGTATTTTTCTAAAATAAATTAAAATTTAATCATTTATTACTAATTATATTGTCACTTTTTTTTTTGAGCTTTTACAAAGTGGAATTAGTTTCCACTAATATAATTTATTTTAATGAATTATTTATAAGTACTTAAAAAAATTGCTACACTTAGTAAGATATGCTCTAGGTCTCACAGCATGAATTATGGAGAAAACCCCGGTTGAAAAAATACATCAAAACATTGAACTTTAGACACAACACATGTGCATCCAAAATAGCTTTTTCCACAATTTCAAAATAACTTTTTTCTATAATTTTTAATTTAAAAATAGCTCTTTCTACAATTCTCAATTAAAAAAGTGCTTTTTTTCTACGTGATTTTTGGTGAGTGCTATCCATCATAATTTCCTAAACTCTTTTTTTTCTCTCTCTCCAATATAAAAACAAACCCAACCTCTCAATCTACTTCACTTCCACTTCCATACTTAGCTCAAAGCTCAAATGGCGGTTCCTCTTTCTATAGTTTGTCTAGCTTTTCTCTTTGTTGCTTCAGCTTTTGCTTCTCTTCAGCCTAGAATACCAGAAGGTATAATACTCACATTTTCTTTGTTTTATATGTTCATTTTTTTTTGATTGAACAAGTTTTGTTCAATGATATTTTACATACATTTTGCTTTATTTATTTATTTATGTGTTTTATTTTGCATTTTTGATTATTTTTTCACTTTACTTTTGATTATTTATTTATAGTTAATTTTATAGGATTGTCTTATATAAATATTTGTAGTTAGCTTTAAGATCTGTTATTTATGATGAACTTTGAGTAAGTTAGTAAGATATATATTGTGGTTGGATCTGATTATTTGTTAAACTGATTTTATTTTCAGTTTTGGATTATGTGTAAGTCTTTTAATTTTGTTCTGTTAAGTTAGATCAGTTGGTAGTTAAGTCAAGTCAGATCAGTTGATAGTTATGTAGGAATATGCAATTATAGGCGGATTTGAAAACGCAACATTCTTCAATGTGATGTGAAACTTGGGTTTTTTTTTGAGCCTGGATTATAATTTCATGTGTCTTGTGTATGTGTGTGTAAATATATATATATGGAAATTGAAATTACCATTTTTCCTTCGGTAGGATCTTACGGTCGTGCTAATGATCTGACTTTTACGATCTTTCACAAGTTGATCGATCTATTTAAGACTTCGTGCTTGATTACATTGCATTAGAGTGTACTAGAATAGAAGCTAAAGTTTGTTTTTTGTGTTAATATTTAATCTTTTGTAGTTTATCTACAAAATGGAAACTTTGAGGAGAAGCCAAACCCTAAAGATCTCTTAAAAACAAAGCTCATCGGAAAATATTCGCTACCAAAATGGGAAATCAACGGTTTCGTTGAGTATGTATCCGGAGGTCCACAACCAGGAGGAATGTTTTTTCCAGTGACTCATGGAACACATGCTGTGAGACTAGGAAACGAAGCTTCAATTTCTCAAACAATCAAGGTCAAACCCGGTCAACGTTACGCTTTAATCCTCGGCGCATCTAGGACTTGTGCGCAAGACGAAGTTTTGAGAATCTCTGTGCTTCCACAAACCGGTGATGTTCCTTTGCAGACATTGTATAGTCTCAATGGTGATGTTATTGCTTGGGGATTTAGGGCTACTTCTAATGTTGCTAAAGTGACTTTTCATAATCCTGGTGTTCAAGAAGATGCTGCCTGTGGTCCTCTTCTTGATGCTATTGCTATCAGAGAGTTTTATCCTCCAATGCCAACCAGAGGTAATGAATGTTTGCAACAACAAACCAAACACACTTTAAAACTTGTACCTTTTTGACCAAAAAATAGTTGAACTTTTTAATGAGTACTTTCCATTTTTGATTCCTTATTTAATGCACTTGAAGTGTTTGTTAGCATTTGATTTTATGTTGAGTTACATTTATAGAGTAGAAGAACATTGGATCCCTACCTACAAACAATCTACTGACACACAAACATGAATACCAGACACGTTTAATGTAACCTTATATCGCGGTGTTGTGTTAGATGCTGAGTACACCTACAATTTGAAGTGTTAGTACTATACACCTTTCGGTTATAACGGTTACTATTATAAGCAAAAAAAAATTATTTTCAGATTCATTGCGTAACTTATGTATCTTGTCTAGATATATATACCAGATACGTTAATTATTCAATGAACATAAAAAGAGAATATTTACTTATAATAGTGATCAGAGAAGTATAGAATTTCACGGTAACTAAGGAGTTTGATAGCCTATTAGATACATAATATTATCTATTTGATTTTGCTTGCCATTTCTTTTGGTGTTTAGTGTTTCCATCTCTCATTTTCTGATCAAACCATTGCATGATCTATGGTCTATTGCAGTTAATTTGGTGAAAAATCCTAGCTTTGAGGAGGGTCCATTTCCGATTTTCAACTCAACAAACGGCGTCCTCCTCCCACCACAACAACAGGATCTCTTCTCACCGCTTCCTGGATGGATCGTCGAGTCTCTCAAAGCCGTGAAATTCATTGATGCAAACCATTTCAATGTTCCATTTGGACTAGGAGCAGTTGAGCTTGTTGCAGGCCGAGAAAGTGCAATCGCACAAATCATTCGAACAGTTACCAACAAAGTCTACAAGATCACATTCTCAGTCGGAGGCAAAAAGCGGTTATCACGGATCAATGTTGGTTGAAGCATTTGCTGCAAAAGACACTTTTAAAGTTCCTTTTAAATCTGAAGGAAAGGGTAAATTCATAACTGTGAGTTTCAAGTTCAAAGCTGTTGCACCTAGGACTAGACTCACATTCTATAGCTCTTTCTATCATACTAGAATTGATGATTTTGGTTCTCTTTGTGGTCCTGTTCTTGATCAAGTTATTGTGTCACCTTTGGCCTAAATATGTAATTGAGTTATAGACTTTTACTTTAAGATGTGGTAATTGAGATTTTAGTGAGTCGATTGAGTTCTATCTTTTGTATAATTGCATGAAGATTAAAGATGATTTTCTCAACTATTATTTAGTTTTCCTTATAGATTTCTCTTTTACTTGATATTTTGCTTGTTGTGTGAACAAACATGTCTCTTAATCTTGTTTGAAAAGTGATGTGACACTGAATGAGCTCACACTTGCAATTTTTTTGAATTCACTATAAGTCCAATCTAGTAAATTTGGCTTTACTTTTCTGATTCATTTATTTTTTATTGATAATGTTTGTTTTCTTTGTCATAAGACGTGTTTGGATATATTTAGGAAACACACAATTCATTGTAAGGATTTTTTAAGCTTCACATACTAATATAATTTTATTAGAGACGTCTTATTTGGTAGATTTTGGTGGGACGAAATATTTGTGAATAAAGTGACATCTGTGAATTTTTTGATTATTTCATAAGAGGGAAGTTTAACCTTTAAAGTAACAAATTTACGGTTGGGTAGTAGGTAAACATAAATGTGTGAATTAGATTGAGCTAGATTGAGGTTTCTCTATTGGTGAGACTGGGGAGTGAAGATTTTAGTGTACGACAAATAGCCTTCAAGCTGTTTCAAATAATATGGTCAAATATGAAAAAACTTATTTCGATATATGTTGCCTTGGACACTTTAGTGAAACTTTTAGAGAGAATTCAAGTGAGTATTTGTTACAAACTTATCCAAATATCCATAGTCATTAGAAATTTATTCAGAACAATAAAAGCATTTAGCAAACGTCAAGGTTCATACCAAACATTTTCTTAACTTAACATGTAGAGGTAATAGAGAACAATATATTTTCCATGTTTTTCTCTTCACAATTTGCTAAACTTGACCTCAACTCCATCAATAGGAGCAGGATGCGAAAGATAAATTATATCTGCATTTGGATTAACAAGCTCCCACCTACATTGAATTCACACATACATATACAAACAAAAACATTAGATTGTAACTAAAAGTATATCCTACATATTTATCAAAGTTAAAAATCAAAAACATTACTTGTATCCTATGGACAAATGATGAAGAAAAAGTGCTAGTTGAAGTCTAGCAAGCATGTTTCCAGGACATAGTCTTGGTCCAGCACCAAAAACTTGGAATGTTCCTGGCTTTGCTGGCTCCTAAGAGTTTATATGTAAACAAAGAAAAAAAAATTAACTAGCATAAAAAGCTTGAAACTCAAATGAAGGAATGGTTCCTAAACATACATTCCATCTATCAGGATCAAAATGCATGGGATCTTTGAAGTTCTTTGGGTCTGTTTGAAAGTAACGAAGGAAGAGAATTACTTTCCATCCTTTTGGTATCTTATAACCTACAAAAAAAATTGTGATGAAATCATCTAATACATTTTTGGCTTATTAATTATGCTTCAGATTCCATTGTTCAATCTATTATGTTTCATGAAAAAATCTATTGATGTTTGGGAAGATTTGAAAGAAATATTTTCTAAAATTGATAGAAATTAAGAACTTAGTTCACTTGAACAAGATTCTAAATCTATTTTAGAGAATTTTATAGAAATGAAAACTCTTTGAAATGAATTGATTGTTCATCGACCAATCCATTCATGCATATGTTTCCATCATTGCAGATGTGATGTTATGCACTAAACTCAAAGTTGCATTCTCGAGGATCAAGAAATTCAATTTCTAACTTCCGTGGTAAAAATACATGTTTTGTTAATGGAATCTTTGTCATCTATTAACAAGATTTACTCATTTTTTTGTTCAAGAGGAGAGTAATATTGTTCCCACGCCCGTGTTTGATGATTTTAGCTTGTTGACAAATATTGAAGGGTAATTTAATATTTTCTGTTTATCTATCTTTTATCTTGGTCATTAAGTTTATCTTAGGGTCTATGTGACAATTTCCTCTTTATATAAATAGACTAGTGGTACTGGTAGATGTCATTTATAACAACAATCCTTATTTCTTTTATTTTTTTGATAGCCGTCATTCTCTCATTATTCCTATCATCTTTAATTCTTTTGCACCAACAAATTGGTATCTAGAGCTCCGGTTAGAAATATAGGGAAACACGAGTGAACGTGAGTTTGTGTTGTGTGATTGATTTTGTTTCTAGGTTTGTGTTGAATCTTTAAACAAAATTGTGACAGAATCACATTTTCTAATTTTGTGGGGTTGGGAAACACTGTGTGAGTAAAGATCTGAGTGTACTATACAGGATTGAAGATGAACGAAAACTGCAATATGGGTACCAAACTTTCAGTTTTTGATGGCAAGAATTGGAACAGATGGATGATTCAGATGCACGTGTAATTTGGGGCTCAAGATGTTCTTGAGCTTGTTACTGATGGGTGTATTCCGGTTGCAGAAGATGTGACGGAAGAAAAGAGAGATGCGCAGAGAAACAAGAGGAAGAAAGATCAGAAGGCGTTGTTCTTCATCTATCAGTGTGTGGATGTGATCGTGTTTGAAAAAATTGTTGATTCGATGACGTCAAAGGAGGCGTGGGACACACTGGTCAGATGTTATGGTGGTGACGCATCAGTGAAGAAGGTAAAACTTTAGTCCCTGAGAAAGCAATACGAGAATCTCAACATGAAGAACAATGAGAAGGTTTTAGAGTATATCTCTAGAGTGATTCTAATCACTAATGAGATGAAGGCTTGTGAAGAAACTCTTTCTGAACAGGTAATCATAGAGAAGGTATTGAGGTCATTTACTCCTCAATTTGATTACATTGTTGTAGCAATTGAACATTCTAAAGATCTGGAAACCATGAGAATAGAAGAGTTGCAAAGTAGTCTAGAAGCGCATGAGTTACGTCTGACTAAAAGAACTTCTGAGAGGGAAGTTGAGTAGGCTTTGAAAGCTTCTTTTGTCAAGAAGGACCAGAAACATTCCTGATCAGAAGCCAAGAATAGACGTGGTGATAGATTCCAGAAGTCAGAAAGTTCTGCTGAGAAGAAACATTATTAATAAACATTTCACATAAGATATAATAAACTCAAGTGAATATATCACCACAATTATAAGCTATGACTGTGGTGAAATATAGTGATTTTGCATTTGAAAATGAAAAAAATATTATCTCTGGATATCTGACCAATGAAGATTTTACTTTTTACCATGGTTGAATTTTATAAATTTGGTTATATGTTGCCCACTATACAATCTTTTCTATGGCTACTTGTCTGTGTTGGAATTTAAAACACTTACTATCGCACCATTCGTTACCACGGACCTCCAGCCGTAGTAAAATCTTTTTCCCAAACTGTAGTAAAAAGTATATTTTGTAGTAGTGTTTCCTTTTATAGGATGTTAGTTATTACCTTATGATGTAAGTTTATATAATTAGTATATGTTAGTTAGGCGTTTGTTAAAGTCAGTTAAAGGCTTTAATCATGTTCATACACTCCTAGAATGAATATCATGCACTCTTCTTCTTCTATAAGTAGCCATTGTACTCATTCATTCAAGTTTAATAAAAATGATTACTTTGTTCATAATACATTTATTAGATATGTAAATATAGAAAGATTATTATTAGTCTTGATTACCAATGATTATTAGAATCATAACCACATATTTGTACTGTGTATATAAATGACTATCAGATGAATGAAAAGGCACGACCTAAATTATCTTACATGGTATCAGTCTTGCTTTGTTCCAAACCCTAAAATCAGCCGTAAACCTTCTTCCTTTCTATCCCTCATTCTTTTTCTCTTCAACTACCGCAAAATAGCCATGACTACCACTTCTGATTCCTCTAACAACAACTCTTCCCCGAAATCATCCGGTCATACCGACCCTCCTCCACCACCTACCACTCCTACGCTGATTCACCCTGCTCTCACTGTCCCAAATATTACTAATTTCATCAAGATTACTCTGAGCATTGAAAAGGGCACGTATAACACGTGGTCAGAACTTTTCAAAATTCATGCTCGAGTTTTTCAAGTAATTGACCATATCAATCCCTCTGAACCAACCGCAGATCCCTCTCTCAAAAATACTGATCCACAGTTATGGCTTCGTGTCGACGCCGTCGTTTTGCAGTGGATATATGGAACAATCTTCGATGATCTTCTCAACACTATCATCGAACATAATTCCACCGCTGAAATCGCGTGGAATCGCTTATTCGACATCTTTTATGATAACAAGAATTCTAGGGCTCTCTACCTAGAGCAAGAATTTTCGCAAACTCATATGGAGCAATTCTCTGATGCTTCCTCCTACTGTCAGCATCTCAAATCTCTCTCTGATCAACTCGCTAATGTTGGTGCCCCTGTATCGAATGAACGTTTAGTTCTTCAACTCATTTCGGGATTAACCGATGCATATGCTACTGTGGGATCTCAAATTCGTCATGCTGATTCACTTCCTCAATTCTATAAAGCTCGTTCCATGATCATTTTGGAAGAAACGTGCAGAAAAGGTGTCAAGCTCGATCGAAAATTCATCTTTCATGGCGTCTCACAATGGCATCAGTTAATTCATCGGCATCCCGTCCCAACCGCGGTAAGGTAACCACAACCGTGGTGGCGAAACAATGGCGGAGGGCAGTGGGCGAGGCGAGGCGAAACAATGGACGTGGCGGAGGTCGTGCTCGCATGACAATGGCCTTCACCATATTACCCGCATCGGTGGGCTTATCCGCCATACCCAAATCAATATCAACAATGGAGATCCCCGCCATGGCAACCATGGGCTACACCACCTTGTCCGTATCCAACAGCAAGAAATCCAAAGGAACAACCCGGCATCCTTGGTCCCAAGCCATCTCATCAAGCTTATCGCCAACACGGCGCCAACCTCCTCATATGCTCCGGATATTCAAGCGCCATGCATACTCTCTCACTTTCTACTCGATGATCGGTGGTACATGGACACGGAGCAACCTCGCATATAATGACCGGAGGTAATCTCTCGTCTATTTCAATATGAGTAATAATATTACTGTCGGTAGTGGTCAAAATATTCCTGTAATTGGTTGTGGACATGCATCATTACCAAATTCCCTTCATTTACTAAAATTACCTAATGTTTTACATGCACCAAAACTCATAAAAAAATTTATCTCTGTTCGTAAATTTACCATAGATAATGATGTGTCAGTTGAATTTGATCCTTTTGGTTTTTCTGTGAAGGATTTTCAGACAGGAATACTATTAATGAGATGTAACAGTTATGGTGACCTCTATCCCATTGCCACAAGACCACCTAATAAAACCTTACCACCATCCACCTTTGCCGCAATATCCACAGAATTATGGCACAACCATTTAGGACATCCAGGAGCTACTATCTTAAGTTCTCTACACAGAGACAACTTTCTCCAATGTAATAAGTCTCGGAACAATTACTTTTGTAATTCATGCCCTCTTGGAAAACAAATAAAATTGTCTTTTTATAGCTCTGTGTCTCGTACTTTTATGCCTTTTGATATTGTGCACAGCGACCTCTGGACTTCACCAATTCTTAGTTCAGAAGGTCATCGTTACTATGTGTTATTTCTTGGCGATTACACAAATTTTTATGGACTTTTCAATTCATACAAAATCTCGGGTTCATTCCATTTTCTTCAATTTAGAACTCACATTGAAACACAATTTGAAAGAAAAATTAAATGTTTCCAATGTGACAACGGTAAAGAATATGATAACACTATGTTTCATAATTTTGTAAAAAATGGAATGTCTTTTAGATTTTCGTGTCCTCACACCTCCTCACAAAATGGAAAAGCCGAAAGAAAATTGTACCATAAACAACATCATCCGTACCCTTCTCGCCCATGCCTCTTTACCTCCATCAATGTGGCATCATGCACACATGGCCACTTACCTACATAATATCCTTCCAAATAAAAAGCTTTCCCTCCAATCACCCACTAAAATACTCTACCAAAAAGATCCGGTCTATACTCACCTTCGTGTCTTTGGATGTCTTTGCTATCCTCTCATCCTTTCATCATATAGAAATAAGTTACAAGCTCGGTCTACACCTTGTGTCTTCTTAGGATATCCCTCAAATCATAGAGGATATAAATGCTATGATTTATCTAGCCGTAAAATATTTATTTCCCGGCATGTCATTTTTGATGAAACTAAGCTTCTGTTTTCTAATCTAAATGTTCCTACAACGGTTGGTTATAATTTTTTGGATGACGACTGATAAGTGTCAAAATGTAGTTATTTTGTATATACATTTTGTGGCACTTATCCGTTCTTTTGTTGATATTCTTCGAATAAATCCCCCGCTTTTTGTATAAATGTGTACATAATAGAATAATTGAGTTTTTTGTGTAAATATTGTATCATTTGATAGTTTTTCATCTCTTTTATAGGTATTCATTCATAATTGGAGCATTGAGTAATAAAGGCCAAAGGCTAAGCTTCAAGAGTGCGATTTTGCACAATACATCATCGAATAAAGCTCAAATTCAACACAATAAAAATTATCAATTTGGTTGATATTTCTTCATGGTTGGATAAAGCATTGAATAAGTTTTCCAACGCTTCAAACCGGGCGCAATTCCGAGTTACGGTTCTCAAGATACGGCAAAAATAAAATGCTGAAAATAGCAGACCGCGCTTAGCGCGAATACCGCGCTTAGCGCGCCCTGCGACATCAGAATTCTTTAAAAGGGGCTCAAAACACATTTTTAGGTTATGGGTTGGGTATTTTTGAGTCCCAACACCACCACCTTCATATTTTTGGTAGATTAGCTTGGAAAACAACATTGGAGCTTGCATTTTGATGATCCGGAGTCGAATCCCTCTTCGATTGGCTTGACAACCAATGTAGATTTGTGATTCCTCTTCTTCTCTTCTCTTTGTAATCTCTTTTGTTGGGTTTGTATGTATTTCTACTCATAACTCTTGTATATTTATCGCCTTTGGCTTGTATAAAGTTTGCTTTACGAATTTGTGTCGGTGATTATCTTGGGTTTTTACTTTATGTTAGGGATTTGAGCTTTGCTAGGGATAAATTGCTTAGATTCTTACCTAGGATGATTATCTGTTAGTTTCTGAATGCTAGAGATAGATTTAGAGCTGACATTCACTATAGAGTATCTGAATTTAATGCCTCTGCGTCGGTGAAGTATGCCAGGAATGGGTATGGAGGTGATGCAGTTGACTTCTGTGTTGTTGAGGTATGCCAGGAATGGATATTGAGATGATTTAGGAGGATTCTCAATTTGGGTTAGAAATAGCTTAGGTTGTGAGAGGTATGTGATGACACGGACGAGTATCGTAGGCCGAGTATGACATGGGTGGTAGATTTAAGTCTGTGACGGGTAGTTTACATTCGTTCCAGACAAGCTGTCTATCCTTTATACTTTTTTGTTCATTTACTTTTTGTCTTTTATTTTCATTTCTTTTAATCTCAAACTCATTAACGATAGAATTATCGAACGGCGAATCAATAACCAATCTCTGTGGACACGATACGATATAACCTAACCGATATATATCACCCGGTAAAAATAATACCAACTCTTTGCTTGCCGCTATACCGCCGCAACAACGACACACCCTTCCTTCCATCCTATTCCTATAGTGCTCCCTCCTCTAACCATCAAAATCGCACTTCACCCCTAACTACACCAGTTCAAACAAACATTTACCAACCATCACCATCTTCTTTTAATTCGCCTTTGTCACCCTCCCACAATCACACCTCACCAACCATAACATTAGCCCCATCCACAACATCACCTCTAAACCCATCATTACCAAATATCATCTCATCCCCATCCACTACATCACTTCCGACTCCTCCACCTTCACAACAAAATCAGCCCCTCTCCCCTCAAATGACAACCAGAGCCCAACACGGTATTGTCAAACCTCGCAAACTCTTCAATCTCCATACATCAACCTCAACCTCCATATCCCCTCTACCTACAAATCCCATTGATGCATTAAATGACCAAAATTGGAAAATGGCCATGAAAGACGAATATGATGCTCTTATTGAAAATAAAACGTGGGACTTAGTTCCTCGTCCGTCTAATGCTAATGTTATTCGAAGTTTGTGGATTTTCAGGCATAAAAAGAAATCTGATGGATCTTTTGAGGGATACAAAGCTCGCCTTGTAGGTAATGGTGCAAATCAACAAACAGGTATTGATTGTGGTGACACATTCAGCCCGGTGGTCAAACCGGCTACCATTCGAACGGTTTTAAGTGTTGCTTTATCTAAATCATGGTGTCTTCATCAATTAGATGTTAAAAATGCTTTCTTGCATGGGAACCTTCATGAAACCGTATACATGCATCAACCTCCTGGATTTTGTCATTCTCAATTTCCTGATCATGTCTCTTTATTGAAGAAAGCTCTATATGGTCTCAAACAAGCACCTCGCGCCTGGTACCAGCGCTTTACTGATTATGTAGCTACAATGGGCTTCTCTCACAGTATTTCTGACCACTCTCTTTTTATATATCATCATGGCAATGATATAGCTTACATTCTTTTGTATGTGGATGACATTATTCTTACTGCATCATCTGACACTCTTAGAGAATCTATCATGGCACAATTGAGTTCCGAATTCTCCATGAAGGATCGGGGCCTTTAAGTTATTTTACGGGTATTTACGTCACCAAACATCCGAAGGCCTTTTTCTTTCTCAAAAGAAATATGCGAAGAAATTATCGAGCAGTGGTATGTCCTCCTGCAAACCATCCCCCACACCAGTAGACACAAAGGCGAAACTCAGTGGTTCATCCGGTAACCCTTACCATGACCCAACCGAATATCGTAGCCTTGCCGGAGCATTGCAATACTTAACATTTACTCGACCAGACATCTCATATGCAGTTCAGCAAGTATGTTTATTTATGCATGATCCAAAAACTCAACACATGTCTGCCTTGAAACGCATTATTCGTTACATTAATGGTACCATAGATCTCGGCCTTCATCTGTCGACAAGCTCATTTCTTACACAGATGCAGATTGGGCCGGTTGTCCTGACACAAGAAGATCTACCTCCGGCTACTGTGTTTATCTCGGTGACAACTTGATCTCATGGTCCAAAACGCCAACATACCTTGTCTCGTTCAGTCAAGCCGAATATAGGCGTAGCTAATGTTGTGTCGAATCATGTTGGTTACGCAACTTACTCTTGGAACTATGTTGTCCTGTCACAAAAGCTACTACGGTATATTGTGACAACATCAGCGCGGTTTATCTTTCCGACAATCCTGTTCAACATCAACGCACCAAACATATTGAAATGGATATACATTTCGTGCGTGAGAAAGTTGCTTCGGTCAAGTGCGTTCTTCACATTCCTCGCGTTTTCATTCGACATCTTCACAAAGGGACTTCCGTTGCAACTCTTTGATGACTTTCGTGATAGTCTCAACATTCGTTCACCTCCAGTTTCGACTACGGGGGTGTATTAGATATATAAATATAGAAAGATTATTATTAGTATTGATTACCAATGATTATTAGAATCATAACCACATATTTGTACTGTGTATATAAATGACTATCAGATGAATGAAAAGGCACGGCCTAAATTATCTTACAACATTATTAGTAGCTCTATGAAGATTTCTCTTCGATCCAATTTCTTTAATTGACTTATCCACTGTCATTTATTGCATCTCTTTGGAATTTGTCACATTCTTCTTGTTTGATCGTTTGCTGCAACTTTCAAAGTTTGCATTTTTCAAGCTTCATTAATGGCACCTCTCTTCATAGGATATCACATAATGTTGAAAAAAATCATCATCTCAATATGTTATGTATCCCTATTAAATATTCCACCTTTTAAAATTGTTTTCCTAATGGAAGAACAAACTCTATAGTCTCTTAATGTCTCAAGATGGATATTTGTAGGACATGGTTGAAGATGATCATAGTATACATGTTAATGCATAAGGTGTGCTACAATAAGAAAGCACTATCGCCCAAGGATAATAAGAAGTATAAATTTTATTCTAATGTAAAACACTATCTCTTTTAAGAAGTTCTAAATATTTTCAATCAAGCTACTTCCATGAGCATCTATGATTCTATGGCCATCACTTATGAAAGAGATCAACAATTTAAAGAAGACAAAGATAGGATTTTAATTCAACAATATAATATCTCATGGAGACATGAGATGAATTTGAAGAATATGAGGATTATAAACAAGAAAATGTAACACTAGGTGTTTACAATCTCTTGCAGTGAACAAGAAACAAATGATGAAGTGGAAGATAAGATAATTTCCTACTTGTTTAAATCAGAACTCATTTCTAATTTGAACAATATACTTAACAATACTTAAAGAAAACCAAGTAAGTTTAAAAGAGACAAATAAAATAGTAAATTTCTTAAGAACTACAACCAAGTACCTTTATAATCAACTTCCTTTACAACTTTTCTGAAAACAAAAGCTGCAACATTTGCAATTCTTAGTACTTCTTCAACAACCTGTGTGCAAATATTAATAAGCATATCAAATTAAAAAACAATAAGGTTTTACACTACAAAAATATATACATATTTTCACAATCATTGAAAGACCTTATTTGTAAATTTTAAATTTGAAACATCTTTAGCTGTAATATAATCCTCAGAACTCCCCTTTGTAAAAGCCATGTTCTCTTCCTATAATTTCAACAATAATTATTATCTTGATATTGTTATAAAACCACAAATTAAAATTAAAATTATAAGACAAAAATTTATTAATACCCTTAGTTTTTTTAGCACAGTTGGATACTTTGCAAGAAGGTAAATAGCCCACATGGATACAAGGGAAGTAGTGATATATCCACCAATCACCAAAGATATAATGTTATCTACAATTTCATTGTCACTTAATTTTCCATCATCATCTTCAATTTGCATCAACCCATCCATTAGATCAATTGTTTCTACCTTATTTTCATTCTTTGATTTTCTCTTATTTAATTCCATGTAAAAAATGTCTTCAAGCTTTCTTCTACACTGAAGAGCATTATGATATGCAAAACCAGAAATGTTAATTGGATAGGCTCTCACTCCTTGAAGCAACCCTTCACAAAGTTTATCCAAGGAATATGGAAAAGGGCCTGGATCCTTGCTCATAAATAATTTTCCAATTATATCAAATGTCATCTGCATATAATATTTAATATTGGTTAAGTTTATTATTTTAAATCTCAAATTAGTGTTTAATGATTTTTTTTTTTTGCATAATTATAAAATAAAATAGAAAATGCGTGAACAATAACTTTACATCAAAATTTAGTGATAATCATATATGTCATCAAATTAAGGAGATTTTATCAATTCAAGGAGATTTTTTAACTAGTTATATGACATGGGACAAGGGGAAACAAATTAGACCTAGTCCGTCCAGCATGCTTGTTTTTCCTGCACTGGAGGAATAAAAGTTTTAAGTCAGTGCCTTCTATTATATACGCCCGCCCCGTTTCTTTGTATGTTTTTGCAAGTTCATACTTTAGCATGAATTCCATGCCCCAATTTTTTTTTGTAGAGTGAGAAAAGATTTAAGCATCTTCTCTCTCAGGTAAGGATCCTCTCCATTTCCTTAAAGAAATGGAAATGTCCATTACCATAGTTTTGGTGCAAATAAAAGATATAAATGTACACCTTTCAAATATTGGTGACATTAATTAGACATTAATACTTTAAAATTGTTAGTGTGTGGGTTATTTTTTATGAGGGGAGAAATAAATAGAATGAAGAAATAAGAATTTTATTATGAATTGAATTATTCAAACTAAATTACAAACTATGTCTATTTATATAAAACTAACTTGTACACTAAGAATGCTAACAAACCCTAATTGAGTTTGAGCTTGTATTACTTAACTTGGATTATATCTTATATCTCAACATACCCCCCCGTACAATATAAGTTATTGAACCTACGTTAATCATAGTCGATCTGAACTATTCCTAATTTCTTTCTTAAATTCAAAAATTTGTTAATCTTAAATCTTTTGGTGAAAATGTCGGTCAAGTGTGCTTCAATTGAGCAAGTATTACTTCAAGTTCACCTCGATTCACCTTATCTATTATGAATTGAAATCTAGCTTCAATATGCGTACTTATTCCATGCAAAATTGGATTCTTTGCAACATTTATGGCTGACCTATTGTCGATCTGTAACATCAGGGGTTTCTTAACTTCTACCTCAATCTCTTCCAGCACGGATATGATCCAAATTTTTTGACACGCATCATAGGATCTTGTTATATATTAAACCGTACACGATGACAATGCCACTACATGTTTCTTTCTCGAGCACCATGAGATTGGGGCACTGAAGGCGTGAAAGAAATGACCAATTATGCTTCTTCGATCTTCTTTATCTCCACATCAATCAACATTTAAAAGTAACCATAAACTCTTTGCTTTCAGAGTCTTATCGAAGTAGAATTCCATAATTTATCGATCCTTTTAAGTATCTTAGGATTCTTCTTGCATTCTTCATATGTTTCACCTTTGGTTCACTCATGTATATACTCACTAATCTGACTACGAAATCTATATCAAGTCAACTGTTGCACACATATCTCATAGATCCCATAAATATTTATGAACAAAGTAGCATCGACATTGTCCTCTTCTCCATGTTTCTTCAGTTTCAAGTTTAGTTCGACAAAAGGAGATGCTGAAGTCGAATAGTTCATCATGAATATCTTTAGTATCTCTTTGACATACTTCATTTGATGTATTACCATTCCTTGATTCAACATTTAAAATCCCATGCTTAGGAAATACGAAAATTTTCCCATATCCAACATTTCAAATTACCTCATCATCAGCTCTTAGAACTTTGATAAGTTCTCCAAGCTATTTCCAATTACTGGAAAGTCATCGACATATAAGCAGATAACTGTTATTTTGTGCCACAACCTGAACATAGACACCATACTCAAATTTGTATTTGACGAATCTCAATTTAATGCAGTATGAGTCAATTTTCTTGTTCCATGCTCACGTGACTATTTGAGGCCATAGAGCGTTTTGTGCAACATATATACTTTACTCGCTTCCTCATGAATAAAAAATCTATGAGGTTGTGTGGTGTCGATCTCTTCGTCTAAGGGATCATTTAGAAATTATGAATTCACATCTAAGTGAAATTTCGACCATCCTAGCTTGCATGCCAAGGCTACCACTAGTCAAACAGTCTCCAATATTTCTACTGGAGGAAATACTTCACAGTATTCGATTCACGCTCTCTAAAGAAATCCTTGAGTTACCAATCTCTCCTTATATCTTGCCATTGACCCATCAACATTGTGTTTCAACTTGAATACCCACTTTATTTTTATAGCTTTTGTGCATGCTGGCAATTCAACTAACTCACGTGTGTTGTTTCTTTCGATTTCCTGTAACTCTTCGACCATAGATGACTTCCATTGTTTATTATTTATAGCCTTGGTATATTTGATTGATTTAACACCTACAAGTAAAGAAAAATGAACTAATTTTTCATATGGTGTTACTTCATCATCACAAGTCACTTCATAGTCTTGAGTATGGTTGGACGAACTCTAGTTCTTTGAGGTCTTTTGCTTGTGCTCGCCACACCCTCTTTGATTTCGACTATGTTGGAAATGTCAGCATGTGATTCGACTTCAACTGGAATATATATTATTTCTTTGACTTTGACTTCATCAGTTTCTTCGTCAAATCCATAGCTCATAAATGACTTATTAATTACATCATCAAAATTCTAATCCCATGCATAATTGTCATCAATCACAATGTCTCAACTTATCACAATTTTATCATTGATTGTATTAAATAACTTGTATGCCCCAATTTTATTATATCCTACCAGAAGCATATGTTCACTCTTGTCATCAAACTTTCTTCTGCTTGCATCAGGAACATGCTTGTAACATATATATTCAAACACCTTCATATGACTCACTGATGGTGTTTTATATTTCTCACTTCTTTAGGAACCTTGTTCTTCAATTTCTTGGCAGGGCACCTGTTTAGAATATAAATAATAGTGGTTAGAACTTCACCCCATAAGGATTTTGGCAAATTCTTTTTGCTTCAGCATGCATCTCGCCATATCCAATATGGTATTGTTTCTTCTTTATGCAATTCCATTATGTTAAGGTCTATAAGGAGAAGTTACCTCATGATCGACACCATATTCTTCACAAAAATCTTCAAACATCTTGGACATGTATTCACCACCTCCATTTGTTTGTAGAACTTTGATCTTCTATTTACTATGTTATTTGACAAGTATCTTGAATCTCTTAAAGATTTCAAATACTCCGTCCTTTCGGTTGATCACATAGATCCATAGTTTTTGACTATACTCATAGGTAAATGAGACGAAATACATGTTTCTGTCAATGGTATGTTCTTTAAACGATCCACATACATATGAATTTACAACTTTGAGTATGCATGAGGATCTCATTGACATAGTCGAAATGAAAGACTTTATGGATTGATTTTCGACTAGACAACCTTCACACAGTTTGTCACGATTTGCTTTTCGACTAGACAACCTTCACACAGTTTGACATGGTAATTTGAACTGCATCTATGAGCACCAAATCATCAAAATCATTTGAATCTTGACGTGCAAGGTTCGCTATTTCGTCCTTGCCTTTTGAAGATCTCTTGTCTTTCATGTACCAATAATGCTTGGCCAAGTGACCCCATTTTTCACAATTATAGCACATCGCAATTTTTTTCTCTTCTTTGTATTTCTGATAGGAATTTCCTTCTCCTCTTTTCGAGGATTCAGAAGCCTTGTCACTGACCTTATTATTGAGATGATTCAACCACGACTTCTTGCCTTAAGTCTTGTTAATTTTGAATTTGAATTTGTTGGAACCACCATTATTTTTCAATGATTGAGCATATAGTGCTTGTATCGAGTCTTGAACTCCTTTCTTGTCGACAATCGTAATCTCATGTGCCATTAACGAACCAACCAAATCTTCTAATTTTAGGGTTTCAAGATTGTTGGATTCTTGAATAGATACAATAATATGATCAAAGTGAGAGGTCGACATATGCATTACTTTCATAACTTTCATATTATTAGTTAAGGTTTCACCACAACCCTTAATGAGATGGATGAGTTTCTGCACCTTCGATTCATAGCCTTAAATGTTTTTGTCTTTTCCCATTGACAACATCATATTATCGTCTCAAGGTTTGAAATTTGACATCCTTGACTTTTTCACCTACTTCATAGTACTTAAAAAGAATATCACATGTCTCCTTTGTCGATTCAGCATGAGAGATTCTATCAAAATTCTCCGCATCAATCGCTGATTGGATGTAAAATGCCGCCTTGCAATCCTTCTTCTTGGCGTCCTTGTAGACGGGTTTTTTCGCACCTTCTAGAGTTTCATGAAAACTAAATAGAGATTGCATATGTTTTCTCCATCATATCTAATTCTTGTTGTTAAGAGTTGGAAGGGAGATTGGTAAATTTTCATTACTATTCATCTTCACAAAGATTTATTAGCAACAACCCACGATCTCGAAAACACAGTCTCTGACGTGTGATTCTTGAAAACACGATCAAGAATCTAACCAGAACTCTAGATACAAATTTGTTAGTGCGTGAGACACTTTTAGTGAGGGAAAAAAGAGAGAATAAGAAAATAAGGATTCTATTATGAATTGAATTATACAAAATGAATTAAAAACTATGTCTATTTATATATAACTAACTTATACACTAAGTAGGCTAACAAACCTTAATTAGGATTGGGCTTGGGCTTGTATTAACCAACTTGAATTATATCTTATATCTCTACAAAATCTCTAGTAATGGACACTTTCATTTTTTGTGTGGAAATTAATACTTTCACTTTCTATAATATTAACTCTGTCCCGCCCTTTTCTTTTATCGATTTTGGTGGCATGGCCATTAACAGGGCATATATGTCTGTTTGCGACACTTACATGTCCTACCAAAATATGCTAAACCATGTCATATATTTCTGTTTGTAAATTTGACAATATCCAAGATATTTATTTGATGTAAATGTTAAGATAGAAATACCTTTTGGGTTTCAAATTTTGCTTTGATTTTACCCATTTCCGCCCAGGATCCTAGAGCATTGACTATGTGGGGCTGAACAAGAGCAGCAATGCGGCTCAGGGCCTCAGGCCTATTGATGGTATTGGTAACAACATTGCGTAGGCGTGTATGGGATTTTCCATGGACAGCCGACAGTGAAGTTTGGCCCGTAAGTTCAAATGTGGGCCATTCTGCTCTAAACTTGTCCTCTGAGAATAACACAAATTTATTAATATGAGGAGTATATACTATGATGGATGGGGATCCAAAGAGGTGTGTTTTGAACATGCTTGCTCCATCACCATATCTGTTTCATTGTTTATCAATAATCATAAGTCACTTGTTAGTTTTGACAGTAATTTAAATTAATAGGGTGTAGTGATTAAATAAGTAAGAAAATATCAAGTTTAGAGAAGGAAGGTAAGAAACGGGTTGAGGTACAAGAAGTGAGACAACAAATCTTTGAATATTTTTCAGAGGTGTATAGAGAGAATAAAACAAATAGACCTAAGTTGAAAGAATTTGACTTTAAAAAGTTATAAGAGGAGGATAACAGAATCCTCACAGGAGAATTCACAGAAGAAAAAATTACAAGAGCAATGTGGGATTGTGACAGTACAAAAAGTCTCGGTCCTAATGGAGTAAATATGGGATTTGTTAAAGATTTTTGGGATATGCTTAAAGGAGATTTGGTAAAGTTCATTTCAGATTTTCACAACAACAACAAGTTGGTTAAAGGAGTCAATAGTTCATTTATTACCTTAATCCCGAAAGTTGAGAATCCGGTGAGGTTAACATAATTTCGGCGTATTTCGTTGGTTGGGTGTATGTACAAGGCTTTAGCAAAGATACTAGAGAATAGGTTGAAGAAGGTTATCACAAGGTTATAGAAGATTCAGAATTTGCATTTTTGAAAGGTAGGCGAATAGGTGACTGTATTCTTATAGCGAATGAGCTAGTGGATGAGGCGAGAAGGAGGAAGCTTTGAAAAGGCTTATGATTCGGTAGATTTGGGTTTTCTAGAGTACATGATGGAAAAGATGGGATTCAATGAAAAGTGGAGAAAATGGATACATGAATGTTTATGAACAACAAAAGTGTTAGTACTGGTCAATGGAAGTCATACATGAGAGATTACAATGGGTAGAGGTTTGAGACAGGGGGATCCACTATCACCGTTCTTATTTCTTATAGCGGCAAAAGTTTTTAGCTTAATGATGGATAAATGTATGCAGGAGAGAAAATTTGATGGGTATGAATTCGAAAATAGTGGGTAAAAATGTCGCATATCTAGTATATGGATGCTACTATCTTGATGGGGAAGAATGTGTGGTCCATAAAAGTGACTCTGCAAATGTTTTAGATTATCTCCGGACTGAAAGTTAATTTTCGTAAGAGCTCCCTATTTGGTATCAATATTTCAAAGGACTGGTTGAAAGAGGCTGCAGCGGTATTGAATTTCAAGGTTGGAGGATTACCATTTAAATATTTAGGTCTGTCGATTAGTGGAATCATCGAAAAGAAGGGGTTTGAAAATCGGTTATCGACTCAGTTAGAAGTAGGCTATCGACTTGGAATAATAAGCATCTATCGACTGGTGGTCGTATTTTTTTTGTTAAGGTCAATTTTAAGTGCATTGCCGATATATTTTCTATCATTTTTCAATGCTCCAAATGGAATCATTACAAAGTTGGAACCTCTGTTCAAAAATTTCCTTTGGGGCGATGAGTCGGAGCGGCGGAAAATCCATTGGATACAATGGGAAAAAATTTGTCGGGATAAGGCTAGCTGTGGTTTGGGAATCAAGGCTTTCAATTTGGCTTTAATAAGAAAATGAAAATGGAGATTGTTGACTGAAAAAATAGCCTTTGGGTGAGAACTTTGGAGAGTAAGTACGGTGTAAGCGATTACGGTTGTTGTTGTAAGGTTGATAAGTTTAGCTCATTGTGGTGGAGAGATCTTCAGGCACTAAATAAGGAAGAAGGAAAATTTTTGGCGAAGTGGTTTGAGAATAATCTGAATAAAGTTATTGGTAACAGTGAAGAAATTTCATTTTAGCGTGATCCTTGGATAAGTGGGGTGAGTTTTAAGGAAGAATATTCAGATCTCTATAGTGTGATAGAGGAGCAAGATATAATAGTAAGAGAGGCAATAAGTTGCGAGAGACCCAAAATAACTTGGTTGAGAATTAGAGATTGTAATCTGAACGATGAAATAGTTAAGAGTGTGGAAAAAATTAAAGAAAATATTTGTGGTATATCATTGAGATTGAACAAGAATGATGAGTGGAGATGGAGCAAGCATTTATATTTAGTCAGAGGGGCGTATAAGGAATTATTAGAAGGGATGAAGGTCCAAGTAGGGGAGGATAAGGAGTTGGCAGAGGCGTGGAGTAAATTAGTTCTGTTCAAGTAGTTATTTTGGTGTGGAGAATCTGGCAGTATCAGATTCCTAGTTTGGATAGCTTAGTTAGAAGGAACATTCTAGTGGTATCTCAAAATTCATGCCCCTTCGGCTGTAGAAATAAGGAAAATGTATCTCACATTTTCTTTGAATGTCCTACATCCTGGTTAGTATGGAGCGAGGTCCTAGGAAGGTTCCGAATTTCTTTCGTTATTCACAATTTTGCACTACTTAATTTTTACCAATTTGCAGGTATCATGCAGGGAGGTAAAAAAACAAGAGAGAGTTTCACTTCAATTTGGTTTGCTTGTATTTGGATGTTGTGGAAAAGAAGGAATGACAAGATCTTTAGAGCGTCGGAATGGAGGAAAGCTAATGCAGTCGAAGAGATTCAAATTATGTCTTAGAGGTGGCTGAAGTCAAATCAAAAAAGATTTGTTGCAGATTTAAATCATTGGATTACTCATCCTAAGGAGTGTTTGGGCTGGGTGGCAGATGGATAAAAGGTGTCGGCGAGTTTGAAGCCACGAGTAATGGCTGCACATGTTGTGGAAGTAGAAACTCTGTTACGTTTGTGGTTATGGACAAAAAGTTTAGACTTTGATATAGTGTTGTTTGTATTGGAATGGTAAACTAATTGTTAGTCTCAGAGTCTATTTAGCAGCTGGTAGTATTGTAGTGGAGAATACTTCCATTACTATAATATTTGACATTACTGATGCCATTGTTATGGAATAAAATCTTTTGTTCTGCCTTTTAAAAAAAATAATTTAAGCTAGCTACTCCTTATTCCAAGTGATGTTAGAGTTTGTTAGTAACTTATTTTATATAACTAATTCGGTTAGATATAGTTAGGTTGTTGTTTTTAAATTTATTGTGTAAATAGATGCTTGGTGTGCAAGTAACAACTAACTATAACTATATAAAATCACATGTAAATCAATAGTAATCACTTCTCCCCCATTCATGTTATCTCTATTTTGTTATTCACTTCTTTTCCCTTTCACTTAATCTTCTCTCTCATATAACAAGTTTTTCTCAACTAATTTGTATTTAAAGGAAGAAAGATCCTATGAATTCAAATGGTTAGAAGTAAGTTCAACCACAATGGGTAATTATTAGCATACTTATCAATTTTTGATGGAAGTAATTAAGATAAATGGGTCTTGCTAATGAAAGCTATCTTAGTGCACAAGATGTGTGTGATATAGTGAAAATTAGTTTAGCAGCATTGCATGAAGATGCAAGCGAAGCACAAACGAAAGTCTTCAAAGAAAATAAGAAGATGGACTACACTGCCTTGTTCCTTATCCATCAATGTGTGAGAATTCAAAAGTTTTTGAAAAGATCTCTAGTTAAACTAACTCTAAGGTCATATCAGACAAGTTAGTATAATAATATGTTGGTGATGTCAAAATCAAGAAGGTGAAGTTGCAATTTTTGAAAAATCAACTTGAGTTATTTCTTATGAAGAATGGTGAGAAAATAGGTGATTACATTTCAAGATTACAAAGTTGATAAACCAAATGAAGCAGTGTGGTGAATCTCTTAGTGAATTGAAGATCACTCAAAAATGTTGAGAACCTTACCTCCCCTTTTAATCACATAATAGTGACCATAGATGATATAAAAAATTTATATAAATGTGGAGGGTAACGACTTGTAGACTAGATTTGGAGTTAGCCAGTTAACACATCATTATTATTATTATTATTACTACTTTGTCCATCAGATTTTTGTACGATATCTTTTTTATTTAATAGCTTAATATATATTTTAGTCTTTTAATTTAATTTAATATTGCGCTTTAGTCTCTTAACTAAAAAATTCTACAAGTTATTTCTTTAATTTTATTTATGTTATTCTATTTGGTCCGTTCCATCAATTCCTAGTAAAAAAATGTTCAGCTTTGGTGTAGTAGATGTACAGTAAAGTTCAAGGTTCAAATGTGTCATAACATTTGTATTATGAAATAATTTTTCAATTTAATGTAGTTTTATTATGATCATTTTTATGGCACCTGGAAATCCTATTTTATATAATACAAATACTTAATCATAATTGAATTTTAAATAATTTTTTTTCTTCTGTTTACACCACCCGAGTTTAACGTTTTTCTTTGTTAGAAATTGACGGAAGGAATCAAAATAAGATAACATAATTGAATTTTAATGACTAACTTGTAATATTTTTTAATTATATATTAAAACGGAGTATTAAACTAATTAAGTTAAAGGAGTTAAAGACTAAATATGTCTTATTTAATATAGTTAAGGTGTTTCAACTCTATCCACACCCTCATTTACTAAGAAGTAAAATAATCCAAAATTTACCATAAAATAAAAGATTTTATATGTTAAATGATACATGATAAAAATAAGAAAATATAAAGATAGATATATTTAGAGAATAATCAAGTTATAGACCAAAATAATGGACATCTTTAAAAAAGTACTATAGTACTTAAACTCTATATATTTTGAGGTGGAGGTATTTTTAAAATCAGGTTTTGTGCAATATGCACATGATTATTCAAATCAATATTTGGATTTTAAGAACTTTTTGATAAAGAAACGCCTTCTAATCTCTTTTAATAATTTGAAATCATTAGAGAGGGCTCAATTTTTCTCTATTTAATCTTAAAGTAGAAATCATTGAAGTTTAAATGATAATAAGAATTATAGTGACTAAGAATTTAAGTTAAATATCGATATTTTTAATGTAAATTGTGTTAAAATTTTAATTTATTTTAATATAAAATAAAATAAAAATGATATAATATTAAATTATAATGTTTGATTGATTAGAACTATTTGTATCATAATGTTCACCTTGATTTTTTTATAGAGACTCATTGAAAGCAGAGAACAGTTATATTTCACGTAAAATATTTTATTTAAAATTAATAGTTAATTTTAATTTAATATAATTCATTTTAAAATTTCTTTAATAATTTTAGAGACTAAGATGATTACATTTTTCCCATATATGAGTATATGATAATTACTTATGATTGGATGGACTAAATTAGTAATTCATTGCAAATTAAAATTTGATAAATGATTTTATAAATTGGGATAAATTACAATTATTTTTATAAGTAGAAAATTAAAATTTGATAAACGATTTTATAAATTGGGATAAATTACAATTATTTTTATAAACGGATTTTATAAATTATATATTATGTGAATATTAACAAATTAAAGTATGAATTCAAACTTATAAATGAGTGTTTAGCATATGTAAATTCAAAGAAGCTCCGTGCGATAACACAGGTTAATTAGATCCTTATATGAAATCAAATATATTTTGAAATTATTTAGATTTTTATAAAAAAGTTAACAAAAGAAAACAAAATCAATTGAAATTTTGTATGGAGGTATTAATATGAAAATATGAAAAAAATTAAATCAAAACTTTACAAATATATCTTTTGAATTGAGGTATTAATATTATTTAATTTTATTATATATAGAAATTATTTTGAATGGTAACATTAATACATTTTATTTTTATGTATGATTTGATTTCAAAAATTTATGATCAATAAATTTTGAATGGAATTATAATTTAACCAATAAAATTTTCTACTGACTTCTAAATATATTTGTGTATATTTATTGAAAGGTTACATTTATATTCTTGAAAAAATTAACGTAGTTTAAATGATGTATTGCTAACTATAAATATATTGTTAGTAAAATTAACAAAAAAGTACTACTATATTGTAAATATATAAAAGGTAAAGTAAATAAGAACTCTAATATTTAAAGCATATCACAATCTTTTTAAATTAACTTTAACATTGTAATCATGATAAAAAAATGTTAAATTGTAGTCATGAAATTTTAATGAAAAATGATAATCATAAAAATTAATAATAAAAGGTATAAATTTATTCATACAATCCTTTTTATAAATTGAATAAAAATTGATACAATCCTTTTTATCATCTAATAATTGAAATGTAACGAGAAGTTGTCTCTATGAGATAGCAGCTGTAGACTGTTCCTTTTAATATTCATAATTTAAAAATTTATATTGCTATTGTTTTATATAATTGAAGTTAGAGAATCGAATATACGATTTATTATAAGTACATATCAATGCTTAAAAATTTATGTATATTATTAACTTATATTTAAACTTTACAAAAGATAATTTGGTAGACATGAAGTTAATGAATTCAAACTTTACAAAAGATAATTTGGTAGACATGTAGTGTGAATCACGACTGGAAGTTGTCATACATTTTATATTTGGAAAATATGCTAATATCTAAAATTGGTTTAATAATACATTTTTACAATTAATTATTTGGATTCAATTAGGGTTTGTTAACTCATCGAGATTCACGGGTAAAATGTGAACATATAACAACCAACTATTGACTGGTATTTTTTTAATTGTTGTCTTATATAATTGAAAATACGTTGTCATACTTAAAAAATATAAGGATGTTCTATTACATGACAAGGTTAGTTCCACGTTATATGAAATCTCGACCGGCCCCGTGCGTGACCGGCCCCGTGCGACAACACGGGTTAAATAAATCATCTTATGTATGAGATTATTGCCAGGTTTTAACACTATCAAAAAATATGAGACTTCAAGAGGGAAGAGACAACACAAGTTCTAATGAACTAGCGGAATTTTCAAAATGGATTTTAAATGTGGGTGATGGTAAGATTTGTGAACCCAATGATGGTTTGGTTGATATTGAAATTCCTCAAGAGCTATTAGTATCAAATTTTGATGATCCTATAAGAGCAATTGTTGAGAACACATATCCCAATTTGTTGGAAAAATATCAAGATGTTGAATTCTTACAAGGAAAGACTATTCTTGCTTCAACCATTGAAGTTGTGGACAAAATCAATCATTATGTATTAGACTTGATACCAGGTACATGTGTTTTATATTTCTTTATTATTACATTCATATATATATATATATATATATATATATATATATATATATATATATATATATATATATATATATATATTTAAGAACATAGTTTTACTAATTTATTTATGTTTTGCTTTTAAACTTTTTTTAGGAGAAGAGAAAGAGTATTTGAGTTTTGATTCCATTGATAGGATTCAAGTTATCTTGAAGCATATGAAGTTCTAACTCCGAATTTCTCGATAAATTAAGAACGTCGGGCTTCCCAATCATAGGATCAAATTGAAGGTTGGTACGCCTATTATGCTAATGAGAAATTTGGACCAAGGCGATGGGTTGTGCAACGGAACAAGATTAATTGTTACAAGATTTGCAAATCATGTCATTGAGGCAAAAATCATGTCGGAAAGAACATAGGTAACATTTTTACATTCCACGAATGTCTATGTCACCTTCCGATTCACCTTGGCCATTCAAGTTGATTAGGAGACAATTTAGATTATTGTCTCCTATGCAATGACAATTAATAAGTCACAAGGTCAATCTCTTGATAGTGTTGGATTGTATTTGCCTACTGTGTTTAGTCATGGTCAATTATATGTTGCAATTTCAAGAGTTAAGAGCAAAAGTGGGCTAAAAATCCTAATTCATGACAAGGAGAATGTACCGTGTTCTACTACTACTAATGTTGTGTACAAGGAAGTCTTTCAAGCACTTTGATAGTTGATAAACTTTATATCTTATACTTTACGATTCAAATTAAAAATCTATTTTGAATTAAAATATATAGTATGTACATTTTCCATGTATTTCAAGAAGTATATAATTTTTCCTATTTGTTCATGCAGACGTGATTTGTTGATAGGACCGACGCTTGCTACAAATATGAAGTTAAATGCCAACATGGTTTACATGAGACATATACTCAACTGAAAACATGGTAACATACTTAATAATTTAATAATCTATAAATGTAATGTGAATTCAGACGAGACCCGTGCGATAACACGAGTTTGTTACTAGTTTAATCTTAAAGTAGAAATCATTGAAGTTTAAGTGATAATAAGAATTATAGTGACTAAGAATTTAAGTTAAATATCAATATTTTTAATGTAAATTGTGTTAAAATTTTAATTTATTTTTATATAAAATAAAATAAAAATGATATAATATTAAATTATAATGTTTGATTGATTAGAACTATTTATATCATAATGTTCACCTTTGATTTTTTTATAGAGACTCATTGAAAGCAGAGAACAGTTATATTTCACGTAAAATATTTTATTTAAAGTTAATAGTTACATATTTCAAATTTTAATTTAATATAATTCATTTTAAAATTTCTTTAATAATTTTAGAGACTAAGATGATTACGTTTTTCCCATATATGAGTATATGATAATTACTTATGATTGGATGGACTAAATTAGTAATTCATTGCAAATTAAAACTTACTTGCGTATCTTAGCATTAATGAAATCATCTGGACGTCGAACAATTTTGAAGTACCAAAGGAAAGTAATCATTTCTCCAATGAATGGCAAACCCATATGACCTGGTGGCAATTTTGTTGAAGATTTGAAGCATTTGAATTTGAGAGGAATAACATACCAATATTCGTTCCACCACCATAGCACAAACCCAATAACTACACCAAACAACCCTAAATATATTGCATCCATTCTATGTATTTCTTAGTCTGTTGGTTAGTTTATATGTCATGGTTATATTTATAATAGTACTCCTTTCTTTGTAGGTATGATTCTTCATGGTTTTATTCTTTTAGTTTATACGTCATGGGTGTTTTTATATTTATTTTTGTATCAATTTTTTGTAGGTAAGATTCTTCATGGCTTATTCCTCAAACTTCTGTTTACTAGCCAACAAATATTGAACCAACTTAATCCAAAAAAAAATGGAACAAATATATTTCAATATCGTACTTTTCCAGGACATAATACAAGACGCATTTCAAACTTTTAGACTATATTATTTAGATATGTGAGATATTGAATCGAACTCTATTGAGTCGAAGAGTAGTTTCTGGTTCGACATAATTTATATGTTGGTGTCGAAGACTTATATACCGTAGTCAAAGTGTGTTATAGTATCGAAATGTTAGGGTTGTTAGTATTTTAAATGGGTCTGTTTATTATGTTAAATTGTTTAAGTTAGCTTGTAATGAATATTTGTGAAAAATCTCATTAGTTTAGTATGTTAGGTTTATTATAAATAACATACTAATCTCTCATCAGTGTAGACGGCAAATTCTAATTTAGGGTAAGAGAGTTATTTGTTATTCTTGTGTACTTGTAATCCTGATTTAAGAGAAAGTAAAGAATAACAATTATAACCAATCATTGTGTTCATCGTATTCTTCATTCTTTTCTATCCTAATATTGTTCATTGATCATAAAGAAACATATATATACTTTGTTAAAAGGTATCATATTTCACAACAAATTGATGCGGTGAGCATGGAGAAGATGTCTTAAACAAAGTATGAGATTGAAAAGTTCACTGGAGTAAACGATTCGGGCTGTGGCGCTTGAAGAGTTGCTTAGAAGCGTTGAAGGGAGCGACAACCATGGATGTTGCGTTAACAGAAAAAGCAAAGACATCCATGATAGAGAAAGCCCACAACGTAATCTTGTTGATCCTTGGTGATAAGGTTCTCCAATATGTATCAAAGGAGACGACGACATCAGGGTTATGGGTGAAACTTGAAAGTTTGTACATGACCAAAACGCTGGTAAATCGACTCTACCTGAAGCAAGCTTTGCATTCGTTCAAGATGATTGAAGACAATGTGTTGGATCAGCACTTGGATATGTTCAACAAGCTGATTCTTGATCTTGAAAATATTGGTGTGAAGATTGATAATGAAGATTAAGTGTTGTTGCTATTGTGCATTTTGCGTAGAACACGTGCTCACTTTAAAGAAAACCTCTTGTATGGAAGAGAGTCAATGACCTTTGAAGAAGTTCAACCAGCCTTGTATTCTAAGGACTTGAACGAACAAAATGAGCATAAACCTTTGATGGTTGGTGAAGGTTTGCCAATTAAAGGAAAATTCTCTCAAAAGGATGGTAAGTTCGACAAGAAGAAGGGTTAAAGTCAATTGAATTCTTATAGTGGTGAAGTATTTGGAACTCGATGCTATCACTGTAAGAAAGATGATCATACAAGAAAAGTGTGCCCTGAATGCCAAAATATCATAGAGGCAAGGATAATGGCAATGCAACTATTATTCAATATGATTTTGACTCATATGATGTTCTTGTGGTTGCGAACAACAACCCGTCAAAGGAGTGAATTATGGATTCTGGGTGCAGCTAACACATGACTCCAAAAAAATACTTGTTCGGAGAATTATGTGATCAAGATGGTGGATCTATATTGCAGGTAAACATCAAAGCTTGCAAGATTGCAGGTGTTGGATCTATGAGATTCAAGCTCTATGATGAGTCAATAAAGTTGTTAACTGAAGTCAGGTATTTACCTGATTTGAAGAGAAATTTTATTTCTCTTGGTGAATTCGACAAGAAAGGATAAATTTTTCAAGGAGAGAAAAATATCCTAGGAGTCATGAAGGGGTCGAAGAAAGTCTTAAGAGGTGTGAAGAAACAAGGCTTGTATACCCGTGAGGCTGAATTTGTAAGTGGTTCGATAAATATTGCATCAACGAAACTATTGCCGAAGACAAAAATTTGACACATGAGATTAGGCCCTGTCAGTGAACGAGGTCTGGTCGAATTAAGGAAACAAAATTTGCTTGGAGGAGACAAATTCGAAAAATTGAAATTTTGTGAACCCTGTGTACTTGGAAAATCTTGTAGAGTGAAGTTCAACAAAGACAAACAAAGAGCACATGGATCTCTTGATTACATTCATGCTGATCTTTGGGGCCCTTCAAGGTGTCAATCACATTTAGGAGCAAGGTATTTTCTATCCATAGTAGATGATTATTCCAGAAAGTTATGGGTATTCATCCAAAAGACTAAGGATGAAACTTTTGAGAATGTCAAAAGTTGGAAGACTTTATTCGAAAATCAAACAGGCAGAAAGGTCAAGAGGTTGAGAACAGACAATGACCTTGAATTTTGGAATGAGGTTTTCAACAGTTTTTATGCTACCTTTGGTATCACAAGACACATAACTACTGTATGTATTCCACTACAAAATGGTTTGTCTGAAAGGTTTAATCGAAATATTTTTGATACATTTAGATGCATGTTGACTAGTGCTGGATTAAAGAAGGTGTTTTGAGTTGAGGCTATTTCGACAACTATATATCTGATAAACAAATGTCCTTCTCATCATAACTAACAAAGGTTTCAAATAACTAGGAACTTCCCAATAAACTTTGGATATCTTCTCATCATCTCTTTTTTTTGCTATAAATCAGCACACACATTTGATTCTCTAAATGTATGCTCTATAACAACCAATTCATGCTCCTCTATAATTCCACACATCTTGTTAACCAAGGGCAAACACTCCACGTGTATAATAGTTCCCTCTTCCATAGCTTTAACCATTTCCATAGAGTCCGCATTGATTTCTACTCTATTTAATCATAAAGACTTAGTGAGTTTAAGGCCTTTGAGGACACCTCAACATTTCGAAATTACCACATTGCAATGCCCCAAAAAATTGGAGAAGTCTCCTAGTTAGTTGCCTTTATCGTCCTGAATAACACCCCCACACCCAGAATATTTACCATTTTTGTTTGCACAATCTGTGTTCAGCTTTACCAAAGAAACATGTTGTGGGTTCCAAACTTTGTTTCTGTAATTTTCACCATTTCCATGTACTTAGCCCTTTGCTCCATAGTATTATCATATTCACGCTTATTGACTAGGATATAATGGACTTTTTCAACCATTATCATGTAATGATTGTCACGAACCTCTTTATTCCTCCGTGTCCAAATAGTATGACAAATTATAGCCCACAAACTACTCCAAGTTGGATTGTTTTCACCTCTGAAATTAATATTTATTCTTATCTAATCCTTTAGGTCCGCATTGAAAAACTCCATATGGAAGTTACTTGGCACTATGGTTTTTTGAATTTGATAGCTTTCTGGAAAATCCCGTAACGAATGAACTGTGGTTTCACAAACGTTTCCATACAAATAATAGATTTCACTATGTAATCCTTTCATAATTTTACATAGATACATTATAATCATGTCATGATACACCAATCGATTTGAATGAAGCCATGAGTAATTCAAATTAGTGTGAAGCCATGAAAGAAGAACTCAGGGCCATTGAGAAGAACAAGACCTGGGAGCTTGTCGAAAGAACGAATAAGAAGCCAATTGATTTAAAGTGGATATATAAGGTGAAACAAAGGCCAAATGGTGAGATTGTGAAGTATAAGGAAAGGTTGGTGGCTAGAGGCTTCCTACATAAGCCCAGTATATGAACCGGTTGCAAGGCTAGAAATAATCTGAAATGTTATTTCGACATCAGCATATAAGGGATGGAAGATGCATCAGCTGGATGTGAAATCAGCATTTCTAAATGGTCCTTTAGAAGAAGAAGTCTATGTTACTCAACCACCAGGATTCTATGCCAAAGGGAAGGAGTCGAAGGTGTATAGATTAAGGAAGGCTCTCTATGGTTTGAAGAAAGCACCTTGAGCTTGGAATAAAAGAATAGATAGCTTCCTGATCGAAGCAGGTTTCACAAAGTATGTCTTTGAACACGGAGTGTATGTAAATGATGTCGACAATGTCATTCAAATCATTTTATGCCTCTATGTAGATGACTTACTCATTACTGGAGCCGACGAAGTTAAGATAATGAAAGTCAAGTCGAAGTAAATGTATGAATTCGAAATGTCCGACTTAGGAAATCTCTCATATTTCTTATGGGTGGAATTCAAAAATACTGAAGAAGGGGTATTCTTGCATCAGACTAAGTATGCTCAAGATATTCTGAAGAGATTCAACATGAGAAACTATAATGAAGAGTCACACCGTTAGAGACTGGAGAAAAGCTGAAGAAGGAGTCGATTGATGAGTTTGTAAATTCGACATTGTACAAATAAATCATTGGATCCTTGAGATATCCTTGCAATACAAGACCAAATATCTTCCAAAGTGTAGGATTGTTGAGCAGATTTATGGAGAAACCTCAAGAATGTCATCTCATCACAGTAAAGAGGGTGCTGAGATACATCAAGGGAACTATCCACCATGGCGTGTTATTGCCTAGGAAGTCGAAGGACAACACAAGTGTCGAAGTTTATGGATACACTGATTCAGATTTCAGTGTAGATCAAGACGAAAAGAAAAGAATTGCAGGCTAGATTTTCATGATCGAATATGCTCCAATCTCCTAGAGTTCGAAGAAACAAAGCATTATGGCATTGTCACCTTGCGAAGAAAAATATGTAGCTACATCATATGTTGCATGCCAAGCAGCATGGATCAAAATGTTACTTGAAGAACTCAAGATAATGGAGCCTAAGAAGATAAAGCTATTTGTCAACAACAAATCAGCAATTAACTTGGAAAAACACCATGTGTGTCACGATCGAAGTAAACACATTGAAAGAAGGTATCATTTTCTGAGAGATCAAAGAGTCGATACCTTCTAGAGGAGGGGCCTCTAGCAGCGCTTTCTGAATAAGCTTAGACAACACTTTCAGAAAATCGCTTTATAAGGGGGTTCTTTAGCAGCGCTTTTCCAAAGCGCTGTCTAAGGCCCAAATACTTTTTTATTTTCAATCTATGTTATTACAAAGAGAGAGCCCTTTATATAAGCAAACATTGCCCAGGCCCAAAACAGAAACTAAGCTAAGGCCCAAATGTTAAGGCCCAAGTATCATTCGACACATTGTAACAGCATGCAATATTCAAATAACACTTTGATTCGACATATTGGCTAATTCGACACACACTACAGTTAATTTGACACATTCGCAGTTCGACTGTATTGAAAGAATAGGAATTATACTTTCTAACACACCCCCTAATTCATATTCGCAGTTCCTGATGCATAATTTTGGGCAGTGCCGCAAAACGTCTTAAAGAGAGCGTATTGTTCTGCGACTCAACCCGATAATTTCTTCTGTGGCAAAAAATTTCAAAACCATGAACCAACAGAATCATATGCTCCAAAATATTACTCTTGAAAACTTATGCTCTAACTCCGGTTGGCACACTTTCATATTTCGTATCGTCCAAAATATCACTGATTAAATCTCTTGTTCAATATGGAACATTTAGAAGAAATGAAAACGTTATTAACAAAATGCGGTTGCCGCATATGGTTGAACCTTCCTTTCTCACGGGTTTTGATTTGAATTTAAGTCCAAAATTTTTTCTATCGGTAGGTTTTACCATAAAACAACCAATTCCTACAACTATGAATTTCTAACCTAACCAGACCACTAAGATAGAAAAAAAAAACACTACCAATTTAATGTATCACGAAAAATCTCAGATTCTATTAGGACATTATGTTTCACCACCAATATTTGGTAGAAATAGTACACAAGCATTCACTGTTGTTTTTTCAATTATACCAGCAAATTAATATTATACACATTACTCTTTATTCACCAATAACTATTACTTGAACTTTGTATTTACATAACAGTAGAAAGCACACCAATAACTAATAATGCAATTTAGTGTAATGATTATTATCTTTATTCAAAGATGCCAATTGCTTTTTTAAAGATGACAATTATTAGGATGAGGGTCCCCAATGCGTCAGTGAGGTTTGCTTTCTAACAAAAAAGTATTATTATTAATGCTATTCATTCACATGCGAGTCTTCTTTTATCTACCTTTCACATGATATTCAGTCTTTGCTCCTTACTTCCAAATACTGATAACCTAAATTTCCATAGCTCTTAATCTCTTTCAAAATTCAGCTATTTCGACACAACTTCCTTTCTTGCTGTTTTGCTTTTAACAAAATCAAAACAACATGGCTGCAGCTGCAACTATGATAGGAGGTGCTTTTCTCTCTGCAACTGTTCAAACCTTAGTGGAGAAACTTGCTTCAACAGAGTTTCTTGACTACATCCGAAACACCAAGCTCAATGTCTCCCTCTTGAGAAAGCTACAAACAAACCTGCTCACGCTCCAGGCTGTGCTGGATGATGCAGAAGAGAAGCAGATCAGTACTCCTGCTGTCAAAAATTGGCTAGATGGCTTGAAAGATGCTGTCTTAGATGCTGAGGATTTGGTCAATGAAATAAGTTACGACTCCCTTCGATGCAAGATGGAGAATACACAAGCTGGAAGCAGAACTAATCAGGTATTGAATTTTCTTTCATCTCCTTTCAAAAACTTCTATCGAGATATCAATTCCCAACTGAAGATCATGTGTGAAACCCTTGAACCTTTTGCACAACATAAAGATACCCTTGGATTGCAAACAAAAAGTGCTAGAGTTTCTCGAAGACCGCCTTCAAGTTCAGGAGTTAATGAATCTGTCATGGTCGGTAGGAATGATGATAAAAATACAATCATCAAGATGCTTGTATCAGACTGTGGCACCAACAAAAATAATAACTTAGGTGTTGTTGCAATTTTGGGTATGGGCGGTGTCGGAAAAACAACCCTTGCACAACTTGTTTACAATGATGAAAAAGTCGAACAACATTTTGATTTCAAAGTTTGGGTTTGTGTATTAGAGGACTTTGATGTTGTGAGAGTAACCAAATCTCTCCTTGAATCAGTTGTTAGAAATACAACATCTGATGCTTCAAAGGTCTGGGAAAGCGATAATCTTGATATTCTTCGAGTTGAATTAAATAAAAACACGAGGAAGAAAAGATTTTTGTTTGTGCTGGACGATTTGTGGAATGATAGTTACAATGACTGGGATGAGCTAGTAAGTCCCCTTGTTGATGGAAAACCTGGAAGTTCGGTGATTATAACAACGCGCCAACAAAAAGTTGCAGAGATGGCAAAGACATTTCCTATTTATAAATTAGACCCTCTGTCACATGAAGATTGTTGGTCTATACTCTCAAAACATGCATTGGGAAATGATGAATATCACTACAGTAAAAACAAAGCCCTTGAAGAGATAGGTAGGAAGATTGCAAGAAAGTGTGGAGGATTGCCAATAGCAGCTAAAACACTAGGAGGACTTCTACGTTCAAGGGTAGACACAATGGAGTGGACGGAGATTTTGAACAGTGATGTATGGAACTTACCCAATGATAATATTATGCCTGCTTTGCATTTGAGTTACCAATATCTTCCCTCTCATTTGAAAAGATGTTTTGCATATTGTTCCATTTTTCCAAAAGATTACCCACTTGATAGGGAGAAATTGGTTTTGTTGTGGATGGCAGAGGGTTTCCTTGATTATTCTCACGAGGGAAAATTGCCAGAGGAAGTAGGTGATGGTTGCTTTGCTGAATTGTTGTCTAGGTCCTTAATTCAACAATCAAATGATGGTGCTCATGGAAAATTGTTTGTCATGCACGACCTTATCAACGACTTAGCTACATCAGTATCTAGAAAAATTTGTTGTCGGTCTGAAAGTGGTGACATCTCTGAAAATGTTCGTCATTTATCATATATTCAAGAAAAGTATGATATTTTCATGAAGTTTAAGCATGTCTACAATCATAAATGCTTGCGAAGCTTCCTACCCATTACTTCCTGGAGGTCAAATAATTACTTATCCGTCAAGGTGGTTGATGATCTGGTACCACTACTTAAAAGGTTGCATGTGTTATCGCTATCAAATTATGGAAACATCACCAAGATTCTAGATTCTATTGGCAGTTTGGTGCAGTTGCGGTATCTAGATCTTTCCAAGACTAAAATCAAAAGCTTGCCTGAGACAACATGTAACCTTTACAATTTGCAAACTTTGAATTTATCAGGTTGCAACAGCCTCACTGAATTGCCAGTCCATATGGGAAATTTAATCAGTTTACGTCACCTTGATATAAGTGGTACTGACATAAAAGAGTTGCCTATGGAAATTGGTGGACTAGAAAACCTCCAAACTTTGACTGTTTTCTTAGTGGGTAAGCGACATGAAGGGTTAAGTATCAAAGAGCTAAGGAAATTCCCAAACCTACAAGGAAAATTTACCATAAAAAACCTACATAATGTCGTTGATGCAAAAGATGCAGAAGAAGCCAACCTGAAAAACAAAGAGAAAATTGAGGAGTTAAAGTTGATATGGGGAAAACAAAGTGAAGATTCACTAAAAGTGAAAGATGTACTTGAAATGTTGCAACCACCAATAAGCTTGAAGAGCCTACAAATAAACTTGTATGGCGGGACAAGTTTTCCGAGTTGGTTGGGAAATTCTTCGTTTTCTAACATGGTGTACCTTCGCATCCAGAATTGTGAATATTGCACAACACTTCCACCGCTAGGGCAACTACCTTCTCTCAAGAAGTTGAGAATATCGAATTTGTTGTTGTTGGAGACAATTGGCCCAGAGTTCTATTGTGTTGAGGAAGGAGAACGTTCCAATTCTACCTTCCAACCATTTCCTTCCCTTGAGCATTTGGAATTTCACAGCATGCCAAATTGGAAGGATTGGATTTCCTTTGAAGGCATAAATTTTGCATTTCCCAAACTTAGAACTTTGCAGTTACGTAATTGTGCTGAACTAAGGGGAGATTTGCCTAGCCACCTTTCATGCATGGAAGAAATTGAAATAGGATGTTGTTATAAGATATTGGAAACACCCCATACTTTGAATTGGCTATCGGCAATCAAAAAAGTAACAATTCAAGAGGAGGGCTCTCCCTTGCAACGTGCAGCTGGTGAAAGTCACCGAATGTTTATTTGTAAAATGATGAGGAGTAGTATTTGTCTTACTGACTTGACACTCTGGAATATTGAATCTCTCACTGCATTTCCCCCAAATGGTCTACCCACTTCGTTGGAGTCACTTTCTATTAACAATTGTAGGAAGTTATCCTTCATTCCTGTAGAAACATTTCAAAATTACACGTCACTTGTTTATCTTCATTTGTGGGATAGCTGTGATTCACTTACATCATTTCCACTTGATGGTTTCCCTGCGCTCCAAACACTTTCTATTTATCATGGTGGGAGTATGAATTCCATTTATATTTCAGAAAGTCCTTCACGTCGGCAGTCAACCCTCCAATCACTTACAATCACATCAGTTGAATCACTTAAAGTCAATGTTGGGTTGGACACGCTCACCAATCTCGAATGTTTGTTTCTGAACTGTACTGGAAAGTTGTCATTATGTGAAGGAGTTTGTCTACCCCCCAAATTACAATCAATTGGTATTTCTTTTGGAGGAACAAAGCCGCATGTAAAGGAATGGGGTCTCCAACACCTAACCGCTCTTTCAAGTTTGACACTTCAAGATTGGGGTGAAATGGATAACACCTTGACGGTCGATTCGTTGCTCCCCATCTCCCTTGTGTCTCTCATTGTCGGTGGTAATATGTCCTTTGAAGGAAATGGGTTTCGACACCTCTCCTCTCTCCAACATCTCTACTTTATTGATTGTCGGCATCTCAAGTCTTTGCCAGAAAACTGCCTTCCCTTCTCGCTGGAATCACTTGGATTTAATTCTTGTGACAAACTTGAGTCAATACGAGAAGACAGCCTCCCTGCCTCTCTTAAGAA
Organism: Vicia sativa; assembly: GCA_021764765.1. Lineage (NCBI taxonomy): Eukaryota > Viridiplantae > Streptophyta > Magnoliopsida > Fabales > Fabaceae > Vicia > Vicia sativa. Next base: position 7,567,265 of record CM038794.1, read on the forward strand.
ACTGACCATCATAGATTGCCCATTGTTAGAAGAAAGGTATAAAAGAAAGGAAAATTGGTCCAAAATTGCTCACATTCCTGTCATAGAAATAAAAGATCAAGTCACAATATGATCACAAGCGGCCTTCTATGTTATTTCAGGAATGATTTTATCTTTCATACTTGTTTATTTATCTTCACAATCCAATAATCAATCTCTGCTACATTCCTCTATATGAGATTTAATGAATACCTTTTTAAATACAAATTGTAAAGTGTTTACTTTTTATGTTTCCTCTATATGAGATTTAATGCTGTTTGAGACTTTTCTATGATGCTTTTTAACTCATGTTACAAAACTTGTTTCTTTTCTTTTTTAGGCTTAGGAAACTATCTTTACTCTTTAATATTAGTTCCAGCTACGCTTTTAAGATAAAATTGTAATGAATAAAGTCTTTTGCATATTGTTGAAAAAAGTTTAATCAATCGTTTACTGTTATATTTGTGATAATATATAGGTGGGAAATTCAAGTGTGGTAGAAAGAGTTTGTCAATAAATAACACATTATGTTTTGCTAGAATGATATGTTTTTGTTAACGGAACAATGAGAATTTGACAAGGAAAATGCTTATTTGATCTTTATTTTCTAAACTCTTACAAATTTTATTAATTGAATTGTCAATTACAATATTGAAAAGGAAAGTAAATGTTTTTGTATTATTTTCAGGAGAGGCCTTATAAGTGGATGAAAAACAACCCAGTTGACAAATTGAAGATAAAAGGGGTGCATGCTATTGTTTCGGTTGATTTTAGCAAAATTTTATTTACCTAGCTAATGTTAAGTATGTATTTGATCATCATTTAAATGCATCTTTGTGTATTAATGTTCATAGCCTGCATGCATTATAGGCAGACAGATAATCTTGTTGTATTATGGAAACCATTATTTGTTTTGAGTGAAGTACATTTGGTTCATTGACTTTATATATTTTAATTGATTTGTTTGCTTATTAGACAACGTCAGGATGTAGAAATAAAAGGTTTAAATATGACTTTGGTGAATAATTGTATGAAATCTCATATTTTACATTGCCGGCCAAACTCCATATAAAATATGATATTCAGGAGTATAATTTTTCATTCAAACTTCAAAGATGCCGATTGTTTAAAAATATTTAAATGTTGTGATTGTTTAAAAATATTTAAATGTTGTGAATCGGATGCCTTTGAAACAATATAAACTTGTTTTTTAATGATGAAGAAACAAATAGGGTAGTGTGATGACTGGTTTTTTCATCGGTTATTTTAAAACAATGGAGTCGCCACCTAATTTTACTGGTTCTATGAAGAACGGAAAAATATAGATAAAATCCACGAATGACGGATAAGGCGGTCTACGTGACCAAAAGATGTGAATTCGGGAGTCGGTTATGCAAGGGGAAGATATTAGCACCCCTCACATTTATCGTACTCGATGGGACCCGTTTAGTTCGTGTGTGTTTAAGTGTGTTTATTGCAATCTATTAACTTCTAGAATTAAGAAAGGAGGAAAAAGAAAAGTCTTTATTTTTTGGTTTTTGAACTCGCCAAAGACATCGTATCTTGTGCCTACGACCTCCCTCGTGCAATGGGAAAGTCAGAGTTCCATAGTTCCTCTTAAAAATGTCTTGGTTGATTGTGTTGATTTTATAAGAAAAATCGTGCATTAGACATTTCAAATGCTTGAACTTCGACTTATATGCTCGTATGAGAGGCTAAGTCCTTGTGTGTTCGTGTTTGAAATGGCTATTGCACACTCTTTGTAAGAAAAGAGTTTGATGGTCGCATATGCGCGAAAAAGAGTTGAATGAGTTGAATTGATTTTAAGTGGGTGAAAAGTACTGAAACATTAGGCTAACATCTAATGATTCAAATACTAGAAATTGAACGAGTGTGCTCATCCAACCGTCTATTCATCCCAAAAACTTTATTATGAAAAGGGTGAGGTGAAGCAAGATTCACGTTTATTAAATGTGCGAATAAAAGTATTTAACTCATTGGGCTGTCATCCAACGACCCAAATACTTTAAATTCAATTAAACCGTCGGGCTATCATCCAAAAATTTAACCGAATGTCGCTACACTAAGTATTTTTTCCAACATGGATAGAAATTTTTAGCTTATTAGGCTATCATCTAACAATCTAAAAACTTCAAGTTTGTTTAAATCATTAGGCTACTATCTAACAATTTAAACAAACCATATCCAAATGTTCTTTTTTATGAAAAATCAATTTGGGAAACAAATTCAATTAATTAATTTGATTTTGAAAGTGTTTTAAGAAGTTTGGTATATGGACCGGGAGAAGTTGGACCGGGTCATGATTAATCAAGTATGTGGACTTAATTAATCTCGTGAGGATATGTGCTCCTACCCCCAACTATGAAACCCTTGTAAATGGACAATTAGTGTATGGACCAAATTATTCGGGTTATGGTTAATCAAAGCAACAAGGGCTTCGATTAACCTCGTGAGAATGACCACGCCCATTCCCAACTATGAGACCCTTGAAGAATTTGGCTTATGAGCCAAGATGAGAAAATTGAATTGATTGTGTGTGGTGTACAATTGTGAATAATTCATACAAGCATGCAAGAGCGAGCAAATACTTAATTCACATAGTACACGTCTAAATCATTAGTATTATTAGAGTATATCCTTTTTATTTGATAAAAATTAATTAATAATTTAATCAATCATTACCAAATAAAAATTATATTAAACTAATAATTGTCTAATACAAAGCAAATATTTATTGGCATTTCTCATGATATGCAAAAGTAAATTAGTAATCAAAAATAGAAGAAAAAGTAAATAAATTAAAAAGAAAAGAGAATTAGAGATACTGGGCCTGTATTTAGAAGCATTTGGGGTGTAATAGGAAGTCCAACTAGAAATTCTAGGCCCAAATAAAGGGCAGCCCATCTTCTTGAATCATCCAGCGTGCAAAAAATTCTGCTGGTTCATCGTGGACAAGCTTCCTAGCGCGTTGGATGATAGGAGGAGCTCCAGATTTACCACTGACCATTAGATGATAAGATCTGACGGCGATCAGTGGCAGAAAATGCAAGGGTGCATGGTAACGTCTGGATCAGACCACATGGGATTTCATCATCACTAATTAATGGGTGGTGATATGTGTCACCACCATTAATCAACACTTAGCAAATATTATCATGTAAATAAACAAACAAATTAAATTAATCTATCAGTAAATCAAAGAAAATGAAAACTTAAACTCTTTTCTTTCTCTGATAACGCACGCTCTCTCCTCTCTCTTTCGTCTCTCGCCGGAAATTTGGATTTCTCCTTCGCTGGAGGCTTCATCTCGCCTCCGTTTGCAACTTCCTGAGTCTCTCTCGTGTTTGCATTTGTTGTCTGATCATCTTTCTCATTTCGCTGACGAGATCGACAGTGGCCAGAAATCGCCGACGGTGGCTCCGCCGGCGGCCGATGGCGGCGATGCTCTGATCTTCAATATTTTTGCATCAATCTCTTCGTCTCTCTTCCCCAATCATTGATTTGTGGTTAAATTTTGCAGATGGTGGTTGGTTTGATGCAGATCTTGAAGGGGGTGAACGAAACCTTAGGGTTCCGATTTGGTCTCTTCACTGCTTTCGGGTGAGATTGTTCTTTTTGAACTTCTTATCCTCTTCTTCTTTCTCATATATCTGAAGGGTTTAGTGTTGGGAAAATGATGATGAATAGAAATTAAGGTTTCTGTTGGAATTAGGGTTGACCGTTGTTGTTTTCTGTGAATAGTTTCTCCCTGCCCCATTTCTGTGTTATCAATGCTTTTATATATGACGAAATTAGGGTTTCTGCCTGTGTTGTTGGACTTTTGATTTTTTTGTAAAAAGGCCTTATGAAAATTGTTTGTTGGACTGATTTTTGATGATAGGCTTTGCACAAACTTTGCTTTTGGGCTCTGTAAATCCATTTCATTTTTATGTTGGACTAGAGATGTCATTTTCTGATTTATTGTATGTTGAAAAATCATAAAAGTCTGTACTTGCTTGCGGTAACCATGATGTCATTCTGAGTTATAGATTCTCCTCTTTATTATGAACCAAAATTACTTTTGATGATTTGCAATAGGAGGTTTCTTGTCCAATGATTGAACTTGAAGTTCTGAGACTCCGTTGGTTACTACCATGATTGAAAACCCTTAAAACATGATTCAAACAATAATCCCTAATGATGAATCGTAAATAGATAACTCTTGAAAACTTTCTTGTTTGAGTTCATGTTGCTTCTTGATTGATTGCTAACACTTTCTCTCATTCTTGTTTCTTGTAATGGTGGACAAGGCAAGGCGAGAAGATAAATCCATGGCAATAATGGGACAACAACACATAGGAGTTCTTGAAGAAATCTTGAAGAGGAAGAAATCTTGGAGTAGACCAACTCAAAAGCTTGAAAACATTTAGCCTTTAGGAATATCTTGTATTGATCTAGATCTTAAATTTTCAAATTCTATTGTTTTAAGCTTTGTAATGAAACAAACTTTTAACAATGAAATTTTCTTTGTAAGCCTTGTAAGAAATTATGTAAAACTCGAACGAAGTTACACTTAAATATCTTGTAGAAAACTTTGTGAAACTTGTAGAATTTGAAAAACTGCAAACAAGTTTAGAATAACTTTGAATGATGGGAGGAAACACTTGAATGGACATTTCTAAATCAATCTTCGAAGAACAAAACAAACTCCACTTGTAAAGTGAGCAATAAGTATAACAATGAATCCATATGATTTATTATACATACCATGATTTAGAGTTCTTACCAAATAGTCCATACACTCATAACTTAGTGATCCAAGTTCTCACCAAGTAACCATGCTTTGAAGCAATCTTGCGTTATAAGAAAAGGTTAATGGGAGAAGTCTCTTTACACCGTGATACATGAATCCCTGATTGATAAAGTGAGGAATAGAAGAAAGAAAACGGTTGTGGTTGAAGAATGAGAGAAGAAAAAAAAGAGGAAAGAGAGCAGAAGTTCTGACCGTTAGAAGCAGAAGTTCTGGCCGTCAGAAGCAGAAGTTCTGGCCTTCAGAAGCAGAAGTTCCGACCGTCAGAAGAAGAAGTTCTGGCCTTTAGAAGCAGAAGTTCTGGCCTTCAGAAACAGAAGTTCTGGCTGTCAGAAGCAGAAGTTCTGGCTGTTAGAAGTAGAAGTTCTGGCCGTCAGGAGCAGAAGTTCTGACCGTTGGAGCAGAAGTTCTGACCTTTAGGCAAAAGAAGTTCTGACCTTTAGGCAACAGAAGTTCTGACCGTTAGGAACAGAAGTTCTGACCTTTAGGCATCAGAAGTTCTGACCGTTAGGCAACAGAAGTTCCGACCTTTAGGCAACAGAAGTTTTGACCGTTAGGAACAGAAGTTCTGACCATTAGGCAACAGAAATTATGGTCGTTGGAGGTTCTGATTTTCTGATGAATCGTGTCAAATGAACAACTTCTTGCTAAAACCTGTAACTTCAAACTCACATCGACCTTAAGAGTCCAATATTAAAAGAATGATGCCCAAAGCACGATGAATCTTCAATTGAATTTACAAGTGTCAATGCCACGAGATAGTATTCTCCATGATTTAGCTCCTCAACTTCAAATAATTGTATAAGTGTCTTTGACTATGGATACAGAACCATGATACTTGTATAATAATCCAAAAAACAACCAAATCAAAATAACCAATTCAAATTGAGGCGGTAGGGTAAATTTTGTGGTGCGACAAGTAGGAAAAAGGAATGAAGAACACGATGAACACAAGAATTGGTTATTAACTGTTATTTTTTCCTTACTCTTAAAATAAGATTACAAGTATACAAGAATAACAAATTACCCTTCCACCCTAAAATAGGATTTGCAGTGTGCAATGATGAGAGACTAGTATGCTATTTATAATAAACCTAACATACTAATCTAATGGGCTTTTAACACAAATACCCATTACAAGCTAACTTAGGGTACAAGCTAACTTAACCAATTGGACATAACAAACAGGCCCAATTCGATGCTAACAATCCTAGCATCCTTCGACACTACAAACTAGAACACACTTCGACTACAGCTTGTAACACTTCGATAACAACATGTGAGCAACCTTTGACTGCATGCTAAACTTTGTCGAACCGTCGAACCAAGACACTACCTTCGACCCAATAGAGTTTGATCTGATATCTCACAAATATCCACTTTGGAACAAACTATATTATCAACTAACGAACTAGTTTTCTTCACGCAGCTTTATCAACTACATACAATGGAAAACCTTGCAACAAGGCAATGTCTTGGTGATCATATCAGCAGCATTATGATCTGTCAAAACCTTCAGCACTTGGACTTCTCCATGCTTGATTACCCCTCTAACAAAATGCAGCCTCACATCAATGTGCTTGGTTCGCTCATGATAGGCTGAATTCTTCGACAGGTGTATTGCACTTTGACTATCACATTTAATAGTGATAACTTCACCTTGAATTTTCAGCTCCTTAGCAAAACCTTTAAGCCACAGTGTTTCTTTCACATCTTCAGTTAAAGCAATATATTTCGCTTCAGTGGTTGATAATGCAACAACCTTCTGAAGTGTTGCTTTCCAACTAATTGCTGCTCCAAAAAAAATGAAAACATATCCAAAAATAGATTTTCTGGAATCCATACAACCTGCATAATCAGAGTCGACATATTCTTCGATCAATGCTTTACTATCTTCACCCAAGGCTCGACCATAAATTAAGACTCTATTCAGAGACCCATTTATGTACCTTAGAATCCACTTCGATGCTTGCCAGTGAGCCTTTCCAGGATTCGCCATGTACCTGCTTACAAGGCTTACTGCATATGATATGTCAGGTCTAGTACAAACCATAACATACATCAAAGAACCTACTACATTAGCATATGTGATGCTATTCATATAAGTTTTTCAACCTCAGTACTGGGACACTGATCAATACTCAGCTTGAATTGAGGGTTTGTTATAGTCACAACAGGATTCGAATTCGACATACCAAACTTTTCGAGAATCTTCCATAAATATGCCTCTTGAGATAAGCATAGTTTCGACTGCTTTCTATCTCTTCGAATGTCAATCCTAAGAATCTTGGAAGCTGCTCCTAGATTCTTCATTTCGAACTCCTTATTGAGTTCAACCTTCACCCTCATTACCTCTTCGACATTGTTACTTGTTTTGAGAATATCATCAACATAAAGTAACAAAATAACAAATGAATTACCATGACGAAATTTGAAGTAAACACAGTGGTCGAATTGACTTCTAACGAAACTTATGCGTGCCATGAATTTGTCGAATCTCCTATTCCACTATGAAGGAGATTGTTTCAGCCCATATAAAGATCTATTCAACTTGCACACATAATCTTCCTTTTCCTTTTCAACATACTCTTCAGGTTGCCTCATCAGGATTGTTTCATCTAGATCACCATACAAGAATGCAGTCTTCACATCCATCTGTTCCAGTTCAAGATCGAACTGTGCCACCATGGAAAGAAACATTCGAATGGACCTATGCTTCACAATAGGAGAAAACACATCATTGAAGTCTACACCTTCTTTCTGAGTGAACGCCCTTGCAACCAACCTTGCCTTGTATCTTTTCGACGCCATTTCTTTGATTCCTTCCTTAGCTTTGAAAATCCATTTACAGCTGACTAACCTGGCTCCAACAGGTTTCTTAATCAATTCTCAAGTGTTGTTATCATGAAGAGATTTCATCTCATCATCCATGGCCTTCAGCCATTCAGTCTTATTTCGACTCCTCATAACTTCCTTATGGTCTCTTGGTTCTTCGTCTAGAACCTCACTTGTACAGATTAAGGCATAAGCTATAAGATCTACATACCCAAATCTTTGAGGTGGTTTAATGACTCTTCGTGTCCTATCTCTTGCCAATAGGTAGTCATCGGCAGATTCCACAACTTCATCAGCATCCTCTGTGTAACACCCCGATTTAATTCGAATATTAAATAATAAGGAATTTAATTATTTATTTAATTAAAGACTTAGGTATTAATATTTTTGGATTTAATCGGATTAATTGAAGAAAAAGGGTTGGTGGTGTGAAGAGTAAATAGTGGGTGTGAGGAGTAAATCACTCTACTTTTACTAATTATTAATTTATGAATTTTATTTGGAAATAATAAAGGATTATAACAAGGAATATAAAAAGGAAAAGAAGGTCTTTTTGGAAAAGTCATTTCACGTAGAATTGGAGAAGAGAAGAGAAGAGAGAAAAAAGCCAACGCCGGAAAAGTCGAAGATCATCGCGAGGTAAGGGGTGATTTCATTCGGTTTTAATGCCTTATGGGTTTTGGGAATCAACCGGGTGATTGGGTACGTTAGGGAAATTGATTTAGATGATTATAGGTTTGTAGGATTAAACCCTATTTTGTGTCGGATTATAGAATTTAAGATCAATAGTGTGTCGAACAATTGATAGGAATGATGAAACAATGATATATGATGTTGTATTGGCGTATAATGGTCGTAAACTGGTGTTTCTAATGTTATAAGTTATATGGAAATGATTGGAAGTGATGAAGAATGCATAAGTGCTGTCAAAATAGCAGATTTGGGTTCTGCAGGTCGTGGGAACCGGTTCCCAGTGGGGAGGAACCGGGTTCCCCATACAAAAATCCAGGGGGAGCTTATTTTTCAAAAGTGGGAACCGGGTTCTCCCAGGGAGGAACCGGGTTCCACTGTGTAATTTTCTCAAAATGCTTAAAACTTCAAAAATCATATTTTCTAAACCGTAACTCCGATTCGAGTGCCGTTTTCGGCATTATTTCTTCAATTAAAAATACTATCTTTTAAAAAGAGAAAAATAATAGTTTGTGAAAATTATTTTAAAAGAGTTGAGCTCCCGATTTTTGAAAGGTTACTCGTTTAAGGACAACAGGGATATGATACGGATTGTCTGACTTATTGAGTGAGGAATAATGCTTACCATGTTGTGTTTTGATAATCATTGTGATGGAATAGAATACATTGGTGATTGGCATTATGTGAATTATGTGATATCATAATCTGTGAATTGATGTTGCATGCTTTTATGATGCATGCATAAGCATTGTTAATTGGTTCATTCCCATTGTGCGGAAGTGAACTTGCAGAGCCAATAAACTTACCAGGATTTGAGGTAGTGAGGCTAGATTCTTGACCCTGTGTGATGGGCGAATCATGGATTTCCGCTGTTTCCGAGTGTGATGGAACAGAGGGTGAACTCGGTTCACGTTTGGTACCACATGCATAGAGTCTGCATTGCATATGGGATTGTAACATGCTAGGATAGTTTCCAGTGTTGCAATTTCCATTGATTGTTTACTTGCATAATGAATTGTGTACAATGTTCTTGTGAATTGATCCATGAATGTGTTTTGATAGTGGACTAACGCATCGAATTATTCTGTTGTATTTAAAAACGTATAATGCATTTTATTTTGAATAGAGATCTCACCCTTACTTTAATGATTTCAGATTCGAAGTGATTAGCTGCTTGGATTTGGTGAGGATAGCTTTTAGAGTTGAGTCTGTTAGTTAAACCGCGTGTCAGTGTCGTGCTCTGGTAGATGTAACACTGGGGAAACGTTTGAATTGAGATTCCTTATGGATATTAAATAGTAGTTTTGGTTAATGTTTCGATTTATTATCCTGGAATAACTATGAATGATGTATTCGGGATTTGTTATGTTTCATTTCCGCTGTTAAACATAACCTTAAGTCTGTTTTATTTGATGATTTCTTCTTTAGTGAAAGCATGACAACTGTTTTGATTGATTTGAAATATTTAAATTGTGACGCCTCTTAAATTGTGATTAAAAACTCTGATTAATTATTTATGAACGCGGGTAATTAGAAGGGGTGTTACAATAGTGGTATCAGAGCATAGTCGGTATTGTCTTAGTGTCGTTATCCCTTTTGTATGCGACTAGTGTAAGATGACACTGTCGATACTTGTGTGCTGATGTAGATTGTTTTGTAATGTTACAGAACAATGGCTGGAAGAGGTAACAGAAGGAACGACGATGCTATTGTCGAAGCTTTGGGAATGTTAGCTGGAGTGCTCGGAGGGAATCAGCAGGGAGCTGTTATTGGTGCTGACAGACAATTGGGGAATTTTCAGAGGAATAATCCTCCATTGTTCAAGGGTGCACATGATCCCGAGGGTGCTCAGAAGTGGTTGAAGGAGATCGAGAGGATCTTCAGAGTGATTGATTGTGCTGAGGAGCTGAAGGTGAGGTATGGTACTCACATACTAGCAGAAGAAGCTGGTGACTGGTGGGTTGCTACCAGAACTGAAATGGAAGAAGATGGTATTGCATTGACTTGGGCTGTGTTCAGGAGAGCTTTTCTGAGAAGGTACTTTCCTGAATACATTCGGGGTAAGAAGAAGACTTGAGTTTCTGGAACTCAAGCAGGGCTACAAGTCTGTGAGTGAGTATGCAACGAAGTTCACTGAATTAGCAAAGTATTATGCTCATTACACTAACGATGCAGATGGAGAATTTTCCAAATGTATCAAGTTTGAGAATGGCCTTCGTGATGAGATCAAGCAGGGTATCAGGTATCAGCGCATTAGAAGGTTTCCTGATTTAGTTGACTGTAGTAGGATTCTGGAGGAAGATCTTGCTAGCACTAAGTCGAATGCTCAGAGTTATGTTGATCGTAAGGGAAAGAGACAGATGGATCGTGGTAAGCCCTATGATAGGAATAATCAGAAATCTGGTGGTTGGAGGAAGCCTAGTGGGGGAGACTCGGGTTCTTTTGGTTCTTCCACTAAGTGCTACAGATGTGGTGACGTGGGACACCGAGCTGCTGAATGCAAGAATGATGCGAAGAAGTACAACCACTGTGGGAGAATTGGTCATGTAGCTGCTAAGTGCAGATTTAGAAGGATAACTTGTTACAACTGTGGCGAAGAGGGACACACTCGTCCGCAGTGTACTAAGCCAAAGAAAGAACAAGCTGGTGGGAAGGTGTTCGCTTTGTCGGGGTCAGACGTTAAGCCAGATGATCTGTTGATTAAAGGTACATGTTTTATTAATGGCATACCTTTAATTGCGATTATTGATACTGGAGTGACACATTCTTTTATTGCTTTAGATTGTGCTAAAATATTGAATTTGGAGATATCTAATTTGGATGGAAGTATGCTTATTGACACTCTTGCGTCGGGTTCAGTGACTACTTCGTATGTCTGTAGGAATTGTCATATTGTCATTTTCGATAGAGGGTTCGGTATGGATTTAGTGTGCCTACCTTTAGAACAACTTGATATTATCCTTGGAATGAACTGGTTGGTCTTCAACCAGGTTCATATCAATTGTTTTGAGAAGACGGTCATATTCCCTGAAGAAGTTAAAGTTGATGACGTGACTATGTCAGTTAAGCAGATGAATTCAGCTGTTAGAGATGGTGCTGTAGTGTTTATGTTGTATTCTTCGACGGAAGTTAAAGGAAAGGCTAAGAGTGGTGAATTACCTGTTGTGAACGAATTTCCAGAAGTGTTTCCGGATGATGTCAGTGAGCTACCACCTGAGAGGGAAGTGGAGTTTGCTATAGATTTGATTCCTGGAACTAGTCCGGTGTCGATGGCGCCTTATCGCATGTCGGCATCTGAGTTATCTGAGCTGAAGAAACAGTTGGAAGAGTTACTTGAAAAGAAGTTTATTCGGCCTAGTGTTTCACCGTGGGGTGCTGTTCGCGTTAAAAAGTGACGCGCTATGATAACACGAAATCATATCGTTTATTTTACATGAAATTAACCCGTTTTGTATTATTTTGACCCGATTAACTCCCGAATATTTCGAGATTGTCATTACTTTTTGCAGGTATTCACAACTTAGCTCAAAAGAAGAAAATATGAAACAATGCAAGAAAGCATCAAAAGAATAGAAGAAAAGACAAATCATCAAAGATACGTTTTGTAGGATGGTCGTAACTCTCCGCCACGACCGTAACACATTCGAAGAGTGTTACGACCGTAACACATCCATGACGACCGTAACACAGCCAACACCAACCACCGCCGTAACGTCTCACCACGACCGTAATGCGTATACCGGTTGTTTCAAAATACGGATCGTGGCCAAAGCATGAAGGAGTTTTGAAACTCCTTATTTCTCTCTGGATTTTCTCCCACGTTCACACATTCAACCTCAACTACCCATGTTCCTATATTCATGGAGAAGTGGAAGGAGTGCTTGTAGATTTCAAAAGCCAAGCGCTCTATTCTCTATAAATACCGAGACTTCAACATCAAAACACGAGCATTTTATGATTTTCTTGTGCGGAAGCTCTGCGAATCTTGAACCCGCATTATTTCAATGTTATTTTTCTGCATTCAATTGTTTCCTTTCCATTTCATTGTCAAATAATAATTTCCAACATCGGAAATTATTATTATAGTTAATTTATTATTCAAGCTTGAATTCATTACTTTACCGATACGAATCAGAGTTTCCGATTTGTGGAAGAAGGATCAAGTATTGTGCTTTATTCGGTTTCTTACTTTGCAATTGTATTACAGTATTCTTTAATTAATTAATGCAAGTTTAAATTATTATTATTTATAATGTCCAATTTATATTTGTTTGCTTTTACTTCCTGTACGTTCGTTTTAATTTCCATGGCTAGCTAAACCTTTAGTGTCGGTATGGGATAGTAAGAGACATTAGGCATATGATCAAACTTAGGCTAAAACCTTAATCAACTTAATTCTGGTTATAACTTTTTATGCTTAAAAATAAAACCTTCGTTATGAAAGTAAGAAGAGTAAATAGGTTAGATCGAGACCACGAAAGTGTGAGGTTTTTAACCGGATAGCTAAAGTTAGGCATTTGATTTAAATACAGTGAAAGCGCTTTAAACCAAATTAGAATTAATTAAGTTTCCAAAATTACTTCTAAACACTTATAGGCTAGCGGCGGTATAGGGCTTTAGGCGTATAATCGAGATAAGACCATGAAAGTGTGAGTTGAGGGTTTTTAAACTGATTAATTCTACGGACAAACCAAGTTGACCATCCTTTTATGCCTAAGCTAGATTAGATCCTTTAAGTCGACTCTATTGCATACCGACCATTTCATTTTATAATTATTTTAAAAACCAATTAATTTACCTTCCTTAACCTTCCCAAAACCAACGTGACAATTTCGCCTTAGCTAAACAAACATTACTTTCCGCATTAGAGTGATTACAAAGTCACGTGGATTCGACAATCTTTTATTACTACCGCGATAGGGTAAGCTTGCGATTAAAGATACCGTTAGACACATTAGGTTTATCGCACATCAAGTTTTTGGCGCGTTGCGGGACTTTGATCTAGTCACTAGTGCACTCTTAAAGTTTGTCTAGGCTAAGGCAACTATTTATTTTCCTTTTGTGTATGCCAAATCGCTCTGGCGGTACTTTGCATATACCCATTCTGATATCGGCGTTATCTTGATTAAGAAGGCGAATTCAAAGTACCGTGCACTCAACAATCTTCCTCCGTCATTCTTCCGGATCTCGACGAGTTACGAAGAATGGTGATCCACCTCCTCCTCCTCGTCCTCTTAAGGATTACGCAGTTCCTTCTCAAGCGAGCCTCATATGATGATTGCAGCTCCGCTGTTGCTCAAAGCGATTTGTGAAACCTTCGCTTCTTTCCGGTTCGTAGAACCGGTTCTCTGGAGCTCCTTGCGACCCTAATCTACATCTATCCGTGTTTGTGCGATGCGAGACATCGTGAAAGCGAATGGAGTAAACCCGAGGCGATACGATTGCGCCTATTTCCTTTTTCTTTAAGACGAGCTCGTGCTTGGCTTCAATCGCTTCCAACTCAATCACCACTTGGGTGAGTTGAAGAAAGTCTTTTAGCTAGATATTTTCCTCCAAGCAAAGCTGTATGCTCGAGCTAACATCAATGGTTTTAAAGAAAGACAATGAATCTTTATTGAAGCATGGGAGCGATACAAGGATATGCTAAGACTACGCCTCATCATGGTTTAGAAGAATGGTTGATTATTCACACATTCTATAATGGTCTCTTGTACAACACAAGATTAACCATAGCAGCTGCTGGTGGCGCGCGATGGATAAACCATATGCGAAGCGAACCAACTTATTGAAAGTATGGCTCGAACCACTACCAATGGGGAAGCGAGAGAGTTAATGTAGAGAAATCTCAACCGAAAGGTATCAAGGCGAAGTGAACAACTGGATCAAGTTAATGCTAAAGTGGAAGCTCTTACCCAAAATTAGAGAACCTTTCCGTCACTCCGACTACCGTAGCTGCGGTGATTCAACTTGCGATCTATGTGGTATTCAATCACATCTTGCTCGAATGTCCCTTTGACCGGAGTACCGGCCGAACAAGCTAACTACGTGCAAGGAAATCCCTACGATGTCGTATAACCAGTTGGAAGAATCATCCAAATTTCTCGTACAAAAGCAACAATGCATTGTATGCTCCTGGACAAGCTCCTGCTACACCACCTGGTTATCCAAAAGCTATCCCGAATCATCCTAATAACGGACCTAATACTTCCAACATTCCTAGGAAATCAAACCTCGAAATTATGATCGAACACTTCATTGCTTCTCAATCCCAGACCAATAAGGATGTTTTAAATCAGAACTTACATACCAACGAGCAAATTAAGCAATTAGCTAGCAAGATCGATGCTTTAGCTACCCATAACAAAATGCTTGAAACTCAGATTTCACAAGTAGCTCAACAGCAGGCACCTACTGCTGCTCCTGCTGGAATATTTCCTGGTCAACTACAACCTAACCCGAAAGGATACGCTAATGCCGTGATACTTAGGAGTGGGAAAGAACTTGACGGACCTGTTGATCCAAGACTAGAAAACCCAGCTATGTATCAAAAGCAAGACAAGCCGAGTGAAAGCGAGGCGACCGAAAGAAAAGGAAAACGAAACTCAAGAGGTAGAAAAGAGAAACCTTATGTGCCTCCACGCCTATAAACCACAAGTTCAGTATCCCGAGATTAACAAATTCTAAATCGATGAGCCAATTTAAGAGATTCGTGGAACTTCAAACAACTAAATATCACAATACCATTCACGAAGCCATTACTCGGATGCCATCGTATGCTAAATTTCTTAAGGAAATCCTATCTAATAAGAAAAAGTTAGAAGATAACGGAGCATTACCCTTCTTGAATGTAGTGCTATCATTCGAATAACATGCCTCCTAAGTGAAAGACCGGTAGTTTCTCTATACCTGTAACATTGGAAAATTCGTCATAGACAAAGCTCTATGCGACTTAGGAGCAAATATCGTTGTCATGCCCTTATCTATTTGCAAAAGTGGAAATGGGAGAACTTACACCTACAAAATGTACATTCAATTAGCGACCGATCGGTTAAGTATCCTTTAGGTATATTGGAAAATGTTCCGATTAGCATAGGTCAATTCTATATCGACCGATTTCATAATTATGGACATTACCAAGATTCGATTACCCTATCATATTAGGAAGACCATTCCTAGCCACATTGGAGCTATAATTGATGTAAAGAAGCGATTAACATTCAAGTCGGAGAGGAAAAAGTGGAATTCATCCTCACTCAATTTCTACAAGCACCCGCCATGAATGACACATGTTATTTACTCGATATTATAGATGAGTGCGTGTGAGAGATGGAAGCTAAACAAACCACATATTCCGAAATAATGAAAATTGAAACCCCTCTGATATTCAAAGATGATAATTGGCGAGAACCATATAAAGATGACAGTCTAAGCGAAAGTCTAGCACTTACACCTAATCATATGCCATGTCCCAAGAAACCAAAACTAGAATTGAAAGTTTTACCTAAAAATTTACGATACGAATTCCTTGATACTGAACAAACTCGACCTGTAATAGTGAATTCCAGTTTAGGAACGCTTGAAACCGAAAAACTTTTAGACGTTCTAAGGAAATATCCTACTGCGTTAGGTTACAACATATCAGACTTAAAAGGAATTTGTCCTTCCATTTGTATGCATCGTATTCTATTAGAAGAGGATTGCAAAACCTCTCGAGAACCTCAAAGAAGAATCAATCCGATCCTCGATCGTAGTCGAGATGAAATCAAAAGCTAATGGAAGCTGGAATTATATACCCGATCTCGACAAGAAATGGGTTAGCCAGTGCATGTCGTACCTAAGAAAGGAGGTGTTCTTGTCGTGAAAAACGCAAAGGCGAATCGATAACACAAAGAGTAGTTAGTGGACACGAGTGTACATTGATTATAGAAAACGAACAAAGCTACTCGGAAAGACCATTTTCCTTTACCCTTTATTGATCAAATGTTAGAGCGATTAGCCAAACACTCTACTTACGCTATTTAGGCGGTTATTCGGATTTTCCAAATTCCTATTCACCACGATGATCAAGAGAAGACTACATTCACGTGTCCCTATGGAGCGTTCGCGCTGACGAATGCCTTTTGGATTATGTAATGCTCCTGCAACTTTCCAACGATGTATGATGGCCATTTTCGCAGATTTCATTGACAACATCATGGAAGTGTTTATGGACGAATTCTCTGTGTGTGGACAAAGTTTTGAAGGATGTCTATCTAATTTAGAGAGTGTTTTAGAACGATGTGTGAAAGTGAACCTTGTGTAAGCGGGAAAATGCCATTTCATGGTCAGAGAAGGAATCGTACTTGGACATGTTATTTCCAATAAAGGAATTGAAGTTGATAAAGCTAAGATAGAAGTGATTAAAGAACTCCAACCACCTAAAACCGTTCGAGAGATACGAAGTTTTCTAGGACACGCAGGTTTTTACCGACGTTTTATTAAAGATTTCTCGAAAATTACAAAACCACTTACCGGTCTATTAATGAAGGATGCTGAGTTCATATTCGATGACGATTGTCTCAAAGCTTTTGAAACCCTTAAAGCCGCACTTATTTCTGCACCAATCATGCAACCGCCCGATTGGAGGTTACCTTTCGAAATCATGTGCGATGCAAGTGATTACGCTGTAGGCGCAGTTCTTGGACAAAGGAAAGATAAGAAACTTCACGCTATTTACTACGCCAGCAGAACGCTAGACTCAGCTCAGATGAATTACGACACCACTGAAAAAAAACTCTTAGCCGTGGTCTTCGCGCTTGACAAATTTCGTTCTTACCTTGTAGGAGCAAAAATCATCATCTACACGGACCACGCGCTATCGATATTTACTTGCCAAGAAAGATGCAAACCGAGACTCCTCCGATGGATCTTGCTTTTACAGAATTTGACTTGGAAATTAAAGACAAGAAAGGAACCGAAAACGTCGTAGCGGATCATTTATCCCGTTTGGAAGGTATACAACCCGAACAAGTGCCAATTAACGACGATTTTCCGTATGAACATCTGATAGCGCATATGATAAGCGACCTAGCTCAATTGGATTTACATAAACGGAAGCTAAGGAAGTCATGGAAGCCATTGACATGACCATAGGATTGCCTTGGTATCTTGACATCGTTAATTATTTAGGCTGCGCGCTTCCACGACTTAACACCAGAAAAGAAATTCTTCCATGATCTCAAGAGTTATTATTGGGACGAACCACTTTTATTTAAACGAGGACCTGATGGAATCTTCCGCCGTTGTATACCCGACGAAGAAATAGAAGACGTCATTTCCCATTGTCATTCATCTCCTTATGGCGGACATGCTAGCACCTCTAAAACGTGTGCCAAAATTCTCAAGGCTTTTACGGCCTAACTGTGGAAGGATGTCCACATCGCCGTTAAAAGCGTGATCGATGCCAACGCACCGGTAATATATCCAGCGATGAAATGCCTCAGAAAGGAATACTAGAAGTTGAAATCTTTGATGTTTGGGGAATCGATTTTATGGGACCTTTCCCATCTTCTTTTGGAAACAAGTTTATACTCGTAGCTGTCGATTACGTTTCAAAATGGATCGAGGCAATAGCTTCTCCTACAAATGACACACGAGTGGTAATAAAGCTTTTCAAGAATATAATTTTCCCGCGTTTTGGTGTTCCTCGACTTGTTATTAGTGACGGTGGATCTCATTTTATTTCGAAGATATTTGATAAATTACTATCTAAATATGGAGTGAAACACCGCGTAGCAACACCTTATCATCCGTAAACTAGCGGACAAGTCGAAGTTTCGAACAGAGAGATTAAACAAATATTAGAAAAAACGGTCGCTATATCTCGAAAAGATTGGTCATCCAAGCTTAACGAAGCTTTATGGGCTTATAGGACAGCTTACAAGACTCCTATCGAACTACACCTTTCAAACTTGTCTACGGAAAATCCTGTCACCTCCCAGTAGAATTAGAGCATAAAGCTTATTGGGCGATAAAGACACTCAATATTAACTACACTGCTGCTGGCGAGAAACGCATCCTCGATTTACATGAATTGGAAGAATTAAGACTAGACGCTTACGAAAACGCTAAAATCTACAAAGAACGCACTAAAAAGTGGCACGATCAGCGTTTATCTCGGAAAGAATTTAGTGTGGGAGATGTCGTACTTTTATTCAATTCTAGACTTAGACTTTTCCCTGGAAAACTTAAATCTAGATGGTCCGGTCCTTTCGAAATTACAAAAGTATTTCCTAGCGGAGCGGTAGAAATTAAGGATAGAAATAGTGCCCCGTTTATTGTAAACGGGCAGCGGTTAAAACAGTATAATCGTATCGATAATAGAGACTATACGAATAAGCTTAAACTCGTAGAATTACCACCTATTTCTCCCGACTAATCCTCCATTAGGCATTTCGTCAGGCTTATGACGTTAAAACAGCTTCATGGGAGGCAACCCATTTTATTTGTTTTGTTTGCTATTTTATTTGTTTGTTTTTGTTTGCTATTTTGTTTATTTGTTTTTGGTTGCTATGTAAGTACTCTTCATTTTTTTAAAACTTTTATAAAACTGCTGTAGATTTCAAAACAATTTTACTTGCCACAGGATTTCTGAAAAGTCTTTTTCTCTTTACTTTCTCCTCTACTCTGTTTCCCCGCTTTACTTTTGCTATGGACCCCCCACTGAACTTTATGGAAACCACCTTTAGAGGTAGAAACCAAAGGAGAAGATTTGAGGCTTTGTCTCAAAGAGCCATCGTTTAACCTCAGATTATGATGAACCCACTATGGACACTTTAGGCATAGCGGCGGTGTTTACTACATGTTTAACCGATTAGGATGGGAGAGAGCACACACGAAAAATAGGTTTATCACTTACGAGAGCTCACCCTTGAGTTCTTGAGTTCCTTAGTTTACATCCACGAACACGGTGTCGGAGCCGAAAGGAATCATCGCCTTTAGACTTTTGGTATTGAGTTCACCTATAACCATAGGGACTTAGGCGCTTTATTAGGTTTCCCGTGGACCCTTAGCTTTTACCACCCACGAGGCCGATTTATTGGATTTTGAGTGGATTATTTTGGGGTACTTTAACCGGAAACTATCACCCTGACCCAGAAAGCATGGATAACAATGAAATACATAACCCAGCCATCCGTTATTTCCATAGGATTCTTGCCCACACTCTGTTTGGAAAAGAACAAAATCAAAATGCTGTATCCAAGGATGAACTATCTACCTTTATTGTTTAAACACGGGGCCTACATTAATCTGTCCCACTCCTGATGAAGACCTTTACCCGCATTAGTGAGGACCCTAATGTTCCTGTCAGTGTGGGAGGATTGGTTACTATGATTGCAAATGCTCTTGGACTTCGTTACCAACTTAATAACTATGCTCCTTTTGGATCAATTAGGCCTATGAATATTGATTTCTGTTTCAACAACATGATAATAGGAAATTTAGGCCCTGCACCTTATGATTACCTGATAAGAAACGAAGTTGTTACTCTTTTTACCCTTCGAACCATGCGAGTTAGTGTCCATAACCGTGATAATTGGTTGTATGAATTGAATCCACGACCACCCGGAGACACGGAAACACCACAATCATATTTTGTTCTTGATAACTTCATATCGAAAGCGAAGCGGATCCACGAAACCCTCACGGTTACCATGACTTTACAAATATGGGTGAAGCACAAGTAGAACCTGATGTAAACCAAGGAGATTACACTACACAACTAAACACCATTCTGACCACTTTGGATGCTTACAAAACTGACATTGATGGAATAAAGAATGAATTGAAGACTATGCGTTTGGATCTTATTGGTTTGACTGACATCACAGTGGAGCAATTCTATAACATCACCCAAGCTTTAGAGATTTTAAAAGAAAAAATTGGATGAAGCAGTTCTTAGTTTTCAGTTTTTCAGTTTTTCAGTTTTTAGCTTTTAGAATTTTTCCATTCCGTTTTGTTTCTAGGTAGTTTCAAATTCTTTGTTAAATTACCGCATTTCGATTTACAAGTCAATTTACCTTCTGTCAAAAAGAACAAGCTATTTAATTTGAAGTAATGCAATTGTTTTCAATTTCAAACTTACAATCATTTTGCTGTTTACAATGTTTTATGGTTTTCTACTCTCTTGCGAACTATATTTATTGGATTATATGTTGAATGAATTAAATGTTGTGTTTATGTCGGAATGCCTGAGATGTTCTGCCTGTTATGAAATTATATACTACGTGTAAGCGTGTTACATTACGTAAAATTTGCAAAATTGCAGCTCTTACGATCGTCATCATCCCCACCGTAACACGCCCGGCGTTACGCTCGTCAGCTAGGTGTTACGACCGTAACACGGGCTACATCAGTAACCCTGTTAGAAGAACGTTCCCTTTTCTTATTCCCTCAACCTTTCTCTCTTCTTTTTCCATAACTCCCCAACCATCCCACTTCCTCCATTAACCACCCATTAACCCCGTTCAACCCACCATCAATCCCTCTCAACTTTCAAACTTCCCACTATCTCCTTCCCTTATATATACACACATTACCCGTATCACATTCCCATTCTCTCATTCACCAACAATACCCATTCTCACTCAACAATCCTTGCATGCAAATGGCAAACAATCCCCAACCTATTCCTGGCGTTGTCCTACGTAATGGTGAGCAAGGTGAAACTCAACGCATTAAGTTTTTGAAATTCCAACGTCGTGGTCTACACCTCACTAGATATGTTGACACTGACTGCCTCAGAGAACTTGGTTTACTTGAGGGTGTTCAGCGCCTTCTTCAGAGTGTCAACCTGTGGAACCTTTGTAGCCAACCCCAACCCACGTACGAGACACTCACTCTCGAGTTCCTCAGTTCCTTCTGCTACATCACTCCACCTGGTTCAACAAACCAACTTTCTGGTGTTGCGAAGTTTCGCATATTCGGTACCGAGTACGAGTTCACTCAGAACGCGTTCGGACAACTGCTTGATTTCTGCACCGAGGAAGGTTCCCATCTCCGTGTACCCGACAACTTTGGAGAAGAGTCCTTCAACCTTTGGCACAGCCTCACCAACAACCGAGCACACTCCTATGATCATCTCAACGCCACTCAAATCCATAACCCAGCCATACGCTATTTCCACCGCATCTTAGGTAACACAATCTTCGCAAGAGATAGTAACCACAAGTTAAACTCCAAAGAGCTGTTCTTCATGCATTGTGCATTCTCGGGTCAGAAAATAAATGCCGCACCTTTCCTCCTGGCCCATATTCACTCCATCTGCACCAGAGGAGGCAAACCTTTCTATTTTGGAGGGCTTGTCACTTCTCTGGCACTAGCACTAAACCATGGTGACACCCTTGGTCATCTGCCATCCCGACCACCGTTTCTGCTCACTTTAGACCATTGCAAATCAGCCCACCTCATCCACGAGCGGGACGATGGAAAGTTCCATCCAGTGATTCAAAACCGAGTTTACACTAATATTGTTTTGCCTTGCAGGGATCGTATCGACCCTCAGAACCGAGCCAACTGGCTATTCAACCTTGAAGATCCTGAAGGCCCTACTGCTGCTCAAGAAGAACCTCGTATCGGCCCGTGATGAGATGCGGGAAGAAGCTGGATCGAGTGTTCCGTGCGACATTCCCGAGTCGTCCTCTGCTCCTCCACCTCCTTCTCTTAACGAGATCCTCCGAGCCATTCATCATCAAAATCTTGTATCTGCCAGAGCCGAGAGGGTGCATCAGGAGGGCTTCGACGCCTTACTTGCACAAAATGCTCAAATCTTAAGTGGTCGCTCGGCAATGAAAGGCTTGATGAAGTGCTAAGCGAGCTGAACGCTTTGAGGATGGATGTTACATCTCTTGGACCACAGAGCACTGACTCTGAAGCTACTCCTTCGAGAAGGTCAAGAACCCGAAGCCGCCGTGGTGCATGATAGTTTTCCTTTTCTTGTTGTTTTCCTTGTTTTCCGTTGTATCTTTTAACCTCGCCATTATATCATAACATTGAGACAATGTTTGATATAGTGTGGGAGAATCAATTTAATTTCGAGCAGTAATTTCATTTCTATTTTAGTTATATTTCGTTATTTCATTTTCTCCCCGTTTTATTTAGCCATACCAAAATTTTTCGCCTTTTATATTCGCACAATCGTTAGTTACCTACTTTAACCAAAATCTTAGTTAGAAGGCCGAGAGCGATCCAACGAGAACTATACGATTATGACACCTTCGACTCCCCACTTACGCGAATCGTCTCTATTTCCATTATACCGATACTTTCGGTTTAAGTCTTAATTTAGCCCCTAGTAGTTTATATTAGCGATCGGCACGGTCTTAGCACAAACCACGTGGAAAGCCGATGAATATAAGTGGATGATCTCAGTAATTTATTCAGAAAAATGTTACATGATTAAAGGAAATAGCCAAGGCACCAATTAAATTGGGCGATCCTCACCCGATCGTTTAATCCAATGGATGCGAAAGCTTTTACTAAGTAACATAAGAATCCATTGTTTAGGTGGTTCAGAAGCATCTGGTACTGAACTCGGTAGGGCAGACTACGGTCTGATCCCCCGCATCTTACAATCGGATAAAAGAGGTTGCCACATAATTGTGCTAGAAACCGTTGTGTTTTGATCGAACCACTAACGGCTATTCCACTACGTGCGTGTAAAGATAATGGGCTTAATGTGATTGCAAGCGAAACCGGGTGAAATAGGAACGAGAAACCTTGAGTTGAATTATAACGGTATAATTAGACGTTTTTGTTTAAAACGGATAGTCGTCGACTAGCTTGTTGCTTGTGTCATTAGCGTATCGTTGTTGTTTCATTCGATTTTCTTGGCCGAACTAACTTAGGATTTCTTGTGATTTTTTGAAAACGAAAGGTATACTAGTTATGTGCGTTTATAAAACTTGTCCGATATTTTTAAATTGATAATTTTGCTTGAGGACAAGCAAAGGTTTAAGTATGGGGGAATTTGATAACACGAAATCATATCGTTTATTTTACATGAAATTAACCCGTTTTGTATTATTTTGACCCGATTAACTCCCGAATATTTCGAGATTGTCATTACTTTTTGCAGGTATTCACAACTTAGCTCAAAACAGAAGAAAATATGAAACAATGTAAGAAAGCATCAAAAGAATAGAAGAAAAAGACAAATCTGTCAAAGATACGGTTTTGTAGGTCGTAACTCTCCGCCACGACCGTAACACATTCGAAGAGTGTTACGACCGTAACACATCCATGACGACCGTAACACGGAGCCAACACCAACCACTCGTAACGTCTCACCACGACCGTAATGCGATACCGGTTGTTTCAAAATACAGATCGTGGCCAAAGCATATCAGAAGGAGTTTTGAAACTCCTTATTTCTCTCCTGGATTTTCTCCCACGTTCACACATTCAACCTCAACTACCCATGTTCCTATATTCATGGAGAAGTGGAAGGAGTGCTTCGTGGGGATTTCAAAAGCCAACTGCCGATCTCTTTCTCTATAAATACACGAGACTTCAACATCAAAAACAGAGCATTTTATGATTTTCTTGTGCGGAAGCTCGAATCTTGAACCCAGCATTATTTCAATGTTATTTTCGCATTCAATTGTTTCCTTTCCATTTTCATTGTCCAAATAATAATTTCCAACATCGAAATTATTATTATAGTTAGGATTTATTATTCAAGCTTGAATTCATTACTTTCCGATACGAATCCGAGTTTCCGATTTGTGGAAGAAGGATCGAAGTATTGGGCTGCTTTATTTCAGGTTTCTTACTTTGCAATTGTATTACAGTATTCTTTAATTAATTAATGCAAGTTTAAATTATTATTATTTATAATGTCCAATTTATATTTGTTTGCTTTTACTTCCTGTACGTTCGTTTTAATTTCCATGGCTAGCTAAACCTTTAGTGTCGGTATGGGATAGTAAGAGACATTAGGCATCTGATCAAACTTAGGCTAAAACCTTAATCAACTTAATTCTGGTTATAACTTTTTATGCTTAAAAATAAAACCTTCGTTACGAAAGTAAGAAGAGTAAATAGGTTAGATCGAGACCACGAAAGTGTGAGGTTTTTAACCGGATAGCTAAAGTTAGGCATTTGATTTAAATACAGTGAAAGCGCTTTAAACCAAATTAGAATTAATTAAGTTTCCAAAAATTACTTCTAAACACTTATAGGCTAGCGAAAGCAGGTATAGGGCTTTAGACGTATAATCCGAGATAAGACCATGAAAGTGTGAGTTGAGGGTTTTTAAACTGATTAATTCTACGGACAAACCAAGTTGACCATCCTTTTATGCCTAAGCTAGATTAGATCCTTTAAGTCGACTCTATTGCATACCGACCATTTCATTTTATAATTATTTTAAAAACCAATTAATTTACCTTCCTTAACCTTCCCAAAACCAAACGTGACAATTTCCGCCTTAGCTAAACAAACATTACTTTCCCGCATTAGAGTGATTACAAAGTCCCTGTGGATTCGACAATCTTTTATTACTACCGTGATAGGCTGTGCGCTTGCAGTTAAAGATACCGTTAGACACATTAGGTTTATCGCACATCACGCTAGGGAATCGAATATGAATTCAGATTCTCTGGCTCGAAACGATTTACTCTTTTGATTTATTTATAAAGATGCCGCGAGCATCAAGCTTTATTATTTTTAACACAAGAAAAGATGATTTAATGATTATGAAAAAGGAGAAAGTTGTTAATACCCTCAATTGATTTTGATATGCGTAACGACTAGCGCAAACTAGACGCAACGCATTGGGGAGTATTCTGGGCAAGGGGGTTTGTTATATAAAGGGAATAGATGGAGCACCCTAAATATATATAGTTATCTATAGCTTTATATATGAATACGTTTGATATGTTTGTGTGTTTTAATTGCTATTTTTATGATTGGGAAAGTTTCTCCTTTGGGATTTTAAGAAGGATAGATTATGTGGGATCCTAGGTTTAGTTATTATTATGCTCGCAAAGATCTTTGGATCTTCTGCATACATATCTCTTAATGGGAATCAGAGCATTTGTAGCTCGGATCTACAGGGATCTATGGTGTGTTTGGTCTGAGGGAGAAAGAAATTTGCTCGCCAAGGATGAGACCTTGTGCCTACGTATTCTCAAAAGGATGTTGAGAAAGTCAGAGCAATCGTAGTTCCCACTTATGCTAGTGGAAAGCAACGAGATGTTAGTAAGAAGACAGACAAATGTCATCTTAATGAAAAATATATCTAATCTATTTCATCACGTACATTTTTGAAAAGTTTGACTGATTAAAATCTTTCATCGTAAGTTATAGGTGTTTTGCTTGAGTGTACAAGCGTTACCACTGTTAAGGACCAATTTGTAGTTATTTTGTACATTATTTTGTGGTCCTTAACAATGTCTTTGTATTTAATTTGTATATTTATTCTAGTATTTTGTTTTAATTAGGTTTTTATTTAGTTTTTGTTTAATATATATTATTTAACTTACTTTCACTCTTAATTGTAGGAATTTATTAACTAATTCTCCCAAGCTTGGATTCAAGGGCACTTGAAGAGCTTTAGGGATGATTCTTTTGAAGATAATTTTGGAAGAGGGAAGCATGCTACAGGTCGCGCTCAGCACGGTGCCAGCATGAGCGCGCTCAGCGCGACTTAACCGCGCTGTGCGATCTGCGAAATCGAGAAAAAGGACAGCCCATGCTTTCACCTTTTGAGCCACCAACCCATCACTTCACCTGATCTTTTTGGCTTGTAAAGGAAGAAAGAAAACACTCACCATCATTATCTTTCATCTTTGTAAATCTAGGGCAAGTTTAGGAAAAAAAACCATAGCTTTTCCTTCTTGATTTTCTTGGATTTTCATCATCACTACCAACAATCTTGAGAGCAAGCAACCATGGAAATGAGTGGCTAAGCTCTTTTTGTGTCAAGATTAGAGGTAGTTGATCTATATAGTATGTATTTATATTAATCCATTTGTGTATGAACATGGTTGATGATTAATATAGTTGAATATCTTTGTTCTTCATCTTTATGCTTTGAGTTTTGCTTGGAAAAGAATATTTCAAAGTGACCTAGGATATTCATCCTCTCATAAACAAATGCTAGGAATAGATTTGTGTGTTAGAGTTTAAAAAATATTGAACTTAATGATTATCATGCTAATAGTTGTAGTGAGGAATCATGCAAGGATTAACATGATAACATTAACAATCTTGGTGGGAAATCTACAAGATTGAGAGGATATGTATTTGTAGAAATCATCTATTATATTCATCACTTGATTAAATGAATATGTATGAAACTAGATCAATGAAACTAATCTTGACATGCCTTCTTAACTTGAAAACAATCTCAAACTCTCTCTAATCCAAACTATAATTCTCTTTGAAAGAATTAATTTAGTTGTTGTTTGGAAACTCATGGTTCTAGTAGAGTAGATAACAAACCCTTTGGTTACATCATCTTAAAACATATTTTTCTATTGAAAGACTATAACATGCACCAATCCCTGTGGAATCGATAATTAAAAATACTTTGTTCACGGAAAAATCCTACAACAAAATGGCGTCGTTGCCGGGGATTGGCGTTTGATGTTGTTAGTATAGCAATAGTTGTGTGTTTTAAGACTTTTTCTACTAATCTCTCTTTGTTTCTTTTGTGTGGCTAGACTTTTTCAGGAATTAGTTTATGCGGGGAAGTATTCCGGTCGACCAACTCCTTTTCGATCCCGAAATTGAAAGGACGGCTAGGAGACTTAATAGTAGTGCTAAAAGAAGAAAAAGACAAGCTAGGCAAAGGCAAGAAAGAGGAGAAAGAGGAGAAGCATCTACTTCTTCAACACCACCCGTGTTTGGAGAAGTCACCACTATGGAGGAGAATCAACCACCACCACCACCACCACCACCG
The DNA here is from genome assembly GCA_021764765.1 of Vicia sativa. Classification (NCBI taxonomy): domain Eukaryota; kingdom Viridiplantae; phylum Streptophyta; class Magnoliopsida; order Fabales; family Fabaceae; genus Vicia; species Vicia sativa. The sequence goes on from CM038794.1 coordinate 7,594,564, forward strand.
TGGGGGCCGTGTGTCAATAGCCCTCGCCATAATGCTCAATTTGCCCGACAAGCAAATGCTAGGGTTGCGGAAATGAAAACGGGCTTGCTTCAACTTCTCTATGCAAGTCCATTTCATGGCCACGACCATGAAGACCCTTACACTCACCTTACCAAGTTTTATGAGATCGCGGGAGCGGCGGGTGCTCCGGAAGACCAAGAAGAGCAATATTTCCAAGGCTTTTCCCTCATTCTCTAGTGGACAAGGCAAAGATTGGTATCTTGATCAATTGCAAGAGACAATGACTAATTGGAATGTTTTGGAGGAAAAGTTTCTTGAACGCTTTTTCCCTCAATCACGTTTCATGGAGGCTAAGACGGCTATCTCGGTATTTTCGCAAGGAGTAAACGAGCCTTTGAATCGGGCATGGGAAAGATATAAGTCTATGCTAAGGAAGTGTCCGAGCCACGGTTTTGACGAGCTTACACAAATTCATATTTTCCGAAATGGTCTCCAACCTCAACATAAATTGTTGTTGGATGCCACGGCGGGAGGTTCTTTAATGGCAAAAACACCGTATGAAGCAATCCAAATAATTGAGAAGATGGGTAGGAATGATCATCAAACTCAACATGATCAAGGAGGTGTACAAGTGAAAACAGGAGTTTTAGAAATTGGTTCGAGTCATGAAGCACTTGTGGCGCAAAACAAATTGTTTGCGAAACAAGTTGAAGAATTGACAAAACAAATGGCTAAACTCCCTCAACAAATCATGGAGTTACAAGGAGCATCAAATAAGCAAGCTCACCAAATAGCTTGTTGTGAATTGTGCAAAGGAGATCATAAAACCGGCTTTTGTCCTCCGGAGAATGAGGAAGCTAACTATGTGGCCAACCAAGGCCAAGGGTACCAACAACGAGCTCCTTACCCTTATCAAAATCAAAACCAAGGTTACCAACAAAGGGGTAATCAAGGTTATCAAGGAGGGTGGAGGCAAGATAACAATAATCAAGGAAGGCAAAATCCATATCAAACACAAAATCAAAATCAAAGTCAACAACAAAATCAAGGTCAACAACAAAACCAACCTCAAAATCAAGTGAGATCTTCCAACATTCAAGACACTCTAGCTCAATTTATGCAAGCTTCTATGGCTAATCAAAAAGAGCAGGCGTCCATCAAGAATTTGGAGACACAAGTGGGACAACTCGCTAAGCAACTTTCCGAACAAAGTGCTTCGACATCATTTTCCCCAACTACGCAAACAAATCCTAAGGAGCATTGCAAAGCCATAACAACAAGAAGTGGTAGAGTTTGTGATGAGAAAAGGAAAGTAGTTGAAAGAAAGAAAAAAGTAGTGGAGAAGGATGAAGAAGTAATAGTGGAGGAAGAGGTAGTTGAAAAAGATGATGAGGTTGAAGTCGAAAAACATGATAATGTTGATGTGGAGGATGACTTAGTTGAAAATGAGGTGTTAGTTGAAAATGAAAAGGAAAATGGTGTAGTTGAAAAGGAGAAAGTAGAGGAGAAAAATAAGACAATGAAAAAGGGAAAAGAGATGGAAGTAACTTATCCATTGAGAAGTTTACCATATCCTCACCTTCCTTCTAAAAAGGATGATGCAAAGCACTATGCTAGGTTTATGGATATTTTCAAGCAATTGCAAATAAATATTCCATTTACCGAAGCATTAGAGCAAATGCCAAAATATGCAAAATTCATGAAGGATATCTTTACAAAAAAGAAGAGATACACGGATCAAGAAACCATAATGGTGGATGCGAGTTGTAGTGCAATAATTCAACGCACTATTCCGAAGAAAGAGAGTGATCCAGGCGTGTAACTTGCCCGTTACTATTGGGATGTATATGTTGGAAACGGATTAATTGATTTGGGATCAAGTATCAACTTGATTCCATTATCCATTAATGAAGAGATTGGGGAGATTGAATTAAAGTCTACAAAGATGACATTGCAATTAGCGGACAAGTCTATTACGCCCCACGGTGTAGCTTTAGATTTGTTGGTAAAAGTGGACAAATTCTTTTTCGGTTGACTTTGTTGTCATAGACATGGAGGAAGATGTGGAGGCACCTTTAATTCTTGGAAGACCATTCATGAAGGCGGCTAGGATGATGATTGATATAGATGATGGCCTAATGAAGGTGAGAGTTCAAGATGAAGAGATTTGCTTTAATCTTTTGAAGCAATGAAGCATCCATGGATAAGAAAGATTGTTTCAAGATTGACGTTATTGAGGAAGCAACACAAGAGGTGAATGATGATGATGATAGTCGAGATATTGAGGAGTGTTTGGAAGGAATGGATATTTCAAAGGAAATGCACCCTTGGGAGGAAGAAGAGGAAAGTTTGAAAAAGGATCTAAAAGATGACGACCAAAAACTTGAGTTGAAAGAGCTACCGTCTCATTTAAAGTATGTGTTTCTTGAGGAGGGAAAAAGCCCGTAATCATTAGCAATACATTGTCGGAGAATGAGGAGGAAAGCTTAATTAAAGTTTTGAAATCGAACAAAAATGAGATTGGTTGGGTCTTAGCCGATTTGAAAGGCATAAGCCCGGCCTATTGTATGCACAACATTATGATGGAGGATGAGTACAAACCGGTAGCCCAACCTCAACGGCGATTGAATCCGGTGGAAGGAGGTAGTTCGCAAAGAAGTAGTGAAGATGCTTGAGCGGGGATGATTTACCGATTTCGGATAGTGCGTGGGTGAGCCGGTTCATGTGGTTCCTAAGAAAGGAGGCTTGCGGTTGTATCTAATGATAAGGATGAGCTAGTGCAAACAAGAAAAGTGACGGGTGGAGAATGTGTATTGATTACCGTAGGCTTAACAAAGCGACGAGAAAGATCATTTTCCTCTTCCGTTCATGGACCAAATGTTAGAAAGGCTGCGGGACAACAATACTATTGTTTCTTGGATGGTTATTAGGGATATAATCAAATATCGGTGAATCAGGAAGATCATGAGCAAGCGGTTTCACATGTCCGTTGGAATTTTCGCATATAGGCGTATGCCTTTCGGCTTATGCAATCGACAACATTCAAAGGTGCATGCAAGCTATATTCGCCGATTTGATTGAAAAGACAATTGAAGTTTTTATGGATGACTTTTCAGTTTTTGGAGCTTCATTTGATTTATGCTTGGAAAATTTGGACACCGTCTTGAAGAGGTGTGTGCAAACCAACTTGGTCTTGAATTGGGAAAAATGCAACTTTATGGTGACCGAGGGGATTGTCCTTGGCCACAAGATATCTTCCAGAGGAATTGAGGTTGACAAAGCAAAATTGATGTTATCAGACGCTTCCCCACCTACCAATGTCAAAGGCATTCAGAGCTTTTGGGTCATGCGGGATTCTATCGAAGATTCATCAAGGACTTCTCCAAAATAGCCAAACCTTTGAGCAACTTGCTCAACAAAGATAAGTCTTTCTTGTTTGATAATGATTGTTTGTTAGCTTTTGAAAAATTAAAGGAGAATTTGATAAATGCACCCATAATCACTGCGCCTAATTGGAAACTTGATTTTGAACTAATGTGTGCGCTAGTGATTATGCGGTAGGGCCGTATTAGGCCAAAGGAAGAACAAAATCTTCCATGCTATACATTATGCGAGCAAAGTTTTAAATGATGCTCAAATAAACTATGCAACAATGAAAAGAGTTGCTCGCAATTGTATATGCATTGGAAAAGTTTAATCCTTACCTAATTGGTTCCAAGGTTGTGATTTTCACGGATCATTCGGCGATAAAATATCGCTTACCAAACGGACTCTAAACAAAGGCTAATCCGATGGATTCTTCTTTTGCAAGAATTTGATTTAGAGGTCCGTGATAAAAAGGTTCGGAAAATTTGGTAGCGGATCATTTGTCTCGCTTAGTGAGCGTAAAATTACGGACAAGGAAAAAGAGGTGAAGGAGGAATTCCGGATGAGAAGTTATTTGCAATCCAAGAGCGACCGTGGTTTGCCGACATGGAAAATTACAAGGCCGCGGGATTAATGCGGAAGATTTGACTTGGAATGAGAAGAGGAAATTTTAGCCGATCTGAGTATTATGTGTGGGATGAACCTTACATTTTAGGTTGAGTAGTGATGGATTGCAAGAAGGTGTGTGAGTGATGAAGAGGCCAAAACATTCTTTGGCATTGTCACAATTCCTTGTGGGGACACTATAATGGAATGCGGACGGCCACCAAAGTCCTACAATTGGGATTTTATTGGCCTTCGCTATTCAAAGATCGTGCTCACGCTAAGTCATGTGACAAATGTCAAAGAAGTGGCGGGATAGGAAAAAGAGATGAAATGCCGTTGAACAATATGTTGGAAGTGGAGGTATTTGATTGTTGGGGGATTGATTTTGTCGGTCCTTTTCCATCTTCGTTTTCAAATGAATATATTCTTGTAGCTGTGGATTACGTGTCAAAGTGGGTAGAGGCCATTGCTTCGCCTAAGGCCGGCGCCAAAACTATTATCAAATTTTGAAAAGAAACATTTTTTCTCGTTTTGGTGTGCCTAGGGTGCTCATTAGTGATGGTGGGTCGCACTTTTGCAATGCATTGTTACAAAAACTTTTGAAACAATTTGGTGTAAAACATAAGGTGACGACCCCCTATCACCCTCAAGCAAATGGCCAAGCCGAGGTGTCTAATAGAAATCAAAAGATTTTGGAAAAAGCATTTGGGTTCTAGAAAAGATTGGTCACAAAAATTAGATGAAGCTTTGTGGGCGTATCGAACCGCCTATAAAGCTCCTATTGGACTAACCCCGTTTCAGGTTGTGTATGGCAAAACTTGTCACCTCCCGGTAGAGATGGAGCACAAAGCATTGTGGGCCCTCCGATTCTTAATTTTGATCCATCCTTGGCGGGTGAAAAGCGAAAATTACAACTCGTTCAATTGGAAGAAATGCGCGAGGGAGCATACCATTCAAACCGGAGGTACAAAGCAAAAGTTAAGGTTTCTCATGATAAGAAGATAAAGATCAAGGAATTAAGGCCGGGACAAAAGGTTCTCTTGTTCAATTCCGGATGAGGCTTTTCCGGAAAACTCAAAACAAAGTGGTCGGTCCGTTTTAATCAAAGAAGTCAAAGAGTATGGTGCAATTGTCTTGCAAGATCTTGCACGAACAAAAGAATGGACGGTGAATGGGCAGCGGTTGAAGCGGTATGTTGGCGGAGAGGTGAGCCGCAACATAGCTGAATCCTTCTTTGATGATCAATGATCATCATGAACCGTCGAGCTCTACCGACGTTAAACAAAGCGCTTGTTGGGAGGCACCCCAACATTGTAAGTATTCTTCCTTGAACTCATTTACACATGCCCGTTATTTTTGTTTTCTTAAAATTTCAAAATTGAGACCAGCTCGGCTCAGGCCAGCACTTTGACCATCTGGCGAAACTTTCGCTCGGTAGCGATAGGGACCAGCCGGTGGATCTGGATTAAAAAAATTTGAAAAATCAGTTTTGGAGGCCCATTCGTGGCACGATATGTTTAAATAGGGGTTAGGGTTATTTTCAACCCTTTTCCCTCTTTTCTTCACCATTCCTCACTCTCTAAAATCCCAAAACCCCAACCAAAATCTCCAATTTTTGCAATTTCTGTGACCAATCAATCAACCAAGGCTTCCTAGTAAGTATTCTTTGTTTTCCTTTCTCAATTTCGTGTACATTGCATGTTTAGGTTAGATTTTGAAAACCTAGGGTTAGGAATTTTCGAATTTTCTCTTAGAATTAGGATGTTTATGTGTTAGATCAGTAATAGGATGTTATTTTCGCTGCCCTAGGAAGTGTTTTTGTGGAGAAAAATTCATTTTGGAAGAATTTTTGAAAATCATGAGCTCAGTAATCGCCACATGTGATCGCAATTTTGAAAAATTCTTCTGCTGTGTTTTAGTGTTTCCGATTAGTTGTAATGCTTTGGTTGGTTGATTTGCTTTCTTTGTTTGCATGATTCATTGCTAATGGACACCTCGGTGTCACTTTTCCGTTGATTTTGTGTTGAAAATTTGGATGGCACCTAAGCGACAAAGAGTTTCCTCTGCTGGGTGGGCCTCTCGACTCTTCTGCGTTCGATCTTTGTTCGATTTCTGGGAGCTGCTCAGGAGGCTCGCTATAAAGAGCTCGAGGAGCGAAACATCTGGACTGAGCGCACCATCAGCCTCCGTGAGCAAGGGCACTACTGCACGCCTCAGGTCATCCTTGAAAACTACGGGTTGGAAGTTCTTTGTAATCCTCAGACAAAGGTGAACGTGGAGCTTGTTCGAGAGTTCTATGCTAATGCTATCCCGGCCGAGGGATGTGAGTTTAGGTTTGCTTCCGTTGTTCGAGGCAAATCCGTTTCTTTCTCTCGCATAGCAATCAACAGTTTTCTGGGCATCAATTGGACAGCCCCAGAGGACCAACTGGATGTCTACCATGAGCACCTGGCTCGTGGTAATTGGGATACGACATCTTTGAGGAATAAGCTCTTTTGTCAGGCATTCTTATGAGTTGAATCGGGCTGGTCAACCTTTGAAATTCAACAGGGCCAGTCTGAAAACAAGTGCCCGCGTTATGATGTGTGTGGCTCTGTACAATCTAAAACCTAGGAGCCACACCTCTTCGATACCCATGGAGACGGCAGGTTTGATTGCTTACATGCTCGATGAGGAGCAAATTAATTTTGGTCGTCTGATCGCGAATGAGTGAAGAGGTTACGCTTAGTTATACCTCCGGGGGCGTATAAAATGTGCTCTCACATATCCAGGTTGATTATGGGTTTGCTTAAGAGGCGAAGGTGGCCTTTCTGCAGTGGGACACCTAACCATTGATGGAGTTGTTGATGATCACTCGTGATCGATTTTGTAGGGTCCTTGATAATCTGCTGCCCTGGTTGTGCGGCACTTCCTCGAGCAAGTCCATCGGAAGAATGGAGCAGCAGATGCATCTCGCTCATCGAGAGCATTTTGTTTATGCATGAGAGCATGGAGCACCTTGCTCTGCAGATTAGAGAGCCGGTGTGAACCATTTCACTCGCGGGTGAGCAGCTCCGTGCATATCTTTGGTTGGCCGGGTCGGGCCAAACGAGGAGGAGGTGGGAGATGAGGATGATGGTGAAGAGTTCGGTTACGGTTCGGTTCGACTGGTCGATTGGAGATTCGATTCTCGAGACCTCGATTGATGTTCTCTTTTATTTTCCGTTTTATTTTACTTTCGCATTCTAGTTTTAGATTTTACTTTTGCATTTTAGTTTTAAACTTGGATTTTGTTGGTTGCCATCCAATTTTGGGGATTGGCTTGTAATTCAATTAATATTTTGTAGGCATGGAGCCTAAATACTTCTTTTAAGTTTTAAACACCATTTTGGGGTGTCTTTTCACTTTAAGTTTAGTTTCTTTTATTTTGTTCTATTTTATTTTATTTTTAGATTATAGTATTTAGTTTGAATTTACTTCTTGTGGTTTGTCCGGATTGTTCAAATGGTTCTTCAAAGCTAGTAAGCGTGTTTCACCAAAGTGATGGTGATGATAAAATTCTCGATTCATTCCACGAAGAAGGTACACATTTAATCGTTTTGTAAAACATAACATGTCTATGAAATTTATTCTTTATGCAAGATACTTTGGCATGTACAAAAAAAATTTGTGTTCACATTCGAATCATTAGGACATAAACCATATATGTGAGAAGCTTCCACTTTTTACCAAATATTGAGTGTCTAATAGTTGTGTTAACTCGTGTGATTCATGCTTAATCTTTACTTGTTTGTGATAACTTGGAAACTAAGAAATGATCAAGGCAATTTTTGTGCATTATGAGGAAAACCACCAATTCTAAAAGGGCTTCAATTACCCGTGAGAGAGCGAATCCTTGTGAACCCTTTTGAGCTTAAGTAGTATTTGTAGGATGAATGTATCAAATCAACTAATTGTTAAGTAGGCCACTTAATAGTTGTTGATGATCTTTGAAAAATTCAATGATCATTCATTCTATAAATTTTCTTGTTTGCAAATACCAACCCTTTTGTTAATTAGCCCTTGAAGAGCATGTCTTGAATAAAAAAAGGGATTGATATAAATAAAGTTGGGAGGTGGATCAAAAGAACCTAGAATTGATGGCACAATGATCCTAAAGAAAGAAAAGAATAGAGAAAAGAAAAATACAAAAGAAGAAAGAAATTTGTTTATAAAAAGAAATCAAAAGGAAAAAAAGAAGAGAGGATCATTGTGTAGAAAGAAAAGAGGTTGTGAATAATGAGACGGGAATTAGTTGTGAAATGCTCTTCATATCCTTTTACCCGATTCGTTTCAATGGCTTTGTACTTAAATATCCCTTGTTTCTAACCTAAGCCAAGTTACAACCTTGAAAGTCCTTAGTGATCTTCGTTTCCATTTTATCATTTAACTTGTTTCGATGAATGCATGAATTATTCTGGATGTGCATAATTATTAGTGAGAGTGTTTGGTCCTTTGTGAATGTACATTTTGTTCTTCTTGAATTTTGAAGAAATGATTAGGTGATTCAAGTGTGAACATATCTTTTGTTTTGTTATATGTTTTGATATATTGTGTTTAGAACTTAATTCATGGCCATGTTGTGTTTAGAAGAAGCGATTGATGTGTGCTTTTGCCTGGTATGTCGAGTTTGAACCATTACTCTTGTGTGAGTTTGCATGCTTGCAGTTTGTTCTTTCTAGCTTTGTAAGATTATTGACTTTTGTTTGGGGACAAACAAAGAAGTAAGTTGGAGAGAGTTGTTAAGGACCAATTTGTAGTTATTTTGTACATTATTTTGTGGTCCTTAACAATGTCTTTGTATTTAATTTGTATATTTATTCTAGTATTTTGTTTTAATTAGGTTTTTATTTAGTTTTTGTTTAATATATATTATTTAACTTACTTTCACTCTTAATTGTAGGAATTTATTAACTAATTCTCCCAAGCTTGAATTCAAGGGCACTTGAAGAGCTTTAGGGATGATTCTTTTGAAGATAATTTTGGAAGAGGAAGCATGCTACGGTCGCTCAGTGTGCCATGAGTGCGCTCAGTAGCGACTTAACCGCTCGGCGTCTGAAGTCGAAAAAGGACAGCCCATGCTTTCACCTTTTGAGCCACCAACCCATCACTTCACCTGATCTTTTTGGCTTGTAAAGGAAGCAAGAAAACACTCACCATCATTATCTTTCATCTTTATAAATCTAGGGCAAGTTTAGGAAAAAAACCATAGCTTTTCCTTCTTGATTTTCTTGGATTTTCATCATCACTACCAACAATCTTGAGAGCAAGCAACCATGGAAATGAGTGGCTAAGCTCTTTTTGTGTCAAGATTAGAGGTAGTTGATCTATATAGTATGTATTTCTATTAATCCATTTGTGTATGAACATGGTTGATGATTAATATAGTTGAATATCTTTGTTCTTCATCTTTATGCTTTGAGTTTTGCTTGGAAAAGAATATTTCAAAGTGACCTAGGATATTCATCCTCTCATAAACAAATGCTAGGAATAGATTTGTGTGTTAGAGTTTACAAAATATTGAACTTAATGATTATCATGCTAATAGTTGTAGTGAGGAATCATGCAAGGATTAACATGATAACATTCACAATCTTGGTGGGAAATCTACAAGATTGAGAGGATATGTATTTGTAGAAATCATCTATTATGTTCATCACTTGATTAAATGAATATGTATGAAACTAGATCAATGAAACTAATCTTGACATGCCTTCTTAACTTGAAAACAATCTCAAACTCTCTCTAATCCAAACTATAACTCTCTTTGAAAGAATTAATTTAGTTGTTGTTTGGAAACTCATGGTTCTAGTAGAGTAGATAACAAACCCTTTGGTTACATCATCTTAAAACATACTTTTCTATTGAAAGACTATAACATGCACCAATCCCTGTGGAATCGATAATTAAAAATACTTTGTTCACGGAAAAATCCTACAACAACCACTTACATGTTTAAGAAAGATGTTTGAAAAAGATGATTGAATCTTTTAATTGTAAGCATTGGGTGTTTTGCTTGAATGTACAAGCGTTACCACTTACAGATTAAAAGATGTTTTTGTTTGAAAAGAGTTTGAAAAGTTTTTGATTATATGTGATGTGATAGATGAGATACTTCTTCCATAGAGATGATAAACGTCTAAATCTCGAGGAGAAATTGATTGGATTAGAGGGATGCTTTTAAGAAGCCCATGGGTCCTTATATTGTAAGCCCAAGAGGAGGCATTCTGAGGGTCATCGAGGGTCCTTGTATGAAGCTCAAGAGGAAGCTATAAGGTATGGCTGGCTTTGGCTTTAAAAGGAATTTCACCAGGAAACCATCCTTTTGGAATCAAGAGCAATTTCACTGAGAAATTATCCTCTCAGGGTTCTATCTTAGCGCGGGTGATTCTTTGTATTGGAATCCCAATAGGAGGCTGTTAAGAGATTTTATGGTCTCTTTCATTGTATGATGCCCAAGAGAAGGCTAAACTCAATGAGGAGTTCTTTTGAACGAAGCCCAAGAGGAGGCTGACTCAACAGGGGAATGTTGTCTTATATAAAGCCTAAGCGGAGGCTAAACTCAGTTGAATGAGTTTTCTTATACAAAGCCCAAGAGGAGGCTAAACTCTGTGGGGAGAGTTATCTTGTATAAAGCCCAAAAGGAGGCTATAACTGTGGGGAACCTATTGGTTAGACTAGTTGTTATGTTATAACTAGACAGTTGTATAAACAAGTGTGTGTGTGTGTGTGTGATATGTATTCACAGGAGTTTATGAAGGAAATATAAACAATGCATGATGTTTATTTACAAGAGTTTATGAAGTATAAACAAGTGTCTGTGAAACGAACGTTTGAAACGAGCGTAACTTGATTATTCACAAGTTTGAATTATGTACAAGGAAGTAAATATGTACACGAACGAGTTTTTATGTACAAAGGATTATGGATATGTACATAGGAGGGTTGGGACTTACACCATAAGGGTGACCCATTGGTTTAAAAGCAGTTTCACCGGGAATAATGCTCCTTTCAATACCAATGGTATTCAGTTGTATACATACAGACGAAAAAGAAACGAACGATCGAAGTTTATCTGTGAAAAGTATCTGTATTATGTACAGACAAAGATTTGTATGAGTATAAAAAGAATTTGATATGTACAAGGAAAATATGTATGTACATAAAAGAATGTTGGTTTGTGTATACACAAGTGAAGTGAAAACAAACGATCGAAGTTTGTCTGTACTTGAGTATAAAAAGTATATGTATTATGTACAGATAAAAATTTGTATGTATCTGAAAAGAATTTGATATGTACAAAGAAATAATTATGTACATAAAAGAATGTTTTGTTTGGGACTTACACCGTAAGGGAGGCCCATGATCGGTTAAGAAATTCGAGAGAAAACGAATTCGGTTTTATCGTTTAATCGGATCGATCATGGAAAGGATGCAAGTTTGATGAAAAAGTTTTGAAGAAATGGTTTTGAAAGTGTTTTTGAAATGTGAAGTTCATTTATGAAATGTTTTGAAAAGAATCGGAATTCGAAAGTTTGAAAAATTCACCTTTTAAAGTGGTTTTGAAAAGTGCTAAAAGTGTCGTTTTCGGCTCGATTTAAACATAATCAGATGAAAGTTTTTTCTGAAAATTTGTGCACTATCATAAAATAGATACATTTATTGACAAGTGTACAAAAAATCACCTCAAAATGAGGAGTTTTGATTGGTTAAAAAAAATGTTAAAGTTTGTGAAAAAACATGAAAAGTTTGAAAAAAATGGTCCATGGGAGGCTTGAACCCAGGACCTGTGGGTGGCATATGTGGCGCAATGACTTAAGAGCGAGCTGGCAACCACTAGGGCAAGAGTGCATTCGTGTATTGAAACAAAAACACGTGTTAATATTATATTGGATTTTTTAAATTTGAAAACAACAAGGACACGCGCGAACATGTTCTTCATCCTCTTCAATTCTTTGATTTTGTAACTTTCTTGTTTCTCAATGATTATGAAAGTTGTAAACATGAAAGTTGCTCGAAATTTAACAAGGAACATGATGGTGCCTTTCAATTTCATTTATTTTTGGTTTAACATGGTTAAATTTCTGATGAACACGAAGAACCCTAGAACTGAAAAACCTAATTGAAATCGTGTATGGTGGATGATTTTGTCAATTGTTTGAGGGTTAATGATCGTGAGAGGTGCAGAAAACAAATGGCCAAGAGTTTTTTCAAAATGAATCAAAGAATCATGAGATTGAGTTTCGTGTTCTTACCTATTGAAGCTGGAATCGAATTCTGGATTTGAGTGCTTCCAGTTGTTGTTTGTGGATTGTTTGAGCACCAACGGCCTCTAGGGAAGGTGTGGGAGTGGTCTGCACTTCATGAGCATGCCTGGATCACTCTACTCAAGTCCACCTACACAGAGCTTCGAATGGAACTGGAAATTGATGTTAGAGTTGTTACAGTTAGTTGTTATTGATCTGCATCATGTCTATGATGTTTGTAGATAGTGTTTGGATGATCAGAACATCAATTACTCAAGCCAAACCAAGAATTCGAATGATAAGGCAGTTTTGCATAAGCTTATGAGCATGGTTTGTAATTCTGGTTTCTAGCTTGGCTATGTTGTTTTTAAGTGTTCAAACAAGTTTCATGTTGATGTTAAAGCATATTAGACACCAATTTGATCAAAGTTTTTCATTAATTTTCAAAAATGCACAAGTTCTCAAAATTCACTAAGTTTCTTGATTTTTAAGAAAGAAGATGAAAGCATGACTTGGCATTACTTTGGTGTGGTTTGAACTTGAAAAGGATGCCTCTATTTATAGGCCATGGATTCTGAAATGTTAGGCACAAAGTTTTGGCATTGGTAAATCAAAGTTGCCTTAGAGGGCAAGAAAGTCCTTTTGCCTTAAAAGGAAACTTCCTTTTTTAACCATGTGTGAAAATGTTCAACTTGATCCAAACTTGTCATAATTACTTCTCACTGATTTTTATCAGTTCTTATCCCAATTTGGCAAGGTGGCATGTGTTCTAGAAGAAGAAATCCAAAAATGACCTATAATTGTGAAGTTTTGAACTTGAAATCCATGGTTATGGAGCCTTATGTTTCAATTTCAAAAGTATAGCTAGACTCCATGGATTTGTGAGTTCTTGGACATTTTGGAAATCTTGTTTCAAGAGCTACAACTTTCATGTTTTGAGTTTTTTCCAAATCAAAGTGGAACTATGTGAAAAAATGCCATGAAGTTTGGAAAAAATAAGAAATTTTAACACTTGAAATTTTTTCTAAGTGTTAGAAATTTTGACTTTTTGTTGACTTTTCCAAATTCTTTGATTCTTTATGATCATGATGGATCATTTGAAGTATTTTGATGATGGAAAAAGTTTTGTTTTGAAAAAATTGACCAAAAGTCAAAGTTTGACTTTTCTGTGCAGATGAAATTTCATCAGATGTTTCAGAAATTGACTGATGAAATCTGTGAACTTCTGTGATGTTTTGAATCCAGAAATTAGGTCAAGAGGTTGTATCTAAGATATAATGACCAATCTCTAACCAAAAAAGTCATTCATTGCTCAAAAAATCAGAGAATACTCATGCTCGATCAAAACCCTAATTGGTCGATCCTCGATTGATCAATGAGAAAAATTGGATATCTGATGATCAGAGGTTGATGATTTGATCAAGATAGATCAAATGAGGTGAGTAAAACTCAAACCCTAATTGGTTGCCTCTTGAATCAGATGAAAATCTGATGAAACCCTAATTTTGACCTGTGAATGCTACACCCGATCAATTCTGTTCTGAACTGTTAGTGATGCAATGATGCAAATGTAAGGTGGTATATTAGGTCAAAAATTGGGGTATGACAGGTGCGCCGGTATTGTTGGTTAAAAATAAGGAGGGTACAATGAGACTGTGTGTTGATTACAGACAGTTGAATAAGGTGACGATCAAGAATCGGTATCCATTGCCGAGGATTGACGATTTGATGGATCAGTTGGTTGGAGCTTGTGTATTTAGTAAAATTGATCTAAGGTCTGGGTATCATCAGATTCGTGTTAAGGCGGGAGTGTAATACGGTGAACTGACTTTTATATGATTTTTTGTATCCAAATGTGCGGATAGCAAGAGTCGCCACCGACTTTTATTTTTATCCAATTAAGGGAAGGTAAAAAGTACAGAAAAAGACCTTCGTTAGATTCTGAGTAAGGGAGAATGGTTATGAAAAGGGAAGGTATTAGCACCCCTTTTCATCCGTAGTTATCTACGGGCTCTTAGTTGCTCTTAGATCACTTTAAAATGTGCTTTCTGTGTGTTTGAAAAATGTTTTGAAATAGGCATTTCACTTTGACTTTGTAATGATTCATGTAAGAATGTATACAAAGTGTTCGGAAATGTTTTGTTTTCGAAAGAGTTTTGAACTTTGAAAAAGTGTGAGGTGTGAAAAGTATTTTGATAGAGCAAGCAACTAAAAGTCTTATTACCTACTCAGAATTGGTCGTTTTTCGTATTATTTACGTTCCTTTAGAATAGCGCTATCCATACCATTATTTAGTAGGTAGCTCCATTCGTTGGATGTAAGCGGGACATTCGAAGGGACATCGGATGGTCATAGAAGGCAACTTGTAGGAAGTATCCTAGCACAATCGAAGGGACTATCATCATTTTTCGTAGGCGACAATCGAGGGTCAAGATCATGTAATCGGAGGCGACATCGTGGGTCTTATGATCTTTGTATCGAAGGGACTATGATGATTTGTTTTGAAGGCAACGGTGCTAGAATACCTCCGTTCGAGGGACATGACCATTTGAATTCGTAAGGCAACGAGAGAGAATTACCCTAAGGGGTGCATGTGTGAAAAGAGTGTGTTGATTCAGATATTTTAATCTTGGAAATTAGTGGGCTAAGTTCAATTTTATCTTGCCATACACGCCTAATTACTAGCAATTGAATAGGGTGCGGAAATTAAAGTGCGAAATGTAAAAGTGCGGAAAAGTAAATCCTACGCTATTACATGGCTTTGGGGCAGATACATAATCAGAATGCGGAAAAGTAAAAGTCCTAATTAAACTATTACAACCCATATGCAATTACATTATTGGAAAATAAAATAAAAAACGGAAGAATCGTCTGAATCGGATTGACCTGTGAAAGAATGCAAAATCGGGAAATATGATGAAATCGAAATAAGAGAAAATGTTAGAAAAATGCAATTTTTAATGTAAGAAAATTAATGCATGCTGGAAATAATATTAATATGCTAACATAATTTTTTGGGATTTTTTAGATGCATTTTGATAATTAAAAAACTAATTTACAATGATTTAAATGCTAAAATCAAAATAAAAATAATTATGCATGCAAAAAGATATTTTTTAATTTTATAAATTAAATAAAGATTTTATAAAACTACTGTAAAAAGAAAAATATTTTTTTGAGGATTTTTTAATGTATAAATAAAATATGGAAAAGAATTAAAATATGATAGAAAATATTAAAATAATGAAAATATGAAAATTGAGCTTGTGAAAAGTGAGAAAAAGGGATTGTCTGAACCAGGAATCGAACTGGGGACATCCCTTTCAAACCTTGAAAAACCACATGCTTGACCAACTGAGCTGGCGTGTTTGTACTGTTTGGAGACTGAATGATTTGAAAATAACACGCGTCGCCTTCTCTTTTCCTCCCGCTCGCGCCAATTCATCGTCTTCTTCGTTTCAAATGTTCAAAAGCTTGCGTCGGCTTTCCTTCGACGCTATGTCCCTGGCAAATATCAAAAATGCAGCACACGCAATATAAATTATATCTACGACCATGGATCGATTCCTTAGGTCATTTCGAATTCAATGGCATAGGTCTTGTTGGCCAATTTTTCCTAATAAGAGAAACCCTAAAACATGTTCAGGAACCCTAACTATGGCATCTCGAGTTTCTGGCCATGAAAATGCAATTAAATAACCCAGATCGCTTGCAATCTTCCTACTAATCACAAAAACAACAATCAAACGTGTTAAAAATGCATGAAAAACAAGAATCGATTTTGGAAAAAGTATGAGCAAACCGAATTCGAATCTCTTGTTTCTGGATGGTTTGGAACGAAGTAAGTATCTGGAATCACTCCTGAGGTATCAAGGAATGCAATGGACACCTTAGAATCGATTGAAAACGGCTGGAACTAGGATTTCCAATTGCTTCAAGAACACGGTTTTTGAGCTTTGAGAATAGGGTTTCTGAGCCAATTTTTTCGTTCTTTCTTGATTGGTATGCATTAGATATATATACTGGAAGGTTGTGGCATTGTTTTGGGAAAGATTTGATCAATAATCAATGATAATCAAATTTGATTTTTCTGGAAATCAAATTTTCAAAATTTGCTCAAATTCAATCCAATCTTGCCTTTTTTGCTTCAATTTCGAATTGGCTGGCATTTGTGAGTTAATTGGACATCAAGGAAAGAATAAAATCAATCTTTGCCATTAATTTCAATTTTATAATTTATTTTAAGATTTAATTTGCATTTAAATGAATAAATTACAAATTAAATAGAAAAATAAATCAAAAATTCGTGGCTTTGGGCTTGGATATTCCTAATTGCATGAGGAATAAGTTAGGATGAAGAAAAAGTAGGCCCATTTGCAAAAGATTTGATTTTTTGAAGTATCTCTCTTTGTGCATTCTTCCAAAATTCCCCAACTTGTGAAGGGTGTATCTTGCTCAATTTTCCACATTTTTGAGTGTTCTTGGACTTTTTGGAAAGCTCTAAGAGTCCTCTAAACAATGTCTTTGGTTTCACTTCAATTGGAGTTACCATGCTCAATATATCTTCAAAACAAAAAGTTGACTTTTTGTTGACTTTGAAAAGGACCTGTAATGTTTTGAGCTATACCTCTCAAATGAAGCATTTTTTGGACATTCTTGTGAGACATGAAATTGTAGAGAATTGAATTTCCTTCAAAACAAGAGGTGGTGGAAAAATTTCTGAGAAAGTATGAGAAAGTTATGGTCAGTCAAAGTTCAGTTGACTTTTCCTCTAGAAACCCTAATTTAGAAAGTTTGACTTTCGAGCAAATCTTGAGTTTTCTTGATGAATCATGATCAACCCTTGATCAAATGATGAATGTAACTTCAAAATGAGGATGTTGACCAAAAATCAGAAGTTTTGACTGTATGTTGACCACAGTTGACTTTTTGAACAATACAACTGATTTTCAACCATCTGAGCAATTGTCTTGAGGAAACTTGACTTGTGAAGCTTGAAACTTGACATGGAGAATCTTTGAAGCATATGAAGAGGCATGAAAACCATTGGAAATGTTAGAAGTCCATCTGGATCTGAGGAATGCCAAACCCTAGTTTGGGTTGATTGTCTAAGAGAGAGTTTGTCTGATCAACTCTTGAGGAATCCTTGAGCATGGATGTATGGAATGTCTTGAGAAACATGAGGGCAAATTTTGGGGTATGACAGGGAGATATTCAGAAGACTGCATTTAGAACGAGGTATGGGCATTATGAATATTCTGTTATGTCGTTTGGAGTTACTATTGCACCTGGTGTTTTTATGGAGTATATGAGCAGGATATTCCATCCGTATCTTGACAAGTTTGTGGTGGTATTTATTGACGACATTTTGATCTATTCAAAGAATGATGAGGAGCATGCAAAGCATCTTAGGATTTTATTGGAATTGTTGAAGGAAAAGAAACTTTATGCGAAGTTATCTAAATGCGAGTTTTGGTTAAGCGAAGTGAGTTTTCTTGGTCATGTGATTTCCAAGAATGGTATCGCTGTCGATCCTACAAAAGTAGAAGCTGTATCTCAGTGGGAAGCGCTGAAGAATGCTTCAGAGATTCGTAGTTTTCTTGGTCTTGCAGGTTACTACAGGAAATTCATTGAGGGATTTTCGAAATTAGCTTTACCGTTGACTAAGTTGACGAGAAAAGGTCAAGCGTTTGTTTGGGATACAGATTGTGAGAAAGGATTCCAAGAATTAAAGAGGAGGTTGACTAGTGCTCCGATTCTAATTTTACCGAATCCGGCAAAATCTTTCGTGGTGTATTGTGATGCGTCTTTGATGGGTTTAGGAGGTGTTTTGATGCAAGATAGGCAGGTTGTGGCTTATGCTTCAAGACAGTTGAAGATTCATGAAAGGAATTATCCGACTCATGATTTAGAGTTGGCAACTGTCGTGTTTGTTTTGAAATTATGGAGGCATTATCTGTATGGTTCACGGTTTGAGGTGTTCAGTGATCATAAGAGCCTGAAGTATCTTTTTGACCAGAAAGAGTTGACTATGAGGCAGAGAAGGTGGTTAGAGTTTCTCAAGGATTATGATTTCGGTTTGAATTACCATCCTGGTAAGGCAAACGTTGTGGCAGATGCTTTAAGCAGGAAGTCCTTGCATATGTCGATGTTAATGGTTCGTGAATTGGATTTAGTGGAACAATTCAGAGACTTAAGTTTAGTATGCGAAACTACTCCGAATAGTGTGAAATTGGGCATGTTGAAGCTGACTAGTGGTATTTTGGAAGAGATTCGAAATGGTCAGAAATTTGATGTTGGTTTGGTTGACAAGTTGACATTGATTAACCAAGGTCAAGGAGGTGAGTTCCGAATTGATGAGAATAACGTTATGAGATTTGGTGATACAGTGTGTGTTTCGGATGACGCTGTGATTAGAAAGAGTATTTTGGAAGAAGGACATCATAGTGGGTTGAGTATTCATCCTGGTGCTACTAATATGTATCATGACTTGAAGAAATTATTTTGGTGGCCTGGAATGAAAAAGGAAATTGCCGAGTTTATGTATGCGTGTTTGGTCTGTCCGAAATCAAATATCGAACATCAGAAGCCGTCGGGATTGATAGAACCGTTGTTTGTTCCAGAGTGGAAGTGGGATGGCATCTCTATGGATTTCATGTCTGGGTTGCCACGGAAAGCGAAGAATTGTGATTCTATTTGGGTTATCGTGGATCGGTTGACAAAGTCTACTCACTTTATTCTGATAAGAATGGATTATCCGATGGAGAGGTTGGCAGAGTTGTATGTGGAGAAGATAGTGAGTTTGCATGGTATCCCGTCTAGCATTGTGTCAGATAGAGACCCGAGGTTCACATCTAACTTCTGGACAGGATTGCAGGAAGCTTTGGGTACAAAGTTACGTTTGAGTTCTGCTTATCATCCACAGACAGATGGTCAGACGGAGAGAACGATTCAATCGTTAGAAGATTTGTTGAGGGCTTGTGTGTTAGAGAAGGGTGGAGCTTGGGACAACTACTTACCATTGATAGAGTTTACCTACAACAATAGTTTTCATTCGAGCATTGGTATGGCTCCGTTTGACGCATTGTATGGTAGGAGATGTCGGACACCGTTGTGTTGGTACGAATCCGGAGAAAGTGCTGTGATTGGACCAGAGATTGTTCAACAAACTTCAGAAAAGATCAAGATGATTCAGGAGAAGATGAGAGCTTCTCAGAGCCGTCAGAAAAGTTACCATGATAAGAGGAGGAAAGATCTTGAGTTTAGTGAAGGAGACCACGTGTTTATTAGAGTTACTCCGATGACTGGTATTGGTCGAGCTCTGAAGTCAAGAAAGTTGACTCCGCGCTTTATTGGTCCGTTTCAAATTACCAAGAGAGTTGGGAAAGTTGCTTATCAGATTTCTTTACCGCCGTCACTTGCGAATTTGCATGATGTCTTTCATGTATCTCAGTTGAGGAGGTACATTGTGGATCCGTCTCATGAGATTCAGGTAGATGATGTACAGGTACGAGATAATTTGACTGTTGAAGCAGTACCTACGAGGATTGAGGATCGGAAAGTGAAGCAACTGCGTGGTAAAGAGATAGCACTGGTGAGAGTGGCTTGGGGAGGACCAGCTGGAGGAAATGTAACTTGGGAACTGGAGAGCCAGATGAAGGACTCGTATCCCGAACTTTTCGTCTAAGGTATGTTTTCGAGGACGAAAACTCTTTTAGTGGGGGAGAGTTGTAACACCCCGATTTAATTCGAATATTAAATAATAAGGGATTTAATTATTTAATTAATTAAAGACTTAGGTATTAATATTTTTGGATTTAATCGGATTAATTGAAGAAAAAGGGTTGGTGGTGTAAAGAGTAAATAGTGGGTGTGAGGAGTAAATCACTCTACTTTTACTAATTATTAATTTATGAATTTTATTTGGAAATAATAAAGGATTATAACAAGGAATATAAAAAGGAAAAGAAGGAAAATAAGGTCTTTTTGGAAAAGTCATTTCACGTAGAATTGGAGAAGAGAAGAGAAGAGAGAAAAAGCCAACGCCGAAAAAGTCGAAGATCATCGCGAGGTAAGGGGTGATTTCATTCGGTTTTAATGCCTTATGGGTTTTGGGAATCAACCGGGTGATTGGGTACATTAGGGAAATTGATTTAGATGATTATAGGTTTGTAGGATTAAACCCTATTTTGTGTCGGATTATAGAATCTAAGATCAATAGTGTGTCGAACAATTGATAGGAATGATGAAACAATGATATATGATGTTGTATTGGCATATAATGGTCGTAAACTGGTGTTTCTAATGTTATAAGTTATATGGAAATGATTGAAAGTGATGAAGAATGCATAAGTGCTGTCAAAATAGCAGATTTGGGTTCTGCAGGTCGTGGGAACCGGTTCCCAGTGGGGAGGAACCGGGTTCCCAGTGTGAATTTTTCAAAACTGGGCATTTTTGTACGTGGGAACCGGTTCCCAGTGGGGAGGAACTGGGTTCCCCATACAAAAATCCAGGGGGAGATTATTTTTCAAAAGTGGGAACCGGGTTCTCCCAGGGAGGAACCGGGTTCCACTGTGTAATTTCTCAAACTGCTTAAAACTTCAAAAATTCATATTTTCTAAACCGTAACTCCGATTCGAGTGCCGTTTTTGGCATTATTTCTTAAATTAAAAATACTATCTTTTAAAAAGAGAAAAATAATAGTTTGTGAAAATTATTTTAAAAGAGTTGAGCTCCCGATTTTTGAAAGGTTACTCGTTTAAGGACAACAGGGATAGGATACAGATTGTCTGACTTATTGAGTGAGGAATAATGCTTACCATGTTGTGTATTGATAATCATTGTGATGGAATAGAATACATTGGTGATTGGCATTATGTGAATTATGTGATATCATAATCTGTGAATTGATGTTGCATGCTTTTATGATGCATGCATAAGCATTGTTAATTGGTTCATTCCCATTGTGCGGAAGTGAACTTGCAGAGCCAATAAACTTACCAGGATTTGAGGTAGTGAGGATAGATTCTTGACCCTGTGTGATGGGCGAATCATGGATTTCCGCTGTTTCCGAGTGTGATGGAACAGAGGGTGAACTCGGTTCACGTTTGGTACCACATGCATAGAGTCTGCATTGCATATGGGATTGTAACATGCTAGGATGGTTTCCAGTGTTGCAATTTCCATTGATTGTTTACTTGCATAATGAATTGTGTACAATGTTCTTGTGAATTGATCCATGAATGTGTTTTGATAGTGGACTAACGCATCGAAATATTCTGTTGTATTTAAAAACGTATAATGCATTTTATATTGAATAGAGATCTCACCCTTACTTTAATGATTTCAGATTCGAAGTGATTAGCTGCTTGGATTTGGTGAGGATAGCTTTTAGAGTTTAGTCTGTTAGTTAAACCGCGTGTCAGTGTCGTGCTCTGGTAGATGTAACACTAGGGAAACGTTTGAATTGAGATTCCTTATGGATATTAAATAGTAGTTTTGGTTAATGTTTCGATTTATTATCCTGGAATAACTATGAATGATGTATTCGGGATTTGTTATATTTCATTTCCGCTGTTAAACATAACCTTAAGTCTGTTTTATTTGATGATTTCTTCTTCAGTGAAAGCATGACAACTGTTTTGATTGATTTGAAATATTTAAATTGTGACGCCTCTTAAATTGTGATTAAAAACTCTGATTAATTATTTATGAACGCGGGTAATTAGAAGGGGTGTTACACTCTGCTTCTTCGAATTTATCTGAGATATGCAATTCAGCATCAACACGCTCCACCTCAATAGGAATCTCTACCTGTTCCATCTCTTTGTCAGATACTTCTGCACTTCGACCAACATCATCCGTTTTCTTGAAAGTCATTTCAACTTCATTGAAAATAACATCTCGACTGCAGATAATCCTTCTGTGACCTGACTCTAGGTAACATAGCATATAAGCTTTGACTCCTTCAGGGTATCCCATAAACATGCATTTAAGAGATCTAGGTTTGACCTTGTCTTGCCTAATGTGAGCATAGGCTACACAGCCAAATACTCTCAGTGTGTCGAGATTTGGTGGATGTCTCGACCAAACTTCTTAAGGCGTCTTCATATATAATGCAATTGAAGGACATCTGTTTATCAGATATGTTGTTGTCGAAACAGCCTCATCCCAAAACACGTTATTTAACCCAACACTAGTCAACATGCATCTAACTTTCTCCAAGATGGTTTGATTAAACCTTTTAGTCAAACCATTTTGTTGTGGAATGTCTGCAGTAGTTTTGTGCCTTGCAATACCAGAGACAACACAAAATCTGTCGAATGCCTCATTGCAAAATTCAAGACCATTCCCTGTTCTCAACCTCTTGACCTTTCTGCCAGTTTAATTTTCGACCAGAGTCTTCCAACCTTTGAAATTCTCAAAAGCTTCATCCTTAGTCTTCTGAATGAATACCCATAACTTTATGGAATAGTCATCTAGTTCTGGAGTTAATGAATCTGTCATGGTCGGGAGGAATGATGATAAAGATACAATCATCAAGATGCTTGTATCAAACTCTGGCATGATCAAAAATAATAATTTAGGTGTTGTTGCAATTTTGGGTATGGGAGGTGTCGGAAAAACAACCCTTGCTCAACTTGTTTACAATGATGAAAAAGTTGAACAACATTTTGATTTCAAAGTTTGGGTTTGTGTATCAAAGGACTTCGATGTTGTGAGAGTAACTAAGTCTCTCCTTGAATCTGTTGTTAGAAATACAACATCTGCTGCTTCAAAGGTATGGGAAAGCGATAACCTTGATATTATTCGAGTTGAATTAAATAAAAACACGAGGGAGAAAAGATTCTTGTTTGTGCTGGATGATTTGTGGAATGATAGTTACAATGACTGGGATGAGCTAGTAAGTCCCCTTGTTGATGGAAAACCTGGAAGTTCGGTGATTATAACAACGCGTCAACAAAAAGTTACAGAGATGGCAAAGACATTTCCTATTAAAAAATTAGACCCTCTGTCACATGAAGATTGTTGGTTTATACTCTCAAAACATGCATTGGGAAATGATGAGTATCACTACAGTAAAAACTAAGCCCTTGAAGAGATAGGTAGGAAGATTGCAAGAAAGTGTGGAGGATTGCCAATAGCAGCTAAAACACTAGGAGGACTTCTACGTTCAAGGGTAGGCACAATGGAGTGGACGGAGATTTTGAACAGTGATGTATGGAACTTACCCGATGATAATATTATGCCTGCTTTGCATTTGAGTTACCAATATCTTCCCTCTCATTTGAAAATATGTTTTGCATATTGTTCAATTTTTCCAAAAGATTACCCACTTGATAGGGAGAAATTGGTTTTGTTGTGGATGGCAGAGGGGTTCCTTGATTATTCTCACGAGGGAAATTTCCAGAGGAAGTAGGTGATGGTTGCTTTGCTGAATTATTGTCTAGGTCTTTAACTCAACAATCAAATGATGGTGCTCGTGGAAAATTGTTTTACATGCATGACCTTATCAACGACTTAGCTACAACTGTATCTGGAAAAATTTCTTTTCGGTCTGAAAGTGGTGACATCTCTAAAAATGTTCGTCATTTATCATATCTTCAAGAAAAGTATGATATTTTCATGAAGTTTAAGAATGTCTACAACTTAAATGCTTGCGAAGCTTCCTTCCCATTTCATATAGAAAGTGGATTTCTTACTACTTATCCATCAAGGTGGTTGATGATTTGGTACCACTACTTAAAAGGTTGCGCATGTTATCTCTATCACGATATACAAACATTACCAAGCTACCAGATTCAATTTGCAATTTGGTGCAGTTGCGGCATCTAGATCTTTCCAACACTAAAATCAAAAGTTTGCCTGATACCATATGTAACCTTTACAATTTGCAAACTTTGAATTTATCAGGTTGCAACAACCTCACTGAATTGCCATACCATATGGGAAATTTAATCAGCTTACGTCACCTTGATATAAGTGGCACTGACATAAAAGAGCTGCCTATGAAAATTGCTGGACTAGAAAACCTCCAAACTTTGACTGTTTGTTTAGTGGGAAAGCGACATGAAGTGTTAAGTATCAAAGAGCTAAGGAAATTCCCAAACCTACAAGGAAAATTTACCATAAAAAACCTATACAATGTCGTTGATGCAAAAGAGGCAAAAGATGCGAACCTGAAAAACAAAGAGAAAATTGAGGAGTTAGAGGTGATATGGGAAAAACTAAGTGAAGATTCAGTAAAAGAGAAAGTTGTGCTTGAAATGTTGCAACCATCAATAAGCTTGAAGGGTCTAGAAATAAACTTGTATGGCGGGACAAGTTTTCCGAGTTGGTTGGGAAAGTCTTCATTTTCTAACATGGTGTCCCATAGCATCCAGAATTGTGAATATTGCACAACACTTCCACCGCTAGGGCAACTACCGTCTCTCAAGAAGTTGAGTATATCGAATTTGTTGTTGTTGGAGACAATTGGCCCAGAGTTCTATTGTGTTGAGGAAGGAGAATGTTCCAATTCTACCTTCCAACCATTTCCTTCCAATCTTCTTGTACTGGAAGGGTTAGATTGGCATGTCTTGCCTTTCGTGACCTGGAGGTAGAAGATGATTGAACACTCGAGTACACCTGAAAATTTGCACTCGCTGTTGGCTGACAATGCGGTAATGGGCTTACAGATGCCATTTGGAGAGACTGGAGACTTCGCTGGGGGAATGAGTCGTACGCTAGACTCGAGATGGTTTAATAGGAGAACCGTCGGAGATGGGCTTAAGATGCCATCTGGGAAGGTCAATGCTGGGGAGTGAGCCGTACGCTAGGCTTTGTAGATGCTTTTTGGAAGGAAATGGAGATGGGCTTAAGATGCCATCCGGAGAGAGTCGTACGCTAGACCTCGTGTTCACTTTGAGTGAAGTTGTTGGTTTGTATTGATTTTTAATCAAATATGCAGCATTCTGAAAGTGGAGAAATGTTGACAAGTAGTCGGAGATGGGCTTAAGATGCCATCCAAGGCAACCGAGTCGTACGCCAGACTCTCGTAGTTGCTGTTGATAATAAAGAGGAGTCAGAATAGTTCTTCGTGTCGACTACTCTGGGGGGATAATAGTTGGCGAAATGTGGATATTTCCCTGTTGTGCATCGGGTGTTGATCCACTGCCTGTTATCGGAGGATAACTTGTGATCGTTCGGATAAGGTTTCCCGTCTAGCTTCGGGTATTAATCCTGGATCCGTTGTCGGAGGACAACGAGGTTGGTCGTTCGGATAGTTTTCCCGTCTGGATTCGGGTATTAATCCTGGACCTGTCTGCGTCAGAAATGACTTTCACCTGTTTTGGAGAAAACAAGAGAAACTTTGATAGAATATTGTTAGTCTTATGCAAAGTATGATGCATGAAGATGTGTATGAATGACATATGCATGAATTATGACATTTATGAATAATGTATGAATGATAAATGTTGTGGTATTTCAAAACATATCCATCTCGAGGAAGATGCGGATGTTCTGCCTGATAATGAAGTGGGCGGAAACCCTGCTTGGGGAAGAAGAAGGACAATAGCTTTGATCCCTCCGATGCACTATCTGACCGAGTCTTGAGCCTAGATACTGCTGTGGATGGTAAAGATCGGGAAACGCGTTGTTGAAGATCTCTGACATAAACTCGGCTGGGGAATCTTGTGCTCAAATCCTGCTGAAGAGTTCTCGCTAATCGCCTGGAGACCAGGTTGGAAGAATCCGGAGCCCGTCGGAATCCCTGGCTGGGGAATAAAAGGTGCAAGTTTCCTCCGATGCACTGTCTGACCAAGTTTCCAGTCTAGACACTGTTGCCGGGGAAAATGGAATTGCTGAGGGATACTTGCTGGAGATGGATATCTCCGCTGGGGATGAAGTGCTACAGCTTGGAGACATGATTCTAGTTGAGTGGAACTGTCGCTCATGGACTGACACATATCCCGCTGGGGGGAGATTTGTGGCGAGTGACAACTCTGTGGAGATTGGTGTTCTGCGGGGGAATGCTCTTGGTGACCTTCGTCGTCATCTCAATTCCTGGAACCTGCAGTGATTACTTTTGTATGTTCGCTTTTCGCATGCTTGCGGATAAGTTTTTATTGTCGGATGCATATAATCATTCAAAGCAGACGTTGGACTTTATGCAAACAACAACACACAAGAATTGTAAAGAGAAAGAAACTTGCATTTATTTGAGAGGTGGCGTATGGCCAACTAGTTTATACAAGCGGAAAGTAAAAGGCTATGTGGAAACAATCTCGTTAAGTTCCAACTATGCTAGTACTCATATATTTCAACTATCTCATCTCCTTGCTGTCAGTAGAAAGTGATTGAATTGATCTTAGCCATTTGAACCTTGAATCTTGATAGTAGTGCGGAAGTAGGTGATCGGAAGAGACATAGTCGACGCTTAAATCCCTAACTTTGCCTAGACCGCCCTTTCGGGTTTCGATCTGGGATACCCTTTTTTGCCCAAGCCGCCTTTTCAGGTTTTCGACTTGCCGGGTGTACATGTTTTGTATATATCCTTAACTTTTGCCCGAACCCTTTTGGTTCGTCAGGATGCCCTTATTTTTGCCTAGGTTCGTCGACCTAGCGGGTCTCTTTATCGTAGTATTTTTAACTATGTCTGCGTTCACGAGGTGTGGGAAGTCTTCACCATCCATGGTGCTAAGTATCATAGCTCCGCTGAAAATTGTCTTGACTACAAATGGTCCCTCATAGGTGGGAGTCCACTTGCCCACAGGATCACCTTGTGGAAGGATGATCGCTTGACTACTAGATCACCGACTCGGTAGACTCGGTGCTTGACCTTCTTGTTAAATGCTCGATCATTCGATAGATCATCCATGGCGGATGGACGCTAGTCGCTTCTCATCAATCAAGTTAATGCGGTCAAGGCGAGTCGGACCCAATCATCTTCGCTAACTCTGCGTCCGGAGGACTCGGTTGAGGTATCTGAACCTCAATAGGTAGGACGGCTTCCATACCGTATACAAGAGAGAAGGGGGTTGCCCCTGTTGATGTCCGTACTGTGGTGCGGTAACCATGAAGAGCAAATGGTAACATCTCATGCCAATCTTTGTAAGTCACCGTCATCTTAGTATAATCTTCTTAATGTTCTTGTTGGCGGCTTCCTGCGACATTCATCTTAGGCCGATAAGGAGAAGAGTTGTGATGTTTGATCTTGAACTGCGTGCAGAGTTCGGTGATCATCTTGTTGTTGAGATTAGAGCCGTTATCTGTGATAATCCTTTCGGGAGTGCCATATCGACAGATAAGATTATGTTTGATGAATCGAGCCACAACATTCTTGGTAATGATGCGAAGGTGCTTCTACCCACTTGGTGAAATAATCAATTGCCACAAGGATGAAACGATGTCCATTGGAAGCAGTGGGCTTGATTTCTCCAATCATGTCAATGCCCCACATCGCGAAAGGCCAAGGAGCTGTTAGGACATTCAGAGGTACTGGAGGTACGTGTACTTTATCTGCATAAATCTAGCACTTATGACAAGATCGAGCATAGCGGTGACAGTCGGCTTCCATGGTGGACCAATAGTAACCTGTTCTCAGAATTTTCTTAGCCATCGTATGCCTTTGGAATGCGTGCAATGCCTTCGTAACTCTTCCATGATACGTTCTGCTGTTTTCCGGTCTACACAGCGTAGTAAGCACAGGTCGTGATTGCGCTTGTATAAGATGCCGTTGCTGAGGAAGAATTTGGATGCAAACCTTCTCATGAATTTCTTATCATTGTGATGCCCTCGGAGATATCCCGAGTCTCAAGATACCTCTTCACGTCGTAGTACCAAGGTTTCTCTTCTGTGTCAAGCTCATAACAATACGCTGGTTCGTCAAACCTCTCAATGATGATCAGGGGAGCCTCGTTATCCCATCTGACCTTGAACATAGATGACATAGTAGCCAAAGCGTCTGCCAACTGATTCTCTTCTCGTGGAATGTGATCAAAAGCAATCTCTTCGAAGTAGGGGATCAAACTCAGAACATGCTCTCGATACGGAATAAGGTTCGGATGCTTCGTATCCCACTCGCCCTTAATCTGACTGATTACTAAAACTGAGTCTCCATATACTTGCAAGAACTTGATTCTTAAGTCAATAGCAGCTTTAATACCCATGATGCACGCTTGGTATTCGGCCATGTTGTTGGTACAACTGAAGCACAATCTGGCGGTGAAAGGCGTATGCCGGCCTGCAGGGGATGTAATGATGGCGCCAATGCCATTGCCAAGTGCGTTTGAGGCTCCATCAAAGACCATGGTCCATCGGGATCCTTGTTCGGGTCCTTCGTCTGGCACGGTTCTTCAATCGCTGACTAGTAAAACGTCTTCATCGGAAATTGAGCGCATAGGGTAGTCATCTACGGCTTGATGAGCCAAATGATCGGCTACTACACTTCCTTTGATCGCTTTCGAGAAGTGTCTTGGATATCATATTCGGTCAAGATCATTTGCCATCTTGCTATTCTTCGGAGAGAGCTGGTTTCTCAAAGATGTATTTTATTGGATCCATCTTAGAAATCAACAAGGTAGTGTGAGTCAACATATCTCTTAGTCGGTGACGAAAGCCAAAGCGTTGCAAGTTTTCTCGGTGTGAGTATCTTGTTTCCGATCGGTAAACTTTTGCTAAGGTAGTATATTGCATGCTCTTTTCGACCGGACTCGTCATGTTGCCCCACACACCCATTGAGTTCTCTAACATCAAGTACATGATAAGAGGTCTTCCTTGATGGCGGCATCGGGATAGGAGGATTCATGAGGTACTCCTTGATTTTGTCAAAAGCGATCCGCAATCGTCGCTCCATTCCACTACTTGATCTTTCTTTAGTAACTTGAAGATTGGCTCATGAGTAGCGATTAGGTGTGCAATGAATCTGGCAATGTAATTCAATCGGCCCAAGAAACCTCTGACTTCCTTCTCGGTGCGGGGAGCTGGCATCTCTTGTATGGCTTTAACCTTGGCGGGATCAACTTCAATACCTTTACCACTGACAACAAACCCTAGGAGTTTTCCGGATCTGACTCCAAAGGTGCACTTGTTAGGATTAAGTCTCAATCTGTACTTCTTCAACCTGTCAAATAGTTTCTGCAAATGATCGAGATGTTCTTCCTCTGTCTGTGATCGAGCTATCATGTCGTCGACGTAGACCTCTATCTCGTGATGGATCATGTCATGGAACAATGTTACCATAGCGCGCTGATAAGTGGCGCCTGCGTTCTTCAGTCCGAACGGCATAACCTTGTAACAGAAAGTACCCCATTGTGTAACAAAAGTAGTCTTCTCCATGTCTTCGGGAGCCATTTTGATCTGATTGTAACCGGAGAAACCATCCATGAAGGAGAAAACCTTATGCTGAGCGGTGTTGTCAACCAGAACATCAATATGAGGAAGTGGGAAATCATCTTTCGGACTCGCTTTGTTCAGATCTCTGTAATCCATACACATCCGTACTTTGCCATCCTTCTTAGGTACGGGAACCACATTTGCAACCCACTGCGGATAAGAGGTAACAGCTAGAAAACCGGCGTTGAACTGCTTCATAACTTCAGCTTTGATTTTCTCAGACATTTCAGGACGCATGCGACGGACCTTACATTTCCGGAGAAAACCTTCTTTTGTCGGTAATCGTGCACCACAATATCAATGTCTAGACCTGGCATGTCTTCGTATGACCAAGCAAATACCTCAATATAGTCTCGTAGCATCTGTACCAACCTTTCTTTAACACTGTTCTTAAGACCCGCTCCTATCTTGATCTCTTTTCTGTCTTCGTTAGTACCCAAATTCACAACCTCAACTTGCTCTTCATGTGGCTGTATAACTCGATCTTCTCATGTGATCGACAAGTTCTCCGGCACTTCACAATCTTCCTCACTTTCATCTTGACTTGGTAGATCGGATTATCGAAGTCATATTTAGCACTAGCATAGCTGTTATTAACGAGATTCGGAGTGATTCTGCAGTGTATCACGTGGGTGTGTGTAAGAACACATAGCCTTTTGAAGGGGTGATAAAGTAAAAGAAAGAAAAACACAATTGAACGCAAAAAGTCCAACAAATTTATTGAATGAAAATACGCAAACGACAAAATAAAAACCCTCGCAAACGAGCCATGATGCCCCGGGTAAGGCACCAGGCTTTAGAGTTTATTGTTCAAAACATAAGAAATACGAAAAGCAAAACAAAACAAGAGCAATTACTCCTGGATAAAGGAGATTGGTATGACGTCTTCGGTCTTCCAATTGCTGAGTTCGTTGTCGGGAGTTGGAAAGATCCACTTGTTGATGTCAAAGTCGTTGTCGTCGTCTTCTATAGCATGGATTCCACTCTGGCTGATACGGAAGGGAAGTTGGCCGGCACGTTCGCAGCGTATCATCTTCTGACCCTTGATGGTGAAACCTAAACCAGTCTTGTCAAACTTGAAAGGAAGATCGGAGCGACCCCAACAAAGACTACCACCTTCTTCAACTGCAGCTTGAGCATCTTTCAGGGAGGCCATTCTAGGAGGAGCTTGTGCAACTTCAGGAGTGATAGGAGAGTCAACAGGCACGACTCTGGGGACTGTTTCAAAAGCTTGACAGGGAGTCTCGAAGAATTCACCCTCCATCTCGAGATATCGGAATGACTGTAGATGACTGACCATGTATTCCTCTTCACCACACACCGTAACAACCTTCCCTTTCCCCGGGTACTTGAGCTTCTGATGTAAGGTAGAGGTAACAGCGCCTGCCCCATGTATCCAAGGGCGTCCAAGTAGGCAAGAGTAAGCTGGACGGATGTCCATAACAAAGAATGTAGAGTCGAAAGTCTGGGATCCGACTTTGATAGGCAGAGTGAGCTCTCCAAGCACTGTTCGCTTAGAACCATCAAAAGCTCGCACGATGATGTCACTGGGTCTCAGAACCAACCCCTCGACATCAAGGCGATCAAAAGCAGTCTTCGGTAGGATGTTCAGAGCGGAACCGGTATCCACCAAAACATGAGATAAGGTAGTGCCCTTGCATTCGACAGAGATGTGCAAGGCTTTGTTATGTTTCTTTCCGACAGGAGTCAAATCAGCATCAGAGAAACCTAGGCCGTTGTTGGCAGCCAGGCTAGCAATACAAACTTCAAACTGGTCAGTGGTAGTGTCTTGCGGCACATGAGCATTCTTCAGAAACTTCACCAAGGCATTAGCATGGGCCTCGGAGCACAAGAGCAGAGCAAGCATGGAGATCTTGGACGGAGTCTGTCCCAACTGTTCCACAACATTGTAGTCACTTTTCTTGATAATCTTCAGAATTTCTTCCATTCGGTTTGAGGTGGCTTGTAACTTCCTTTGGTACTTGGTTGAGCGGATGAGTCACGGTTCTTTCCCTCGGCCGGGAAATTGGTTGAGTAGTGGAATGCGAAATGGAGTCGGTGTCTTTTGGAGGAGAGATATCTGGAGAGAATACCCTTCCGGTTCGGGTCACCTTACTGGATCCGGTGATGTTGTCAATGTCAGGAATAGAAGCTTCAACTATAAGATCTTCAATGGTCAGAGGGTCTTGCTTGACGCCATGATAGTAAACGTCAGCTCCATAATTCCAAGGGATAGCCTTGTCAGAGGAATATGGAACTGGCCTTGGAGAAGTGATAATGAGAGGTGCCAGTCTAGGCACAGGATCAGCAGAGGAAATCCTTATGGTGTTAACATCAGCATAGTCTTCTGGGAACTCGTCACCCCATCCGGTTGCTTTAACATCTTCAATAGGAATCTTGTAGCTCTCAGGAACGGAATACTTCACCATGTAATCATACTTTCCACTTGGCTGCCCCAAGGTATCCCACACAGATGGTATAGTTTCATTCGCATTGTCAATCTTCAATTTGGACATTTCTTCACACAGCTTCTGTACAGGTGGTTTCAAGAATAGTATCTCACGGTTGTCCATCATGCGCTGAACACATCTTCTCAACCAAGCACAACCATCAGGTGCGGATGGGCACCAACGACAATTCTCTGGGCATCCAGGATTGACACCGGCTTTCAGCAAATCTTTCTTGATAGTCATCAGAGGAATGGTTAAGTCATCTATGTTGAAAACATAAGTATCGTCACCAACAGCATTAGAACCTTTGTCATGGTTAGGCATAGGAGCGTTGATCACATTCGGCGTCTCAACAGGAGGATCAAACTCAATCTGCTTAGCTTCAATCATATCTTGAATCTTGTTCTTCAAAGCCCAACAATCATCAGTACTATGTCCGGGGCTATTGGAATGGTAAGCACACTTAGCATTAGGATTGTATTCCGGAGAGGAAGTATTGACATTCGAGGAGGATCCCTCAAGGTGTCACCGCTTTCAACATGTGTTGCAAGGCTTGCGACAATGGCATGTTGATCTTTGTAAATCTTCGTGGCGCGTTACGGCTACGCGTTGTCTCGAGGTTGTCTTGATGTAGGATTGGAGATCACCCCCCACAGTTGAGCGGTCGGTCTTGGCTCGGCTTTTCGACCATACACGGCATTAGCTTCTTTCTTACCACCAAAAGATCTCTTGTGACATTTGATGATGACTCTACACGAATCTTTCCACTCTTGATACCCGCTTCAATCTTTGTCAATATCATTCGGTGAATCCGGTGAAGAATTTCAATCGGATGATTGAAGAATGGACGACAATGTTCCCATAAACATATCAACCAACTCCCTATTGGACAAGGGTGGTTGAACTACGCTAGATCTCTCCACTTCGAGCATACTCCTTGAACTTCTCATCACGACCCATAGACATGCTTTGTAGTTGCATGCGGTGGGTGTCAATTCAACATTGTACTCATCTGTCTCAGAAAGCATCACCAATCACTCCAAGTACGGATACGGTCATTCTCTGGTGATAATACCACTCCAAGCGAGTTCGGACAAACTCTCTTGAAAATAGTGCATCCACAACTTTCATCATCGGTGTGGGGTTGATCTTGAACATAGGACTTGATGCGACTTGGACAAGAAATGCCATCATACTTGGCAAAGGTAGGAACTTTGAACTTGGGAGGAATCACAACACCAGGGACAAGACTCAGATCATCAAAATTCAGCCCGGACATTTTCAAATTTTCCACAGCATTCAGACGGTCTTCAAGTTGCTTGTACTTGTCATCTTCATCAGAGTACTGGCTATGATCGTATTGATCGTCTCTTCCTTTCTCAGGTTCACGCTGATTGCCTTCACCGTCACCCTCATTCTTGACGCTGTTTTCAGAGAGCTCAATCCGGCTGACTCTTCTAGGACCACCTTTGTAGCGTCTGCCCATGTTGAGTAGACCCACAACCTTCTTCTTTCTGTTGATGAACTTCTTCAGATCTTCTTGGCCTTGGACCAAGCTAGTGAACATCTGTTGAAACTGAGCATTCTGAACCTGGAGATTTTTGACAGTCTGTTCGAGAGCCATTGCTGCTAAAATAAATAGCAAGAGGATGAGAAAACCAATCTCCAATGTATCTGTGATGCAATGTTATGCTATGCTATGCGATGTTTATGCGAATGCAATGCAATGTTTTCAAGGACCTCTAGGATTTAAATTTGTTAAACAAGCAATGAACAAACAAATATTAGTTCTCTTTTATTCCTTTTCTTTTTAAGTACAAAAGATAGTTCAAAACAATAGAAGAAAACATAAAAGCTTCTAGGTCTCCCATGGGCGCTTCCTCTTGGTGCCGAGGTAGGCGTTGATGTTGCGCTCCTCGTGAAGTAGCTTGGTCAACTCTAGCACTTTCTTCTCACTTGCATAGCACTGAGCTTCGAATGTATCCCTTTCTTCTTTAAGCTGAATCCAGGATCTCTTCAAGTCTTCAAAATCAGTAGGCATGTTAGGATGGAGAACAGTATAGGGTATGTCACCTATAGCAACAGGTTCCATAATCACGGGTAGAACAGGCGCGAATGGCATCATGAGGTTTTGAGCTCGAGCTCGCACCCATTTGAGGTAAGGTTCCCAAGGAGTGGGGTTTTTGGTGCCCCAAAGTCTTGGTATCAGTCTTCTTTACCATGCCCCAAGCGTGTATAAACCTTCGTCGGTAATTCTGGAGATCATGATTGTAGTCGAACACAATGTCTTGGAGAAGCATATCATGCGGACCATCTCTTCGGGCAAAACCAAACTGCCGTAGAGCTAGAGAAGGGTTGTAAGTAATACCTCCCCTTATACCAAGGAGTGGTACATTAGGGAATTCTCCACAACGCTCAATGAAGGTGAAGTCCTTTTGAGAGAAAAGACTCCAACGGATATCTGAATGAGAGAGTGACATTAGTCTTTGAGACCACTTCATCCTTTGTTCGTTCTTCAAAACTGATGGAGGAAGGTGCGAAATAAACCACCTAGAAAGTAACGGGATGCAACACATGAGAGTGCCTTGTCTTTTGATAGTACGAGTATGGAGAGAATGTAGAGTATCTCCAAGTAAAGTAGGCACTGGATTGCGAGCGAGGAACAACTTGATGGCGTTGACATCTATGAATTGATCCGAGTTAGGGAATAAAACCAAACCATAAATTAGCAAGGCCACAATGTCTTCAAATGCATGGAAACTCATAACTTTGAGGAATTCTCGAGCTTTCTTAATGAGGAACTTAGAAAGTAAACCCTTAACTCCGCTCCTAGTTTCCCAATTGGCTTCAATATCTGAGCGCTTAAGATGTAAGGCTGATGCAATGTCTTCGTACTTAGGAACCTTTTCCGAACCGGTGAATGGCATTTGGTCAAGAATAGGTATCCCAAGTAGCTTAGAGAATTCTTCCAAGGTAGGAACCAACTGATAATCGGGGAATGTAAAGCAATGGTGTTTCGGATCAAAGAACTGGAATAGGACATGCATCATATCTTCTTCAAAACCGGAGATAACCAAATCAAGTAGATAACCATGTCTTTTGATGAACTGAGCATGGTCGGGAATTTCTGAAACCAATTCTTTGAGTTGAGAAGGTATACCCATGAAGTTGATTCGGATAGTCTTTCTAGAAGCCATAATACCTACAAAACAGAGCAAAGATAAATCCCTAGGTCCTTGAAATGGTTAGAAATGATATGCAATGCGGATGATGTCATGATGTCATGTATAGCACACACAAACAATTCACACAATGAGCCTATGGTTTAAGGCTTGCATGAGGTCTAGGTGATTACCCCACCAAAAGTTTGAGTTGGTTCATCCTGTCCTATAATAGTAACCGGGTTCTAGGAATCTCACATCATTGATCTTTCTCGTAGGCGCTTATTTCAATGCGACTACCAAGTGGTCGATCGAAAATGTCCCAAAAGTCTGATCTCAATGAGCGTAGCATCGAGTATCAACCAACCTCGGTCTACACCAAAGCCGGCCATCTCACTACCTTCTAATGGCCAAGATGGGTCAATTAAGGTTCTAAAAGTTTAGTTAGCGCTTGATGACACCACGCAGAAGCCAAATACTATCCTCAACTTGGAAATGAGGAGTATCGGGACAACCAAAGTGTCACGCTAACGTAGCCATCATATTGACCGTTTAGTTATACGTCTAGCGGTCGCAATGATCTAATGCCACTTACCTAAAAGGAAACCCGGATCCGGGTGTAGGATCCCCCAACAATATAATACCCAAGCAACCCTTAAAAGTAAAGCAAGCAAATCAAACAGAAAGCAATAAAGGTGATATAGAAATCCCTAAGATAATTCTCTCTTTTAGGGTGTCTCCCCGGCAGAGTCGCCGATCCTCGATTGATCAATGAGAAAAATTGGATATCTGATGATCAGAGGTTGATGATTTGATCAAGATAGATCAAATGAGGTGAGTAAAACTCAAACCCTAATTGGTTGCCTCTTGAATCAGATGAAAATCTGATGAAACCCTAATTTTGACCTGTGAATTCTACACCCGATCAATTCTGTTCTGAACTGTTAGTGATGCAATGATGCAAATGTAAGGTGGTATATTAGGTCAAAAATTGGGGTATGACAGGTGCGCCGGTATTGTTGGTTAAAAATAAGGAGGGTACAATGAGACTGTGTGTTGATTACAGACAGTTGAATAAGGTGACGATCAAGAATCGGTATCCATTGCCGAGGATTGACGATTTGATGGATCAGTTGGTTGGAGCTTGTGTATTTAGTAAAATTGATCTAAGGTCTGGGTATCATCAGATTCGTGTTAAGGCGGGAGTGTAATACGGTGAACTGACTTTTATAGGATTTTTTGTATCCAAATGTGCGGATAGCAAGAGTCGCCACCGACTTTTATTTTTATCCAATTAAGGGAAGGTAAAAAGTACAGAAAAAGACCTTCGTTAGATTCTGAGTAAGGGAGAATGGTTATGAAAAGGGAAGGTATTAGCACCCCTTTTCATCCGTAGTTATCTACGGGCTCTTAGTTGCTCTTAGATCACTTTAAAATGTGCTTTCTGTGTGTTTGAAAAATGTTTTGAAATAGGCATTTCACTTTGACTTTGTAATGATTCATGTAAGAATGTATACAAAGTGTTCGGAAATGTTTTGTTTTCGAAAGAGTTTTGAACTTTGAAAAAGTGTGAGGTGTGAAAAGTATTTTGATAGAGCAAGCAACTAAAAGTCTTATTACCTACTCAGAATTGGTCGTTTTTCGTATTATTTACGTTCCTTTAGAATAGCGCTATCCATACCATTATTTAGTAGGTATCTCCATTCGTTGGATGTAAGCGGGACATTCGAAGGGACATCGGATGGTCATAGAAGGCAACTTGTAGGAAGTATCCTAGCACAATCGAAGGGACTATCATCATTTTTCGTAGGCGTCAATCGAGGGTCAAGATCATGTAATCGGAGGCGACATCGTGGGTCTTATGATCTTTGTATCGAAGGGACTATGATGATTTGTTTTGAAGGCAACGGTGCTAGAATACCTCTACGTTCGAGGGACATGACCATTTGAATTCGTAAGGCAACGAGAGAGAATTACCCTAAGGGGTGCATGTGTGAAAAGAGTGTGTTGATTCAGATATTTTAATCTTGGAAATTAGTGGGCTAAGTTCAATTTTATCTTGCCATACACGCCTAATTACTAGCAATTGAATAGGGTGCGGAAATTAAAGTGCGAAATGTAAAAGTGCGGAAAAGTAAATCCTACGCTATTACATGGCTTTGGGGCAGATACATAATCAGAATGCGGAAAAGTAAAAGTCCTAATTAAACTATTACAACCCATATGCAATTACATTATTGGAAAATAAAATAAAAAACGGAAGAATCGTCTGAATCGGATTGACCTGTGAAAGAATGCAAAATCGGGAAATATGATGAAATCGAAATAAGAGAAAATGTTAGAAAAATGCAATTTTTAATGTAAGAAAATTAATGCATGCTGGAAATAATATTAATATGCTAACATAATTTTTTGGGATTTTTTAGATGCATTTTGATAATTAAAAACTAATTTACAATGATTTAAATGCTAAAATCAAAATAAAAATAATTATGCATGCAAAAAGATATTTTTTAATTTTATAAATTAAATAAAGATTTTATAAAACTACTGTAAAAAGAAAAATATTTTTTTGAGGATTTTTTAATGTATAAATAAAATATGGAAAAGAATTAAAATATGATAGAAAATATTAAAATAATGAAAATATGAAAATTGAGCTTGTGAAAAGTGAGAAAAAGGGATTGTCTGAACCAGGAATCGAACTGGGGACATCCCTTTCAAACCTTGAAAAACCACATGCTTGACCAACTGAGCTGGCGTGTTTGTACTGTTTGGAGACTGAATGATTTGAAAATAACACGCGTCGCCTTCTCTTTTCCTCCCGCTCGCGCCAATTCATCGTCTTCTTCGTTTCAAATGTTCAAAAGCTTGCGTCGGCTTTCCTTCGACGCTATGTCCCTGGCAAATATCAAAAATGCAGCACACGCAATATAAATTATATCTACGACCATGGATCGATTCCTTAGGTCATTTCGAATTCAATGGCATAGGTCTTGTTGGCCAATTTTTCCTAATAAGAGAAACCCTAAAACATGTTCAGGAACCCTAACTATGGCATCTCGAGTTTCTGGCCATGAAAATGCAATTAAATAACCCAGATCGCTTGCAATCTTCCTACTAATCACAAAAACAACAATCAAACGTGTTAAAAATGCATGAAAAACAAGAATCGATTTTGGAAAAAGTATGAGCAAACCGAATTCGAATCTCTTGTTTCTGGATGGTTTGGAACGAAGTAAGTATCTGGAATCACTCCTGAGGTATCAAGGAATGCAATGGACACCTTAGAATCGATTGAAAACGGCTGGAACTAGGATTTCCAATTGCTTCAAGAACACGGTTTTTGAGCTTTGAGAATAGGGTTTCTGAGCCAATTTTTTCGTTCTTTCTTGATTGGTATGCATTAGATATATATACTGGAAGGTTGTGGCATTGTTTTGGGAAAGATTTGATCAATAATCAATGATAATCAAATTTGATTTTTCATGGAAATCAAATTTTCAAAATTTGCTCAAATTCAATCCAATCTTGCCTTTTTTTGCTTCAATTTCGAATTGGCTGGCATTTGTGAGTTAATTGGACATCAAGGAAAGAATAAAATCAATCTTTGCCATTAATTTCAATTTTATAATTTATTTTAAGATTTAATTTGCATTTAAATGAATAAATTACAAATTAAATAGAAAAATAAATCAAAAATTCGTGGCTTTGGGCTTGGATATTCCTAATTGCATGAGGAATAAGTTAGGATGAAGAAAAAGTAGGCCCATTTGCAAAAGATTTGATTTTTTGAAGTATCTCTCTTTGTGCATTCTTCCAAAATTCCCCAACTTGTGAAGGGTGTATCTTGCTCAATTTTCCACATTTTTGAGTGTTCTTGGACTTTTTGGAAAGCTCTAAGAGTCCTCTAAACAATGTCTTTGGTTTCACTTCAATTGGAGTTACCATGCTCAATATATCTTCAAAACAAAAAGTTGACTTTTTGTTGACTTTGAAAAGGACCTGTAATGTTTTGAGCTATACCTCTCAAATGAAGCATTTTTTGGACATTCTTGTGAGACATGAAATTGTAGAGAATTGAATTTCCTTCAAAACAAGAGGTGGTGGAAAAATTTCTGAGAAAGTATGAGAAAGTTATGGTCAGTCAAAGTTCAGTTGACTTTTCCTCTAGAAACCCTAATTTAGAAAGTTTGACTTTCGAGCAAATCTTGAGTTTTCTTGATGAATCATGATCAACCCTTGATCAAATGATGAATGTAACTTCAAAATGAGGATGTTGACCAAAAATCAGAAGTTTTGACTGTATGTTGACCACAGTTGACTTTTTGAACAATACAACTGATTTTCAACCATCTGAGCAATTGTCTTGAGGAAACTTGACTTGTGAAGCTTGAAACTTGACATGGAGAATCTTTGAAGCATATGAAGAGGCATGAAAACCATTGGAAATGTTAGAAGTCCATCTGGATCTGAGGAATGCCAAACCCTAGTTTGGGTTGATTGTCTAAGAGAGAGTTTGTCTGATCAACTCTTGAGGAATCCTTGAGCATGGATGTATGGAATGTCTTGAGAAACATGAGGGCAAATTTTGGGGTATGACAGGGAGATATTCAGAAGACTGCATTTAGAACGAGGTATGGGCATTATGAATATTCTGTTATGTCGTTTGGAGTTACTATTGCACCTGGTGTTTTTATGGAGTATATGAGCAGGATATTCCATCCGTATCTTGACAAGTTTGTGGTGGTATTTATTGACGACATTTTGATCTATTCAAAGAATGATGAGGAGCATGCAAAGCATCTTAGGATTTTATTGGAATTGTTGAAGGAAAAGAAACTTTATGCGAAGTTATCTAAATGCGAGTTTTGGTTAAGCGAAGTGAGTTTTCTTGGTCATGTGATTTCCAAGAATGGTATCGCTGTCGATCCTACAAAAGTAGAAGCTGTATCTCAGTGGGAAGCGCTGAAGAATGCTTCAGAGATTCGTAGTTTTCTTGGTCTTGCAGGTTACTACAGGAAATTCATTGAGGGATTTTCGAAATTAGCTTTACCGTTGACTAAGTTGACGAGAAAAGGTCAAGCGTTTGTTTGGGATACAGATTGTGAGAAAGGATTCCAAGAATTAAAGAGGAGGTTGACTAGTGCTCCGATTCTAATTTTACCGAATCCGGCAAAATCTTTCGTGGTGTATTGTGATGCGTCTTTGATGGGTTTAGGAGGTGTTTTGATGCAAGATAGGCAGGTTGTGGCTTATGCTTCAAGACAGTTGAAGATTCATGAAAGGAATTATCCGACTCATGATTTAGAGTTGGCAACTGTCGTGTTTGTTTTGAAATTATGGAGGCATTATCTGTATGGTTCACGGTTTGAGGTGTTCAGTGATCATAAGAGCCTGAAGTATCTTTTTGACCAGAAAGAGTTGACTATGAGGCAGAGAAGGTGGTTAGAGTTTCTCAAGGATTATGATTTCGGTTTGAATTACCATCCTGGTAAGGCAAACGTTGTGGCAGATGCTTTAAGCAGGAAGTCCTTGCATATGTCGATGTTAATGGTTCGTGAATTGGATTTAGTGGAACAATTCAGAGACTTAAGTTTAGTATGCGAAACTACTCCGAATAGTGTGAAATTGGGCATGTTGAAGCTGACTAGTGGTATTTTGGAAGAGATTCGAAATGGTCAGAAATTTGATGTTGGTTTGGTTGACAAGTTGACATTGATTAACCAAGGTCAAGGAGGTGAGTTCCGAATTGATGAGAATAACGTTATGAGATTTGGTGATACAGTGTGTGTTTCGGATGACGCTGTGATTAGAAAGAGTATTTTGGAAGAAGGACATCATAGTGGGTTGAGTATTCATCCTGGTGCTACTAATATGTATCATGACTTGAAGAAATTATTTTGGTGGCCTGGAATGAAAAAGGAAATTGCCGAGTTTATGTATGCGTGTTTGGTCTGTCCGAAATCAAATATCGAACATCAGAAGCCGTCGGGATTGATAGAACCGTTGTTTGTTCCAGAGTGGAAGTGGGATGGCATCTCTATGGATTTCATGTCTGGGTTGCCACGGAAAGCGAAGAATTGTGATTCTATTTGGGTTATCGTGGATCGGTTGACAAAGTCTACTCACTTTATTCTGATAAGAATGGATTATCCGATGGAGAGGTTGGCAGAGTTGTATGTGGAGAAGATAGTGAGTTTGCATGGTATCCCGTCTAGCATTGTGTCAGATAGAGACCCGAGGTTCACATCTAACTTCTGGACAGGATTGCAGGAAGCTTTGGGTACAAAGTTACGTTTGAGTTCTGCTTATCATCCACAGACAGATGGTCAGACGGAGAGAACGATTCAATCGTTAGAAGATTTGTTGAGGGCTTGTGTGTTAGAGAAGGGTGGAGCTTGGGACAACTACTTACCATTGATAGAGTTTACCTACAACAATAGTTTTCATTCGAGCATTGGTATGGCTCCGTTTGACGCATTGTATGGTAGGAGATGTCGGACACCGTTGTGTTGGTACGAATCCGGAGAAAGTGCTGTGATTGGACCAGAGATTGTTCAACAAACTTCAGAAAAGATCAAGATGATTCAGGAGAAGATGAGAGCTTCTCAGAGCCGTCAGAAAAGTTACCATGATAAGAGGAGGAAAGATCTTGAGTTTAGTGAAGGAGACCACGTGTTTATTAGAGTTACTCCGATGACTGGTATTGGTCGAGCTCTGAAGTCAAGAAAGTTGACTCCGCGCTTTATTGGTCCGTTTCAAATTACCAAGAGAGTTGGGAAAGTTGCTTATCAGATTTCTTTACCGCCGTCACTTGCGAATTTGCATGATGTCTTTCATGTATCTCAGTTGAGGAGGTACATTGTGGATCCGTCTCATGAGATTCAGGTAGATGATGTACAGGTACGAGATAATTTGACTGTTGAAGCAGTACCTACGAGGATTGAGGATCGGAAAGTGAAGCAACTGCGTGGTAAAGAGATAGCACTGGTGAGAGTGGCTTGGGGAGGACCAGCTGGAGGAAATGTAACTTGGGAACTGGAGAGCCAGATGAAGGACTCGTATCCCGAACTTTTCGTCTAAGGTATGTTTTCGAGGACGAAAACTCTTTTAGTGGGGGAGAGTTGTAACACCCCGATTTAATTCGAATATTAAATAATAAGGGATTTAATTATTTAATTAATTAAAGACTTAGGTATTAATATTTTTGGATTTAATCGGATTAATTGAAGAAAAAGGGTTGGTGGTGTAAAGAGTAAATAGTGGGTGTGAGGAGTAAATCACTCTACTTTTACTAATTATTAATTTATGAATTTTATTTGGAAATAATAAAGGATTATAACAAGGAATATAAAAAGGAAAAGAAGGAAAATAAGGTCTTTTTGGAAAAGTCATTTCACGTAGAATTGGAGAAGAGAAGAGAAAGAGAGAAAAAGCCAACGCCGAAAAAGTCGAAGATCATCGCGAGGTAAGGGGTGATTTCATTCGGTTTTAATGCCTTATGGGTTTTGGGAATCAACCGGGTGATTGGGTACATTAGGGAAATTGATTTAGATGATTATAGGTTTGTAGGATTAAACCCTATTTTGTGTCGGATTATAGAATCTAAGATCAATAGTGTGTCGAACAATTGATAGGAATGATGAAACAATGATATATGATGTTGTATTGGCATATAATGGTCGTAAACTGGTGTTTCTAATGTTATAAGTTATATGGAAATGATTGAAAGTGATGAAGAATGCATAAGTGCTGTCAAAATAGCAGATTTGGGTTCTGCAGGTCGTGGGAACCGGTTCCCAGTGGGGAGGAACCGGGTTCCCAGTGTGAATTTTTCAAAACTGGGCATTTTTGTACGTGGGAACCGGTTCCCAGTGGGGAGGAACTGGGTTCCCCATACAAAAATCCAGGGGGAGATTATTTTTCAAAAGTGGGAACCGGGTTCTCCCAGGGAGGAACCGGGTTCCACTGTGTAATTTCTCAAACTGCTTAAAACTTCAAAAATTCATATTTTCTAAACCGTAACTCCGATTCGAGTGCCGTTTTTGGCATTATTTCTTAAATTAAAAATACTATCTTTTAAAAAGAGAAAAATAATAGTTTGTGAAAATTATTTTAAAAGAGTTGAGCTCCCGATTTTTGAAAGGTTACTCGTTTAAGGACAACAGGGATAGGATACAGATTGTCTGACTTATTGAGTGAGGAATAATGCTTACCATGTTGTGTATTGATAATCATTGTGATGGAATAGAATACATTGGTGATTGGCATTATGTGAATTATGTGATATCATAATCTGTGAATTGATGTTGCATGCTTTTATGATGCATGCATAAGCATTGTTAATTGGTTCATTCCCATTGTGCGGAAGTGAACTTGCAGAGCCAATAAACTTACCAGGATTTGAGGTAGTGAGGATAGATTCTTGACCCTGTGTGATGGGCGAATCATGGATTTCCGCTGTTTCCGAGTGTGATGGAACAGAGGGTGAACTCGGTTCACGTTTGGTACCACATGCATAGAGTCTGCATTGCATATGGGATTGTAACATGCTAGGATGGTTTCCAGTGTTGCAATTTCCATTGATTGTTTACTTGCATAATGAATTGTGTACAATGTTCTTGTGAATTGATCCATGAATGTGTTTTGATAGTGGACTAACGCATCGAAATATTCTGTTGTATTTAAAAACGTATAATGCATTTTATATTGAATAGAGATCTCACCCTTACTTTAATGATTTCAGATTCGAAGTGATTAGCTGCTTGGATTTGGTGAGGATAGCTTTTAGAGTTTAGTCTGTTAGTTAAACCGCGTGTCAGTGTCGTGCTCTGGTAGATGTAACACTAGGGAAACGTTTGAATTGAGATTCCTTATGGATATTAAATAGTAGTTTTGGTTAATGTTTCGATTTATTATCCTGGAATAACTATGAATGATGTATTCGGGATTTGTTATATTTCATTTCCGCTGTTAAACATAACCTTAAGTCTGTTTTATTT
The DNA here is from genome assembly GCA_021764765.1 of Vicia sativa. Taxonomy (NCBI): domain Eukaryota; kingdom Viridiplantae; phylum Streptophyta; class Magnoliopsida; order Fabales; family Fabaceae; genus Vicia; species Vicia sativa. Next base: position 7,638,792 of record CM038794.1, read on the forward strand.
GATGATTTCTTCTTCAGTGAAAGCATGACAACTGTTTTGATTGATTTGAAATATTTAAATTGTGACGCCTCTTAAATTGTGATTAAAAACTCTGATTAATTATTTATGAACGCGGGTAATTAGAAGGGGTGTTACACTCTGCTTCTTCGAATTTATCTGAGATATGCAATTCAGCATCAACACGCTCCACCTCAATAGGAATCTCTACCTGTTCCATCTCTTTGTCAGATACTTCTGCACTTCGACCAACATCATCCGTTTTCTTGAAAGTCATTTCAACTTCATTGAAAATAACATCTCGACTGCAGATAATCCTTCTGTGACCTGACTCTAGGTAACATAGCATATAAGCTTTGACTCCTTCAGGGTATCCCATAAACATGCATTTAAGAGATCTAGGTTTGACCTTGTCTTGCCTAATGTGAGCATAGGCTACACAGCCAAATACTCTCAGTGTGTCGAGATTTGGTGGATGTCTCGACCAAACTTCTTAAGGCGTCTTCATATATAATGCAATTGAAGGACATCTGTTTATCAGATATGTTGTTGTCGAAACAGCCTCATCCCAAAACACGTTATTTAACCCAACACTAGTCAACATGCATCTAACTTTCTCCAAGATGGTTTGATTAAACCTTTTAGTCAAACCATTTTGTTGTGGAATGTCTGCAGTAGTTTTGTGCCTTGCAATACCAGAGACAACACAAAATCTGTCGAATGCCTCATTGCAAAATTCAAGACCATTCCCTGTTCTCAACCTCTTGACCTTTCTGCCAGTTTAATTTTCGACCAGAGTCTTCCAACCTTTGAAATTCTCAAAAGCTTCATCCTTAGTCTTCTGAATGAATACCCATAACTTTATGGAATAGTCATCTAGTTCTGGAGTTAATGAATCTGTCATGGTCGGGAGGAATGATGATAAAGATACAATCATCAAGATGCTTGTATCAAACTCTGGCATGATCAAAAATAATAATTTAGGTGTTGTTGCAATTTTGGGTATGGGAGGTGTCGGAAAAACAACCCTTGCTCAACTTGTTTACAATGATGAAAAAGTTGAACAACATTTTGATTTCAAAGTTTGGGTTTGTGTATCAAAGGACTTCGATGTTGTGAGAGTAACTAAGTCTCTCCTTGAATCTGTTGTTAGAAATACAACATCTGCTGCTTCAAAGGTATGGGAAAGCGATAACCTTGATATTATTCGAGTTGAATTAAATAAAAACACGAGGGAGAAAAGATTCTTGTTTGTGCTGGATGATTTGTGGAATGATAGTTACAATGACTGGGATGAGCTAGTAAGTCCCCTTGTTGATGGAAAACCTGGAAGTTCGGTGATTATAACAACGCGTCAACAAAAAGTTACAGAGATGGCAAAGACATTTCCTATTAAAAAATTAGACCCTCTGTCACATGAAGATTGTTGGTTTATACTCTCAAAACATGCATTGGGAAATGATGAGTATCACTACAGTAAAAACTAAGCCCTTGAAGAGATAGGTAGGAAGATTGCAAGAAAGTGTGGAGGATTGCCAATAGCAGCTAAAACACTAGGAGGACTTCTACGTTCAAGGGTAGGCACAATGGAGTGGACGGAGATTTTGAACAGTGATGTATGGAACTTACCCGATGATAATATTATGCCTGCTTTGCATTTGAGTTACCAATATCTTCCCTCTCATTTGAAAATATGTTTTGCATATTGTTCAATTTTTCCAAAAGATTACCCACTTGATAGGGAGAAATTGGTTTTGTTGTGGATGGCAGAGGGCTTCCTTGATTATTCTCACGAGGGAAATTTCCAGAGGAAGTAGGTGATGGTTGCTTTGCTGAATTATTGTCTAGGTCTTTAACTCAACAATCAAATGATGGTGCTCGTGGAAAATTGTTTTACATGCATGACCTTATCAACGACTTAGCTACAACTGTATCTGGAAAAATTTCTTTTCGGTCTGAAAGTGGTGACATCTCTAAAAATGTTCGTCATTTATCATATCTTCAAGAAAAGTATGATATTTTCATGAAGTTTAAGAATGTCTACAACTTAAATGCTTGCGAAGCTTCCTTCCCATTTCATATAGAAAGTGGATTTCTTACTACTTATCCATCAAGGTGGTTGATGATTTGGTACCACTACTTAAAAGGTTGCGCATGTTATCTCTATCACGATATACAAACATTACCAAGCTACCAGATTCAATTTGCAATTTGGTGCAGTTGCGGCATCTAGATCTTTCCAACACTAAAATCAAAAGTTTGCCTGATACCATATGTAACCTTTACAATTTGCAAACTTTGAATTTATCAGGTTGCAACAACCTCACTGAATTGCCATACCATATGGGAAATTTAATCAGCTTACGTCACCTTGATATAAGTGGCACTGACATAAAAGAGCTGCCTATGAAAATTGCTGGACTAGAAAACCTCCAAACTTTGACTGTTTGTTTAGTGGGAAAGCGACATGAAGTGTTAAGTATCAAAGAGCTAAGGAAATTCCCAAACCTACAAGGAAAATTTACCATAAAAAACCTATACAATGTCGTTGATGCAAAAGAGGCAAAAGATGCGAACCTGAAAAACAAAGAGAAAATTGAGGAGTTAGAGGTGATATGGGAAAAACTAAGTGAAGATTCAGTAAAAGAGAAAGTTGTGCTTGAAATGTTGCAACCATCAATAAGCTTGAAGGGCCTAGAAATAAACTTGTATGGCGGGACAAGTTTTCCGAGTTGGTTGGGAAAGTCTTCATTTTCTAACATGGTGTCCCATAGCATCCAGAATTGTGAATATTGCACAACACTTCCACCGCTAGGGCAACTACCGTCTCTCAAGAAGTTGAGTATATCGAATTTGTTGTTGTTGGAGACAATTGGCCCAGAGTTCTATTGTGTTGAGGAAGGAGAATGTTCCAATTCTACCTTCCAACCATTTCCTTCCCTTGAGCATATAAAATTTAATAGCATGCCAAATTGGAAGGATTGGATTTCCTTTGAAGGCATAAATTTTGCATTTCCCAAACTTAGAACTATGGAGTTACGTAATTGTCCTGAACTAAGGGGAGATTTTCCTAGCCACCTTTCATGCATGGAAGCAATTGAAATAGCATGTTGTTATAAGATATTGGAAACACCCCATACTTTGAATTGGCTATCGACAATCAAAAAAATAACAATTCAAGAGGAGGACTCTCCCTTGCGACATGCAGCTGGTGAAAGTTACCGAATGTTTATTTCTAAAATGATGAGTAGTATTTGTCTTACTCACTTGGAACTCTGGAATATTGAATCTCTCACTGCATTTCCCCCAAATGGTCTACCCACTTCATTGCAGTCACTTTCTATTTACAAGTGTAGGAAGTTATCCTTCATTCCTGTAGAAACATTTCAAAATTACACGTCACTTGTGAGTCTTGATTTGTGGTATAGCTGTGATTCACTTACATCATTTCCACTTGATGGTTTCCCTGCACTCCAAACACTTTTCATTGTTGGTTGTAGGAGTGTGAATTCCATTTATATTTCAGAAAGTCCTTCACGTCGGCAGTCAAATACAAAACATCAAAAAGTGGGAGATTGTTAGAACAAAGTTTGTTTCTAATAATATATAAATGTTTTGATGATAACAAGCATAATAAATTTTGTATGAATGAAATAAATTTTGTATGAATGAATATGATATTTGTTAGAACAAAATTTATTTCTAATAATATATTAAAAGTTTTAATGATAACAAGCAAAATAAATTTTGTATAATTGAATATGATACTCTGATGTGTATAATGTTTTATTTCTGAAGGTGTTCTGGCTCTAGTGCAAAAATGGAAACTATCATGTTGAGCAGAAGTTGAAGTATTAGAAGTTCTAATGAGAAAAGAACTTCTGGACAAAGCACGCTAAAAAGAACTGCTAAAAGAAACATGCTGTGGAAGTTTGAATAAGACAAAACACGCTGCTGACAGAAACACACCTTAGAAGTTCTGAGCGAGAACTTCTGGAAGACATGTGACACCCCAAATAATTCAATGTTTAAAATAATTAGAATTTTTAATTATTAATTTAATTAGAGTTTAATTATTAATATTGGAATTATTGGAATTAATTAATTAATTAGATGAGAGGAGGCATTGGGAGTGTGAGGAGTAATGGGGGGTGTGACGAGTAAAATACTCTACCTATCCTAATTATTATTATTTTATTTTATTGGAATAATAAAAGGAATAATAAAAGGAAAAAGAAGGAAAAAGAGGAATAGAAGGTTTTTCATCATTCTTGAGAGGGCTATGACTAGTGAGTCTTAGAGGAAGTTAGTCACACTGGTTGGGTAGTGCACTCTATAATCGTTGATTATAGTGGACTAAGTCCTCGTTGAGAGAAGCGAAATCACCTTGGCGGGTGGACTGGAGTAGTTTGAGTGTCAAACGAACCAGGATAAAAATACTTGAGTATTTTATTTGTTGTTTGGGTTAAAGAGTCTAAAAGAAAGAAAAACTTATTCAACCCCCCCCTTCTAAGTGTTTTTCCAAGCCTTCATTGTGAACCCTGTGTACTTAGAAAATCTTGTAGAGTGAAGTTCAACAAAGGCAAACAAAGAACACAAGGATCCCTTGATTACATCCAGGTTTAATCGAACCATCTTGGAGAGAGTTTGATAAACAAATGTCCTTCGACCGCGTTAGATATGAAGACACCTAAAGAAGTTTGGTCGGGAAATCCACCAAATCTTGATAAACTGAGAGTATTTGGCTGCGTAGCCTATGCTCACATTAGGAAAGACAAGGTCGAACCTAGAGATCTTAAATGCATGTTCATGGGATACCCTGAAGGATTCAAAGCTTATAGGCTATGGTGCCTAGAGTCAGGTCACATAAGTATTATCACTAGTCGAGATGTTGTTTTCAATGAAGCTGAAATGACTTTCAAGAAAACGGATGATGTTGGTCGAAGTGCAGAAGTATTTGACGAAGAGTTGGAATAGGTAGAAATTCCTGTTGAGGTGGAGCATGTTGATGTTGAATTGCATATCCTAGATAAAGTCGAGGAAGCAGAGGATGCTGGTGAAGTTGAGGAAACTGCCGATGACTATCTATTGGCAATAGATAGGACATCAAGAATCATCAAACCACCTCAAAGATTTGGGTATGCAGATCTTATAGCTTATGCCTTAATCTCTGCAAGTGAGGTTCTAAACGAAGAACCAAGAGACCATAAGGAAGTTATGAGGAGTCGAAATAAGACTGAATGGATGAAGTCCATGGATGATGAGATGAAGTCTCTTAATGATAACAACACTTGGGAATTGATCAAGAAACCTTCTAGAGCCAGGTTAGTCAGTTGTAAATGGATTTTCAAAGTTAAGGAAGAAATTGAAGGAATGACGTCGAAAGAAGGTGTAGACTTCAATGATGTGTTTTCTCTTGTTGTGAAGCATAGGTCCATTCGAATGTTGCTTGTCATTGTGGCACAGTTCGATCTTAAACTGGAATAAATAGATGTGAAGACTGCGTTCTTGTATGGTGATCTAGATGAAACAATCCTGATGAGGCAACCTGAAGGGTATGTCGAAAAGGGAAAGGAAGATTACGTGTACAAGTTGAATAGATCTTTATATGGGTTGAAACAATCTCCTCGATAGTGGAATATGAGATTCGACAAATTCATGGCACACATAAGTTTCGTTAGAAGTCAGTTTGACCACTGTGTTTACTTCAGATTTCGTCCTGTTAATTCATTTGTTATTTTGTTGCTTTATGTTGATGATATTCTCATAGCAAGTAACAATGTCGAAGAGGTATTGAGGGTGAAGGCTGAACTCAATAAGGAGTTTGAAATGAAGGATCTAGGAGAAGCTTCCAGGATTCTTAGGATTGACATTCTAAGAGATAGAAAGCATTCGAAATTATACTTATCTCGAGAGGCATATTTATGGAAGATTCTCAAAAAGCTTGGCATGTCGAATTCAAAACCTATTGTGACTCCAACAAACCCTCAATTCAAGTTGAATATTGATCAGTGTCCCAGTACTGAGGTCGAAAGAGCTTCTATGAATATCATCCCATATGCTAATGTAGTAGGTTCTTTGATGTATGTTATGGTTTGTATTAGACCTGGCATAATATATGCAGTAAGTCTTGTAAGCAGGTACATGGCGAATCTTGGAAAGGCTCACTGGCAAACATTGAAGTGGATTCTAAGGTACATAAATGGGTCTCTGAACAGAGTCTTAATTTATGGTAGAGCATTGGGTGAAGATAGTAAAGCAGTGATCGAAGGATATGTCGACTCTGATTATGCAGGTTGTATGGATTCTAGAAAATCTATTTCTGGATATGTTTTCACTTTGTTTGGTACAACAATTAGTTGGAAAGCAACATTTCAGAAGGTTGTTGCATTATCAACCACTGAAGCGGAATATATTGCTTTAACTGAAGCTGTGAAAGAAGCATTGTGGCTTGAAGGTTTTGCTATGGAGCTGAAAATTCAAGGTGAAGTTATCACTATTAAATGTGATAGTCAAAGTCCAATACACCTGTCGAAGAATTCATTCTATCATGAGCGAACCAAACACATTGATGTGAGGCTGCATTTCGTCAGAGGGGTAATCGAGCGTGGAGAAGTCCAAGTGCTGAAGGTTTCGATAGATCATAATGTTGCTGATATGATCACCAAGACATTGCCTAGTTGCAAGTTTTTTCCATTGTATGCAGTTGATAGAAACGCATTATACCGTGTATGCTATCCTCTGTTTGGCGGTGATTTCCCTAATATGAGTTGCACTTCTTACCTCTTCTAATAGGTCAGCCTCCTCGTTCATCCCTTGATCGTTAGCACGACTTTCAAAGTTTTTCCGTCTCCATGAGGGCAAGGTTTCCTCCACAGGAATGATAGCATCTGCCTCGAAGACCATCTTGTATGGTGTTTCCCGGGTTTTTGAATGAACGGTAGCGTGATACGCCCATAATATTTCATGGAGGTGTTCTGCCCACAGACCCTTGGCTTCATCCAACTTCTTTTTTACTGCGTTCAGAATTACTTTGTTGGTCGACTCCTCCTGTCCATTTGCTTGAGGATGTTCTACGGGAAATAAATTTGTTAGTAACTCCGAGGTCTCTGCAGAATTCAACAACAGAGGAACTTGCAAACTGCGTCCCATTGTCATATACGATGGCACGCGGGAGTCTGAATCGATAGATAATATTTCTCCAGTAAAAATGGCATACTCTCTCAGCTGTTATCCGAGCTACATCCTCGGCTTTAACCCACTTAGTAAAATAATACACCGCGACGATGAGGAACTTCAACTGTCCAAGAGCCACGGGAAACATAGAATGGAGGAGCTCGACTGGTGTGTGGATGTCGGGCGTAAACATTTGGCATTTTGCGCAGTGGTTAACGAAATGGACACAATCCCTCAGCATGAAAGGCCAATAATACCCGGCGCGCAGTATCTTAATGGCCAGTGACCGACCACCCAGATGGTTTTCGCAAACGCCCTCATGAACCTCCTTCATGACCAACTTAACATCATATTCAGACACACAACGCAACATAGGTGAGGCTCTTCCCATTTTGTAAAGTTTATTAGCCACTACCACAAACCTAGCTGATATTTTTCTGACCTGTCGAGCTTCTTCCTTGTCAACGGGTAAGATGTCCTGTTGAAGATACTTGATGATAGGAATCATCCACCCAATCTCTTCCTCTATGGTGAGTACCTCTTTTTTTTCAATACTCATCAGTGCCAAGGTTTCCTGAATTACAAAAAATACAAAAATTACATTAAATTAAATGAAGTGTATCTTAAGAATATTCTTGTTTAGTGAAACGTTTTTAATGTTTATTCATATTGTATTAGACTACAATTGACCCCATATTTAAACTTCAAAGATGCTGATTGTTTCAAAATATTCCACCGAATAATTTACGATTCAAACATTAAAAATGTGCAACTTGTCCATCGAGTTTGCAACTTCACACAAGTGTTATTACTATATTCATTCATTTGCGAGTCTTTGCAACTTACTTGCTATTACTGCTATCTCTCACTCTCCTTACTAGCTGATTTGCTTTTAACAATAGCAATCCAAGGTAGATGGCTGCAGCTGCAACTATGATAGGAGGTGCTTTTCTCTCTGCAACTGTTCAAACCTTAGTGGAGAAACTTGCTTCAACAGAGTTTCTTGACTACATCCGAAACACCAAGCTCAATGTCTCCCTCTTGAGAAAGCTACAAACAAACCTGCTCACGCTCCAGGCTGTGCTGGATGATGCAGAAGAGAAGCAGATCAGTACTCCTGCTGTCAAAAATTGGCTAGATGGCTTGAAAGATGCTGTCTTAGATGCTGAGGATTTGGTCAATGAAATAAGTTACGACTCCCTTCGATGCAAGATGGAGAATACACAAGCTGGAAGCAGAACTAATCAGGTATTGAATTTTCTTTCATCTCCTTTCAAAAACTTCTATCGAGATATCAATTCCCAACTGAAGATCATGTGTGAAACCCTTGAACCTTTTGCACAACATAAAGATACCCTTGGATTGCAAACAAAAAGTGCTAGAGTTTCTCGAAGACCGCCTTCAAGTTCAGGAGTTAATGAATCTGTCATGGTCGGTAGGAATGATGATAAAAATACAATCATCAAGATGCTTGTATCAGACTGTGGCACCAGCAAAAATAATAACTTAGGTGTTGTTGCGATTTTGGGTATGGGAGGTCTCGGAAAAACGAGCCTTGCACAACTTGTTTACAACGATGAAAAAATTGAACAACATTTTGATTTTAAAGTCTGGGTTTGTGTATCAGAGGACTTCGATGTTGTGAGAGTAACCAAGTCTCTCCTTGAATCTGTCGTTAGAAATACAACATCTGCTTCTTCAAAGGTATGGGAGAGCGATAACCTTGACATTCTTGAGTTGAATTAAATAAAACACGAGGAAGAAGAGATTTTTGTTTGTGCTGGACGATTTGTGGAATGACAATTATAATGATTGGGATGAGTTAGTAAGTCCCCTCATTGATGGAAAACCTGGAAGTTCGGTTATCATAACAACGCGCCAACAAAAAGTTGCAGAGTTGGCCAAGACATTTCCTATTTATAAATTAGACCTCTATCACATGAAGATTGTTGGTCTATACTCTCAAAACATGCATTGGGAAGTGATGAATGTCATGCTAGTAAAAACACATCCCTTGAAGAGATAGGTAGGAAGATTGCAAGAAAGTGTGGAGGATTGCCAATAGCTGCTAAAACACTAGGAGGACTTCTACGTTCAAGGGTAGACACAATGGCGTGGACTGATATTTTGAACAGCAATGTATGGAACTTACCCAATGATAATATTATGCCTGCTTTGCATTTGAGTTACCAATATCTTCCCTCTCATTTGAAAAGATGTTTTGCATATTGTTCGATTTTTCCAAAAGATTACCCACTTGATAGGGAGAAATTGGTTTTGTTGTGGATGGCAGAGGGCTTCCTTGATTATTCTCACGAGGGAAAATTGCCAGAGGAAGTAGGTGATGGTTGCTTTGCTGAATTATTGTCTAGGTCCTTAATTCAACAATCAAATGACAGTGCTCGTGGAAAATTGTTTGTCATGCACGACCTTATCAACGACTTAGCTACATCTGTATCTGGAAAAATTTGTTGTCGGTCTGAATGTGGCGACATCTCTGAAAATGTCCGTCATTTATCATATATTCAAGACGAATATGACGTTTTCATGAAGTTTAGCTCTTTCTACAATTTTAAATGCTTGCGAAGCTTCCTACCCATTACCTCCTGGAGGTCAGATAATTACTTATCCATCAAGGTGGTTGATGATTTGGTACCACTACTTAAAAGGTTGCGCGTGTTATCTCTATCACGATATAGAAACATCACCAACCTACCGGATTCAATCGGCAATTTGGTGCAATTGCGGTTTCTTGATCTTTCATACACTAAAATCAAATGTTTGCCTGATACAATATGTAACCTTTACAATTTGCAAACTTTGAATTTATCATATTGCTTTCGTGTCACTGAATTACCCGTGCATATGGGAAATTTAATCAGTTTACATCACCTTGATATAAGTGGTACTGACATAAAAGAGTTGCCTATGGAAATTGGTGGACTAGAAAACCTCCAAACTTTGACTGTTTTTTTAGTGGGTAAGCGACATGAAGGGTTAAGTATCAAAGAGCTAAGAAAATTCCCAAACCTACAAGGAAAATTTACCATAAAAAACCTACATAATGTCGTTGATGCAAAAGAGGTAGAAGATGCCAACCTGAAAAACAAAGAGAAAATTGAGGAGTTAGAGTTGATGTGGGGAAAACAAAGTGAAGATTCAGTAAAAGTGAAAGATGTACTTGAAATGTTGCAACCACCAATAAGCTTGAAGAGCCTACAAATAAACTTGTATGGCGGGACAAGTTTTCCGAGTTGGTTGGGAAATTCTTCGTTTTCTAACATGGTGTCCCTTCGCATCTATGATTGTAAATACTGCATCACACTTCCACCGCTAGGGCAACTACCTTCTCTCAAGAAGTTGAGTATATCGAATTTGTTGTTGTTGGAGACAATTGGCCCAGAGTTCTATTGTGTTGAGGAAGGAGAACGTTCCAATTCTACCTTCCAACCATTTCCTTCCCTTGAGCATATGGAATTTGACAACATGCCAAATTGGAAGGATAGGATTTCCTTTGAAGGTGTTAATTTTGCATTTCCAAAACTTAAAACTATGGATTTAAGTAATTGTCCTGAACTAAGGGGAGATTTTCCTAGCCACTTTTCATGCATGGTGAAAGTAACAATTCAAGAGGAGGGCTCTCCCTTGCAACAAGCAGCTGGTGAAAGTGACCGAATGTTTATTTGTAAAATGATGACGAGTAGTATTTGTCTTACTCACTTGACACTCTGGAATATTGAATCTCTCACTGCATTTCCCCCAAATGGTCTACCCACTTCGTTGGAGTCACTTTCTATTAACAATTGTAGGAAGTTATCCTTCATTCCTGTAGAAACATTTCAAAATTACACGTCACTTGTGGGTCTTTATATGTGGGATAGCTGTGATTCACTTACATCATTTCCAGTTGATGGTTTCCCTGCGCTCCAAACACTTCGCATTGTTGGTTGTAGGAGTATGAATTCCATTTATATTTCAGAAAGTCCTTCACGTCGGCAGTCAACCCTCCAATCATTTAAAATCGAATCAGTTGAATCACTTAAAGTCAATCTTGGGTTGGACACTCTCACCAATCTTGAATATTTGGGTCTGACCTGTCCAGGAGAGTTGTCATTATGTGAAGGAGTTTGTCTACCCCCCAAATTACAATCAATTGATATTTCTTTTGGAGGAACAAAGCAGCATGTAAAGGAATGGGGTCTCCAACACCTAACCGCTCTTTCAAGATTGACAATTCAAGATTGGGGTGAAATGGATAACACCTTGACGGTCGATTCGTTGCTCCCCATCTCCCTTGTGTCTCTCGATGTCGGTGGTGGTAATATGTCCTTTGAAGGAAATGGGTTTCGACACCTCTCCTCTCTCCAAAATCTCATCTTTTCTTGTTGTCTACATCTCAAGTCATTGCAAGAAAACTGCCTTCCTTCCTCGTTGAAATCCCTTCAATTTAGTTATTGTCGGCATCTCAAGTCTTTGCCAGAAAACTGCCTTCCCTTCTCGCTGGAATCACTTGAATTTAATTCTTGTGACAAACTTGAGTCAATACGAGAAGACAGCCTCCCTGCCTCTTTACAGCGACTGACCATCAGAGGTTGCCCATTGTTAGAAGAAAGGTATAAAAGGAAGGAAAATTGGTCCAAAATTGCTCACATTCCTGTCATAAAAATGAATGACCAACTCACACTATGATCACAAGCGGCCTTCATGTTATTTCAGGTATGATTTTATCTTCACAATCCAAACACGTCTCTAAACATTTTCATATCATCTCATGGATTAACATTTTATGTTTCCTATGTCGGAGACTTAATGTATACTTTTCCCAAAAATCACTTGTTGTTTGAGACTTTTCTATAATGCTTTTAAACTCACGCGGAAATGCTTATTTGATCTTTATTTTCTTAAACTCTTAGCAATTTTACTTCTTCCATGATTCTGTTCAAACTGTTGGCCAATTTCAATTTTATTGATTGAATTGTCACAAACAATTTTGCAAAGGAAACTAATTTTCTGTCTTATTTTCAGGAGAGACCTAAATGGATGAAAAACAAATCGCTGGATGATTTGAAGACAAAAAGGGTGCATGCTATTTCTTGTGATTTTTCTTGTAAACTTGTTTCCGAGGAATCAAATGGTGTCCGTTGATTTTCGCAAGATTTGATTTACGTAGATAATATTAAGTATGTATTTGATCATCATTTGATTGCATCTTTGTATAATATTTCTCATAAGCTGCACGAGCCAGTCAGACAGAATACAATGCAATTTATTTCAGCATCTTTGTATTCCACTGCTTTGTTAGTATGTGGCAACATGAAACATAAATGAATGGAACAAATCTGAAAAATCCATGTTGGTATTTGTTCTAAATTTATGCAACTTGTTTGAGTAACATAACCAAGATTGATGTTCTTTACCATAATATGTTTTTAATTTGTTTGCTTGAGATTATAAAGATAATACTGTTTCAGTTCAGAGTGTATAAGTAAATCATCATATGATTAAGAAAGATACTGTTTGAAAAGTGTAGTTTTAACGTTTTACAATGATCAACGAGGACTCTCTATTTCGTGTAGCACTTCTTCTGTAGAGACTTGATGTTTATTATTCTTACTTGGGGTTGAAAGCTTACTCTAGTCAATAATGATGGTTACAAATATGATTTTTAATCACACTTATCTACCTTGAAAAATACAACTATAGTCGAAAAACATGGCTTGCAAAGCTAGTCAACAGATTTTCTGAAACATGATTGCACAGACAGCAGAGAGAAGAAAGTACATAGATTCTATTATGATATTGTTGCATTAAGGTTGTATGTTACAAACCATTATGCATTTTCTGTTGTTCATAGGGATGTTAGTTGCAAGGCCGGCGTAATGCGCACAGATTCGTTTCAGCTTATCATTTGTCTTCAAGCAGCTTATTCTGCAAAGGTAACAAATGTGTCACACAAAGTCAATATCAAATAGCAGCTTCTAAGAGTAATTGATTGATCAAACATGAAAGACTTGGAGAAATTATATTATTTTTTTAATTTACTTATTTATCCAGCTACATAGAATGCAAAAAAAAGTGGGCTCCAAGTTGTGAGTAAACAATGGAAATTGAATTCTCTACCTTTACTATTTGCTAACTTTAGTGTATTTATTCAGATTGATGAGTTATTAAAATAATTTATTTAGATGAGAGACAATTATTTATTTAGATTAGTATACAGAGACAATTGACTTTTGAATCTGGTAATTATTGAATATTTCTATCTGCATTCCAACCATCCAAATACAGCAGTAAGATAGTAAGATATTTCTATTTGCTAACTTTAAGATCTGTTATTTATGATGAACTTTGAGTAAGTTAGTAAGATATATATTGTGGTTGGATCTGATTATCTGTTAAACTGATTTTATTTTCAGTCTTGGATTATGTGTAAGTCTTTTAATTTTGTTCTGTCAAGTTAGATCAGTTGGTAGCTCTGTAGGAATATGTAGGAATATGTGATTATAGGCGCGCGGATTTGAAAACGCAACATTCTTCAATGTGATGTGAAAGTTGGTTTTTTTTTTTAGCCTGGATTATAATTTCATGTGTCTTGTGTATGTGTGTGTAAATATATATATATGGAAATTGAAATTACCATTTTTCCTTCGGTAGGATCGTACGTGTCGTGCTAATGATCTGACTTTTACGATCTTTCACAAGTTGATCGATCTATTTAAGATTTGTGCTTGAATACATTACTAGAATAGAATCTAAAGTTTGTTTTTTGTGTTAATATTTAATCTTTTGCAGTTTATCTACAAAATGGTAACTTTGAGGAGAAGCCAAACCCTAAAGATCTCTTAAAAACAAAGCTCATCGGAAAATATTCGCTACCAAAATGGGAAATCAACGGTTTCGTTGAGTATGTATCCGGAGGTCCACAACCAGGAGGAATGTTTTTTCCAGTGACTCATGGAACACATGCTGTGAGACTAGGAAACGAAGCTTCAATTTCTCAAACAATCAAGGTCAAACCCGGTCAACGTTACGGTTTAATCCTCGGCACATCTAGGACTTGTGCGCAAGACGAAGTTTTGAGAATCTCTGTGCTTCCACAAACCGGTGATGTTCCTTTGCAGACATTGTATAGTCTCAATGGTGATGTTATTGCTTGGGGATTTAGGGCTACTTCTAATGTTGCTAAAGTGACTTTTCATAATCCTGGTGTTCAAGAAGATGCTGCCTGTGGTCTTTATGTTGATGATATATTGCTTACAAGGAGTTGTCCAGAAGATATAATCAAGTTCAAAGAGGTGCTGATGAATGAATTTGAGATGACGGATCTGGGAAATATGGTATATTTTCTAGGCATGGAGATTTTGTACTCGAAGAAGGGTATCCTTTTGCATCAGCTGAAATATGAACTAGAACTTCTGAAGAAATTTAAGCTGGAGAATTGTAAGCCTGTTGTTACACAGTCAGAAACCAATCATAAATTGGATTCTGACTCTGAGGGTGAAGATGTGGATGCTACGATCTTCAAACAACTGGTTGGTTCTCTAAGATATTTGTGTAATACCAGACCTGATATTTCCTATGCAGTTGGATTGGTTAGTAGGTTCATGAGTAAACCTAAGTGGTCCCATTATCAAGTTGCTGTTAGAATTTTGAGGTATATCAAGGAAACTCTGAAGTTTGGAGTATTATTTCCTTCTGGAAGAAAGGAAGGATCAGAGTTGATGAATCACACCATTCCACAGAACCCGCACAGATTTTATTTCAAGATATGTATGATCAGCTTGTAAGTTTGTTACAACAGACCAACTTGATTCCCTCAGTAACAAATGGTATTGATTCTAGTTAAAATCAGGTTACATTATTTGAAAAGGTTCATCTCGATCATCCATCCAAACAAAAGGAACCCAATTCCTTCAATTTTTTTGGTGTCTTGCATTTGCACCCACACTTCAATCACATAGAACCAAACTTGATGCAAGGGCAAGAAACATTATTTTCTTGAGATACAAGTTATAATATGAAGAATACACTTTACTTGACCTAAAATCAAAAGAAATCTTCATATATAAAAATGTCTCATTTCATGAACACGTATTTCCTTTTTGTTCCAACAATCAATCCCAGTCATAATTGGGTTGTTTGATCAAGAAACACCATAATTATTATACAACCTTAGTTCTATAATAATGTAGATGTCACTAAACAACACACAATGAGAACACACACACCCGCAGACATCATACACCCATCTCCAGTGACATTATACACCCATCTCCAGTAACACCATACACACCTGACACATCGACATCAAAAACAATCACACTAATTGATGATGATAACAATAAATTGATTTCCTTCCCGCCACCCATACAAAACAACCCTCCCATACATTACCGCATAATTAAAAACCATCCTCATATCTCAAGAACTACATATGCAATTCATTCACTTATGCACCAAATACTTCATCTTCAAGTACTAATTATCCTCTTTCCCAATTCATGTCTTATTCAAGGTTATGTCCATTACACAATAAATTTGTTATGTCTATTAACGCTATAATTGAACCAAAATTATTTGGTTAGGATAACAAGTTTGAATGTTTGAGACAAGCTATGCAAATTGAACTTATAGCTCTTGAAAGAATAAAGATATTTGGGATTCTCCACCAAAAGTCAAATCAATAGGTTGCAGATGGATATTCAAAACCAAGTCCCATGTAAATGGTTTAGTGGATAGAATCAAGGCTAGAATAGTAGCCAAAGTTTACAACCAAATTGAAAGGATGGACTACTTTGACACATATTCACCAGTGGCCAAACGAACAACTGTAAGACTTGTCATTACCCTAACCTTAATCAATAACTGATTCATTCACTAATTAGATGTGAATAATGCTTTTCTTCATGGTATGCTTAAATAATATGTGTACATGGTTATCCCTCTTTGCATAAGCACTCCAAAACCAAATAAATTGTGCAAACTTAATAAATCCTTATATAGCCTTAAGCTAGCTAACATAAAATGGTATGAGAAGTTCACTTCTTCCATTGTCAATAATGGTCATGTTCAAGACAATAAGGATCACTCATTTGTCACCAAGAAAGACTCCAAGTGATTATTTTTTCTTTTTGTTTATATTGATGATATAATAATTGTAAAAAATTACTTGTCAGTATTTTGGAGAATCAAAGCAGTCTTACATCACAACTTCACAATAAAAAATTTGGGACAGCTAAAATACTTCCTTGGCTTGGAAGTTTCTCACTCTAAAAAATGCATATCTTTATGTAAAAACAATACTTAGACCTATTATCTAACACATGACTCATGCACATAATGATATTCCTTTATATAGAAGATTAATTGGTAGATTACTCTATTTGATAACCACCAGGTCACACATCACTTTCATCACTCAACAATTAAACCAATTCCTTAATAAGCCAATTGGAAGTCATTATAGTGATGCCACCATAATTCTTTAATACCATAAATAAGGTCATGTTCAAGGTTTTTTCTTCCAAGAGATTAATCAATTCATCTTATTTGTTTCTCATATGCTAATTGGATAATGTGTATAAAAAGTAGAAGATAAATCTAAGTCCAATGATTTTTTAAGGAAAGTATATCATTTCATGGTTCTCAAATAAATAACTAATTGTTTCTAGATCCTCATTAGAAATTGAATATTGTGAATTGTCTACAACAACTTGTGAGCTTCAATGACTTATATATTTATTTGAAGATATCAAAATTCCATCAACCAAAATTTCAGTCCTTTGTCGTGACAACCTTAGTGCCATTCACATTGCTTCAAACCATGTGTTTCACGAGTGCATCAAACACTTGAAAACTAACATCCACCTTGTTCGAAAGAAGCTACAAGTTGGTGTATTTAAATTAATGTTTGTTTTTTCCAAGGAACAAAATGAGGATTTCGTCACTAACCCACTTCTACCTCAACCATTTCACCTACTTTTTTCCAAGTTGGGGGATGATCAACATCTACCCTCCAACTTGTAGGGGGATAACACACAATGAGAAAGAATAAGAAGTTAAAAATCAGTTACCCCAATAAATAACTTGTTGGGAAAACTTTCACAACTAAAAAAAGTACATTATGTAACATCTTCTTACTTTAGCCATTTATTCCATCAAAGTAATAACTCGTCTTTAGGTGCCTTTATTTTTTTCTAATTATTAAAACACTTTTCACTATGGTCCAAACTAACAATCGTGGTGATAGGTTAAAGAGCGACACCTTTTGAATCTCAACACCAACAACTTTGCATGTTTTTTCACTTTTTATATTTATATTAAAATTAAACTACTTTCACTACAATCAATAGTAGCAATGATTGTGAAATGTATCGCAGTAACACTGTAAAGTGTGTTAATTATAGATATTTCATTATGGTTGGTACTATTAACCTTGGTACAAAAAATTACCTATATATAGCAAAACTTGTCTCATTTCTATACAAAACAAACGTAGCTCTCCTGATATAAAATCCTAACATTTGTCTCACACCTTATCTCAAATCAATTAATGTTTGCACACCATTTCTTCACAAAAATCCAACACATTTTCTCCAACTCGTATGGATCAAGGAAAGGTGTAAGGAAATATGCAAGACGCAAACACAAAATTCATTATTTTTTTATTTCCTCTTGACATTTCAGGTACGTGAGACATTTCTACCGTTCATGATATGAGTTATATTGTTGTTTTTGTTCAAAATATTTGTTCTTAATTATTTTTGTTTTTCTTGTTGTTGAGACAGTAAACCCTTATAGATTGTATGTTGTTGATTTTTCTTAGTTATTTCGTTGTTTTTGTTGAAGTTGTATGTTGGTGTTTATGCTATTTTTGATGTTTTTGTTGATTTATGTTGATGTTTTTGTTGAGGTATATTGTTGCCTTGTTAATGTAAGTTAGTGTTTTTGTGATTGTATGTTTTTGTTTAGGTATGTTGTTGTTGAGGTAAGTTATTATTTTTGTTGATAAATGTTGTTGTTTGTGATATTGTAGATGCTGTTGTTGAGGTATGTTGATATTTTTGTTGAGGTAAGTAGTTGTTTATATGTATACATGTTTGTGCTATTTGTGATGTATTTTTTGAGGTATGTTATTGTTTACGTTATAACTTGTACATTGTAGTTTTTGTTTTGTTCATCCAACATGTTATAGAAGATGAGTTTATTATATTGTATGTTGTTTGAGTGTTTTACCAACCCTAACTGAATATTTAATCTTTCAAATTGATTTAGAATATAATAATATTAAAAATTAAGTTATATTGGAAAAAATTATATTAATCAATATTTTTCGAGCTTTCTGCAAATCCATTATTTGTATGTCGCTCTTTAACGATTACAATTTTATTAAATACTTCTAATTATTTAACCATCACTTCCTTCTCTAATACCTTTCATAATGAACTAGTAGAGAAAGAAGTGTTGGTTGAAGAATCTGAAGTATTGGAACAAATTATATATGTTAAAGAGCGGGATACAGATAACGAATTGCAAAAATATTAAAAAACATTGATTAGTGTAATTTTCTCTTCTAATATAACTTGATTTGTCAAATTATTAATTTCTAAAATAAATTGAAAGTTTATGGGTTTAGTATGTAGTTGGAGAAATAAACATTTCACATAAGATATAATAAACTCAAGTGAATATATCACCACAATTATAAGCTATAACTATGGTGAAATATAGTGATTTTGCATTTGAAAATGAAAAAATATTGTCTCTGAATATCTGACCAATGAAGATTTTACTTTTCACCACGGTTGAATTTTATAAATTTGGTTATATGTTGCCCGCTATACAGTCTTTTCTATGGCTACTTGTTCGTGTTGGAATTTAGAACACTTGCTATCACACCATTCGTTACTACAGACCTCCAGCCGTAGTAAAATCCTTCTCCCAACTGTAGTAAAAAGTATATTTTGTAGTAGTGTTTCCTTTTATAGCATGTTAGTTATTACCTTATGATGTAAGTTTATATAATTAGTATATGTTAGTTAGGCATTTGTTAAAGTCAGTTAAAGGCTTTAATCATGTTCATACACTCCTAGAATGAATATCATGCACTCTTCTTCTTCTTCTTCTCCTCCTCCTTTTCCTCCTCCTCCTCCTCCTCGCCCTTCTTCTTCTTCTTCTTCTTCTTCTTCTTCTTCTTCTTCTTCTTCTTCTTCTTCTTCTTCTTCTTCTTTAAGTAGCCATTGTACTCATTCATTCAAGTTTAATAAAAATGATTACTTTGTTCATAATACATTATTAGTAGCTCAATGAAGATTTCTCTTTGATCCAATTTCTTTATTTGATTTATCCACTTTCATTTATTGTATCTCCATGGAATTTGTCACATTCTTCTTGTCTGATCGTTTACTGCAACTTTCAAAGTTTGAATTTTTCAAGCTTCATTAATGGCACCTCTCTTCATAGGATATTACATAATGTTGACAAAAATCATCATCTCAATATGTTATGTATCCCTATTAAATATTCCACCTTTTAAAATTGTTTTCCTAGTGGAAGAACAAACTCTATAGTCTCTTAATGTCTCAAGATGGATATTTGTAGGACATGGTTGAAGATGATCATAGTATACATGTTAATGCATAAGGAGTGCTACAATAGGAAAGCACTATCGCCCGTGGATAATAAGAAGTATAAATTTTATTCTAAAGCCATAAACATAATGTAAAACACTATCACTTTTAAGAAGTTCTAAATATTTTCAATCAAGCTACTTCCATGAGCATCTATGATTCTATGGCCATCACTTATGAAAGAGATCAACAAGAAAATGTAACACTGGGTGGTTACAATCTCTTGCAGAGCAAGAAACAAATGATGAAGTGGAAGATAAGATACTTTCCTACTTGTTTAAATCATAACTCATTTCTACTTTGAATAATATACTTAACAATACTTAAAGAAAACCAAGTAAGTTTAAAAGAGACAAATAAAATAGTAAATTTCTTAAGAACTACACCCATGTACCTTTATAATCAACTTCATTTACAACTCTTCTGAAAACAAAAGCTGCAACATTTGCAATTCTTAGTACTTCTTCAACAACCTGTGTGCAAATATTAATAAGCATATCAAATTAAAAAACAACAAGGTTTTACACTACAAAAATATATACATATTTTCACAATCATTGAAAGACCTTATTTGTAAATTTTAAATTTGAAACATCTTTAGCTGTAATATAATCCTCAGAACTCCCCTTTGTAAAAGCCATGTTCTCTTCCTATAATTTCAACAATTATTATTATCTTGATATTGTTATAAAACCACAAATTAAAATTAAAATTATAAGACACAAATTTATTAATACCCTTAGTGTTTTTAGCACAGTTGGATACTTTGCAAGAAGGTAAATAGCCCACATGGATACAAGGGAAGTAGTGATATATCCACCAATCACCAAAGATATAATGTTATCTACAATTTCATTGTCACTTAATTTTCCATCATCATCTTCAATTTGCATCAACCCATCCATTAGATCAATTGTTTCCACCTTATTTTCATTCTTTGATTTTCTCTTATTTAATTCCATGTAAAAAATGTCTTCAAGCTTTCTTCTACACTGAAGAGCATTATGATATGCAAAACCAGAAATGTTAATTGGATAGGCTCTCACTCCCTGAAGCAACCCTTCACAAAGTTTATCCATGGAATATGGAAAAGGGCCTGGATCCTTGCTCATAAATAATTTTCCAATTATATCAAATGTCATCTGCATATAATATTTAATATTGGTTAAGTTTATTATTTTAAATCTCAAATTAGTGTTTAATGATTTTTTTTTTTGCATAATTATAAAATAAAATAGAAAATGTGTGAACAATAACTTTACATCAAAATTTAGTGATAATCATATATGTCATCAAATTAAGGAGAATTTATCAATTCAAGGATATTTTTTAAACTTGTTATATGACATGGGAACAGGGGAAACAAATTAGACTTAGTCCGTCGAGCATGCTCGTTTTTCCTGCACCAGAGGAATCAAAGTTTTAAGTCAGTGCCTTCTACTATATACACCCGCCCCGTTTCTTTGTATGTTTTTGCAAGTTCATACTTTAGCATGAATTTTCTATTTTTTAGGTTTTACGGATGTAGGGTCTGCCAGGCAATGCCCCAAATTTTTCTTTTGTAGAGTGAGAAAAGATTTAAGCATCTTCTCTCTCAGGTAAGGATCCTCTCCATTTCCTTAAAGAAATGGAAATGTCCATTACCATAGTTTTGGTGCAAATAAAAGATATAAATGTACACCTTTCAAATATTGGTGACATTAATTAGACATTAATACTTTAAAATTGTTAGTGCTTGAGTCACTTTTTATGAGGGAAGAAATAAATAGAATAAGGAAATAAGGATTTTATTATGAATTGAATTATACAAACTATGTCTATTTATATAAAACTAACTTGTACACTAAGAATGCTAACAAACCCTAATTGGGTTTGAGCTTGTATTACTTAACTTGGATTATATCTTATATCTCAACATACCCCCATAGGATCTTAGATCTAAACTATTTCTAATTTCTTTCTTAAATTCAAAAATTTGTCAATCTTAAATCTTTTGGTGAAAATGTCGGTCAAGTGTGCTTCAATTGAGCAATGCTTTACTTCAAGTTCACCTCGATTCACCTTATTTATTAGAAATTGAAATCTAGCTTCAATATGCATACTTCTTCCATGCAAAATTGGATTCTTTGCAACATTTATGGCTGACCTATTGTCGATCTGCAACATCAGGGGTTTCTTCACTTCTACCTCAATCTCTTCCAGCACGGATATGATCCAAATTTCTTGACACACATCATAGGATCTTGTTATATATTAAACCGTACACGATGACAATGCCACTACAAGTTTCTTTCTCGAGCACCATGAGATTGGGGAACTGAAGACTTGAAAGAAATGACCAATTATGCTTCTTCGATCTTCTTTATCTCTATATTAATCAACATTTGAATACCAAGTAACCATAAACTCTTTGCTTTCAGAGTCTTATCGAAGTAGAATTCCATAATTTATCGATCCTTTTAAGTATCTTAGGATTCTTCTTGCATTCTTCATATGTGTCACCTTTGGTTCACTCATGTATATGCTCACTAATCTGACTACGAAATCTATATCAAGTCAACTGCTGCACACATATCTCATAGATCCCATAAATATTTATGAACAAAGTAGCATCGACATTGTCCTCCTCTCCATGTTTCTTCCGTTTCAAGTTTAGTTCGACAAAAAGAGATGCTGAAGTCAAATAGTTCATCATGAATATGTTTAGTATCTCTTTGACATACTTCATTTGATGTATTACCATTCCTTGATTCAACATTTAAAATCCCATGCCTAGGAAATACGACAATTTTCCCATATCCAACATTTCAAATTACGTCATCATCATCTCTTGGAACTTTGATAAGTTCTCCAAGATATTTCCAATTACTTGAAAGTCATCGACATATAAGCAGATAACTGTTATTTTGTGCCACAACCTGAACATAGACACCATACTCAAATTTGTATTTGACGAATCTCAATTTAATGAAGTATGAGTCAATTTTCTTGTTCCATGCTCACGTGACTATTTGAGGCCATAGAGCGTTTTGTGCAACATATATACTTTACTCGCTTCCTCATGAATAAAAAATCTATGAGGTTGTGTGGCGTATACCTCTTCGTCTAAGGGATCATTTAGAAATTCTGAATTCACATCTAAGTGAAATTTCGACCATCCTTGCTTGCATGCCAAGGCTACCACTAGTCAAACAGTCTCCAAGATTTCTACTGGAGGAAATACTTCACAGTATTCGATTCACACTCTCTAAAGAAATCCTTGAGCTACCAATCTCGCCTTATATCTTGCCATTGGCCCATCAACATTGTGTTTCAACTTGAATACCCATTTTATTTTTATAGCTTTTGTACGTGCTGACAATTCAACTAACTCATGTGTGTTGTTTCTTTCGATTGCCTGTAACTCTTCGACCATAGATGACTTCCATTGTTTACTATTTATAGCCTTGGTATAGTTGATTGATTTAACACCTACAAGTAAAGCAAAATGAACTAACTTTCCATCTGGTGTTACTTCATCATCACAAGTCACTTCATAGTCTTGAAGTATGGTTAGACGAACTCTAGTTCTTTGAGGTCTTTCGTTTGTACTAGCCACACCTCTTTGATTTCGACTATGTCGGGAATGTCAGCATGTGATTCGACTTCAACTGGAATATATATTATTTCTTTGACTTTGACTTCATCATTTTCTTCGTCGAATCCATAGCTCATAAATGGCTTATTAATTGCATCATCATAATTCTAATCCCATGCATAATTGTCATCAATCATAATGTCTCAACTTATCACAATTTTACCATTGATTGTATTGAATAACTTGTATGCCCCAATTTTATTATATCCTACCAGAAGCATATGTTCACTCTCGTCATCAAACTTTCTCCTGCTTGCATCAGGAACATGCTTGGAACATATATATTCAAACACCTTCATATGACTCACTGATGGTGTTTTCTATTTCTCACTTCTTTAGGAACCTTGTTCTTCAATTTCGTGGTAGGGTACCTGTTTAGAATATAAATAATAGTGGAAAGAACTTCACCCCATAAGGATTTTGGAAAATTCTTTTTGCTTCAGCATGCATCTCGCCATATCCAATATGGTATTGTTTCTTCTTTATGCAATTCCATTATGTTAAGTTGTATAAGGAGAAGTTACCTCATGATCGACACCATATTCTGCACAAAACTCTTCAAACATCTTGGACATGTATTCACCACCTCCATTTGTTTGCAGAACTTTGATCTTCTATTTTCTATGTTTTTTGACAAGTATCTTGAATCTCTTAAAGATTTCAAATACTCCGTCCTTTCGGTTGATCACATAGATCCAAAGTTTTTAACTATACTCATAGGCAAATGAGACGATATACATGTTTCTGTCAATGGTATGCTCTTCAAACGAGTCACATACATATGAATGTACAACTTTGAGTATGCATGAGGATCTCATTGACATTGTCAAAATGAAAGACTTTATGAATTGCTTTTCGACTAGACAACCTTCAACAGTTTGTCACGAATCTTAACACTTGGTATTCCAATTACTATATCTTGAGTAATTAGTTGATTGAGTGATCGAAATTTTAAGTGACCAAACCTCAAATGCCACAACCAAATATTTTAATGGTCGAAAGTTGATTTTAGACAGTGTACCTCATTCGAACGGATCAAGGTCATAAATGTTCTTATCATAGATAGAGGATACTTCAAGACCAAGTTATTATGAGTGTCAAACAATTCTAAAGCTCCATCTTTCATAACCACTAAAAAACTTTTTTTCGACCAGTTGTCAAACACTTAGCAGATATCACTTCATTCCAAGTATATAAAGTACATCTTTGATCATAGCTTTCACTCCATTACTCATTTGAAAAATTATGTTTCCAGTATCGTTGGCTTAGAATACATTATTATCTGCAAGTTTGACATTGATCTTCTTCGACTCATCGAAATATGTAAACCACGTTTTTTGACCATTAATGTAATTTGAGCAACCTAAGTCAAAGGAACCCGGTCTTGGATTTGACATGATAATTTGAACTGCATCCATGAGCACCAAATCATCAAAATCATTTGAATCTTGATGTGCAAGGTTCGCTACTTCGTCCTTGCCTTTTGAAGATCTCTTGTCTTTCATGTACCAATAGTGCTTGGCCAAGTGACCCCATTTTTCACAATTATAGCACATCACTTTTTTTTTTCTCTTCTTTGTATTTCTGATAGGAATTTCCTTCTCCTCTTTTCGAGGATTCAGACGCCTTGTCACTGACCTTATTATTGAGACGATTCAACCACGACTTCTTGCCTTAAGTCTTGTTAATTTTGAATTTGAATTTGTTGGAACCACCATTATTTTGCAATGATTGAGCATGTAGTGCTTGTATCGAGTCTTGAACTTCTTTCTTGTCGACAATCGTAATCTCATGTGCCATTAACGTACCAACCAAATCTTCTAATTTTAGGGTTTCAAGATTGTTGGATTCTTGAATAGATACAATAATATGATCAAAGTGAGAGGTCAACATATGCATTACCTTCATATTATTAGTTAAGGTTTCACCACAACCCTTAATGAGATGGACAAGTTTATGCATCTTCGATTCATAGCCTTAGATGTTTTTGTCTTTTCCCATTGACAACATCATATTATCGTCGCACGGTTTGAAATTTGACATCCTTGACTTTTTCACCTACTTCATAGTACTTAAAAAGAATATCACATGTCTCCTTTGTCGATTCAGCATGAGAGATTCTATCAAAATTTGCCGCATCAATCGCTGATTGGATGTAAAATGTCGCCTTGCAATCCTTCTTCTTCATGTCCTTGTAGGCGGGTTTTTTCGCACCTTCTAGAGTTTCATGAAAACTAAATAGACATTGCATATGTTTTCTCCATCATATCTAATTCTTGTTGTTAAGAGTTGGAAGGGAGATTGGTAAATTTTCATTACTATTCATCTTCACAAAGATTTATTAACAACAATCCACGATCTCAAAAACACAGTCTCTGACGTGTGATTCTTGAAAACACGACCAAGAATCTAACCAGAATTCTAGATACAAATTTGTTAGTGCGTGAGGCACTTTTAGTGAGGGGAAAAGAGAGAATAAGGAAACAAGGATTCTATTATGAATTGAATTATACAAAATGAATTAAAAACTATGTTTATTTATATATAACTAACTTATACACTAAGTAGGCTAACAAACCCTAATTAGGATTGAGCCTGAGCTTGTATTAACCATCTTGAATTATATCTTATATCTCTAAGAAAACTCTAGTAATGGACACTTTCATTTTTTGTGTGGAAATCAATACTTTCACTTTCTATAATATTAACTCTGTCCCGCCCTTTTCTTTTATCGATTTTGGTGGCATGGCCATTAACGAGGCATATACCTACATGTCCCACCAAAATATGCTAAACTAATGTCATACATACATAATATATATATATATATATATATATATATATATATATATATATATATATATATATATATATATATATATATATATATATATATATATATATATATATATATATATATATATATATATATATATATATATATATATATATATATATATATATATATATATACTAATTATTTTTTGGAAATTTGACAACATCCAAGATATTTATTTGATGTAAATGTTAAGATAGAAATACCTTTTGGGTTTCAAATTTTGCTTTGATTTCACCCATTTCTGCCCAGGATCCTAGAGCATTGACTATGTGGGGCTGAACAAGAGCAGCAATGCGGCTCAGGGCCTCAGGCCTATTGATGGTATTAGTAACAACATTGCGTAGGCGTGTATGGGATTTTCCATGGACAGCCGACAATGAAGTTTGGCCCGTAAGTTCAAATGTGGGCCATTCTGCTCTAAACTTGTCCTCTGAGAATAACACAAATTTATTAATATGGGGAGTATATACTATGATGGATGGGGATCCAAAGAGGTGTGTTTTGAACATGCTTGCTCCATCACCATATCTGTTTCATTGTTTATCAATAATCATAAGTCACTTGTTAGTTTTGACAGTAATTTAAATTAATAGGGTGTAGTGATTAAATAAGAAAGAAAATATCAAGTCAGAGATAAAAGAAATTAAAATTATAATAAAAAAGGGTAAATAAGTACACTATATGCCAACTTTAAGTTTTTTCATCGATGTGTTACAAATAGAAGAAAGCTCAATGAAATGAATTGTTTAGAGAAGGAAGGTAAGAAACTGGTTGAGGTACAAGAAGTGAGACAACAAATCTTTGAATATTTTTCAGAGGTGTATAGAGAGAATAAAACAAATAGACCTAAGTTGAAGGAATTTGACCTTAAAAAGTTATAAGAGGAGGATAACAGAATTCACATAAGAAATTAGAAGAGCAATGTGGGATTGTGACAGTACAAAAAGTCCCAGTCCTAACGGAGTAAATATGAGATTTGTTAAGGATTTTTAGGATATGCTTAAAGGAGATTCTGTAAAGTTCATATTAGATTTTCACAACAACAACAAGTTGGTTAAATGAGTCAATAGTTCATTTATCACCTTAATCCCGAAAGTTGAGAATCCGGTGAGGTTAACAGAATTTCGGCGTATTTCGTTGGTTGGGTGTATGTACAAGGCTTTAGCAAAGTTACTAGAGAATAGGTTGAAGAAGGTTATACACAAGGTTATAGAAGATTCAGAATTTTCATTTTTGGAAGGTGGGCAAATAGGTGTTTGTATTCTTATAGAGAATGAGCTAGTGGATGAGGCGAGAAGGAGGAAGCTTTGAAAAGGCTTATGATTCGGTAGATTTGGGTTTTCTAGAGTACATGATGGAAAAGATGGGATTCAATGAAAAGTGGAGAAAATGGATACATTTATGAACAACAAAAGTGTTAGTACTGGTCAATGGAAGTCATACATGAGAGATTACAATGGGTAGAGGTTTGAGACATGGGGATCCACTATCACCGTTCTTATTTCTTATAGCGGCAAAAGTTTTTAGCTTAATGATGGATAAATGTATGCAGGAGAGAAAATTTGATGGGTATGAATTCGACAATAGTGGGTAAAAATGTCGCATATCTAGTATATGGATGCTACTATCTTGATGGGGAAGAATGTGTGGTCCATAAAAGTGACTCTGCAAATGTTTTAGATTATCTCCGGACTGAAAGTTAATTTTCGTAAGAGCTCCCTATTTGGTATCAATAATTCGAAGGACTGGTTGAAAGAGGCTGCAGCGGTATTGAATTGCAAGGTTGGAGGATTACCATTTAAATATTTAGGTCTGTCGATTAGTGGAATCATCGAAAAGAAGGGGTTTGGAAATCGGTTATCGACTCAGTTAGAAGTAGGCTATCGACTTGGAATAATAAGCATCTGTCGACTGGTGGTCGTATTATTTTGTTAAGGTCAGTTTTAAGTGCGTTGCCGGTATATTTTCTATCATTTTTCAAGGCTCCAAATGGAATCATTACAAAGTTGGAATCTCTGTTCAAAAATTTCCTTCGGGGTGGTGAGTCGGAGCGGCGGAAAATCCATTGGATACAATGGGAAAAAATTTGTCGGGATAAGGCTAGCGGTGGTTTGGGAATCAATAATATCAAGGCTTTCAATCTTGCTTTAATAAGGAAATGGAAATGGAGATTGTTGACTGAAAAAATAGCCTTTGGGTGAGAATTTTGGAGAGTAAGTATGGTGTAAGCGATTACGGTTGTTGTAAGGTTGATAAATTTAACTCATTGTGGTGGAGAGATCTTCAGGCACTAAATAAGGAAGAAGGAAAATTTTTGGCGAAGTGGTTTGAGAATAATCTGAATAAAGTTATCGGTAACAGCGAAGAAACTTCATTTTGGCGTGATCCTTGGATAAGTGGGGTGAGTTTTAAGGAAGAATATTCAGATCTCTATAGTGTGTCAGGGGAGCAATATATAATAGTAAGAGAGGCAATAAGTTGCGAGAGACCCGAAATAACTTGGTTGAGAATTAAAGATTGTAATCTGAACGATGAAATGGTTAAGAGTGTGGAAGAAATTAAAGAAAATATTTGTGGTAAATCATTGAGATTGAACAGGAATGATGAGTGGAGATCGAGCAAGCATTTATATTCAGTCAGAGGGACGTGTAAGGAATTATTAGAAGGGATGAAGGTCCAAGTATGGGAGGATAAGGAATTGGTAGAGGCGTGGAGTAAATTAGTTTTATTAAAGTAGTTATTTTGGTGTGGAGAATCTGGCAGTATCAGATTCCTAGTTTGGATAACTTAGTTAGAAGGAACATTCTAGTGGTATCTCAAAATTCATGCCCCTTCGGCTGTAGAAATGAGGAAAATGTATCTCACATTTTCTTTGAATGTCCTACAGCGTGGTTCGTATGGAGCGAGCTCCTAGGAAGGCTCCAGATTTCTTTCTTTATTCACAATTTTGCACTGCTTAATTTTTACCAATTTGCAGGTATCATGCAGGGAGGTAAAAAAAACAAGAGAGAGTTTCACTTCAATCTGGTTTGCTTGTATTTGGATGTTGTGGAAAAGAAGGAATGATAAGATATTTAGAGCGTTGGAATGGAGGAAAGCTAATGCAGTCGAAGAGATTCAAATTATGTCTTAGAGGTGGCTGAAGTCAAATCAAAAAAGATTTGTTACAGATTTAAATCATTGGATTACTCATCCTAAAGAGTGTTTGGGCTGGGTGGCAGATGGATAAAAGGTGTCGGCGAGTTTGAAGCCACGAGTAATGGCTGCACATGTTGTGGAAGTAGGAACTCTGTTATGTTTGTGGTTATGGACAAAAAGTTTAGACTTTGATATAGTGTTGTTTGTATTGGAATGGTAAACTAATTTTAAGTCTCAGGGTGTATTTAGCAGGTGGTAGTATTGTAGTGGAGAATACTTCCATTACTGTAATATTTGACATTACTGTTGCCATTATTTTGGAATAAAATCTTTTGTTCTTCCTTTTAAAAAAATAATTTAAGCTAGCTACTCTTATTCCAAGTGATTTTAGAGTTTGTTAGTAACTTATTTCATATAACTAATTCGGTTAGATATAGTTAGTTTGTTGTTTTTAAATTTATTGTGTAAATAAATGCTTGGTGTGCAAGTAACAACTAACTATAACTATATAAAGTCACATGTAAATCAATAGTAATCACTTCTCCCCCATTCATGTTATCTCTATCTTGTTATTCACTTCTTTTCCCTTTCACTTAATCTTCTCTCTCATATAACAAGTTTTTCTCAACTAATTTGTATTTAAAGCAAGAACGACCCTATGAATTCAAATGGTTAGAAGTAAGTTCAATCACGATGGGTAATTATTAGCATATTTATCAATTTTTTATGGAAATAATTAAGATAAATGGGTCTTGTTAATGAAATCTATCTTAGTGCACAAGATGTGTGTGATATAGTGAAAATTAGTTTAGAAGCATTGCATGAAGATGCAAGCGAAGCACAAACGAAAGTCTTCAAAGAAATTAAAAAGATGGACTACAATGCCTTCTTTCTTATCCATCAATGTGTGAATTCAAAAGTTTTTAAAAAGATATCTCTAGTTAAACTAACTCTAAGGTCGTATGAGACAAATTAGTCTAATAATATGTTGTGATGTCAAAGTCAAGAAAGTGAAGTTGCAATTTTTGAAAACTCAACTTGAGTTATTTCTTATGAAGAATAGTGAGCAAATAGGTGATTACATTTCAAGATTATAAAGTCTTATAAACCAAATGAAGCAGTGTGGTGAATCTCTTAGTGAATTAAAGATCACTAAAAAATGTTGAGAACCTTACCTCCCCTTTTAATCACATAATAGTGACCATAGATGATATAAAAAATTTATATAAATGTGAAGGGTAATGCCTTGTAGACTAGATTTGGAGTTAGCCAGATAACACGTCGTCGTCGTCATTATTATTATTATTATTATTATTATTATTATTATTATTGTTATTATTATTATTATTATTATTATAGATATTATTATTATTATTATTATTATTATTATTATTATTACCGTTGTTGTTATTATTTTTCTTATTATTATAGATATTATTATTATTATTATTATTATTATTATTATTATTACCGTTGTTGTTATTATTATTATTATTATTATTATTATTATTATTATTATTATTATTATTATTATTATTATTATTATTATTATTATTATTTTGTCCACCAGTATTTTGTACGATATCTTTTTTATTTAATGGCTTAATACATATTTTAGTCTTTTAATTTAATTTAATTTAATATTTCGCTTTAGTCTCTTAACTAAAAAATTCTACAAATTATTTCTTTAATTTAATTATGTTATTCTATTTGGTCCGTTCCATTAATTTTTAGTAAAAAAAATGTTCAGTTTTGGTGTCGTGGATGTACCATAAGGTTCAAGGTTTAAATGTGTCATAACATTTGTATTATGAAATAAGGTTTTAATTTAATGTAGTTTTATTATGATCATTTTATAGCACCTACTTAAATGAAAATCCTATTTTATAGTACAAATACTTAGACATAATTAAATTTTAAACAATTTTGTTTTCCGTTCATGTCACCAGAAATTAACATTTTTTTTACTCTAAAAATTGACGAAAGGAATCAAAATAAGATAATATAACTGAATTTTAATGACTAACTTGTAATATTTTTAGTTATGTTATTAAAACGGAGTATTAAACAACTAAGTTAAAGGAGTTAAAGACTAAATATGTCTTATTTAATATAGTTAAGGTGTTTCAACTCCATTTACTAAGAAGTAAAATAATCCAAAATTATCATAAAATAAAAGATTTTATATGTTAAATGATACATGATAAAAATAAGAAAAGATAAAGATAGATATATAAAGAGAATAATCAAGTTATAGACCAAAATAATGGACATCTTTAAAAAAAAGTACTATAATACTTAAACTCTATATATTTTGAGGTGGAGGTATTTTTAAAATCAGGTTTTGTGCAATATGCACATGATTATTCAAATCAATATTTGGATTTTAAGAATTTTTTATTAAGAAACGCCTTCTAATCTCTTTTAATAATTTGAAATCATTAGACAGGGCTCATTTTTTCTCTATTTAATCTTAAAATGGAAATCATTGAAGTTTAAAAGATAATAAGAATTATTGTGACTAAGAATTTAAGTTAAATATTGATATTTTTAATATAAATTGTGTTAAGATTTTAATTTATTTTAAAATAAAAAAATAAAAATGATGTAATATTAAATTATAATGTTTGATTGATTAGAACTATTTATATCAAAATGTTCACCTTGAATTTTTATAGAGACTCGTTGAAAGTAGAGAACCGTTCTATTTCACATAAGTAAAATATTTCATTTAAAACTAATAGTTACATATTTCAAATTTTAATTTAATATAATTCATTTTAAAATTTCTTTAATAATTTTAGAGACTAAGATGACTACGTTTTCCCATATATGAGTATATGATAATTACTTATGATTGGATGGACTAAATTAGTAATTCATTGCAAATTAAAACTTACTTGCGTATCTTAGCATTAATGAAATCATCTGGACGTCGAACAATTTTGAAGTACCAAAGAAAAGTAATCATTTCTCCAATGAAAGGCAAACCCATATGCCCTGGTGGCAATTTTGTTGAAGATTTGAAGCATTTGAATTTGAGAGGAATAACATACCAATATTCATTCCACCACCATAGCACAAACCCAATAACTACACCAAACAACCCTAAATATATTGCATCCATTCTATGTATTTCTTAGTCTGTTGGTTAGTTTATATATGTCATGGTTATATTTATAATAGTACTCCTTTCTTTGTAGGTATGATTCTTCATGGTTTTATTCTTTTAGTTTATACGTCATGGGTGTTTTTATATTTATTTTTGTATCAACTTTTTGTAGGTAAGATTCTTCATGGCTTATTCCTCAAACTTCTGTTTACTAGCCAACAAAATATTGAACCAACTTAACAAAAAAAAAGGAACAAATATATTTCAATATCGTACTTTTCCAGGACATCATACAAGATGCCTTTCAAACTTTTAGACTATATTATTTAGATATGTGAGATATTGAATCGAACTCTATTGAGTCGAAGAGAAGTTTCTGGTTCGACATAATCTATATATGCTGGTGTCGAAGATTTATATACCGTAGTCAAAGTGTGTTATAGTAATGAAATGTTAGGGTTGTTAGTATTTTAAATGGGTCTTTTTATTATGTCAAATTGTTTAAGTTAGCCTGTATCCTAATTTAGCTTGTAACGAATATTTGTGAAAAATCTCATTAGTTTAGTATGTTAGGTTTATTATAAATAACATACTAATCTCTCATCAGTGTAGACGGCAAATTCTAATTTAGGGTGAGAGAATTATTTGTTATTCTCGTGTATTTGTAATCCTGATTTAAGAGAAAGCAAAGAATAACAATTATAACCAATCATTGTGTTCATCGTATTCTTCATTCTTTTCTATCCTAATATTGTTCATTGATCATAAAGAAACAAATATATACTTTGTTAAAAGGTATCATATTTCACAACAAATTGATGCGGTGAGCATGAAGAAGATGTCTTAAACAACGTATGAGATTGAAAAGTTCACCGAAGTAAACGATTTCGGACTGAGGCGCTTGAAGAGTTGCTTAGAAGCGTTGAAGGGAGCGACGACCATGGATGTTGCGTTAAAAGAAAAAGCAAAGACATCCATGATAGAGAAATCCCACAACGCAATCTTGTTGAGCCTTGGTGATAAGGTTCTCCAATATGTATCAAAGGAGATGACGACACCAGGGTTATAGGTGAAACTTGAAAGTTTGTACATGACCAAAACGCTGGTAAATCGACTCTACCTGAAGCAAGCTTTGCATTCGCTCTAGATGATTGAAGGCAATATGTTGGATCAGCACTTGGATATGTTCAACAAGCTGATTCTTGATCTTGAAAATATTGGTGTGAAAATTGATGATGAAGATCAAGTGTTGTTGTTATTGTGCGCTTTGCGTAGAACACATGCTCACTTTAAAGAAACCCTCTTGTATGGAAGAAAGTCGATGACCTTTGAAGAAGTTCAATCAACCTTGTATTCTAAGGACTTTAACGAACGAAATGAGCATAAACCTTTGATGGTTGGTGAAGGTTTGACAATTAATTAAAGGAAAATTCTCGCGAAAGGATGGTAAGTTCGACAAGAAGAAGGGTTAAAGTCAATTGAATTCTTATAGTGGTGAAGTATCTGGCACTCGATGCTATCACTGTAAGAAAGATGGTCATACAAGAAAAGTGTGCCCTGAATGCCGAAATATCATAGAGACAAGGATAATTGCAATAAAACTATTGTTCAAGATGATATCAATCATATGATGTTCTTGTGGTTGCAAACAACAACCCGTCAAATGAGTGAATTATGGATTCTGGGTGCACCTAACACATGACTCCAAACAAATACTTGTTCGGAGAATTATGTGATCAAGATGGTGGATCTATATTGCAAGTAAACAACAAAGCTTGCTAGATTGCAGGTGTTGGATCTGTGAGATTCAAGCTCCATGATGAGTCAATAAATTTGTTAACTGAAGTCAGGTATGTACCTGATTTGAAGAGAAATTTTATTTCTCTTGGTGAATTCGACAAAAAAGGATAAATTTTTCAAGGAGAGAAAAGTATCCTAGGAGTCATGAAGGGGTCGAAGAAAGTCTTAAGAGGTGTGAAGAAACAAGGCTTGTATACCCGTGAGGCTGAAGTTGTAAGTGGTTCGATAAATATTGCATCAACAAAACTATTGTCGAAGACAAAAATTTGACACATGAGATTTGGCCCTGTCAGTAAAAGGGGTCTGGTTGAATTAAGGAAACAAAATTTGCTTGGAGGAGACAAATTTGAAAAATTGAAATTTTGTGAACCCTGTGTACTAAATGCACTCTAAGATTTCTATACCTCCACCCTCTATGCACTATGCAACCAATGATTTTATCCACAATTCTATTCCTATTAATAATGTTTCCAAAAACTATAGAATTCCTATAAAACCAAGTTTCATGAACCACTTCTGCAATTGCCATCTTTAGAATTCTTCCACGCCAACCTTTTCTGTTCACTCTTTCAAGGATCCAGTGCTGCTCCATTTGCCACTCATGAGGTTTATGTGTCTCACCCAGCCATATAAGAATATCATACCAAATACTAATGGTTCCCTCACAACCAAAGAAAAAGTAGTTAGCACTTTCCTCTTCATGTCCACACAGGCTGCAAATACTGTCATGAATAATACCAAACCGCAAAAGTCTATCTTTTGTAGGAAGACCACCCTGACACAGAAGCCACAGGGTGATTAACGCCTTAAGTCTACCTTTATTGTGCAGCAACAGTATACTCCAGTTCACTCTCTCCCTATCATCAACAAGTTCCTTATAAACTAATCGCATAGAGAATTTACCAGCAGCAAGCATCTGGTTCCAGACCTGCTATAGAATTAAAACCATCATACTGCTTTCCAGAATTTTCTTAAGACACCAAGACAAATTCGCTCCAGGTTCCACATTCAAGGGGTCACGATTTTTCAGATATACCTGATGAATCCATTGAATCCACAAGCTATCACTTTTGTTATATATATTCCACAAGCATTTAAGCATAGTAGTTTTGTTCTAGATGCCTAAATTAATCAGACCGAAGCCACCCTATTTCAGAGGCCTGCAGACTTTGCTCCAAGCAACCGGGTTCTTTCTGCACGCATCAATTTTCCCAATCGAAACAAAAACTCTGCATACAGCATCAATCTTTTTAAGCACAACCTTTGGGATAGGGAAGTTCATCATCCAATATTGGGAAATGGAACAGATAATACTCTTAACAAGCAGAATTCTTCCAGCATAGCTCAACAGTTTGGAGGACCAATGTTTCACTCTTCCAGTAATTTTATCAATGAGAGAAAGATAATGCTGGATATTTAGCTTCTTGTTGCTCAGAGGCAAACCCAGATATTTGACAGGAAATCTGTCTTCAACAAAACCAGTGGTACATATTATGCTTCCCTTAACTTCATCTGTCACAGCCAAAGAAAACCTTGCATTTGCTGGGATTAATAATGAGCCCTGTGGAATTGGAAAATTGGTTGAACACTTCCAACATGAGATCAACAGAGCCTTGATCACCCCTGCAGAATAGTAGAATGTCATCAGCAAAGATGAGGTTAGTCAATCATAAGCCCTCACACTTTGCATGATGATTAAAGTCATGATTCTTCTGTATTTTATTCATACACCTGTTCAAATACTCCATTACAATAACAAACAACAGTGGTGAGATGGGATCACCCTGTCTGATACCTCTTTTAGCTTGCAACACTTCAAAATACTGCCCATTAATTTTGAAGGTGTAAGAAACTGTGCTGACCAGATTCATGATTCTACTAACAAACAGACTAGGGAAGCCCATCTCCTTCATAATACCTTCTAAAGCGTCCCAATGAACCATATCATAAGCCTCCTGGAGATCAATCTGAAACATACATCTGGGAGTTCCTGATTTCCTGTCATAACCTTTAATAAGTTCCTGGGCTAAGTGAAAATGATTGTGAATGTCTTGCCCTGCAACAAAAGCAGCTTGGTTCTTACTGATAATAAAAGACATTATGGATCTCAATCTGGCAGTAAGAATTTTGGAAATAATCTTTAAGAATACTGTACAACCAGCAATGGGCCTATACTCTCTAATACTTTTGGCATGATCACCTTTAGGAATTAATGTGACCACAATCTTGTTGAAGCCTTTGTGAATCTGCCCAGTTCTGAAGAAATCTCTAACTGCAGCACATACATCATTCTGCATAATATGCCAGCAGCTCTTGAATATCTTAGCAATATAGCCATCCACCCCTGGGGATTTATAATCACCAATGACATTCACAGCCACTTCAATCTCTTTATAAGTGATATCACTCAGAAGATACTCTTTATGCTCCATAGAAAGTTGGTTACCACCTCTCACAGCTTCAACATCAATATGTTTAAGGCTAGTCAATTTATCACCCATAAGGCTTTTATAGAACTCCATAATCTCCTTCTCTATGTCATGCTGCTCATTTATGATCTCTCCATCCTCTTGCTGTAAGTACTTTATGAAATTCCTATTCTGTCTAGCTTTCAGATACGCATGGAAATAAGAGGTATTCTCATCAGCACTTCTAATCCAGTTGACTTTAGCTCTCTGCATCAGTCTACTCTCTTCATGATCATGAATTTTAACAATTTCCCCAGTGAGCTGCTTAATTGCCTCTATTAGTCTGGTATCCTGCCTATTCTGTATAAGATCAGTCTGAGCTTGGTGAAGTTTAGCTCTAACTTCACTTAATCTCTGCTTCTGATTACCAGCATTCTTAGTGAACCTCTTTATTTCAAACTTGAGTCTTTGCAATTTTGTCCAAAGAATATGCATAAGACTCCCATGAGTTGGATTAGCTCAGGACTTTTGAACCATATCATGAAAACCATCCAAATCCAGGAGGTAATTATTGAATTTGAAATGATTAACATGTCTAGAATCTGCAGGCCTACTAATATGGAGCAAAGCATGATCAGATATATTAGGAGGTAGAATACATAAGACATGGTTGTTGAAGAGGAGAAACCAATTAACATTGCAGATTGCCCTATCAACCCTAGAATAAATAGTACTACCAGCCTACTTATTAGACCAGGTGAAGTGGTCCCCTATACTATCCATTTCAGACAATTCAGTCTTCCTCATCATGGCATTCATATCACTGTATTCTCTTTCGCTAACCAAATTCCCTCAAAGCCTGTCTTGAGCAGAGGCTAAATTGTTAAAATCTCCTATAACACACCAAGGCCCTGATTGAGCTAGATGGATATTGACAAGCTTATTCCACAACAACTTCCTGTCATCAAGATGATTATGAACATAGATGGTAGTTAGCTAAAACTGGAATTCACCACTGATAGAGTAAACACCACAGTGGATGTGCTGGCTGGATTTGCTTTCCATTCTCAGAACCACTTTTGAGTCATCCCAAACAACCCAGATCCTGCCATTCGGGTGATGACTATAGTTATCTATAAACCTACCAGGTAACTTTAGCTTTTCTCTAACTTTCGTAGCTTTACTTTCTTTAACTCTAGTTTCAATCAGAATACAAATTGTTGGTTGAATGGCTAAGAGACGAGAGCTAATCTCTTTAATCTTCCCAACTTTATTTAACCCTCGAATGTTCCAAGAAACAATCATGGCCCCCTGTCAAAGGCCACTAGAGGCTTGTTCAAATCCCCTAGGACCCCATACCCATTATCACAGTAGACTTGAGAGGATGAACCTGCATATAGTGAGTTACTCCCTCTCTTTCTTCCATGTTTCCCTATCACAGTCCAAATATCTTCATCAAAAGGCCCTGGATTACTGCTCCTTTTAAGGATTGATACAATATCAGTTGGACCTTTCGTGATGCTCAGCTCCTCTTTTTCCTCCATCCTTACTTTTGGTTATCCCTCAACAGTCTCAGACTTACCTTTAAGAATCCATTGTTTCCTCTTAATTCTTGTGTCACAGTTATGTCCCACTGCTTGGCATTTATCACAAAATTGTGGCCTCCATTCATACTCCACCTTCTAGATAACAACCTTGCCCTTCTTATCTTTAATGCTAATTTCTTCAAGGAGTTTCTGAGTGATATCCACTTCAACAAGAACTCTCGCATATGACACTCTTAGCTTCCTAGCTGTGCACTCATCAATGACTATTAGAGTCCCAAATGCACTTGCCATTATACTCAGGTTAGCTCCTCCCCATAGGTTCAACGGAAGCATTGGAAATTTTATCCAAATTAGGATTGTTCTTGTCATATCTTTCTTAAGATTGAAACCTGGCCTCCACTCCTTTAGAATCATAGGCATTCCTCTGAACGTATATGGCCCTTTCATCATCACAACATCCATATCCTCGCAATCCTTGAATCGAAGAATGAAATAACCTTCATCATGGAAGTAAATGGCAGGGAGTTTCACATAGTTCCATGTCTTAGACATGTAATTCTTGACAGAATTCATACTAAGATCATCACCTAACACATACATGATTAGAGAATTCCTCCAGTATTCAATTTCGCGATCGTCATCTTCTTCGTCTATCTCAATTTCAACACTGCCATCAATAATTGTTGGTGCCATATACTTCATCACCAAACCCTTAGTAGAATTTCGATTCTCTGATAGCACATCCACCCAAAGTTTCTGATCCTTTTTTTCGTCAATCACCGTCGTCTCAGGATCTCGATTTTCAACATTCATATTTTGCCCTAAGTTGCTTGTAGAATCGTGTGTTTCGTCATCTTCAACTTCAAAATTAGTAACAGTGTCAATATAACTTGTGGTCACGATTCGGAATGTGCAATTGTTGGTTGATAAATTATTATTATTATTATTATTATTATTATTATTATTATTATTATTATTATTATTATTATTATTATTATTATTATTATTATTATTATTATTATTATTATTATTATTATTATTATTATTATTATTATTATTATTATTATTATTATTATTATTATTATTATTATTATTATTATTATTATTATTATTATTATTATTATTATTATTATTATTATTATTATTATTATTATTATTATTATTATTATTATTATTATTATTATTATTATTATTATTATTATTATTATTATTATTATTATTATTATTATTATTATTATTATTATTATTATTATTATTATTATTATTATTATTATTATTATTATTATTATTATTATTATTATTATTATTATTATTATTATTATTATTATTATTATTATTATTATTATTATTTTATTATTATTATTATTATTATTATTATTATTATTATTTTATTTATTATTATTATTTTATTATTATTATTATTATTATTATTATTATTATTATTATTATTATTATTATTATTATTATTATTATTATTATTATTATTATTATTATTATTATTATTATTATTATTATTATTATTATTATTATTATTATTATTATTATTATTATTATTTATTATTATTATTATTTATTATTATTATTATTATTATTATTATTATTATTTTATTATTATTATTATTATTATTATTATTATTATTATTATTATTATTATTATTATTATTATTATTATTATTATTATTATTATTATTATTATTATTATTATTATTATTATTATTATTATTATTATTATTATTATTATTATTATTATTATTATTATTATTATTATTATTATTATTATTATTATTATTATTATTATTATTATTATTATTATTATTATTATTATTTTATTATTATTATTATTATTATTATTATTATTATTATTATTATTATTATTATTATTATTATTATTATTATTATTATTATTATTATTATTATTATTATTATTATTATTATTATTATTATTATTATTATTATTATTATTATTATTATTATTATTATTATTATTATTATTATTATTATTAATAACATTTGTATTATGAATTAAGGTTTCAACTTAATATAGTTTTATTATGATCATTTTTATGACACCTACTTAAATAAAAGTCCTATTTTATAATACAAATACTTAGTCATAATTAAATTTTAAACAATTTTTTTCGTTCACGTCACCATAATTTAACGTTTTTCTTGCTAGAAATCAAATAAGATAATTGAATTTAAATGACTAACTTGTAATGTTTTAGTTATGATATTAAAACGGAGTATTAAACTAAGTTAAAGGAGTTAAAGACTAAATATGTCTTATTTAATATAGTTAAGGTGTTTCAACTCTATCCACACCCCTATTTACTAAGAAGT
This sequence comes from Vicia sativa, assembly GCA_021764765.1. Lineage (NCBI taxonomy): Eukaryota > Viridiplantae > Streptophyta > Magnoliopsida > Fabales > Fabaceae > Vicia > Vicia sativa. The sequence continues at coordinate 7,679,415 of CM038794.1, forward strand.
AAAATAATCCAAAATCTATTATAAAATAAAAGATTTTATAGGTTAAATGATACATGATAAAAATAAGAAAAGATAAAGATAGATATATAAAGAGAATAATCAAGTTATAGACCAAAAAAATGGACATCTTTAAAAAAAGTACTATAATACTTAAACTCTATATATTTTGAGGTGGAGGAATTTTTAAAATCAGGTTTTGTGCAATATATGCACATGATTATTCAAATCAATATTTGGATTTTAAGAACTTTTTGATTAAGATGACTACGTTTTTCCCATAATGAGTATATGATAATTACTTATGATTGGATGGACTAAATTAGTAATTCATTGCAAATTAAAACTTACTTGCGTATCTTAGCATTAATGAAATCATCTGGACGTCGAACAATTTTGAAGTACCAAAGGAAAGTAATCATTTCTCCAATGAAAGGCAAACCCATATGACCTGGTGGCAATTTTGTTGAAGATTTGAAGCAGTTGAGTTTGAGAGGAATAACATACCAATATTCATTCCACCACCATAGCACAAACCCAATAACTACACCAAACAACCCTAAATATATTGCATCCATTCTATGTATTTCTTAGTCTGTTGGTTAGTTTATATATGTCATGGTTATATTTATAATAGTACTCCTTTCTTTGTAGGTGTGATTCTTCATGGTTTTATTCTTTTAGTTTATACGTCATGGGTGTTTTTATATTTATTTTTGTATCAATTTTTTGTAGGTAAGATTCTTCATGGCTTATTCCTCAAATTTCTGTTTACTAGCCAACAAATATTGAACCAACTTAACCAAAAAAAAATGGAACAAATATATTTCAATATCGTACTTTTCAATACAAGATGCCTTTCAAACTTTTAGACTATATTATTTAGATACGTGAGATATTGAATCAAACTCTATTGAGTCGAAGAGTAGTTTCTGGTTCGACATAATCTATATATGCTGGTGTCGAAGATTTATATACCGTAGTCAAAGTGTGTTATAGTAATGAAATGTTAGGGTTGTTAGTATTTTAAATGAGTCTTTTTATTATGTCAAATTGTTTAAGTTAGCTTGTACCCTAAATTAGCTTGTAATGAATATTTGTGAAAAATCCCATTAGTTTAGTATGTTAGGTTTATTATAAATAACATACTAATCTCTCATCAGTGTAGACGGCAAATTCTAATTTAGGGTGAGAGAATTATTTGTTATTCTCGTGTATTTGTAATCCTGATTTAAGAGAAAGCAAAGAATAACAATTATAACCAATCATTGTGTTCATCGTATTCTTCATTCTTTTCTATCCTAATATTGTTCATTGATCATAAAGAAACAAATATATACTTTGTTAAAAGGTATCATATTTCACAACAAATTGATGCGGTGAGCATGAAGAAGATGTCTTAAACAACGTATGAGATTGAAAAGTTCACCGAAGTAAACGATTTCGGACTGAGGCGCTTGAAGAGTTGCTTAGAAGCGTTGAAGGGAGCGACGACCATGGATGTTGCGTTAACAGAAAAAGAAAAGACATCCATGATAGAGAAATCCCACAACGCAATCTTGTTGAGCCTTGGTGATAAGGTTCTCCAATATGTATCAAAGGAAATGACGACACCAGGGTTATAGGTGAAACTTGAAAGTTTGTACATGACCAAAACGCTGGTAAATCGACTCTACCTGAAGCAAGCTTTGCATTCGCTCTAGATGATTGAAGGCAATATGTTGGATCAGCACTTGGATATGTTCAACAAGCTGATTCTTGATCTTGAAAATATTGGTGTGAAAATTGATGATGAAGATCAAGTGTTGTTGTTATTGTGCGCTTTGCGTAGAACACATGCTCACTTTAAAGAAACCCTCTTGTATGGAAGAAAGTCGATGACCTTTGAAGAAGTTCAATCAACCTTGTATTCTAAGGACTTTAACGAACGAAATGAGCATAAACCTTTGGTGGTTGGTGAAGGTTTGACAATTAATTAAAGGAAAATTCTCGCGAAAGGATGGTAAGTTCGACAAGAAGAAGGGTTAAAGTCAATTGAATTCTTATAGTGGTGAAGTATCTGGAACTCGATGCTATCACCGTAAGAAAGATGGTCATACAAGAAAAGTGTGCCCTGAATGCCGAAATATCATAGAGGCAAGGATAATGGCAATAAAACTATTGTTCAAGATGATTTTGACTCATATGATGTTCTTGTGGTTGCGAACAACAACCCGTCAAATGAGTGAATTGTGGATTTTGGGTGCACCTAACACATGACTCCAAACAAATACTTGTTCGGAGAATTATGTGATCAAGATGGTGGATCTATATTGCAAGTAAACAACAAAGCTTGCAAGATTGCAGGTGTTGGATCTGTGAGATTCAAGCTCCATGATGAGTCAATAAAGTTGTTAACTGAAGTCAGGTATGTACCTGATTTGAAGAGAAATTTTATTTCTCTTGGTGAATTCGACAAAAAAGGATAAATTTTTCAAGGAGAGAAAAGTATCCTAGGAGTCATGAAGGGGTCGAAGAAAGTCTTAAGAGGTGTGAAGAAATAAGGCTTGTATACCCGGGAGGCTGAAGTTGTAAGTGGTTCGATAAATATTGCATCAACAAAACTATTGTCGAAGACAAAAATTTGACACATGAGATTAGGCCCTGTCAGTAAAAGGGGTCTGGTCGAATTAAGGAAACAAAATTTGCTTGGAGGAGACAAATTCGAAAAATTGAAATTTTGTGAACCCTGTGTACTTGGAAAATCTTGTAGAGTGAAGTTCAATAAAGAAAAACAAAGAACACATGGATCTCTTAATTGCATTCATGCTGATCTTTGGGGCCCTTCAAGGTGTCCATCACATTTAGGAGCAAGGTATTTTCTATCCATAGTAGATGATTATTCCAGAAAGTTATGGGTATTCATCCAAAAGACTAAGAATGAAACTTTTGAGAATGTCAAAAGTTTGAAGACTCTAGTCGAAAATCAAACAAGCAGAAAGGTCAAGAGGTTGAGAATAGACAATGACCTTGAATTTTGCAATGAGGTTTTCAACAGTTTTTGTGCTACCTTTGGTATCACAAGACACATAACTACTGTATGTATTCCACTACAAAATGGTTTGTCTGAAAGGTTTAATCGAAATATTTTTGATACATTTAGATGCATGTTGACTAGTGCTGGATTAAAGAAGGTGTTTTGGGTTGAGGCTATTTCGACAACTATATATCTGATAAACAAATGTCCTTCTCATCATAACTAACAAAGGTTTCAAATAACTAGGAACTTCCCAATAAACTTTGGATATCTTCTCATCATCTCTTTTTTTTCCTCTATAAATCAGCACACACATTTGATTCTCTAAATGTATGCTCTATAACAACCAATTCATGCTCCTCTATAATTCCACGCATCTTGTTAACCAAGGGCAAACACTCCACGTGTATAATAGTTCCCTCTTCCATAGCTTTAATCATTTCCATAGAGTCCGCATTGATTTCTACTCTATTTAATCATAAAGACTTAGTGAGTTTAAGGCCTTTGAGGACACCTCAACATTTCGAAATTACCACATTGCAATGCCCCAAAAAATTGGAGAAGTCTCCGAATTAGTTGCTTTTATCGTCCTGAATAACACCCCCACACCCAGAATATTTACCATTTTTGTTTGCACCATCTGTGTTCAGCTTTACCAAAGAAACATGTGGTGGGTTCCAAACTTTGTTTCTGTAATTTTCGCCATTTCCATGTACTTAGCCCTTTGCTCCATAGTACTATCATATTCACGCTTGTTGACTAGGATATAATGGACTTTCTCAACCATTATCATGTAATGATTGTCACGAACCTCTTCTCTTTATTCCTCCGTGTCCAAATAGTATGACAAATTATAGCCCACAAACTACTCCAAGTTGGATTGTTTTCACCTCTGAAATTAATATTTATTCTTATCTAATCCTTTAGGTCCGCATTGAAAAACTACATATGGAAGTTACTTGGCACTATGGTTTTTTGAATTTGATAGCTTTCTGGAAAATCCCGTAACGAATGAACTGTGGTTTCACAAACGTTTCCATACAAATAATAGATTTCACTTTGTAATCCTTTCATAATTTTACATAGATACATTATAATCATGTCATGATACACCAATTGATTTGAATGAATCCATGAGTAATTCGAATTAGTGTGAAGCCATGAAAGAAGAATTCAGGGCCATTGAGAAGAACAAGACCTGGGAGCTTGTCGAAAGAACGAATAAGAAGTCAATTGATTTAAAGTGGATATATAAGGTGAAGCAAACGTCAAATGGTGAGATTGTGAAGTATAAGGCAAGGTTGGTGGCTAGAGGCTTCCTACATAAGCCTAGTATATGAACCGGTTGCAAGGCTAAAAATAATCTGAAATGTTATTTCAACATCAGCATATAAGGGATGGAAGATGCATCAGCTGGATGTGAAATCAGCATTCCTAAATGGTCCTTTAGAAGAAGAAGTCTATGTTACTCAACCACCAGGATTCGATGTCAAAGGGAAGGAGTCGAAGATGTATAGATTAAGGAAGGCTCTTCATGGTTTGAAGAAAGCACCTTGAGCTTGGAATAAAAGAATAGATAGCTTCCTAATCGAAGCAGGTTTCACAAAGTATGTCTTTGAACACAGAGTGTATGTAAATGACGTCGACAATGTCATTCGAATCATTTTATGCCTCTATGTAGATGACTTACTCATTACTGGAGCCGGCGAAGTTAAGATAATGAAAATCAAGTCGAAGCAAATGTAAGAATTCGAAATGTCTGACTTAGGAAATCTCTCATATTTCTTATGGGTGGAATTCAAAAATACTGAAGAAGGGGTATTCTTGCACCAGGCTAAGTATGCTCAAGATATTCTGAAGAGATTCAACATGAGAAACTGTAATGAAGCAGTCACACCGTTAGAGACTAGAGAAAAGCTGAAGAAGGAGTCGATTGATGAGTTTGTAAATTCGACATTGTACAAATAAATCATTGGATCCTTGAGATATCCTTGCAATACAAGACCAAATATCTTCCAAAGTGTAGGATTGTTAAGCAGATTTATGGAGAAACCTCAAGAATGTCATCTCATCGCAGTAAAGAGGGTGCTGAGATACATCAAGGGAACTATCCACCATGGCGTGTTATTGCCTAGGAAGTCGAAGGACAACACAAGTGTCGAAATTTATGGATACACTGATTCAGATTTCAGTTTAGATCAAGACGAAAAGAAAAGAACTGCAGGCTAGATTTTCATGATCGAATATGCTCCAATCTCCTGGAGTTCGAAGAAACAAAGCATTATGGCATTGTCACCTTGCGAAGCAAAATATGTAGCTACATTATATGCTGCATGCCAAGCAGCATGGATCAAAATGTTACTTTAAGAACTCAAGATAATGGAGCCTAAGAAGATAAAGCTATTTGTCGACAACAAATCAGCAATTAACCTGGAAAAACACCATGTGTGTCACGATCGAAGTAAACACATTGAAAGAAGGTATCATTTTCTGAGAGATCAAGTCAACAAAGGGAAGGTCGAAATAAAGCACTGCAAGACTGAAGTTCAACTAGCTGACATGTTCACTAAACCTCTGAAGAAAGTAAGAATCGAAGAGTTAAAGAGATGCATCAGGATAAAAAGTCTCGAGAATATGAATTAGGGGGTGTGTTAGAAAGTATAATTCCTATTATTTTAATTTAGTCGAACTGCGAATGTGTCAAATTAACTGTAGTGTGTGTCGAATTAGCCAATATGTCGAATCAAAGTGTTATTTGAATATTGCATGTTGTTACAATGTGTCGAATGATACTTGGGCCTTAACATTTGGGCCTTAGCTTAGTTTCTGTTTTGGGCCTGGGCAATGTTTGCCTATATAAATGGCTCTCTCTTTGTAACAACATAGATTGAAAATAAAAAAGTATTTGGGCCTTAGACAACGCTTTGAACAAGCGCTGCTAAAGAACCCCCTTATAAAGCGATTTTCCGAAAGTGCTGTCTAAGCTTATTCAGAAAGCGCTGCTAGAGGCCCCTGCTTCAGAAACGCTTTTCAAAAGTGCTGTCTAAGGCCCCCCCTTAGGCAACGCTTTCTGAAAAAGCGTTGCCTAAGGTCATTTTTTTTAAAATTAAAACATAAACCCTATTTTACCTATTTTCGTTCGTTCCCTCCTCTCACTTGAGCTTCATATCTTCATCTTCTCAAACGCCCTCCTTCAACCCTTCACTCTTCTTCTTTCTCCGTCACCATTAAAACTTCACTCTTCTTCAACCTTCGAGCTCAACAACCTCCATTTTCCGCCGTACCCACTCTCTATTCACGTGAACCACCATTTTCCGCCATCAACACCTTCGTCTCCTCCGCGATTCCGATCACCTTCATCGCCCAACCTCTAGATTCCGACCACCTTCTGGTCTATTTTCGTCCAACTCACTGCCTTCTATCAACTGGAATCTTGGAAGAAACGTGAGTTACTCCAAAACATTCATCTCATCTATATGCATTGATATTAAAATTTTGTCTTTCTCTATTGCTTGTGTACTCTTTGTTTAAGACGATACTATGTACAAATTCTACTATTTGATGCATAAATTCTGGAATAGGAGTAGTCGTAAATTCTGTCTTTATTTATTGAATGGTTTCCTTGGCAGATTAGCAGATTTAAAGTTGAGGGCTATATTGCTTTATACTCTACCGAATCAATATCACTTCAAGTATGTCTTTTGATTATGTCTTGTTTTATTCTCCATTCTCATATATTCTATTGAGCATAGCCCTCAATGATGACCTTTATGGTGATGCAGAAATTAGCATTGCAAAAGCATTATAGCTTAACTACATTAGAACTACTATGTCAATCTTTACAAGAAGTGGACCTCTCTGAAATCACTAGTTCTTGATAATTGTGAGGTATATGAAAAAAAAATTTAGGCATTTCTTTGATTAAATTTCCAAAAATTATTCTTGAGTTGTGTTTGTATTATATTCTGATTGATCAAATAGGTTCTTTCCTACTCTATATCCATTTTATAAATTATAAATTGTATAATCACCTAATCTAGTTGTGCCATAACTTGTGGATTGAACTTTTGTGATAGCTCTCTAAAATAGTTATGACATATAAAATTTGTTGTTGAGAACACTCTAAAGCTGCTACTCAAATGGCTCTTATTAGTTTCATAGTATTTATAATCTTTGTTCTTTCATTCCTTGCCGTGGTTTGTGTTTGAAGCACTAATTCTTAGTCTTTTAGTTTAGTTTATGAGTATGATCTAATTCTAGGTGTTTTGTTGAGTTTTGTTTTTGGGTGTTTAGTTTATTTGTTGCTTTAGGCATAATAGGATTTAGAAGGTTCTTATTGTCATTGTATTATTTACTTTTTAGTTAGTTTGTAGTCCTATGATTCATTAATGTGATTTACATTTGTCCTTAGATGTTTTTTTTCTTCTATTTTTTTAGTAATGAATGAATGATATTATGAAGGAAAAAAACCTATATAACCTACTATTAGAAGATGTTACAAAATTATTCTTCAACTATTTAAATGTTACACTCTAACTAATTTATTTTGATTGGAGTAATTAAACTTTCTATAAAGGAGGTCAGATAATATTAACAATAATAAGAAGCTTAATCATCAATGAGGAGTATGTAAAATTTATTTTGATATTAACTTGAGTTTCTTTGGTTTTAATTTCATTTGTGAATTGAAATTAGTGAACGATCGATTACTTGGTTCTTGAATTGTTCATGTGCATCATATAAGTTTCATTTTGATTATATACCTTGTTATCACTAACTTGTTTATGGTTTGAGCAATCTTAGTTCGGGATAATTTCAATGAGCATGATTTGATTTAGGTAATTGCTTCCCGAATTTTGATTTAGGGGTTTAGAACTTACTTTGATTTCGATTTTCCATGTTTCGAATGTACATTGAATAATAAATTGAGTTTCTCTGGTTTTAGTTTTATTTGTGAATTTAAATTATTGAATGATTGAGGTTTCAAATTCGTGACATTCAGAATCGTGACATTTTGTTTCGGTTTCCATTTGCTTTAAGTTTTTTATAGTTGAAATTATTAAGATCTCTCATGTAAGATAAGTGGCTGCCCGGATATTGTTTAGAGGTTATGACTTATCCCGAATGTTGTTTTATATGTTATGAATTATCCCGAATATTGTTTTATATGTACAACACTCATTCCCTGTGTTTCCGTGAGTTTAACCTTCTCGTTTCAACTTCTCGACGTTGATGTTCAGTAAATTCGAGGTAAATTTCTTCCTTAAATTACTGGTATTGCGTGAATATGTTTGTGTTTGCTAGCTCCGGATCCATTCCGTGTATACTTATCGTTTTGATAGAAACGCATTATACCGTGTATGCTATCCTCTGTTTAGCGGCAATTTCCCTAATATGAGTTGCACTCCTTACCTCTTCTAATAGGTCAGCCTCCTCGTTCATCCCTTGATCGTTAGCACGACTTTCAAAGTTTTTCCGTCTCCATGAGGGCAAGGTTTCCTCCACAGGAATCATAGCATCTGCCCCGAAGACCATCCTGTATGGTGTTTCCCGGGTTTTTGAATGAACGGTAGTGTGATACGCCCATAATATTTCGTGGAGGTGTTCCGCCCACAGACCCTTGGCTTCATCCAACTTTTTTTTTACTACGTTCAGAATTACTTTGTTGGTCGACTCCGCCTGTCCATTTGCTTGAGGATGTTCTACAGGAAATAAATTTGTTAGTGACTCCGAGGTCTCTGCAGAATTCAACAACAGAGGAACTTGCAAACTGCGTCCCATTGTAATATACGATGACACGCGGGAGTCTGAATCGACAGATAATATTTCTCCAGTAAAAACGACATACTCTCTCAACTGTTATCCGAGCTACATCCTCGGCTTCAACCCACTTAGTAAAATAATACACCGTGACGATGAGGAACTTCAACTGTCCAGGAGCCACGGGAAACAACCCCAGAATGTCAGCCCCCCATTGGTGAAAAGGCCACGGCACCAACACAGAATGGAGTAGCTCGGCTGGTGTGTGGATGTCGGGCGCAAACATTTGGCATTTTGCGCAGTGGTTAACGAATTGGACACAATCCCTCAGCATGGAAGGCCAATGATACCCGACGCGCAGTATCTTATTGGCCAGTGACCGACCACCCAGATGGTTTTCGCAAATGCCCTCATGAACCTCCTTCATGAACAAGTTAACATCATATTCAGACACACAACGCAACATAGGTGAGGCTCTTTCCATTTTGTAAATTTTATTAGCCACTACCACAAACCTATTTGATATTTTTCTGACCTGTCGAGCTTCTTCCTTGTCACCGGATAAGATGTCCTATTGAAGATACTTGATGATAGGAGTCATCCATCCAATCTCTTCCTCTATGGTGAGTATCTCTTTTTTTTCAATACTCAGCAGTGCCAAGGTTTCTTGAATTACAGAAAATACAAAAATTACATTAAATTAAATGAAGTGTATCTTAAAAATATTCTTGTTTAGTACGAGAAAAGTTTTTAATGTTTATTTATATTGTATTAGACTACAATTGACCCCATATTAAAACTTCAAAGATGCTGATTGTCTTAAAATATTCCACCGAAAATAATTTACGATTCAAACTTGAAAAATGTGCAACTTGTCCATTGAGTTTGCAACTTCACACAAGTGTTATTACTATATTCATTCAACTTCACACAAGTGTTATTACTATATTCATTCATTTGCGAGTCTTTGCAACTTACTTGCTATTACTGCTATCTCTCACTCTCCATAGATCTTAATCTTCCTTACTAGCTCATTTGCTTTTAACAATAGCAATCCAAGGTAGATGGCTGCAGCTGCAACTTTGATAGGAGGTGCTTTTCTCTCTGCAACTCTTCAAACCTTAGTTGAGAAACTTGCTTCAACAGAGTTTCTTGACTACATCCGAAACACCAAGCTCAATGTCTCCCTCTTGAGAAAGTTACAAACAACCCTGCTCACGCTCCAGGCTGTGCTGGATGATGCAGAAGAGAAGCAGATCAGAACTCCTGCTGTCAAAAATTGGCTAGATGGCTTGAAAGATGCTGTCCTAGATGCTGAGGATTTGGTCAATGAAATAAGTTACGACTCCCTTCGATGCAAGATGGAGAATACACAAGCTGGAAGCAGAACTAATCAGGTATTGAATTTTCTTTCATCTCCTTTCAAAAACTTCTACCGAGATATCAATTCTCAGTTGAAGATCATGTGTGAAACCCTTGAACCTTTTGCACAACATAAAGATACCCTTGGATTGCAAACAAAAAGTGCTAGAGTTTCTCGAAGACCACCTTCAAGTTCTGGAGTTAATGAATTTGTCATGGTCGGTAGGAATGATGATAAAAATACAATCATCAAGATGCTTGTATCAGACTGTGGCACCAGCAAAAATAATAACTTAGGTGTTGTTGCGATTTTGGGTATGGGAGGTCTCGGAAAAACGAGCCTTGCACAACTTGTTTACAACGATGAAAAAATTGAACAACATTTTGATTTCAAAGTCTGGGTTTGTGTATCAGAGGACTTCGATGTTGTGAGAGTAACCAAGTCTCTCCTTGAATCTGTTGTTAGAAATACAACATCTGCTGCTTCAAAGGTATGGGAGAGCGATAACCTTGACATTCTTCGAGTTGAATTAAATAAAAACACGAGGAAGAAGAGATTTTTGTTTGTGCTGGACGATTTGTGGAATGACAATTACAATGATTGGGATGAGTTAGTAAGTCCCCTCATTGATGGAAAACCTGGAAGTTCGGTTATCATAACAACGCGCCAACAAAAAGTTGCAGAGATGGCCAAGACATTTCCTATTTATAAATTAGACCCTCTATCACATGAGGATTGTTGGTCTATACTCTCAAAACATGCATTGGGAAGTGATGAATGTCATGCTAGTAAAAACATATCCCTTGAAGAGATAGGTAGGAAGATTGCAAGAAAGTGTGGAGGATTGCCAATAGCAGCTAAAACACTAGGAGGACTTCTACGTTCAAGGGTAGACACAATGGCGTGGACTGATATTTTGAACAGCAATGTATGGAACTTACCCAATGATAATATTATGCCTGCTTTGCATTTGAGTTACCAATATCTTCCATCTCATTTGAAAAGATGTTTTGCATATTGTTCCATTTTTCCAAAGGATTTTCCACTTGATAGGAAGAAATTGGTTTTGTTGTGGATGGCAGAGGGCTTCCTTGATTATTCTAATGAGGGAAAATTGCCAGAGGAAGTAGGTGATGGTTGCTTTGCTGAATTATTGTCTAGGTCCTTAATTCAAAAATCAAATGATGGTGCTCGTGGAAAATTGTTTGTCATGCACGACCTTATCAACGACTTAGCTACATTTGTATCTGGAAAAATTTGTTGTCAGTCATGTGGCGACATCTCTGAAAATGTCCGTCATTTATCATATATTCAAGACAAGTATGACGTTTTCATGAAGTTTAGCTCTTTCTACAATTTTAAATGCTTGCGAAGCTTCCTACCCATTACCTCCTGGAGGTCAGATAATTACTTATCCATCAAGGTGGTTGATGATTTGGTACCACTACTTAAAAGGTTGCGCGTGTTATCTCTATCACGATATAGAAACATCACCAACCTACCGGATTCAATCGGCAATTTGGTGCAATTGCGGTTTCTTGATCTTTCATACACTAAAATCAAATGTTTGCCTGATACAATATGTAACCTTTACAATTTGCAAACTTTGAATTTATCAGATTGCTTTCGTCTCACTGAATTACCCGTGCATATGGGAAATTTAATCAGTTTACATCACCTTGATATAAGTGGTACTGACATAAAAGAGTTGCCTATGGAAATTGGTGGACTAGAAAACCTCCAAACTTTGACTGTTTTTTTAGTGAGTAAGCATCATGAAGGGTTAAGTATCAAAGAGCTAAGAAAATTCCCAAACCTACAAGGAAAATTTACCATAAAAAACCTACATAATGTCGTTGATGCAAAAGAGGCAGAAGAAGCCAACCTGAAAAACAAAGAGAAGATTGAGGAGTTAGTGTTGATATGGGGAAAACTAAGTGAAGATTCAGTAAAAGAGAAAGTTGTGCTTGAAATGTTGCAACCATCAATAAGCTTGAAGGGCCTAGAAATAAACTTGTATGGCGGGACAAGTTTTCCGAGTTGGTTGGGAAATTCTTCGTTTTCTAACATGGTGTCCCTTCGCATCCAGAATTGTGAATATTGCACAACACTTCCACCGCTAGGGCAACTACCTTCTCTCAAGAAGTTGAGTATCTCGAATTTGTTGTTGTTGGAGACAATTGGCCCAGAGTTCTATTGTGTTGAGGAAGGAGAATGTTCCAATTCTACCTTCCAACCATTTCCTTCTCTTGAGCATATGGAATTTAACAACATGCCAAATTGGAAGGATTGGGTTTCCTTTGAAGGCATAAATTTTGCATTTCCCAAACTTAGAACTATGACGTTACGTAATTGTCCTGAACTAAGGGGAGATTTTCCTAGCCACCTTTCATGCATGGAAGAAATTGTAATAAATGGTTGTTATAAGATATTGGAAACACCCCATACTTTGAATTGGCTATCGGCAATCAAAATAGTAACAATTCAAGAGGAGGACTCTCCCTTGCAACTTGCAGCTGGTGAAAGTTACCAAATGTTTATTTCTAAATTGATGACGAGTAGTATTTGTCTTACTCACTTGGACCTCTGGTATATTCAATCTGTCACTGCATTTCCCCCAAATGGTCTACCCACTTCATTGGAGTCACTTTCTATTTACAATTGTAGGAAGTTATCCTTCATTCCTGTAGAAACATTTCAAAATTACACGTCACTTGTGTGGCTTTATATGGAGGATAGCTGTGATTCACTTACATCATTTCCACTTGATGGTTTCCCTGCGCTCCAAAGCCTTTCCATTAATGGTTGTAGGAGTATGAATTCCATTTATATTTCAGAAAGTCCTTCACATCGGCAGTCAACCCTCCAATCACTTAGAATCCAATCAGTTGAATCACTTAAAGTCAATGTTGGGTTGGACACGCTCACCAATCTTGAAGATTTGTGTCTGAACTGTCCTGGAGAGTTGTCATTATGTGAAGGAGTTTGTCTACCCCCCAAATTACAATCAATTGATATTTGTTTTGGAGGAACAAAGCCGCATGTAAAGGAATGGGGTCTCCAACACCTAACCGCTCTTTCAAAATTGACAATTGAAGAAAGTGGTGAAATGGATAACACCTTGACGGTCGATTCGTTGCTCCCCATCTCCCTTGTGTCTCTCGAAGTCGGTGGTAATATGTCCTTTGAAGGAAATGGGCTTCGACACCTCTCCTCTCTCCAAAAACTTAAGTTCCATGATTGTCAACATCTCAAGTCATTGCCAGAAAACTGTCTTCCTTCCTCGTTGAAATCCCTTCGATTTAGTGATTGTCAACATCTCAAGTCATTGCCAGAAAACTGCCTTCCCTTCTCGCTGGAATCACTTCGTTTTTATAAGTGTCCAAGACTAGAGTCATTACCAGAAGACAGCCTCCCTGCCTCTCTTAAGAAACTGACCATCAGAAATTGCCCATTGTTAGAAGAAAGGTATAAATGGAAGGAAAATTGGTCCAAAATTGCTCACATTCCTGTCATAAAAATATTTCACCAACTCACAATATGATCACAAGCGGCCTTCATGTTATTTCAGGTATGACTTTATCTTTCATACTTGTTTATTTCTCTTCACAATCCAAACACGTCTCTAAACATTTTCATATCATCTCATGGATTAACATTTTATGTTTCCTGTGTCGGAGACTTAATGTATACTTTTTCCAAAAATCACTTGTTGTTTGAGACTTTTCTATAATGCTTTTAAACTCACGCGGAAATGCTTATTTGATCTTTATTTTCTTAAACTCTTACCAATTTTACTTCTTCCATGATTCTGTTCAAACTGTTGGCCGATTTCAATTTTATTGTTTGAATTGTCACAAACAATTTTGCAAAGGAAACTAATTTTCTGTCTTATTTTCAGGAGAGACCTAAATGGATGAAAAACAAATCGCTGGATGATTTTAAGACCAAAAGGGTGCACGCTATTTCTTGTGATTTTTCTTGTAAACTTGTTTTCGAGGAATCAAATGGTGTCCGTTGATTTTCGCAAGATTTGATTTACGTAGATAATATTAAATATGTATTTGATCATCATTTGATTGCATCTTTGTATAATATTTCTCATAAGCTGCACGAGGCAGTCAGCCAGAATACAATGCAATTTATTTCAACATCTTTGTATTCCACTGCTTTGTTAGTACGTGGAAACAAGAAAAATGTATTGTTGAATTAAGGTTGTATGTTAGAAACCATTATTCATTTTATGTTGTTAATAGGGATGTTGATTGTAAGGTCGGCGTAATGCTCACAAATTTGGTTCAGCTTATCATATCGTCTTCAAGTAGCTTATTCTGCTCTTAAGTGTTAAATTGCTCTGATTTATCCAATGAAATTAGTTGTCTGCTTCTTTCAAAAACAAGTTTTACAGTTGAAATATTCACGTCGAGGGCCTCAGCTATTTCATCGTATGCCGGTTTTCGCTTCAGTTTTCTGCTCAAGACATTGTTGGCCTCTGCAATTTTTGCAACCATTCCATACTTTTCTCCCTATAAATAACAAATTAACCAAACACTCATTATTAACAGCCTTCTAAATTGTCACGAAAATCATATGTCACTGTATAGTTACTAACTACCTTCTTCATGGGGTGTTAACTTGAGGAATACCTAATCCCTAACTTCAAAATTCCATTATCTCATTTTCTTACTTGTGTGCAACTTCATCTGCTCCAAACATATTTCAAATTAAGACCCGGTTGTCTCAATGCCTCATCTATGTTCCTTAGAGTTAGAGCATCTCCAGAGGTTGGTTTCTTCTATAAGTTCGCCAGCTATCAAGCATTGCATATGAAAAAACTAAACTAGCCTTTCAACAACAGCATTTTTTTATTATTTATGTTTTTAATAATTTATAATTTATTTATTTATAAATAGATTTAGATGAATAATTTTATACACAAATTTTCTTTAATAATTTTAGTTCTCTTTCACAATTTTATCATTTTAATTATAATATTTTAAATTTTTCCCTCACAATTTTATCTTATTAACATTTAATTGATTATATATTTTACTCAAAGTTTCATCTTTTATTTCAAATTATTATTGATAAGGTCAAATGGACCCTAATCAATATAATTTTCACTAATCTATTTAATTATATGTCATGTATTTGAGATTAATTTTAATTATTATTTTTAATTTTTAATTTAATTTGAATTTTAATTATTTATATTAATTTTAGTTTATATAACTAGTCGAAGACCCGTGCGTCCGCACGGGTACGTTTATTTTTAAGTAATCTTTTGTTTAGTACTTGCAATAAAATGAAATGTAAGATAGAAATTAGAATATAATAGTAAATAGAAATCAAATTAAATAAAACATTAAAATTATAGGACCAATAATTCCTCACAAAATAAATTGCAATAAAATGAAATGTAAGCTACAAATCAGAAAATAATAGTAATTAGAAATCAAATTAAAGAAGACATTAAAATTTTAGGCCCAATAATTCCTAACAAAAAAAATAACATAGACGATGAAATGTTGTTTCCGCTTGAAAGTAATCATCGCCCATTTTGTGCATTTCATAGAGATGGAAATGTTGTTCCAACCTGAAATTAATAGAAATTTCAAATTAGTCTTTTGAATATTGTACTAAGTGTTTATGGAAAAATAATAACATTAGGAGAGAATTTGTAGAGAAAAAGGAAGATAAACATAAACTTCATTAGTAACATGAATTTAATAATATAAAAATTGTAACATAAAATTAATAATTTTTAACAACACAATAATACTAACCTGATAGTAGATTAATAATGCAGTCGTTAATCTCATCAACAATCTCTATAGTTGAAGCTAAAATGGCTCTACTTTTTGAAAATTAGAATCTTTGTAATTTTGAATGAGATTTGGGTAAGATTAAGAAAATAATAATATATTATTCTAAACATAATAATTAATAAATTTAGTGTATGAAGCAAACGTTTATAGACATGGTAGAGTTAAAGTAAACAATATGCAGCGTGGTCCTTAGGCAACGCTTTTTTTCAAAAGCGCTGCCTAAAGTTAACTTTGTTTCCTAAAAAAGTGCAGCCTAAGGGCCACCTTAGACAGTGCTTTTGACTTAAAAAAACGTTGCCTAAGGGCCACTTTAGACAGCGCTTTTGGTAAAAAGCGTTGTCTAAAGGACACCTTAGGCAGCGCTGTTGCATTAAAAGAAAACGATGTCTAAACTTATAGCAGCGCATGCTGAGGCACTGCTGGCTAAAGCAAAAAATAACGCTGTCTATGAGTGTGAATACAATTGGAGAAAAGGGTAAGGTGTAAATATTCCTAACAAAATTATTAGCGAGGATGCTAGTGGAAGTAAGTGAAGACCATTTTGCAACTTAGTTGTAACAATCATCTCTAGGGTATAGTTCCCTTTTATAAGACAATCAGAAGAAGTGAAACAAACACTGTAGTTTAAGGAAGCAGTGAGATGAGGGATAAATGTGATATTAGTATGAAAATCAAGGATGTATAACACATAACTAAGATAAAAATTGTCTTTGAAATGAATGGAACCTAAGTATCTGATAGAAATAAAGGCTCCATTAGAAGCCAAATCAAGACAGGTTTTATCTCAATGATACCATGATAAGATGTACAAACTCTTTGCACATTTGTCATCATACACGTGACAAAGAAAGAAGAGGAAAAGATTATCATAAAATCCAATTCAAAGTTTGCATGGAACATCATTGGAATTATATACATGTGATAATAACAAACATTGAGAAATATAGTCTAACTGGTGAAAAACCAACTTAAATCCAATAACTAACTGAAATAAAAAAGAAAATAAACAAGCTTTTAACACAACCAAACAAGAAACATGAACATATTGTGGTAGGTGCATTTGATTAACTAGCTTGAGGTAGTGAGAAGAGACCATTTCTATGGTATTTTCTTCATAATTTGTTAAACTTCACTTCAACCCCATCAATCGGAGCAGGATGTGAAAGATAAATGATATCTGCATTTGGATTAACGAGCTCCCACCTGAATTATTCACAAAATAAAACAATTTAGATCATAGTTTACTCTTTCTATGTTGTTATCAAAGTTGTAAACCTTCTAAAAAATACTATGTTTCAAACATTACTTGTATCCTATGGACAAATGATGTAGTAGAATTGCAAGTTGATTTCTTGCTAGCATGTTTCCTGGGCAAAGTCTTGGTCCTCCGCCAAAAGGTTGGTATGTTCCTGACATCAATGGCTCCTAGAGATTTATATAGAAAATTATCACTTATTAGTGTTTTGAAAATAATAATATTGCAACTTAAACTAAGAGAGAATAACGATACATACATCCCATCTATCAGGATTGAAATGCATAGGATTTTTAAAATTCTCTGGATCTGTATGAAGATAACGAAGGAGGAGAATAATGTTCCATCCCTTTGGTATCTTATAACCTGCGAAATTTGAATACCTCATATCTTTGAAAAACAAAAAATACAAAATAAAATAAAGATGTATGGTTGCGGGGTGCGTATGCATTTACGATCATTACAGTTGTTGCAATGTGTATTGCGGGCCGTTGTAGTGTGAATTTTGATCAGAAAGTGTTTGAAATACACGAGTATCATATTTATCCGATGACATTATTGTCATCCTTAATTAGATGTAAATTGAGTTTTAGGTTTTAAAATTTTGATTTTTTGATGAAAATAGTCGGACGTGTGGTTTAAAATCACATCGCAATTACTATCCAATGCAGTTATAGAAAAAACCACATCAGCAATATCGCAACCGCAAATACGAATACATACCACAATTTATACTGATAAAAGAGAGTATTAATATTCTCAAAAAAATGCAGCTACATACCTTTATAATTAACTTCTGTGTCAACTTTTCTAAAAACACAAGCAGCAAGATTGGCCATTCTTATCACTTCCTCAACAACCTGTGTTCAAATTAATTTATCAAAAAAAAAATTTTATATTCATACGTATTATATAAACAAAACCCTAACCAATAAAATACCTTGTTTGTGTATTTCAAATTTAAAACATCTTTAGGTGTAATGAAATCCTCTGGACTCCCCTTTGTGAAAGCCATATTCTCTTCCTACAATTGCAATCATAATTATTATGGTGATCTTGTTGTAAAATCACAAATTAAGATTAAAATTATAAGAATTATAAGACACAAAATTATTAATACCCTTAGTTTTTGTAGCACAATTGGATACTTGGCAAGAAGGTAAATAGCCCAAGTAGATATAAGAGAAGTAGAGATATATCCAGCAGCCACAAGAGAGACAATATTGTCTATAACTTCTTTGTCACTCAACTTATCACCTTCATCATCTTCAATTTTCATCAATCCATCCATTAGATCAATTGTTTCCACCTTATTTTCATTCTTTCTCTTATCTAATTCCATGTTGAAAATCTCTTCAAGTTTTCTTCTACACTGAAGAGCATGGTGATATGCAAAACCAGGAATGTTGATTGGATAAGCTCTCACTCCTAAAAGCAAGTCTTGATAGAGCTTATCTAAGGAATTTAGAAGAGGACTTGGTTCCTTGCCCATAAATAATTTTCCAATGTTCGCAAATGTCAACTGCATTTAAATTTTTATAATTATTTATTTTATTGATCAAATACATCAGTTATTCAATTTTTTTTATTTATAATAATGATTAAATGAAGTAATGGTAAAGATATAAATATACCTTTTGCGTTTCGAATCGAGCATTGATTTTACCGATTTGTGCCCAAGATTGAAGAGCATTGATCATGCGAGGTTGAACAAGAGCAGCGATGCGATTTAGGGCATCAGGTCGATTAATGACATTGGTAACGAACTTGCGGACGCGGGTATGATCTTTCCCATGGACTGCCACCAATGAGGTTATACCCATAAGTTCAATAGTAGGCCATTCTGTTTTGAATTTTTCTTCTTTATGTAGCACAAATTTGTGGATATTTGGAGTGTATACTATGATGGATGGTGCACCAAAGAGATGTGTTCTAAACATACCTACTTCATCGCCATATCTGTATCAATGTTTATTACAACCATGTGTTATCTTGACAATATATTAATATAAAATCAGAAAATTTGATGTTTTATGGTAAAATCATTTAAAATTTAGTAGTAAAAAAATGGCTGAAAAAATAAACTAAATATAGTACTACTACTCCCCACATAAACCCACACCAGAAAAATGCAAAACCACACATAAACCCACACCATATTAAAATAAGATTAATATGACCAGAAAGAATTTATGTTTGAGGTGTTATCTTAAAACCTTGATAATTTATTACGTATAATGACAAATATCTACAACAACAATATAGTATTCCATTTTTTTTCTTTCTGTTTTTTCAATAATCTTTAATAAAGTAATTATATGAAAAATTAAGTTAATAAGAAAATTTTAACAAAAAGGACTATATGATAATAATTTTTAATCCAAGATAAATTTTGTTATACGGACATGAAGTAAAGAGTTATGAGAAATATCATATTAATTTTGACACCTTTGTGTCATTTAATCATAAAATTAATTATTCGATTTTTTCTTTAACAACAATAAGTTATTTTTTTTCACAAAATAAATAAATAACATCAATAAATTTAGAATCAAATTTTCTTATGCGTAGAAACTCAACAAATTTATACGACATTAATATTAACATACCACAATTATATAAAATCTATTTTAAAACTATTATCATAAATTGTAGAGACTACAACTTTTTTCGAATATAAAAAATTTCAGAGTTAATTAATTCATTTAAAATTTATGAAATGTCTGTTAGTAGTTAGAGATAGTTAATAGTGTGTCAATAATAAAAACAATAATAATAATAATAATAATAATAATAATAATAATAATAATAATAATAATAATAATAATAATAATAATAATAATAATAATAATAATAATAATAATAATAATAATAATAATAATAATAATAATAATAATAATAATAATAATAATAATAATAACATTATTATTATTAATATTAATTTTTCCATTTTTTTTATTATTTTAAATTAGGAAATGGCCCTTGAGATGGAACTAATACTTACTTGCGTCTCTTAGCATTAATAAAATCATCTGGACGTCGAACAATTTTGAAGTACCAAAGAAAAGTAATCATTTCTCCAATGAAAGGCAAACCCATATGACCTGGTGGCAATTTTGTTGAAGATTTTAAGCATTTGAGTTTGAGAGGAATAACATACCAATATTCGTTCCACCACCATAGCACAAAACCAATAACTACACCAAACAACCCTAAATATATTGCATCCATTCTCTAAACTTTTTCACTAGCTAGATAGATCTATGTGATTCTTATGCTATTCTTATTCTGTTGCTGAGCTCATATGTAATGGTTATATTTATAATAGTACTCCTTTCCTTTTAGGTATGATTCTTGATCGTTTATTCTTTCAGTTTCATGTTACTTGAAAACAAATATTTTATCAACTTGCTACTTTTGACAAAATACATTGGAATAAGCCAATGTCTTACTGTATTTTATTCACAATAATACTGTTTGATCCTTAGGAATATTCTTTGTCTCATAAAGAATAATTGGAAATTGACATAAAAAATAGAAAACTTAGGGTTACATTTATTTTTGATTTTTTATCTTTCTAAAATTTATGTTAATTCCTTGTTAATAATTGCATACTTTCGGTATTTCTTTTAAGAAAATGATTATGTTAAAAACTATATTATTGTTTTTACTAGTATTTCACTTTCTTCCTCACTATCACAGTGGTTCATGTTCATGACAAAAGCGGTGCAAAGTTTGATGTGGGTGTTTTGCGTTCGAATGCTATGAATAGATTTAGAGGGTTGATCTGCAAGATTAACACTTTAACACTCAAATCAGTATAAGAGAGTAAAAATAATGTATAAATGAGAGTAAATTTGAATACCTAAGAAATTGTGTGTTTTCCCTTATAAATAGGTGACGTTGTTGGCAACTCTAACAGTGGAGTGTAGCATGAATTGTGGTTAGCCGTCAAATTGATTTGGATGGCCAACAAGGTTTTTGAGTGTGAAATTGTTTTCTCAGAGAGAAAAAAGAGACCATGTGTTTTGTAATTTGCCTATTTCGCTTTGTTATCAGGCCTTTATCCTTTAGGCCTTGTGGATAGTATGGGGCAGTTTCCCCCCAAACCATTGTTTCTGCTTTGTAGTATGAGGATTTGTAATATGTGTCTATGTTCGACCACTAGTTTCAGGGATGTGAAGGCCTTTGATGGGACATCATCGCCCTTTGAAACAAGTGTTTTACTTGTCTTTCTTGTAATATGTAACATTTCGCTGATGCGTCTCTCTACGCTAGTTAGTGATGATATTTCCTCTTTCTTAGAGCACTCGAGTACTTTGAATGGTTTTTGGAAAGATCTCAACTATTGGTTGTGCACAGTGGTGTCATATCCTAATTTTTACCCCAAATATGTTATATCATGTAGCATTATTGTATGTCATCAAGATCACAAACATGGTTGTCTCTTAACCCTCATCTCTCTAAGTTTTTCCCTTTGTAGAGGTCATTAAGCATCCTTTTGTGTATCATTCTCTTGTTATTATATACTTCATGTTATGTCATAAGTACCAAAATATTGTTATTTAGTGTATATAATTTGTGGCACTTATTGGTTCTTTTATGAATATTCGTTGAATAATTTCTGACTTTGTTTGTAAATACGTTTAGTTCGTATATAATTGAATTTTCGATTCATTTGTGTATTGTTTGATATATTTTATGTCTTTTGTAGGTATTTGGAGTATCGAGGAATAAGGTGTCGAAGAAACGGCTTCGGATGCGCATTTTCAAAAAAAAGTCCATTTTTGGGAATTTCTGTTCAGGAGGACGCGCTAAGTGGGAATTGTAACACGCTATGAGAGTTTTGACAGATTTTGCAGAAGTTGTGCTGATGAGGTCGCTGAGCGGGATGAGACCGCATAGCGGGCGCTGCATAGTGGGACCAGGTTGCTGAGCGGGATTAAGGCGATTTATGTGTAAATATCACGCAGACCGCTGAGCGGGATCACGTCGCTTAGCGCGGTCTGCTGAGATTTGTTCTATAACTTCCTTTTCATTCAATTTTAGGGTATGGTTTTGGGGAAGTTTTTGCTCCCAACTCCATCAACCTTCATTTTTGATAGATTAGCTTAGAAAACAATACTAGGGCTTTGTATTTCTCTTTTGTTGGGTATTTTATGTATATTTACTTCGAACTCATGTATATTTGTCGTCTATGGCATTATATAAAGCTTGTTTTATGAATCTTTGTCGATTATTGTCCTGGATTTTTACTTTGTGGTTGGGGTCTGGGTTGTTATAGAGATATACTGCTCGAATTCTTATCTAGGATGATTATATGTTAGTTTCTGGAGTCTAGAGATAGATTTAGAGCTGACATTCACTTAGGATATCTGAGATTAATGCCTCTGTGTCGATTGAGAGATCGTCGATGCGAGTGGTGTAACACCCCAATTTAATTAGAATTTATTTTAATTAAAATAATTAGACGATGTAGTGTATTTTTATGAATGGATAAATTTTATGATGAAATGTGATGTATTTGTTGGGGGTTAGATGACTTAGAAATTATAGAGGATGAAGTGTTAGGGGTGTATGACTAAAATTGTAGAAGCATGGAGTTGCGAAGATATATATTTACTAGTATTGTTAGTTTAATATTTGGTTTATTATTATTTTATAATAATTAAATAGAATTATTAATAAAATAATAGAATGATTATTATTTTAGGTTTATTAAATAAATTGATTAATGGAGAGAATATAACATAATTATTATTATTATTTAATTAGAGAAGGGCAATGTTGTAATATGGATTTAGGGGTCCAAGGGTTATAGTTGGGAAAAACAAGAATTAGAGATCAATTGTTACAATTGATCGTGGAATCTGAGAAAAGAGAAAAGACAAAATTTAGGGCTTGGAAAGATTTCCATGGTAGAGAAGAAGAAAGCTCAAGCTAAGTGAAATTCCTGGCAGTAGATACGTGATGTCACAGAGAATGTTATGACACAGTATCTGACACTCAGTTAACAATTCACACAGTAAATTCAAACAGCAATAAAGAATACAATAAATTGTTTACCCAGTTCAGTGTGTAACTACACCTACATCTAGGGGCTACCAAGCCAGGGAGGAAATTCACTTTTAGTAGAATTGATTCAGGAATAAACCAACCAGTTTATCTCCTTCACTTAAAACTTACCCAATGCAACTTCAATCTAAGTCCTACTTAGACACGAGTTCTACTCACTCCCCTCAATCACGGTGAATCAACCTATTGATTAATTGAATTGTGAAGACACTCTTCAATAAACAAACTTGATTTTGCTTCAAAGCTTTAATCAAGAGACACAACACTCGTGCTTCAAAGCTTTGAGTGATAAACTACCCTTACAAACAAATCCTAGTCCAAAGCACTTATCAATTGATAGTTGTTTGGCTCACAAGAGTAACTAGAATTACAAAATACAACCTGCTAAATCTTCAATACATTCGAGGCGCGGCAGTGTAAGGATCTTTTCCTATTATAGAAGCAGTCCTGAAACTTCAGTCTTGGGCTTCCATAAAGATAGCTAGGGTTCACTTAATTAATCCTAAAAACTTGGTCTTTTCAACAACCAATTTAGGTTTAACTAAGATTAACCAGTTTAGCCACGTGAGCATGTAATCTAATAACATATAGCAATAATAAGCATTTCGACAAACTTCACGAAAATCTCGGAAAAGCAGTTACGAGCGATAAATGTCACAGAATGTCATAACATCTGTTATGACATCAGTCAAACTTCTGCAGAATTTCCAGCACAGTACTTGCTCCCAGATCTAAGCTGTACTTAAACATTCTTGTCATGTAGGATTTATCTTCAACAACTGAATATCATGAAATTTATCAAGACATTGCCATAGTCTAGTTTTACCAAAAATTAATGCCAACTTAAACACTAACACTAAGGACCTCAAGAACTATAAGGTAAGGGTGGGAATTCTAATTATCTATTGAGATACATAAAATTATTTCGATTTGGGATTAATAATTGGTTAACTCAATTTGATTTTATTTGTTAGATTTCTAATAGGATTGATTGTGTTGTTGATGATTTATGGATGAAGGGGTAATTCTTATTGTGTGGGAATTGTTGTACTACACGTTATGAATGGATTTGTTTTGAGGTTGTAATATATGTTATGTATATATGTGTCGATGTTAGAATTAGGCATTACGCGATACAAGTGTCGGTGTTGAAATCATGCAATATAGAGAATGGGTCAGTGTCGATATGATATGAAAGAATCACTTAATTTAAATGCTTAATTGTGTCTGTGTGTGAATTAAAATGGTTGTTGTAATACGGTGGGAAAGGTGAAAAAGAACAGAAAATACATTTTATCATTTTTGAGTTCGGGGGGTAAGTTATGAAAAGGGAAAGTGTTAGCACCTTTTTCACCCGTAGTTGTCTACGGGCTCTTAATTTCTTGGCTCAATTTGAAAACTTGCTTTGTGTGTGTGATTTGTTTGAAAATATTTTTCTTTGACTTTGTAATGATTCTTGTATCAGTCCTCAAGAATGTATACGAAGTGTTTGAAAATATATGAGATGTGAAAAGTATTTGTTTTGTTTAGAGCAAGCAATTAAGAGTAACTACTCACTCAAAGGTCGTTCTTGTAATTTTCCTTCTCCTTTAGGATAGTGTTATTCGTACCATTAGTTGGTAGGTAACCCTATCCGTTAGATGTGAAGGGACATGTGTAGGGTCGTCGTATGGTCGTTGAAAGCAACATTGTAAGGATACCTTAACAATTCCAAGGGACTATCATCATTTCTCGTAGGCAGCATCGAGGGTGATCGAGGGACTATGATGATGTCATTCGTAAGCGTCTTTGCTAATGGTACCCCTACGTTCGAGGGACGTGACCATGTTTATCCGAAGGTGAAATTCCTGGCAGCAGATACGTGATGTCACAGAGAATGTTATGACACACTATCTGACACTCTGTTAACAATTTACACAATAAATTTAAACAGCAAGAAAGAACACAATAAGTTGTTTACCCGTTCGGTGTCTAACTACACCTACATCGGGGCTACCAAGGGAGGAAATTCACTATTAGTAGAATTAATTGGGAATAAACCAACGGTTTATCTCCTTCACTTAAAACCTACCCAATGCAACTTCAACCTAAGTCCTACTTAGATCGAGTTCCTACTACTCCCCTCAATCACGGTGATATCAACCTATTGAATAATTGAATGTGAAGACACACTTCAATAAACTATCTTGATCTTGCTTCAAAGCTTCAATCAAGAGACAAACACTCGTGCTTCAAATCTTTGAGTGATAAACTACCCTTACAAACAAATCCTAGTCAAGGCACTTATCAATTGATAATTGCTTGGCTCAAAGAAACTAGAATTACACAAATAACAACGCTAAATCTTCAATACAATCCAAGGCGCAGCAGTATAAGGGTTGAATTCCTTTTATAGAAGATCCGAAACTTGGTTTTAGGCTTCCATAAAGATAGCTAGGGTTCACTTAATTTAATCCTAAAAACATGGTTTGTTCAACAACCAATTTAGGTTTAACTAAGATTAACCTAGCAGCCACGTGAGCATGCTTTCTAATAAAGAAAAACATAATATAGCGACTCAACAAACTTCACGAAAAGTCTCGGGAAAAGCAGTTAGCAGAATGTCATTGAATGTCATAACATCATTATGACATCGAGACTTCTAAATTTCCGGACAACTTTTAGCTTCGAGTGTCCTTTAACATCCTTAGCAAGTAGGATTTATCTTCAATCTCGAATGTCATGACATTTATCAAGACATTGCTATAGCCTAGTTTTACCAAAATTAATGCCAACTTAAAACACTAACAAACTCCCCTTTGGCACATTTTGGCTAAAACTACTTAACACATCAGTACCTATCGTGAAGACAAACTAGTTCTAAGCTTAAATAAACTAGAACCTAGAGATAAGATAAATTCTACCCATACAGAAATCCCACAATTCCCACAATTGCCCACATACAAAGTTAAAAATGCCATACAGTTTCCCAAAGTTCCCAGCCACAGTCACACAGTATAGTTCTTCTCCCCTTTTTAGCCACAAAGGGGCCAAAGGAACCCAGAAACCAATACAAGTACCCCAAACTTTTAATCATATATGAAGCAAGGTACCAGCACAATAGTTATATCTCAGTCAATGATTACAAATCTGTCAACAAAATGATTACAATTTTCCAGAATACAAACCAAAAAATATAAGGAACAAGATTTAAAACAATCAATAGACAACAATGGACAGGCTTCCATTTCAAGTGCTTTCTTCACCAGAAGGAACACTATGAAAGGAAGCATCTTGAACTCCTTGATTCCAGTCATCGAACATCCTCTTTTCATCACCACTCATGCTATCCTTCATCCTCAACCTCTGTGTCCTGCTCTAGTTGAGAGATCAGCTCTTCAAGGCTTTGTTTCCTTGCTTCAAGCTCTGTGCATGTAGCTCTTAACACAGCTAGGACTGTTGCCTTTTGAGAAGTTTCCTTGACATTGGATGTCTCACCAGATGTCATGACAATGTCGGAATATGTCTACCTTGAAAAGTTTGTAGTGGAATCCAAGCGGGGCTCTTTGCGACTACATCTCTTTCGGCTAGAATATCGGAATTGGTGGTGATAATTCCACACGGTAGGGAGGAAAGGCTATGGGTCCTTTGATAGCATAGCTTCGGCATGCTTGAGGTGCTTTCAAATATATAGGATCCATAGTCAAATGTAGCACGAGTGCCTCGCATATATGAATCTTCAGTCCATTAGAGATGGTGGATTTGTGATTGGTTGGGACCCGTTAGCGGCACCAATCTTATGCGGGATGGCAAATTTTACACTCAACTTGCTTGAGAGTTTTTCCTTTAGAGGCCATTGCCTTACTTGTTTAGCGATGATGGTTTGTGAGATCTTGTTGTCGGTTTCCTCCACTCTGGTGAGCATTATCGATCTACCTAGGAAGCTGTTAATCACATTTGGAGAAAACCTGACTTTCCTCCCCCTCACATATACAGTCTGGTAGTCAGCAGAGTTCCTATCCCCACAGACATTTGACAGATTAACTATAAACTCTTTCACCAAAACTTCATAATAGTTTGAGAAACTCACAACTATTTTCATCAGACCAGCCTCTTTAATCAAGTCAACAATTTCCTTGCAATCAAGAGCACTTTTATTTAACTCTCTTTCCAGAGCCACCCTCTTTAAGCAAACATACTTCCATCTTCCAGCATTTTCAGGATGGTGGAAAGAAATGTTATCAATGGCCACTTCAGGCACCTTGAGCAGATTCCCAAGAGTTTGCTTCTTTCTGGGATGAATGTCTATGACATTCTCTTCAATATTAAAACAGAGTCTTGATCTGACTCTGAGGATTCAGGTTCTTTCCTCTTTTTCACAATTGGTGTTCTCTTTGGTCTAGAGCCACCACCAACAGTTTTTACTCTACTTCTCCTTGTAGAGGTCCCTTGTGATACTTCGGTCTTGCCCACATCTTGATATCCTTCTCTTTAGCGGGCTCTGTGAGGCTGTTTTCCTTCCTTTTCATCATTCTCTTTGCAATGCTTGGATTGACATTGGCAATAAGATCATTGTCTGAGAACATTTCATCTAAGTCAATGACCGGAGGTTCGATTAAATGATCGATTCTTGGGAGACTCTTCCAAAATCTTGTCGAAATGTAGTCATCGGGGACTTTACGAGGCACACTTTTGGTGATTCTTCAAGAATACTATCGAAATATAGTCGAGGAGTTTTATCGAGGCAAATTTTGCTGGGGATTCCTCAAGGATACTATCAGAAATCACATCTTCCTTATCAGCAGGGTTTTCATTACAAACATCATCAACACGTACTTCAGAATCTTTAACTGAAGGTTCTACATTATTCTTGGCAGGGGAAGCATCCTGATCACCAGATGTCTCGATATTCTCAGTGACATCTGGATCAATTGCTAAACTAGGGCTAGCAGGCTTATAGTTTAGGGGAACTGAAACCCCAGGTACAGATTGGTCTTTGTTTAGGATCCTGGTTACTAATCTAACAATAGTTATATGCACAGACCTAGACCCCTCTGTGTTCACTATTTCTGGGGGAACAGAAGAGGATGGTACAGAAGTCTTACCAGAGGGGGATGCTTGTGACCTTCTTGCATTTCTAGTGCGCAATTTCTTGACTTTTTCTGGGTCAGTAACTATTGCTTGCAGTGGAGTAACCCTCGGCTTGACTTGAATGGACATTTGCCGACTTGACCATGGAGGAGATGAAGAGCCTGATTCTTGAGATGAATACGATGATGAAGACATATTTTGCTGATGACTTTTGAGAGAAAGAGAGCGAAAATGGCAGAGAGTTTGAAGGATTCTTTTGGATGAAGAAAAAGTGATACTACTTTCAAATGAAGAAACTATTATATGTGGGTGTCTCTTCCTATTCTTGGACCTTTTAGAATAAGGATGAAAATACTTAAATAACCCACTTATAAATAATTGAAATAAAAAGTCCCTTTCATCCCTGGTTGTAGACACATTTAATTGCTACAACTCCTCATGTTGACAAATACCCAATTTTTTTCTTAAAGTCTTAAATTGACTAGCCTCAGGTTTTTTTGTCACAATGTCACAGTACAATGTCATGACATCCTGTGTGACATTGTACTCAATCAGTATCTGCTTCATCCAGATCATCTTAGAGCAATTGCTATCAGTTGCTATGTGTTCAGCTTCAACATTGTATAGGAACCCACAGTTTTGCTTCTTGCTGATCCAAGGAATGAGATTGTTTCTCAAGAAGACACATCCATCAAAAGACTTTTTACACAAGCTTTGATCAACACTTTCTCCACTTGTTTTCTTGGACAACTTCAAATGTGTAGGAGCAGGAGTCCTTTTATGGCCCCCATTCTTCATTCCAAATTTCTGGACAAAATTCCTTGCATACTTGCTCAGTGGAAGGAGTGTTGAGTCTTCCATCTGTGACACTTGCAGTCCAAGAAAATGAATCAAATCTCCAATGAGGTTCAACCCAGATTCAGCTTGCATTTGGTTGTCAGTTATTCCTCCAAAAACTATGTTATTAACATAAATTTGAAGCACCATGATCTTTCCTCCTTTGACAAAGAGGGTTTCATCCAAGACTCCTCTCCTGTATCCCTTGACAGTAAGATGCTTGGTTAGCCTTTCATGCCAGATCCTAGTACTTAGCTTCAGTACCTTAGGAGTGATCAGAAGTCTAGACATTGAGTGTGACATTCTGATTTCTCGTCCAGCCTTATACTTACCACAGATTCTCCCTTTATCCATGTGAAATCTTGGTATCCTTCTGACTCCCTCTATGGAATTGATCCTTTTCATTCCTCTGAGATGCGGATGACCAGGTTCTAGCTGCCACAACTTTACTTCCTCTTCATCTTTGTCTGTAGAACACACAGAGGACAGAGTGGTGTTCTCAGATTCCCACATGTAGCAGTTGTCCTTTGATCTGACTCCTCTCATAATCACTACTTGTTCATCATTGAGTACAAGACAATCAGACGTAGTGAAGTTGACTGTGAACCCCATATCACATAGCTGACTTATGCTAATGAGATTTGTAGTCAACCCTTTTACCAGCAACACTTCATTTAGGTTTGGAACTCCAGACCAGTTTGAGTTTCCAATACCTTTGATTTCTCCTTTAGCTCCATCTCCACAAGTAACAGAACTGACAGAATGAGGTTTAACATTTTTAAGAAGATTTTTGTCTCCAGTCATATGCTTAGAACACCCACTGTCAAAGTACCAATCTTCCTTGGCAGACACTCTAAGAGAAGTGTGAGCTACCAGAGCTGCAGTCCTCTTCTTCCACTTTTGAGTGTAGGGTACCTTGATGTTCTTAGGCTTAACATAGGGAGTCTGATTAGGGTATCCATGTAGCCTATAGCAGAAGGACTTTATGTGACCAAACCTTCCACAATAATGACATCTCCATCTTTGAAACTTTTTGTTTAAGTTTCTATGATTTTGATGTTGAACCCAATGTTGTGACATCTGTTTTGACATTGGTTCATTAGGTCTGTTCTTCCTTTTGTTATTAACAAATTTCTTAGCCTTCACATATCCTGAGGCAGACCTATTTCCTGTTTTGTGGTGTGACATCTTCTTTGCCATTGACTTGCTAGGTTTGTTCCTCTCCTGGTTATTAGCAAATCTCTTTGCAGCCACATACCCTGAGCCAGACACATTTTCTGTTTTATGTTGTGACAACTGTTTTGACATTGGTTTCCCATGTCTCTTCTTCTTAATGTCACCAACAGGTTTCTTTTCAGCCACATATCCTAGACCATGCTTATTTCCTGCACTTTGTCCAAGCTGAAGAATTTCTTCCAACTTATCAGTACCAGATGTCAACATTTTGACAAATTTAGACATCTGATCAAGTTTGGAGTTCAACATTATAATATCACTATTGAGGTGATTTATAGTGGCTGTGTTTTCCTTTTTCTCGACCTCGACTTCACATTCTCGACTTCGACTTCTCAATCGACTTTTACGTGTCTCATTTGACATACTTCACCATTTTTAAACACAACTTCGTAGGTTTCAAGATCTTCAAATGTCACTTCCTCATCACTAGAATCCATATCGAATTGTACACTCGGAGAAGCGGTGACAAGCTTGGTGCTTCTTCCTCGATTCACTTCACGAATCACCATCGGACAGTGCGATCATCCCTTTCCTTTGTTTCTTTAAAAGGTGGGACATTCACCTAATATGACCAAATCCTTCACATCCATGACATTGGATTCCGCCTTAACTTCCTTTTCTTGACTTGGATCTTTTCGGAGTCATAAGATCTCGATGTCGATGCAATGTCCTTGACATTTGACCTTGACTTTGGATCAATCCTCCTGATGAGTTTGTTGAATTGTCTTCCAAGCATGGCTATAGCTTCAGATATCTTCTCTTCATCTTCCACCTTGCACCCTTCTGCAGTATTGGATACCAGTGCAATGCTCTTGTTCTTTTTGTCAAGAGTTTCACTGATTCCCATCTCAAAGGTCATAAGAGATCCAATAAGTTCTTCAACCTTCAAGGTGCTGATGTCCTGATGTGATACGGTGAACTGACTTTGTAGGATTTTTTGTATCCAAATGTGCGGATAGCAAGAGTCGCCACCGATTTTTATTTTTATCCAATTAAGGGAAGGTAAAAGTAACAGAAAAAGACCTTCGTTAGATTTGCGGAGAATGGTTATAAAAAGGGAAGGTATTAGCACCCCTTTCCATCCGCAGTTTATTCTACGGGCTCTTAGTTGCTCTTAGATAACTTTTTTAAAATTGCTTTTTGTGTTTGACAAAAATGTTTTGAAAAGGCATTTCGCTTTGACTTTGTAATGACTCATGTAGGAGTGTATACAAAGTGTTCGGAAATGTTTTTGTTTTTGGAAAGAAATTGAACTTTGAAAAGGAGTGTGTGGTGTGAAAAGCATTTGGTAGAGCGAGCAACTAAAAGACTTATTTACCCACTCAGAATTGGTCGTTTTTTGTACTTCTACATTCCTTTAGAATAGCGCTGGCCATACCATTAGTTAGTAGGTAGCTCCATTCGTTGGATGTAGACGGGACATTCGAAGGGACATCAGATGGTCATAGAAAGCAACTTGTAGGAAGTATCCTAGCACATTTGAAGGGACTATCATCATTTTTCGTAGGCGACAATCGAGGGTCAAGATCATGTATTCGGAGGCGACATCGTGGGTCTTATGATCTTTGTATCGAAGGGACTATGATGATTTGTTTTGAAGGCAACGGTGCTAGAATACCTCTACGTTCGAGGGACATGACCATTGTTTGATTCGAAAGGCATCGAGAGAGAATTACCCTAAGGGGTGCGTGTGTGAAAGAAGTGTGTTGTTTACAGATATTTTATCTTGAAAATTAGAGTGAGCTATGTCCAATTATTATCTTGCCATACACGCCTAGTTACTAGCAATTGATAGGGTGCGGAAAGTAAAATGCGGAATGTAAAAGTGCGGAAAGGTAAATCCTACGCTATTACATGGCTTTGGGGCAGATACATAATTTAACCGTGCGGAAAATAAAAGCCTAATTAAAACTATTACATCCCATGAGCAGTTACATTATTGGAAAAAATGATACGATAAAAAGATAAAGAGAAAATCGTCTGAATCGGATCAACCTGTAAAACAAACGAGAAATCGGAAAATGCAACATGAATTGAATAAGAGAAAAATGTTAGAAAAATGCAAATTTTAATATGGAAAAATTAATACATGTTGGAAATAAGATAAATAAGCTAAAATAATTTTTTTGGAATTTTTGGAAAAGATTTAATAATTAAAATGCAATTTATAATGATTTAAATGCTAAAATAAAAATAAAATAAATATGCATGTAAAAGTTATATTTTTTAATTTATTAAATTAAATAAACATTTTTAGAATATAAATGCAAAAGAAAATATTTTTTTTTGGTAATTTTTTAATGCAGAATAAAAATATGTAAGTTAATTAAAATGAATGAAAATATTGAAATAATTAGAAAATAGGAAAATAGAGTTTTGCAAAAGTGAAAAAGGGATTGTCTGAACCAGGAATCGAACTGGGGACATCCCTTTCAAACCTTAAAACCAACACGCTGACCAACTGAGCCAACGCGCGCCACTGTTTGGAAACGGAACGATTTGAAAATAACATGCGTCGCTCATCCGCTTCCTCCCGCTCGCGCCAATTCATCGTCTTCTTCGTTTTAAATATTTGAAGTTAGCGTCGGTCTTTGTTCGACGCAAGGTTCCTGGCAAATATCAAAAATGCAACACACGTAATATAAATAAAATCCAAGGCCATGGTTCGATTCAGGACATCAATCCGAATTCACTGGCATAGGTCTTGTTGGCCAATTTTTCCTGTATAGAGAAACCCTAAATCGGTCACATAAACCCTAGTCATGGTAAAACACGATTCCGGCCATAGAAATCCAATTGGTTTGCCCAGAAAGCTTGCAAGCTTGATTCTAAACACAAATCATCAATCAAAACAAGTTAATAATGCATGAATATTGATAATCGAATTTGGAAAAAGAAGGACAAACCGAAACTAAGATTGCTTGATTCTTGATGTTTTTGAACGATGTAAGAGTCTGGATCTACTCTAAAGACCTCAAGGAGTGTAATGGACGGCTTGGAATGGGCTGAATCGAAGCAAAACTAGGGTTACCAGTTGCTTCAAACACACGGATTTTTGAGCTTTGGAATAGGGTTTGTAGAGCAATTTTTTCGTCCTCTTTCAATTGGTATGCATTGTGTATTTATACTGGAAGGATTTGGCATTGAATTTGGTAAGATTTGATCAAAAATCAATGAGAATCAATTTTGATATTTCCATGAAAATCAAATTTTCAAAGCTTGATCAATTTCAATCCAATCTTGCCTTTTTTGCTCCAATTTCGAATTTGCTGGCATTTGTGAGTTAATTGGACCTCAAGGAAAGAATAAAATCAATCTTTGCCATTAATTTCAATTTTATAATTTATTTTAAGATTTAATTTGCATTTAAATGAATAAATTACAAATTAAATAGAAAAATAAATCAAAAATTCGTGGCTTTGGGCTTGGACACTCCTAATTGCATGAGGAACAAGTTAGGATGAAGAAAAAGTAGGCCCATTTGCAAAAGATTTGATTTTTGAAGTATTTCTCTTTGTGCATTCTTTCAAAATTGCCCAACTTGTGAATGATGCAACTTGCTCAATTTTCCACATTTTTGAGTGTTCTTGGACTTTTTGGAAAGCTCTAAGAGTCCTCTAACCAATGTCTTTGGTCTCATCTCAATTGGAGTTACCATGCTCAATATATCTTCAAAACAAAAAGTTGACTTTTTGTTGACTTTGAAAATGACCTGTAATGTTTTGAGCCATACCTCTCAAATGAAGCATTTTTTGGACATTCTTGTGAGACATGAAGTTGTAGAGAATTGAATTTCCTTCAAAACAAGAGGTGGTGGAAAAATTTCTGAGAAAGTTATGATTAGTCAAAGTTTGGTTGACTTTTCACCTAGAAACCCTAATTTAGAAAGTTGACTTTTTGAGCAAATCTTGAGTTTTCTTGATGAATCATGATCAACCCTTGATCAAATGATAAATGTAACTTCAAAATGAGGATGTTGACCAAAAACCAGAAGTTTTGACTGTATGTTGACCACAATTGACTTTTTGTCCAATACACCCGATTTTCAACCATCTGAGCAATTGCCTGAGGAAACTTGACTTGTGAGGCTTGAAACTTGACATGGAGAATCTTTGAAGCATAAGAGGAGGCATAAAGATCAATGGAGAGGTCGGAAGTCCATCTTGACCTGAGAGATACCAAACCCTAGTTTGGGTTGATTGTCTAGGAGAGAGTTTGTCTGATCAACTCTTGAGGAATCTTTGAGTAGGGATGTATGAAATCTCTTGAGAAGATGGAGGGCAAATTTTGGGGTATGACACCTGAGCCTCCTCTATTGCAGTTACTTTCATTGCAAATCTCTTAGGCAAGGATCTGAGAATCTTTCTCACCAGCCTTTCTTCTGACATCTTTTCACCAAGTGCTCCTGAGGTGTTGGCAATCTCCAAGATATTCATGTGAAACTCATGAATAGTCTCATCTTCTTTCATCTTCAAATTCTCAAATTTGGTAGTGAGCATCTGAAGTCTTGATATCTTCACCTTGGATGTCCCCTCATGAGTAGTTTTGAGAGTGTCCCAAACATCCTTGGCCAGCTCACATTGATGAACCAGTCTGAAGATATTTCTGTCAATACTATTGAATAGGGCATTCAATGCTTTAGAGTTCCCCAGAGCTAGCTCCTCTTCCTCTTTGATCCATTCTTCCTCAGGTTTCAAGACAGTAGTCCCATCTTTCTCAA
Organism: Vicia sativa; assembly: GCA_021764765.1. NCBI lineage: Eukaryota > Viridiplantae > Streptophyta > Magnoliopsida > Fabales > Fabaceae > Vicia > Vicia sativa. Next base: position 7,714,572 of record CM038794.1, read on the forward strand.
GCTTGGTAGGATGTTTCCATCCTTTGTCAGCAGCTCTTCAAGCTTTAATATCTAGTGACCTCAAGAAAAATCATGAGGTTTCCAATAATCATAATTGGATCCATCCAGTATAGGTGGTCTACCTCCAAATCCTCCTTCCTTATCCATTATGCCAGAAACTATTATCCCTAGATCTCACCCGAAATAACAGTGGTGCACTCTCGATGCCAATTGAAATTCACGGCAGCGGATCGTGATGTCACAGAGAATGTTATGACACACTATCGACACTCTAACAATTTACACAATAAATTTAAACAGCAGTAAAGAACACAATAAGTTATTTACCCAGTTTAGTGTCTAACTACACCTACATCTGGGGGCTACCAAGCCAGGGAGGAAATTCACTATTAGTAGAATTAATTCAGGAATAAACCAACCAGTTTATCTCCTTCACTTAAAACCTACCCAATGCAACTTCAACCTAAGTCCTACTTAGATCTGAGTTCCTACACACTCCCCCTCAATCACAGCAGTGATATCAACCTATTGAATTGTGAAGACACACTTCAATAAACTATCTTGATCTTGCTTCAAAGCTTCAATCAAGAGACAAACACTCGTGCTTTAAAGCTTTGAGTGATAAAATACCCTTACAAACAAATCCTAGTCCAAGGCACTTATCAATTGATAATTGCTTGGCTCACAAGAGAAACTAGAATTACACAAATAACAAGCTGCTAAATCTTCAAAACAATCCAAGGGCGCAGCAGCAGTATAAGGGTTGAATTCCTTTTATTGAAGCAGTCCAGAAACTTCAGTTTTGGGCTTCCATAAAGATAGCTAGGGTTCACTTAATTTAATCCTAAAAACATGGTTTGTTCAACAACCAATTTAGGTTTAACTAAGATTAACCTAGCAGCCACGTGAGCATGCTTTCTAATAACAAAAAAACATAATATAGCTCAACAAACTTCGAAAAGTCTCGGAAAAGCAGTTATGCAAATGAATGTCACCGAATGTCATAACATTATGACATCGACTATTTTTTGAATTTCCGGCCACTTTTAGCTTCGGTTCTGTCCTTTAACATCCTTAGCAAGTAGGATTTATCTTCAATCTCTGAATGTCATGACATTTATCAAGACATTGCTATAGCCTAGTTTTACCAAAATTAATGCCAACTTAAAACACTAACAGAAGGCAACAAGAGAGGATACCCTAAGGGTGTAAATGTGCAAAGTGTGTTCAATTCAGATATTTTATATTGAGATTAGGGTTATCTAGCGTTACTTTTAGATCTTGCCATACAATCCTATTAACATACATATAAGCAGTTAAATATTTGCGGAAAAGTAAAGGTGCGGAAAGTAAATGTCTTACGCTATTACATGACTTTGGGGGCAGATACATAATAGGAGGTGCGGAAAAGTAAATTATCTAAGCTATTACATCCCATGAGAAGATACGTAATAGTAAAAAAAATGCGAGAAAATAAAATATACGCTATTACAAAAAACCTTGCAACCTATACATCGATTTCTAGAATTTAAATGTGAAAATTAATAAATTAATAAATAAATAAATAAGAGAAAAATGGTTTCAATAAATGTAAAAATATTATAAACCCCAATTATCAAGAGAAAAATATTTTTGATGTTTTTGTGGTTGATTTTAATTAAGAAAAACAAATTAAATTAAATTTAAATATTAATTAAGAAAATAATTTAAATGAAAGGAAAAGTAAAAAAAATTTGTGCCAAAAATTAATTTAACATTTTATTTACCTAATTCTAAAAAGAAAATATTTTTTAGGGTTTTTTTATAATAGTTAGAAAATACATTTGAAAAGAAATAAATTTTTTTAAAAAAAGAAGAAGAAAAAAAAACAAGTTAGAAAAAGAGGCAAGAAAATAGGTTAAAAAATAGAGGTTGCCCCCGGGGATCGAACCCAGGACCTTTGGGAGACAAACCCGCCTCCTCTGCTGTCTGAGCTATGATGCTTATTTGTCATGGAAACGAAGACAAAACAATATATAAAAAACAAACTTTTGAAATTTATTTTGAAAACGCGCGTCATCCACTGTTTATCGTCCCCAACTATTTTTTTTTTGAATTTCTGAAAGTCTTTACTGACGGCCAAGTCGTACATAAAGCTTTTATCTACGGTTTCTTCCGTAGCTACAGACCCTGCAAGAATCAAAATTTCACAAATCGAATTATAAATTCAAACTAAGGGCATGAATTGACTGGAAATCATCCCCTGAAACTAATGGTGCCCTTAGTTTTGGCCAATTTTTCCTCTAACTTGATATCTCCAAATCAAGAGCTCGGAACCCTAGCCATGGTGATTCACGATACCTGCACTTGAACTCAAATTAAACTGCCTAGAAAGCTTGCAAACATAATTCTAAACATAAATATACAATCGAAACTTGTTTATGATGCATAAATTTGGAAATTCGATTTTGAGAAAAGTGTGCAAATCGTGATGTGCAATGTCATGTTTCTGGGTGTTTTGACGCCTTGTGATGATTTGGAATGCTTCAGGGAGGATCAAGGAATGTAGTTTAAGGCTTTGTTTGGTCTGAATCGAGCAAAAACCTTGGCGGCAAGTTACTTCTTTCCACAGTTTTTCAAGCTTTTGCTAGGGTTCTTGAGGCTGCCAAAATCGTCCCTAAGTGTCTGGAATCCTTGTGCATATATAAGAGACTGAATTAGGTTAATCATATTGAAGGAAATATCTTGCTTTGAATGCAAAATATTTGATTGGAAATCAATATTCAATCTTTCTCTTTTTGATCCTCAATCATCTTCAATTATGCTAGCTCGATTCCTTGACTCTAAAGACTAATATTTTGGGCCTCCAAGTGAATTAAAACAAGGCCCCACGATTTGATCTTGCATTTTTGTATTTTATTTAATTTATTTAGCTTTTATATGAATAAAAATCTAAATAAATATAAATAAAAATCACAAAAATATGGGAATGTATTTATAGGTCCTATTTGTGATCATGGGCATGCTTGAACTTCAAAACTAAGGCCTATTAGTTCAAAATTTAAGTTTTGCTCAACATTTGATTCATGCACTTTCTCAAAATTGTCAAACTTGCATCAACCATATCTTGTTCAATTTTTATTATTTGAGAGTGGTCTTGGACTTTTTAGAAAGCTTTCAGGGTGTTACAAAGATGGTGACGAGTTAGGTGACAATTAATCTCAATATATTTGGTACTTTCGTGAAATACCTAGTTATGGGCAATTTGAGTGGCACTTTTGTTATCACAATACATAAGAGTTGGCTTATAAAGAATGACATCCATATCAGAAAGTAACCAACGTAACAAGACTTTTTCAGTAGTGGTGAATGACATAGCACGATACTCGGCTTCTGTAGAAGAACGAGAGACAGTATCTTATTTCTTACTTTTCCCAGAAACAAGAGATTCTCCAAGAAATGCACAAGACCCAGTGGGAGACTTACAATCTATGGGGTCGCCAACCCAATCAGCATCAAAATAGGCACGTAATTCCAGTGAGGATGATGAGGGAAAAAGAAGGCTCTGAAACAGAAGGCTCTGAAACTGGGTTCCTCGAAGATAATGACATATGCAAAGAATAGTTTCCCAATGCACTGTAGTAGGGGAGACAATTAACTGACTAATAATATGAACAACATAAGCAATATCTGATCTAGTAATGGTAAGGTACACCAAGTTGTCAACCAAAGTACGATATAATGTGGGATCTGGCAGAGGAACACCATCAGATGGAGCATAGTGGCTATGTAATTGGATTGAGAGAGAAGATAGTCTCTGGGAGAGTAGGAAACTTCAATGCCCAAAAAGTAGCGAAGAGTTCCTAAGTCCTTCATCTCAAATTGTTTGGCTAAGTATAATTTCAAATTATTAATTCCAGCCATATATATTATCACCTATAATAATCATATATATATATATATATATATATATATATATATATATATATATATATATATATATATATATATATATATATATATATATATATATATATATATATATATATATATATATATATATATATATATATATAGAGTAAAGTACAACCATGATGGTCTTAACAAACAAAGCAGAAACATGATCTCTAGAACGAACTCCAATAAATATAATCATTGTGATAAACTTCTCAAATCAAGCCCGTGAAACTTGTTTCAGACCACTTTTAAAAACCTTAAACCATTGCAAACATGAATTATGAAGCAATTAAGAAATTGTCCATTACCAACTACAAATAATTCAATTATCTCTTATTATACACACTTCTACTTTTCAAAGAAAATTTTAATTTTTCTTCAAATGAGTATGTGTTACAAATTTAATTGAAATATTTAAACGCATTGTCATTAGATAATTATTCAGAGCAATGGTAGCAACTAGCAAATATCAAAGTTTAAATCTAGAATTTTCTTTGTCTACAACATTACATAATTTTTCCACGATTTTTCTTCACAATTGGCTAAACTTGACCTCAACCCCATCCATAGGAGCAGGATGTGAAAGATAAAATATATCTGCATTTGGATTAATGAGCTCCCACCTGCATTCAATTCATACATAAATATAAAAGATATCATTAAATCATTTAAATATAAATATTTATTCTACCTTGATATAAAACTTTAAAACCTTGATATAAAACTTTAAAAGAAAAACATATTGTATATCAAATACAATGATGAAACATTACTTGTATCCTATGGACAAATGATAAAGCAGAAGTGCTAATTAAATGATAAAAATATAAAGTGCAGTAGCTGAGATGCGAAGCATGTCTGGAATGGTATATCACCATGGCTTTTAAAATAACCGAGGGAACAAGTTGTTTTTTTTATAAATAAAATAAAATATGGCGCGCCTAGGAATAAAATCTCGACTTTTTTCAATATGACGTGAAAGCTTCGTCATGAAAACGTTATTTATTGTAGTGGTTATTAGTATATATTAAACAAAAATTAATTGATCATATATACTCAATGCATAAAATTTAAAATGCATACCATAACATCCCCTATATGGCGTCTTTCAAGTCATCGTCAACTTGGTGCCAACTATGTAACAAAATACTCTTTTTACTTCTACCATGTAACACAATATATCCCATAAAATCATGTTCACGATACTACTACAAATAATAAATTTCATGACAAAGCTTTCACCTCATCCAGAAGAAAAAACGAGGTATTATGCCTAGGCGCGCCATGTTTTATTTTTTATAATAATAAAAACAACACATTCTCTCGTTTTTTAAGAAAACCGAGGGGGAAAAATCAGGACACATTTCGAATCCCAACTTTTACAGTTTATGTTTTTATTTGTTTATAAGTGTAAACTAAATGAACCGACCCTTCGGTTTTTTGATATAATCGAGGATCAAATAATCATTTTTCACTATAAAAACACTCCTCAAACAGATTTTATCCTAATCTTTACTTATATGAAGCCTTCCCAAACTCGCATGCATCATTCTTTAAGATGGATTACAAGATAAAAAAAATCTCCAATGTTCTTCAATATATAACAAAATATTTTTTATACCCTTGCAATCTATCTCACATAATGGTGTTGTTATTGTTGTTGTATTTTTGCTCATTTGATAGATTGCAAGTGCAGAAAATCAATCTTGCTTCAAAGATTTATTATACATTTCCAACCAAAGAAATAGTATGGCATTTCTTGTGTACTCCTCTCTCTCTGTAAACAAACAGATTGCTAAAAATGATGAATTTGAGTGCAAAGTCTTGACATTCAAATCTCATTATTTTAGAAAAATGGAGCTTAACATTTGAAAGTATTTATTGTATATAATTTATTTTAATATTTTGTGTAAACAATATAATATTAAAAAAAAAAACAATTATTCACTTCGATTTTAATCAAAAATCGAGGTGATAGTTTAAAGGAGATGATAAGTTACCTCAATTTTATAGTTAAATCGAGGGGTATAATAATAGTATTTTACTATAAAACACTCATTAAACAGATTTAATCCCAATCCTTAATAATATGAAGTTGCCCCAAAGAGAGAAAATATTTACCACCGCTACAACATATCTCTCGGATGGATTGTAAGTATAGAAAATAAAAATTCTCATTGGCCCTGGAAACAATTCTCTAGCATCTTGCATGAGATCTCTAGCACCTAAATCTTGATATCATTGAAGATTTATTGCATACAATGTATTATTAATATTATGTGAAATCAATGTAATTAAAAAATATGCATTCACCTAGGGGATTTGTCACACCCGAGGTTATAGTTAAATGTTTTTTTCTATAATATATACATTGACTTTAACAAATCTTTGTCGTCCATTTAATGATTATTAGCACTCAAGACGCTACTGTTAGTGATTTGTGTGAAACCTAAGGGCATCCATTATAAAAGCATGTTGAATATTAAAAATCTAACCTAAATGAAACATATGAAGCGCTAAAACTTATGGACGCTTCGAAAAGTTCTCTATGATGGATTGTAAGAGCAGAAAATTTGTTGGATTCAAGGTTTGTTTTCTTAAATATTTATTCGAACCGAAAATGATTTGAGTTTTGATATTAATTACATTACCTTTTTTTTCATTAGAAACAATCGCATGTAAGATACAACAGAAGATCTTCCTCAAGATTGATAAGTGCCAAAATGTAGTTATTTTGTATATACATTTTGTGGCACTTATCCGTTCTTTTGTTGATATTTAGTTGAATAATCCCCCGCTTTTAGTATAAATGTGTACATAATAGAATAATTGAGTTTTTGTGTAAATATTGTATCATTTGATAGTTTTTCATCTCTTTTATAGGTATTCATTCATAATTGGAGCATTGAGTAATAAAGTGTCGAAGACACGGCTCCAAATGCGCGATTTGGGCAACTGATCAACAAATAAAGCTCAAATTCAAAGAATAAAAATCATCAATAAAGCTTGATATTACTTCATGGTTGGATAGAGCATTGAATAAGCTTTCCAACGCTTCAAACCGGGCTCAATTCCGAGTTACGGTTCTCAAGATATGGCAAAAACAAGATGCTGCAGACCGCGCTTAGCGCGCCTACCGTGCTTAGCGCGCCTACCGCGCTTAGCGCGACCTGCGACATCAGAATTCTTTAAAAGGGGCTAAAAACACATTTTTAGGTTATGGGTTGGGTATTTTTGAGTCCCAACACCATCACCTTCATATTTTTGATAGATTTGCTTAGAAAACAACATTGGAGCTTGCATTTTGATGATCCGGAGTCGAATCCCTCGTCGATTGGTGTTGACAAACCAAGAAATGTTTGGTTCCTCTTCTTCTCTTCTCTTTGTAATCTCTTTTGTTGGGTTTTGTATGTATATCTACTCATAACTCATGTATATTTATCGCCTTTGGCGTTGTATAAAGTTTGCTTTACGAATTTGTGTTGGTGATTGTCTTGGGTTTTTACTTTATGTTAGGGATTTGAGCTTTGCTAGAGATAGATTGCTTAGATTCTTACCTAGGATGATTATCTGTTAGTTTCTGAATTCTAGAGATAGGTTTAGATCTAACATTCACTATAGAGTATCCGAACTTAATGCCTCTGCGTCAGTGAAGTATGCCAGGAATGGGTATGGAGGTGACGAAGTTGACTTTTGTTGTTGAGATATGCCAGGAATGGATATTGAGATGATTTAGGAGGATTCTCAATTTGGGTTAGGAATAGCTTAGGTTGTGAGAGGTATGTGATGACACGGACGAGTAACGTAGGCCGAGTATGACATGGGTGGTAGATTTAAGTCGTGACGGGTAGTTTACATTCGTTCGGATAAATGTCTATCCTTTATACTTTTTGTTCATTTACTTTTTGTCTTTTATTTTCATTTCTTTTAATCTCAAACTCATTAACGGTAGAATTATCGAACGACGAATCAATAACCAATCTCTGTGGACACGATACGATATAACCTAACCGGTATATATCACCCGGTAAAATTAATACCAACTCTTTGCTTGCTTACACCGCCGCAACAAAATGGCGCCGTTGCCGGGGATTGGTTTTATTGGTTTTGTATTGCGATAATTCCGTTGTTTTTGAGTTTTGTAATTAATGTAAATGTTGTATAGGTTTTGTATATGAACTTGTATATGTTACTTGTACATGTTATGTGTTTACTTTCCATACTTGTACATATTTGTGATTTTCTTAGTTTTTATGTGATGCTGTGAATTGTCTCGTACTCGTAACGTTTGTTGTGTGGTTGTTAGGACACTTTCTTTAGGTTTGCGCGGTGTGGCAATACCATGGCATGACGAGGGGAGGTTACTAGTGCTCGCACAATAAAGGTAACGAGCTTACGACGTAAAACAAGCATGTTTTTGTTTGTTTATGTTTATGTTGTTTGGTGGCTTATGTTTTAACAAGTTGAAATAGGACTTGCTCTTAATTTCAAACTTTCACTTTTCAACTTGTTAATTCATTGTCACCACGTTTTTGTATTGTTATTTGCTTTAGTTTTGTTTTGTCAATTTGTTATTTTCCACAAGTTTGTAGTGTTTTAGCTTGTGGAAGTGTGTATGTATTGTAAATATTGTTTAGATGTGTAAATGAGATTGTATAGGTGTGTAAGTGGAGCTTGCATAGCAGTTGCACCTGTTGCTGTCATTTTTCTGCAACTGGTGTAGCGCGCTCTGCTGGCGCTTAGCCCGCTCTGCTATGCAGGGCCAGTGAATTCTTTTAGAATTTCACTTGGTTTTCCATTTTCCCACTTTCACCAAGGCTTTTTGTATTGAATAAAATTAGTATTATTTTTCTAATTCTTTTGTTGTTGTTTGGACTCAAATTTTGGTTCGGTAACTTGAAGACTTTTGAGGTGATTTTCCGAGTTTGATCGTTTCAACTCGCGGATGTATGGTAATGATAGTTTTCAAAGTTGGTACACGTCAGGTACTCGTTTATCGCTTTCTATAACATAACCTGTTTAGGAAATTTATCATTTGTATAATTACCATGCTATTCATTCTTTTTGCATTACTTGCTCATGAATTGAATCACTTTAGTACCATTTTTAACCATAAATGTGAGGAAGCTTTCCATTGTTTACATATGAGAGTCCACATTCTTGTTTTAACTAGATTTTATTATGCTTAATCTTTAGTTTTGTATTGATTGTATGATTGCAAGAAAATGATCAAGGCATTTTGTTTGATTTTGAGCATAACTACCTTGGCCAAATATTCAATTCACCTTGTGAGTGTGTGAACCTTTGTTTGCCCCCCTTTGAACTTTTATCAACATCCATTTTTATTTGAACTTGATGCTTGTCTATGAGTGTCAATTCACCTTTTTTGTATGGATGTTGATTTCTTTGTTTCTTGAACCCTCAACTATATGTTGTTGTATGGATTTTTACCTTGCCTTAGAAAGTAGGGAGTATTCACACATTAATGTTGGTTGAATTCAAGTTGTGGAGAGGAATGTTTATGTACTTATGTTGTGATTGATATGAGGTTGAGAAAAGAAAAAGAAAAGAAAAAAATGTGAAAAAGAAAGATGAGAAAAAGAAAGAAAAAAAAAGAGAAAAGTTTAGAAAAAGAAAAACAAAAAGAGTAGGAATAATGTTATGTTAATAAGTGAGGTGTGTTTGGTGTGAAATTTGTGATGAAGAAGAAGTTTGATTGAAATTCTATTGTTTGAAACTTTGTGAGTTGATCACTCCCTTAGGTTTAGGCAAGTTTTTGTTTCGATTAGCTTTAGGACTTATCACTTGTTTGTTAACCAAGCCACATTACAACCTTGAAAAGCCCTTGTGATTCTTGCATTTGTATTTTCAATACGTTTTTGGATGAATGCATAATTTAGTCTATTGTTTGCAAGATTGTGGAGGAGTGTTTTTTATCCCTCGCCTTTGTGTGTTCTTCATCTACCGATGAATTTTTGCTAGGCGTGATTCATGATTGAGTTTGTTTTGTTTTAGAATGTTTTGCATGATTTTTGTACTTAAGATTTGTTTCGTTTATATGTTATTGTTGTAGTATAGTGGTAAGTTTGTATTTGTCGTGTACATTTTTCGTTTGAACCATACATTTGTTTTCTGTTTTCAAAATTTGTTGATTCGTGATTATTTGATTATCATTCTTTGTTTCTTTGAGTTATTTGACTTTGTTTGAGAGCAAACAATGTTTCAAGTTGGGGAGAGTTGATAAGTGCCAAAATGTAGTTATTTTGTATATACATTTTGTGGCACTTATCCGTTCTTTTGTTGATATTTAGTTGAATTATCCCCCGCTTTTAGTATAAATGTGTACATAATAGAATAATTGAGTTTTTGTGTAAATATTGTATCATTTGATAGTTTTTCATCTCTTTTATAGGTATTCATTCATAATTGGAGCATTGAGTAATAAAGTGTCGAAGACACGGCTCCAAATGCGCGATTTGGGCAACTGATCAACAAATAAAGCTCAAATTCAAAGAATAAAAATCATCAATAAAGCTTGATATTTCTTCATGGTTGGATAGAGCATTGAATAAGCTTTCCAACGCTTCAAACCGGGCTCAATTCCGAGTTACGGTTCTCAAGATATGGCAAAAACAAGATGCTGCAGACCGCGCTTAGCGCGCCTACCGCGCTTAGCGCGCCTACCGCGCTTAGCGCGACCTGCGACATCAGAATTCTTTAAAAGGGGCTAAAAACACATTTTTAGGTTATGGGTTGGGTATTTTTGAGTCCCAACACCATCACCTTCATATTTTTGATAGATTTGCTTGGAAAACAACATTGGAGCTTGCATTTTGATGATCCGGAGTCGAATCCCTCGTCGATTGGTGTTGACAAACCAAGAAATGTTTGGTTCCTCTTCTTCTCTTCTCTTTGTAATCTCTTTTGTTGGGTTTTGTATGTATATCTACTCATAACTCATGTATATTTATCGCCTTTGGCGTTGTATAAAGTTTGCTTTACGAATTTGTGTCGGTGATTGTCTTGGGTTTTTACTTTATGTTAGGGATTTGAGCTTTGTTAGAGATAGATTGCTTAGATGCTTACCTAGGATGATTATCTGTTAGTTTCTGAATGCTAGAGATAGGTTTAGATCTAACATTCACTATAGAGTACCCAAACTTAATGCCTCTGCGTTAGTGAAGTATGCCAGGAATGGGTATGGAGGTGACGCAGTTGACTTCTTTGTTGTTGAGATATGCCAGGAATGAATATTGAGATGATTTAGGAGGATTCTCAATTTGGGTTAGGAATAGCTTAGGTTGTGAGAGGTATGTGATGACACGGACGAGTAACGTAGGCTGAGTATGACATGGGTGGTAGACTTAAGTCTGTGACGGGTAGTTTACATTCGTTCCGGATAAATTGTCTATCCTTTATACTTTTTGTTCATTTACTTTTTGTCTTTTATTTTCATTTCTTTTAATCTCAAACTCATTAACGGTAGAATTATCGAACGACGAATCAATAACCAATCTCTGTGGACACGATACGATATAACCTAACCGGTATATATCACCCGGTAAAATTAATACCAACTCTTTGCTTGCCGCTTACACCGCCGCAACAAAATGGCGCCGTTGCCGGGGATTGGTTTTATTGGTTTTGTATTGCGATAATTCCGTTGTTTTTGAGTTTTGTAATTAATGTAAATGTTGTATAGGTTTTGTATATGAACTTGTATATGTTACTTGTACATGTTATGTGTTTACTTTCCATACTTGTACATATTTGTGATTTTCTTAGTTTTTATGTGATGCTGTGAATTGTCTCGTACTCGTAACGTTTGTTGTGTGGTTGTTAGGACACTTTCTTTAGGTTTGCGCGGTGTGGCAATACCATGGCATGACGAGGGGAGGTTACTAGTGCTCGCACAATAAAGGTAACGAGCTTACGACGTAAAACAAGCATGTTTTTGTTTGTTTATGTTTATGTTGTTTGGTGGCTTATGTTTTAACAAGTTGAAATAGGACTTGCTCTTAATTTCAAACTTTCACTTTTCAACTTGTTAATTCATTGTCACCACGTTTTTGTATTGTTATTTGCTTTAGTTTTGTTTTGTCAATTTGTTATTTTCCACAAGTTTGTAGTGTTTTAGCTTGTGGAAGTGTGTATGTATTGTAAATATTGTTTAGATGTGTAAATGAGATTGTATAGGTGTGTAAGTGGAGCTTGCATAGCAGTTGCACCTGTTGCTGTCATTTTTCTGCAACTGGTGTAGCGCGCTCTGCTGGCGCTTAGCCCGCTCTGCTATGCAGGGCCAGTGAATTCTTTTAGAATTTCACTTGGTTTTCCATTTTCCCACTTTCACCAAGGCTTTTTGTATTGAATAAAATTAGTATTATTTTTCTAATTCTTTTGTTGTTGTTTGGACTCAAATTTTGGTTCGGTAACTTGAAGACTTTTGAGGTGATTTTCCGAGTTTGATCGTTTCAACTCGCGGATGTATGGTAATGATAGTTTTCAAAGTTGGTACACGTCAGGTACTCGTTTATCGCTTTCTATAACATAACCTGTTTAGGAAATTTATCATTTGTATAATTACCATGCTATTCATTCTTTTTGCATTACTTGCTCATGAATTGAATCACTTTAGTACCATTTTTAACCATAAATGTGAGGAAGCTTTCCATTGTTTACATATGAGAGTCCACATTCTTGTTTTAACTAGATTTTATTATGCTTAATCTTTAGTTTTGTATTGATTGTATGATTGCAAGAAAATGATCAAGGCATTTTGTTTGATTTTGAGCATAACTACCTTGGCCAAATATTCAATTCACCTTGTGAGTGTGTGAACCTTTGTTTGCCCCTTTGAACTTTTATCAACATCCATTTTTATTTGAACTTGATGCTTGTCTATGAGTGTCAATTCACCTTTTTTGTATGGATGTTGATTTCTTTGTTTCTTGAACCCTCAACTATATGTTGTTGTATGGATTTTTACCTTGCCTTAGAAAGTAGGGAGTATTCACACATTAATGTTGGTTGAATTCAAGTTGTGGAGAGGAATGTTTATGTACTTATGTTGTGATTGATATGAGGTTGAGAAAAGAAAAAGAAAAGAAAAAAATGTGAAAAAGAAAGATGAGAAAAAGAAAGAAAAAAAAAGAGAAAAGTTTAGAAAAAGAAAAACAAAAAAGAGTAGGAATAATGTTATGTTAATAAGTGAGGTGTGTTTGGTGTGAAATTTGTGATGAAGAAGAAGTTTGATTGAAATTCTATTGTTTGAAACTTTGTGAGTTGATCACTCCCTTAGGTTTAGGCAAGTTTTTGTTTCGATTAGCTTTAGGACTTATCACTTGTTTGTTAACCAAGCCACATTACAACCTTGAAAAGCCCTTGTGATTCTTGCATTTGTATTTTCAATACGTTTTTGGATGAATGCATAATTTAGTCTATTGTTTGCAAGATTGTGGAGGAGTGTTTTTTATCCCTCGCCTTTGTGTGTTCTTCATCTACCGATGAATTTTTGCTAGGCGTGATTCATGATTGAGTTTGTTTTGTTTTAGAATGTTTTGCATGATTTTTGTACTTAAGATTTGTTTCGTTTATATGTTATTGTTGTAGTATAGTGGTAAGTTTGTATTTGTCGTGTACATTTTTCGTTTGAACCATACATTTGTTTTCTGTTTTCAAAATTTGTTGATTCGTGATTATTTGATTATCATTCTTTGTTTCTTTGAGTTATTTGACTTTGTTTGAGAGCAAACAATGTTTCAAGTTGGGGAGAGTTGATAAGTGCCAAAATGTAGTTATTTTGTATATACATTTTGTGGCACTTATCCGTTCTTTTGTTGATATTTAGTTGAATAATCCCCCGCTTTTAGTATAAATGTGTACATAATAGAATAATTGAGTTTTTGTGTAAATATTGTATCATTTGATAGTTTTTCATCTCTTTTATAGGTATTCATTCATAATTGGAGCATTGAGTAATAAAGTGTCGAAGACACGGCTCCAAATGCGCGATTTGGGCAACTGATCAACAAATAAAGCTCAAATTCAAAGAATAAAAATCATCAATAAAGCTTGATATTTCTTCATGGTTGGATAGAGCATTGAATAAGCTTTCCAACGCTTCAAACCGGGCTCAATTCCGAGTTACGGTTCTCAAGATATGGCAAAAACAAGATGCTGCAGACCGCGCTTAGCGCGCCTACCGCGCTTAGCGCGCCTACCGCGCTTAGCGCGACCTGCGACATCAGAATTCTTTAAAAGGGGCTAAAAACACATTTTTAGGTTATGGGTTGGGTATTTTTGAGTCCCAACACCATCACCTTCATATTTTTGATAGATTTGCTTAGAAAACAACATTGGAGCTTGCATTTTGATGATCCGGAGTCGAATCCCTCGTCGATTGGTGTTGACAAACCAAGAAATGTTTGGTTCCTCTTCTTCTCTTCTCTTTGTAATCTCTTTTGTTGGGTTTTGTATGTATATCTACTCATAACTCATGTATATTTATCGCCTTTGGCGTTGTATAAAGTTTGCTTTACGAATTTGTGTTGGTGATTGTCTTGGGTTTTTACTTTATGTTAGGGATTTGAGCTTTGCTAGAGATAGATTGCTTAGATTCTTACCTAGGATGATTATCTGTTAGTTTCTGAATTCTAGAGATAGGTTTAGATCTAACATTCACTATAGAGTATCCGAACTTAATGCCTCTGCGTCAGTGAAGTATGCCAGGAATGGGTATGGAGGTGACGCAGTTGACTTCTTTGTTGTTGAGATATGCCAGGAATGGATATTGAGATGATTTAGGAGGATTCTCAATTTGGGTTAGGAATAGCTTAGGTTGTGAGAGGTATGTGATGACACGGACGAGTAACGTAGGCCGAGTATGACATGGGTGGTAGATTTAAGTCTGTGACGGGTAGTTTACATTCGTTCCGGATAAGCTGTCTATCCTTTATACTTTTTGTTCATTTACTTTTTGTCTTTTATTTTCATTTCTTTTAATCTCAAACTCATTAACGGTAGAATTGTCGAACGACGAATCAATAACCAATCTCTGTGGACACGATACGATATAACCTAACCGGTATATATCACCCGGTAAAATTAATACCAACTCTTTGCTTGCCGCTTATACCGCCGCAACAAAGATTCAATAATTTGAAGATCTAAAGTCTAAATCTTAGGGAATTTGATTTTTAGCCAAATCCCTAAGGAATTTGATTTTTATTTTGAACTCTAAGGAATTTGTCTTTTATTTTAATAGTAATATTTTGTGTAAACAATGTAATATTGGGTAAACAATATAATGTTCTAGGTAAACAATGTAACAATGTTTTAAAAAAATAATCCTACCCCTCGGTTTTTTGAATAAATCGATATAAAGTATACGCTAGTTTTGAAAATAATAAAAGTGAAATTGCTGGGATTCCAACCCATGTGCATATAACTATACTCCCCGATTTTTTAATCACTGAGGTGTTAAGTGAAAAAGGACACTTAAAAAATAATAAAAAACGATAAAAAATGGACACTAAATTAATCGGAAAAAATAAATGAACACATTAAAATAGATTACAGATGACAAAGTTTAATAAAGAAGACTACAAAAAATAAAAAATAGAAATAAAAATGAAAATAAGAATAATGGTGAACACGATAGTTAAAAGAGGACGCAGAAAAAATAAAGCGAGCACACCGAAATGATTTACGTGCAACCTAGATTCATAAAGCAGTCAGAAAAAAGGTGAAAACTCAAAATATTTTGCCAGCTATCTTTCTGCACAGTGTCAAATCGCTTTTAACAATCTGATTGTAGAATCAAAATATCAATATTATTGAAATTCAATCAACTTGGCGCAATACATGGAGTGAGTAAAGAGATAAAAATGCATGAAGTGAGATATCAGGTATTTTCAACTCTAAAATGATGTATATGTTTAATTAAACTGACTTTTGATCAACCTAAATGCATGAATGAACAACTAATGATGTAAATGCAATGAATGAAGATTCTTGTCAAAGATTGTGACCAGATAAAACAAAATATGATATGCTAATGCGACTAAAAACTTAGGGACGGAATTTGGGGTGTGACACGAATTTCAGCGATTTTGTAATAAAAAATGCAACGCGATAGCCAGAGGGATTGGAAATCTATATGTCACCCCCAGTTGAGGTCGAAGTTACCCCCGGTTGGTCGAAGACTTGTGATAGATGCAATCGAAGAGGTTGGGGTTAAGGTGATCATATCACAGGGAAGCTGAAAGATGTTCATAGTACTTTCCTAGAAGTACGGCGACACAACCAACATATTTTAGCAATATGATGGACCCACTTTCTACAATTAGGTAAAGTAGAAAATTTCCATGTCCTTCTAATTCCATGTTTGAGATTTCTTCTTTTCAACTTTTGCCAGCCATGTCAGTTAGTTTTCAGGTTCTTTAAATAATGGACTATAGAGAAATACTCACAAATTGTTGCTCATGTAATTTAGGTTTATGTAATTGTCGACTTCGGGTAAAGGAAAACATTCTATAGAATTTGAAATAATTGTGACACTTGGAGTATTGGGGAGCTTTCATTGGACAAAGAAGTAAGATATATTGAATTATCAAAAAGGACATTACTTAGTGTAAAATTAATTTTAAAGAAAGGATATGAATGAAAGTGCTTAAGCATCTTCCATTCTTAGTTAGATAGTAGACGAGTCTCCTTTAAAAATTCTCTCTTTTCCCTTCAAAGCTGTGTACCCATCCACTCTGTAGGCAGTTCATCCGTTCAACACCTTTATTCTCAGTAAAATTACAAATCGGAAGTGCATTTCTGATTTATATCAGAAGAACATTTTCTGAATTGTTTTTTTTATAAATATTTTGAAAGGTGAAACCACAATTGATATGATTTGTGTAAATAAATGTGCAAACCAAAATACATTTATGATTTTTCAAAAGATATTTTCTAGATTCTATAGGGTATCTCACTTTATTATGTTCATTATGAGGTGGATTAAAAAATCCCCAAATTAAAATACCACACTTTTTTACGAATTTGTTTAAAAAACTAACCGTTTGATGAATATAAATATGTCTAATTATTTTAAACAAAAATCATTTGTGACTCGCATTGAATTCGGCACAAATCCACAATACTACACAATTTTCATGCTTTCATCTTCTTTTGACCAACACGTGACGAGTACGGCACAAACAAAACACCCACACCAACACCCACATCCATTACATAACCCGACCCAAGCCCTTAAACCCATATTCCAATCCCTCACTAAACCGGTTATAAAAGCCAAAAACCGAACCCGAGTCTGGATCCGAATTTCAACACTAGTTCAAATTTCAAACTCCCGCTCCTAACCCTTCAAACTCAAATTTCAAACTCCAAAGCTACCGTTAGATTCTTCTCTTCAAATTTCTCATCAAATCATTAAATTCAACACTTCACTTCACCACACTCTCTCTCTCTCTCTCTCTCTCTCTCTCTCTCTCTCTCTCTCTCTCTCTAACAAACTTCTCCGACGACACAACCTCCGTGTCAACCACCACCATCCACCATGGAAAAACGCCCTCTCCAAACCAGCACCGCCGTGAACCTTCCTTCGAAAACAATCGAAGAAATGTACCAAAAGAAAACACAGCTCGAACACATCCTCCTCCGTCCCGATACCTACGTCGGCTCCATCGAGAAGCACACTCAGAATCTCTGGGTTTACGAAAACGACGAAATGGTTCACCGCTCCGTCTCCTACGTTCCTGGCCTCTACAAGATCTTCGACGAGATCCTCGTGAACGCGGCCGATAACAAACAGAGAGATCCGTCGATGGATTCGTTGAAGGTTACGATAGATCCGGAGGAGAATACTGTTTCTGTTTACAATAACGGTGACGGTGTTCCGGTGGAGGTTCATCAGGAGGAGAAGGTTTATGTTCCGGAGTTGATTTTTGGTCATCTTCTTACTAGTAGTAATTATGATGATAATGTGAAGAAAACTACTGGTGGAAGAAATGGTTATGGTGCTAAGCTCACGAATATTTTTTCGACTGAGTTTATCATTGAGACTGCTGACGGTCGGCGTCTGAAGAAGTATAAGCAGGTAGTAATTTGTTTTTTGATTTTAGTGATGGATTTTGGATCTGTTAGGGTTTTAGGGTTTTGGAATGTTGTTGTGGTGAGTTGAAGTTGAATTTGTTGATTTCTGATTCTGTTAGGGTTTTTAAATGTTTCTGTGGTGAACTGAAGTTGAATTTGTTGATTTCTGGTTCTGTTAGGGTTTTTAAAAGTTGCTGTGGTGAATTTTAGTTTTTGTTAATTTGTTGGTAATTTTAAATTTTGCTGTGGTGAACTGAGGTTGAATTTGTTCAGTTTTGAATCTGCTAGGGTTTTAGTGTTTGCTGTAATGAACTGTAGTTTTTGTTAATTTGATTTGGTGATTATTTTAAATGTTGCTATGGTGAACTGAATTTGAATTTATTGATTTCGGATTCTGCTAGGGTTTTGATGATTGCTTTAATGAACTTTAGTTTTTGCTAATTTGATGATTATCTTAAATGTTGCTGTGGTGAATTGAAGTTGAATTTGTTGATTTCTGATACTGCTAGGGTTTTAATGTTTGTGGTAATGAAATGTAGTTATTGCTCAATTGGTCATAATTTTAATTGTTGCTGTGGTGAACTGAAGTTGAATTTGTTGATTTCTGATACTGCTAGGGTTTTAATGTTTGCTGTAATGATAGGTAGTTTTAGTTAATTTGATGATAATTTGGTATTTGATCGATTGGTGACTCCACTCACTATGGTGCATAGAATGATGAATTGGTGCAATTTATATTTAAGTTTAAGTATATTAGTTGTACATTTAGAATACTGTTTGTGGTTATTTATATGGCTAATGATGATTGGGTTGATTTTTGTGTTATGAAGGTGTTCTCAAACAATATGGGGAAGAAGGGTGACCCAGTGATAACCAAATGCAAAGCTAATGAGAACTGGACCAAGGTGACCTTTAAGCCTGACTTGGAGAAGTTCAAAATGACATATCTTGAAGAGGATGTTGTGGCTTTGATGAAAAAGCGTGTCTTGGATATGGCTGGCTGCTTTGGAAAGAATGTTAAGGTTGAACTCAATGGAACCGTGATTCGTTTTAAGTCATTCCGTGATTATGCTGATCTCTTCCTGAAATGTGCTGAGAAGTCCAAACCTACGCCTCTGCCAAGGTTAATTTCTATCGATAGATATTTGTATGAGAGTGCAATATATGTGCACGGTTGTGTTTTAATCGTTAATGTTATATAACCTGATTTTGTTTTTGTTGTTAGGATTCATGCCAAAATAGGTGATAGGTGGGAGGTTTGCGTCAGTCTAAGTGATGGGCAATTTCAACAGGTGACTAATGAACTTTTAAAGCATAGTAACTTTGAGGTTCATTGATATTAATTTCTTGTCTTACACACTTTAATTTGTATTTTTAACAGGTCAGCTTTGTTAACTCAATTGCTACAATCAAGGGAGGGACACATGTTGATTACATCACCAATCAGATTACTGCCTACATAATGAACAAAGTAAATAAGAAAAAGAAGGATGCAAATGTGAAAGCTCACACTGTCAAAAATCATTTGTGGGTTTTCGTCAATTCTCTGATTGACAATCCTGCCTTTGACTCTCAAACTAAGGAGACACTAACAACTAGACAAGCTAGTTTTGGTTCTAAATGTGATGTTCCGGAATCGATGTTGAAGGATGGTTAGTTGTACATCATTTGTTTGTAATTTTTGTATTGTGACCATCGTGTTTTACACTCACATGTTGTACATCTCTGCAGTTGAAAAATCTGGAATAGTGGACTCCCTCCTATCTTGGGCAGATTTTAAACAGAGTAAGGATTTGAAGAAAACAGATGGAACTAAGACCCAAAGGCTCCGTGGGATTGTAAAGCTTGAAGATGCCAATGAAGCAGGTGGGAGGAACTCTGAAAAATGTACTTTAATATTGACAGAGGGAGATTCTGCCAAGGCCCTTGCTGTAAGTGGGTTGTATATGTCTACAGTTTATGCAATATAATGGAGTCTTGTCATTTAAATCTAATTCAATCATTCTAACCTAATATTTACAAACAAAAAAATGAATAAAACTTTCTTAATTTGTTTTTTCTTTCTTTTGATGTATGAAGATGGCTGGGCTTTCTGTGGTGGGTCGAGACCACTATGGTGTGTTTCCATTGAGAGGAAAATTGCTGAATGTGCGAGAAGCTAGCAGTAAACAAATAATGGACAATGAAGAAATTCAGAATATTAAAAAGATTCTGGGATTGCAGCAAAACAAAGAGTACACTAATGTGAAGTCTTTGAGATATGGTCACTTGATGATTATGGCTGATCAGGTGAGAGTTACCTTATATCTCTTAGTTTAATAATATTTTGGCTTTTATATTCAGTTTCAGTAGAATGTGATGAGTATGCTAAGATTTTTGTAATCAACTGGGTTATTAATAGTTCAACTTTATGTTATTCAGGATCATGATGGCTCACATATCAAAGGGCTTCTGATTAATTTCATTCATTCCTTCTGGCCATCATTGCTCAAGGTTCCATCTTTCCTGGTGGAATTTACTACTCCCATCATAAGGGTTAGTATATCCGTAATTAAGATTTTTGAACCATACATTATGTTGAATAAAACATCCACTCTGAAATATCACATCTACTTTCTCTACAGGCTTCTCATCCGAACAAGACAGTAACATCATTTTATTCCATGCCGGAATATGAAGCATGGAAAGAAAGATTGGGGAACAGTGCAACTAGTTGGAAGATAAAGTACTATAAGGTTTGTTGTTGTAAGCAGTGAGAAACTTAATAAGTTTAAGCTTATAATATCAGTATGCCATTATATCTGCATATATAGCTATAGAGCATGAACACTCCTTGAATTAGGCGTGTCAATTATGTTTAATTGATATAATGCATGTAGTTCTGAATTTGATATATAATTTTTATTTTTGTTGAAAAAACATAATATTTGAATGACACAACATTTTGTTTTTGATGTGCAAAAGGTCCAAATGAATGACACGACATTTTGTTTTGGATGAACCAAATATCCCCCAAATGCTTCACTAAAGAATATGAACACGATATACTACATTTTTGCAATTGCTGAAACTAATATATGTAAAGTTTGTTGTGACAACTAGAGATAAATTCATTTGAATCAACCATCTGATGTGTTTTGGTGTGTTTTAGGGGTTGGGTACAAGTACTCCCCAAGAAGGGAGAGAGTACTTTAGTGATCTTGGTAAGCACAGGAAGGATTTCATTTGGGATGATGAACTTGATGGAAATGCAATTGAGCTGGCATTCAGCAAGAAAAAAGCTGAAGATAGGAAGGTTTGGATGCGTAATTTTGAGGTATATTTATCAATATGTGAATCTGCTAGCTTAAAGCTTACTTTTCTAGGGTGTATAGTTAACATAAGGTTTATCATTTTCTGTTGCAGCCTGGAACTTGTCGCGATCATCAAGCCAAACTTATAAACTACAAGGATTTTGTTAACAAAGAGCTTATATTGTTCTCAAGGGCAGATCTTCAGAGGTCTATTCCCTCTATGGTTGATGGCCTTAAACCTGGTCAAAGGAAGATTCTTTTTGGCTCATTTAAGAAAAAGTTGTACAAAGAAATTAAAGTTGCCCAGTTTATTGGTTATGTGTCTGAGCACTCTGCTTACCACCATGGTGAACAAAGTCTTGCTAGCACAATTATTGGAATGGCACAGGATTTTGTGGGCAGTAACAATATCAATCTTCTCAAACCAAATGGTCAATTTGGTACTCGTAACTTGGTGAGGCTGACCTGCAGAAAAAGCATTTTTTGCTGTATTCACCATGTTAAAAATTTAAAATCTGTACTTAATGTAATTTGCTTTTACAGGGTGGTAAAGACCATGCAAGTGCCAGATACATTTACACTGAGCTAAGTCCGGTTACTCGATGTCTCTTCCACGAGGATGATGATAAACTTCTTGAATATTTGAATGAGGATGGGAAGTCCATCGAACCAACTTGGTATTTGCTTTCTCCTTTCTTTCTAAAGGCTGTTTTTGTTCGTGATTAGTGACAATTAAGTAACACCATGTATGTTGAATTAATTTCATATTTTCTTTTCACCACAGGTATATGCCAATTATACCTTTGGTTCTTGTCAATGGAAGTGAGGGAATTGGGACAGGTTGGAGTTCTTACATTCCCAACTATAATCCACGGGAAATTATTGCCAATGTTAGACGATTGTTGAATGGTGAGGAATTAGTGCCGATGGATCCATGGTACAGAGGATTCAGAGGTACTATTGAGAAAAGCGCCAAAGAAGGTGGCTATATAGTCAATGGAACTGTGACTGAAATAGATGAACAAACATTCAGAATCACAGAGCTGCCTATACGTAAGTGGACTCAAGATTATAAGCAGTTTCTTGAATCCATAACTGATGGGACGCCAAATGTCAAGGATCCTCTCATTGAGGTAAAATGAACTAAGCATTTACTTACCATAAACTCAAGTAGTTAATTGTATCTCTCTGTTCATTTGAATTTTTGTTTGTTTGCAGGATTTTAGGCAAAATGGGGATGATGCAATTGTAGACATTGAAATTAAGATGAAGCCAGAAAAGATAGCTACAATCCTGCAAGAAGGATTATTCAAGAAATTCAAATTGAGTAGCACTATTAGCACAAGCAACATGCACCTTTTTGATGCAGAGGGAAAAATTAAGAAATTTGACACTCCCGAACAAAGTATAAACTTTACAATACATATTTGTTTTGAACCACAATGTCTATGTCTACAATATTTTTCATGCTAACTGTTTTGTTCCATTTTTTGTGCAGTTCTTGAAGAGTTCTTTCCACTTCGGCTAGACTTTTATGAGAAGCGAAAGGTGGGTTTTGATGGCAGTATATATAGTCTTTTATATTCTGTACCTATTTAATGTGAACTAACATGCAAGTTGTGCATGTATGCAGGAATACATATTGGGTAACCTTAATCGGCTATTGTTGATTCTGGATAACAAAGTCAGGTTTATATTAGGGGTTGTGAATGGAGAAATTATTGTGAGCAACCGGAAAAAAGCTGAGTTGTTGATTGAGCTGAAGCAGAAAGGATTTACTCCCATTCCAAGGAAAGGTAAATCTGCCAAACCCCAAGTTGCAGGGGCAAATGATGACGATTCAGAAGAGCAGGAAGATACTGAGCTCGAAGCTGGATCTCAGCCTGTCAGTGTTGAAGGAGCAACATGGGGTGACTACGAGTATCTTTTATCCTTACCTATTGGAACTTTGACTCTTGAAAGTGTGCAAAAGTTGCTTGATGAAAAAACTCAAAAGGAAAAGGAGTACGAAATTTTGTCAGGAACACCAACAACGTCACTGTGGTTGAAGGATCTAGATGAGTTTGAAAAGAAACTTGATGTGAGAGACAAAACCTGAGTTTGTTTAGTTGAATTTGAATCAATGGAGGTCTATATTAATTATCTTGTTGCCTGTATGTATTTCAGGAGCTAGATAGCAAAGATGCAGAAGATGATCGGAAGAGAGCAAGCCAAGGAAGTAAAAAAGCAAATGGTTTTGCTTCAAAACCTTCAAAGAAGCCGCCACAACCACGAAAGAATACTAAGAAGACCAAAAATGCTGAGCCAGAGAATGAGAATTCTTCAATGGAAATTGGTATGCTTGAGTTGTTCTGTCATTATTATTTATTTATATTATGTGTAATGTGTAATTTTCAAGTTTTTGTTATTCACTTGGGTATGACCTTTCTTGATTTGCATCATCAGAGAATGCTGTTGAAGTTGTGAAACCAGCTGAGGTTGCAAAACCAAAAGGACGAGCAGCTCCTAAGAAGAATATCCAAACGGTATGCCAATTGCCGATTTTTTGTAGTGCATTGTTTTTAACTGAATCAAGTATAAGTAAGCCCTTACATATTTCTAATATGCATATCATCAGGAAGCTGAAGATGATATTCAATCTCTTCAAGAACGCCTAGCTGCGTATAACTTTGAATCATCTGGTGAAAAGTCACAAGGTAAAATATTTTTGGGCTGAAGTAGTTAAATATGTTATGAATGTTCCAATCAACTGCCATACTAGTGATGCAGTGCATAATGTTACACATGCTGAGTACTGAACTTGCTGTTTTCTTCCATAGCAATGGAAAGTGAAGAAGTACAACAGAAGGCTGCTGGGAAGAAACCGAATAACAAAAGGGGTGGGGCAAAAAAGAAGTCAAGTGCCATAGTGTTGGAATCAGATAGTGAAGATGAAGTTAATGATGTCGAGGACGACGACGATGACGACTTCGAAGAAGTACAACAGAAGGCTGCACCAGTTAAGAAGGGAGGGAAAAAGCCTGCTGCTCAGAATGCCAAGAAGGCCCCTGCAAAGGCTCCCGCAAAGGCACCTGCAGCCCCTAAGAAAAGAAATGTAGGCCCTAAACAATCAGCTGGTCAAAAATTATTAACTGATATGTTGCTGCCAGCTGAAGGTACAGGTACTTCCCCAGAGAAGAAAGTGAGGAAGATGAGGGAGTCTCCATTTAACAAGAAAAGTGGTTCTATATTGGGCCGAGCTGCTGCTAAGGATATAAGTCCAATTGCAGATATGTCTGCAGGTTCAGCTTCTAACTCTCCTGCAGAAGATGATGTGGTTGAGATTGCACCACAGCCAGCAAGGGCGAGACCTCAGAGGGCAAATCGTACTCAAATGAAATATACAGTGAGTGAATCTGAGAGTGAAGATGATTCGGATGAGGATGCAGAATTGACAGACTTTGAAGAAGATGATGATGAATGATGTGTGTGCTGTAAAAATATTGATCTGTGTCTTGCAGATTTGCATTTCTTATTTGATGTATGAACTCATTAGTTTGAACGAAAGAATCATATTTCTGACTCTACCATAGTTCTTCTATTCCATGTGGATATTTGCATCTAAATTCAACTAGTCTGTTTTATATATTTTGCAGTTTTTTATTTTATTTTATATCCATATCAATTTAGTATCATCTATTAGATCCAGAATGCAGAACCAATGAGTTGCAACTCAATAGTTTCAAAGTTCACCATTTCCACTTTTCTCTAAATCATTACCTATATATATTTCCAAATGCTACATACAATAGTGTCTAATTCTACACTAATTATTGTTATAAGACATGACAGAAAAATCTTCATCTGTTCCATCTATTTCTTCTTTAAGCTTCAATCTTCAATCTTCATCTGGATGATCAAAATTGAAACCGTCATTGCGAAAGCTTGTCCGGAAAGAATATCGTGTATAGCTGAAAGAACACACATCGTTTCCTATTCCATATGCCAATTGGCCTTCATGGGATGAAGTCCTTCAATTTTTAAAATGCAGAGTTCTAAAAGGCCGACTGGCTTCTTACAGAGCTGCTTTGAAAATACATACTTTGTCTTCCCTTGATCCCCATCACATATGACATGGACTCTTCAAAGTTATACCACCTAATAGGGATAATTCTATCATCATCACACTTATCGACTTTGGTCAGAGAAATAACAGCCACCCCAATTGTCGTGTCCTTGTTGGGACCAACACAGTTTTCAATAGAAAGGATCAAAGGTTCATCAAAGGGTTCGGCAGCAACAAACATCCGCTCCTGATCCCATCGCATATTTTTGTCTGAACTAGTTTTGTCTTTAAGATCTAGTGACAAGTCTGTACCTTAACATAGGCATCTGAGAATCGAGATGTATCAAACAGAATTAAGTCTTGTGCCTCAATCACTTTAACCCGCACATACCATAATCTTGGTGAACGGTAAACTTTTGATCGCATTTGATAATGAGAAACCAAAGAGTTTTCTCCGGGAGGGATTATCTATTGCTAATTACTCATCATTTACACATTTCTGAATCATTACCTGTATAAATCGCAAATTCACTAAAAAGTTTTTTAATTTCTTGATGCTGCTACATACAATTGTGTCTAAATCTACACTACCTATATCCATGCTTCTATATTTTTTCTTAGAGCTACCAACTAATATCTAATACTGTTTTTATTGTATGCCATGACAGAAAAATCTTCATCTAATCCATCTATTTCTCCTTTAAGTCTGTGTTGTTGGATGATCAAAACCGAAACCGTCACCGCAAAGTCCGGTCCCGAAAGAACATCGCCTATAGGTCCAAGTTCAGGACACTGTTGCCAATCATTCATCCCTCTTGTTAAAATCGAGTTCACCCCTCCTTCTCTTCCTACGATAACCAACGAGTACTGCCCTTCAAATGATTTGAGAATAGAGAATGTCTCAGAAGCATTCGCGAGATGTTTCTCCATATACGCAATTCTTCCTCCAATCACATGCTTCTCGTAAAACTCTGCAAAACATTCATCATCCAACTGCATTTCCTGCTCCTGCTCCGGGAGGATGATTCTGTATCCGACTAATCTAGACGACTCAGCAGTTGTATCTACTAGGAATCTTATTACAGTCAGATTTACTCCTGGATGTCGCGCGACACGGCTCACATAGGCAAGTGCTTCTCTATCGTCTTTCCCACCTATGAATATTACCGCCACGTTTACCGATGCTTGACACGTTGTTAAACGTTCTAACGATCCAAATCCTCTATCTACTAGAATCCCAACAGAACAAGGCGCGCTTCTTAGTACCTGTTCAAAACAATAGTATCAATTTGTCAGGTTTGTGTCTCAGAATAAGATATCTATAGGTTTTAAGACATTACCTTTCGATTAACATATCTGAACCCTTGGTTACCGCCATCCAATGTTCGATCCTGACGTTGAAACCGATGGAACGGTAATATAACAAGAGCAACCATCAAGTCCTCTGCTAAAACACAAATCTCTTGTGGCATATTATTAATCGTCGATAACACCATGGTTCTTTTCAATGTAATACCTTCACCACTATTTGAAACATGTGTTTGAAACGCGTTGGTTATTTGCTCCCTCATTTCCATTACTTCTTTGTCTTTTACCGTCGCTGTGTGAACTCCTTCATCCTTCTCTAAAAATACCGTTATTTCGTTCGTTAGTTCGATCATGTCAGCGACATACACTAGAATACCCGGATCAGCTCCACCTTTCGTAATCTCCACAAAGCTTATAGACGCAGGAACATTTTGAGGTCCATGAACACATAATAGCATCCTTAGTTCACTCGATGGATCGAGCGATTGAAGCGCTAAGCGATGAGTAGGCGATCTTTTCTTTGCACGCTTTATGATAATTGCTACAACCGACGGCATGTATAAAACCGTTAAAAGGATTGCAAATATCATCCCAATGCCTGTTGACACAGTTGTTGCTACGCCACATCTCATCTGCAAAACACAATTTCAGTGACTTGCGTTACACTCAACATAAATTATTCGGTCAAGTATAAGGATTCTTACCACTTTGACAGCCATGTAGATATGCATGTGACCCTTTGCAGTAAGAAGCAATCCTATTGAAGTTGCTTCCGGCCAGTGAAATCCCTGTATCGCCCCTGAAACAAGTGCTCCCGAAATTTTTCCGACTATTGACATAACATTAAGAATAAGTATTTTTGCCCATGTGTTAAAATTTCTTGCTTCAAACTGTCTCAAATCAGTTTCAAACCCAACCCACAAGAAAAAAATGTAAAAGAAAATTGTATTCAACAAATAGTTGATTTTGGTAACAATCCATTTTGAAACCCTACCCTCCTTAGGAAAACAAACACCAACTATAAAAGCACTTAAGATCGGTGTAAAACCGGCCAAAACCGATGAAGCACACATTAACACGACAAACGCAATCGAAAGTATCAAATGCGGACCTTTCATAGGTCTACCATCTGGATTCTCATTATTAACCCAACTCATCAAAAACGGTGAAACTACTAATGTGAATACCATTTCTCCCAAGACGGCGAAACCCATTCTCATCCTTTTTTTAGAATCAAAACCAAGCTTCAAATCACTGCAAATATCAGGCAGTGGAGCAAGTATGAAACAAATTGAAAGTAGGCAATAGCACATGAAGTCCGAGTGCATTGCAGCCGCGATTACAAGCTTCCCAATATCTGATTTTCCAATTTTTAGCTGTGTTATTAAACGCGTCAACACAGGCGAATCCGTGCTCGCCATTAGGAGCGAGAGAGCTAAGCTGAATTCAGCTACCTTTGGAAGGTTTGGAAAGTACTTTATTAAAGGAGATACCAAACTCGTTAATAAGAACGTTATGCCAGCTCCCGAATACGCAACTCTAACATATCTTGTCGGTTTTTGTAACAGAATGTATGGATCTATTTCTATCCCTAATGCAAACATATAAGCCATCATCCCGAAATCGATTATAAATCCAAACGTCAAGTTAAATTTCTGGAATAAAGTACGTACGAATCCTATGTTTCCAACGATTACTCCGACCTGCATTCATATAATAATTACAATATGAACATGCATACATCGATGTTGCACTATAAACCAAATTCGTGATAACGAAACTTACGATTATATCAGAAGTGATTCGAGGCTGCGAATACGACTTAAGAAAGAAATGCAAACCATTGCACAAAATCACCATGACGATAAATAGACTAAAGTTTTTAGCTACTGCAACAATGAGATTGGCTAGCTTGTCACCACATAGAAGTGGTGACACTGCCATTGGCAAGCCAAAAGCCATTTTCACAAACCAAAATCAATTAATTTTCTTCTTCTTGTTCTTTCAAGTTTCAATCACTAAGGACAACATTTTTGTTATAAACATGTTTGATGAAATCCTATGGTTGTCATTTCTTAGCTTTGTTTAAGGAGACTATAGTGGAGATCTTTAAGGATTAAGAAAAAAGCTTATAAGGTGAAAATGAAGTGGAAAACATTAAACCGAAAAAAATGGATCAATCACAAATTTAATATTATCAATATTTTAAATAAAAAAGTAAATATACAATTTTTTTTTGAAAAAAAACATATAATTGCGCCAAACCCTAACTATCAAATTAGGGTTCATAACAAAAAAACACATCCAAATTCATATGAACTACATTGATAAAATCTAACAAAACAAATGAACAATCATTCACTAGTTTGATCTAGAAGGCAACTCAAACCTACACAATGGACAAGAATTACCTATCTCCAACCAATCTCGAATACATTTCGAATGATACATATGCGAACATGGCATAACCAGACAAACATTAAAATCTTCGAAACAAATACTACATTTTCCTTCTTTTTCGACTTTCTCTAATCTCTCAATACACGACGTTGCTGCAGGAACAAACTCGATTTCTTCTTCATCGCTGATATCTTCGGCATTGTCATTGTCATTGTCATTGTCATTGTCATCTTCATCACTTTCACTTTCACTACTCTCATCTTCGGTACCTCTTGTAATCCAAATAGCAACTCGAATAGAAAAAACCCTAGCATTCTTATGTGTTATCTTCACCATATAGTGTAAAAACTCTAAAACTTTCGCCTCTACAACGCTATAAGCATCTTGAGGTATATCCGTCTGAGAAAGCCATGCTTCTATAGTCGTTTTTCCAATCACTTCCTCCTTTGTTACATCTAAGAAAGTGTAACTCTTTGTATCTTCAAAAGTTCTTAACCTCCTTGCACTCAAAACATACATATTCGTGCAATTAAACTCCGCGTGAAAATATCTATCGGTGAGACATGATGATGGAACATTGTTTGGATAGTGATTTTCATATACATCACAATGATATTCATCCATTGTTGAAACCTAGAAAAAAAAACAAGTGATCACAAAAAGTGTTTAATCTAAGGATAAGATGTTTTAGAATGAGAAAGAAAAAGAGGAAACAATTGAGAAAACCAGAAAAATTTCAAATAGTTTGTAATTGATTTTGTTGGAACAAAACCGTCGATATTTAAGGATATTGAGAAAACCGTAACCTATGTATAAAACTACACCGCCTAGGTTGGTTGTTTTGTTTTTTGAAAACCATGTTTTGGTTTAAAAAAATTTAAAATTAATTTTAAAATCAAATTTGAAAAATTATAAGTATGTTTGAAGAACTTTAATTTTCTTTTAAAATCTTCATCCCATTAAATCATAATGCTATTTTCGGATTAATTATATGATTGATATTTATTATGAAAATTTTGTAGTTGAAATATATAACTGAAATATATTATATTTCTATATTTAAAAGAATTCAATTCAAATTTAATACATACAACACAATTACATTCAAAATTCTTGTTTCGTTTGACTATATAAAATAAATAATTTCATAGAATTAAAATTTATATTTATTATCATAGTTCTTTTTCTTTTTCTTTTTATATAAATATTCATTTAAAAATATTTATATATTTAAACATCTTAAATTTTAAACCGACAACCACAGTAAAATACGCACAAAAGTTATTAGAAATTATCAAATAAAATCTTTTTTATTAAAGAGTATTAGATGAATATCTTTTTGGATCGTTCTAGCTGAATCTTTTTTAATTGACCTATATATAACATATTTTTTCAAATAATGATAGAGATTGAGTAAAGATATGTCACTCATTTAATTTATATTTATAATTTTCTTTTATTTTTATAAAGTGACATTTTTTATCGCTTATGGATATGTTTGATAAAAATAGCGGTTGACTAATAAATTAGCTGATAGCTTATAACTTATAGTTTATAATTAATGACTGATAGCTTATAATTTATAGTTGATGGTTGAGACTGATGACTGATAAACTAATTAAAGTGTTTGGTAACTTTAGCGGTTTAACTAACTTATAAATATAAAATGTCCTAAAAAAAATATTTAATATGTAATTATTTTATTTTAAATTAAAAGGATAAAAGTAAATTTTTGTTAAAATAACAAGGATAAAAAAGGAAGAAAAAATAATAAGCTATAAGCTAAAACGCTATTGAAAATAACGTAAGAAAAATAAGCTATAAACTAGCAAAATAAACTATAAGTTCGTGATCAAAAGGCCGTTATCAAACAGATCTAAAATCTCATAAGCTCCAAAATATGTCTTACCAAACAGACTCTATAAAGAATGACGTTGTTAGCGTGTGTCTCAAATCAAATATTTAGCATACTTTATTAATAATAAATTAGAGTGGATTGATAAAAAAACTTTCCGTTAGTACAAAATGAATAAAAAAGCTTCAAAGTGTACACACAATATCAACATAATATCAATAACCTCTCTATAAGTTAGAGGTGGCAAACGGGCATGCTTGCCATGTTTAGATCCGCAAAAAAATAGGGTGGAGCAAATATAGTCGAGGATGAGGACCTAAAATCTAAATCTGTCTCGCACTCGCAAAAAGTGAGTGGGTCGGAGAAAACCCATGGACAATTCACCTTTTAAGCTTAAAAATGTAAAATTTTATGTTAATGCTCGTGTCTGAAAAGTCTGCGAAGAAAACAGGACGAGGTGGGACAGCCACATTAGACGGTGAGGGCCTAAATTCTTGGTCAGCCCCGCCTCTCCAAAAAAGTGAGTGTAGATTGGGAAAAGCCCGCAGACAATGCACCTTTTGAGCCTAAAAATATAAAATTTTATGTTAATGCTCGTGCCCGAGAAAACCCACGAAGAAAATGGGGCGGGGTGAGACGATCACATTAGAGGGCCTAAATTCTTGGTCCACTCCACACTAAAGTGTGGGCAAAACGGGTATGCCTAACGTGCCGGGTCCATTTTGCCACCCTACTATAAACTTAAACAAATAAAAAGATTTTGCCACCACAAATAAGAAGAGTCAGAAACAAAGCTATTAGACTTGGCCTTTAGCCACGAAAAGAAAACAATTTAACTCTATCTAACAACTAGGCTATAAACCTAGCTTTGTGTTTAAACAACCTAGTATTACTTTCTTACAACAACACCCAAATAGTAGTGAGCCATAATAAATAATAACCGTAAAAAGTCACGACATATTGTATTACCACCATAAGAGTGCATAACCAGAGTAAAGTGGTCCTTTAGATGAAAATGATCTACCCCATCAATGATAAGTCAATATCGAACCTGCTTCCAAAATGAGTTGGAAAAAATGACACTGAAGAAACAAGTGTCGAGATGTCTCCACCATACCACAATCAGAAACACATAATTGATCTTCTTCTTTAATAATTCCACTAAACAAAGTTAACCTTAATAGGCAACCTATCATGTAATAGGCGCCACACACCGATCAAAACCTTTAAAGGAACATGTTTATGCTAAACATTATCCAAAAAAGACTCCACATGTTGATCTTCATACTTAGTAAGAAAATGATAAACTTTGCCGACATTATAAGTCGTGCCTTCAGCAAGCACCCATATCCAGTCATCTCGAATGTTTTCCTGTAAAGAGATATCAAGTAATAGTAGCCTACACTCCTCCACCAATTCCTCCTCCCAAGCTAACAACCTTCGCCGCCACCTCAACGCATCTCCTCCATGTCCCAACCCTAGGAGAAACATAACCGCTATCGACTCCCCTTTACATTCAGACAACTGATAAAGTCGAATACATCTCTCACAAAAGGCACATATCCTAGCCAAGTGTCAGTCTAGAAAAGAGTAGGAACACCATTATCCACCTTCATACGAACGTTCTCATTAAACCAACTTCCCCCATTTGCACCCCATCCTTCCCTAACCCGACACACATCATTCCACCAATTGGAAGGACTCATTCTGTCACCCGCCCCACTTCCACCCCACATCGAGCTTCCAACACCTTTACCCACAACACATCTCTCTCCAGTAGCATCCTCCAACACCACTTACCTAACCCAAGCAATTTTTCTAAGATTTTCTCTCTCCCATCCCAAAAGAAGCTCATAAGAATAAAGTATAAGGAATTGACAATACTTAGTGGGAGTTTTAAAGAAAGAAATAACATAGATAGACATAAAGGCAAGGACAAACTTCAAGAAAATTAAGCGTCTACCGAACAATAAATTATGACTCTTCCACCCAAACAACCTAAATTCAATATGATTCCACATCGGACCCTAAAAAATCAGCCTTCAAAAATCTCCACAAATCAAAAAACCTAAATATAAAAAAGAACCCTCCCGACTAGGCGACTAGAATGTAAAACGGAAACAACAAAACCATCAATATTTAAGAAAACCAGTATTATAAAACTCAACTGCCTAGGTAGACTGTTTTGTTTTTTTTTTATAAAAAAAAACATGTTTTGGTTTAAAAAAAATTAAAAGTTAATATAAAAATCAAATTTGTAAAATTTAAAAATACATGTGTTAAGAACTTTAATTTTAAATTTTAATGCTATTTCGGATCATCATACACGGTTAATATAAAAAGTTTTACATTATTTTAATTAACGGTGTAAATATTTTTTTTACATTAACATTAAAATTGAATAAATAAAATCTTTTTTCATTAAAGAGGATTAGATGAATATCTTCTTGGATCGTTCTAGCTGAATCTTTTTTAATTGACATTATTTTTTAAAATAATGATAGAGATTGAGTAAAGATATGTGACTGATTTATTTTATATTTATAATTTTCTATTATATTTTATATGGGTTATATTCAATGAATTGCTTATAAAAAAAATAGTGCTCATTTCAACATTATCAAACACACAACTTGAAACCTTTACGTTACTAACTTTAATTATTAAGCTTTCTTTAAAAATCATTGTAAGACTCACTCCATCTCTTCAACCATTGTGATGCACCATGCAATGACAAATACTTCAATACAAAAACCATATCGTGAAAATAGGGCCGACTCAAACAATTTAGAGATTCTGATCTATTTTAAAATCATATTCTTAATAAATAAAAAATTAAATTATATTTTGATCCCCCATTTTAATATTTTACGATTTTAATCTCTCTATTTTATTTTTTAAATATTTTTGGTCTTCATTTCTATTTTGACTACAAAAAAAAGACTATGTTTCACTTTTTAAAATAAATATTTTTTCCTCATTGTAATTGTATAACACACAACTGATATTTTATTATATGTCACATATTTTAATAAGTGACATATAAGCATTTTTTGTTGCCAAAGTAGGGATGATGGACCAAAAGTGTTTAAAAATAAAATAGGGGGACGAAAATCGTGAAAATACTAAAATAAAGGGACCAAAACTGTAATTTAGCCTTAATAAAATATTAGAAATTAAATTTAAATGCATTTTTGGTACCTTATATTAACTTTATTAATATTTTAGTATCCATATAAAAAAATCAACTATTACCTTATATTATATTTCATATTTTTTTTATGGTCTCCCATGACAAAATAGTCTAATTTACATAGGTGACATTGCAATTATGAAGTGTCATTTTTTAATTGATATCACGTCATTAAAAATATTTAAAAATTTATTTTTTTATTTTTTTTAAATTTTCTTTATAATAATTAAATGTTTTTAATTATTTTTGTTCTTTTTATTTATAAATATTTATTTAGAAATTATATATATTATAAATTTTAATTCTAAAATATATATTTTGAGCTTATTTTTAATGACATGACAATAATTAAAAAATATCACCTCATAATAATTGCTCTTTGGATAATAGTTGTTCTTTTAACTAGTTAAGAGCCGAGCTATAATTTGGGGTGAAAAGGTATTAAAATTTTTATGGTTATATTTCGTATTATTTATTTTCGTTTATTGTCCGTTTTTATTTATTTATTTTCGTTTACTGCTTGTTCGTGTTATTTATTTATTTTCATTTGATTCTTATGTCTCAGGAAAGAAAGGCCTTGAAACATTCTAACCACTCCGCAAAATCTTTGAACTTTATACTCCGAAGACTCAGTGGTTCCAGACTGCTATCTTCGCATCTGGTCTTGCCGGATTATACAGTTCTGGTTACGATACCATTAGCACCAGCATGCAGGGTGCTTTTGCTGAGAGATGGCATAGGGAGACGTCATCTTTTCACTTTTCAGTTGGGGAGTTGACGATCACCCTCGACAATGTTGCATGCTTGCTCCGACTACATATCAGAGGTAGGTTACTCAACCATTCTAAGATAACCAGAGCTGAGGCGGTTGAATGGATGGTTGAACATCTAGGAGTTGATCCGTACAAGGCTGCTCAGGACTGTGACTCCACAAACGGGGCGCACGTGACATTCTCCTATCTGAAGGAGTTATATCAGGAGCACCTTCGTGCAAAAAGAGATGCACAGACTGTGGAGGAGGATCATTTTGTTAAGTATCATCGTGGTTGTATCATCCGGTGTTTTTTGATGTACTTGATAGGCACGTCCGTCTTTGTGGATATGAGTGGCCGTTACACCGACGTGACCTTCCTGAGATACTTTACAGACCTTTCTACAGTTCCGCCTGGAACTGGGGTGCCGTTGTTCTTACCTACCTCTATTAGAAGCTGAATAAAGCTTCCAGGTGGAGGGCTAGGGCGCTTACCGGCTCGTGCACACTCCTCACGGTACATTTTTATTTTAACGATAAATTTTAATTAGTTTTAATTGATTTTAATTATGTTAACATTATATTTTTGTTGATGCAAGCTGGATTTTATCATACTTTCACCGCATCCATGGTTACTCTGTGGATCCCGACTATGAGGACTTCATGCTCAGGGCTTCCAGATTTATTCTCAAAAGGGGAAACGATAATGTGGTTCCTTACCGAGTGTTCCTTGATCGCACCAACCACGACGACATCAACTGGACCCCGTTTGAGGACTACAGGGAGGTTGTCCCATTCGATACCATTTCGTTATACTTCAGATGGCTAGCCTGTGGGGCTAACATGATGGTCCGCTATCTGCCCGAGCGGTGTATGCGCCAGTTTGACAATATACATACCATACTCCAATCTCCTTTCCAAGCTGTTCCCGACTCCATCACACGGAGGGCTCTAGATGATGTCTTCCTGCCAATGAAACTAATGCACATATTTATATAAAAAAACTAGTGTATGGTAACACTAGTAACCAATACTCTTATTGCAGACATGTAGTCTCTTTAATCTTTTTCTCATTGAAAATATCAATTATAACAAAGTGACACTATGTATATGCTTTCATATTTTTGAAGAAACTTATGGATGCTTTCATCATGTATAGTCCTGTATAATTTTGCTGGCTTATATAACTGTGTTAAAATATCTCTCAAGTTTGAGCCTTTGAGTGGTTCTTAGCTGTTACAAATTACTTTAAAAGCCTACTGTCCATGTACGAGATGTTGTATTGACGTACCATGCTTTTCGTATTTATTCTGAAATTATTGTGACTTTATTTACATAAACATTAAAACTTACAAAATATTATCGATTTTTTCCATGGAAAAGATTGTATCTTGTTTTCTTTCATGTTCCTTAGTATATCAGCATCTTACATCAGTTTATTCTACAAATTACAAATTGAAATCATAGAGACTTGGACGAATGAAAAAAGAAAAACTCACGATAGTTCATAATTACAACTGCAATGGCAGTGATATTGAGAAATATGATGCTAACCCTGAGTGGTTTCACTTCCCGAGCGGACCCATCTATAGAAGTTTCTTGGTTGGCAGACCCATTTTAAGAAGTGTAATTCGCGAGGATTTAAAGCGACTTGCTGATTATAATTTTGTCCATTCCTTTGTGTACTAATGTCTGCTTCATTGGGAGCCAAGCTATCAGTATTTGCTTGCAATGCATCAGTACTTGAGCTTTTCAAATTTTGATCTGAATTATAGTGTACTGATGAATCAACTAAATGACTGCAATCCGGAGAAGGTGAAACTGGAACTGGCAGACAAGGCTCAGTCGGAGGAGCCTGAACCGGCGTGTCAACAGGCTCAAATGAGGGAAGTTGCGACATATACATGCTGCTCGAGGTACATTGTTGAGTCTGTGAATTTTGGAATGAAGGGGGCTCAACACTCATGGACTCATATATGGGCTCAGAAGGTGAGATATATGGCGTGGCATGAAAACCAGTTATAGGGTTATCATATCCATGAACAATGTTAGTGTTAAGAATCGGATCGCATGGAGTAGACAACATAGGATATTGGCCATACTGATCATACTGATCAGGAGTAGACGACATAGGATATTGGCCATACTGATCATACTCATCAGGAGTAGACAACATAGGATATTGGCCATACTGATCATACTGATCAGTATGACCAATATCCGGGACAGCAGCATTACTGCTACTGATCAAATATCTGCACCGCGTTACTGCTTCCCTAAGTGTGGATAAGGTATTATAAGATGGATCTGAGCAGGGTCCAAGCAAGTCACTTATTAGTTTGTAATCTTGTGTATCAAAACATGGAGGCAACATATTAGGGTAGAATTTGAAATCTTTAAGGTCCAAGTCAGTTATATCCAAGTTGAATTCATCACGCTGGCTGGATTCATTTGCCAATGTGTCCGCAATTTCTTGACTGCCATTTGATATCTCGTCAGGGTAGATTGGTAAGCCAGCTCGTTGCCGTTTCTTAGATCTTGTATACCAAAAGTTCTTTATCTCGTTATCTGTACGTCCAGGCAACTGAAAAAAGAAATAAAGAGGAATACGTAAGACAAATATACTCAAAAGAATTTATTATAAAGAAGTTAAGTTATTACGAACCAATGCAGCCATTTGAGCCCACTTGCTTCCCTTCCGAAAGTGGAACTCGACGATTTTGTGTTCCTCTTCATCAGTAAATGCACCCTTTATCAGTCCTGGCCTCAAGTGATTATTCCATCGTAGACGACAGCTTTTCCCATCGCGAGCAAGTCCTGAATTCTTCTGGACTCTATCCCAGTTTCCCCCTCCATACTTCTTAATATGATCTACCAAAATTTCATCTTCTTCCTTTGTCCATGTACCTTTCTTTAGAGTAACTTTTCCTCCTTCCACATTATCTCTTTGATCAGCTTCTTCCACTGGTAATACTGACCGGCTACCTTTCGCTTGAGTATCTTCTCCTCCTTCCACCGGTAGTACTGACCGCCTACGCTTTCGCCTTTTGCCAACATCACCACCACTCGATAATGATGACATTAGTTATTCAATGTACCTAAAAAGTTAACAAAGTCTGAAAAGTTTAGCACATAACTAAACATGTACATATCTTTGATTTCTCAAATGCATGTAAAACAGTAAAACTCCATTCTTTACTATAACGTGAATGAAAACATGCTAACCTTCATAAAGCTCAACAAAGAAAATCAAGAATTACCTGAAATTTGTTCTGAGAGGGAGAAGACAGTGATTACTCTGATTAGGGTTATGTTTGGCACTGATTAGGGTTAACTTTGTGGATTAATAATAAATGAAGCAGTTAGGATATTTATAATAGTAAGTGTTTGACCTGGTCACTAATTTTGGATACTTAATGTTAAAGGAAAGACTCTACGTGTACTTCGTTTGAATAAATTGATGGCGGGATTTATAAAATGTTTTTTTTTTTTTTTTTAAAGTTTTAAGTTGTATAGAATTAAGTTTATTTAATTTTAATATTAATATTAAAAGTTTTTATAAAATGTCACGTGTAATTTGTTTAGGAATTTAATTGGGATACACTAATTTTTACACCGTCAATACATCATGACCGTTAAATTATAAATTATATTTTATTTTTATTTTAATTATTTATAAAATAGTATTAGTGGGTGGTTGTGATGGCGTTGGTCATGGGTTCAGTACTTTATGATCATACAAAGGTTCAAGGAATCATCGGTTCTTGTTCATATATGCAAACACATAGATTCACAATTATTTCTCACTTTTATAATATTAAATCGGTGATTCGGTATTAATGTCAATTTTACGAGAACCTACAGAGTTACACATATAGAGTACTGAAAAATGGAATGAATGATTAAACTAAATAATATTTAATTTAATTAGATGTTAATTGTATTATTTATATATATATATATATATATATATATATATATATATATATATATATATAATTTATTTGAATAAATATACATTAATTAAATAAATAAGAATAAACAATTAATTAAATTAATTATGATTTAATTTAATTAAAAGAGTTTAATTAAATATAAATAATATGTGATTTATTTTGAAGAAAAAAACCAAAAATAAGAGCATTTGATTTTAGTAGCTCTCTATAAATAAAGAATTTATTTCTCTTATGAATCCTAATTGCCACATTTTCTCAGAAAATGACTAGTCTCATGTTCCACTTTATACTGATCGTGGAATTCATAGAGACAATGGTATTTTCTACATTCGTAATCAAATTCAAAGCATACTTTAAGAGATATTTTGAGAATCTTAGCTAATGTTTGATTTGTGATTAATGGTTTAATTAAGATTTGTCTATCGGGTTTGTATCTGCTAAGAGAATTAAATTAAAATAAAAAATCTTAAATCACCACCAAATAGCTAGTCATTGAGATCTCATTGAAAGTGTTGAATAAAAGTTTACATTTTTGGGAATTGATGGCGTAAATTATATCTATTTTATGGAAGAGACATACTACCGGAAGTTGTTGTTTCCATCAAACATCATTACAACAAATAATGTTTTTCATGACGAAGTTTTTACCTAACTCAAAGAAAAACTGAGGTATAATGTCAAGGCGCGCCATCTTTATTTATTTATAAAAATAAAAATCAACTATTCTCTCAGTTTTTAAAATAAACAAGAGAAATAATAAATCAGGACACGCTTCGAATCTCAGACATTGTAGTTTATGTTTTTATTTTTTATAAGTGTAAACTAAATGATTTAACCCTTCGACTTTCGATGAAACCGAGTGATAAAATAATCATATTTTACTATAAAAGAACTTGTTAAACAGATTTTACCCTAATCCTTATTAATATGAAGCTGCCCCAAACTCGCATGCATCATTATTTAGGATGGATTGCAAGACATAAAAAAAAATCTTCAATGTTCTTATATTTAGAATAAAACATTTTTTCTTCCCTTGCAATCTATCTCACATAATGGTGTTGTTATATTTTTACTCATTTAATAGATTGCAAGTGCAGAAAATCATTTTTTCTTTAAGTTAAACAAAGAAGAGAGCTTGACCTTTCAAAATATGGATATCAACGAAAAATAAAGATTGTCATTCTCATGGGAAAACAAATCTCTAGCATCTCGCATGGGACCTAGACAATTTTGGGGAGAACTAAATCTTGATATTAGCGATGAACTATGTAACACCCCAAATTCTATCCGGAAAATATATCGAAAATCAGAGTAATTAAAATTTTCAACAAAACATGGGATGCCACATTTCAACATTAACAACACAAACAGACAAGATACATAACACTTTTTAATTCTGAGAATCTCATAACAACTTGCAATAACTTTCAAACAAAATACTTTTTATTACTATGAATTCATAGTTATACAACTGAATATATTATACTAATAACAACTTGAAACATGTTATTCAACTTTCAACATACTTAACAACTTTTTATTTCACAACATCACTTAGGATTCAACAAATTATACTAATAACAACAAGAGTCAACAATATAAACAACATAGACCAAACGTCCCCCCGAGTGTTACGTATCAGAGCAAAGACACCGACTTGAACCAACGGCAACTAATTCTTCCATTCTTGAATACCTGCACGTTACCAGTATAAAGGCAAAGGCGAAACAAATAAAGGGGTGAGATATCTAACAATCTAATAAATTGTATGATAAATAATATATGATAGAATTTAGATAACGTAAATCACCACTTCGCAACTTATTCTCACAACCAACAATCACAACATAATCATCAACGTAATATAATGACAACAATTTTTCCACACAACAATATTTATCACAACATATTCGTCAACGTAACAACTTAACTCAACACAACTTAATAACAACAACTTAATAACAACGCCAACTTATAACAACAACAACTTATGGCAACAACAACACAACGACAATCACTAAACAACGAATAATAACAACAACTTTAACTTGCGAATCAATATGTGACTCAACTATGCAAATGCATGTGGTACCATTTGGAGCAGAACTGCCAACTTAAAATCATGCCAGTTTATCGAGGCATTAACAAGGCATGAGCCTTCAACTTTCAACTTGTGCCAATCCAGACCAACGTGGGTGAGCATAGCTCCAACATAAAAATTGCCAATTCAGGCCAACTTAATAATGTAATGTATGCCATGCGACCTCAACTTCAACAATAAATACACAACAATGCAACATAACAACAACACACAACAATGACAACAAGTTAACCGCAATTCAACATTGGTCATAGGCCTACAACATAATTACTTCATCAACCGCAATTCAACATTGGCCACAGGCCTACAACTTGATATCAACATATTAACAGCAACTTATTAACAACAATAATTCATAACAACTTAACATAAACAATGTATTCAACAATGACCCAATAACAACAATACACAACAACGCAATTCCATAAATTGGAATAGTTCAACTAAATTTGACTTTGCCTGCAAGTCAACTTACTCGACATAATTCAACAACATCATTCAACGTTGGCACGAGGCCTACAATATTATTTAATTTATTTTATACTCTTAACTCATAAAAATGTCATAATAATATATAATTATAACTTGACATAATTCTCAATGAATTATAAATCACTCTACCACAATCCCTGCAATTCCAAAATTACTCTAAGGTGCTCAAAATTGCACTACCGACAACTCTTGTATATAAAATAATCTTTATGATGATAATTGGTTGATGGTCTAACTCAAAGTAGTAACAAAACAACTCTAAAGAGGTCAAATACCTTTACCTTTAAACATGTCCGAATTACCCGATACAATTAAAGTATGATTTGTAATAACTGAACATAACTCTGACAATTTTATTGACAACTCTAACAACTCTATTGACAACTCAATTGAAAACTCAAACAACTCTATTGACAATTCTAACGGAATAGAAAATAATTTAAATTAATTCGTTGATCTAATTATTTATCTCTAATTTCAAAGCTCCTAAAATTATATTATTAATAATATTAAATTATCATTATTATTATTATTATAAAACATTTATATGTTAGTAACTTTAACCAATTGTTATAAGTCCTCAAACTAATGTTGGAGTATTAATTAACGCTACGAAATGGATGTTACAGTATGACCTATACCAATTGCTATTAAATTGTCAGAAACCATTCTCAATTAACGCTACAGTATTATATCTTATTGAGAAGGAAATGATATACGTAGATGAAGTCTCAATTAATGGTACAGTACATTTATATTAATCCTATATCTAATAATGCTTGTAATACATACATATGTAGGGAAGGTATAATAAGAGATAAGGTATATATATATATATATATATATATATATATATATATATATATATATATATATATATATATATATATATATATATATATATATATATATATAATTATAGTATCTACATATATAACATGAAAAGCGACGATACATTATATATAAATATAATAACGACTCGGCGATGCAATATGTATGCATAAAAGTGATGCTATAAATCGACCACCGTATGAATATCAGTACAAAATTATATATATCAAATAACACGAATTTAACACCAAAACCTAACAATGTCAAAATGATAGAAATTAGGAATTTCCAAACTGAACAACTACAAATGCATAGTAAATTTCCCATTATCCTAATTCTCACATACTATTTGTAACACCCCTTCTAAAAATACCCCAAATATTAATTGAATTAATACTAAACTAGATTCGACCAGAGTTAACACGGAAATCAAGGGATGTCACAAATATGAAATAAATTAAAACCTCTAATAAAACAGTAGTCATGCTACACTGAGGGTCATTACCAAAATAATTCAATCAATTTAAGACCATGTCTTACACAACGGAAAATACCAAAACTCAAAACGGAATAAATCGAATCATAATTATTCCCAATGGATTTCAAAGAACAATTGAATGATAAATGATCCCTCAACTAAACGTTCCCCAATGTTACAACCTATCAGAGCATGACACTGACACGCGGACTTAAAATAACATAGCTCTAGAGCCATCCTCACCAACTCTTGAGCTGCTAATCTTTAATCTAAAATCATTAAAGTAAGGGTGAGATTTCTCATAATTAACATGCATTATAAGCCTCTCAAACAATATATATCACAAGTATATATTTCACCCACTCCAGCATAATTCCGATTATTAACACACAGTTACAACCATACAAATTATTATGCACAACAATTAACAATCAGAGAATTGGAACACTGGAAGACATCCTAACATGTTACAATCCCATGCAAATACAATGCAGACACAATGCATGTGGTACCAACACATGACCAAGTCACCCAACACTGATCCATCATCAACCGGATACAGTAATCATCGATTCGTCCATAAACACCCGGACACGAATCCAGCCTAACCACCCATCATCACCCGAGTACGGTTAACGGCAATACAAGTCAAATTCCACACAATGGGAATTAACTTCACCAAAAATGCATATGCACGCACATCACCAGCATGCAACATCAAAATCAGTCTATGAAATACACCAAATTATCATAACTGAATCAAAACCAAAAACATGATATCTCAACGATCATGCACACAATCATCAGTAACATAAACATGCCTTTCATTCACACAATACTAATACTTCCATTCATCACAGGTTCACTGCTACAT
Source organism: Vicia sativa (assembly GCA_021764765.1). Classification (NCBI taxonomy): domain Eukaryota; kingdom Viridiplantae; phylum Streptophyta; class Magnoliopsida; order Fabales; family Fabaceae; genus Vicia; species Vicia sativa. Next base: position 7,758,185 of record CM038794.1, read on the forward strand.
ACACTCCAATGTGCGTCAGCCAATAATCATCTATTTCGGAATTCGACTCATTTTCAAAATAATTTCAAGTTTTAGGAAATATTTTCATTTTATAAAATAGAGCATTAAATTTAAAAAATAACATCCAAAACGGCGCTCAAAACGGACTTACGGTTTGAAAGTTATGAATTTTCAAAGTTTTGGAATTTTTCAAAAAGTTACAGGGGAACCCGGTTCCTCCCTGGGAGTAACCGGTTCCCACAATGTTCAAAAACCACGTCCCTGGAAAATTGTTTGGGGAACCCGGTTCCTCCAGGTAGGGAACCGGTTCCCAGAAATTTTTTTAGTTTTCTTTTGAAATTTCAACGTGGAACCCGGTTCCTCCCTGGGAGTAACCGGTTCCCAAGTTCAAAAATGTCATTTTTCACCATTTCACACACTGGAACCCGGGTTCTCCCACTGGGGAACCGGTTCCCACGACTCTCAGAGCCAAAAATATCAGTTTTACAGCAGTATTTTCCAAAACCATTTTTACTATTCTTTCAAAACGTACCCATACGTTCCGACACCGTAAAATCACTCAATCACATCTATCCACACACAATATAACATGTTTTACTCATACCTATTGACCCTATAACATACGAATCAAATGATTCTACACAATCCGACACAATAGAGGCAAATCTACGGAAACCTAGAATTTTCTAAACCGGGATTCCTAACATACTATGATCCATACAATTGAAATCAAAACCGATAATACACACTAATTAATCGAAATCACCCCTTACCTTGTGGGTTCTTCGACTTCCGACACGAATTGGCATTTCTCCTTCGTTTTCCTCTTCTCAATTGCACGTATGTGAGTTTTCTCCAAAAGTGATTCTTTTTCTCTTTTCCTTCCTTTATTCCTTTAATTAATCTATCATAATAAAATAATAATGTGAGTAGAGTCTTTTACTCCTCACACCCCCACTTTACCCTTCACACCACCAATAATTCCATTTCCATTTAATTTAATTAATCCCATTAATCCAAAATATTAATAATTACATTCCTAATTAAATTAATAATTAAAAATTATAATTATTTAATAATCGAATTAATTGGGGTGTCACACTATTCATCATACAATCCATTAGAAAACTAGAACCCCACCCTTACCTTGAATTGAAGGTCGCTCTACGGAATTCCTGTCGAATTTCGGTTTGGCTTTCGGTCTACAATTTTCTCGCGACGACAATTTTTCTCCCAAGCCTATACCTATTTTTCTTCCTCTTTTCACGTATACTATTCTTTTCCCCTTTTCTTCTCCTTATTTTCTAACAACCTCTCCAAAAACCTAATTTCTTATTATTTATAATAACTAATAATTATATTTCTCTTATTGGACTTATTTCTCTACACCTCTCTTTCTACTAATTTCAACCATCTAAGCGCAACAAATTATTCTAATTTTATTATTATTGCTAATAGTCAACTATTATTATTATTATTATTATTATTATTATTATTATTATTATCATCTATCGGCTAGTCAACAATTAATCCAATTAACGCCTCTTATAATAATTCCGATAATTCCCAACTTCGACTAATTTCAATAAATAATTTCTTATATAATTTAATTAAATAATTAATTAAATTTTCGGGCGTTACAAACTAAATCTTGATATTAGCGTTGATTTGTTCCATACAATGTATTTTTAATCATCTGGGTAACCTATATACTTTGTAAATAAATTAATGTATTAATATTCTAGGTGAACAATGTAATAGTTTTCGCAAAAATAAATTTAATCTTATGCCTCAGTTTTCTTTCAAAACAAACAAGTAAGAGAAGCTAATATTTTAATACAAAAAGGTTATTCAAATCTTAGTCGTTCATTTAATGATTATCAACGTTCAAGAATATACCTTTAGCGATCCGTGTGAAAATCTAAGGTGTATCCATTATAAAAATATGATGAATATTGAAAATCCAATCTAAGTGAAACATGTTGCGCTTGAAACCCTTTTTTGTGAGCTGAAAATTCTGTATGATGGATTGCAAGAGCTGAAAATTATTTGGGTTAAAATTTGTTTTCTGAAAATATTTTTGAGCAGAAAATCATTTCTTCATCTAACCCTTATTTATCTAACATTTTTTTATTGGGTTAAATATGTTTTTGGTCCCCCTAAACTATCAAATTTTGTTTTTAGTCCTTATAAAAGCATATGACATGTTTTAGTCCCTGCAAAATTATTATGCACATAGTTTTAGTCCTTACTGTTAAACCAATGTGTATTTATGAATTATTATTTTGCAAATATTTTTTTCTTTTCTGGTTTTCACCACCGGTCTAATCTGATTTGGGGGAAGTTCTGGCATCAAGTGGCTAGAGCCTCATCACGACCGCAGTTACGGGGGATTGAACCGTAGTTCTACCTATTAAGTCCAGCACCAATCACTACTGGACAAACTAACGATTCGTGACATGTTTAGAACATTATAAAGAGTTCCTCAAAAAAAAGGAACTCAGAATTTGATTTATAAGTTGAGATTATCATTACTTTTAACAATATATTTTGAAAATTTAAAAATTCATATTTAATTCTTCTCATTTTAAAAAATTCAAAAATTTGGTAAAGAAACATTTTATAGTATTTTAAACACATGTGAAAAAATTATTCAAAAATTTAAAAGTTCAAGGGTGTTTACCGTGAAATTGGGTAAACAAGTGCTAGTCTTCCGAATCCTAAAGATTCTGGTTACTTACAGGATCAACTAGATTGATCCTAGGACATAGTCAGGGTCGATCCCGACTTTTAAGAGGCCCGGGGTTAATTATAAAAATAGACCCCTAATAAAAAATTAAGTAACTAACCTTAAATTTTAGTTATAAAAAAATTATAAATATATACTAGTATATATACATTTAGTTCCAAAATCTAAAGACAATACATTAGTGGTCAAGTGGGATAGAAATTTTAATATATCATGTATGTCATCGGTTCGATTCCTCTATGCAACATTTTATTTTATTTTCAATTTTTGAAAAAACTAAAAAACTATTTCAAATGTCAAATCCAAGTATCGAACTCATAACATAATAGAAAAACAACATAGTGGCGCACCACTGGAACAATGTTACAATATCGTATTTTATTTCAACAAATTCTATATATAACAAAACATTTAATATATTAACAAAGCCCACCACCCAATTTTTGAGGACCCATTTTTTTAAGGCCCTGGGTTGTGGGCCTGGTTGCCCTGGCCTAGGGCCGGCCCTGGACATAGTCTATGTTTTGTATTTTCTAAAGTTTATGGGTATTAATCTCTATCAAAGAGGTTGTTATAACGAAACTGGAAATGAACAACTTTAAAATAAAGACTAGAATGTAAATGAACTTTGATTTAAACTTAAATGAAAGGTAAAAGGCTTGAATTAGAAATAAATGACATTAAATGTAAAATTGGTGTTTCATACGTACATTTTCAGCAAATTGTTTCACTAACACTTGGTACTTTGAGTTTATTTGATTAATTTTTAAAAAAGTGAACACACAAAATTCTAACACAAAAACTCCTATATATAATGATTTGAAACTAACTACCACGAACCGACTTCTTCTGAGAAGTTGATACTTTCTCGTTTGCATGTCTCTAGTCTTTCGTGGGCTTTCACGTATCTCTTTTTTAAAGATCATATAAAGGCCAAAAATCATTCATACCTTCATTTGAATATCTATCGAACCCGCTTCAAATCTCTTCAGAAAATCTACTAAGTCTTTCGTCTTACATCACTTCGCCTATGCTAATTTAAGTCGAAATGTCTCTTTTGCCAATTTCTGTCGAACCGACTTCTATAATCCAACACTCGAATCTCGAATTTGCCTTAAACATACTTTCATTCAAAACTTCGAAATCACAGCTAACAAGTTTCCCCCCAAAATGTTTCTTTTTGACAATTGTTAGAAAAGAACATTTTTTGAAAGACTATTTTTGACTTTACCGTCAAAATTGCCGTGACGTCGTGGTCATAATGACCATTTTTCCCAAATGTATCATCAAACTTATGTATCTACTGAATGATGATTACCTCTATAAACTAGTAGCAAGGTGGTAATTTGCATAATCATTTCTCTCTCCCGCCAGAAAATGCCACGTGCCCAACTCACTTTTGTATTCAACATTTCAAATGAACACTAAAATGACTTGTGGTTCTCTATAAATACAATCTTCTTTAACATTAAACACTTTTTCACACCTTCAAAATTTTCAAAACTGAAACGTTTCCTTAAAATTTCCTCTTCTTAAACCTTCAAGATTTCAACAATATCGCCTAAAATATCAAAAAACCTTAAGCAACAACAAACATCAAATGCTTGTAAACCTATTATTCAGATTGCAAAGCACATGCAAGTAGGGAACCACGAATAAGTTCCAGAACCTCCTCTTCTTGAAGAGAAAGCAAAGATATATAAATCTCAAGTACTCATACCATTAACTATCTATAGTGAAATGGACGCATTCATAGGTCCTTTGTCTAGCCCTGATGCAGATGCTACAACTCTTGCATAGTTTTCCCCTATTTATCAGCGCTTGATGTAACACCCCAATATTTCTAAAATATTAAATAAATGGAATTTTAATTATTTATTTAATTAAAATGGAGTTTTAGTATTTTTTTTTGAAATTATTTAATTAAATAATAAGAGTTGGATTATTTGTTTAGTATTATTGTAGAATAATAATAATAAAAGGAATAAAAGAAGGAAAAGAGAAAGTGAGAAAGCAATTGGAAATATTCATCATACGTGAAAGTGAGAAGAGCAGAAGGAAGGAGAAGATCCAAGAGTGTCAGAATCCGACGAATCCTTAAGGTAAGGGGTGATTTCTCGTAATTACTATGTCTTATGGGTTTTGGGAATCGATAGAATAGTTTAAGCATGTTAGGAATCCCAAATTAGGATTTCTAGGTTTGTAGGATTTGTCCTTAATGTTGTCGAATTGTATGAAATTAAATCAATCGTATGTTATAGGGTTGTTGGGAATGATTGGATTGTGTTATATGACATTATGTTGATGCTTATTGGATGAATTTGGTGTTATTTGATGTTATGATTCGTGTTGGAATAAGGAGAATGGATTGGGGAAGACAGGATGCTGTCTAATTGCAGTTTCTGCCACTGCAGGTCGCAGAAACCGGTTCTCTGGTGGGAGGAACCGGGTTCCTGGTACAAATTCCAGGGAAGGAGTAATTCTGAGTATGTGGGAACCGATTACTCTTGGGGAGAAATCGGGTTCCAAGTGAAAAGTTTACACAAGAAAATGACATATTTAGCGGGAACCGGTTCCCTGTTTGGAGGAACCGAGTTCCCCATACAAAAACCAGAGAGCATGAATTTGAGACTTGTGGGAACCGGGTTCTCTCTGGGAGGAACCGGTTACCACTGTGTTATTTTGAAAAGTCCATAAACTTTGAAAACTCATATTTTCTAAACCGTAACTCCGTTTTGAGTGCCGTTTTGGGCAGTATTCTCTAAATTAAATAACTTATTTTATGAAATGAAGAAAATTATAATTAATGGATTTTATTTTGAAAAGAGTCATTTTTCCCGATTTGTGAGCAAGGGTAGTTATAGGAATGGTGGATGAACTGGTGTAGGATTGTTCTGGCAGGTTGAAATGTGGATGATGCTTGTATGTTGTTATCCTGTTGTTTATCCATGATTGTATTGATATCATGTGTTATTATCGATGTTGTTATTCATGGTATGTTGTTGTTGATATCATGTTCCGTTGTTGATGTTGCATGTTGTTGATTATGCATGCATATACATTGGTGGTAGCTATTTCCCATTGTGTGGAATTAGTGAGTTAACCAACATCCGTTGCCGAGTTGGAATGGGCGGTGAGGTTTTATCTATGTCCGAGTTAGAATGGAATAGATGTTAATGCTGTGTCCGAGTTGGAATGGAACAGTATATAAATTTAGTTCACTGTCGGTACCACATGCATAGAGTCTTGCATTGCATATGAATTATAACATGATAGGATGGTTTCCAGTGTTATAATCTTGTTGTTGTTTTCGTGGTGCATAATATGCTTTGTGACTTGTGTTGTGTGTTGAATCTGATTATGCTAAGGAGGATGGAATAATATACTTGAGCTATTTTATTGTTTTTAGAAACTTATAATGCATTTTAATTTTGATGAAGTCTCACCCTTACTTTGATGGTTTCAGATTGAAGTTTAGCGGCTTAGGAGCTGGTGAGGATGACTGATCGGTGGTTTTTACACAGTTATTTAGCATTGAGTTTCATTATCGTTTCTTTTATTTGTCTAGTGTTATATGTCTTTTTATCGCATTTTACGCTTTGGTTATGTGTTTAAGTGTTTTCAGGGATAGAAGAATGAAACAGAACAAATCGGGACAAAAGAAGTGCAAAAAATCAGAATATTAGAGGCTACAGAGGAATCAACACGGGCACCCGTGTGAATCAACACGGCCCGTGTTGAAAAGCCAGTGGAAAGTGAAAATTAGCCCAAGTCAGTGGATCAACACGGGCACCCGTGTTCAGCAACACGGCCCGTGTTGATTGACCTGGAGAATTCCCTTGGATTTTGAAGACCAACACGGGCACCCGTGTTCAGCAACACGGCCCGTGTTGATGGACGCGGGAGGAAACTTTATTTTTTGAGTTTTGGATCTCTTCTTTGTCATTAAGGGTATTTTCGACTTTGACTAATATTGGGATGTGGCTGAGACTATTAGAATTAGGTTTTGGGAAAAAGAGAAGGCACTTTTGAAATCACGAAAGAACTATCAGAAAAAGAGGAAGCTACGGAGGGTAATTCAGAGGCGGCGAGATTCAAGGGCGGCCACCATTGAAGATCAAAGTCACCATTATTCTCTGTAATGTTTAACTCTTATTGGATGTTTTCTTCTAATACTATGAGAGGCTAAACCCCCCAATGCTAGGGGGTGGTCCTGATTTGATTATTGTATGAATTCGAATACTTGATTTCCTTAATGCAATGTTTTTATATTTCAATTTAATTGTGTAGTGTTCTTATGATCATGTATCGGACAAATACATGTAGACCTATGACTAACAATTGGCAGGACTGTGATTGTTAGGGTTTCTACACAATTAGGTTATTAGGAGTCTAACCTAGGACTAGGGACTCTCTTTTAATCACTTGAATTCTTGATATTTTTATGGTTAAAACTAAGATTTGTTTGAAGGGACATTTGAACAAGGATTAGGGTTTTAATAGTTGTCTTCATTAAGGACTTAAGGAAGAACAATCTAGAGATAGGTAATTGATAGTGTTCATTGCAATGAGGAAATACGAATTCGGATCATAGTTTTGTTAAATCAACCACTCACCCTAGCATCATTCTCATTATATTTCATCAGTCATTACTTGTTACAGACGTAATTGAAAGTTTTAAAATCAACCCAACCATTGTTTTTGTTCAATTGAATTAAGAGCACGAATAAGTATTTACTACGCAGTCCTCAAGATCGATATTTGGGGAAACTCATTATAACTACATCGGCGAAAATAGTACACTTGCTATTTTTCCGATCAAGTTTTTGGCGCCGTTGCCGGGGACTGCCAAGATACTGATTTACTCTTAATTTGTTTGAAATTTTATTGCTCGGCAATTAAAATTTTTCTTTTCATTTGTTTATTTGTATTCTTTTACATTGTATTAGAACTAATATCGTGTCTAATATTTGTATGCGAGGTCAGACCTCAGCAGAATATCTTTTTGACGCAGAAATAGAGAGAACCCTTCGCACTCGGCGAAGAGTAGCAAAGCAAGCAAGACTGGCCGAGGAAGAAGATAGGAACTCAACACACTCCGGCTCAGAGTCAGAAGACGAAGCAATGAATCCACCTCAAGAGAGATTGCTAGGGGATTATGGAGGGACAAATGCACCGGGGGGAAGAATGACCATTGTCAACCAACCCGTTAATGTTCCTAATTTTCAGCTCCACCCGAGCACCATCACGCAGTTGGAGAAGAGATCCTTTTCTGGAATGGTTAATGAAGATGCTAACAAGCATTTGCAACGATTTCTGACTATGAGCACCACTCTAAAGATAGACGGGCATACTGAAGAACAGAAAAAGTTGCGAATGTTTCCGTTCACCTTGGCAGATGAAGCAGAGGAGTGGTTCTATTCTCTTCCAGCAGGTAGCATTACATCTTGGGAAGATATGGAAACAGCATTCCTCAATGAGTATTTTCCAACATCCGTGTTCATGAGGAAAAGATATGAGATCTTGAATTTCAAGCAAAAGGAGGGTGAATCACTAGGAGACTCTTTTAAGAGATTTAAAAGACTCTTGGTGGCATGCCCTACTCATAACTTAGATCAGACTGAGCAGATGCAGATGTTTGTGAATGGTCTGAGAATCAAAACTAAGCAACTCATTGACACAGCAGCTGGTGGCTCATCCAATTTCTCAACAGCCACTGGTATCAAGAAGATTATTGAAGCTATAGCTGCAAATGAGCATATGGAATTATATGACAGGGCTGCAAGCAAACCAGAGGGAGTGATTGATCTAAAGTTGGAAGTGAATAAACAACTCAAAATCAAGAGGCGATAGGCTAAGTGGAGAAAAGCTTAAAGCTATGAATATGGGAACTCAACAGTAGCACAGTTAAAATGTGGTGTGTGACATTTGTAGTGGACCACACATGATCGCACAATGTCTTTCAACTCGAAACAAATTGAGGAGATAAAATTCTTGGCAGAATAATCCATATTCTAACACCTATAACCCGGTTGGAAGAATCATCCGAACTTTGCTTGAAAGATCAAGAACAACAAGCTCCTCGAGTGGGAAGTGGCCTTTGAAAAGATGGCTGCCCACACTTCCCGGCCCAAGAAGAAACATGAAGCAATCACAGAACACCACGGCTGCAATTAAAAATTTGAAGTTCAAATGGGGCAAATTGTGCAACAAGTAGCAATGCCAATCAGAAGAACCATGAGAATGTGAATGCTGTCACAACAAGGAGTGGAAATGTTGCCAAAGAAAGAGAAGATGAGGTAAAAGTTGATGATGAACTTATAGAAGTGGAATTAGAAGTGAGAGAGAACAAGGAAAAAGAAGAAGTGGCGAGTGAAGGAAAGAGTAAACGTGATTAGCTTCCATATCCCTCGAGTGGCAAGGAAGGACACAAAAGAGAAAGAGTTCGATAAATTTGCCAAATTGTTCAAGAAGCTAGAGATCAACATACCGTTATTTGAAGCACTCGAGAAGATGCCTTTGTACCAAAAATTCATGAAGGAGATCCTATCAAAAAATAGGCGAATAGATGATAAACAGGTACCCGTTGATGAGAAGTTATGTGCAATCGCACCCGAGAGAAAAATACCGCAAGCGTATGATCTGGATCGGTGGCAATACCATGCACCATAAAAGATAGAACTTTCAAAAGGGTTCTAATTGATTCTGGCTCTAGTGTGAGTTTAATGCCATTATCAATTTTCAAGAGGCTTGGCATTGAAAAGATAAGCGGGAGTGGAACAAAATTAAAATTTGCTGATCACACCATCAAGAAGTCTTATGGGATAGCTGAAGATGTGTTGGTCGAGATTGAAAAATTTGCTTTCCCAGTGGATTTTCAGATCATGGACATACCTGAAGATGAAGAGACCCCGATCATTCTTGGTCGACCTTTTTTATTGACTAGCAGGTGCAATTTTGATATTGAGACAGGTCTTCTAACTCTTAAATGTTTTGAAGAGGAGATAACCATGAAGGTGTTTGAGGTCCAGGAACAAGGTGCAGGTGAAAATAATAAATTTTCTGTTGATCTGGTCAAAATTGAGGGAGAGAGCAAAATTTCAAATTCACTCCCTGAAGAAGTCTCAGGAAGAATCTCTCAGGTGGCATCAATTAAAGTTCCCAAGTTCAGTCAAGAAGCCAAGCAGGGAAAGAAGAAGGTAGAAAAAGGTGAGAAGATGAAAGTTAGAAGTAACGTGAATCACGCAGTGGTTCGGGCTCTTGAGGGGGTTGAATTTTGGGCTGCGGAAAGTACAAGCACCAAGGTGTGGAAGAGAAAGTACCCCGTAAGGGATGACTGTCGAGCCATGCGACGTTAACGAAGCGCACGGCAGGCAACCTTTTCATAACTTAGTTTTCCTTTGTGTTTTGTTTGCGTAATGAAAAGGGATCCTATCTTGAAAGCTAGGAGGTAGCCGGTGCCGCATCATCCTTGTGAGTCACTTCTCTCGAAGTTTGGTGCGAAACATTGAGGTCAATGTTTAGTTCAAGTTTGGGGGAGGTTTTATTATTGCTTTGATTTGTTTTATTGCTTTGTTTGATTTTTGTTAGGTTGATGATAAATGTTGTGTAATAACACTAGTAGAAATTCTTCCAAATCTTCCGAGTTCTTTTTGTTTTGTTTTACACAAGAGCTTGTATTTCAACAAAGGTCGGGTTGATATTGTGTGAGATGCAGGATGATTGTTTGAAGGTAGGAAAGTCAGAATAATGTGACATTGATACAAATCCAACGTGTCGATTAGTACTAAAGTGCTTAAGGTCTGCGAAGTACTCCTTGAATAGTTTATCTATACATCCGCATAATTTTGATTCACACGGTATGATTGGTTGAGAATCAAATAAAATGGCGATGATGAAAAGAAAAAGGCAACCCCGCTAAGTTGGGTAGCCCTCACCAGTTATTCAGCCCAAAGGGGTTGATCCCAAACGTCGCCCAAGAAAAGGACAATAAATAACCAAAAGGTTTGAAAATTTCATCGATATAAAAAGGCAAATGTTGTTCGTTTGGTGCCTAAATAAGTGAAGTTCTTGGCTAGTCATATGCATGTGATGATTATCATAATTCCTGCCTTAATCGATTGTGCGAATGAAAGAGGAGGAAAAGCGAAAGAGAGTATTTAAGTGCGAAGCATAGTTGGAAGGTGTTTTAGTGTCATGTGAATGCTACTAACGAGCGCATAAGTACCGATCGCGCATTTCGCCATTTCATTAGTCGCCGCCGAGGTCAAGCAAAGTTTAAGTTTGGGGAATTTGATCGGGTTTTTACACGCTTATTTAGCATTGAGTTTCGTTATCGTTTCTTTTATTTGTCTAGTGTTATATGTCTTTTATCGCATTTTACGCTTTGGTTATGTGTTTAAGTGTTTTAAAGAATGAAACAGAACAAATCGACAAAAGAAGTGCAAAAATCGAATATTAGAGGCTAGGAGGAATCAACACGGCATGTGAATCAACACGCCCGTGTTGAAAAGCCGAAAGTGAAAATTAGCCCAAGTCGATTCAACACGGGCACCGTGAACACGGCCCGTGTTGATTGACCGAGAATTCCTTGGATTTTGAAGACCACGGGCACCGTGTTCAAGAACACGCCCGTGTTGATGGACGCGAGGAAACTTTATTTTTGAGTTTTGGATCTCTTCTTTGTCATTAAGGGTATTTTCGACTTTGACTAATAGACTATTAGAATTAGGAATTAGAAAAAGAGAAGGCACTTTTGAAATCACGAAAGAACTATAAAAAGAGGAAGCTACGGAGGGTAATTCGGCGAGATTCGGCGGCCACCATTGAAGATCAAAGTCACCATTATTCTCTGTAATGTTTCTCTTATTGGATGTTTTCTTCTAATACTATGAGAGGCTAAACCCCCAATGCTGGGTGGTCCGATTTGATTATTGTATGAATTCAATACTTGATTTCCTTAATGCAATGTTTTTATATTTCAATTTAATTGTGTAGTGTTCTTATGATCATGTATCGGACAAATACATGTAGACCTATGACTAACAATTGGCGATTGTGATTGGGTTTCTACACAATTAGGTTATTAGGAGTCTAACCTAGGACTAGGGACTCTTTTAATCACTTGAATTCTTGATATTTTTATGGTTAAAACTAAGATTTGTTTGAAGGGACATTTGAACAAGGATTAGGGTTTTAATAGTTGTCTTCATTAAGGACTTAAGGAAGAACAATCTAGAGATAGGTAATTGATAGTGTTCATTGCAATGAGGAAATACGAATTCGGATCATAGTTTTGTTAAATCAACCACTCACCCTAGCATCATTCTCATTATATTTCATCAGTCATTACTTGTTACAGACGTAATTGAAAGTTTTAAAATCAACCCAACCATTATTTTTGTTCAATTGAATTAAGAGCACGAATAAGTATTTACTACGCAGTCCTCGAGATCGATATTTGGGGAAACTCATTATAACTACATCGGCGAAAATAGTACACTTGCTATTTTTCCGATCAATGACTCATTGAGTTGTGCATTTACTATTTACGTGTCGGTGTCATGCTCTGATTTGTAACATTGGGGAACGTTTGGTTTAGATTTATATTTAAACTCTGTTTTTCATTTAGATTTATTTTGGGATAATTATTGATTGAATTATTCTGGTTTTGATGATAATTTCCGCTGTGTAGAACATGTTGCTTGAATTGTTATTTTAATAATGTTCTTCAGTAAAGCATGACATTTTAATGGAATTTTCTTTTAATTGAATTGTAATGCCCATTTTAATAATCGCGGGGTATTTTAGAAGGGTGTTACACTTGAGGCCTCTAGCTAGCAAGAGGAAACTTGATGATAAGGCTAAACCTATTCCTGCAATAGAGCCTTCACATCAAAGGGACCAAGCAAAGTCTTCAACTGACGATATAGTTGTTCATGAATCCATCGAGCTATATGATGAATTCTCTTAGAGTATTTCGAGCTACACCTTTAGCTAAAGACCCTAAAAGATATTATGCTTGGTTATCTAAGATAGATAAAAATAAGTCCCAAGTTTGGAAGGACTTAGAGATTTATGATTTAATGATGATGTCGAAATCCGATCTAGATTATAGTCAAAATATGACAGTGAAGGCTGAAAAAACAGTGTGGTCAGAAGTTGAAATTTCTCAAAACTGACAATGGAGGTGAGAACAACTCTAAGAGTTCAAGAATTTTTGTGAGGAGAATGTAATTGAGCATGATTTTACTATTGTATACACTCTTCAATATAATGGTCTTGCTGAAATAAGAAATATAACTTTGCTTGATGTGAAAAAGAGCATGTTGAAAGAGAAGAAGTTCCCTCATACCTTGTGGGGTGAAGTTGTTACCACTATAAAATATATGCTCAATAGGTGTCCAACCAAGAAGTTGAAGGAAATTGTTTCTTTTGAGAAATGGACCGGAGATAAAAAAACGTGTGCGTTATTTCAGAGTATTTTGTTTTTTTTGTTACAAAGATATTCCATATGCTTTTAGAAAGAAGTTGGATGATAGAAGAAAAGTAATTTTGTTGATTGAGTACCATAGTACATGTGTTTATAAGCTTTGTTTTCCAGTCACTTATAAATTTTAAGTCAACAGAGACGTCATTGAGAAAGAATCAGAAGTGTGATATTGGAGCAAGTCCCAATCCAAATGTGGTGTAGTGTTAACACATGGGATAAATTTTGAAGGAGAATCTGCCACTAAAGATTAGTTAGAGTCTGAAGGTGACTCTAAAGTTCAAGATGAGTTTGACTCAGAAGCCAAGTCTAACTCTGAAGGTGAATCTAATTCTAATCCAGATTTTGATGACGATCTAGACTCTGGTGGTAATCCAACCTCTGAAGGTAATCCAACATATGATATTCTTCCAGCGTCTAAAAAAGATTCAGAACTATCAAACAAATACCAAGAATATTTGAAGAGTTTGACATGTTACAAGATAATGAGATAGACTTTGGAGGAGAACTCATTCAATATGTCATGTTAGTAAAATTTTAACTAGTTAGTACTTAAGAAGCTCTCAAGAAAAAAGTGTGAGTGAAGGCCATGAAAGAAGAACTTGAGGGTATAGAAAGAAACAAGACTTAGGAGTTAACTGAGCTTTTAAAGGAAAAGAACACCATAAGTGTCAGATGGGTTTTTAAGATAAAAATGAAGCCCTATGGATCAACTGGCAAACACAAATAAAGGTTAGTAGCTAGATGATATCTCGGAAATCTGAATTAGATTAATTTGAAGTGTTTGCATCTGTAGCTAGACATAAAACAATCAGATTGGTGATTGCTATATCTACTAATAAAAATTGGCTTTTGATGCATTTAGATGTGAAATATAAATTTTTGAATGGGCACTTACAAGAGGAAGTTTATGTGTCTCTCATTTTCAAGCTTCAAAGATTCAGAAAATGTGAGATAAAATATGGGGTTTATGTTAAACATACCTCTCAAAAAAAATATGATTTTGGTGTGTCTCTATGTTGATGACACATTGCTAACAGAGAGTTTTTCAAATGAGATAGTCAAGTTCAATAAGGTGTTGATGAATGAGTTTGAGATAACTGATCTAGGAAGCATGGTACATTTTTTAGGGATGAAGATTTTGCACTCTAAGAATGGTATAATTTTGCATCAGCTGAAGTATGAATTTGAGCTTCTGAAGAGATTTGAGTTAACAAATTGCAAGTCTACAACCACACCTATTGTAATAAATTGCAAGTTGGATTATAATGTTGAGGGAGATGATGTAAATGCTACAAATTTTAAATAGTTGGTTGGATCACTGAGATATCACTATAACACCAGACTTGACATCTTCAATGCAGTTGGAATAGTGAGTAAATCAATGTGATCACATTACCAAGCTGCTACCTGGATACTAAGGTATATTAAAGGGACTCTGAGATTTGGAGTTTTATTCCTTTCTGGTGTTAAATCTAATCAAGAGTTAATATGCTATTCAGACTCTGTTTGGTGTGGAGACAAAGTTGACAAAATAAGTACTTCTGGATATTTCTTCAAGCATCTGAGAAGTATCATTTCTTGGTGTTCCAAGAAGTAATATGTTGTTACCTTGTCAACCTGTGAAGCTGAGTACCTTGCAGGTGCCTTATGAGCTTGTCAAGTTGTTTGGCGGATGAATTTATTGCAGAATCTGGAGATCAAGGTGAGAAAGCCTAATAAGCAGATGATAAACAACGAATTTGCCATAAGTCTTTCCAAGAATCTAGTGCTGCATGGGAGAAGCAAGCACATTGACACAAAGTTCTTTTTTTGTGCAATCAAGTTCAGAATGAAGTGCTAGAAATTGCTCACTATAATAATTAGAAACAACTTACAAATGTTCTGACTAAAGCTAACACAAAGAAAGGTTAGTAGCTAGATGATATCTACGGAAATCTGAATTAGACTACTTTCAAGTGTTTGCGCCTATAGCTAGCCATAAAAAAATCAGATTGGTGATTATTATATCCACTAATAAAAATTGGCTTCTGATGCATTTAGATATGAAATATGAATTTTTGAATGGGAACTTACAAGAGGAAGTTTATATGTCTCTCATTTTCAAGCTTCAAAGATTCAGAAAATGTGAGATAGAATATGGGGTTTATGTTTAACATACCTCTCAAAAAAATATGATTTTGGTGTGTCTATATGTTGATGACAGATTGCTAATAGAGAGTTTTTCAAATGAGATAGTCAAGTTCAATAAGGTGTTGATGAATGAGTTTGAGATGACTGATATAGGAAACATGGTATATTTTCTAGGGATGAAGATTTTGTACTCTAAGAATGGTATAATTTTGCATCAGCTGAAGTATGAATTTGAGCTTCTGAAGAGATTTGAGTTAACAAATCGCAAGTCTACAATCACACCTACTGTAATAAATCACAAGTTGGATTATAATGTTGAGGGAGATGATGCAAATGCTACAAATTTTAAATAGTTGGTTAGATCATTGAGATATCTCTGTAACACCAGGCCTGACATCTTCAATGCAGTTGGAATGGTGAGTAGGTTTATAAACAAATCAATGTGGTCACATTACCAAGATGCTACCTAGATACTAAGGTGTATTAAAGGGATTCTGAGCTTTGGAGTTTTATTCCTTTCTGGTGTTAAATCTAATCAAGAGCTGATATGTTATTCAGACTCTATTTGGTGTGGAGACAAAGTTGACAAAAGAAGTACTTATGGATATTTCTTCAAGCATTTGAGAAGTATCATTTCTTGGTGTTCCAAGAAGTAATCTGTTGTTGCCTTATCAACCTGTGAAGCTAAGTACCTTGCAGGTGCCTTATAAGCTTGTGAAGTTGTTTGGCCAATGAATTTATTGCAGAATCTGGAGATCAAGGTGAGAAAGCCTAATAAGCAGATGATAAACAACGAATTTGCCATAAGTCTTTCCAAGAATCTAGTGCTGCATGGGAGAAGCAAGCACATTGACACAAAGTTCTTTTTTTGTGCAATCAAGTTCAGAATGAAGTGCTAGAAATTGCTCACTATAATAATTAGAAACAACTTACAGATGTTCTGACTAAAGCTATCAAGACTGGACACTTTATCTATTTGAAGGATATAATTAATGTTGTTGATTTTAGTCTTGAATGTGGATTAAAAGGTGATGTTGAAGTGTAATCCACATTTAACACTAGTTAGTTAGTATTTTATTTAAGTTTTCATTTAACTTTAATTTAAAATGCATATGAGTTTAAGTATGGTTGTATAAATAGCAAAGGTTATTTAGACTTGAATAGGATTGAGAATTCATTTTGTAACTATTTTCACTTTGAGAAAGTTTATTAGAAAAATTAGTCACGTTATTTGCTCTCTCTTATCTCTCTTTTATTTTTATCTTCATCTTCAATCTTATGGACTAACAAATTCATATATAAACATCAAGACATACACTAATTCTTCTAAATTAATAATGCAGTCTATTAGAACAAATCATCCTTCTTTTATATGATTTGTAATTTGAAAATATGAAAAAATGACTAACTCATGAAAGTGTATTATAAAAACGATTACTTTTAAACTAGATATTTTCCATTCTCATCAGACATGAAACCTAAAACCCCTCTACTCAATAAAATAAAAAAGTGTGGTGCTTATAACAAAATTAGTAAACAATCACAAAAAGCAAAAAAGAAAAACCGGTCCAATATATTCACCCGGATCTCTCTCCACATGGTTTTTTAAAAACCAAAGAGAAAAAAAAACCAAAACATGCGACAATGGATAACTACCTTAACCACACAAACTAACCAGTTCCTCAAACCATAGCCATAACTATGGCTACTCTAAGCTTCAACTCCACGACACTCAAAACGCCATCATTCAACTACCCCAACTCCATCATCACCAAGCTCTCCTCATCAAAACCCACCATCAAAATCCCATTTTTCACCAACAAAAAACTCTTGCTTCAATTTCAAACATGTTCTATATCAGAAACTTCAGTAACAACAACAACAACCCAGAATGAATTTGAAGAAGACAAACAAGACCCAACTTCTGAAACATGTTATCTTGACCCAGAAACTGATCCTGATGAGATATTGAACTGGGAGTTGGATTTCTGTTCTAGGCCAATTCTTGATGCTAGAGGGAAGAAAGTTTGGGAGCTTGTTGTTTGTGATAAATCTCTTTCTCTTCAGTATACTAAGTATTTTCCTAATAATGTTATTAATAGTATCACTCTTAAGGATTCTATTGTTGGGATTTGTGATGAGTTGGATCTACCTGTGCCTAGAAACATTCGCTTCTTTAGGTAATTTGATTCACTATATGACTAAGTTAGTTCAACTATGACAGTTTTTGTTTCTGTCAAGAGTGTAACCTAAGACTTGTAGTAATTTTAGCACTAGACATCTCTGGAAAAAAATCTGTACGAGTCTGTGTTGGTGTTTGAAACCGACGTTAATTTAATTTATTTTTTCAAATGATTACTGGTGTCAACTTGTCGGTGGTGTGTTTCATGTGTCTGTGCTTCATAGATTGTTACATTAGTAGAATGAATCTGTACAAGTTATAATGTTATGTACTATTTGCTTTTAATATGCACCATGCGTAAAACCAGAGTTATCTTAAGTTTTTAAAAACTCTTAAGTTTTTAAAAACTCTGTGTAGGTTAGGTCATCTTAAGTTTTTTGAGGCTCTTAAGTTTTTGAAGACTCTGTGTAGGTTGGGTCATCTTAAGTTTTTTGAGGCTCTGTGTAGGTTAGGTTATGTTCAACTGGTGCAAAACAAATAGAGATCTTATTTTTCCACGACAGATATTTTATGATGCCATGTATATCCATGTTTTAACTGTGATTAATTTTGAAACCATGTGTTATAGTCTCTGCCTTGCACGCTCTTAAAGACGTCCCTGAGTAAAACATGACGTAGGTTTTCCATATTTCTTGGACGAAGGAGATGGCGCTGAAGGAGAAAACATTGTAGAGATTAAAAGTTTTTTTTTTAAAATAAGAAATCTGGATTGTTTGAATATTGCGAGAGTTTGGAAAAGTTTGGAATGTAGAAGATGAAGTGCTTTTATAGCATTCATCAACGGTTTAAAAGTTTTTGACCTTTGGAAAAAGGTGAAATACGTGTAACTCCCTCATTGGAAAGGGAAAAGGTAGAGTTTTAGATTTCCTAGGGAAGTGATGTTTTCGCTGCTAATTATTAGCTATAACTGCTGTGATTGCACGTCTAGGTATGGTGATTGGACACTTTGCAGAAAGTTGGACACTTATTATGACATCGTGTGCAGTGTAGTCATCATGAGTTTTGATGTTTTCAAAATTGCATGAGTAATTCAAAAACAATTATTTCTTTATGTCTATCGAAATACATGTTCTTGAGGGGCAATTTCTTAGCTGGCAATTTCGAATAAAGGGGTTATTTGGATATCAAAAGGATATTTCGAATGAACGTATAAAGAGGTTGGTATTAGTGATGAATATTGGTTAAAAATATAGAACCATTGTTCTAAAAGGTTCTTCGATTTCTAGTAATGAGTGATGGACTTCGATCTGGAATTTTTTAGTGTTTAAATGCGAAGAGTTCTTTTGTGAAAATTGGAACGGTCCAAACAGGCTATTTACAAATTCGAATCGAAAAGACAAAAAGTACTTCGCTGGCATAGGATTCGAATTTCAAATAAGGGCGCCATTCTCAGAAGACGCGTGGAAGCCAGTAAACGTGAGAAACCTGCATGTTTCGAACGTGGCATAATTTTAGAATAAGACCGTTAGGGTCGAAATACTATAAATAGGTGTTTTTATGTTAGAATTAGTGTGTTCATTCGTGTACTAAAAAATCTCAAAATACTCAAATTACGTACTGGACATCATGACTTTTTATAATTTAAATCCAAGTCTTTTTATACTTTTCTCGTTTTTACAATACTTTTGCTCTTGCTCTTAGAATCTTTCGATTTCCTTTTCCATTCTAGTTACACTTGCCTTTACATTTCCAGAAAACTCAAACACATCTATTTCTTTAGCAACTTCATTTTATTACTTTGTTATTTCATTCAAACACTTTATATTTCCAAAAACCTTTATATTCTCATAAACTCTTTATCTTTACATTCAATTGTTAAATCTTAAGTTTAATTCGAAGCCTTTCTTTATACATTCAGTCAGTATATTTCTATAGACAATTTTAGAGAGATCGCTTAAGAATCTTACATTCTGTATCAACACACAATATAAACTTATCAATATAATGGGTATGAACACAGAAATGAATTATGACACATGTGTCCTAGGATCAATCTAGTCGATCCTGCAAGTAACCAATAATAACCAATAATTGGAAGACTAGCGGTTGTTTACTAGAAATCACTGTAAACAGCAGTCCATCGTGAACCTCCATCTGGGCGCGTTGGATATGGGTATGATGGGATGGATGAGGAACCAACAATGATGATGGAGTTTGATTTTGATCAGAAGGCTTACAGAGCGAGATACCATAGAACCAGTGAGGTGTACCTTATTGCATCACAACATAATGACTTAAGAGGTGGTGACATGTGTCACCACCTAAACAAAACACTTAAGAATTAATTAGCAAAGAAACAAAACCCAAACCTAAACTAAACCGTGTTATGATCTGGAATTACTTTCTCTCTGTTTCCTCGTTTGCTCTCACCTCTCTCTAAACTTTGCCTCGCCGGAAAAGAAAAATGGGTTGTGCCGGAAATCTCCCGCGCGGCGATGACGGCGGCGGCATAGGGCTAAACCACTCCGATTCTATTTTTTTACATAATCTTGTTCGTCTCTCTTCTCTCTAATCCGTGTTTGGTTTTCACAGATTCTCACTGGAACTTCCTAGATCTACCATAATAGAAACGAAAACCCTAGCCCATTTCATGGGAATGGTGATGATTTCGTGAAACCGATGGTGATCATGATGCCACGAGCGATGAAAAGTAAAGAGAGGAAGGGAACAAAGCCCCTGTATGGCCGGACTCGTCGGTTTTCAAACCTTTCGGGTGAGACCCTTCTGTTTTCTCGTAATCTTCTTCCTATGCCATTTGTTCTGTTCGTTGCTTGTAATAACTTTTTGTTTTCTGAAGAAAAATTAAGTTTCTGAAGGGATTGGTGGTGTGGGGAAATGATGATAATGTTTAGGGTTTTGGGTTATGTTTTATGTTTGTTACTACTGGCTTACTGTTTCAATTTTTGTTGTTTGCTTTGGTTTTGGAACAATGGTCGTGGTTTTGGTTTGTTTTCTGGTGTTTGAAACAAGGTGTCTTGCTGGTTTGGATTGTTTTCTAGTGTTTGGAACAATGATCTTGCTGGTTTGGATATTGTTTTCTGGTGTTTGGAACAATGTATCTTGCTGGTTTTGATATTGTTTCTGGTATGGTTTTTGTTTTGAAACAATGGTTGTCTGTTTTGGTTTTCTGTTTTCTGTTGCCTCTAATTAGGGTTGTGAACAGTGGCTGCCCTCTGTTAGGGTGTATTCATTATTTTTATATCCTCGGGAATTAGGGTTTTGGTTGCTGGACTTAGTGATTCTGTGTTAGGCTGGAATTTGGTTGCCTTGCTTGAGAACAATCTGTTTGGGTTGGAATTTCACTTCTGCTTTTTACTGCACTGTGAATGTTGATAAGCTTACAGTAACTCAGTTTTTTTGTCTTTACTGTGAACCAAACATAACTTGGTTGTTTGTTGATTTATAGTAAAGTATATGATTTCTACTTGCATTGTGAACCAAGTATAACTTGCTGATTTGCAATGGTAGTAACGGCCGATGAAGGATGAAATTAATTTTGACTGAGGCCTTCTTTAAGCATGATGGAAAATCCTTAATCCTGATCCTTGCCTCTAATCCCTAATGATGAAATTGTTTGAATTTGAAAATCTTTGTTCTTATTCAAAAATTGTTGCTAACTGTAATGCCCGTTTTATTTAATATTATATTATATTAATATTTTTGAATTACCGTTTGACGATTGTTTTGGCAATGAGAATACTTATAATAATCGATATATCTATTAATATATTTGGCGACGTTTCGTTCGGTCCGGTTTTTATTCCGATCGGTTCGGTAAAATATTATTCGGACCGATATTTAATTCCCCGGAATTATTTTAATTAATTGAGTTAATGATATAATTAGATATTATTAGTGTGTTAAGAATAGATAGGGGTGTGAGGAGAAATTTTGTAGAATTGGGTTTTTCACCCTTGGCTAGTAAGAAACACATTATAAACACTTTCCTCATTTTCTTCCAACATAACACCATAAACCAAACTTAGTAACCTTGAGAGAAAGAAAGGGTTTTGGAAGAAGAAAAGAAGAGCAAGGGCAAGAGCTTGAGGTTTGGAGTGGTCGAATCATCAAGAATCATCCAAGCATTTGAGGTAAGGGGTTTGATTCTCCATCTCATATAGTTAGGGTTTGATAGTTATAGTTTGGATTCGGGGAAAAATTGATAGTTGATTTATGAGTTTTGGTTGGTTGATTGTTGAAATAGTTTAGAAAAGTTGGATTAGGAGTATGGATTATTTGTGTATTATTGCTAGCATTGTTGGAAATGAAAGTTATAAATTGAAATGAAAAAGAATGAAAATTGTAACTGTTAAAAACCAGAAAACCAGAAACTGTAAGTATACATGGAAGAAGAAGGAAAGGAATTCATGGAGGGAGAGTGAAGGGAGAGGCGCCCACCTCAAGGTGTGGGGAGACCGTCCCCCACTTCAAGGCCCCCGCCTCCTTCCCCTAAACAATCAAGGGACGTTCGTCCCTGGTGGCTGGTGGGTGAATGGAAAAAACTGTGTTTTGGTTTTTCTGTTAACTGTGTTATTAGTTTTCTGTTTTCTGCAAATGAGTTTCCTGCATAATTAGCCTCTGTTTGTTCCAATTTTCTCATTTTCTTATACTACTAGTTAGTATTAGTGAAATATAATTAGGACATAAGTTAGCCGATTAAATTTAGGACCCGATTATGTTTCGATTTCGGTAAATTCGACGATGGAGCAAGTTATTCCGAATTCAACGAAAATTGACGTGCTAGCTAAGTTCGACGTGTAGAACGTAGTGGCGAGGTTAGTTTTTCGAAATTACGAGTTTTTATGAAATGACCCGAAATAGGCCAAATTACGGTTAAATTGAATCGGATTGCATTTTAGTCAATTTAAGACACATATGGACAATCCGATTGCGATGTTGACGATTATGATTAATGTCGGTTATTAGGAATAGATTTCGCGACGATTATTGGTGTTTTGACTATTTTTCCATTTTTGGAATTTGGTGAATTAATTGATAATGATGTGGTGTGAATAAACATGATGTTTGCGACAGTGTATTTATTAACGAATACTTGTTGTTATGCGATGCGATGATATCTTTATTTAATGTGGATAAATATGGCGACGTGGAATTTATGTCAATTTTGATGAGCAATGATGATGTGTTGTTGTGTCGTCTTTATTATTGAGTCACATACATTGCATTGGCGACGAGGGCTTTTATGCCAAGCGACGATGGGCTTTATGCCAACTGTTCCTAATTATGGACAAAGCGACGGGTACCACATGCATAACATAGTCGTGTCTCATGGAGTCAGTTATGTTTATGTTTGGGTTGTTTGGCGTTGGGTTTTAATTGATGAATGGTGTTGAATTGCGATGATATATGATACTTTGTGTTGATGCGAGTATAATGATTACGTGACGAAGTTAAAGTGTTAATTTACACACTAAATGCTAATTTAAAGTATGTAAGCTTTTAATACATGTTGACATGCTCTATTTAACTTATATCATTTATAATTCCAAAACTATTTATATATTCTATCATGCTTTTAATTATATATTTTGGAGTATCTCACCCTTTACTTATTTCGTCGTTGCCTTTATATTGGTAACGTGCAGGTGATCCACGAGGATGATGAGGATTAGCTCGAATCTCTTTATTTTGAGTCGCTCTGCTCTGGTCGTAGTAACACTCGGGATTTGGGCGACATTATTATTTTGATAGGATAGTTTATGTATACTATCTTATGATGTTATAACTTTATGTATTGATGATAACATGATGTTATGTATATTTTGTGAACACATCCGCTGTGTTGTGAATAGTCATATGTGTATATGATGAATTATGATATGAATCGGTATATCTGACTTTTGATGTTTGTGATGTGCATTATAATGCAAATTGATGAAAATGCGAATATGTGATGCCTAAATTTTGTTGGATGAAATTTTGAAACTCTGATTTTATTATTAATTACGAGGGGTAGAATTGGGGTGTTACATTAGTGGTATCAGAGCAGGTCGGTCTGTCCGGCCAAGTTGTTAAGTTTGTTGTTGTCTAACAATCAAGTATTGTTATTTGTTGATTCTAATCCTTATTTTTTTGTGAGCAGAAGTTGTTATGGATGGAAGGAATGCTGGTAGGAATGATGAGGCTCTTGCTGCTGCTATGCAAGCAATAGCTCAGGCTTTCCAACACCCGCTAAATGCTGATGAAAACGCTGGGTCTCGTAGTTTGGCAACCTTCCAAAGAGAGAATCCCCATACTTTCCAAGGAAAGTATGATCCTGAAGGTACTTTAACTTGGTTGAAGGAGATTGAAAGAATCTTCCGTGTGATGGATTGCACTCTTGTGCAGAAGATCCGTTATGGTACTCATAAGTTAAGTGAAGAGGTTGATGACTGGTGGGTTGACACCCGTCAGAGGCTTGAAGTTTCTGGTGAGGAAGTGATGTGGGGGGGGGGGTTTCGTAGGGAATTCATGAGGAAGTATTACCCAGAAGATGTTCGGGGAAAGAAGGAGATAGAGTTCCTTGAGCTGAAACAAGGGAATATGTCTATCACTGATTATGCTGCAAAGTTTACCGAGCTGGCTAAGTTCTATCCTCACTATGATGGAGAGAATGTCGAGTTTTCTTAGTGCATTAAATTTGAGAATGGCTTGCGTCCTGAGATTAAGAAAGCGATTGGTTATCAGAAAATCCGTGTCTTTGCGGATTTGATTGATAGTTGTAGAATCTTCGAGGAAGATAGTAATGCACACTATAAGATTATGTCTGATAAGAGGAACAAGGGTCAGCAGAGCCGTGGGAAACCTTATGATATTCCAGCTGGTAAAGGGAAACAAAAAGTGTTTCAAGGTCGAAGGACTAGTGTGGGGAGATGCTCCTGCTAGCATTGTTTGTTACAAGTGTGGGAAACCTGGCCACAAAAGTAATGTTTGTCGAAGTGATGTGAGGGCTAAGGAGAATGAGGTGAGATGTTTCCGATGTGGTGAAGTGGGTCATGTGACTCGTGATTGCAAGCATAAGGATGTGTTCTGTTTTAATTGTGGCGAGGGAGGTCACATTAGTAATTAATAATAAAATCAGAGTTAATTCAATAATAATGGGGAACAAAATTAATAATATCGTATTAATAATGGTAGAAATGGGGTAGAATTAATAATATCGTATTAATCAGAGTTTATTATAAGACGTGGTCTGTAAAATATATCGTTGACTGTAAATTGTACTTTTTTGTTGTTTATCCAATAAATAAATTATTTATTATGTGTTTTTTTATTAATTCAATAATAAATAATTAAATAATGTAATTTTGAAAATAATTTAAATAGTATTAATAATTAAATAAAAGTAATAATATAGTATATAAATAAAATTAAATAAAAAGCAAAAAAAAATTTTTTTAAAGGATGTCGCCACTCCAAGTGGCGACTTGCTCCTAAAGTTAAGGGATGTCGCCCTTGCTAGTGGCGACTTGCTCCAATTTTAAGGGTAGTCCCACTTCCAGTGGCGACATAGTGTAAAAAAAGCCTGAAAATTGGTCACTTGTGTAATTTTCTTGAAAACATGGTTATTTTTGAAATTTTTTTGAAAAACTTGGTTATTCAAAAAACTGCAACCCTCTTATTGAAACCTGTGCATACAATATCAATATTGACCATGGTCCGGTTATTGTGTATCATGAACTTTAATTTTACCTCTATGAAGTACATCTTGCTGGACAATATATAGTATAACTTGAGATTTTTGCTATAAGTAAAACTGTACCATACAACTAAACTAGAGTCAATACTTCAGATAAGAGACTCATAGTTACATACTAATTCCTTTCTTTTCATCTGGTTACAATATATGATAGCTATTATATTATTAGTTTTAATTTATTTTTATTTTACTAATAATCAAATCTTATTATTTTTATAATTTTTATCAATGGTATATTCTTACTTTTAGATTATTTTTCTTTACTAATAAAAAATTCTTATTATTTTCATAATTTCTATTGGAGGTTGCCACTTAACATTTCGTCACAATATAACATTTAATATGTTACTAAATTGACATAGCCTACCATGTTTATAATCATTCCCGTTTCTAAATACACAACTCTACCATGTCTATAAACGTTTGCTTTATACACTAAATTTATTAATTATTATGTTTAGAATAATATATTATTATTTTTTTAATCTTACCCAAATCTCATTCAAAATTACAAAGATTCTAATTTTCAAAAAGTAGAGCCATTTTAGCTTCAACTATAGAGATTGTTGATGAGATTAACGGCTGCATTACTAATCTACTATCAGGTTAGTATTATTGTGTTGTTAAAAATTATTAATTTCATGTTACAATTTTTATATTATTAAATTCATGTTACTAATGAAGTTTATATTTATCTTCCTTTTTCTCTACAAATTCTCTCCTAATGTTATTATTTTTCCATAAACACCTACAATATTCAAAAGACTAATTTGAAATTTCAATTAATTTCAGGCCGGAACAACATTTCCATCTCTATGAAATGCACAAAATGGGCGATGATTACTTTCAAGCGGAAACAACATTTCATCGTCTATGTTATTTTTTTTTGTTAGGAATTATTGGGCCTAAAATTTTAATGTCTTTTTTAATTTGATTTCTAATTACTATTATTTTCTGATTTGTAGCTTACATTTCATTTTATTGCAATTTTTTTTGTGAGGAATTATTGGTCCTATAACTTTAATGTTTTATTTACTTTGATTTCTATCTACTATTATATTCTAATTTCTATCTTACATTTCATTTTATTGCAAGTACTAAACAAAAGATTACTTAAAAATAAACGTACCGCGCGGGTCTTCGACTAGTTATATAAACTAAAATTAATATAAATAATTAAAATTCAAATTAAATTTAAAATTTAAATTAATAATTAAAATTAATCTCAAATACATGACATATAATTAAATAGATTATTGAAAATTATATTGATTAGGGTCCATTTGACCTTATCAATAATAATTTGAAATAAAAAGATGAAACTTTGAGTAACATATTGTTAGCTGAAGATTTTGATATCTTGTGATTCGAAGAAGGATCATGGAGCTCGAGATGAGATGATGTTAAAGTATTTAAGGGAACATAGTGAATGTCATAGTTTGGAAAGAAAAGAAAAAAGCCCTTCGAATGGATGTATTGAGTTCCGGAGTGTCGAACGGAAATACTGGTGATATGTGTAAAACAAGCTTCGATCGGGCAGTAGAATTGTATCAGAGGAAATGAGTTCAAAATCGAAGTGAGTGATACATTTGAAATTCAAAACGCGAGCGGGATAAAAAGGAGTTGAAACGCGCGCTGAAGAAACGGTTCGAAAACGTGGAAGCAAGAGAAGCATGTCTGCATGTTCTAAACGTGGCAAGATCTTATGGGTCGACCGTTATGGTCGAATTAGTATAAATAGAGTCTTAATGTTAGGATTTCGTGTGTCATATCTATTGTACTAAAATTCACCACATTCAAAATACCACATGGCTAGGGAAACGAATGCACGAATGATGTACGTATGATTGCACCAAAGCTTTATTATTCAATGTATCTTTATCCTTCGGTCTAACTTTATCTTGCATCAATGTCTTTTAAGTTTTTTTACTTTCAAAGTCATTTCATTTAAATGTTTTTCTACCATTTGTGAAGTTCTTTACTTTTCCAAAACTTTTACATTAACGTTGTTATTTCCCGTAAAGCTTTTATACATTTGTTTACATTCTGTCTTTTACGTTTAGCTACTTTGAAAATCTTTTACACTTTAAGAGTTTATTTGAATATTCTGCATTTATATACTTTCTTGCCATTTCGAATATTGAATGTTCTTGTTTGTTCGAATCAAATATACCTTATTTACTTGATCATATCACTAAGTAATCGAAACGTACTTGAACCTATACAAAACATCCAAAAACAAGTCTCAAATATGGATCTCTATCTTAAGTTCATACCAACGGCGATACCCCATAGGATCAATCTAGTCGATCCCGCAAGTTACAGAGGGATTGAATAACATACGCTTATAACGCTTATTCAATAGTTTGAAGACTAGCGGTTGTTTCACCGTAAATCACCGTGAACAAAATGGCACGGCGTAGTTTGGCCGTTATAAATTAAGAAAATTATAACCATAATTATTATAAAAAATAAAAAAAATCTTTCTGAGTAAACAAAGTTCATTGGTATATGAACCTTAGGAGTGGTAGAATAACTAAGAGTAACCAACCTTTACCCAGAAGAAATCGAAATAATAGAATGTCTAATCCAAATAATCAACAAGGGAACAAATGCCCACATGGAACAGCACTAATGCGTGCTTCCGCAACGTCCGGCGATCCCTTGAATGCAGTGGCATCTTCGACTAGTAATATAGCCACGAATAGAACAAGTGGCATGTCAACAAACAATTCGATCTTGGGCAATACAGGAACCACTGGCTACCCTGGGGGATCCGTCCCACAACCAGGGACACAAGCCCATTTCGCCACCCCACTACAAACTAGACCACCTGGTTTCGAGGGTAATAGACCCAAAAACCCTTCTTATGGGATGCCAACATCTTTTATGGCAGGCTTGCAAACTTCGACATCAAATGCATCACCCCAATTAGGATCTGGATCTGGGGTTAATCAATTTCTTACGAATAACCAAGGTCTGGGGGGTTATAGCGCCTTACCCACCTTAACCACAGAAAACCAAATGGCTTTTAGGCAACTGATGGATGATAGTAACCATAACATGATAGGAGTATTAGCACAAACTATGCAAGAAATCTTTGCCCCAATAGTTCAGAACGTGACTGTGACGAATAGAGAAAATGCAGATAATATGAGTCGAATAGCAGATTTCTTTGCTCCGAAAGGCGTAGACAGTCAGAACCAGGCTGTGGTTCGAGCGAACGCACCTATCATCGAACAAGCCATTGACCCACCCTATAGGCTAGTCAGAGAAGAATTTGACTCGGGGGCAAGGGCACAAGAGGAAATGCCCGATGATTCGAGAAGAACCACTTAGGGAGTTGTAGAACCGGCGAGGATCGAAGATATGATGCTCCAGTGATTCGAGAGGAACCACAGAGGGGAGTTGGGGAACCAGGGGCCAGGCTCAAAAGGCAAGAGGCCCCAGCGTTTCGAGAAGAACAACCTAGAGGAGTAGTTTTGGTAGGTAGAAACCAAGATGCTGATGCGGTGGTCCATAGAATTCGAAATGATAATATCTTGGCGTAAAATAACCTAACCACCATGATAGAGAATAATGGCCCAAACGGTATTTGTGGATTAGAGGCCAAATTATGCTTCACCCATAGCAGATTATGTGATGCATACAGACTTACCAAGGGGACACGAGATCCCTAAGTTTACAAAGTTCGCTGGAGATACTAACGAATCAACAGTCGAACACATAGCCAGGTATCTCACCGAAGAAGGAGACATAGCCAATAATGAGAACCTTAGGATTAAGTATTTCCCGAGTTCCCTCACGAAAAATGCTTTCACCTGGTTCACCACGTTACCACCTGGATCCATAGATACCTGGGCCCTTTTAGAAAGATTGTTCCATGAACAATTCTACATGGGACAATCCAAGATAAGTCTGAAGGAATTAGCTAGTGTTAAGAGGAAGTTTACTGAACCCATAGACGAATACTTGAATAGGTTCAGACTATTGAAATCCAGATGTTTCACAGTAGTCCCCGAACATGAATTAGTCGAAATGGCCGCTGGTGGCCTTGACTATTCGATTCGAAAGAAATTAGATACGCAATACTTGAGAGATATGGCTCAGTTGGCAGATAGGGTTCGACAAGTCGAAAGACTAAAGGCCGAGAAGGCCAGGGTTTTCAAAAGTAATAAGAAAGAAAGAATTTCCTATGTCGAAACCGAAGAAGTCGAAGACTGTCCCGATTTCGAGGAGGTCGAAGTGGACCTAGCAGAGTTAAAACAGGCCCCACCCTACTCTTGTAAACTGTTGGTTCCCACAAAAGGGAAAGAAATTGTTGAAAATGAAAAACGACAAATTCCCAAAGAAGGTGTACACCTTTGATGTGACAAAGTGTGATGAGATTTTGACCGCTTGTCAAAGATGGTCAAGATTGTGCCATCGAATGTTAAAATACCTCCTTTAGATCAAAGAAAGAAAAGAGGATTTTGTAAATATCATAGTTTCTTAGGCCACAAAACCTCAGTGTTTTCTTTTCGTGGACTTAATTGAATGCAATCAAAGAAGGCGACTAAAGTTTCTTGATAAGCCAAAAATGAAGGTAGACGAGGATCCTCCGATATTGCAGACACCAACTACTCCGAGCCTGCAGCATGGGAGAAATAAATATGGTGGAAAGACCAAGGGGTCAATACATTGAAAGATGAAAACACGAGAATGAGAGTTGGGGACCGATCGGAGTCAACAATAGAGTCACTGAAGACATCCACCAACAACCAGAGGCTTCGACTAAGCCAACGCAGTCATTGGTTTCAAGGACATCCGAGCTCGAGGGCGGAGAGAGTGGGGACATTGGTACAAAGCATCAAGGTCTGAGGCGCCAATTAGAAAAGGTCCAAATTACAAAGCAACTCTCCCCTGAGAAAGAGATCTGGGATACTTTGGGAGAACCCAGTGGAAGATTCGATTATCTGGTAAAGTATTCTGCGCCAGAGAGTGCAAAAATCCCAATCGAAGCCATCAAACCATCAGGTTGGGGAGATGAGGATACAAAAGATGGAGAGGTAGAAGGACACAAGTCCAAGAAAGAAGTTTGGGACACTCTGGGGGAGCCTAGTGGCAAATTCGACTACCTGGTGAAATACTCCGCCCCAGAGAGTTCGAAAATACAACTCAAAGACATCGAACCGTCAGGTTGGGGAGATGATGAAAAGGATGGAGAGGTGGATGTTAATATGGTGGACATGGAGAAACCTTGTTCAGAGATGCAAGAAATGGAGAAATATCTTGAGAAGGAAAAATACAAAATGGAGGAAGGCTATGCTGTAGATACCAGTTTAAAAAATTACCTCATGGTGTGCCACAAGGGAAACGCTGAGATGATGCTATGCCCGGATGCGATCATGCAACGAGAGGATTGCTGCAGAGTTCGAAAGGAGCCAAAGGGCTCGAACTGGCGTCAACTGGCGCCAAGACAATCAATTGTTTAGATGATATCCTCGACCTGGAGAGAGAGTGTTGGAATTCTTAGTACGCTGCCATAAAGGGCAACGGCGTTTGATTTGCCCAAGGTGTTCGAAGATATGACCAAAACATGGCGGGGCATTCAAACCATTCCTTCGCGCCATCGGAATCACAAGGAGATGGGTCAAGAGTCGCACCTCCACGGCAATCATAATCAAAGAAAGCCTGATAGTCCTTACCCCAAAGGTGCTCGAAGAGTAACATTCAGAATCCCTGCTGAAGTACCAACTGATAGATGGTTGCACGTCAAAACCAATAGGGGGAAAGATAATTGGAGAAGCAACGAGCAAAATGCGCGTCACGCCATGGTGTACAGGAGACAGTTCAACAACAAAAGAAAAGAAGAGTTGAGGCTGGAAAACTATAAAGGGAAGAATCCCATGTCAAGATCCCAATGGCGAAGGCAACAACGTGTTCGAAAGGCTGAGAAGGAAATGCTGGCAGTTGAAGAGGTAGTTTCGACCAGTAAGAAAGAGATGTCCAGCACTAACAAACCAACGACAAGCAAGCAGCCCGAAAACAAACCTCCAGTTAGTAGGAGACTTTTTACTAACACAAAACCAGATGAATCAAAAGAATATACTCCAGGGCCAGAAGAAGATGAGGATATGCTGACAGATAACTTCGAATCAGAAGGAGAATCCTCACTCAACATAAACTGCAACGTGGTGTTCATTTACCTTCGAGTTCGCAAGAAACCGAAATCGAAGAACAGGAAGAGGATGATACCATTGATATGATGAAACATAGGCCAGTTTGCTATTATGTCATGGATAATGGCGCCGTCGAAGAGTAGAATGCATTCTTCGAACACCCAGAGCCAGCAATGAAGAATCATTTGAAGCCATTGTTCATTCGAGCAAAGGTTAATGCCCATGGTGTGAATAAGGTCTGGTAGATGGAGGCGCGGTTAATCTAATGCCTCATTTTATGTTAAAAAGCGGGAATACAAGAAAGTGATGTCAAACCGCATAACATGGTTCTATCAAATTATGAAGGAAAGTTGGTCAAACATTGGGAGTGGTGCAAGTGGAGTTAACCGTTGGTTCGAGCCGCAGCCCACCATGTTCATGGTAATCAAGCCAAGGCCAACTACAACTCTGTTAGGAAGAGAATGGATACATGGCGTAGGGCGGTTCCTTCGTCAATGCACCAAAGGTTAGTGCTATGAGAGAAGATGGGATAGTGGAGAACATCGAGGCGGATCGAGTTACTTCATGACTACCAACCTAGTCAACAAAAGAAACTATGACAAGTATCTAGCACGAATAGCCCTTGTGCTCCAAATGAGGAGATGAACGAAGCGGAGATGCGCAATATTATATGACCCTTCGCCATGATGGCATGTATTGGGATAGAAAAATAATCAAAGACGAAGGACTCAAGGTACTTGAGAAGGCAAAAGGGAGTTCGACAACAGTGCTCATGACTGAGTCCTCCTTCTTGAAAGGATTTCGCCTACATGGTGAGAACAAATGGATAGCGACTTCAGAGGTGAGATAGGCAGATAGTTGAAGAAAATAACATGAAAGGGGCTGGTTCGAAAGACTCACCCTGCGAAGAAAATGAAATAGAACAAAGGCTAGATGCCATATATGATACAGAACCCCTGGGCTTCGAGAAGGATCCTACAAACATAGGTGCTAAGATGTTGGCACAGGATCAACTCGAAGAGGTAAATTTGGGGGATGACAACACAAAAAGAATAACCTATATAAGTGCCAGACTGGGTCCAAGTCTCAAGCAAGAGGTGATCGAAATCCTCAAGCAAAATAAAGATTGCTTCGCGTGGGACTACGACGAAATGCCTGGTTTGAAAAGAGAGTTGGTAGAGCACAGACTTCCAATTAAGGATGGCAAGAAGCCCATCAAGCAAACTCCTAGGAGGTTCGCGCCAGCAGTGCTCACGAAGATTAAAGCTGAGGTCGAAAGGTTGCTGCGTTGCAAGTTCATCAGAACCACAAGGTATGTCGAATGGTTAGCTAATATAGTGCCTGTTATTAAGAAAAATGGTTCCCTGAGAATATGCATAGACTTTAGGGATTTAAATACAGTAACCCCCAAAGACCAATACTCTATGCCTGTAGCAGAAATGTTAATAGACTCTGCTGCAGGGCTCGAATACTTAAGCATGCTAGATGGATATTCTGGTTATAACCAGATTTTTATTGCTGAAGAGGATGTTGCCAAGACAACATTTTGTTGTCCAGGAGCCTTAGGCACCTATGAGTGGGTAGTGATGCCTTTTGGTTTGAAAAATGCTGGGGCCACTTACCAACGAGCAATGGATTCCATTTTTCACGATTTTATTGAGACTTTTATGCAGGTGTATATTGATGACATAGTCATCAAGTCTCTCTTCAGAAACTCATCTGCACCATCTGAGCCAATCATTCGAAAGAATGAGAAAACATGGCTTGAAAATGAATCCCCTTAAATGTGCATTTTTTGTGCAGGCAGGAGACTTCCTGGGCTTTGTGGTTCATAAAAAGGGAATCGAAATCAACCAAAATAAGACAAAAGCCATCATGGAAACTAAAGCACCCACATCAAAAGAGTTGCATCTCTGGGAAGATAAATTTTCTTAGAAGATTCATCTCGAATCTAAGTGGAAAGACTCAAGCATTCTCTCCACTACTTCGCTTAAAACAAGGCCAAGCCGAGTGGAGTCAAGTACATCGAGGCCTTCAAGAAATTAAGAGATACCTCTCTCACCTCCTATCTTGTCTCCACCTTCATGGGAAAGCCCATGAGACCGTATATATCGCTTCAATTTACTATAGGTAGTATGTTAGCACAAGAAGATAGTAATGGCATCGAAAGAGCTATATACTATTTAAGTAGGGTGCTAAATGATGCGAAACTAGATATAGTAACATAGAAAAATTATGCCTATGTTTATACTTCTCTTGTATGAAACTTAAATATTATATAAAGCCTGTTGATGTTTATGTCTCCTCTCATTTCGATGTTATCAAACACATGCTGTCAAAACCAATTATGCATAGTAGAGTGGGTAAATGGGCTTTAGCCCTAACAGAATATTCTTTAACCTTCATGCCTTTGAGAGCTGTGAAAGGCCAAGTAATTGCTGATTTCATTGTGGATCACTCACTGGTCGAAAAGACCATTATGGGTTATGTTGGGACGCAACCTTGGAAATTATACTTTGATGGTTCGACTCACAAAGAGGGTAGTGGTGTTGGAGTTCTTATAATTTCTCCTGAAGGAATTCCAACAAAATTCAAGTATAAATTGGATGGCCCTCGTTGCTCAAACAATGAAGCTGAATACGAAGCGCTTATTGTTGGACTTGAAGCTTTGTTGGAATTGGGGGCAACTAAAGTCGAAATTAAAGGTGACTCAGAGTTAGTGGTCAAACAAATAACAAAGGAATATAAATGCATAAAGGAAAATTTGATGACATACTTCATAGCTAACAGATTGATCAAAAATTCAATACATGAATATCCAACATATACCAAGAATAGAGAATCAAGAAGCAAATGACCTAGCACAATTGGCTTGTGTTATAAAGTCTCTACAAAAACTTTAAAGAGTTGATCGAAATAAGAGGTAGGGTTATGGCTACCGACTAACACCATCGATTTAGAAAATATTAAGTTAGGTTGTAGTGGTAAAGGTAGATTCAAGTGTTAGCCATAAACACCGTACGATGCGATTGGTGAAGCCCAATTGTAAGCTATCTAAAGGATCCAACCTTAAACGTAGATAGAAAACGAAATATAGAGCATTATCATATGTCCTTATGGGAAATGAATTGTTCAAAAGACCCAAGAAGGTGTATTGCTCAAATGCCTAGGAGAAAGTGAGGCATATCTAGCATTATCGAAGTTCATAATGGGGCATGGGGCACATCAAGGTGCCACAAGATGAAGTGGTTGCTATTTCGATATGGTATGTCGCTTAGTATGCTCAAAGATTGCATAGACTTCGCTAAAGGATGTGAAGAATGTCGAAACATGCGTGGATTCAACATGCTCCGCGAGTGAGTGCATTCGATCATTAAACCATGGCCCTTTAGAGGATGGGCGTTAGATTTGATAGAGAAATCAATCCGCCTCGCCTAAAGGTCAAGTACATCTTGGTAGGAATAGATTATTTTACTAAGTGGATCAAGCGATACCACTAGTAGTTGCAGATCAAGAAGCTATTATTGAATTCATACGAAACAAATAATCTATAGGTTCGGATTGCCGAAGCATAACTACTGCACCAAGGGTCCATTTTCTAGAAAAATGCAAGAGTTCGCTCAGAGATGGATTTAGACTATTGACATCAACACCATATTATGCTCAAGCAAATGGTCGTCGAAGACCAACAAAGTAATAATTGGTTTGATCAAAAACACATTGGTAAAAAGCCAAAGAATTGGCATAAAACTTTAGACCAAGTACTATGGGCTGTAGAACATCTCCTAAAGAAGCTACCAATACTACACCTTTCCAACTAACATTTGGCCATGATGCGTCTTGCTCAGAAATTCATCTTCGTTCGAATCCAAAGACAACATGAACTCCCTCGTCATTATATTGGGAAATGATGGTGAATGAGTTAGTTGAGTTAGACAAGTCGACTACATGCATTGGAAATCCTAATGAGGCAAAAGGAAAGGGTGGCCAGGGCATATTACAAAAGAGTAAAAGGTAAGACATTCAACGTTAATGACTTAGTATGGAAAGTCATATTGCCCATGGACAAAAAGAATAAAGCATTGGGTAAATGGTCACCTCATTGGGAAGGCCCTTTTCGAATAGCAAAAACGTTTTCGAACAATGCGTATGAAATAGAAGAGCTGGCGGATGATAAACGAATCCTAAAGGTAAATGGGAAGTATTTAAAGAAGTATAAACCATGCCTGCAGGAGATTCGAATACTAATGACGTAGTCACAATATTATAATGAAATGCCAAAATGGTAACATAATTGCCAAAATGGCATTGTTCAAGCGTTACGAATAAACATTTAATCAAAATATAAGAGTTACAAAATAATCAAGATTCAAAAATAGGGATTGTTCCTCAGCCGATCGAAGATATTCTTGAAAGACTCAAGTCTTTGTTGGGTAAAGCGCTTGGCACCTTCGAGGATGGCAACTTCACCTTTGAGTTGCTCAGCCGCTTCTGTTTCAGCAAGGCCCTTGTTAAGAAGTTCTTCGAATCGATTCCCAAAGGTGTTGGACTCGTAGGCAATTTGTTGCTGCTGGGCCTCTTTGATCTTAGCCTGAAGTTCTCGAATCTGTTTCTCCCAGAGGAGGATGGATTGAGATCGAAGCTCATAGTCAACTCTAGCTTGCTTAATATGCTTGGCTTGCTCTTCAGCTTCTTTCGAAAGCTTTGAAGCATGTTCATAAGCAGCATCCATTGAAGCTCTTTTCTCTTGGACTTTATTTGCAGCAGATTCATCCCGGAGGAGGCATCCAAATACATTATCCAACAAAGACGAAGTTCGAACAGGATGGTACTAACTTCCAGAGAGCAGGTAGTGAGGTCAACTTGGTTCAGTAATCCTTTCATGATGAAACAGGCGGTACTATCTTGTTTAAGCACTTCGAATAGATCCACATCAAGGATTGTTTTTCTAATTCTATGAAGAAGTACAACCCTATCATCAGAAGGCATTGTATTAGAGGTCGAACCAAAGATCGTAGAAAGTGGAATATCCTTTGAGCCAACTTAGCCTTCATGTACCCAATAGGGTCATTTCTTTTCAAATTGGCTAATTCTTCTTTTGTTTCAATGAGAAGACCGAAGTTCCATACGTAATGGAGTAATATCCATTTCAAGTCCATTTGCTCATTAGTACGAAGACCATCACCGTCATTATTGACGTTTCCATCATCCGTTCATCATCACAAATCCACCACCTCGATGTCATCATTCGATCACCATCAAGATCGACCCCCTTTCGCTCGAACCTTCTTGAGCGTCTTCTCCTTCTTCATCCTCAGATCTTCCCTCGCTAGAATCTTCACTCTCTTGAGAGACAGTGGTTTTCTCCTCTTCAGTTTGAGGTATTTGTTCACGCTCTTGAGGGATTCCTAGAGGGGATTTTGGGTGAAGAGCCTCTGAAGGTACTTCTGTAGCGTCTTCAGGCATTATTTCATTGGTCTCCTTGAGAGGAGGCGAAGTGCCTTGATCATCAGGTCGATCAGAAGCTCCAGTTGGGAGTGCCATGTTAGAAGAGCCTCTGTTTTGCACTGGATTATTTGAATCCCCATGAGGAGAAGAGTGAATCGGAGCGGATGTTTGCGGAGGAGGAGTCGAAGTTGTTGGGATCTGGGTCGAATCATCCTACATAGATAAAGAAAGATTAGAAACTGATAACTAAGGTACGAATAATCATTTTAAGAATTCGAAGTAAACTCACCTGTGGGTTATCCGTAGATATGTTACTGTCTATATGTTCCAACATTACGTTGGAGGTCGAAGGTGGAATTTTGGATTGGTGTGAGGGAGCAACATCTCTTGAATCAAGTCCAGACGCGGTATCCTTTGGTACGCTTTCTTTTCTTTTCTTAAGCCGTTGGAGAACTTTCTCGACTTTGAGAGTCCTCCCAATGGTGCTAGTTTTTCTCTTTTTTGGAGTGGTTGGAGGAAGTTTACTCGTCTGAAATGGCACAAAACTCAATTTAGACTTAAGTTACAAAAATCGACCTATTTCAAATACCGTGATAAGTTTACCTTCGGAATCGGAACAGTTGTTGTGGGTGGTGTGATTTGAGTAGTTGTTGGAGTGGGTGCAGCGGTGTTCGTTGTTGTAGTTGCAGGATTGATTGTTGGAGTCACTTCAGGCACACCATCATTTGTCTCGTGGGATTGTTGAGAACTGTTTCCTTCCTTGGTCTTCGATGCGGTAGTCTTGATCCTGAGGGCTGGAAATCGAAGCAATTAAAACGAAAGTTAAAACAAAGAAAATAATAAATATTTGGGATTTCCCAAACATTCGCACCTGCGCCCTCTTTCGAAAGAATCGACATGGCGAAAAGGTCATAGCGAAGATGTCCTGGGAAATTATGAAGCCAGTATCGAGCCCATGTCACAGTCTCAGATGGCTTTAGTTTCTTGTGGGATTTATATTTGAGCATTTCGCTGCAAATTAACCACCAAGGATATGGAGGAAACCAAGCCAGAGCCAATTCTGAGGTAGGTAGTTGTGGAAATTTAGGTGGATGCATTTCGAGTGCCAACCTATACCTATCCTCAGGTGACAACCTTGAAGGAAGTTTGAACTTAGAAATTTTTTCTTTAAATTTTTCCCTCAAGGTTTGAGCCGCTCGATATACAGTGGTTTGCAGGCGCGTGGGATCATAAGTAGTTTCGAAGTAATTCTGAAAAGCTTTAATCTCTTGAGCGTGGGTCAACCTACCTTTCTTTTTATGTACCTGCACATCGAACGCAGCAGTCAGTTTAGCTTGAATGGTAAGAGTGTCAAACATGTAAGATTGATAGAATTTAATCCACCAATCTAGAAAACTCTTTGAAGAAAAGGGAGCTGGTTCGAAAGGGATTAAGTTGAATTGGGCGAACTCTTGATATTGTTCTTGTTGAAGCTTGACATCTCTGGCTTTAAAAGTTCGACCAGAGGTAATGGCGCTTTGAGTGTGGAACAAGGGTTCAGGTATTAATTGACACAGACCAAATTGTCTCGAAACGAAGTTAGGTTGATAGGCAAATAAGAGGATCTGGTTCTTGGTCGGAGTAATTCTTGAGGAGATTAGTCTTGGTAATAAAAAGGCCTTCCAGATATCTCGGATTTCCTTGCTTTTAGCAGCCTCCGAAAGAGACATAGTGAACCATGATGGTCCATGAGTCCTCGAAGCAAAAGGCGCCATAGTTTCTTCAAATTTATGCTGTTTGGAGAGAAGCACAATGTACTTTGAAAATGAAACCTGGAAATCGGCCTTGTCATCACTAGGAGTCAGTCTCCTCAGCCTCGTGCCCTCAACGTTTCGATCAACTATCTTTGGATCTTGCTCATTAATAGTATCTGCAGTGGAGAGCGAAGACTCGAACATAGCATTTAGCCATAATCGAGCAACGAAGGGACCACTAACAAGATGTTCTTGAGGTATGAGATTTCAAGCTCGAAACGGCTGATCTCAGGCTCTCATAAAGGTCAACTAGTAGGAGTTCACTTAAGTTAATCCTCCTGTTCTCATGCAAATCTCTTGCTAGAGGAATGAACCTACTAGCTACAAGTGACTGCAAAACGATCTTGATAGCCAAAGAGTAAGGAAGGTAATGTGTTCAACATCGGAGACACTATCACCCGTATGGTAATGACTAATGAATTTGGAGAAGTGGCTAGTTTGATATCGAAATCAATAATACTTGAATGTTCCTCAAAGATCGGAACATATGTTTCCGGTGTTAGTCCGTGATGGCGATTATGTCAAGAATGTGGGTGTGATCATCCTCGGGAGGTGGAAGGTATTATAGGTGCTATCCCGTAAATACAGGATGCGAATAAGAGGATGATCAGATGTGAAGCGATTTGGATAATTTCAGGAAATTATAGATACCTAATTCCTCCCACTGATGTGCCTTCTTAATTTCTACTTTGGCGAACCAGTTCTGATATGCTACATCAGCAGTTGGACAGGATCGAAATGGTTTAAAGTTGTTTTTAACATAGTCCATAATGAAAGGATCTTTTGGGGTAGTCATAGGAGTTTCTACGTCCTTTGGAGCAACAGGATCATTAACATTATCAGTTCCTACCTTAGGGTTTTCCATTGTATTGAATAAAGGTTTGAAATCGTAACAAACAGGAAATATGGTTCGTGTATCCTTAAGAATCTCAAAAACCGTAAGAGGACCCATTAGGGCAAATCTCTTTCCAGAAGCGTTAGTAGGGATTAATACCTGAGAGGAGTATAAGAGCTCTTGCTCTTTGGAGAGTCCCTGGGGTATAAGTACAGGATGACCTTGGTGAGTGCCAAACTTGCTTTCCAAAATTGTTCCGGTGTTCTTATTCTTCTTCTTAGAAATCTTTTTTACCTGGGGTGTTGATGAAGACATTGTTGGGGTTTTGATTAAAGAGATTAGGGTTCTTTACGAGAAAGAGAGGAAGAAGAAGATTCAGAGTGTGGAAAAAGTGAAAAGACTAAAGTTTGTTTGGTTTTATAGTGAGGAAGTGGAAACACTCACCAACTAATGACAAGTTACGTGGGAGACGTGGGTTGGTTACACAATGAGGTGGCGTGAAGTTAGTATTGGTAATGAGCATGATTAAGGGTGATCATTGCTTTTAATAAATGCACCATACCGTGGTTACTGTGTAAAAGCGGTTCGAAACCGGGTCATCGTGATTGACATGATGGAAATCGTGTGTGGTCATAATTACTCGTGGTCACATCAAAATCTTGTGGATATATTTAAAATAAGTATTTCTTAAAAAGGGATTCGAAATACATATTTTAAAGGGGCATTTTGTTAGCTGAAGATTTTGATATCTTGTGATTCGAAGAAGGATCATGGAGCTCGAGATGAGATGATGTTAAAGTATTTAAGGGAACATAGTGAATGTCATAGTTTGGAAAGAAAAGAAAAAGCCCTTCGAATGGATGTATTGAGTTAGGAGTGTCGAACGAAATCGGTGATATGTGTAAAACAAGCTCGATCGGGCGGAGAATTGTATAAGAGGAAATGGGTTGAAATCGAAGTGAGTGATACATTTGAAATTCAAACGCGAGCGGGATAAAAGGAGTTGAAGCATGAAGAAACGGTTCGAAAACGTGGAAGCAAGAGAAGCATGGTGTGCTGCATGTTCTAAACGTGGCAAGATCTTATGGGTCAGACCGTTATGGTCGAATTAGTATAAATAGGAGTCTTAATGTTAGGATTTCGTGTGTCATATCTATTGTACTAAAATTCAGTCACATTCAAAATACCACATGGCTAGGGAAACGAATGCACGAATGATGTACGTATGATTGCACCAAAGCTTTATTATTCAATGTATCTTTATCCTTCCAGTCTAACTTTATCTTGCATCAATGTCTTTTAAGTTTTTTTTACTTTCAAAGTCATTTCATTTAAATGTTTTTTCTACCATTGCTGAAGTTCTTTACTTTTCCAAAACTTTTACATTAACGTTGTTATTTCCCAGAAAGCTTTTATACATTTGTTTACATTCCTGTCTTTTACGTTTCGCGCAGTTACTTTGAAAATCTTTTACACTTTAAGAGTTTATTTGAATATTGCTGCATTTATATACTTTCTTGCCATTTCGAATATTGAATGTTCTTGTTTGTTCGAATCAAATATACCTTATTTACTTGATCATATCACTAAGTAATCGAAACGTACTTGAACCTATACAAAACATCCAAAAACAAGTCTCAAATATGGATCTCTATCTTAAGTTCATACCAACGGCCGATACCCCATAGGATCAATCTAGTCGATCCTTGCAAGTTACCAGAGGGATTGAATAACATAACAGTTATAACGCTTATTCAATAGTTTGGAAGACTAGCGGTTGTTTCACCAGAAATCACTGTGAACACATATATGATCAATTAAATGTTAATAAGATAAAATTGTGAGAGAAAAATTTAAAATATTATAATTAAAATGATAAAATTGTGAAAGAGAACTAAAATTATTAAAGAAAATTTGTGTATAAAATTATTCATCTAAATCTATTTATAAATAAATAAATTCTAAATGATTAAAAATAAAAATAATAAAAGAATGCTGTTGTTGAAAGGCTAGTTTAGTTTTTTCATATGCAATGCTTGATAGCCGGAGAACTTATAGAAGAAACCAACCTCTGGAGATGCTTTAACTCTAAGAAACATAGATGAGGCATTGAGACAACCGTGTCTTAATTTGAAATATGCATTGGAGCAGATGAAGTTGCACACAAGTAAGAAAATGAGATAATGGAATTTTGAAGTTAGGGATTAGGTATTTCTCAAGTTAACACCCCATAAAGAAGGTAGTTAGTAACTATACAGTGACAAATGGTTGCAAATATTGCAGAGGCCAACAATATGTTGAGCAGAAGACTGATTAACTAGAGTAAGCTATTCGAAATAGAAAATGGCAAGCAAGTCAATACAGAAATAGACGAGTCCTCGTTGATCACTGTGAAACTTTAATACTACATTTTTTTCAAACAATATCTTTCTATAATCATATGATGATTTACTTACATTTCTTGTTTCTGATTTTATACACTGTGAACTGAAACAATATTATCTTTATAATCTCAAGATATAAAAGCAGTGGAACACAAAGATGCTGAAATATACTGCATTGTATTCTGTCTAACTGGCTCGTGCAGCTTATGAGCAGTATTATACAAAGATGCAATCAAATCATGATCAAATACAGACTTAATATAATTATAAGCTAAGTAAATCAATGGCTACCATATGGTTCCTCTAAAACAAGTTTACATGAAGAATCACAACAATAGCTTGCACTCTTTTTGTCTTCAAATCATCCAGCGAGTCTTCAATCCAATTAGCATCTTTCAAGTCTTCAATCCATTGTTTGACATGAAGATCCTTGAACTGCTTCTGTTCTGCGAGCTGATAGTGTTGTTTTCAACTCTTCCGAAGTGAGTAATTGAACTTGGTGTTTCTGATGAAAACACGAAACTCCGAGGAGGTAAGTCTTTCTGCTATGATTTGAATTGTAGCCGAGAGAAATGCACCTCCTACCACAGTTGCAACCATATTGCTATGAAGATTGAAGTATAATAGTAATTGCAATAAAGTAGCAAAGACTGGCATATGAATGAATGAATGGATAATACTGCTGTATTTGGATGGTTGGAATGCAGATAGAAATATTCAATAACTACCAGATTCAAAAGTCAAGTGTCTCTGTATACTAATCTAAATAAATAATTGTCTCTCATCTAAATAAATTATTTTAATAACTCAACAATCTGAATAAATACACTAAAGTTAGCAAATAGTAAAGGTAGAGAATTCAATTTCCATTGTTTACTCACAACTTGGAGCCCACTTTTTTTTGCATTCTATGTAGCTGGATAAATAAGTAAATTAAAAAAATAATATAATTTCTCCAAGTCTTTCATGTTTGATCAATCAATTACTCTTAGAAGCTGTTATTTGATATTGACTTTGTGTGACACATTTGTTACCTTTGCAGAATAAGCTGCTTGAAGACAAATGATAAGCTGAAATGAATCTGTGCGCATTACGCCGGCCTTGCAACTAACATCCCTATGAACAACAGAAAATGCATAATGGTTTGTAACATACAACCTTAATGCAACAATATCATAATAGAATCTATGTACTTTCTTCTCTCTGCTGTCTGTGCAATCATGTTTCAGAAAATCTGTTGACTAGCTTTGCAAGCCATGTTTTTCGACTATAGTTGTATTTTTCAAGGTAGATAAGTGTGATTAAAAATCATATTTGTAACCATCATTATTGACTAGAGTAAGCTTTCAACCCCAAGTAAGAATAATAAACATCAAGTCTCTACAGAAGAAGTGCTACACGAAATAGAGAGTCCTCGTTGATCATTGTAAAACTTTAAAACTACACTTTTCAAACAGTATCTTTCTTAATCATATGATGATTTACTTATACACTCTGAACTGAAACAGTATTATCTTTATAATCTCAAGATAAAAAAGAAAAGTATTCTAGAAAATTCTGAAACTAACAAATTAAAAAACATAGTATGGTAAAGAACATCAATCTTGGTTATGTTACTCAAACAAGTTGCATAAATTTAGAACAAATAACAACATGGATTTTTCAGACTTGTTCCGTTCATTTATGTTTCATGTTGCCACATACTAACAAAGCAGTGGAATACAAAGATGCTGAAATGAACTGCATTGTATTCTGTCTGACTGGCTCGTGCAGCTTATGAGAAATATTATACAAAGATGCAATCAAATGATGATCAAATACATACTTAATATTATCTACGTAAATCAAATCTTGCGAAAATCAACGGACACCATTTGATTCCTCGAAAACAAGTTTACAAGAAATAGCATGCACCCTTTTTGTCTTCCAATCATCCAGCGATTTGTTTTTCATCCATTTAGGTCTCTCCTGAAAATAAAACAGAAAATTAGTTTCCTTTGCAAAATTGTTTGTGACAATTCAATCAATAAAATTGAAATTGGCCAACAGTTTGAACAG
This sequence comes from Vicia sativa, assembly GCA_021764765.1. Taxonomy (NCBI): domain Eukaryota; kingdom Viridiplantae; phylum Streptophyta; class Magnoliopsida; order Fabales; family Fabaceae; genus Vicia; species Vicia sativa. Next base: position 7,802,116 of record CM038794.1, read on the forward strand.
AATCATGGAAGAAGTATTTCCGCGTGAGTTTAAAAGCATTATAGAAAAGTCTCAAACAACAAGTGATTTTTGGAAAAAGTATACATTAAACCTCCGACATAGGAAACATAAAATGTTAATCCATGAGAGGATATGAAAATGTTTAGAGACGTGTTTGAATTGTGAAGATAAAATCATACCTGAAATAACATGAAGGCCGCTTGTGATCATATTGTGACTTGGTCATTTATTTTTATGACAGGAATGTGAGCAATTTTGGACCAACGTTTCTTCCTTTTATACCTTTTTTTTAACAATGGGCAATCTCTGATGGTCAGTTTCTTAAGAGAGGCAGGGAGGCTGTCTTCTCGTATTGACTCAAGTTTGGCACAAGAATTAAATTCAAGTGATTCCAGCGAGAAGGGAAGGCAGTTTTCTGGCAAAGACTTGAGATGTCGACAATCATAAAAGATGAGATTTTGGAGAGAGGAGAGGTGTCGAAACCCATTTCCTTCAAAGGATATATTACCACCGACAGTGAGAGACACAAGGGAGATGGGGAGCAACGAATCGACCGTCAAGGTGTTATCCATTTCACCTCTTTCTTGAATTATCATTCTTGAAAGAGCGGTTAGGTGTTGGAGACCCCATTCCTTTACATGCGGCTTTGTTCCTCCAAAAGAAATAGCAATTGATTGTAATTTGGGGGGTAGACAAACTCCTTCACATAATGACAACTCCCCTTCACAGCTCAGACCCAAATGTTCAAGATTGGTGAGCGTGTCCAACCCAACATTGACTTTAAGTGATTCAGCTGATATGATTGTAAGTGATTGGAGGGTTGTCTGCCGACGTGAAGGACTTTCTGAAATATAAATGGAATTCATACTCCTACAACCATAAATGGAAAGTGTTTGGAGTGCAGGGAAACCATCAAGTGGAAATGATGTAAGTGAATCACAGCTATCCCACAAATCAAGCCACACAAGTGACGTGTAATTTTGAAATGTTTCTACAGGAATGAAGGATAACTTCCTACACCTGCGAATAGAAAGTGTGTCCAATGAAGTGGGTAGACCATTTGGGGGAAATGCAGTGAGAGATTCAATATTCCAGAGTGTCAAGCGAGTAAGACAAATACTACTCGTCATCATTTTAGCAATAAACATTCGGTAACTTTCACCAGCTGCATGTTGCAAGGGAGAGTCGTTCTCTTGAATTGTTACTTTTTTGATTGCCGATAGCCAATTCAAAGTATGGGGTGTTTCCAATATCTTATAACAACATTCTATTTCAATTTCTTCCATGCATGAAAGGTGGCTAGGCAAATCTCCCCTTAGTTCAGGACAATTACGTAACTCCATAGTTCTAAGTTTGGGAAATGCAAAATTTATGCCTTCAAAGGAAATCCAATCCTTCCAATTTGGCATGCTGTCAAATTCCAAATGCTCAAGGGAAGGAAATGGTTGGAAGGTAGGATTGGAACGTTGTCCTTCCTCAACACAATAGAACTCTGGACCAATTGTCTCCAACAACAACAAATTCCATATTCTCAACTTCTTGAGAGAAGGTAGTTGCCCTAGCGGTGGAAGTGTTGTGCAATATTCACAATTCTGGATGCTAAGGGACACCATGTTAGAAAACGAAGAATTCCCCAACCAATTCGGAAAACTTGTCCCTCCATACAAATCAATGAGTAGGCTCTTCAAATTTATTGGTGGTTGCAACATTTCAAGCACAACTTTCTCTTCCACTGAACCTTCACTTAGTTTTCTCCATATCAACTCTAACTCCTCAATCTTCTCTTTGTTTTTCAGGTTGGCTTCTTCTGCCTCTTTTGCATCAACGACATTATGTAGGTTTTTTATGGTAAATTTTCCTTGTAGGTTTGGGAATTTTCTTAGCTCTTTGATACTTAACCCTTCATGTCGCTTACCCACTAAAAAAACAGTCAAAGTTTGGAGGTTTCCTAGTCCACCAATTTCCATAGGCAACTCTTTTATGTAAGTCCCACTTATATCAAGGTGACGTAAGCTGATTAAATTTCCCATATGGACTGGCAATTCAGTGAGGCTGTTGCAACCTGATAAATTCAAAGTTTGCAAATTGTAAAGGTTACATGTTGTCTCAGGCAAGCTTTTGATTTTTGTGTTGGAAAGATCTAGATACCGCAACTGCACCAAACTGCCAATGGAATCTAGAATCTTGGTGATGTTTCTATATCGTGATAGAGATAACACGCGCAACCTTTTAAGTAGTGGTACCAAATCATCAACCACCTTGACGGATAAGTAATTATCTAACCTCCAGGAAGTAATGGGTAGGAAGCTTCGCAAGCATTTAAAACTGTAGACATGCTTAAACTTCACAAAAATATCATACTCTTGTTGAATATATGATAAATGACGAACCTTTTCAGAGATGTCACCACATTCAGAACGAGAACAAATTTTTCCAGATACAGTTGTAGCTAAGTCGTTGATAAGGTCATGCATGTAAAACAATTTTCCATGAGCACTATCATTTGATTGTTGAATTAAGGACCTAGACAACAATTCAGCAAAACAGTCATCACCTACTTCCTCTACCGATTTTCCCCCATGAGAACAATCGAGGAAGCCTTCGGCCATCCACAACAGAACCAATTTCTTCCTATCAAGTGGATAATCCTTTGGAAAAATAGAACAATATGCAAAACATCTTTTCAAATGAGACGGAAGATATTGGTAACTTAAATGCAAAGCCGGCATAATGTTATCATTTGGTAAGTTCCATACTTCGCTATTCAAAATTGCAGTCCACTCGGTTGTGTCCACTCTTGAACGTAGAAGTCCTCCTAGTGTTTTCGCGGCTATTGGCAATCCTCCACACTTTCTTGCAATCTTCCTACCTATCTCTTCAAGGGCTTTGTTTTTACTGTAGTGATATTCATCATTTCCCAATGCATGTTTTGAGAGTATAGACCAACAATCTTCATGTGACAGAGGGTCTAATTTATAAATAGGAAATGTCTTTGCCATCTCTGCAACTTTTTGTTGACGCGTTGTTATAATCACCGAACTTCCAGGTTTTCCATCAACAAGGGGACTTACTAGCTCATCCCAGTCATTGTAACTATCATTCCATAAATCGTCCAGCACAAACAAAAATCTTTTCTTCCTCGTGTTTCTATTTAATTCAACTCGAAGAATATCAAGATTATCGCTTTCCCATACCTTTGAAGCATCAGATGTTGTATTTCTAACAACTGATTCAAGGAGAGATTTGGTTACTCTCACAACATCAAAGTCCTCTGATACACAAACCCAAACTTTGAAATCAAAATGTTGTTCAACTTTTTCATCATTGTAAACAAGTTGGGCAAGGGTTGTTTTTCCGACACCGCCCATACCCAAAATTGCAACAACGCCTAAGTTATTATTTTTGTCGGTGCCACATTCTGATACAAGCATCTTGATGATTGTATCCTTATCATCATTCCTACCGACCATGGCAGATTCATTAACTCCAGAACTTGAAGGCGGTCTTCGAGAAACTCTAGCACTTTTTGTTTGCAATCCAAGGGTATCTTTATGTAGTGCAAAAGGTTCAAGGGTTTCACACATGATCTTCAACTGAGAATTGATATCTCTATAAAAAAATTTCAAAGGAGATGAAAATAAATTCCACACCTGATTAATTCTGATTCCAGCTTGTCTATTCTCCATCTTGCACCGAAGGGAGTCATAACTTATTTCATTGACCAAATCCTCAGCATCTAAGACGGCATCTTTCAAGCCATCTAGCCAATTTTTGACAGCAGGAGTACTGATCTGCTTCTCTTCTGCATCATCCAGCACAGCCTGGAGCGTGAGCAGGTTTGTTTGTAACTTTCTCAATAGGGAGTCATTCAGCTTGGTGTTTCGGATGTAGTCAAGAAACTCTGTTGAGGCAAGTTTCTCAACTAAGGTTTGAACAGTTGCAGAGAGAAAAGCACCTCCTATCATAGTTGCAGCTGCAGTTGCAACCATCTTGTTTTGATTTTGTTAAAAGCAAAACAGCAAGTAAGGAAGTTGTATCTTATAGCAGAATTTTGAAAGAGATTAAGAGCTATGAAGATTGAGAGATAGCAGTAATTGAAAGTAAGGAGTAAAGACTCAATGGCATGTGAATGAATGAATGGTTGGCTGTAAAGGAAGACTCAGATGTGAATGAATGGATAAGAGTACTGTTTTGTTTAATGAACGGTTGGCTGTAGAAGGTAGACATATACAAGAAGACTCGCATGTGAATGAATACTATTAGTAATAATACTTGTTTGTTGCCAAGCCAAACACATTAATGGTTTATGGGCCCATAACAAAGACATAACACAACCACACAGTCAAATGAAAGTGTGTTCACTAACAAATATGAAAGTGTGGTGTGAAGGCAAGACTTTTAATATTTGATGTACTGAATGCATATAATGTAGAAATGTTCAATCATTTCATATCAAGTCTCAACCAACCATCTGAGCGACTGTGCCAACCGGAGTTAGAGCATAAGCTTTCAAGATTAATATTTTGGAGCATATGATTCTCCATTTCCATATATATGAATTCAGAATATTACAATGCTTATGCAACAGCAAGTTTCATGCATTTTATTAGCCTCTGTTTGGAATCACAGTGAAAACAAAAGAAAAGCGCTTCTATTAGAAGCTACCTTTTGTAGCTTCTTTATTCCCACCTTAAAAATCAATGGCCACCGTGATTTTAATAAAACAAACACTCTATAAATGGAAGTAGTAATCTTCTTACCAATTGTAATCTGGATAAGATGACAATTACAGAGAATCCTTAAAGTATCCTTTCAACTAAACAACTTTGATCAAATATAATAGCTTTTACTTTGATCATGCATTTAAGAAAAGTTAAAAGTTCTGCCCTTGAAATAGCTTTCGAATTTGAAGTAAAATGTGAAAGTTCTTTATTATTTGATTCTACAGAAGATGAATCCTAAGCATCAGGGTAACAAACTTGAGCCGTGGGCAAAACAATGTGTTTTTGTTGGCTACTTTGATTTTCAAAAGGGATATAGATGTTATGACCCTACAACCAAGAAGTTACATATGATTTTAGATATGCTCCATTCCATGAATCTTAATCTTATTATTCCAAGGGAGATTCTAGCTAGACCTTCTCTTCACATGGAGAGTAATAGTGAATAGAATGTGTTACAAGAAATTGGGGAAGGAGTTGAACTTAGAAATCTAGAATAATTAAATAAGTTTTTTATGAGAGAATTGAAAAAGGTTCTAATGAGTTTTTTTGACTTTTCAACCATTTACTACAATAAATATAAATAATGTTTTTCATAATAAAATTTTCACCTCAGTCAACAAAAGACCGAGTCATAGCGCACCATTTTTTATTATTGATAATGTTGTGAATCGGATGCCTGTTGAAACGGTAAGGCGGCAAGCAAAGAGTTGGTATTTATAATGTTGTGAATCGGATGCTTATTGAAACCGGTGAGACTTGTGTAGCACAATCTGGAATGGTTTGGCTTCGTGTAAGGGTATGGATCGATTGCTGGAAAGCTCATGAACACAATGGAATGGCTTCGTGTAAGAGGTCATAAATAATATTATGATAAAGTTGTAAGTGGTTCGACAAATGTTGCATCCACGAAATCTTTGTCGAAGACAGAAATCTGGCACATGAGATTAGGCCATGTCAGTGAAAGGGGTCTGGTCGAATTGGGAAAATAAAATTTGCTTGGTGGAGACAAAGTCGAAAAGTTAAAGTTTTGTGAACCCTGTGTACTTGGAAAATCTTGCAGAGTGAAGTTCAACAAAGGCAAACAAAGAACACATGGATCCCTTGATTACATCCATGTTGATCTTTGGGGGCCTACAAGGTGTCCATCACATTCAGGAGCAAGGTATTTTCTATCCATAGTAGATGACTATTCCAGAAAGTTATGGGTATTCATTCAGAAGACTAAGGATGAAACTTTTGAGAATTTCAAAGGTTGGAAGACTCTGGTCGAAAACCAAACTGGCAGAAAGGTCAAGAGGTTGATGAAGCAACTCGATTTTCAAAAATCTTTTAATTCTCGAAAACAGGTGAAATCGCCACCTAATTTTATTTGTTCTGAAAAGAACGGGAAAATATAGATAAAACCCCAAAGATGCGGATAAGACGGTCTACGTGACCAAAAAGTGGGATCGGGAGTCGGTTATGTAAGGGGAAGGTATTAGCACCCCTTACATCCATCGTACTCGATGGGACCCATTTCATTCTACGCATTTGTGTGTGTGTTTACTAAGTTATGGATGCGAAAAGAAAACAGAATTTGTTTATTATTATTTTGAGTTTGGCACGATTTCAGAACCGTGTGCCTACATATTCCCTCGTGCAATGGGAAAGTCAAAACTCTGTAGTTCCTCTTAAAAAGGCTTTAATTGGTTGCATTGATTTTATCTGAAAAAATCGTGCGTTTAGACGTTTCAAATGCTTTGAGCTAGGACTTGTTTTGTTTGTTTGAAAAGCTTAAGTCTTCGCTCGCATTTCGAAACGACTATTGCACACTCTTTATCCGAAAAGAGTTTATTGATCGCGTCCGAGCGATGAAAGAATTTGAGTGAGTTGAATTGCTTTTTATGTGGATGAAAAAGTACTGAACAACGAGGCTAGCGTCTCACGATTCAAATACTAGAAACCCAAGGAACGAATGTTCGCCCGAGTCGTCTATCACCCAAAAAGATTTTCTTATGAAAGAGTGAGGTGAAACGAATTCCACGTTGTTTAGAGGTCTTTAAGCCACTGGTCTAGCGTCCGATGACTTAAAGACTGATAGTTTATCTGGTTACAAGTTTTTTAGCAACTAGGCTATCGTCTAACGACTAAAAAACTTGTATTTATTATGAAAAATGTTTCGAAAATGCGCTCGACGTTGAATCGAGGTTTGAAACTTTAATTGCAAAAGTATTCTGATACGCGTGCTGAGATGAAATGGAAGCGGGTTATGGTTAATCAAGTATATGGACTCAATTAACCTCGTGAGGATAGGTGCTCCTATCCCCAACCATGAGACCCTGGTGCATGGTAATTGGTATATAGACCAATGTTGTTTTCGGGTTATGATCGGTTAAAGCAACAAGGGCTTTAACCAATCTCGTGAGGATGGCCATGCCCATCCCCAACCATGAGACCCTTTAAGAAATCGGCGTATGGGCCAATCAAGATGAAGTCGAATTGATTTTAATTTTAATTGTGTGCACAGTGTACATTGGTGAATAGATACTGAATAAGTAAATAAACAGACAAAATACCACACAATACAATCGGAAACTTAAATAATTATTAGAGATGATTTTTTCTGTTTGATGAAAAATCGGCTAATAGTTTAATCGATAAGTCATCAAACAAAAACCATCAGATCCAACAATTATTTATTACATCGCAACAAGAATATTATTTACGAAATAAATTAATTGAAATAGAAAGTTCAGAAATAGCCTGATTGTCTTGATTCTGGACGATGTGGAAAGAAAACCATCTGAACTTCTGGCGATTTAGTGCGTCGAATCTTTCTTCTTCGAAAAACAATTCCACCGGCCCAAATGACATATTATCATATTTAATACAAATTCCTAATTAACATTTCCTCCTCTTCTTTTTTTTTATAAACTAAACTAAAAATGAAGAAATCAAATAAAAAGAAGTAAAAGGTTATTTTTTTTAAAAAAACAAGGTGGTGACACTTGTCACCACCAGACACAACATTATTATAAAACAAATAAATTTAATTAAATTATTTTTATTTATTATTATTATATATATATTTTTTTTTTTAAAAAAAAGAATGGAATGGAAGGGGAAAATAGAAAGAACAGATTTCCATCTGTCTACTCTCTCACGCTCGCTCTTCTTCTCTCTCACGCGATTCCTCACCTTTCCCTATCGCCCTCAGACGGAACCCTGTCTCTCTCTCCCTCGCGATCTCTGTTCTCTCTTGCTGGAACCCTAACGGTCCTCTCATTCTCACCGTCGCCGTCAATCGCGACTTGTCTCCGCTCTCTCTCTTTCTCACGATCGGCCTCTGTTTTTTTCTCTCTTCGCAATCGGCCTCTGTTTGCATGTGATTTCTGATACTGACATGTTTGGTTTTCGATTTTGCTTTGTTGACACAGGTTCGAACTGGAAAAAGAGGAACCCTAGGCTTGGCCGCTTCCGGCAACGGTGAAAACCCGAGCTCTGGAGACGTGTCAGTGCATGAACTTGTTTCCTAACCTTGTTTCGGGTGAGATCGTTCCTCTTCTTCTTTTCCTCTTCTTCTTTCACTAATTGTCAGTACATGATTTCTGAAATGAACTGAATCTGAAGGCGTTTAGGCTAGGGGAAAATGATGATTGTTATGTGTTTTCTGTTTGGCTTTCTGGGCTTGCTGCTAGTGTTTTTTCGGTTTGGTTATGTTGCTGGCTTTTGTGTTTTTCTCATCTTCTTTCTCTCTCTCTGTTGCCTATGTCAGTGTTTCGATAAGAATGGATACTGTCTTAATCTTGCTGGGTTTGATGTTGGTATTGAATGCTATGTTGGCTTGTGTTTATCTTTTGTGTTGGCTTTTGGTTTTTACCAAACAGATACTGCACCTTACTTTCTTTTTTCTCCCATGTACTTGTTACCCTGTACTATATCTATCTCCTTTTTCTCTATATACTGTGAACAAATATTATATTGATCTTAGCCTGTCCCTTCCCATCTGTCCATGTCGTTTCTGCTTTCTTTTTACTATGCTCTGCTCTGAACACTGACTTTTGGTGGCTTATTGCTGGGCTCAATGTGCTGTGATGATTTCTTATCATGATGAATTGATACACATGCTAGTGGCTGTTATATTACCTGCTATGCTTGCTGTCCCTCTTACTTTCTCACTGTCCCTGCTGCCTTAGCTATGGTTGCCTCGATTTACGCTTCTGTTGGATATGTTAAGCTGTGACACTATATTTGTTGCCTTGCTGGAAGTGTGTTATGAACTGACATATGCTGTCTACCAATGTTAACTTTTGGGATTTTCTATCTTATGCTTGTTGTGGCCTGGGATTTATGTTGTTGGATAGATTAAGCTGTGAACTGATATAATGCTTGCTGCCCGGAAAAATTGTTGCTTTGTATGCTGCCCGGAAAAACTGTCTCTTCATATGCTTATTCGTTGTATGCTTGTCGCTCGGAATTTATGTTGTCGCTTCGTATGCTTGCTGCCCGTCGCGCTTTTCTGAATGCTTGCAGCCCGTTACGCTTGTTTGTGAACCGGGTTAGCCCGTGATTTGCAAACAAGCATTCGCCGATGATTAATCTTTTTAAGATTCTGAGGCTTATTGTTGAAAACCTGATTCCCGCCTAAATGCCTAATGATGACCCTTGAAAAACAATTTCTTTCATAATTTCGCGTTTTGTTTATGTTTTGATCTTTGATTGCTTACTAATAAAGTTCCTTGGTTTGACTTTCATGTACAACGATGATGAGGATGGCAAGGCAAGGAGAAGACGGATCCGGGGCAATAGCGTGAAGCTTGGAGAAGGCAAGAGGAACATGGAACAAGATATGAAGAGATGAAAGTTGGCCAAGAGAAAACTTCATAGAATAGTTTTAGGATTAAGTAACTAGTAGTACTTGTAGTAATCTAAAATCAACTCTTATGTAGTTTGGAAACGATACAAATGTAAACCGTTTGAATTTCAATAGATATTGAACAATTCTTACTACTACTTGTAACAAACTTGAATCGTCATTGAGTAGTTTTAACAGAACTTGATTTAATACTTGCAAATGTCCTACTTTGTATGGATCGCGCCATTGAATTAATTTGAAACGAATATTCACTTTTCCTTTGTACCCTTGATACGTAACACAAACGTTCCGTGCTTGTAGGAATCCTTGGATGAATTTGTGATATGTTTAGAAACTTGTAGATTTATGATATCTTGCAACAAAAATCAACTTTGTTATGTAAATACGAATGTGATCCCGTTTTGCTTGAATGGATGTTGAATTTGTAAAATCCCACATTACTTGTAACCACATAGATTATGGTTTGGAAATCAATACTTGCAAATGTTACAAGTCACATAACTCGTAGGAATTGACACAACATATTCTAATTTTGTATTCGCACACTTCCTTTGAATCTTGTAAAAATGAGAAAGTGGTTGGAAGTTTGGATGGACCGATTCCAATTATATTCCTCGTATCTTGCAATTGATGTAGAACTCAGATGTGCAAAATTGGCCTAAAACTCAAATATTTCCGTAGATCATAAAATCTTCCAACGAACTTCAAAGACAACCGAAAAAACAAGTAAATGAAACCAGAGATCATGAATTCCAAAAAACCTCAAAACCATGAATTTCGACAAAATATTCATTTCGAGTCGCTTGAACCAATCTTGACCCTTGAATGGATTTCGATAAAAAATCCCAAAATGAGGTACTTGAAACGGTAATAATGCCGTATTCCAAAAATCAAGAGTTCTAAGAATTTCAGCCAATCTTAGCATTATTCACTCGAGTCACCGACCTTTGCATATCGAGCCAAATATCCGCCTTAAATCTCTTGAACCACTTTTTGCATTTGGTAAATCTAGATTAACACAATGTAAATTCTTTCAACTTCTCAAAATTTCGAATGAACTCGAATTTTCCGTCACGCAATATTCGAATGCAATTTGAACCAAAGTTTTGAGTTAATTCTGGTTGAAACAATGAATTAATTATGAATATGTTCTAAGAAAAAAATGATAAGGAGGGTAAATTTTGGGGTGCGACAGTTGAGAACAGACAATGGTCTTGAATTTTGCAATGAGGCATTCGATAGCTTTTGTGCTGCCTCTGGTATTGCAAGACACAGAACTACTGCAGCACTCCACAACAAAATGGTTTGGTGAAAGGTTTAATCGAACCATCTTGAGAGAGTTAAATGCATGTTGACTAGTCTTTGGATTAAAGAAGGTGTTTTGGTGAAATTTCGAAGAACATATCGATAAATAGATGTCCTTCGACTGCGTTAGATATGAAGACACCTGAAGAAGTTTGGTCAGGACATCCACCAAATCTCGACAAACTGAGAGTATTTGGCTGCGTAGCCTATGCTCACATTAGGCAAGACAAGGTCGAACCTAGAGCTCTCAAATGCATGTTCCTGGGATACCCTGAGGGAGTCAAAGCTTATAGGCTATGGTGCCAGAGTCGTCACGTAAGGATTATCACCGGTCGAGATGTTGTTTTCAATGAAGTGAAATGGCTTTCAAGAAAACGGATGATGTTGGTCGAAGTGCGAGTATCGACGAAGAGTTGGAACAGGTAGAGATTCCTGTTGAGGTGGAGCATGTTGATGCTGAATTGCATATCCCAGATAAAGTCGAAGAAGTAGATGATGCTGATGAAGTTGAGGAAACTGTTGATGACTATCTATTGGCAAGAGATAGGACACGAAGAGTCATCAAACCACCTCAAGGGTTTGGGTATGCAGATCTTATAGCTTATGCCTTAATCTCTGCAAGTGAGGTTCTGGACGAAGAACCAAGAGACCATAAGGAAGTTATGAGGATTCGAAATAAGACTGAATGGCTGAAGGCCATGGATGATGAGATGAAGTCTCTTCATGATAACAACACTTGGGAATTGATCAAGAAACCTTCTAGAGCCAGGTTAGTCAGCTGTAAATGGATTTTCAAAGTTAAGGAAGGAATCGAAGGAGTGGCGTCGAAAAGATACAAGGCAAGGTTGGTTGCAATGGGTTTCACTCAGAAAGAAGGTATAGATTTCAATGATGTGTTTTCTCCTGTTGTGAAGCATAGGTCCATTCGAATGTTGCTTGCCATGGTGGCACAGTTCGATCTTGAATGGAACAGATGGATGTGAAGACTGCGTTCTTGTATGGTGATCTAGATGAAACAATCCTGATGAGGCAACCTGAAGGGTATGTCGAAAAGGGAAAGAAAGATTATGTGTGCAAGTTGAATAGATCCTTATATGGGCTGAAACAATCTCCTTGACAGTGGAATAAGAGATTCGACAAATTCATGACACGCATAAGTTTCGTCGGTTCGACCAACGTGTTTACTTGATTTCGTCGGTAATTCATTTGTTATTTTGTTGCTTTATGTTGATGACATTCTCATAGCAAGTAACAATGTCGAAGAGGTATTGAGGGTGAAGGTGAACTCAATAAGGAGTTCGAAATGAAGGATCTAGGAGCGACTTCGTGATTTTTGGAATTGACATTCAAGAGATAGAAAAAAGTTATGCTTATCTCAAGAGGCATATTTACGAAAGATTCTCGAAAAGTTTGGTATGTCGAATTCAAGCTGTTGTGACTCAAGAAACCCTCAATTCAAGTTGAGTATTGATCAATGTCCCGATCGAGGTCGAAAGAACTTATATGAATAGCATCCCATATGCTAATGTAGTAGGTTCTTTGATGTATGCTATGGTTTGTACTAGACCCGACATAGCATATGCATGAAGTCTTATGGCGGTACATGGCGAATCTCGAAAGGCTCGCAAGCATTGAAGTGGATTCTAAGGTACATAAATGGGTCTCTGAGTAGTCTTAATTTATGGTGGAGCTTTTGGTGAAGATGGTAAAGCAATCGAAGGATATGTCGACTCGATTATGCGGGTTGTATGGATTCCGAAAATCTATTTCGGATATGTTTTCACTATGTTTGGTACAACTATTAGTTGAAAGCAACACTTGAAGGTTGTTGCATTATCAACCAAGCGGAATATATTGCTTATGAAAGAAGCATTGTGGCTTGAAGGTTTTGCTAAGGAGCTGAAAATTCAAGGGGAAGTTATCATTGTTAAATGTGATAGTCAAAGTGCAATACACCTGTCGAAGAATTCAGCCTATCATGAGCGAACCAAGCACATTGATGTGAGGTTGCATTTCGTCAGAGGGGTAATCGAGCGTGGAGAAGTCCAAGTGCTGAAGGTTTCGACAGATCATAATGTTGCTGATATGATCACCAAGACATTGCCTAGTTGCAAGTTTTTCCACTGTATGCGTTGGTAAAGTCGCATGAAGAAAACTAATTCGTTAGTTGATAATAGAGTTTGTTCCAAGGTGGAGATTTGTGAGATATTGGGTCGAACTCTATTGTGTCGAAGGATGCTAGAATTGTTAGCATCGAATTGGGCCTGTTTGTTATGTCCAATTGGTTAAGTTAGCTTGTACCCTAAGTTAGCTTGTAATGGGTATTTGTGATAAAAGCCCATTAGTTTAGTATGTTAGGTTTATTATAAATAGCATACTAGTCTCTCATCATTGTATACTGCAAATCCTAATTTAGGGTGAGAGGGTTATTTGTTATTCTTGTATACTTGTAATCTTGTTTTAAGATAAAGGAAAGAATAACAGTTAATAACCAATCCTTGTGTTCATCGTGTTCTTCATTCTTTTTCCCTACAAGCTTATATATATCTGTTTCAAGGCATCCGATTCACAACAGAAGTACTTATGGATATTTCTTCAAGCATCTGAGAAGTATCATTTCTTGGTGTTTCAAGAAGTAATCTGTTGTTGCCTTATCAACCTGTGAAGCTAAGTACCTTGCAGGTGCCTTATAAGCTTGTGAAATTGTTTGGCCAATGAATTTATTGCAGAATCTGGAGATCAAGGTGAGAAAGCCTAATAAGCAGATGATAAACAACGAATTTGCCATAAGTCTTTCCAAGAATCTAGTGTTGCATGGGAGAAGCAAGCACATTGACACAAAGTTCTTTTTTTGTGCAATCAAGTTCAGAATGAAGTGCTAGAAATTGCTCACTATAATAATTAGAAACAACTTACAGATGTTCTGATTAAAGCTATCAAGACTGGACACTTAATCTATTTGAAAGATATAATTAGTGTTGTTGATTTTAGTCTTGAATGTGGATTAAGAGGTGATGTTGAAGTGTAATCCACATTTAACACTAGTTAGTTAGTATTTTATTTAAGTTTACATTTAACTTTAATTTAAAGTGCATATGAGTTTAAGTATGGTTGTATAAATAGCAAAGCTTATTCAATTTGGAATAGGACTAAGAATTCATTTTGTAACTGTTTTCACTTTCTTCTCTCTTATCTCTCTTCTTTTATTTCTATCTTCATCTTCAACCTTATGGACTAAGAAATTCATATATAAACATCAAGACATACATTAATTCTTCTAAAATTAATAGTGCAGTCTATTAGAACAAATCATCCTTCTTTTATATGATTTGTAATTTGAAAATATGAAAAAATGACTAACTCATGAAACTGTATTATAAATACGATTATTTTTAAACTAGATATTTTCCATGCTCTTCAGACATGAAACCTAAAACCCCTTCTTTATGTGCATTAAGTGTGGGGGGTGTATGAAGGTATGAAATTGGCAAAAATAGGCTAAAGTTGTTGCAGTATAATCTTTTTTTCATCTGGACTTTAAGCCCTCTACTCAATAAAATAAAAAAGTGTGGTGCGTATAACAAAATTAGTAACAATCACAAAAAGCAAAAAAGAAAAACCGGTCCAATATATTCACCCGGATCTCTCTCCACATGGTTTTTTAAAAACCAAAGAGAAAAAAAAAACCAAAACATGCGACAATGGATAACTACCTTAACCACACAAACTAACCAGTTCCTCAAACCATAGCCATAACTATGGCTACTCTAAGCTTCAACTCCACAACACTCAAAACCCCATCATTCAACTACCCCAACTCCATCATCACCAAGCTCTCCTCATCAAAACCCACCATCAAAATCCCATTTTTCACCAACAAAAAACTCTTGCTTCAATTTCAAACATGTTCTATATCAGAAACTTCAGTAACAACAACAACAACCCAGAATGAATTTGAAGATGACAAACAAGACCCAACTGCTGAAACATGTTATCTTGACCCAGAAACTGATCCTGATGAGATATTGAACTGGGAGTTGGATTTCTGTTCTAGGCCAATTCTTGATGCTAGAGGGAAGAAAGTTTGGGAGCTTGTTGTTTGTGATAAATCTCTTTCTCTTCAGTATACTAAGTATTTTCCTAATAATGTTATTAATAGTATCACTCTTAAGGATTCTATTGTTGGGATTTGTGATGAGTTGGATCTACCTGTGCCTAGAAACATTCGCTTCTTTAGGTAATTTGATTCACTATATGACTAAGTTAGTTCAACTATGACAGTTTTTGTAGTTTTTGTTTCTGTCAAGAGTGTAACCTAAGACTTGTAGTAATTTTAGCACTAGACATCTCTTGGAAAAAAAATGTGTATGAGTCTGTGTTGGTGTTTGAAACTGACCCGACACTTGTATTTACGTTAATTTAATTTATTTTTTCAAATGATTACTGGTGTCAACTTGTCCATGGTGTGTTTCATGTGTCTGTGCTTCATAGATTGTTACATTAGTAGAATGAATGTGTACAAGTTATAATGTTATGTACTATTTGCTTTTAATATGCACCATGCGTAAAACTAGAGGTATCTTAAGTTTTTGAAGACTCTGTGTAGGTTAGGTCATCTTAAGTTTTTGGAGGCTCTTAAGTTTTTGAAGACTCTGTGTAGGTTGGGTCATCTTAAGTTTTTGGAGGCTCTGTGTAGGTTAGGTTATGTTCAACTGGTGCAAAACAAATAGAGATCTTATTTTTCCACGACAGATATTTTATGATGCCATGTATATCCATGTTTTAACTGTGATTAATTTTGAAACCATGTGTGATAGTCTCTGCCTTGCACGCTCTTAAAGACGGCCCTGAGTAAAACATGACGTAGATGCTGTATTATTACCCTATCTTGCTAGATTTTATTTGGTTAATGCTACCTTAATACATTATTTTGCTTGGTGTTCATGTTAGAGTGAGGAGGAATATTGGTTAAGTGTACTTTTGTTGCTTTGTAGGTCACAGATGCAGACGATTATTACGAAAGCATGTAAGGAGCTTGGTATAAGAGCTCTTCCGAGTAAACGGGTGAGTATGATTTCAGATTTTTCCGCGAATGTGAAATTCCATTGCTATGTGTCTGTGGAAAACTCTAGATTTTGCTTGCTGATAGAAATTAATGAATTAGTTTGCTGACTGACAGACTGAGATATAATAGACTGTCCTTGGATATCGGTGTAGATTTGGTTTGCATCGATAACGTATATCCTTAAAATCCATAGAAAGTTACCGATGTTCTAAACTAAGGTTGTAGCCATAGTTGCATTGCGAATGTTTAGAATATGCATTCCGGTTTCAAATGTTTTAAGTGCATTTGTTGCACACAAAAAAGATAAAAAAATCGAGAATTTTTTGGCGATCCTATTTCACCGGTGTATATCTTATGCGCTTCATTTGATCCTTTTCAGTGCTTGTCATTACTTCTATGGCTAGAGGAACGCTACGAGACTGTATATACGAAACATCCCGGATTTCAAAAGGGATCCAGGCCTCTTGTGTCATTAGACAATCCATTTCCCACGAAACTTCCCGATGATCTTTTCGGCGAAAGATGGGCGTTTGTTCAGTTACCTTACTCAGGTAGAGAGAGATTTCCGCTTTTATGTCGTTTGTTTCATAATCACATTACATAGTTTATAATCGTCTCATTTTACTATCAATTACCTATATTAAAGCTGTCCGAGATGAGGCCTCGGCCTCAGAAGAAAGATTTGGTTATGGTTCTGGTCTAGATCTTGATTTATTGGGCATTGAAATCGACGAGAAGACGTTGATCCCAGGACTCGCTGTTGCATCATCTCGCGCTAAAATATTATCAGGTAAAAAAACTTCATTTTCTTTCATATAAGCGTTTAACTAAGTTACTCGAATGCATTTTTGACGCGCGCGACTTCATAGCTAAGTATGCTTCTTGCAACAAAATTTACTGTCGCAGCTTTTATGAACGGATTGGAGCTCTGCGCCATTGAAGCGGACACTGCTCGCGGTAACCTGACTCTTTCGGTTGCGATTGCGACTCGATATGTATACGCGACGTATAAGAAAAGTCCTACATCGACTAAAGAAGCCGAAGCATGGGAAGCAGCTAAGAAAGCTTCAGGAGGTTTGCATTTCCTTGCAATCCAAGATGAGTTAGATTCTGAAAACTGTGTTGGCCTCTGGCTTTTGCTAGACTTGCCTCCTCCACCTGTATAATCATGCAAATTATTTCTACACAATATTCACAGAACAAAAAATCACTTATTACAAAAAAAATCACTTATTATTCATTTGTGCTACTAGTAGGCAGCTGAAATCTACATAAAGGGCAAGAGTTGCCAACATTCAACCAATCGCAAATGCAATTCATATGAAACGAATGCGAACATGACATACAGACACCGACATTAAAATCTTCGAGACAAATAGTACATTTTTCCGCTTTTTCGAGTGTTACCATCTTCAATCCCTCAATACACGACTTATCCGCAGGAACAAACCTAATCTCTTCTTCGATTCCTATTACATCTTCCCATCCATATTCCCATTCATCTTCATCCCTTTCAACTTCAATAACTTCGATTTCCATATCCTCTTCCCAATAAGAGTTTCGTTCATCTCCATAAACGTTTTCACTGTGATCATCTTCAATAGTCGTCCTTGTAAGAGATGGAGTCGACCCGTTATCTTCTTGTTCTTCAATCTCCATGTCCTCCTCATCCCATCTATACTTCCATTCATCATTATTATCGCTATCTTCAATAGTCCTTGTAACAGGATGAATCATCGCGTTATCTTCATCTTCATCTTCAATTTCCTCTTCACTCTCATCTTCATCTTCATCTTCATCTTCATCACCCTCTTTAAAATCACGAGTAACAATAAAATCAACCCAAATAGTAAGACCCCTCGAGTTCTTATATATTCCATCACGCATCTCACAAACACATTGCGAAATTTCTTCTACCACCATGGTAAAAGCATCTTCAGGAACATCTACTTCAGAAAGCCATGCTATAATTGTAGCATTTTGGATCACTTTATCCAGAGACAGATAAGGAAAAACATGACATGTAGTTTCACTTGAAGATACAAATGGAAACGTTGCATCACTTGAAGCACAAAGAGTCTCAACCGTGTAATCGAATTCTATGTTTAAATAAGGATCATTGTTGGATGATGAAGACATATTTGGATATGCCTTACAATAATATTCAACCATGATGAAATTTAAAGAAACCTAGTATTGCTCGAAGTTCTTGAACAATTTAAAGAAACCTAGTATTACTCAAAAATCTTTAACAATTTAAAGAAACCTAGTAGTACTCGAAAATCTTGAACAAAGCAAAGCATTTTGTAGAACTTTTTCAATTCAGAAACTTGATGCAGTAAGAAAGTGTAAAGTGATACTCTTAATTGATATGTTTGTATACATAGCCGGAGGGTTTGGAATTAAGTAACAAACTCCTTAATAGGTGAAAACTTGCCAAAAAAGATTCATAAATGTCGGCGTTTTTTTACCAATCTATACTAAATATTCTGATCAAATCTTTTATTCTGATATGATTGGTTAAAATCTTTTATTTTATTCATACATATCAATGTACTATATAAATTTTCTATATGAGAAGATTTGTTTTATAAAAAAATTATTGAAGAAATCTTTTTTTTGTTAACAAACTCTTAAAATCATTCTTTTTAATAATCTATAATAAATATTCTGATATGAATATTCTTATATAAATATTAAATAGTTATTTTTCTTAAAATTAAATTAGTCAAAATAATATAAATTGTCTACACATTTAATATTACATCTAACTTTTTTAATTGAATTAAAAGATAGCGCACCGACAACGTAAAATTTCGTCTAATAAAAATTTATCATTTTACGATGTCATATAATTTATTTAAAAATAACAGTATGACTTGACATTTATCATAATTGTTATTTATTGATAGTGTCAAATTATTTTACACTACCAGTGCATTTTTTTTTTCTCTTTTTAATTAACATAATTAATATAAAATGATTTTGAATTTAAAGACAAAAGTAATATATTATAATAAAATATGAAAAAAAGGGCATTAAAATAAAGAGTTAGTTATATTGTAATTTTTTTTCATTTTTATTTATTTTATACAATATTTAGTGATTGTATATTATTCCCAAAATGTGTTAATTGATTAACATTTATAAGAGATAATTGAAATATACGGAAGGTGTAAAAAAATTGTACACCGCCAGTTAATCACAATCGTTAATTTATTGAAAATATTAGACTTTTTTAAAGTATTATAATTGAGTGGTTGTAATGAAATGATATTGTAAAAAAATTTACACCGACTTTGCATAGCAATTAAATTCAAAATAATAGATATTTAATGAGAAAAAAGGATATGAACCGACAATGTCAACCAATCACCATCTAGCACTTCATTTTAGACTTGATTCCTCAGGAAATGAAACTTTATGTCAATATGCTTGTTACTCACATGCAATACTGGGTTCTTGACAGACTTATAATTGATTTGTTATCTATCATTAGCTTCACAAGTTTCTTCACCTTGATCTTCAGATCCTGTAACAAATTCAGTAGTCAAACAGCTTGACACAAAGATAAAGCACCTGCAATGTACTCAGCTTCACAAGTTGACAACGCAACCACATGTTGCATCTTGGAGCACCAAGAAATGAGACTTCCTAGATACTTAAAAAATATCGAGAAGTACCTCTTGTGTCGACCATGTCTCCACACTAATTAGAGTTTGAATAACATATCATCTCTTAGTCAGATTTAACACTAAAGGGGAATAACACTCCATACCTCAGAGTCCCTTTGATGTACCTTAGTACCTTGACAGTAGCTTGGTAATGCGACCACTTTGGTTTGTTCATAAACCTACTCACAATTCCAATCGCACAACAGATGGCAGGTCTGGTGTGAGATATCTTAATGAACCAACCAATTATTTAAAAGTTGTAACATCTACATCATCACCCTCAATATCAGAATCCAACATGTGATTCGTCTCGGCATGTGTGATTGCAGTCTTGAAAGTTGTTAGCTCAAATTTATACTCCGTGATGCAAAATGATACTACCACTTTCAAAGTGCAAAATCTCCATTACTATAAATTATAAATATTTTATCTATAAATTTATATATTAACATAATACCCCACAACTTAAAATCTCTTGCTCCGTGCCTTTATGCATTTTTGTTGGGGTCACAAATAAAGAACATTTTTATATGAAATAGTTTATCGACATTCCTCCTCTGGAGCTTTGCATTTACTTGCAATCTAAGATGAATTAGATTCTGAAAATTATGCTGGCTTCTGGGTTTTGTAGACTAGCCTCCTCCACCAGTATAATCATGCAAATTATTATGACATAATATTCACATAACAAATATATTTTAAAAATAAATAAACACTTATTGGTTAAGTAATCTTAAATATAAATTGCAGCTTCTTGAAGAAAGGATTATATGGTGGAATTTAAATATCTTTGACATGTATGATTTGGCGGTAGAGGAGAGAGTTAGGAAAATGAATGAAGGCGATGATATGGTTGGTAGTGATGATGAATTTGTGGAGGAAATGGATTTTTATAGTAAAAGGAGGGCTTGTAGTGAAGTTTGGATGAATCTCAAGATTAAGGAGAACATGTTAATTTAAAAGGTAAGATTGAAATGACTTAATGATGGAGATTCTAATAGTAAGTATTTCCATCGTGTCATGATAGCTAGGAGGAAACAAAATCATATTGATTCTATTTTAAAGGATAGAGGCGTGGTAGAATCGTTCTTGGAAGTGAATGGGGAAGTTAGACATCATTTTGAGAAGAAATTCACCGAGACAGAGAGGAGTAGACCGATTTTGGATGGTATTCATTTTAATTCATTGAATCATAGCCAAAGTTCTTTCCTTGAGGCGTCTTTCTTGGATCTTGAGATTAAAGAAGCAGTGTGGAATTGCGAGGGTTCGAAGAGTCTGGATTCCGATGGGTATTTCTTTCTTTTTATTAAGAAGTGTTGGGATATTATTAAACTAGATTTCATTAATTGTTTCAAATTCTTTCATCATGAGTCGTTTTATCTAAGGCAATTACTTCCTTTTTTTTAACTTTGATTTTGAAATCCTCTAACCCTTCAAGGTGGATTTTGAGAAAGCTTATGATAATATGAATTGGGACTTTCTTAGATACATGATGAGAAAGATAGATTTTGGTGATACTTGGTTGAAGTGGATGGAGGTTATAACACGGTGGAAGAACTGACTTGTTTGTTTTGCGTTTTATCGCAAATGTTGCGGATAGCAAGAGTCGCCACTGACTTTTCTTTTATCCAATAAAGGAAAGGTGAAAAGAACAGGAAAGACCTTTGATAGATTCTGAGTACGGGATGTAATTATGAAAAGGGAAGGTATTAGAACCCTTTCCATTTGTAGTTATCTACGGGCTCTTAATTGCTTTAGCTCACTTTTTTGAAAACTCGCTTTGTGTGTGTGTGATTTGTTTGGAAATATTTTGACTTTGTAATGATTCTTGCATCAGTTCTCAAGAATGTATACGAAGTGTTTGAAAATATTTGGTTAAAAATGTAACTTTGTAATGATTCTCGTATGAATGTATACAAAGTGTTTGTTTGAAAGTATTTTTGAAAAGAGTGTGAAGTGTGAAAAACATTTGGATTGATTGGAGCAAGCAATTTAGAGTCTTATTATCTACTCAGAAAGGTCGTTCTTGTTATTTTCCTTCTCCTTTAGGACAACGCTATCCATACAATTGGTTGGTAGGTAACTCTATCCGTTAGATGTGAAGGGCCAGACGTAGGATCATCGTATGATCATTGAAGACAACATTGTAAGGATACCTTATCAAATTCGTAGGGACGATAATCACTTATTCGTATGCGACAATCGAGAGACGAGATCATATATTCGTAGGCAACATCGAGGGTCATCGAGGGACTATGATCTTTGTGATAATTTTGAATTGAGGGACTTTTGCTAATGGTACCTCTACGTTCGAGGGACATGGCCATTTTTATCTGAAGGCAACAAGAGAGAATATCCTAGGGGGTGCAAGTGTGAAAAGTGTGTTCAATTCGGATATTTTATCTTGGAGATTAGGTTATTCTAAGATTGATTGATTAGTATTGTCATACAATCCTATTAGCCATACATCTAAGCAATTTATATAGCTTTAGAGTGCGGAAAGTAAATGCGGAAAAGTAAGCCCTACACTATTACAAGGCTTTGGGGCAGATACATAATTGGAGGTGCAGAAAGTAAATACGAAAAGTAAACCCTAATTAGGCTATTACATCATGTGAGCAGATACATAATAATAAAAATATGCGAGAAATTAACCCTAGCTATTACAACTTGGAAGCAATTACAATAATAGAAAAATAATATTAAGACAAGGATTAAATCGGAATAAGAGAACATAATGTTAGGAAAAAAGATTTTTGTGTTAGTAAAAAAATGTTTTAAAAATTAGTAGAAAGTTTAAGATTAAAAATAAACCTAATTACTAGAAGAAAAAAATATTTTTTGGATTGATTTTATTTAAGAAAATAATTAAAAGCTAATTTATGGTTAATTAAACATTTAATTAAAATAAAAGGAAAAAAATATTTTTGGGGTAAAAAAAAATTAAATTAGAATTTTATGACCTAAATAAAAAAAAGAAAAAAGAATTGCGATTTTTTGTTGTATTTTAAAATATTAGAAAGAAATAAAATAAAATAAAGAAGAAAATATAAAAATATGAGAAAAATAGGGTTAGAAAAAATGTCAAAAAAATATGTGTAGTGTAACGCCCGATTATTTAATTAATTAATTAATTAAATATTACGACTTATTTCGGATTTAAGTTGTCAAGTTGTTAGTTGATTTAGTTGTTGTATAGTCGGTAGAATTAATATTAATAATAATAATAGTAATATTAGAATTATTGTTGGGTTTGTGTTGGTGGTAGTATGAAGTAAAGTGGGAATGTAGGAATTTAAGCCCCATAAGAGAAATAAGTTTATTAGTTATAAATAATAAGAAATTAGGTTTTGGAGAGTTATTGGAAAATAAGGAATAAAAAATTAGTACGTGAAGAAAAGAGGAAAGGAAAGAAAGAAGAGGAATAAGGTTTGGAGAATTAGTCGTCGGGAAAAAATTGCAGATCGAAAGTCAAATCGAAATTCGCCCGGAACTCCGTAGAACGACCTTCCATTCAAGGTAAGGGAGGTAAGGGTGGGGGTTCTGACTTTCTAATGGGTTGTATGATGAGTAGTATGTGAGAATTAGGATAATGAGGAATTTACTATGTATTTGCAGTTGTTCTATTTTGTGAGAAATTGTTTGATGTCACTGTGTTTGAGAATCCAATTTATATATATTAGATACTGTAGCGCTACGTTTGATCATATGTATGCGTTGATTCATTGTAATATAGGAGTATGTTTAACACTGTAGCGGCATATCTCATGAACATATCATTGGTAATATACTGTAGTGCAAACCATTATATATTAGCAGTATGTATAATTTGATAGAATGACCAATGTACTGTAGCGTCACATTAATGATTTCAAGGATAGTTATAATTTTGGTACTTTGAAGCTAGTTTATTTTAACTAAGAATCATGTTTCACTTACTGCTATATTCATGGTTACTAATATATATGTATATACATTTCATTGCTATAATAATAATAATAATAGTAATAATGAGTTAATATTATTACTATTTTAAGAATTTTGAGTTTATAATTAAATATTTGGGTTAATTTGCTAATTTAAATTATTTTTAAATTTCGATAGAGTTGTTAATAGAGTTGTTAGACTTGTCAATAAAATTGTTAGGAGTTGTTTTGAGTTATTAAGAGTCATATTTTAATTTTTTTGGGTGTTTCTGACATGTTTAGAGTTGTCAGTGTTGTTTTCGAGTTGTTTAAAATTAAATCTAATAAGTCGTAGAATAAGCCGTGGAATTAAAGGTAAATGTATTTGATCCTTTAGAGTTGTTTTGCTATTACTTGAGTCAGATCATTAACCAATTATTTTCATAAATATGATTTTATATACAAGAGTTGTCGGTAGAGCAATTTTGAGTACCTTAAAGTTATTTTAGAATTGTAGGGATTGTGGTAGAGTGATTTATAATTCATTGAGAATTATGTCAAGTTATAAATGTATATTATTATGACATTTTCATGAGTTAAGAGTATAGAATAAATTATATACTTGCCGTAAATTATGAATTTGCAGGTGATAAAATTGTGTTGTGTTGTTTCTGTTGAATTGTTGTTGTTGTTTGCTTGTGATGATGTTGATAATAAATTGCGAGGTTGCGGGTTGTGATGAAATTGGTTGTATTACTATGTGTTGTTGTTTTTCGTTGCGATGTGTTGTGATGTTGTGATAAATTTTGTTGATAATGCGATGTTTCAGGGAAATTTAGTGACGATGAGTTACCTCTATTTATTGGTAACAATGGTGATATAGGCTTATGCCTTACAATGTTAATTGGTGTTGTTGTATGTGATGTTGCATTCATTGAGTCACATACACTTGCATACTTTGCGACGGTCTGGATTGGCAAACTGGGACGAAGGCTTATGCCTTGGCCTTTATGGCAAACACGATGGTGATGAAGGCTTATGCCTTGGCCTTGATGGCAAACACGATGATGATGAAGACTTATGCCTTGTCCTTGATGGCAAATACGATGGGAGTTATGCTCTAAATGGTACCACATGCATATGCATTTGAATAAGTTTTG
Source organism: Vicia sativa (assembly GCA_021764765.1). Taxonomy (NCBI): domain Eukaryota; kingdom Viridiplantae; phylum Streptophyta; class Magnoliopsida; order Fabales; family Fabaceae; genus Vicia; species Vicia sativa. The sequence goes on from CM038794.1 coordinate 7,826,804, forward strand.
CATCTCATTGTTTCATATTTGAGTTGCTGTGTTGATAAATTGTTGTCGTTATATTACGTTGATGATTATGTTGTGATTGTTTGTTGTGTGAATAATTTGCGAAGCGGTGATTTACATTATCTAAATTCTGTCATATATTATTTATCATACGATTTATTAGATTGTTAGATATCACACTCCTTCTGTTGTGATGTTGCCTCTACGTGGGTAAGGTGCAGGTAATGAAGAATGAAGTTCTAGTCGATGTTAGTTCGAGTCGGTGTTGTCGCTCTGATACTATTTACGGTGATTTCTCGCAAACAACCGCTAGTCTTCCAATTACTGATTTTGGTTGCTTACAGGATCGACTAGATTGATCCTAGGGCATGTGTCATAATTTACGTCTGAGTTAAGTTTCATGTTCATATTCGTTGTTTTATCGATTTGCATCTTTAATGTACAACACAATAATCTTAACGTGATTCTCCGAATTGGTTTGGTAATAATCTCTTATGTTAATGAAATATACTGACAATATAATGTCTAGACTAACGATTGACTTCGATTTTAGAAAAGGGTTTGAAAATTAAACAGAAGGCTGTAATGTAAAGTGAATATAATATAAAAGACTTTGACAAGAAAGTGAAAGTTTCTGGAAAAGTAAATGTTGGATCGAAATGTACAAGAAAGTAAAGTTTCTGGGAAAGTAAAGTGTTTGAGCGAAATGTAAAGGAAAGCAAAAAGACTTAGAAGAAAGAAAACTATAAAGGCAAAGTTAATGTAAAATGACTTGAATTTAAATTGCAAAAAGCATGATGATGGTATTATATACGTACATAGTATCTGCAACTCTTTTCCCTGAATCACGGTAATTTGAGTATATAAGATTTTCTAGTACAAAATGAACACACCAATTCTAACATTAGAATACCTATTTATAGTATTTCGACCCTAACGGCCCTATTCTAAAATCACGTCACGTTCGAAGCATGCATGCTTCCTTTGTTCACTGGCTTCCACGCGTCCTCTGCAAATGGCGTCTTTCATTTGAATTTCGAATCTTGCAATGGACTTGGTATATTTCCCTCTTTCGATTTGAATTACAAATAGCCCTTTGTTGGACTGCTTCAGTCCTTTAATTCGAATCCTCATAATTAAAACATAATATTCGAAATCGAAGTCTCATTGGCCAAACCTCACTCAAAATCGAAATACTTCAAAGTAATAATTCTAACCCTTCAACCAATTGTCTCTTATTCGAAACTTCCTGCTTATCAGCCAATTTATTCAACTCTGGACCTCATTCGAGTAAACATCTTCCTGACATTAAGCATTATTTCAATAAAGTAGTCTTATCGAAATTACCAGCTAACAAATTGCCCCTCGAAAATGTGTATTTCGACACCCACAGAAATACTCATTTTTGAATTATTCATGTGATTTCGATGAAACCAACCTAATGATGATTAAATTGTATATGACATCATAGCCATCAACTACTTTTCTGCAAAACATCCACTCACCATGCTTGTTTAAACGTGCAAGTGTAGCAGTTATAGCTAATTATTAGCAAAACATCAATTCCCAAGGATTTTCGAAAACCACCTCTTTTCTTCTCCAATAGCGAAGCTACACGTCTCCCACGTTCTCCAAAGGTCAGATTTTTGTAAATCGCCAATGGCCCCTATAAAAGCGTTTCAGCTTCCAAAATCAGAACTTTCACTCTCTTCAAACTTTATCAATCTTCAAGTAATCTTCAACAAACCCATTTCTCTTTTCTCAGAAAAAAAACTTCAACAATCTTTATCACAATGTCTTCTTCTTCTCCAATGCAATCATCTCCATCCAAGAAAGCCATTTATGCCTCTTAGGTAATCATCCCTATCTCTGTTCTTAATAAAACCCTAGTTGTTATGGATCCTTTAATCTCCACTGAGAGTTTGGAGAAAACCAAAGGATTCTTTCCTGTTTACTTTGAAACTAAACCCATTATTAATAACTCTACTCCTTTAAAAAATAAAGAAAATGACTCTAAAGTCAAAACCTCAAAAAATACAAAAGACAAGTCCTGTGAGGAAGAATCTTCTAAACCCAGGAGAGAAACTTTTAACATGGATTACATCATCGGAAATTTCAAACCATTTCATTCATGCCCTTTATCAGACCAATTATACCAGGGTTGGTTGTCGAAAGTAAAAAATAAGAAATCCCAAGAATGAGAGAGTTTAGGTATTCTAAATCTCATTCGAATGTCCAAACTAGGGTTCAGCTATAACCAACATTTCCTACTAGCATCCCTGTATTTTTGGGATAGTACTTACAATACCTTTCATCTTCCTTGTGGGATGATAACACCTACTTTCTTCGATATTGCTGCTATAACTGGACTTTCCCCTATTGGGAAAGCGTTCGATCCCAACGAAGATGCAGACAACCTTATTGACTTCGACGTCAAGCACGCTAGTTTCTCGAAATATATCAACTTCTACCATTCTGTTGAGGAAGAAGTTTCTGACGTCGAACACAAAGCATTTTTAGCATTGTGGCTATCGAAGTATGTTTTCTGCAGCAAACCTTTACAAGTTGCTAGCAGATTTATCACTCTTGCAAATCAGCTTCATCACAGTCGAAGGGTGTGCATAAGTGAATTGTTGCTAGTGAGTCTATATGAAAGTATAGGCTCTGCAGTATCAAAGTTAAAAACTTATGAAACTGGAACCAATTTACTCCTTGTTGGTCCTTTCTGGCTACTTCAACTCTGGCTGAATGCCACATTCGAATCGTCTCTTTCAACTTTTAGGGTAATTAACGAAGAACACCCTAACATTGTTAATCGAAATATTGAAGGCACCAGGCTGCTCAAACTGACTCCAAATGATGACAGAGAAAATTTCAAAACTTGCTTCACCAACTACATGATGAGTTTCTCGAAAAGACATAAGTTTGACCCTTCGATGGCTCCATTTGATACTCGAAATGAAATGGAAATTAATTCACTTACATGTAATCAACAACTCAAAACAAATTAAAGTGCAATCTATGTACAAGTTTGATCGAAGTTTAAATACAAAAAGATGCAAAAATGTGCATGAAAATGCATGTTCATTTGTATTTATATATGACATATACATGTATGGAATGCAAATGGATGATATGCATCATGTAATCAATGTATGTTCAATGCAAACTATACCTAACAATAACGCAAAACATGGTTAATGTCAAGTGCAAGCATAAGTATAATGTGTAATATTGCTTCAATTATGTACATACAGGAAGGCAACATGCACATGTGAAAAGTGTGCCAAAATGTGACTCCGACACACTTTAATGTCATAAAAATCAAGTTTCAATGCATGAATTCACTTCGATTAATATACATGTTAGTAACTCAATACATGAAGGTGCAAAATGTAGTCTAAATGCAAACGTACATGTGTTATGTACAATGCAAATGTCTTATGCAACTAGAATGTACCTAAAACTACATTTCGGCACAATTTTAATTATGAATTAAGCCTTAATTCACATGATTCAATGCAAATCAATCAACCTATATGCTATCTAATGCATGAGCATGTGATAGGTGATGTAAATGTTCAATTAAAGTGACCTAAATGCAAAGAAAAATGACTAGACAAGTGTATGTGTATGTTATGTACAATTTTTCTTCACACCGACACAATAATGTCGCAAAATCGGATTTAATTCAATCAATTCACAAATAAAAATTCAAGAATTCGAATCCACACGGAAATTGCAATCAAATTCAATAATCAATTTCAAGAAAAGTCAAAAGTGAAAAATCACTTAAAATAAGTGCTTATTTGAGAAGTTGACTTAATTGATCTTGAATAAGCAAGTTAAATTATTGAAGAAAATACCAAATCAAGTCTTGAATTGATAATAATAATTCTTGAATCCTTGAAATGATGAGGAAATAGGCTTGAATTCTTGAAATTGGAAGAAAATTATGAAGAGGATGACCTCTTGTGCCTCGATATGAGCTAGAAGGAGGAGAAAGAGAGGTAGACCCGGCTGTAGCAAGGAGGCTAGAAGGCCGGTTCTTCAAGGGGAAGACCGGCGAAGGCCGGTTGATTTGAGAGAGGGAATAGATCGGACGAAACCGATCGGAGAGGGAGGTGACGCGCGCTGCTGGGCGGTGAGGAGAGGGGCGCCGGGAAGACACCGGAAGGAGGAGGTCGGCCGGTGATGTGTCCCGAGGAAGAGAGGTGGTCGTAGGAGATTGACTGGTTGCTTGCGGAGGGGGCAAGGGTGGTTCGGTTCTTGAGAGAGAGGAGGGAAGACTTCTTCCTTTGAATTTTTCTTTGTTTTTGCTTTGTGAGTTGAGAGAATTAGAGAGAAAATTCTTGAGATTTGAGAGAGAAATTAAACAAATGATTGTGTGTGTAAGAATTATGAAGGGTAAAATTTATTTATAGTGTGAAAATTGGGCCTTAGAGTGCGTTGGATCCACAATTAAGCTCAGCGATTATCTGAATAATTTTCGTGTACAATCCAAAACAGCCAAATCCGTGCGAAATTTGAAGTCGGACTCTAAATGAAAAATTCCTGGAATGTGATTTTATTTGTGAGAGTCAAAATTTAGACTCAATCGGACGAATGGTCCAGGCGATACGAATTTTTGAAGTTTCAGCACACTTTTCGGGCGTCTGACACATGCAAAAAATTTATTGCACGCTTCGGAGAAATTGCCTCGAACGAGGGTCTTCTGATAAAAATTCAAACTCGGTGTCTCCGTGACAAATGAAGCCAGGTGAATTTGTAAACCTTTAGCACTGGTCCCACTTTGTTTTGATACAAATCGAGCAAGATATGATTTTTCGAACTTCACATATCAGATGAAAAATGCTTGGTTCGTCTCAAAATCGACTCCGAAGAATAAAAAGCTGCTCTTAAATGGTGAAGAATTGTCTCTGGACTTGTGAATAAAAGTCGTAGAGGACTTTGATACGGAAATTTAGAAACCAGTCTCGCTCAGTTTCAATGTTCCAGCTAGGAGTTATGACCTTTTTAGTGCACCGAGAACAAGGTACAACACTAAAATTCGGTTTAATCCACTTGAAAGATCAATTTCTTTGAGGACCTTCTTCATGCAATTTGCTTTCGGCTTGTGAAGGGAAGTTGTAGATAATAGATAGAGGGACTTTCCAATCAAAAATCGTCAGAAAATACCAACGATCTGAGAGATATGCCCTTCCGGAGCGCCCGAAACGCACCGAATATCCAAAATTCACTTTATTGAGAAATGAATAATTAAAGTCTTTTTCTTGACGAAACGGACTCCGATATGAAAAGATAAACTGGAGAATATATTGAAATGATCCCAATACCTATGGAACCAAATCAAAATAGCTTTCGGACCATAAAATCTTGCATCAAGCATACGAACCGAGAAATATCGATATCGGTCTCGAAATGATCTGAGATAGCCAAAACGCACAGTTTCTTTTGCAAATTGAGATACTTAGAACCTGGTAGCCATGTGATTAATGATATGCATGTATATGCATGTATATTTATGATGATGCAATTATAAGCCAGAAATACCAAAATAAAGAGGGTAAATTTTGGGGTATAATAGAGGTTCCCTATAAGATAAAGGCTTTTGGTTGGAGATGTTTCATCAATAGAATTTCGACTAGAGACCTTTTTATTCGTAGAGGTATTTTTTTTCTTCCACTGGTATTTCTTGTGGGTTGTGTTGTGTGGGAAATGAATCATTGAATCACATTTTGTTGTGGTGTGGGGTTTCCGTTTTAATTTAGGAGTGGCTAAGTGGACTGGTTTTATTGATTTTGAGTCCAATTGTATCATGGATAAAGTTTTTGAGATGAAGTTCTTTTTACAAACACAACAATGTGAAATCTGATAGGGAAGGTAGGCATTTGAGTGACAACTGGTTAGAATATATAGATGCTTATGAACTGTATCATTTTTCGAAATGATTCTTGGAATGTCGTTGATGTCATTTGGAACATTAAGGCTCTTGTATGGCGTTGGTCATTCATAGGGAAAATTAATTGTACCAATTATAACTTTTATAAATTTAGCAAATTCTCTTTATTTTATTTATCTTAGGTTGTATTTGAAGTATAATTTTCCTTCTTTTCGAGTTTTGTCTCGCCCTTTTATAATCGAGTCCTAGAAGTTTTGGTTCTATCATATATATATATATATATATATATATATATATATATATATATATATATATATATATATATATATATATAATTTTGCTTACAAAATAAAAAACATAAGCAGTACTTCAGACTCTGATTGATGTGAATACATGGTTGACATAAGCAGTACTTCTGGATATTTTTTTCAAGTATATGGGAAGTTCCATTTCTTGGTGCTCCAAGAATCAACTTGTGGTTGTGTTGTTAACTTGTGAAGCTGAGTATATTGCGGATGCTTTGTCGGCGAATGTGTATCAATTTCACCGACTTAGGAACAATATGTCTTAAGGATTGATGACATCTAAAATGAACCATTATATTAGCTCGATTCACACTTATTTTAGGATAAATTCATGCATTGGTGTGTTTTTATGTTAGTATTATGTGTGTATTTTATGTACTCAACAGTTAGAGGTCTCTGCTGGATAAAATAATAAAAAACAACAAAAATGGCAATGAATTCTAAGCACATAATTATGATGGGCGTCAAGCACCTACAAGGCCATACCGTCACCATAAAGTCAACAAAATAGAGGATTCAAGTCAAGGAACCATGACGGGTATGCCGTCAACCTAGTTAATGCCTATCGTGGCCCCGATCTTGCAATATATTAAAAGGCAGTTTGGAAGCTCGAAGCAATTATCAACGCATTTATCAGCATGATGCTTGATTTTTCAACAGTTTTGTCTTTGAAAACATGTGGAAATAAGTTAGAGCATGAAAGCCTAAGTAGTGAGATATATGTTAGATTCATGGGATTGAATCGTTGTCAACGATTAATTTAATAATAATATAAATACATACTTATGAATTCAGAGACAAAGCTAGGGGAAGGATATGGGGGCATGTGCCCCAGTATGCTTTCAGAAAAAATTTAAATATCATCCTAATATATTTAATTTATATTATAATTAATCAAATCATATGTCTAAAAAGTACTATCATATAGTTTATTAATTAATTGAAAGGGTATTTTAGTTAGGAGTACATTCTTAGTAAGGATGTCTTTTTATATGTTTGTGACTTTTTAATTTTGAAAGTCTATTTTAAACTAAAATATATTTGTCTAAAATATAGTAAAATTGGTTTTGTGTTATTTTAAAACAATTTTTTGCTATTTTATATAAAAAAACTTATATGTTTTAATTTTAACTCAAAAATATCATCCCAAAGGATTGCAGACAACTACTAAATTACTAATACCATTGTTACTAAAAAACAACAATTAATGAAACAATTAGTAAGAAAAAATGGCAAGACACTTCTTATTATTCACTTGTGTTATTAGTAGGCAATTGAAACCTACACAAAGGACAAGAATTACCTACATTCAACCAATCTTGAATACAATTCTCATGAAACATATGTGAACATGGCATACAAACACCAACATTAAAATCTTCAAGACAAATACTACACTTTTCTACTTCTTCAAATGTTACCATCTTCAATCCCTCAATACATGACTTTGCCGCAGGAACAAACCTAATGTCTTCTTCTTCAATCTCTATTCCCTCTCCCCAACCATAGTTCCATTCCTCTTCATCACTTTCAACTTCAAAAATGAATCTATTGTCTACTTCAGTTTGCGTCGAGCCCAATAGAGGTCGAAAAACAAATTCATTATCATAATCTTCAAGCATTGTTCTTAATTCATCATCTTCATGAAACATGTTAGCTTCATCTTCTTCAACCTTCATTCCCTCTCTATCCTCCTCTTTACAACCACGATTAACCGATAACTCAACTCGAATCGAAAGACCCCTCGAGTTCTTATATATTCCATCACGCATCTCATTAACACATTGCGAAATTTTTTCTACCACCATAGTAAAAGCTTCTTCAGGAACACCTACTTCAGAAAGCGATGATATAATTGTATCTTTTTGGATCACTTTATCTTCAAACATATAAGAAAATACATGATGTTTAGTTTCCCTAGAAGAAATAAATGGATTCATTGATTCATCACTTGGAACAACAACTATCGTGTAATCGAACTCTATGTTTAAATACGGATCATTGTCGCATGGTGCATCACAATCGGTTGAAGAGATATGTGGATGTGCCTCACAATGATATTCTTCCATGAATGAATTTTAAAGAAACTTAGAATATTCAAAAATATTGAACAAAGAAACTTAAGCAATAGTAAAGTATAAAAGTGATATTCGTGAATTGAACTATTATATATAGGAGGATTTGGAATTAAATAACAAACTCCTTAATAGGTGGAATTTTCCAAAAAATATTCATAGTTGTTGTTGAGAATATCAACAAAATAATCAATGTTTTATTTAATTTGTGAATAAGTCACTAAACTAAACTATATCAGTACTATTTTCATGCCTAAATATAAGACGATTGGATTTTTTTATTGAATTTTCTATAAAATATTTATATTTTATAATAAATATAAATGCATTAATATATTATATTAGATTTATAATAAATATTTGGATATAAATGCATTAATTATTTATTTCTTAATATATACTAGTATTTTTTATTATGCATATAGATATTCGGATATAAGTGCATTAATGTATCTTTTTTCACAATCTATAATAAATATTCTGATAGTATAATATAAATTGTTAATAATAATAAATAATATAAAATGTTAATAAATTTAATATTATATTTAGAAGGGAAAAAAAAGCATTAAAATAGAGGATTGGTTATAATTGCAATTGTGTTCATCTTTATCTTTTTGTATTATGATTTCTTAATTCATAGGAGAAGTTCTCATATAAAATAGAAAGAGAAGCAGAAGATTTTATTTTATTTTATAGAAAACTTAAAACGAATTGTTTAGATGTAATACTTATTATTTTTCAACGAAAATATAATAAATATGCTTAAATTTTTTCAGGAGTGAAAATTAAAAATTTATATATGCACTTGTTATATTTTAAAGAAATAATAATAAGAATTACATCTAAATAATTATATATAAATTTTTTTTATAACATAAATTTATTAATTAACGTTCATCGTAGAGATGATTAGTGTCTAGTTGGTTTTAACACCAAAACCTATTTCTATCTTCTATATCTTTTTGGACTAATTTATGGGCCTTACAATGGTGTATGTAGAACTGTTAAAATGGACTATCTCTTTAAAATTGATTCTCCTGGGTTTGGAGTTTTTAAGTTTAGGTTAAAAAATTCTATTGTAATATGAATCTCAAAATTACTATTTGAGTTTGACCTAGATGAACTTCGGATTGTCGGTCTTAAACGGACTTTTTTTAATGGACTACTCACAGTTCATATGAACTAATTCTAATGGGTAGCGGATTTTTTAGGACTGGACTAAAAAAACCTTTAAAAACATTACTCTAATTTGAAGGATCAAGCCCTATAATTTTTTGAGCCGGACGAAATGGATCATATGAACTAGCTTATTTTAACAGCTCTAGGTGTATGACACATGTTATAAGAGTTCATTTGTTTTATTTTGTTTAAATGATTTTTATAATGTTATATATTTCTGTTAATATAATTACAAATACATTTTTTGTTAAGAAAGATTAAATAAAAATTTTAGTTTAAATGATTTTTCATTGACTTGTTTAAATTTGTTTTCATGACAAATATAAGTATTAGACGACAATAACATATGTAGAGGGGATTAATAGATACCTCTTTTAAAAATTTTAAATAAAATTTGATTTTGAAAAATACGTTTTATTAAAGTGCGACTCGGAAAGTTTTAAAGGTGTCGTCTATTACGAATGTTATTGGAAATTCGAATATGCAAACCGTAAAAACAATTAAGGCAAAAATACTTATTTTGGTCCCTTAACTATATCCTTGGGTTCACATTGGTCCCCTAACCTTTTTTTGTGCCATTTTAGTCCCTTAATTTTAAAAAAGTTTCATTTTAGTCTTTTTTGTCTAATTAGTGACGGAAAAAATTTGAAATCCGTCGCTAATTAGACAAAAGAACTAAAATAAAACATTTTGAAAGTTAAGGGACCAAATTGACAAAAAAAAAATTAAGGGACCAATATGAACTCAAGGGTATAATTAAGGGAGAAAAAGGAGTATTTTGCCTAAAATCAATATGGGATGTGAACAATAAATTGAATTAATAACCTTGAATCACTTGCAACTTATTTATCGTTTATAATATTTCACTTAGCAAGACTATTTCTAATGTCAATATTAAAAGAGGTAGTTGAATCAATTTATCAAACACTTGATGTGCAAGTGAATTTTCAGAATTTTTTCTTGAATTATGTTGATACACAAAACCACATATAATCAAAGGTGATTATAAGCTATATCAACACTTGATTTAAAACTAAAAATTAATTCGGAAAATTCTTACAATTCAATTGATAACACAATGCTATTTGATAGATTGATCAATGAAAATCAAAGCAAGTAAAAGTAAAAATAAAAGAGACATAAGGAATTTGTCTTCACAGTTCCCCACTGTCGTCCTCGCGTGTGGGTACGTGTGCGCTTAATTCCAATGGAATTAGGATAATTCTACTATACAAAATTGTTAATACATAAGAAGAGTTCTAAGCAACTATATAAACTCTCAGGTTGATGTTGATGTAACCCTTTATCCTCTTTGATCTTGAGTACGAATTAAGACTAACACGATAGATGCAACCTATTTTCCACTTAAGCTACTTCCTTGCAAATATTTCAAACACTCCAAGGGATTTTACTCGAGCAAATCTGATTGCACTCTATCAACATAAAATGTTAAATTCTATCTATCAATACTTGCTACTTCCTTGAAAGGATTTTAAACACTCTAAGGTTCCTTGCAAAGATTTCAAACACTCCAAGGTGATTTACATGAACGATTCCTTCTCGAACAATCTTGCACAAAAATCTCCAAATCAACCAATGATATTGGAGGATAAACCCGATGTTTTTCCTAGATGAAACCCTACAAAATTCCACCCAATACACAATTGGACACTAACAGTCCTCGTCTAGAAGGCACCCCGACAAAACATCACTACAATGTATTGTTAGTGTTATAAATGATGCATGAGGAAGTATCTATAGTTTTGGAATATTTAGAGAAAAGTTGGACAAAATTAGAATAAAAATATTTATGAAAATTGACCCAAAAAATAGGATTTGTCGACCTATTAATCGTATGTGTCGACACATGCTTGATTTCTCTGTTGTATGTGTCGATCGAAGAGAAACAGAGCCTACAGGCTTTATTACGCTAGTAAATGTGTCGACCTGAAAAAAAGATGCGTCGACACATAAAATAAGAATTAATGCAATTTCAAAAATACTTCAGTATGTGTCAACATGAATGATGCATGTGTCTACCAGTGACTTACAGAAGCTACAAGCTATAAAAATGAGTTACATGTATCGACCTGAAAAGCGAATGTGTCGCCACATGCGTTGAAAAATCATACGGAAAATTATTATTAATGACTTGGATCAATTTCAAAATTCTTTATGGAAGCCTAGCTATCTTAATTAGACCTAAATTGGTTGTTGAAAAGACCATGTTTTTAGGATTAAATTAAGTGAACCCTAGCTATCTTTATGGAAGCCCAAAACTGAAGTTTCAGGACTGCTTCTATAAAAGGAATTCAACCCTTACAAACTGCTGAGCCTCTGGAATTTATTGAAGATATAGCAGGTTATTATTTGTGTACTGTTAGGAGAGTTAACAATTGTATTGTGTAATTCTAGTTTCTCTTGTGAGCCAAGCAACTATCAATTGATAAGTGCATTGGACTAGGATTTGTTTGTAAGGGTAGTTTATCACTCAAAGCTTTGAAGCACGAGTGTTTGTCTCTTGATTGAAAGCTTTGAAGCAAGATCAAGATAGTTTATTGAAGTGTGTCTTCACAATTCAATTATTCAATAGGTTGATATCACTGCTGTGATTGAGGGGGAGTGAGTAGGAACTCAGATCTAAGTAGGACTTAGGTTGAAGTTGCATTGGGTAGGTTTTAAGTGAAGGAGATAAACTGGTTGGTTTATTCCTGAATTAATTCTACTAATAGTGAATTTCCTCTCTGGCTTGGTAGCCCCCAGATGTAGGTGTAGTTAGACACTGAACTGGGTAAACAACTTATTGTGTTCTTTACTGCTGTTTATATTTACTGTGTGAATTGTTAACAGAGTGTCAAATAGTGTGTCATGACATTCTCTGTGACATCACGTATCTACTGCCAGGAATTCCACCAAGAATGGGAGAGTTTAGGTATTCTGAATCTCATTCGAATGTCCAAACTAGGGTTCAGCTATAACCAACATTTCCTACTAGCATCCCTGTATTTTTGGGATAGTACTTACAATACCTTTCATCTTCCCTGTGGGATAATAACACCTACTTTCTTCGATATTGCTGCTATAACTGGACTTTCCCCTATTGGGAAAGCGTTCGATCCTAACGAAGATGTAGACAACCTTATTGACTTCGACGTCAAGCACGCTAGTTTCTCGAAATATATCAACTTCTACCATTTTGTTGAGGAAGAAGTTTCTGACGTCGAACACAAAGCATTTTTAGCATTGTGGCTATCGAAGTATGTTTTCTGCAGCAAACCTTTACAAGTTGCTAGCAGATTTATCACTCTTGCAAATCAGCTTCATCACAGTCGAAGGGTGTGCATAAGTGAATTGTTGCTAGTGAGTCTATATGAAAGTATAGGCTCTACAGTATCAAAGTTAAAAACTTATGAAACTGGCACCAATTTACTCCTTGCTTGTCGTTTCTGGCTACTTCAACTCTGGCTGAATGCCACATTCGAATCGTCTCTTTCAACTTTTAGGGTAATTAACGAAGAACACCCTAACATTGTTAATCGAAATATTGAAGGCACCAAGCTTCTCAAACTGACTCCAAATGATGACAGAGAAAATTTCAAAACTTGCTTCACCAACTACATGATGATTTTCTCGAAAAGACATAAGTTTGACCCTTCGAGTGCTCCATTTGATACTCGAAATGAAATGGAAATTAATTCACTTACATGTAATCAACAACTCAAAACCAATTAAAGTGCAACCTATGTACAAGTTTGATCGAAGTTTAAATACAAAAAGATGCAAAAAGATGCAAAAATGTGCATAAAAATGCATGTTCATTTGTATTTATATATGACATATACATGTATGGAATGCAAATGGATGATATGCATCATGTAATCAATGTATGTTAAATGCAAACTATACCTAACAATAACGCAAAACATGGTTAATGTCAAGTACAAGCATAAGTATAATATGTAATGATGCTTCAATTATGTACATACAGGAAGGCAACATGCACATGTGAAAAGTGTGCCAAAATGTGACTCCGACACACTTTAATGTCATAAAAATAAAGTTTCAATGCATGAATTCACTTCGATTAATTGACATGTTAGTAACTCAATACATGAAGGTGCAAAATGTAGTCTAAATGCAAACGTACATGTGTTATTGTAATACGGTGAACTGACTTTATAGGATTTTTGTATCGCAAATGTGCGGATAGCAAGAGTCGCCACCGACTTTTATTTTTATCCAATTAAGGGAAGGTAAAAGTACAGAAAAAGACCTTCGTTAGATTCTGAGTAAGGGAGAAAGTTATGAAAAGGGAAGGTATTAGCACCCCTTTTCATCCGTAGTTATCTACGGGCTCTTAGTTGCTTTATAGACCACTTTGAAAAAACTTGTGCTTTCTGTGTGTTTGAAAAAATGATTTGAAAGGCATTTCGCTTTGACTTTGTAATGATTCATGTAGGAATGTATACAAAGTGTTCGGAAATGTTTCGTTTTGAAAAGAGTTTGAACTTTGACAAAAGTGTGAGGTGTGAAAAGTATTTTGATAGAGCAAGCAACTAAAAGTCTTATTACCTACTCAGAATTGGTCGTTTTTGTGTTGTTTTACGTTTCCTTTAGAATAGCGTTATCCATACCATTAGTTGATAGGTAACTCCATTCGTTGGATGTAAGCGGGACATTCGAAGGGACATCGGATGGTCATAGAAGGCAACTTGTAGGAAGTATCCTAGCACATTCGAAAGGGACTATCATCATTTTTCGTAGGCGACAATCGAGGGTCAAGATCACGTATTCGGAGGCGACATCGTGGGTCTATGATCTTTGTATCGAAGGGACTATGATGATTTGTTTTGAAGGCAACGGTAAAGAAAAATCGTCTGAATCGGATCAACCTTGAAAACCAACGCCTTGACCAACTGAGCTGGCATGTTCTACTGTTTGGAAACGGCGTGAGTGGAATATACACGCGTTGCCTTTCCATTGCTTCCTTCTTCGCGCCATCCATCGTCTTCCTCGTTTTGAATATTTGAAAACTCAGCGTCGGCCATTGCTCGACGCTACAGGCCCTGGCAAAATCGAAAACACAGCATACATAATATAAATAACATCTAAGACCATGGTTCGATTGGAAACATCATTCCGAATGCAATGGTACTGGTCTTGAGGTCCAATTTTTCCTATTTTGAAAAACCCTAAAACGTGTTCAGGAACCCTAACAATGGTGTTGTGTATTCCTGGCCATGGAAATTCGATTAAAGCACCCAGAAAGTTTGCAAATACATCACTGATCACAAAAACAAACACAAATCACGTTAATAATGCATGAATGAAGGAATACGATTTTTGAAAATTCAAGAACAAACCAAATTCAGTTTTCACGATTCTTGATGGTTTTTGGCAAAGTAAAGGTCTGAATCGATTCTGGAGATGTCAAGGAATGTGTTGGACACCTCAAAATCAATTGAAAACGGCTGGAAGTATGATTGCCAATAGCTTGAAGGTCACGGATTTTTCAGTTTGGGAATAGGGTTTCTGAGCCAATTTTTCTGTTCTTTCTTGATAGGTATGCATCATGTATTTATACTGGATGGATTTGGGATGGTTATTGGCAAGAATCAATCAACCTTCAATGTAAATCAAATTTAATTTTTGTACAAAATCAAATTTTCAAAATTTGATTAATTTCCAATCCAATCTTGCCATATTGATCAATTTTCGAAAATTGCTGGCCTTTGTGAGTTACTTGAGTCTCAAGGAAAGAATAAAAATCAATCTTTCAATTAATTTTGATTTTATACTTTATTTTTAAATTTAATTTGCATTTAAATGAATAAATTCCAAATTAAATAGAAAAATAAATCAAAAATTCGTGGCATTGGGCTTGGATATTCCTAATTGTATGAGGAATAAGTTTGGATGAAGAAAAAGCAAGCCCATTTGCAAAAGATTTGATTTTTAGAAGTATCTCTCTTTGTGCATTCTTTCAAAATTGCCCAACTTGTGAATGGTGTATCTTGCTCAATTTTCCACATTTTTGAGAGTTCATGGAATTTTTGGAAAGCTCTAAGAGTCCCCTAAACAATGTATTTGGTTTCATCTCAATTGGAGTTACCATGCTCAATATATCCTCAAAACAAAAAGTTGACTTTTTGTTGACTTTGAAAAGGACCTGTAATGTTTTGAGCCATACCTCTCAAATGAAGCATTTTTTGGACATTCTTGTGAGACATGAAGTTGTAGAGAATTGAATTTCCTTCAAAACAAGAGGTGGTGTAAAAATTTCTGAGAAAGTATGAGAAAGTTATGATCAGTCAAAGTTCAGTTGACTTTTCACCTAGAAACCCTAATTTGGAAAGTTGACTTTTTGAGCAAATCTTGAGTTTTCTTGATGAATCATGATCAACCCTTGATCAAATGATGAATGTGACTTCAAAATGAGGATGTTGACCAAAAATCAGGAAGTTTGATTGTATGTTGACCACAATTGACTTTTTTGACCAATACAACTGATTTTCAACCATCTGAGCAATTGTCTGAGGAAACTTGACTTGTGAGGCTTGAAACTTGACATGGAGAATCTTTGAAGCATATGAGGAGGCATGAAAACCATTGGAGGTGTTAGAAGTCCATCTGAATCTGAGAAATGCCAAACCCTAGTTTGGGTTGATTGTCTAGGAGAGAGTTTGTCTGATCAATTCTTGAGGAATCCTTGAGCATGGAGGTATGGAATATCTTGAGAAATTGGAGGGCAAATTTTGGGGTATGACAGCTTCCCCTGTTCAATCTTCTTGTACTGGAAGGTTTAGATTGGCATGCTTTGCCTTTCGTGACCTGGAGGTGGAAGATGATTGAACACTCGAGTACACCTGAAAATTTGCACTCGCTGTTGGCTGATGATGCGGGAATGGGCTTACAGATGCCATTGGGAGAAGTTGGAGACTTCGCCGTGGAATGAGCCGTACGCTAGACTCGAGATTGTTGTGTAGATAGGAGAACTGTCGGAGATGGGCTTAAGATGCCATCCTGAAAGACCGATGCTGGGGAGTGAGCCGTACGCTAGGCTCTGTAGATGTTTCTGAAAGTGGAACGGAGATGGGCTTAGGATGCCATCCGGAGAGAGTCGTACGTTAGACTTCGTGCTCATCTTTGAATGAAGTTATTGGTTTGTATTGGTTTTTAACCAAATATGCAGCATTCTGAGAGCTGAGAAATGTTGACAAGTAGTCGGAGATGGGCTTAAGATGCCATCCAAGGCAACCGAGTCGTACGCCAGACTCTCGTAGTTGCTGTCAGAATAGATCTTCGTGCTGATTACTCTGAGGGGATAGTAGTTGACAAAATGTGGATATTTCCCTGTTGTGCATCGGGTGTTGATCCACTGCCTGTTATCGGAGGATAACTGGTGATCGTTCGGATAAGGTTTCCCGTCTAGCTTCGGGTATTAATCCTGGATCTGCTATTGGAGAACAGTGAGGGTAGTCATTCGGATAGTTTTCCCGTCGTAGTTCGGGGCTTAATCCTGGACCTGTTTGCATCAGAAGTGGCTTTCACCTGTTTTGGAGAAAACAAGAGAAACTTGGACAGAATATTGTTAGTTTTATGCAAAGTATGATGCATGATAATGTGTATGAATGACATATGCATATACTATGAGAAATGTATGAATGATGGATGTTGTGGTATTTCAAAACATATCCATCTTGAAGTAGATGTAGATGTCCTGCTTGAGGATTTCTGTCTTCTGCTTGGGGATTGAGTAGGTGAGAACCTTGTCTTTGAAAGAGAAGAAAGATATCCTGGATTCCTCCGATGCACTATCTGACCAAGTCCTGGGCCTAGATATTGTGGAGGATGATAGAGATAAAGAGACGTGCCGCTGAAGATCTTGTGCGTAGACCCTGCTGGGGGGAAAAATTAGGAGGCGCTCTACTGGGGATCTTGAGTGCAGATCTCGTCGGAGAGCGTTTGATAGCTACTGGGAGACTGGGTTAGAAGGATCTGGAGCCCGTTGTAATCTCTGGCTGAAGTATAAGAGGAGTATGTTTCCTCTGATGCACTATCTGACCAAGTTCCAAGTCTGGATACTACTGCTGGAGAAAACAGGGTGAGTGCTGAGAGATATTCTGCTGATGATAAATACCTCGGCTGGGGATGAAGTGTTACTGCTTGGAGGCTGATGTAACATGATTCTAGTTGAGTGGAATTATTGTTCGTGACACATACTCCGTTGGGGAAGGTTTGCGGTGAGTGACACCTCTGTGGAGATTGTGTTCTGCGGGGGATCACGCTCTGTAGTAAGTACTCTTGTATGTTCACTTTTCGTATGTTTGCGAACAAGTTCTTATTGTCAAATGCATATAATCATTCAAAGCAAACGTTGGACTTTATGCAAATAACAACAGTGAAAACTGTAAAGAGAAAGAATTCATATTGATTTGAAAATGTGGCGTATGGCCAAGTAATTTATACAAGAGAAAGGTAAAAAAGCTATGCGGAAACAATCTCGTTAAGTTCCAACTATGCTAGTACTCATATATTTCAACTATCTCATCTCCTTGCTGTCAGTAGAAAGTGAGTGAATTGATCTTCGCCATTTGAACTTGAATGCTGATAGTAGTCTGTAGGTAGGTGACCGGGACGAGACACAGTCGTACGCTTAAATCCCTAACTTTTGCCTAGACCGCCCTTTCGGGTTTTCGGTCTACCGATACCCTTTTTTGCCCAAGCCGCCTTTTCGTGTTTTCGACTTGCAGTGTACATGTTTTGTATATATCCTTAATTTTGCCCGAACCCTTTGGTTCGCCAGATGCCCTTATTTTTGCCTAGGTTCGCCGACCCAGCGGGTCTCTTTATGCGTAGTATTTTTTGACTATGTGCGTTCACGTGGTGTGGAAGTCTTCACCATCCATGGTGCTAAGTATCATAGCTCCCGAAAAAGCCTTGACTACAAATGGTCCCTCATAGGTGGGAGTCCACTTGCCCCTGGGATCACCTTGTGGAAGAATGATGCGCTTGACTACTAAATCACCGACTTGGTAAACTCGGTGCTTGACCCTCTTGTTAAATGCTCTAATCATTCGCTTCTGATAGATTTGTCCATGGCAGATGGATGCGAGTCGTTTCTCGTCAATCAAGTTGATCTGGTCAAGGCGAGTCTGGACCCAATCGCTCGCTTAACTCTGCCCTGAGGACTCGTTGAGGGTATTTGTACCTCGATGGGTAGGACTGCTTCCATACCGTACACAAGAGAGAAGGGGGTTGCCCCTGTTGATGTCCGTACTGTCCTGCGATAACCATGAAGAGCAAATGGTAGCATCTCGTGCCAATCTTTGTAAGTCACTGTCATTTTCTGTATAATCTTCTTAATGTTCTTGTTGGCGGCTTCCACTGCGCCATTCATCTTAGGCCGATAAGGAGAAGAGTTGTGATGTTTGATCTTGAACTGCGTGCAGAGTTCGGTGATCATCTTATTGTTGAGATTGGAGCCGTTATCTGTGATAATCCTTTCTGGAGTTCCATACCGACAGATAAGATTATGTTTGATGAATCGAGCCACAACATTCTTGGTAACAGATGCGAACGAGGCTGCCTCTACCCATTTGGTGAAATAGTCAATTGCCACAAGGATGAAACGATGTCCGTTGGAAGCTGTGGGCTTGATTTCTCCAATCATGTCAATGCCCCACATTGCAAAAGGCCAAGGAGCTGTTAGAACATTCAGAGGTACTGGAGGTACATGCACTTTGTCTGCGTAAATCTGGCACTTGTGACAAGATCGAGCATAACGGTGACAATCAGCTTCCATGGTGGACCAATAGTAACCTGTTCTCAGAATCTTCTTAGCCATAGTATGCCCACTGGAGTGGGTACCGAATGCGCCTTCGTGTAACTCTTCTATGATACGTTCCGCTGTTCTCCGGTCTACACAGCGTAGTAAACACAAGTCATGATTGCGCTTGTATAAGATGCCGTTGCTGAGGAAGAATTTGGATGCAAACCTTCTCATGAATTTCTTATCATTGACAGATGCCCCTGCAGGATATTCCTGAGTCTCAAGATACCTCTTTACGTCGTAGTACCAAGGTTTCTCTTCTGTGTCAAGCTCATAACAATATGCTGGTTCGTCAAACCTTTCAATGATGATCTGGGGAGCCTCGTTGTCCCATCTAACCTTGAACATAGAGGACATAGTAGCCAACGCGTCTGCCAACTGATTCTCTTCTCGTGGAATGTGGTCAAAGGTAATCTCCTCGAAGTAGGGGATCAAACTCAGAACATGCTCTCGATACGGAATGAGATTCGGATGTTTCGTATCCCACTCGCCTTAATCTGACTGATCACTAAAGCTGAGTCTCCATATACTTGCAAGAACTTGATTCTTAAGTCAATAGCAGCTTTAATACCCATAATGCACGCTTCGTATTCGGCCATGTTGTTGGTACAACTGAAACATAATCTGGCGGTGAAAGGTGTATGTCCGCCTGCAGGGGATGTGATGATGGCGCCAATGCCGTTGCCAAGTGCATTTGAGGCTCCATCAAAGACCATGGTCCATCGGGATCCTTGTTCAGGTCCTTCGTCCGGGCCTAGTTCTTCACAATCAAGAATTAACAAAACATCTTCGTCGGAAACTCGAATGCATAGATCGATAGTCGCCCACGGCTTGATGAGCCAAATGATCGCTACTACACTTCCTTTGATCGCTCGAGAAGTGTACGGATGTCGATTCGGTCAAGATCATTTGCCATCTTGCTATTCTTCCGAGAGAGCTGGTTTCTCAAATATGTATTTTATCGGATCCATCTTGAAATCAACAAGGTAGTGTGAGTCAACATATTGCCTTAGTCGCGCAGCCCAATAAAGCGTTGTAAGTTTTCTCGAGTGTGAGTATCTTGTTTCACATCGGTAAACTTTTGCTAAGGTAGTATATTGCATGCTCTTTCGACTGCACTCGTCATGTTGCCCCAACACACACCCCATTGAGTTCTCCAACACTGTCAAGTACATGATAAGAGGTCTTCCTTCGGCAGGCGGCATCAGGATGGGAGGATTCTGTAGGTACTCTTTGATTTTGTCAAAAGCGATCTGGAAATCGTCATTTCATTCTACTACTTGATCTTTCTTTAGTAACTTGAAGATTGGCTCACAAGTAGCGGTTAGACGTGCAATGAATCTGGCAATGTAGTTCAATCGGCCCAAGAAACCTCTGACTTCCTTCTCGGTGCGGGGAGCTGGCATCTCTTGAATAGCTTTAACCTTGGCGGGATCAACTTCAATACCTTTACCACTGACAACAAACCCTAGGAGCTTACCGGATCTGACTCCAAAAGTGCACTTGTTGGGGTTAAGTCTTAGTCTGTACTTCTTCAATCTGTCAAACAATTTCTGCAAATGATCAAGGTGCTCTTCCTCTGTCTGTGATCGAGCTATCATGTCGTCGACGTAGACCTCTATCTCGTGATGAATCATATCGTGGAACAATGTCACCATAGCATCGATAAGTGGCGCTGATTCTTCATCCGAACGGCATAACCTTGTAATGAAAGTACCCCATGTAATAAAAGTAGTTTCTCCATGTCTTCAGGAGCCATTTTGATCTGATTGTAACCAGAGAAACCATCCATGAAGGAGAAAACTTTATGCTGAGCGGTGTTGTCGACTAGAACATCAATATGAGGAAGTGGGAAATCATCTTTCGGACTTGCTTTGTTCAGATCTCTGTAATCCACACACATTCGTACCTTACCATCCTTCTTAGGTACGGAACCACATTTGCAACCCACTGCGGATAAGAAGTAACGGCTAAGAAACCTGCGTTGAACTGCTTCATAACTTCGGCTTTGATTTTCTCTGACATCTCAGGACGCATACGACGAACTTTCTGTTTCACCGGAGAAAACCTTCTTTGTCGCAACCGTGTACCACAATATCAATGTCTAGACTGCATGTCTTCGTATGACCAAGCAAAACCTCAATGTAGTCTCGTAGCATTTGAACCAACCTTTCTTTAACAACTCTCAAGACCCGCCCTATCTTGATCTCTTTTCTCTTCGTTAGTACCCAAATTCACAACCTCAACTTGCTCTTCATGTGGTGTATAACTCGATCTTCTTCTTAGCAATCGACAAGTTCTCCGGCACTTCACAATCTTCCTCACTTTCGTCTTCGGCCGGTAGATCGGATTATCGAAGTCATATTTAGCACTAGCATAGTCATATCAACGAGATTCGGAGTGATTCGCGTTGTATCACGTGGTGTGTGTAAGAACACATAGCTTTTTGAAGGGGTGATAAAGTAAAAACAAACAAACACAATTGAATGCAAAAGTCCAACGAATTTATTGAATGAAAATATGCAAACGACAGATAATAACCCGCACAAACGAGCCATGATGCCCCGGGCAAGGCACTAGGCTTTAGAGTTTATTATTCAAAACATAGAAAATACGAAAAGCAAAACAAAACAAGAGCAATTACTCCTGTCTAAAGGAGATTGGTATGACGTCTTCGGTCTTCCAATTGCTGAGTCCTTGATCTGGAGTTGGGAAGATCCATTTGCTGATGTCGGAGTCGTTGTCATCATCTCCTATAGCGTGGATTCCACTCTAACTGATGCGGAAAGGGAGTTGGCCGGCACGCTCGCGGCGTATCATCTTCTGACCCTTGATAGTGAAGCCTAAACCAGTCTTGTCAAACTTGAAAGGAAGATCAGGGAGCTGGCCCCAAATAGCACTACCACCTTCTTCAACAGCAGCTTGAGCATCTTTCAGGGAGGCCATCCTAGGAGGAGCTTGTTTAACTTCAGAGGACAGGAGTGGCATGACTCGGGACTTCAAAGCTTGACAGGAGTCTCAAGAATTCACCCTCCACTTCGAGGTATCGAACGATCAGATGACCATATATTCTTCTTCACCGCACACGTAACAACCTTCCTTTCACCGGGTACTTCACTCGATGTAGAGTAGAGGTAACAGCTGCCCCATGTATCCAAGGGCGCCCAAGTAGGCAAGAGTAAGCGGACGGATGTCTATGACAAAGAAAGTGGAGTCAAAAGTCCGGGAACCGACTTTAACAGCAGAGTGAGCTCTCCAAGCTGCTCGCTAGAACCATCAAAAGCTCTCACAATGATGTCACCGGGTCTCGTAACCAACCCTTCAACATCGAGTCGATCAAAAGCGTCTTGGTAGGATGTTCGAGCGAACCAAGATCCACCAAAACATGAGATAATGTAACGCCTTGCATTCAACGTAGATGCAAGGCTTTGTTATGTTTCTTTCCCAGAGTCAAATCGTCTCGAGAAGCCTAGGCCGTTGTTGGCGGCCAGGCTAGCAATACAAACTTCAAATTGATCAGTAGTAGTGTCTTGCGGCACGTGAGCATTCTTCAGAAACTTCACTAAGGCGTTAGCATGAGCCTCGGAGCACAAGAGCAGAGCAAGCATGGAGATCTTGGACGGAGTCTGTCCCAACTGTTCCACAACATTGTAGTCACTCTTCTTGATAATCTTCAGAATTTCCTCCATTTCTTGTTTGGAGGTGTCTTCAACAACTTCCTTTGGTACTTCTGGTTGAGCAGGATGAGTCACTGGTTCTTTCCCACTAGCTGGGGATATTGGTTGAATAGCTGGAATGCGAGCTGGAGTCGCGGTGTCTTTTGGAGGGGAGATATCTGGAGAGAATACCCTTCCGGTTCTGGTCACCTTACTTGATCCGGTGATGTTGTCAACGTCGGGAATAGAAGCTTCAACTGTAAGATCTTCAATGGTCAGAGGATCTTGCTTGACGCCATGATAATAAACGTCAGCTCCATAATTCCAAGGAATAGCTTTGTCAGAGGAATATGGAACTGGTCTTGGAGAAGTAATAATGAGAGGTGCCACTCTGGGCACAGGATCAGCAGAGGAAATCCTTATGGTGTTAACATCAGCATAGTCTTCGGGGAAGTCGTCACCCCATCTGGTTGCTTTAACATCTTCAATAGGAATCTTGTAGCTCTCAGGAACAGAGTATTTCACCATGTAATCATACTTTCCACTTGGTTGCCCCAAGGTATCCCATACAGATGGTTCAGTTTCATTTGCATTGTCAATCTTCAACTTAGACATTTCTTCACACAACCTCTGCACAGGTGGTTTCAAAAATAGTATCTCACGGTTGTCCATCATGCACTGAACACGTCTTCTCAACCAAGCACAACCATCAGGTGCAGACGGGCACCAACGGCAGTTCTCTGGGCATCCTGGATTAACACCGGCTTGCAGCAAATCCTTTTTGATAGTCATCAGAGGAATGGTCAAGTCATCTATGTTGAAAACATAAGTATCCTCACCCACAGCATTGGAACTCTTGTCATGGTTAGGCATAGGAGCGTTGATCACATTCGGAGTCTCAACAGGAGGATCAAACTCAATCTGCTTAGCTTCAATCATATCTTGAATCTTGTTCTTTAGAGCCCAACAATCATCAGTACTATGTCCGGGGCTATTGGAATGGTAAGCACACTTAGCATTAGGATTGTATCTCGGAGAGAAAGTGTTGACATTTTGAGGAGGGTCCTGAAGCAACTCGATTTTCAAAAAAACCATTTAAATGAATTTTTAAAACAATGAAATCGCCACCTAATTTTATTTGTTCTAGAAAGAACGGGGAGATATAGATAAAACCCACAAAACTCGGATAAGGCGGTCTACAAGACCAAAAAGGATGGATTCGGGAGTCGGTTACGCAAGAGGAAGGTATTAGCACCTCTTACGTCCATCGTACTCGATGGGACCCATTTAGTTCAAAATGTGTTTGTGTGTGTGTAATCGCTAATTTCTAAGTCATGAATAAATAAAAAGAAAATGGATTTGTTTGTTATTATTTTGAGTTTGACACGGTTTCGAAACCGCGTGCCTACGTATTCCCTCGTGCAATGGGAAAGTCAAAACTCCGTAGTTCTGGTTGAAAATGTCTTGGATTGATTGTGTTGATTTTAGAAGAAGATGTTTTTGATGACCGCGTTGAAACAACCGGCTGAACATCATCCGATAACTGTATCAATGAAGTCGCCATCGAACGTTTTTTATCTCGTAAAAGGAGAAAGGCAAACGCATCGCGGAAACCTAAAAGGGATAAGGCACGGTCTTGCGACCGAGAGATAGGGTAAGGGAATCTATTACGCGAAGGGAAGGTATTAGCACCCTACACGCCCGTAGTACTCTACGGTATCCACTTCTATTTTCTGTCTAATGGGTGTGTTATATCTATGCTTAATCGCTAATCATGCATGCAAAGAAAAAGAAAAAAGAAACCACGGGAAAAGAAGGAAGTATTTACAAAGTTTGCTCGGTCGAGCCCGTGACAAGATGCCACGATTCCGCTGCAATGGGAAAGTCGAGGCCGTAGTTCGGCTCACATGTTTGGTGTGTTTTGTGTTTTTACTTGTGAAAAGGTTTTAAACACAAAAGAAAGAGAGCGCGCAAAGGCGAAAAAGAGTTGGTGTTGGTTGGTTGTTTTTACCTTGAGAAAGGAGTTTGAACCATTATTAAGTGTTTTGTTTTTGAAAGGAAAAGCAAGTTTTAGTTTTATTACATGCAATATGCAAAAGAAACTAGCAAAGCAAAGGTTAGTCCTATGGTTGAGGATGAGGGAATATCTACCTATGTTAACATGCAAAGGATGAGAATCCTAAAGTCTAGGCTAAAGAACCAAACCTAACCAAGAGAACCTGCAAGAAACAAACAAGCAAATATGCACAGATCACAAGTAGAAATGCCCTAAACGGGTCTTTAAATAAACCAGAGGGGTTCCTGAACATGCTCCAACTACGGAAGCCCCTTCATGCATCTCTATTCCTACTTCTCATGGTAAAAGAAAGCTGTAAAGCCCTACTTCTCATGATATCTAGGAAAGCTGTAAGAGAATGCGGTAAACAGTGTAGCGAGTACCGAACGGATATGGAATCCGAAGAGCAACGCAAGCTAATGAAATGCTCCAGAAAACTTCAAGTACTGCGACCATGCAATAAGAGTAAACCGATGAGAATAGCTCGAGGCATCAAAGCAAAGAGGATGCGCGTTCGTGCGCATGTGAAGCAACAATGTCTGCAAGAAGGGAGTTAGACCCGAAATGCAAACAAAGGGGTGTACACGTGGGTGTACAAACACAAAACACTTGCAAGAAGGGAGTTAGACCCAAAAACAAGTATAGAAATGCACACGTGGGTGTACAAATGCAAAACACCTGCAAGAAGGGAGTTAGACCCTAAAAGCGAGTATAGAAATGCACACGTGGGTGTACAAATGCAAAACACCTGCAAGAAGGGAGTTAGACCCTAAAAACAGACAAACGGATGTATGCGTGGGTATACAAACGCGAAACACCTGCAAGAAGGGAGTTAGACCCAAAAAAACAAGTATAGAAATGCACACGTGGGTGTACAAATGCAAAACACCTGCAAGAAGGGAGTTAGACCCTAAAAACAGACAAACGGATGTATACGTGGGTATACAAACGCGTAGCAAACTGCGGAAAGGGAGTTGGACCCAAGGGCAAGTGCAAGGAAAAGTGTGTGAATATGGACAAAACGAGCCGCATATGTATGCGTCGTGCATCCCTGCATAAAAGTGAGTGCAAACAGCAGCCAAGCATGGCCAAGGGGATCACTCATCATAATCGAAAAATCGTAAAAATAAACGGGCGCCAAGGTATACCGTGGCCGAGCGCCACCAACCCAAAATTCCAGAATGTTTGGCGCCAGCTCTGGTGCCGAGCGCACCGCAACTGCTGAAAAATTATTTTGCACCGTAACACTGCTTGTGATGTTTTCATGCGTAAAGTTGACCCATGCAAGCGCTTATTCCAATGCTCATGTATGATATGTTATGCATTGACATGTATAGGAATGCAAGCTAGCACCATGATTTCAATGCTCATATGCGTGATGCTATGCATGAACATGTGCGGCATGCTAGCAAAGGAAACAAATAGCTATGATGCTTATGAATGAGGGTCAAGACATGAACATGCTTGGGATGCTAAAGGAGGAATGACAATTCCGATGCTCGTGCAAGGCTATGAACGAATATATGCGGAATGCGAGCGATGAATCAATATTTTCCATGTTCATGTATGCAATGCTATGCGTGGACATATAGGGAATGCAAATGATGAATCAACCATTTCCATGTTTATGTATGCAATGTTGTGCATGGACATATATGGCAAGCAAACCAACAACTCTAACGTTCTCGCATGTGAAGTTATGCATGAACAAGCTAGGAGTGCAATGCAAAAGAAGTTTCAATGCTCATGTACAATGCTAGGAATGAACATGTGTGGAAGGGAAAGTATAAATCATTCTAATGTGTACAATGGAGGTCGATGCATGATTATGCTTATGATGCAAGTTGTATACGTGACCTAATGTTCCACATACAAAGTCCCAATGCGAGCATGTTATACCTCAAAGCAATAAGGAATAATCATGTCAAATCCTAAGTGAAACATTAACACAAACACTTGGAATGCGAATGGATGAACTATGTACAAGGCACAATGCACATAAGGATCAAAATGTTTTAATTTCTACATGTGAAGGCTAGTTACCAACACAAGCAAAGCGTGCTATGAGGCAATGAGGAATGCTCATGTCAAATCCTAGTTGAGACATTAACACAAACACTTGAATGCGAATGGATGAACTATGTACAAAATGCTCATTCCGACACAAATAAGCGGCAAAATCCAATTCAAATCAAGGAGTTCGGTGTATGAGTTCAAGACCTAGAATCTACGTTGAATTTGCATGCGATTTCATTATTCAATTTCAAGAAAAGCTGAAAGTTCAAAACAGCTTAAAATAAGTGATTATTTGAACCTAACACTTACTTGAACTTGAAGTTGGAGTCAAATTGAAGAGGAATTCCTTGTGCTCTTCAAAGAAAATACCAAATCAATAAGGAATTGTTGATAAACTTCGGAATTAAGCTTGAATCCTTGAAGAAAAGCTTGAAATTCAATGGAGGATTTGAAGAAGAAGAAGAAGAAACTCTTGAATCTTGAACTTGAAGAGAAAACCGAGATTAAACCGTTCTTTCCATGTCGAATGTGTGTAGAAGAAGGAGAGAATGCTCTAGATCGAAGTAGAAGAAGCTGCGATGGAGAAACCAAATTGCAGGTCGCGCTGGTCGGCAAGGCTCTGTGAAAGCCGGTGGTACACGGTGGTCCGGTGGCGGCCTGTGGTGGTTGCTTGGAGGGAAAATTGAAGTTTAAGCTTTTTTGAGTTTTTGTGCTTTTGGAATTTGAGAGAATTTTAGTGTGTGAGGTAGTGGGAAATTAAGCAAATGAATGTGTTGTTGTGATTTGTGAAGAGAGAAATCTATTTATAGCTTTGGATCCTTAATCAACAAGCTAATCACGATTATCCAAATAATTTTCGTAATTAATCCAAAACAGCCAAATCCGTGCGGAATTCGGAGTCGGAATGTGAACGAAAAGTGTCCGGAATGCAATTTTGCTTGCGTGAATCAAAATCCCGACTTGATCCAATGAATGGTCAAGAAAATAGAAATTTTGAAGTTTCAGATTAATTTTGGACCACCGACACGCGCAGAATTTCACTTGCGCCTGTGGGGAAAATGCCTCGACGAGGATCTTGATCGAAATTTGCACATGCGCATCTCTGGGACATTTGAAGCTAACAAGATTTATGAACTTTTGGCACCGGTCCCGTCCCGCTTCGATAGAAATCGAGTGAGATATGATTTTCGAACTTTGCGCATCGATGAAAATTGCTCGCTCAGCTCAAAATCAAACTCGAGAATAAAATTCTGGTACCGATCGGTGGGGAATTAGCTCGAGTTGCAAACAGAAGTTGTAGAGGACCTTGATACGGAATTTTAGAAATTGATCCCGCTCAATTCCGAGCATCCAGCTAGAAAATAAAGCCTTTTCGGTGAGCCAAAACGCACGGTTCAGCACAAAAATCAGCTTAATATGCTGGGGAAAATGATTCCTTTGAGAGCCTTCCTCACAAAATCCGTTCTCGACTTCCAAACGAAAGTCGTGGATAATAATGAAAGGAAAGCGTCAGTCAAAAATCAACAGAAAATACCCAAGGAGATGAGAGATACGCCTTCTGGAGTGCCCAAAATGCACTGAAACCCAAAATCCACTTTATTGAGAATGAACTCTTTTTGGTGCCATTCGGAATACCTGGAATCTGATATTCCTTATGATGGATGCTATGCATGGTATGACATGTATTATTATGCAATGGAATTATAAGCCAGAAAAGAAATGGGAAAGAGGAGGGTAAATTTTGGGGTACAACAGCTGCCCCTATTCAATCATCCTCTAGCTTGGAAGCGAGGTGGCTTATGCCTTTCGAGCGACAAGGTATGAGGTGATTGAATACCAAAACGGACCCAGAAATTTACACTCTGAATCCTAAAAGCTGCATCAAGAGATAGGTGTGGACATTCTAAAATTCTAAGGAACCTTACTGGAGAAAAGGAGCATGTTGCGCCAAAGCTTAACTGGGCCACAACCAAAGAAAGCACAGAATAAATGCTGAACTCTGTGAAGGCAGGTACAAGTGCTAACCTGACCTAAGAAGAATTGGCCTCTACCCAATTCAATCCGCAATGTCAGGGGAGAGCTGACACGTAAGCGGAAGCAAAGACTTGATACACTGACTAGACTACCACATTACGCCAGGGAATAACCGGACGGGTTAGTGATGCAAAGGCTAGAAAGTGCCGAGTAGGCTTTGCGAAGAAGAGAAAACAAGAGTATTCTTATTTTCAAAAGACCCACAATGCCAGGGGAGAGCTGACATGCAAATGGAAATAAAGACTAGATACACCAAGTAGACTAACCACATTTACGCCGACAGCTTGGGCGGGTTTGTGATGCAAAGACTAAAGGTGCCGATTAGGCTTTACTGACTCAGAACGCTACACTCTGAGAAGGGAGACAAAAGGGGGTATTTGTTCCCAAAAAGGCACAGGAGTAAGACCTGTCCTGAGAATCGTTGCACCAGGGGATGTGCTGGCAGTTTCAACGAAGACGAAGACTGGAAATGCTGACCAGGCTTCACACACAATACAGAGCAACTTGCATCATGCGTAAGGAAAGAGAGAGATGCTCAGACCTTGACCAAGAATTGGTAGCGACTCAACTCTTGTGCTAAAAGAAGAAAGCAAGGGTAGGGCTTGCTGAAGACGTGTTGCACCGGGGTAAGAGCCGGCAGTTTCAACACCAAAGGGCGTGTTGCACCCCAAAAGCTATCCTTGCTGGGATTTCAAAGAGACATTGGAACATCACTGGGGATGAAATGCATTTCTGGCCTATAATCCTATGAGATGTATGACTCTTTTAAGGGATTATGTCAATGTAATGATGCATGCTTGCAAGACATATGTGAAGTGAATGAAATAAGAACTCATCCGGAGATTAGAGCATCGAGGAATGCCCAAAAAATCTCTCAAAACAACTAAATCTTGCTTGATGAGCCTTTTGAGGAAATGATGTCACGGGAAACCTGTCAGTTGGACAGAGGTCTGCTTGGGGAAATAGAATATATGCTCCAAGAAAAGATCTTCCACCGTTACCCATCACAACTCTGGCTAGGGACAAATATGTGTTGACCGCTGGGGAAGCTGAGTGGCCAAGCGACTTCACTAGGAGAATCAGGAGAGGCATGTCTCGACTCTTCTGGGGAGAAGTCAAGATGCACTGGCATTCGCATTAGGCATGTTTCGAGAGGCGAACCCGCTGGGGATGATCATCTCTGCAGGGGTAAGAGGAAATAGAACATTCCGAATTCTAAAGGACATCCGCTGGGGAGGTAGCACGGAGAAACCCGATCCGTCTCCATGCTGGTGCAATTGGGCATCCTGCAATACAATGTTAGTGGAATGACCCTGGCATGATGTGACAAGTTTGTCTGCCATCCAGATCACTCAAGCCTTAAAGCAATATTCAAAAGTTTCTGATCATGGTAAAACCAACAATGTTTATATATGCAAGATTTTACCACAAAACTTTGAACGTCTTTTGCAAACAAATCAGTAAATGCAAGAAATTAATTGACAAGCAAAAACTCATTTTATTAATTGAAAGTGCACCTGTAAACAGACAAGTACAATAGGAAGCAATTCCTGAAATGAGGCAATTGCAAAAGTAAAATAAGAGGAAAACTAAAACGCATGGCAATGCGACAATGAATCCTCTTTGGTTTCAACCCTGCTATCAATCTTATAACTCCAACTATCTCATCGCTTCGCTTTTCCCGAAAAAGGCGATTGGCTTGATCACAACCCTTCGGAGTAGCTCGAGATGTTGCCATAGAGTGCGACCATTGATCTGCTAGGCATGTCTATGCATAGTATTTTTGACTACGTTTACAGCAGTGGGAAGTCTTCCCGTCCATTGTTGTGAGCATCATGGCGCCACCGAAAAGACTTTCTTCACAACAAACGCCCTTCGTAGTTTGGTGTCCATTTGCCCCTGGTCTCCTTGGGGAAGGATTATCCTCTTTAACACAAGATCACCAGTTGGTAATTCGAGGTCGCACTCTTTTGTCAAATGCTCTTCATCCTCTCGCTGGTAACCGCCCATGACCAACAAATGCTAGCCGCTTCTCATCAATGAGGCATAGCTGGTCTAAGCGGTTGCACCCACTGCCTTCATCAAGCTCGCGCCTTTCATGATTCTTAATGAAGGATTTGAACTTGATTGAAGCACGGCTTCCATGCCATAAACAAGAGAAAACGGAGTTGCCCCTGAAGCACGGATGGTAGTCCTGTAACCATGCAATGCGAAAGGCAACATCTCATGCCAATCCCGATAGGTTACTACCATTTTCTGCACAATCTTTTTAATGTTCTTATTCGCTGCTTCAACAGCTCCGTTCATTTTCGGGCGATATGGAGACGAATTGTGGTGTTTGATCTTGAAAGACTCACAAAGCTCCTTCATCATCTTGTTGTTCAGATTCGACCCATTATCTGTGATGATCTTGTCGGGAATCCCGTAACGGCAGATGATATTGTGCTTGATAAAACGAGCGACCACTTGTTGAGTGACGCTTGCATAGGATGCTGCTTCGACCCATTTGGTGAAATAGTCTATTGCAACCAGAATGAAGCGATGTCCGTTGGACGCTGTCGGCTCAATCTTTCCGATCATATCGATGCCCCACATAGCAAATGGCCAAGGAGAAGTTAGAACATTCAAAGGCGACGGTGGCACGTGCACCTTATCAGCATATACTTGGCATTTGTAACAAACTCGGGCATGATTAAAACAATCAACCTCCATGGTCGACCAATAATATCCAGCTCGCAAGATCTTTTTGGCCATGGTATGCCCACTGGAATGAGTTCCGAATGAGCCCTCATGCATTTCTTCGATGATCTTTGCAGCTTCATCTTTACCAACACACCTGAGCAACAGCCCGTCATGATGCCTACGGTATAGCACACCGTTGTTGAGGAAGAACTTCGCGGAGAATCTTCTCAAGAACTTCTTATCTGTTACAGAAGCTTCATCGGGATACACTTGAGTCTCAAGATATCGCTTGACATCGTAAAACCAAGGATTACCATCTTTCTCTGCTTCGATCTCAAAACAAAAGGCTGGCTCATCTAATCTTTGAATAGTTATCGAAGGCGCCTCATTAGCCCACTTGACTTTAAACATGGATGCTAGGGTAGCCAAAGCATCAGCTAGGTTGTTCTCTTCCCGTGAGATGTGATCGAAAGTGTTCTCAAGTAAGGAATCAACTTCATCACATGCTCTATAGGATCGATTGGGTGACGAGTCTCCCGCCTCCGTTAATCCGACAAATTACAAGTGCGTAGTCTCCATACACTTTCGATGCTTAATTCTCAAATCAATCGCCCGATACCAAAGATGCAAGCCTCATACTCACCATGTTATTGGTGCAATCAAAGCGATTCGAGTAGAATGGAATATGGTGACCGTCCGAGTAGTAATTATCCGCCAACACCATTGCCTAACGCGTTGAGGCTCCATCAAAGACCAAAGACCACTTGATCCGGTTCGGCCCTCGTCGACCGATGTTACAATCCCGAACGTACATTATATCCTCATCAGGAAATTCAAACCTCATTGGCTGATAATCATCCACTGGTTGATGGGCAACATAGTCTACCAACACGCTACTCTTGATAGCTTTCTGAGTAGTATATTGAATGTCATACTCTGTTAAAATCATTTGCCACCTGGCGATCCGGCCTGTCAAAGCTGGCTTCTCAAATATGTACTTGATCGGATCCATTTTGGATATCAACAAGGTTGTGTGGGTCAACATATACGCCTTAGTCGGCGAAAGCAGCTTCACGCTAAAGCACAACAAGTTTTCTCGAGCAGTGAATATTTTGTTTCACAGTCGGTAAACTTTTTGCTTAGGTAGTATATTGCGTGCTCTTTTCGACCAGATTCGTCATGTTGGCCCAAAGACGCACCCCATCGAGCCAAGCACCGCAAATACATGATCAACGGCCTACCTCCACGGAGGCATAAGAATCGAGGTTCCCGCAGATACTTTTTATCTTATCGAATGCGACTTGACAATCGTCATTCCACCTGACCATCTGATCCTTTTTAAGCAACTTGAAGATTGGTTCGCATGTGGCAGTCATGTGAGAGATGAATCTAGAGATGTAGTTTAACCTCCCTAGAAAGCCACGGACCTCTTTCTCGCTCTGGTTCTGCATTTCTTGAATCGCTTTTACTTTAGCAGGATCAACCTCGATGCCTCTTTCACTTACAACAAAGCCTAACAGCTTACCGGATCGTACGCCGAATGTACACTTGTTCGGATTCAGCCTCAATCTGAACTTCCTCAACCGATCAAACAATTTCTGTAGGTGTACCAGATGTTCTTCTTCATCCTGAGATTTAGCAATCATGTCGTCGACATACACTTCAATCTCTTTGTGGATCATATCATGAAAAAGAGTTACCATTGCACGCTGGTAAGTTGCCCCGGCATTTTTCAATCCGAAAGGCATCACCTTATAGCAGAAAGTTCCCCATGGGGTAATGAAAGTTGTTTTAGCCATGTCTTCCGGTGCCATCTTGATCTGATTATATCCTGAAAAGCCATCCATGAATGAAAACACTTTTGCATGAGCTGTATTATCCACCAATATGTCAATATGGGGGAGAGGAAAGTCATCCTTCGGACTTGCTCTGCTCGCATCCCTGTAGTCCACACACATTCTCGACCTTGCCGCTTTCTTGGCACAGAACGATGTTGGCAACCCATGGGGATAAGAAATGACTTTCGAAAACCGCATCAAGTTGTTTCGACTTCTTTGATCTTCTTAGACATCTCGTGATGAGTTCTTCAAGTTTCGCTATCAGAGGACACCCTCTTCGTAGGCAGCCAGCACCACAATGTCGGTATCCAACCCGTGCATGTCTTCATAGGACAAAGCGAAGATATCGAATACTCGGAGTAGTTCAATCTCTGCTTCACATCGCCTTCTAAAATGCCCGATTTTAACCTCTCCGATCACATCCGCTTCCTGTGATTCACTTTCTCAATCTCTTCCCGATGCGGTTGGATGACCTTTTCCTCTTGCTCCAACATTCTCGCTATCTCTTTAGGGAGTTCACAATCTTCCTCACCTTCTTCGGCTTGGTTGATCGGATTAAATATAAAGAGTGATAGCAGTAGTCGTTATCAAAGGGATCCATTAGAGTGGGATTATACCGCATAATTGATTTTAATGCCTATTTTAATTTATTTTTTAGATGATAAAAGAAAATAAAGCGCTGCCATTTTATGCTTTAAAATTGTGATGTAAAATTGAATGAAAAGGAACAAAACATTTGAATGAAAAAGACGCTTTATTTCATGGTAAAATATTGCATATACAAACAAGGTGGCTACATATGATTCATCGCGGTCTGGGCGTAACACGTGAATTATTGCATGATAATGTAAACAAAAGAAAATTACTTCGCCATCGTGGATCGGGATGCGCCTTCCGAGGTCTTGTTAAGCTCCATGCTGTGGACACCGGACGGATCCACTTATCAATATCAAACTCATTGTCGAATCATCCACGGCATTTGCTTGTTTGAACCGGCCAAGACTAGAAAATCTCACAGAGTATTCAAATTGGGTGCTTTAATCGACGGCGTAATGTGGTCAAAACCCAACCCAATTTGTTGAATTTGGGAGCTACTCCACCACACGGCCCCAACCTTCGTGGCCCACCTCAACTACGCTTTTGCATCTTTCAAAGATGCCATGGAAGATTCGGTTTATCTTTCTTAGCCTCTTCCGTTGAGGAGTCTTCAAGATGTGCACCGCCTCAAAGCCTTGAAACGGGTTTCATGAATCTCACCATCGACCTCGACATAGCGGAAGGAAGCAAGATGGCTTACGATGTATTCTTCTTCAAAGACAGATCGTGATAGTTTTCCTTCAACGGGTATTTCACCGTGAAGAGTTGATGTGACCGCCCAGCCTTTGTGGATCCATGGACGCCCAAGAGGCAAGAATAGGCGTGTTGAATGTCCATGACAAAGAATGTTGAAATAAAGAGTCGAGGGCCAACTTTGATGGGAGATCCACCTCCAAAACATGATCGCTTAGAGCCATCAAATGCTTTTACAATCAGATCACTAGGGCGAAGTTCGAGACCTCCATAGTCTATCTTCATCAGTGCGGATTTGGGAATCACATTCAGCGAGGAACCAGTATCAACCAACACTCGAGACAAAGTGGTGCCCCGACATTCTATGGAAATATGCAAAGCTCTATTATGGTTCCGACCTTCCGGTGGTAGATCACAATCGGTATAACCCAAACCGTTGTTGGCCGATATACTTGCACACACGTTTTCAAACTGCCCAACCGAGATCTCTTGTGGCACAAAAGCGGTGCTTAACAGCTTCATCAAGGCATTTCTGTGTACCTCAGAATCTCGTAGCAATGAAAGAATAGAAATTTTGGCGGGTGTCTGAGCAAGTCGGTCAATCACTCTAAGTCACTTATGGATAAACTTCATAATCTCTTCTATATCCTCCGATCAGGATTGGCATTTTGCAAGTCCGTTGCTTCATAGGTTGCTTGGCCCTAGCTTTGGCAGAAGATCCGCTTTGAGTTGTATTGTGGATCGAGAAACCGTCCGCTGGTCGCACCGCTACTTCCAAAGAATATTATCGTGATTGACAACATCCAAAGACCTCACCCTTCTCAGTTGGAGAATGGACGTCTTCTTGTTTCACCCCATGGTAATAAACATCTGACCCATAGTGCCATGGCACAGCTTTATCACTCTCGTATGGCAATGGACCAGGTTTGGTGATTGTTAGGGGAATAGACTTTGTCGGTGCAGATATCACAATTGGAGAGTAAGGAATCGTAATCACAGATACAGCCCGCATCTCAACCTTCTCATCCTTTCTGATCCGATCAAATTGTAACTGGCCATCATCAATCAAGCACTGAATGCCAATCTTCAGATTTGCACAACCATTAGAGCAATGTTCACATCTGTCACAAGCAACTTCACAACCCGGAAAGACACCTCTTTCAATCAAATATTTCTTGACAAAAGGCAAAGGTGTTTTCACCAAATCAACACTCATGATCAGATTAAGGACCCCTCCATCTTCTATTACAGCTTGAACAGCCCCATGACGCGGCATTGGGTTCTGGGTGACATTAGGTCCAGCAACTTGTGGTCGAGCCTCTAATTCGATAGTCTTTGAATCAATGAGGTCTTGCACTTTGCATTTGAATGCGTAACAGTTTTCAATACTATGCCCCAAGGTTCCAGAATGGAATTCGCAACTGGCACTAGCATCATAATTCCTGGGCCGTTTATCCAGGGGAGGAGGTGCAATGCGTTTCGAGTAACCAATTTTAAGGTCATTCAAACGGACAAACAAATCAATAGCTCATAGGAATAGCATCAAATCTCCTAGAGCACGATTCTCTTGTTGTCTTTGATTCGCCGACGCGGTGCTTGCCGATTTTGAGGTTGAAGCGGATATGGTCACCGATTGACCGAGCTTTGCCTCTTCCACCATATACGCACCGGCCTCCCTTTCCTTCTTGGGATAACCATCGATGCTTTCTTGACACCGTAAGAACTTCCTTCAACTGCTGGATCTTACCGACATTTACTTTCGATCCGCTCACCGATCGGACCATTTCAAGAAAGCTTGCGGTATCGCATGCAACATAATAGTGTCCGACAGTAGTAATCGTGAACATATCGATCATTTCTCGCTCGACCATGGGTGGTTGGACTCTAGCAAAGAAGTTCTCTCCACTCGAGCATACTTTAAACGCCCGCCCGATTTTGAGACAAACCCAACAACTGGTGCGATTGGGAGCCATATCAATGTTGAACTCGACATCGCAGGAGAAAAGCATTCACAAGATCATGCCATGTCTCGACATGGCTTCGCTCCGATGCATATACCACTCTAGAGATGCCCCAAGAAGACTCTCTTGAAAGAAGTGCATCGCAATCTTATCTTCAAGATAAACCGCCATCTTACTAAGTAAGCAAAGGATATGAGTTTTGGGACAGTTGTCCCATTATACTTGTCAAACATCGCACTTTAAACTTTGAGGAAGCCTCACTCGAGGTGCCAAACCCAAATCAGATAAATCTAGCCCAGATAAC
Source organism: Vicia sativa (assembly GCA_021764765.1). Lineage (NCBI taxonomy): Eukaryota > Viridiplantae > Streptophyta > Magnoliopsida > Fabales > Fabaceae > Vicia > Vicia sativa. The sequence continues at coordinate 7,863,934 of CM038794.1, forward strand.
TTCTGACCCTCAACTGCCTTCAACCGCTCTTCAAGCAAACGGTACCTGTGGTCATCTGCGGGGAAGTCGATTTCACTGCCATTCACTGAATAATCTTCATCATTCTGATCAAAATCTGCGCCCTGAGAACGAGGGCGACCCCGAATACGATGCCCTTGCATCCCATCATCCCAGAAAAACTGCCCTTGAGGTGGAGTAGGCGGTGGAGGAGGAAACCGACCAATAACGTGTGCACCTGGACCACGAAGGTGGCCGTTGACACCCAAATCAGCATTGTTGATTTCAACACGGGGTTGACCCACAGAAGCATCATCAAACGGATCGCGCCGATCATCCTCTAAACGAGTCCTTTCAACCAAAGCCCTCAACTCTTGCTGACCCTGATTCATATTGGTGATGACTTCCATGAATTGAGTCATCTGCGCCTCCATCTGCGCTTTCATCGCGCCATGTCCGCTCGGGTTGTTCCATCCGTGCTTCTCGCTGTTCGAGTCGGGTAACGGTGGAAGTTTGCAATCTTTCTGCTAAATAAAAGCAGAAACTGAGGATGAGAACCCCGGACAAAACCTGTTATGCGTGACATGTATATATATGAATGATATGCATGTTATGCATGTAATGGCATATTTGAACTTTTCCAGGACTCTTAACACTTCGACTCTAGTTTTAGGATTTAACAAGATAATGAATACTGAAAAGTCTAATATCATTGGATCGAAGAAGATTACAAGCATTTGAATCCATCATTTTTGTAAATCATGGAAAAGGAGTAATCCCATCAACAAGCCTGATGGTGATTTCTGCATAAGACAAATAAAGCATAAATCTAGATATCCGACATAGGAAATCCTTCTGCCTCTGGTGCAACCGATTGAACCTTGAGACGTTCCAACTTTCCAACAGCAACGGATAATTGAACTTCTTTCTCTTGGATACGGGATTCATACACCAACTTCTGATTATGCATTTGCTTCTTCAAGTCTTCTATTTGAGCCTTATACTTCTTTTCCAAGCCGACAACAACTTTTCGGTGCTCTTCCTGAGAAATAGAGAAATCTTCGACTCTGGACCTCTTCTTGGTTGAATCCGATGCTTCCCCTTTGAAATACTTGAGCTCGTGAGCCAACTGGTTCTTTGTTTGAGTTGCAACAAGACAGCATCGCTAATGTCTCCTTTTCTTCAACCAAAAGTCGATTCCGAGCAAGCACTCATAGTCTCCTTTAGAAACAACATCCGTATCGACTGTGGATAAAAGGTCTGTTCGTAAGAGAAGGCCATTGACGATCACTATTCTTGTCTTTGATCCATTGGATGTAAGAAGCATAGGCTGTGGGATCCTTCTTGCCAAAATACTGCCCTCCTTCAAGACAAATGCTTTTCCATGCTTGAATAGCTCTAGCCATCATACCGGCAACATCAGGCACATCATAACATAGAGTTTCTCGCACAAGATTAACATCGGGAGGTCCCAACAAAGCGTAACCCAATTGTCTCACAGCAAGAGTCGGATTGTAATTGATACCTCCCCTTATGCCCATGAGAGGGACATTAGGAAAGTCTCCGCAACGGATGATAATCTTCTCACACTCGGTCTTGGACATCTCACGTCGACTCCAATTAATATCGTGAGATGTGAGACCCATCAATCTAGGAATCCACCTCATGGTATGTCGAGTGTCAACAAAAGCACCGTTTCGGGGAAGAAAACCCTGAAACCAATGGTATAACAATGGCGCACAGCAATTTACAACTCCACCCTTGCCTTTGAAGCTTCTGGAGTGAAGAGAATGATAAACATCCCCTAGCAAAGTCGGAATGGGATTCTGTTGGATGAAAATAGAGATGGCATTCATGTCGACAAATTTTGGCTCATTCGGGAATAAGCACATCCCGTAGATACAACAAGCTAGAATGGCATTGAAGCCCTTCCAATCCTCCTTGACAACTTTGGCATTACCCTCCCGAAGAAGACAACCCAAATGAAAGCCTTTCATGGAACCCTTGCTTGCGACATTGGCGGATACCACAGATTTTTGCAAATGAAGAGCTTTGGCGATTTGATCATCGGTAGGTCTCTCCACGGAAGCATGAAAAGGTACTTGATGCAGGATAGGAACGCCCGTGATACCGGAATACTCTTCCAATGTGGGCATCAACAAATAATCAGGGAATACAAAGCACCTCAATTCACGGTCATAGAACTGGAAAAGGGCCTGGAGCCCATCCTTCTGATAATCGGTCAAAGGAGCTTTCAACCATGTCAAAATCCTTCCATAATCCCGGGCAAATGTGAGAACATTCTCAGGTGTAGACTTGTTGGCAAGCAAGAGGAGATTCTCGAGAGCAGGAGTGGGAAATTTGTACACTGGATGGCGTCTCTGATTGTTCTTCTTTTTAGTATCCATCTTCCAAAACAACCCGACGACTAGACTCAAAGGTAAGAAATCCTGGAAATAACAAATATGCATGTTAGAAATATGCAAAAGTTAAAATTTTTCATGAATGCAATGTTTTTGAATCATGTATCCTGTTCATCGGAACCACTGCTATACTGAACTCTCAGATAACTGTAACAAAGTCTGGAACTTGTCACCCAACCAAGATATCACGTGGAACAGGATCTGAATGTCACAGGTTCAAAGGTCCGGCATCAAACTGGAATCCCATAGAAAATACCAGAAAATACCAAGAAAATACCGAGTCACCATCAATAACCGAGTCACCAACAGTAACAAGTCACCAATAGTCACCAACAGTACCTGTAGTAATGATATCCCGCCCCAACTCACAGGGTGATTCTAGACTCAACAGGATGTCCCTAATGATAACCAGGGTCGACGATCCTTTATCGAGTACTTCGCTGACTACACAACAGGGTGTAGGGCGAGAGCACCGTCAATCGAATCTCGTCTGAATTCGGTACTCCATGCCTCCTCACACGCACCACGGGATGCGGGATTCGACATGGACATCCATCTAGCCTATGTGTCACTGGCCGGGGTAATTGGCCTTTTACCTCAAGTAACACCCACCCAGATCAAGAGATAAAACCAGCACAGCAGCAGTCCAGATACAGGATATATGAAAGCGATAAATATGCCACATAGAATGCAATGCAAAGCATACAAAGGATGGTGCGATAAAGCAGGTAAAATAGATAAGCAAATAAATAAACACCCAATAGACATGAAAAATAAAAGCTAGGATCGACTCCTGATCGGACCAGCACAGGTCTGCACGGTCCCCAGTGGAGTCGCCAGCTGAAACAACCGGCCGAACATCATCCGATAACTGTATCAATGAAGTCGCCATCGAACGTTTTTTATCTCGTAAAAGGAGAAAGGCAAACGCATCGCGGAAACCTAAAAGGGATAAGGCACGGTCTTGCGACCGAGAGATAGGGTAAGGGAATCTATTACGCGAAGGGAAGGTATTAGCACCCTACACGCCCGTAGTACTCTACGGTATCCACTTCTATTTTCTGTCTAATGGGTGTGTTATATCTATGCTTAATCGCTAATCATGCATGCAAAAGAAAAAGAAAAAAAAGAAACCACGGGGAAAAGAAGGAAGTATTTACAAAGTTTGCTCGGTCGAGCCCCGTGACAAGATGCCTACGTATTCCCGCGTGCAATGGGAAAGTCGAGCGCCGTAGTTCGGCTCACATGTTTTGGTGTGTTTTGTGTTTTTTACTTGTGAAAAGGTTTTAAACACAAAAAGAAAGAGAGCGCGCAAAGGCGAAAAAGAGTTGGTGTTGGTTGGTTGTTTTTACCTTGAGAAAGGAGTTTGAACCATTATTAAGTGTTTTGTTTTTGAAAGGAAAAGCAAGTTTTAGTTTTATTACATGCAATATGCAAAAGAAACTAGCAAAGCAAAGGTTAGTCCTATGGTTGAGGATGAGGGAATCTCTACCTATGTTAACATGCAAAGGATGAGAATCCTAAAGTCTAGGCTAAAGAACCAAACCTAACCAAGAGAACCTGCAAGAAACAAACAAGCAAATATGCACAGATCACAAGTAGAAATGCCCTAAACGGGTCTTTAAATAAACCAGAGGGTTCCGAACATGTCAACCACGGAAGCCCCTTCATGCATCTCTATTCCTACTTCTCATGGTAAAAGAAAGTCAGAAGCCCTACTTCTCATGATATCTAGGAAAGTGTAAGAGAATGCGTAAACAGAAGGAAAACCGAACGGATATGGAATCCGAAGAGCAACGCAAGCTAATGAAATGCTCCAGAAAACTTCAAGCATCGCGACCATGCAATAAGAGTAAACCGATGAGAATAGCTCGAGGCATCAAAGCAAAGAGGATGCTGTCAGGCGATGTGAAGCAACAATGTCTGCAAGAAGGAGTTAGACCCAAATGCAACAAAGTGTACACGGTGTACAAACACAAAACACTTGCAAGAAGGGAGTTAGACCCAAAAACAAGTATAGAAATGCACACGTGGTGTACAAATGCAAAACACCGCAAGAAGGGAGTTAGACCCTAAAAGCGAGTATAGAAATGCACACGGGTGTACAAATGCAAAACACCGCAAGAAGGAGTTAGACCCTAAAATGCATAAACGGATGTATGCGTGGGTATACAAACGCGAAACACCCGCAAGAAGGAGTTAGACCCAAAAACAAGTATAGAAATGCACACGTGTGTACAAATGCAAAACACCGCAAGAAGGGAGTTAGACCCTAAAACAGATAAACGGATGTATACGGTATACAAACGCTAGCAAATCGGAAAGGGAGTTGGACCCAAGAGGCAAGGAAAAGTGTGTGAATATGGACAAACGAGCCGCATATGTATGCGTCGGCATCCTCGCATAAAAGTGAGTGCAAACAGACCAAGCATGGCCAAGGGATCACTGCTCATCATCGAATCGAAAAATCAAAAAATAAACAGAAGGCAACAAGGTATACAACGAGCTACCAACCCAAAATTCAGAATGTTTACGCCAAGGCTCGTGGCGCTGAGCGACCGCAACTCGCTGAAAAATTATTTTTGCACCAGAACACCTGTTTGTGATGTTTTCATGCCAGAAAGTTGACCCATGCAGCTGGGCAGTTATTCCAATGCTCATGTATGATATGTTATGCATTGACATGTATAGGAATGCAAGCTAGCACCATGATTTCAATGCTCATATGCGTGATGCTATGCATGAACATGTGCGGCATGCTAGCAAAGGAAACAAATAGCTATGATGCTTATGAATGAGGGTCAAGACATGAACATGCTTGGGATGCTAAAGGAGGAATGACAATTCCGATGCTCGTGCAAGGCTATGAACGAATATATGCGGAATGCGAGCGATGAATCAATATTTTCCATGTTCATGTATGCAATGCTATGGACATATAGGAATGCAAATGATGAATCAACCATTTCCATGTTTATGTATGCAATGTTGTGCATGGACATATATGGCAAGCAAACCAACAACTCTAACGTTCTCGCATGTGAAGTTATGCATGAACAAGCTAGGAGTGCAATGCAAAAGAAGTTTCAATGCTCATGTACAATGCTAGGAATGAACATGTGTGGAAGGGAAAGTATAAATCATTCTAATGTGTACAATGGAGGTCGATGCATGATTATGCTTATGATGCAAGTTGTATACGTGACCTAATGTTCCACATACAAAGTCCCAATGCGAGCATGTTATACCTCAAAGCAATAAGGAATAATCATGTCAAATCCTAAGTGAAACATTAACACAAACACTTGGAATGCGAATGGATGAACTATGTACAAGGCACAATGCACATAAGGATCAAAATGTTTTAATTTCTACATGTCGAAGGCTAGTTACCAACACAAGCAAAGCGTGCTATGAGGCAATGAGGAATGCTCATGTCAAATCCTAGTTGAGACATTAACACAAACACTTGGAATGCGAATGGATGAACTATGTACAAAATGCTCATTCCGACACAAATAAGGCGGCAAAATCCAATTCAAATCAAGGAGTTCAGGTGTATGAGTTCAAGACCTAGAATCTACGTTGAATTTGCATGCGATTTCATTATTCAATTTCAAGAAAAGCTGAAAGTTCAAAACAGCTTAAAATAAGTGATTATTTGAACCTAACACTTACTTGAACTTGAAGTTGGAGTCAAATTGAAGAGGAATTCCTTGTGCTCTTCAAAGAAAATACCAAATCAATAAGGAATTGTTGATAAACTTCGGAATTAAGCTTGAATCCTTGAAGAAAAGCTTGAAATTCAATGGAGGATTTGAAGAAGAAGAAGAAGAAACTCTTGAATCTTGAACTTGAAGAGAAAACCGAGATTAAACCATTCTTTCCATGTCGAATGTGTGTAAAAGAAGGAGAGAATGCTCTAGATCGAAGTAGAAGAAGCTGCGATGGAGAAAACCAAATTGGTCGCGTGGTCCCTCGGAAAGAAGCCGGTGGTACACGGTGGTCCGGTGGCGGCCTGTGGTGGTTGCTTGGAGGGAAAATTGAAGTTTAAGCTTTTTTGAGTTTTTGTGCTTTTGGAATTTGAGAGAATTTTAGTGTGTGAGGTAGTGGGAAATTAAGCAAATGAATGTGTTGTTGTGATTTGTGAAGAGAGAAATCTATTTATAGCTTTGGATCCTTAATCAACAAGCTAATCACGATTATCCAAATAATTTTCGTAATTAATCCAAAACAGCCAAATCCGTGCGGAATTCGGAGTCGGAATGTGAACGAAAAGTGTCCGGAATGCAATTTTGCTTGCGTGAATCAAAATCCCGACTTGATCCAATGAATGGTCAAGAAAATAGAAATTTTTGAAGTTTCAGCATTAATTTTGGACCACTGACACGTGCAGAATTTCACTTGCGCTCTGTGGGGAAAATGCCTCAGACGAGGATCTTCTGATCGAAATTTGCACATGCGCATCTCTGGGACATTTGAAGCTAACAAGATTTATGAACTTTTGGCACCGGTCCCGTCCCGTTTCGATAGAAATCGAGTGAGATATGATTTTTCGAACTTTGCGCATCAGATGAAAATTGCTCAGTTCAGCTCAAAAATCAAACTCAGAGAATAAAATTCTGGTACCGATCGGTGGGGAATTAGCTCTCGAGTTGCAAACAGAAGTTGTAGAGGACCTTGATACGGAATTTTAGAAATTGATCCCGCTCAATTCCGAGCATCCAGCTAGAAAATAAAGCCTTTTCGGTGAGCCAAAACGCACGGTTCAGCACAAAAATCAGCTTAATATGCTGGGGAAAATGATTCCTTTGAGAGCCTTCCTCACAAAATCCGTTCTCGACTTCTAAACGAAAGTCGTGGATAATAATGAAAGGAAAGCGTCAGTCAAAAATCAACAGAAAATACCCAAGGAGATGAGAGATACGCCTTCTGGAGTGCCCAAAATGCACTGAAACCCAAAATCCACTTTATTGAGAATGAACTCTTTTTGGTGCCATTCGGAATACCTGGAATCTGATATTCCTTATGATGGATGCTATGCATGGTATGACATGTATTATTATGCAATGGAATTATAAGCCAGAAAAGAAATGGGAAAGAGGAGGGTAAATTTTGGGGTACAACACGCGTATGAGCGGCAAAGGAATTTGAATGGGTTGAATTGATTTTAATTGTAGATGACAAGTACCAAAACGTTGGGATATCCTCTAACGATTCGATACTCGAGATTGGTGATTGAGGTCAACCGATCTTCTCTCATCCAAAATCTTTATTATGAAAGGAATGAGGTGAAACGAAGTTCCCTTTTTATTAAGTGTTATGGAATGAAGTATTTAAGTCATTGGGTTACCCTCTAATGGCCCAAATACTTTACATTTTTTAATTAAATCGTTGGGCGAACCTCTAACAATTTAATTAAATACCATACCACTATGTTTTTTTTGTTTTTGTAGAAAAATTGATTTAAAGAAAACAAATTCAATTAATTAATTTAATTTGAAAGTGTTTTGAAATATTTAAGTGTATGGAATAAAGTATCCAAGTCATTGGGTTTCCCTCTAATGGCCCAAATACTTTACATTTTAATTAAATCGTTGGGCGAGCCTCTAACAATTTAATTAAGTACCATGACACTATTTTTTTTTGAAAGTGTTGAAAATTGCGGCGTTGGACGTAGAGAAATGATATTTCGGGTTATGATTAACCAAGTATATGGACTTGATTAACCTCGTGAGGATATGTGCTCCCATCCCCAACCATGAGACCCTGGTGCATGGTGATTGGTATATGGACCAATTATTTTTCGGGTTATGATTAATCAAGGCAACGAGGGCCCTAATTAACCTCGTGAGGATGGCCATGCCCATCCCCAACCATGAGACCCTTAGAGAATTTGGTGTGGGTAACCAAAAATAAGAGAGAGAGCGGAGGTGTTGTTGATTTTATGTTAATGTGAGAGCGGAGTGTACAATCGCGTATCAACAAAAACGAGCGGATAATGTAATAGCGGATAATAAAAGAAAATAAATTAACACACAATACAAATCGGAATTTAAATAATTATTAGTATAAATATTTTTTTACTTGATGAAAAATCAACTACCAATTTAATTGGTGATTCAACAAATAAAAAACTACCATATGCCAAATATTATTTAATACATCACTATATATATAAAACTTGCATAAAAAATTGAATTTAAAGAGAAAAGTTTAGGAATGGGCCTTCTTGAAGCTTTAAGCTGGAGGGTGTGAGTAGCAATCTGAGCCCAAGCCCAAAACAAAGCTGCTGGATCTTGTGTAGAAGCTCCATGGAAAGAAAGTGTGGTCCACCACTCTGGAGCATTAGATCTGTTTTCTTTTGAACAGTTCTATGGTTGTGAATGAGGGTGCAAGGTTGCTTATCATACATATACCTGCATCGAATTCCGAACAGACCACACAGACGGTGACAAGTGTCACCGCCTGGACTAAACAACAAGACTTAATCTAATATACTCATTAAATAAAATATTAACTTTGTTTAAAATATAAAATGAAGAATCTAAATATATAATAATAAAACTGATACTCATCATTTTATACTAATTATTAACTAACTAAAAAAACTGATATGATTATTCCTAATAATAATACTTAAAACTAAATTTATAATTATAAATCCTTTTTAGTTTAAAATAAGCAAAGAAACTTAAGTGAAAAAAAAGAAGAGACCTCCATCGGCCCTTACTCACTCGACCCTCATCTCTCTCGCTCAGATCTGTTCCTCACCGCTCTCATCTCTCATCGTTTTTTCACCGTCAATTTCGCCGAAGCTCACCGCGACTCTCACTGTTCTCTCATCTCACCGTCGCTCCGATCTAGGAACTCGATGTCCCTCTCTCGTTTCTCTGTTCTCTCGCCGCGATTTCCTCACTGGGTTCATCTCCGTTCTCTCATCGCGACCCTTCGCCGCGATTCGGTCGTCGTCGCTCATGCATCTCTCTCTCTCACTCGATCTGTTCCATTAACCATCATTGGATTTCTAAAAAAAAGGTTTGATTGCCGTGTTTGTAGGTCGGGAAAGAAAAGGGGGTGAAACCCTAACTTCTGTTTGAGCTGACACGATGATGCTATGAGGAAAATGGATGCTGGAAACACAATAATAAACAAAGAAAAGGAAGGCTGTGGGATTTTTCGAGGTCTACACGGCGGTGGACGGCGGCCTGTGGCCACAACCCCGGTGAGATCTCTCCTTTTTTACCTTGTGTTCTGCTTCTTCCTCGTTTTTGCCTTCTGAAGGGTTTCTTGACTGGAAAATGATGATGATACTAGTTAGATAGATGCTGTTCTGGTTTTAGTTTCCTGGTCTTTTGGTTTGACAGTGTTAGTATGCGGCTAGGGTTTATGGCTTCGGATAGATTTCGGCTAGGGTTTGGTGAACAGTTGCCTCCTTGTTCTTCTGCTTTGAATGTTTATATATCCTCAGAAATAGGGTTTTGCTGAACCTTGTTGTTCTGATTTTTGAAAAACAAGGCCTTACGAAATACTGGTTGGGCTTGCACCATTTTGTATTGGGCTGATGATTTTGATTGTTTTTGGCTGTTTGATGTATCAGTACTGCTATATCTGATTGTGTTAGGCTGCTGGTGTATTGTGATGTCTTGGTTGTGTAATGCTGTTTTTGGTAAACATTGCCTGAAAAGATGTATACTCTTGCTGCCCTGCATAAAGCTACAGCACTGTCATGCCAAAACTGTTTTCAAAACTGCTTTTTCCTCATCTTCTTTCCACACCTCCTATTGTGAACCAAGGGTACCCTTGTGGATTTGCAATAGTGAGCTTTACGGCCGATGATTTGTACATGAGGCCCCGGTTTTGAACGATTGAAACCCTTGCACAACCTGATTCCGGAAAGAAAATCCTAATGATGAGATTGTGTATTGTCTTGTAATGTTATCATTGCTGTCCGTTATTTGCTAATCGAGTTTTTGTTGTTTCATGAACATGAGAAATGGCAAGCTTGGAGGAACGGCAAAGGAATACTTTGGACAAGAAGGCCGGGTTTGAAGATAGAGCAAGGATGTAGAAAGGACAACAACAAAAACTTCCATTAGAATACAATAGGATAGAAGAAGAAATTTGCTTGTATTTTTATATTTGTATTCTTGAAGAATTTGTATCAAAAGTTTGAACCTTGTAATCAACACGAATATCCAAATTGACATTGTAACTTTGATGATTCATGTAGAAATTGTACAAACCACAGTTAAACGAATGTTGAATTTGGAAGTTTGATTTCACTTGTGAACGGGCATTCTTCGAATGTCCTTTTGTATTCGAACAAGATTTTCGACACTTGAATGACAAAGAGAAGTTGAATATTGAATGAAACTTGTTTGGCTTTTGGATTAGAACTTGTATTCGAAGATTTGATAAGTTGTAAAACCATGTACTCATTCTTGTATTCTTGTAAAACTTTAGAGTAATTCAACGCTCTTGAAATTTCATGAATGCCAAGTTTGAAGATTATGTACCAATTTGAGTCCTAGTTTCAAATTCTTCAAATTCAATCGTTGTAGCAATTGTGTACAAAAGTTGGAAATTGCGTATGAAAGTTAAGAATTCACGACGAATAAAACATTCCAACCAAAGAATTGTCATGAACCAAAACTACTTTGGTTAAAACAAAACTAAGTCGAAATGCTGACTTAAGATACGCGCCTAAATCCAAATCCGTCCACCATTCCCATCCGTATTTTGAATCAAATGAGTAGTAACAGGATTGTTGTACTTTTAGAACTTGAGAAAAATCGTCATGTATGATCTTGATTCATGTTCTAAAAAAAAGAATGAGGTCTTAAGAGAACTATGAATGGAATTTGAATATGTATTCAATTTTCTAAATCCTCCTTCGAACTCAAAAATGCACATTATAAAAGCTTTGAACTTGTGATCAAAAATCTCGAAATCCAAGTTATCTTGTAATTAAATTAATCCCATTTGAATTTTCCGGCCACAAAGTTTCCATTTTTATCCATTCTCGTAGAAATTCGGAGCCTTTTGCTTCTTGAGACAAGAATTGAAACTCCAAGTTTCAAAATGAAATTCTTGATCAAAAAACCTCAGTCAACTTGTCGCTTTCCTGATTCTTTTAAGAATTGAGCAATAGATTCCACTTGAAATTAATGGGATTATCACCGCGTTTCCAAATTGAACCACTCAGTAGTGGAGTAAGATTCGGAACCAAACGAATTCCAAAAGGAAGCTTCTAGTTTTCAATGAATGTCTTGAACTTCGTGGGCGATAACCACGATTGGAAAAGATCTAATCAGGCGGCAACTTGACATTTGCAAATCGTGTAGATAAGTCCTCTGGATGAATATCTTCACATACACCAACTATCGCCAAGAAACGAATAAAGTTGACGAGCAAACCAAATGCACTAGTACTGGAATTGTTGATCAATAAACGGATAATCAATATCCACCCTTTTACATCTTGAACAAAGAACTTGAAACAACAGCAAAACCCAAACTCGTGATGAATTGATCTCCTGAATCAGGAGGTAATGACATTCAAAATAACCAGACTTCCGTAGCTCCATCAAGAACAGACCATTCAATTCAACAATCGAACACAAGCCCCGAAAACCGATAGATATGAACGGATAAGATTTAATTTTAAACCTCATCGTTCTCCAACATCCTAGATTGGTCGAAAACACCACGCCTTCTATGCTCAACAGAGAAATCTTTGGGAATCAACTCCAATCCGTAACCATAGACCCAGTGATATGAATGCATGTGAGTGTTATGATAAATGCGAAGCCTAAACCAGATAAGATCTAGATAGGAGGGCAAATTTTGGGGTGCAACAGTTGCCCCTATTTAATCGTCTTAAACCTGAAAGTGAAATTGGCGCTAGCCTTTTGAACTTTCAAGGTAGAAGAAGATTAAATACTAAAAGAACCCAAAAATTTGCGCTCCGAAGAACAAGTGGAAACATATTTTTTTTGCATTTTTTTTTAACAGTGGAATTTGGAACAAAGATTTTGGTATGTCAGGTAAGGATATTAGACATACACCAGAAAGAGACCGACCGAAGACGACTCTAACAAATGTTTCGAAATATACATGCCCGGTAAGGATATTGGACACATAAAGATCGAATATACATGTTCGGTAAGGATATTGAACACATATAGGAGCATATGTCGTAAGGATATTAGACATACCGGAAAGAGACCGATCAAGACGACTCTAACAAAGGTTTCAAAATATACATGCCGGTAAGGATATTGGACATATAAAGATCGAATATACATGTTCGGTAAGGATATTGAAACATATAGGGAGCATATGGGTAAGGATATTAGACATACATCGGAAAGAGACCGATCAAGACGACTCTAACAAAGGTTTCAAGTATACATGCCCGGTAAGGATATTGGACATATAAGGATCGAATATATATGTTCGTAAGGATATTGAACACATATAGGAGCATATGTCGTAAGGATATTAGACATACACTGGAAAGAGACCGACCGAAGACGACTCTAACGAAAGTTTCAAATATACATGCCCGTAAGGATATTGGACATATAAGGATCGAATATATATGTTCGGTAAGGATATTGAACACATATAGGAGCATATCGTAAGGATATTAGACATACTTTGGAAAGAGACCGACCGAAGACGACTCTAACGAAAGTTTCGAAATATACATGCCCGGTAAGGATATTGGACATATAAGGATCGAATATATATGTTCGGTAAGGATATTGAACACATATAGGGAGCATATGTCAGGTAAGGATATTAGACATACACTGGAAAGAGACCGACCGAAGACGACTCTAACAAAAGTTTCGAAATATACATGCCCGATAAGGATATTGGACATATAAGGATCGAATATATATGTTCGGTAAGGATATTGAACACATATAGGGAGCATATGTCAGGTAAGGATATTAGACATACACTGGAAAGAGACCGACCGAAGACGACTCTAACGAAAGTTTCGAAATATACATGCCCGGTAAGGATATTGGACATATAAGGATCGAATATATATGTTCGGTAAGGATATTGAACACATATAGATAGCATATGTCAGGTAAGGATATTAGACATACACTGGAAAGAGATCGACCGAAGACGACTCTAACAAAGGTTTCGAAATATACATGCCCGGTAAGGATATTGGACACATAAAGATCGAATATACATGTTCGGTAAGGATATTGAACACATATAGGGAGCATATGTCGTAAGGATATTAGACATACAGGAAAGAGACCGATCAAGACGACTCTAACAAAGGTTTCAAATATACATTCCGGTAAGGATATTGGACACATAAGGATCGAATATACATGTTCGGTAAGGATATTGAACACATATAGGAGCATATGTCGTAAGGATATTAGACATACACCGGAAAGAGACCGACCGAAGACGACTCTAACAAAGGTTTCGAAATATACATGCCCGGTAAGGATATTGGACACATAAAGATCGAATATACATGTTCGGTAAGGATATTGAACACATATAAGGAGCATATGTCAGGTAAGGATATTAGACATACACAAGAATGAGACCGACCGGAGCAGACTCACTGGGGAGAAGATATATGGAGTGGTAAAATCGTCGATCGAAGACGAATTCACGGGGAAAGAGGCCAAACAAAGGGGACTCTAGCAAGGATTGCCAAGCTATGTTGGACTTTAAAAGGTTGCAAATGTGCAAGAAATACAATATCCCTCAGGCCAGAGGAGGGGTGTAATTCTTCAAGGGTGGCAATTACATGAATTACCACACACCAAGTATGGATACTCAAACAATTGAGAAGCAAGAAAGGTTAGACACCGACTCTTACTCGCGCTCTAACGACAGAGGCAAACATGGGTAAGATAACCAACAAGGGGAATTTACAAAAAACAAGACTCTTGGTGAATATTATTGAATTTGAATGATGTAGGGGACCGACACAGGGTCAAAAATGGAGATAGCAACAACAAGAAGAATTTCTTGAGGGAACTCTGACGGGGAATACCGCTTGGGGATTTTTTAATGGATAAACTTCTCTTCGGAGACGCAAAAGGTACTCGAGAATCATTTTGATCTGGTTTATGCTTAGATGCATGTTTGAGATCATTATTAGCGTAATGCTCCATATCAAATGGAAATGCTACGCATTTTTTGAATGTTATGCAATGCAACGATGCATGTTTTAATATTTCGTCCGGGACTAAAGGCAATTGTGAGCTGCCGAGGAAGCAGAAACCCTCTATGAATTGAAGACAAACATCTGGTCTTCATCAAAGAGATGATAGTCTGGACCCTGATAGGGGGATTGTGGAATAGAAGTATCATCTTTCAATGATTAGCACATCGGGAAGTAACTCACGGAGATTATCATTCATCCGGGATGACAATCGACGTAGAGTTCCTGATTACGAGCTCTAGCATAAGAGGGGTCGACAACACCTTCTGGCATAAGTGAGCCTTGGAAAGTGATCTTGCTGGCGTAAACCGTTCTTTGCAATCTTCCGCGTCAGGGAAGGATCGATAACATCCAAGGGCGCACATATGCCATGGATATCCCTTGTGGGAGAGAAAGAAGTTTTGTTGGAGATTTAAGCTCAAGCGTGCAACGCTCTTTATTTAAAATCTTTGCATAACAAAAACGGTAAAACAGGAGACATAACAAAAATTCTGCTACAGTGATCAACTGTTTCATTCGTTAATGCCGTGTACCCGTAATTCCGAGTAACTTCATAAATTATGCCACGTGTCGTTGGGCACTGATGTTTTATATGCGAAGTTTATTAAAAATATCGGACGTCGCTTTTGCAAACAGTTAAAAATTCATGAAAATAAAACAGAGATAAATAATAGAAAAAAAAACACAGTTTGGATGAAAGTAATTTTATTGATTGATTAGCCCGTAAATGAGCATTTACATCAAGAAGCAAATCCTGAAAAGAGGCAATTGCTTATACATTAAAGTTAAAAGAAAAGGTGACAATAAAAAAATCATGGATTTTGTCGAATCCTGAATCCGCCATGCTCTTCAAAACTTCAACATCCCTTAACACTGAGCTATCCGAAATGCTCCGATTAGCCTAACCCTCAATCCCTCTGGATTATCAAGTTTTTGTAACAAACCGACCAAAACAGGTGTTGTGCAGATTGTAGACGTTCGCTTTGAATCCCTAATTTTTGCCTGGACCGCCCTTTCGGGTTTTCAATCCACCGGGATACCCTTTTTTGCCCAAGCCGCCCTTTCAGGTTTTCGACTTGCCGGGTGTACAATCTTTTGGATTTATCCCTAACTTTTGCCCGAACCTCTTGATTCGTCGGGATGCCCTTATTTTGCTTAGGCCAGTCAACCTAACAGGTCTCTTTTATGCGAAGTATTTTTTGACTACATCTGCATTGATCGGGTGAGGGAAATCCTCTCCATCCATAGTCGCGAGCAGCATAGCTCCTCCAGAGAAAACTTTCTTCACAACATACGGTCCTTCATAGTTGGGAGCCCACTTGCCCCGAGCGTCGGTAATATTGGGAGGCAAAATTCTCTTCAGCACAAGGTCACCAGCTTGGAAGTTCCGAGGACACACCTTCTTGTCGAAAGCCCTTTTCATACGCTTCTGGTATAGCTGTCCATGACAAACAGCTGTCAATCTCTTCTCGTCAATGAGATTCAATTGATCAAGTCTGTTCTGAACCCATTCAGCTTCATCGAGTTGCACATCTGTTAAAATCCTTAAGGAAGGAATTTCAACCTCCACGGGTAGGACTGCTTCCATACCGTATACCAAGGAGAAAGGAGTTGCCCCTGTTGACGTGCGTATTGAAGTGCGGTAGCCGTGTAAAGCATATGGCAACATCTCGTGCCAATCCTTGTAAGTGACAACCATCTTCTGTACAATCCTCTTGATATTCTTGTTTGCCGCCTCCACAGCACCATTCATTTTTGGACGATATGGAGAAGAGTTATGATGTCTTATCTTGAAGCTGTCACACAGCTCTTTCATCATTTTGTTATTGAGATTCGAGCCGTTATCAGTAATGATCTTCTCGGGAACCCCATAACGACAAATGATATTATGCTTGATGAAACGTGTTACCACTTGTCTAGTGACACGAGCATAAGATGCTGCCTCAACCCATTTGGTAAAGTAGTCAATGGCAACAAGGATGAATCGATGTCCATTAGAAGCGGTGGGCTTAATTTCTCCAATCATATCAATGCCCCACATCGCAAAAGGCCATGGAGAAGTCAAAACATTCAGTGAAGAAGGTGGCACATGCATTCTATCCGCATAGATTTGACATTTGTAGCAGGTTCTAGCATGGTTATAGCAGTCATTCTCCATGGTGGACCAATAATAGCCTGCTCTCAAGATCTTCTTGGCCATGGTGTGCCCACTAGAATGCGTCCCAAAGGAACCTTCATGAATTTCTTCTATAATCTTATTTGCTTCGTGTCTATCCACACATCTGAGCAAAACAGAGTCATAGTTCCTTTTGTACAACACACCCCCATTGAGGAAAAACTTAGCCGAGTACTTGCGCAGGGCCTTCTTATCAACGATGGAAGCATCATCAGGGTATTCTTTCGTCTCGAGATACCTTTTGATGTCATAGAACCAAGGTTTCTCATCCGCTTCACCTTCCACTTCAAAGCAGAACGCAGGCTCATCCAACCTCATTATAGTGATAGACGGGGCATCATTCGCCCATCTGACCTTAAACATGGATGACAGGGTAGCCAAAGCGTCTGCCAAATTGTTCTCCTCCCTTGGGATGTGGTCAAAAGTGATCTCATCGAAATAAGGGATCAACTTCAAGACATGATCGCGGTATGGAATCAAATTCGGATGGCGAGTCTCCCAATCTCCGTTGATTTGACTAATTACCAAAGCAGAATCTCCGTATACCGCCAAGATCTTGATTCTCAGATCAATGGCTGCTTCGATTCCAAAAATACAAGCTTCGTACTCAGCCACATTATTGGTGCAATCAAAGCAGATTCTGGCAGTGAATGGAATATGGAAACCGGTCGGAGAAGTGATAACGGCGCCAACACCATTTCCTAACGCATTTGAGGCTCCATCGAACGCCATCGTCCACCGCGAGCCAGGCTCGGGTCCTTCTTCAGGGCCAGGAATGTTACAATCTCTGATATACATGATGTCCTCATCAGGGAACTCAAACTTCATCGGCTGATAGTCATCATCTAATGGTTGTTGAGCGAGATAGTCTGCCACCACACTACCTTTGACGGCCTTCTGAGTAGTGTATTGAATGTCATATTCAGTCAGGATCATTTGCCAACGGGCTATCCTTCCTGTGAGAGCCGGCTTCTCAAAGATATACTTTATTGGGTCCATTTTGGAGATCAAGAGAGTAGTGTGAGTTAACATATACTGTCTGAGTCGTTTTGCTGCCCATGCGAGTGCACAACAAGTCTTTTCCAATAACGAATACCTCGATTCGCATTCTGTGAACTTCTTGCTCAAATAGTATATGGCGTGCTCTTTTCTGCCTGTCTCATCATGTTGACCGAGCACACAGCCCATGGAATTCTCCAACACGGTTAAGTACATAATCAACGGTCTACCTTCCACCGGGGGTGAGAGAATTGGAGGTTCTTGTAGGTACCTCTTTATACTGTCGAATGCCGTCTGGAAATCGTCGTTCCACCTGGTTGTTGGATTCTTTCTTAACAGCTTGAAAATGGGTTCACAGGTAGCTGTAAGATGCAAAATGAACCTAGCGATGTAATTCAGCCTTCCCAAGAAACCTCGCACTTCCTTTTCTGTCCTCGGCTCTGGCATCTCTTGTATTGCTTTTATCTTTGCAGGATCAACCTCAATTCCTTTCTCGCTCACAATGAAGCCTAAGAGTTTCCCTGATCTCACCCCAAAGGTGCACTTACTCGGGTTTAATCTCAGCCTGAACTTTCTCAATCTTTTGAATAATTTCAACAAGTGAACCAGGTGTTCTTCTTCTGTCTGGGACTTGGCGATCATATCATCAACGTAGACTTCAATCTCTTTATGCATCATATCATGAAAGAGAGTAACCATAGCGCGTTGATATGTTGCCCCTGCGTTCTTCAAACCGAAAGGCATCACCTTGTAGCAGAAAGTCCCCCACGGTGTAATGAAAGTAGTTTTCTCCATGTCATTGGGCGCCATCTTAATCTGGATGTAGCCAGAGAAACCATCCATGAAGGAGAATACTTTAGCTTGAGCGGTATTATCGACCAAAATGTCGATATGCGGGAGAGGGAAGTCATCCTTAGGGCTAGCTCTATTCAGATCCCTATAATCAACGCACATCCTTACCTTGCCGTCTTTCTTCGGCACTGGTACGATGTTTGCAACCCATGGGGGATAAGAAACGACCTTTAGGAAACCTGCTTCCATCTGTTTCTGAACCTCTTCTTTGATTTTCCTTGACATTTCTGGATGTGTTCTGCGAAGCTTCTGCTTTACCGGTGGGCAGCCTTCTTTGAGGGGTAATTCATGCATAACGATGTCAGTATCTAAACCGGGCATATCTTCGTATGACCAAGCAAAGATGTCCACGTACTCATGTAACATTTCGACAAGCCTTTGCTTAACTCCATCTTCCAATGCTGCCCCAATCTTGACCTCTTTTCGAGCATCCTCGGTTCCTAGATTGATCACTTCTAGAGCCTCTTGGTGCGGCTGGATGACCTTTTCCTCTTGCCTTAACATCCTGGCTAATTCTTCAGGCAATTCACAGTCTTCTTCGGCTTCCTCTTCAGCTTGATAAATCGGTTCGTCGAAATTATAATGAGCCACGGCGGAATCATCGTCGGCAAAATCCGGGTCCGTCGAAGGACCGCATCTGCGTTGTTGGTAATTTTATTTTTATTATTATTTTTTTTTAAAAAAAATTTTATAATAAAATGAAAAAGAAAAGACAAAAAGTTTGTATAAAAGGAAAGTAAAATTTGATATTGTCACCTTTAAAAGAATAAGTAAAGAAGAAAAAAACAAAGAGAGAAAAAATTTGAATGCAAAAAGGACGTCCTTCATTAATGATAAACTTGAAAGTTAAAACACGGTGGCCCTACAGCATGATCACTACGTCTTGGGCATAACGTAGGAATTATGGCATGACATAAAAATAGAAAATTACTCTTCAAAACGAGTAACCACAGCAACATCTTCAACGAACCAATTTGAAAGCTCACGTCCTTGGAACAGTCGGGTAGATCCACTTGTCCACAGCATAGTCACCATCTGCTTCATCATCAATTGCATCCACATCTTCAATCTGAATTCCACCTCTGACAAACTTGACAGGAGGAGACAACCCTTTGCTCACTGGGGTGGAGACGGAGACCTTCATTCCGGGAGCAAAACCCAAACCCCTCTTATCCGTCTGGGTAGGAAGTTCTAGCACTCTTCCCCACCCTTCAGGATGTCCTGACTTGACAATAGCCTGAGCTTGCTTGTAGGATGCCATGGAGACTTCAACTTTCTGCAAAGGGATCTTATCGACTGATACCGCCTCAAAAGCCTGGCATGGAGTTTCGTGGATCTCTCCTTCCACTTCAACATATCGAAAGTTGCTCAGATGACTGACGACATAATCTTCTTCACCATAAATGGTGACCACCTTCCCATTAATTAGGAACTTCAGTTTTTGGTGCAAGGTGGATGTCACAGCACCAGCCCCATAAATCCAGGGGCGTCCAAGCAAGCAACAGTAGGAGGGATTGATATCCATGACGAAAAAAGTTGCATCAAAAACCTGGGGGCCTATCTTAATAGGCAAATCCACCTCGCCAAACACTGACCTTTTTGACCCATCAAACGCCTTAACTATCAGATCACTGGGTCTCAGCACCACCCCTTCGTAGTCCAACTTCAAGAGAGTAGACTTTGGAAGAACATTGAGGGAGGATCCCGTGTCAACCAGCACACGGGATAAAGTAGTTCTCGCTATCTCTACGGAAACGTGTAGCGCTTTGTTATGCTTCCTCCCCTCGGGGGGTAAATCAAAGTCAGTAAAACCGAGACCATTACTTGCTGAAATGTTGTTCACGATACCTCCAAATTGGTTAACCGAGATCTCTTGGGGAACGAAAAGACGTTCCCAACAGCTGCATCAGAGCGTTGCGGTGAGGCTCAGAATCCCTCAACAAAGCTAATATAGAAATCTTGGCGGGCGTTTGGCCGAGCTGGTCGATTATTTTGTAATCGCTCTTCTTTATATACCTCATCAATTCTTCAACATCTTTGGTCATCTCAGGGCTCAGAACAGGTTCTGAAATCTTTGGTGTTGACTCACCCCCAATCATGACTCCTTTCCCTTTTGCTTTAGCCTTGGCCAAAGCCTTAGAACTTTTCTCAACTAGATTGGGTGGAGAGAAGATTCGTCCACTTCGGGTAATCCGACTCTCTTCCGCAATATCAAGCACTACAGGTTCATTTCCTTCAACCTTCTTTGCATCAGACTTTCCTTCTTCAAGGGTCTTCACATTCAATTTCTTGCCGTCACGGTAGTACTCAGACCCATAATTCCATGGGATGGCTTTTTCGCTAGTGTAGAGTACTGGACCCGGCAAAGTGATGATCACAGGAGGTTTCTTAATCGGCACAGGGATCGTAACGGGAATACTTCTAGAAGTGACGGGGATAGTAACCACGTCAACCTCATCTTCATCATTCTTCACAGCAAACACTTTCTGGATGAACTGAAGAGTTCCATCCGTGATCAGACGCTGAATCTCGTCTCTCAAATTATCACATCCTTCAATTTGGATTAAACATTGTTTACAACCAACATCACAACCAGGGAAATCTCCTCGACAACAGTTGCTCCTTTATCCACCACAACGGGGTGGTCAGAGCATTAACATCCATTATCAGGTTCAAACCTCCATCTTCGCAAATTGCATTAATAGCGTTTCCACCATGAGGAGGCAAAGGGTGCTGAGTGACATTAGGAGTAGGAGGAGGTCCAAAGTTGATCGCCTCAGTGTCAAGCAGGTTCTGAACCTTGTATTTGAAGGCGATACAGTTCTCAATAGAATGCCCCTGGGCATTGGAGTGGTAAAGGCAACGAGCATTCGCATTGAAATATTTTGGCAGATTATCCGGGTCAATCTTCAAAGTGCGCAGCTCAATCATATTCAAACTTTGTAAATGAGCAAAAACATCTGCATAAGACATTGGCAAGGGATCAAACTTCTTCACGGGTCTCGGTGGTGGTTGTCTTGGAACAACATCTTGTTTTGGAACACTAGCGGGAATAGTTACAGCAGCAACTTGGCGACTGAATTCTCGACGCTTCTCCTTTCCTCTTCGCTCATACAGTGCACTCGACTCGCCCTCTTTCTTCTTCTGGTAACCACCAAAAGACTTTTTGGCGCCACCAACTTGATTCTTGTCAGTACTAACATCTTGAATTTTTCCTAACTTGATCCCCATCTCAACTCTTTCACCAAACATCACCATGTCAGCGAAAGTACTGGTCAGACTACAAGAGGCATAGTACGGCCCATCTAGTGTGCCGGTAAACATTTCCACCATCTCTCGTTCTACCATAGGGGGTTGAACTTTAGCAGCTACCTCGCGCCACCTTTGCGCGTACTCCTTGAAAGACTCAGTTTTCTTTTGAGCCAAGCTGTGCAACTGGGTCCTCGTAGGCGCCATGTCAGTGTTAAAGCCATAGTGTTGAACAAAAGCTAAAACTAACTCTCTCCAAGTTCGAACCTGGGAGCTATCCAGGCCCATATACCACTCCAACGGTCCATCAGCCAAACTGTCCTGAAAAAAGTGCATCAAGAGCTTCTCGTCCTTCGTATAGGCGGACATCCTCCTAAAGTAGTACCTCAAGTGAGTTTTGGGACAAGAGTTGCCTTTGTACTTTGAAAGCTCCGGGATTTTGAATTTTGGAGGAATCTTCACTCCTTGAACCAATCCCAAGTTGGACATGTCGAAACCCAAGACTTCCTGATTCTCAAAAGCTTGCATGCGCTCTTCAAGCATCTTCAACTTTCGATCAGCTTCAGTTGGCTCTTCCACATTGGAAAACCAATCTTCAAAGTTATCCTCATCATGCTGAGGAACAGGAATCTGAACAGTCCTTCTGCCTGGTGGAGGAACCACAACGGGTTCTGGTCGCTGGCGACGTGTGGGGGTAGGCGGAGGTGGAACCACCGCAGCATGATCCATTTGAGCAGCCTGGTTCTCTCCGGCAAGATCAGCAAGACCGGCGTTAACTTCCAAGCTAATTTCAGACACAGCATTCCCTTGAGCGGCTTCTTCAGTAGTGACTGCAGCGGGCCTTACAACCAGAGCTCTCAACTCCTCTTGTTGCAGAGCCATGTTTTGAATTATCTCCATCAATTGCCCTATGCGAGTATCCATTCTTGTCCCTAGGGCGGCCATGTCAGCTTCCATCCTCTCCATCAGTTTCTTCAAGTTACTTCTTGTCGGGTAACGATGAACGACGAAACCTGTAGTCTCTCGTCTTGTGGAGAAGAAAATCAACGGCAGAAGTAAGATGACTGATCTCAATACCCTGTTATGTATGATATGTTATGGGAGTATGTATGCATGCCCATGATATGTTTTTGTACATCTTATTTTCAGGTACTCTTTGAAGACTCGTTAGTTAACAATAAACATTAGAGAAAAGACTGATTAAACTGCAATTCAACGAAATCTCATAGAAACTCAAAGTGTTAGTTGTGACTACAAGGCTGTTCAAGCTCAAACAGAGCAATAAGATTCATACTGGAATTTAAATCATTACATTAATAATTAGATTCAAATATTCAAATAAGATAAGTTGCTAAAAACTAGAAATGCTGTCCACGACGAGGCTTCAAATCTCTAGTTTCCGCCTTGAACCTGTTCACCACATTTTGACAGAGGAAGAGAAAATCACTCACAGCAGGAGGTATCGGGTTGCCTTCGAGGTATTCTAGGCCGACCTGAGTCTCCAAGGTACATCAACAATCAAACGGTTACACATGTCAACCATTTCACTGTACTTCCAATAGAAATGCCCATTCTGTTCTTCTAGAAAGGACACTAGTTCATCCTTTTCATCTAACAGCCGATTCAGCTTTTGGATCTCATCAATCCAACCTTGGCATTGCTCCCTAAGGCCTTCGTAAGCATCCCTTTTGCTATCTCTTTCTTCCCTCGTAATGTTCAGCTCTTGAATTTTTTCAGCTAATTCAATTGCTTCCAATTCTCGGGCGATGCAGATTTCTTCTTTAGCAGTTACCTCATTTTCTAGCATTTTATTGGTTCATGCTAGAGAAGCTTCTAGTTTTGAAATCTTTGCTTCGAGACGTGCTTTCAATGCTCTCTTTTCTTCAACGGCCTTTTCTTCATCTAGATAAGCCTGGCCCCTTTGATGCTGAGCAGTCTTCAATTGTCGACGGAGATCCTTTGCCCCACTTGCAGCACTCCTTAAGTTTTCAGAACATCTCATCAGGAGCTCTTCATCCTTTTCATTCTGTATCCTTCTTCCCTCCAATTCTTCTTTTACCTCCTTGAGGTTGGCTTCTAAATTTTCAGCTCTGAGAAAAATGCGAGAATTAGAGCTTTGTAGCTCCAATCTTTCCTCCTCCATCTTTCTGATAATTTCCTGAAGCCTCATATTCTCCTCTATTGGCACATGAGTGATTACAGGTTCAGGATGATCAAAGGGTACCTCCACAAAGTAAGGCAGCTTGATTTCTTGGACTCTCTCTATCACCCATTGGCGATAAGATCTTCCATCAATTCCGCCCCTCTTGATTAACTCTCGGCTTTCTCTATGGATTTGTCCCCAAGCTCTTCGGATCCTCAATACTTCGTTGCGATCTTTTTTACCAAGCTCGTGTACAATGAAGCTTTCCAAGTGCTCAGGCCTTGGTTCATTCTCCATTGGATACCCCAATTGTCTTGTTGCAAGTCTTGGGTTATAATTGATGCAACCCATAGACCCAATCAAAGGAACATTAGAATATCCACCACAGTGAGTGATAACATCAACGAATCCCCATCCTGGAGAATGCCACAACACACCATCGGCTGTTAACAAAGCCAATTTCTGGGACCAAGATAGGTTTCTCATGATCCTCTCCCACGGTCCGCTTTGAGGAATATGAGATGTCAACCATAAATACAGCAGTGGAGAACAACACAGAACCACCCCTCGCTTCTTCAGATTTCTCTCATGGAGATGGTAAAGAACATCAGCCAACAGTGCAGGAACCGGGTTCTTTGACATGAATATGCCAATAGCAGACGGGCTCAAGTAACCAATTTCATTAGTTGGAAACAAAACCACCCCAAAGATGAGCAAAGCAAGAATGGAGCTGAAAGTCGGCCAATCGTCTTGAACACTCAAACTTACCAACTTATCCTCCAAGTTTTGCCTGAGAATACCTTTGTCTGTAATCCAAGGTGCCACCTCCCTTACAGGAAGAAACAGGGGCAGCAGCTACCTTAGCCTTATCCAAGTCTTGCCCTATGTTGAGGAAAGGAGTGTCGTCCTTCAAAGGCCAATTAAGGATTCTCTCGAACTCTTCAATTGTAGGAACAAGCTGAAAATCTTGGAATGTGAAGCATCGAAGAGGAGGGTCATAGTACTTTGCCAGAGCAATCAAAGCTTCCATGTCCACATTGGTAGTCAAAAGATCTAGGATGTTCCCAAACCTTTTCCCAAAATAAGCTCTAATGACAGGCGGAATTCTTTCACTTTGAGTTATCAGCTTTCCCAAGTTCAATTCTTTGAATTTGAGACATGGAACGATCTTCACAGTTGGATTCATTCTTCCTTGCTGCTTACTGCACCAACAAAATCTGTAAGGTTCCCTGAAAATAAAAGTTATATGCTAAATGGTTTTGTGCAAATGTATGCAATGCATGTTGCAAATTAAATAGAACTGGTTCATAGGATCGGCCGGTCATGGTTTCGACGCTCACCCAACAATTCCCCGGGTAAGGCTAATCTTATGTTTTTTTGGCTAAATGTTTCTTGGGGTCTCAGATCCCCTTTTACAAACACTATCATCGCGCGAGAGGCCTGCATGGCGATAGTATTTGTAAAAGTATACCCCAAGAAACGGCTCTTAAAGGGGTGCTCGAAATCCAAAATTTGAGCGTTTGGTCTCGGTTAGGACAACACGAACAAACTTAGAGTTATAGGTCATTTGTCCAAAGATTGATGTCCTGCGCTAACGCGGGCCAACGACCTCCTTAAAACAACCAACTCTAAGCCGGAGTCTTCGCTTCGGGCCAACAAGACAATGGAGTCAAGTGGACCTAGGCTACGCAACCCCTCTATTCCTAAAAAGGTGACCTAGAAGCCTGGGTAGTGGGCTTATCTATGTAACAATGCCCATGAATTCCCATCACAATAATATATCAACAAAATAATATACATAAAGTGTAAGGAGAATAAGCAAATAAAACAATAGATAAGCATAAAGAAGAAAGCGATAAACAAACACACAAACATGCGAAGAACTAAACTAGGGTTGACTCGCTTAGTCAAAAAGATTTTTAAAAATTATCCCCAGTGAAGTCGCCAACTGAAGCAACTCGATTTTAAAAAAAAATCATTTAAAATGAATTTTCAAAACAATGAAATCGCCACCTAATTTTATTTGTTCTAGAAAGAACGGGGAGATATAGATAAAACCCACAAAACTCGGATAAGGCGGTCTACAAGACCAAAAAGGATGGATTCGGGAGTCGGTT
Source organism: Vicia sativa (assembly GCA_021764765.1). Taxonomy (NCBI): domain Eukaryota; kingdom Viridiplantae; phylum Streptophyta; class Magnoliopsida; order Fabales; family Fabaceae; genus Vicia; species Vicia sativa. Next base: position 7,890,112 of record CM038794.1, read on the forward strand.
ACGCAAGAGGAAGGTATTAGCACCTCTTACGTCCATCGTACTCGATGGGACCCATTTAGTTCAAAATGTGTTTGTGTGTGTGTAATCGCTAATTTCTAAGTCATGAATAAATAAAAAGAAAATGGATTTGTTTGTTATTATTTTGAGTTTGACACGGTTTCGAAACCGCGTGCCTACGTATTCCCTCGTGCAATGGGAAAGTCAAAACTCCGTAGTTCTGGTTGAAAATGTCTTGGATTGATTGTGTTGATTTTAGAAGAAGATGTTTTTGATGACCGCGTATGAGCCACAAAGGAATTTGAATGGGTTGAATTGATTTTAATTGTAGATGACAAGTACCAAAACGTTGGGATATCCTCTAACGATTCGATACTCGAGATTGGTGATTGAGGTCAACCGATCTTCTCTCATCCAAAATCTTTATTATGAAAGGAATGAGGTGAAACGAAGTTCCCTTTTTATTAAGTGTTATGGAATGAAGTATTTAAGTCATTGGGTTACCCTCTAATGGCCCAAATACTTTACATTTTTTAATTAAATCGTTGGGCGAACCTCTAACAATTTAATTAAATACCATACCACTATGTTTTTTTTGTTTTTGTAGAAAAATTGATTTAAAGAAAACAAATTCAATTAATTAATTTAATTTGAAAGTGTTTTGAAATATTTAAGTGTATGGAATAAAGTATCCAAGTCATTGGGTTTCCCTCTAATGGCCCAAATACTTTACATTTTAATTAAATCGTTGGGCGAGCCTCTAACAATTTAATTAAGTACCATGACACTATTTTTTTTTGAAAGTGTTGAAAATTGCGGCGTTGGACGTAGAGAAATGATATTTCGGGTTATGATTAACCAAGTATATGGACTTGATTAACCTCGTGAGGATATGTGCTCCCATCCCCAACCATGAGACCCTGGTGCATGGTGATTGGTATATGGACCAATTATTTTTCGGGTTATGATTAATCAAGGCAACGAGGGCCCTAATTAACCTCGTGAGGATGGCCATGCCCATCCCCAACCATGAGACCCTTAGAGAATTTGGTGTGGGTAACCAAAAATAAGAGAGAGAGCTGAGGTGTTGTTGATTTTGTTAATGTGAGAGCGGAGTGTACAATCGCGTATCAACAAAAACGAGCGGATAATGTAATAGCGGATAATAAAAGAAAATAAATTAACACACAATACAAATCGGAATTTAAATAATTATTAGTATAAATATTTTTTTACTTGATGAAAAATCAACTACCAATTTAATTGGTGATTCAACAAATAAAAAACTACCATATGCCAAATATTATTTAATACATCACTATATATATAAAACTTGCATAAAAAATTGAATTTAAAGAGAAAAGTTTAGGAATGGGCCTTGAAGCTTTAAGCTGGAGGGTGTGAGTAGCAATCTGAGCCCAAGCCCAAAACAAAGCTGCTGGATCTTGTGTAGAAGCTCCATGGAAAGAAAGTGTGGTCCACCACTCTGGAGCATTAGATCTGTTTTCTTTTGAACAGTTCTATGGTTGTGAATGAGGGTGCAAGGTTGCTTATCATACATATACCTGCATCGAATTCCGAACAGACCACACAGACGGTGACAAGTGTCACCGCCTGGACTAAACAACAAGACTTAATCTAATATACTCATTAAATAAAATATTAACTTTGTTTAAAATATAAAATGAAGAATCTAAATATATAATAATAAAACTGATACTCATCATTTTATACTAATTATTAACTAACTAAAAAAACTGATATGATTATTCCTAATAATAATACTTAAAACTAAATTTATAATTATAAATCCTTTTTAGTTTAAAATAAGCAAAGAAACTTAAGTGAAAAAAAAGAAGAGACCTCCATCGGCCCTTACTCACTCGACCCTCATCTCTCTCGCTCAGATCTGTTCCTCACCGCTCTCATCTCTCATCGTTTTTTCACCGTCAATTTCGCCGAAGCTCACCGCGACTCTCACTGTTCTCTCATCTCACCGTCGCTCCGATCTAGGAACTCGATGTCCCTCTCGTTTCTCTGTTCTCTCGCCGCGATTTCCTCACTGGGTTCATCTCCGTTCTCTCATCGCGACCCTTCACCGCGATTCGGTCGTCGTCGCTCATGCATCTCTCTCTCTCACTCGATCTGTTCCATTAACCATCATTGGATTTCTAAAAAAAAGGTTTGATTGCCGTGTTTGCAGGTCGGGAAAGAAAAGGGGGTGAAACCCTAACTCCTGTTTGAGCTGACACGATGATGCTATGAGGAAAATGGATGCTGGAAACACAATAATAAACAAAGAAAAGGAAGGCCTGTGGGATTTTTCGAGGTCTACACGGCGGTGGACGGCTGGTCGCAACCCCGTGAGATCTCTCCTTTACCTTGTGTTTCGCTTCTTCCTCGTTTTGCCTTCGAAGGGTTTCTTGACCGGAAAATGATGATGATACTAGTTAGATAGATGTTGCTCGGTTTTAGTTTCTGGTCTTTTGGTTTGATGTTAGTATGCGGCTAGGGTTTATGGCTTCGATAGATTTCGGCTAGGGTTTGGTGAACAGTTGCCTCCTTGTTCTTCCTCTTTGAATGTTTATATATCCTCAGAAATAGGGTTTTGCTGAACCTTGTTGTTCTGATTTTTGAAAAACAAGGCCTTACGAAATACTGGTTGGGCTTGCACCATTTTGTATTAATGATGATTTTGATTGTTTTTGGCTGTTTGATGTATCAGTACTGCTATATCTGATTGTGTTAGGCTGCTGGTGTATTGTGATGTCTTGGTTGTGTAATGTGTTTTGGTAAACATTGCACGAAAAGATGTATACTCTTGCCCGCATAAAGCTACAAGACCGCCATGCCAAAAGCTTTTCAAAAGCGTTTCTCATCTTCTTTCCACACCTCCTATTGTGAACCAAGGGTACCCTGTGGATTTGCAATAGTGAGCTTTACGATGATTTGTACATGAGGCCCGGTTTTGAACGATTGAAACCCTTGCACAACCCGATTCGAAAGAAAATCCTAATGATGAGATTGTGTATTGTCTTGTAATGTTATCATTGCTGTCCGTTATTTGCTAATCGAGTTTTTGTTGTTTCATGAACATGAGAAATGGCAAGCTTGGAGGAACGGCAAAGGAATACTTTGGACAAGAAGGCGGGTTTGAAGATAGAGCAAGGATGTAGAAAGGACAACAACAAAAACTTCCATTAGAATACAATAGGATAGAAGAAGAAATTTGCTTGTATTTTTATATTTGTATTCTTGAAGAATTTGTATCAAAAGTTTGAACCTTGTAATCAACACGAATATCCAAATTGACATTGTAACTTTGATGATTCATGTAGAAATTGTACAAACCACAGTTAAACGAATGTTGAATTTGGAAGTTTGATTTCACTTGTGAACGGGCATTCTTCGAATGTCCTTTTGTATTCGAACAAGATTTTCGACACTTGAATGACAAAGAGAAGTTGAATATTGAATGAAACTTGTTTGGCTTTTGGATTAGAACTTGTATTCGAAGATTTGATAAGTTGTAAAACCATGTACTCATTCTTGTATTCTTGTAAAACTTTAGAGTAATTCAACGCTCTTGAAATTTCATGAATGCCAAGTTTGAAGATTATGTACCAATTTGAGTCCTAGTTTCAAATTCTTCAAATTCAATCGTTGTAGCAATTGTGTACAAAAGTTGGAAATTGCGTATGAAAGTTAAGAATTCACGACGAATAAAAAATTCCAACCAAAAAATTGTCATGAACCAAAACTACTTTGGTTAAAACAAAACTAAGTCGAAATGCTGACTTAAGATACGCGCCTAAATCCAAATCCGTCCACCATTCCCATCCGTATTTTGAATCAAATGAGTAGTAACAGGATTGTTGTACTTTTAGAACTTGAGAAAAATCGTCATGTATGATCTTGATTCATGTTCTAAAAAAAAGAATGAGGTCTTAAGAGAACTATGAATGGAATTTGAATATGTATTCAATTTTCTAAATCCTCCTTCGAACTCAAAAATGCACATTATAAAAGCTTTGAACTTGTGATCAAAAATCTCGAAATCCAAGTTATCTTGTAATTAAATTAATCCCATTTGAATTTTCCGGCCACAAAGTTTCCATTTTTATCCATTCTCGTAGAAATTCGGAGCCTTTTGCTTCTTGAGACAAGAATTGAAACTCCAAGTTTCAAAATGAAATTCTTGATCAAAAAACCTCAGTCAACTTGTCGCTTTCCTGATTCTTTTAAGAATTGAGCAATAGATTCCACTTGAAATTAATGGGATTATCACCGCGTTTCCAAATTGAACCACTCAGTAGTGGAGTAAGATTCGGAACCAAACGAATTCCAAAAGGAAGCTTCTAGTTTTCAATGAATGTCTTGAACTTCGTGGGCGATAACCGCGATTGGAAAAGATCTAATCAGGCGGCAACTTGACATTTGCAAATCGTGTAGATAAGTCCTCTGGATGAATATCTTCACATACACCAACTATCGCCAAGAAACGAATAAAGTTGACGAGCAAACCAAATGCACTAGTACTGGAATTGTTGATCAATAAACGGATAATCAATATCCACCCTTTTACATCTTGAACAAAGAACTTGAAACAACAGCAAAACCCAAACTCGTGATGAATTGATCTCCTGAATCAGGAGGTAATGACATTCAAAATAACCAGACTTCCGTAGCTCCATCAAGAACAGACCATTCAATTCAACAATCGAACACCAAGCCCCGAAAACCGATAGATATGAACGGATAAGATTTAATTTTAAACCTCATCGTTCTCCAACATCCTAGATTGGTCGAAAACACCACGCCTTCTATGCTCAACAGAGAAATCTTTGGGAATCAACTCCAATCCGTAACCATAGACCCAATGATATGAATGCATGTGAGTGTTATGATAAATGCGAAGCCTAAACCAGATAAGATCTAGATAGGAGGGCAAATTTTGGGGTGCAACAGGTCCCTCAAGGTAATCAGCTCTGCTTTCAACATGTGTTGCAAGGCTTGCGACAAAGGCATGTTGATCTTCGTAAACTGTCTTCGTGGCACGCTGCCACGCGTTGTCTCGCCGAGGTTGCCGATGTAGGATGGAGATCACAACCGCCTCACGCATTGAGCGGTCGGTCTTTGCTCGGCTTTTCTGACCATACACAGCATTAGCTTCTTTCTTACCACCAAAAGATCTCTTCGCAGCGTTTGATGATGACTCTACATGAATCTTTCCACTCTTGATACCAGCTTCAATACGCTCGCCTGTAAGTATCAGCTCGGTGAATCTAGCTGAAGAGTTTCCAATCAGATGATTGAAGAACGGGCCTGACAATGTTCCCATAAACATATCAACCAATTCCCTATTGGACAAGGGTGGTTGAACTCTACCTTCTAGATCTCTCCATTTCTGAGCATACTCTTTGAACTTCTCATCACGACCCATGGACATGCTTTGTAGTTGCATGCGAGTGGGTGTCAATTAAGCATTGTACTCATATTGCCTGTAGAAAGCATCAGCCAAATCACTCCAAGTACGGATGCGGTCATTCTCTAGCTGATAATACCACTCCAACTGAGTTTCGGACAGACTCTCTTGGAAATAATGCATCCACAACTTTCTGTCATCAGTGTGGGGGTTGATCTTCTGGACATAGGACTTCAAATGCAGCTTTGGCCAAGAAACGCCATCATACTTGGCAAAAGTAGGAACTTTGAACTTAGGAGGAATCACAACACCAGGGACAAGACTCAGATCATCAAAATTCAGCCCGGACATTTTCAGATTTTCCACAGCATTTAGACGGTCTTCAAGTTGCTTGTACTTGTCATCTTCATCAGAGTATTGGCTATGATCGTATTGATCGTCTCTCCCTTTCTCAGGCTCACGCTGGCTGCCTTCGTCGTCACCCTTGTCACTCCCTTCATTCTTGACACTGTCTTCAGAGAACTCAATCCGACTGACCACTTTAGGACCACCTTTGTAGCGTCTGCCCATGTTGAGTAGACCCACAACCTTCTTCTTCTTGTTGATGAGTTTCTTCAGATCTTCTTGGCCCTTGGCCTTGGACCAAGCTAGTGAACATCTGCTGAAACTGAGCATTCTGAACCTGGAGATCTTTGACAGTCTGTTCGAGAGCCATTACTGCTAAAATAAATAGCAAGAGGATGAGAAAACCAATCTCCAATATACCTGTGATGCAATGTTATGCTATGCTATGCAATGTTTATGCGAATGCTATGCAATGTTTTCAAGGACCTTTAGGATTTAAATTTGTTAAACAAGCAATGAACAAACAAATATTAGTTTTCTTTTTATTCTCTTTCTCTTTTTAAGTACAAAAGGTAGTTCAAAACAATAAAAGAAGAACAATATAAAGCTTCTAGGTCTCCCATGGGCGCTTCCTCTTGGTGCCAAGGTAGGCGTTGATGTTGCGCTCCTCGTGAAGTAGCTTGGTCAACTCTAGTACTTTCTTCGCCATGTAGCATCGGCTCGAATGTATCCCTTTCTTCTTTAAGCTGAATCCAGGATCTCTTCAAGTCTTCAAAATCGGTAGGCATATCAGGATGGAGAATAGTATAGGGTACATCACCTATAGCAACAGGTTCCATAATTACGGGTACAACAGGCGTGAATGGCATCAGGAGGTTTTGAGCTCGAGCTCGCACCCATTTGAGGTAAGGTTCCCAAGGAGTGGGGTTTTGGTGCCCCAAAGTCTTGGTATCAGTATTCTTTACCATGCCCCAAGCATGTATGAACCTTCGACGGTAATTCTGGAGATCGTGATTGTAGTCGAACACAACATCTTGGAGAAGCATATCATGTGGACCATCTCTTCGAGCAAAACCAAACTGACGTAGAGCTAGAGAAGGGTTGTAAGTAATACCTCCCCTTATACCAAGGAGTGGTACATTAGGGAATTCTCCACAACGCTCAATGAAGATGAAGTCCTTTTGAGATAAAAGACTCCAACGGATATCTGAATGAGAGAGTGACATTAACCTTTGAGACCATTTCATCCTTTGTTCGTTCTTCAAAACTGATGGAGGAAGGTGCGAAATAAACCACCTGGATAGTAACGGTATACAACACATGAGAGTTCCTTGTCTTTTAGTAGTACGAGTGTGGAGAGAATGTAGGATGTCTCCAAGTAAGGTAGGCACTGGATTGCGGGTAAGGAACAACTTGATGGCATTGATATCTACGAATTGATCCGAGTTAGGGAATAGAACCAAACCATAGATTAGCAAGGCCACAATGTTTTCAAATGCATGGAAACTCATAACTTTGAGGAATTCTCGAGCTTTCTTAATTAGGAACTTAGAAAGTAAACCCTTAACTCCACTTCTGTTTTCCCAATTAGCTTCAATGTCTGAGCGCTTAAGATGTAAGGCTGACGCAATGTCTTCGTACTTAGGAACCTTTTCTAAATCGGTGAATGGCATTTGGTCAAGAATAGGTATCCCAAGTAGCTTAGAGAACTCTTCCAAGGTAGGAACCAACTGATAATCTGGAAATGTGAAGCAATGGTGTTTCGGATCAAAGAACTGGAATAGGACATGCATCATATCTTCTTCAAAACCGGAGACAACCAAATCAAGTAGATAACCATGTCTTTTGATGAACTGAGCATGGTCGAGAATTTCTGAAACCAATTCTTTGAGCTGAGAAGGTATACCCAAGAAGTTGATTCGGATAGTCTTTCTAGAAGCCATAACACCTACAAAACAGAGCAAAGATAAATCCCTAGGTCCTTGAAATAGTTAGAAATGATATGCAATGCAAATGATGTCATGATGTCATGTATAGCACACACAAACAAATCACACAATGAGCCTAGGTTTAAGGCTTGCATGAGGTCTAGGTGATTACCCCACCAAAAGTTTGAGTTGGTTTATCCTGTCCTATAATAGTAACCGGGTTCTAGGAATCTCACATCATTGATCTTTCTCGTAGGCGCTTATTTCAATACGACTACCAAGTGGTCGACCGAAAATGTCCCAAAAGTCTGATCTTAATGAGCGTAGCATCGAGTATCAACCAACCTCGGTCTGCACCAAAGTCGGCCATCTCACTACCTTCTAATGGCCAAGATGGGTCAATTAAGGTTCTAAAAGTGTAGTTAGCGCTTGATGACACCACGCAGAAGCCAAATACTATCCTCAACTTGGGAATAAAGAGTATCAGGACATCCAAAGTGTCACGCTAACGTAGCCATCATGTTGACCGTTTAGTTATACGTCTAGCGGTCGCGATGATCTAATGTCACTTACCTAAAAGGAAACCCGGATTCGGGTGTAGGATCCCCCAACAATATAATACCCAAGCAGCCCTTAAAGATAAAGCATACAAATCAAACAGAAAGCAATAAATATGATCTATAAATCCTTAAGGCATTCTCTCTTTAAGGGTGTCTCCCCGGCAGAGTCGCCAGTTCTATAATACGGTGAACTGACTTTATAGGATTTTTGTATCGCAAATGTGCGGATAGCAAGAGTCGCCACCGACTTTTATTTTTATCCAATTAAGGGAAGGTAAAAGTACAGAAAAAGACCTTCGTTAGATTCTGAGTAAGGGAGAAAGTTATGAAAAGGGAAGGTATTAGCACCCCTTTTCATCCGTAGTTATCTACGGGCTCTTAGTTGCTTTATAGACCACTTTGAAAAAACTTGTGCTTTCTGTGTGTTTGAAAAAATGATTTGAAAGGCATTTCGCTTTGACTTTGTAATGATTCATGTAGGAATGTATACAAAGTGTTCGGAAATGTTTCGTTTTGAAAAGAGTTTGAACTTTGACAAAAGTGTGAGGTGTGAAAAGTATTTTGATAGAGCAAGCAACTAAAAGTCTTATTACCTACTCAGAATTGGTTGTTTTTGTGTTGTTTTACGTTTCCTTTAGAATAGCGCTATCCATACCATTAGTTGATAGGTAACTCCATTCGTTGGATGTAAGCGGGACATTCGAAGGGACATCGGATGGTCATAGAAGGCAACTTGTAGGAAGTATCCTAGCACATTCGGGACTATCATCATTTTTCGTAGGCGACAATCGAGGGTCAAGATCACGTATTCGGAGGCGACATCGTGGGTCTATGATCTTTGTATCGAAGGGACTATGATGATTTGTTTTGAAGGCAACGGTGCTAGAATACCTCTACGTTCGAGGGACTTGACCATTTGGATTCGTAAGGCAACGAGAGAGAATTACCCTAAGGGGTGCGTGTGTGAAAGAGTGTGTCAATTCAGATATATGTTATCTTGGAAATTAGTGGGCTATGTTCAATTTTATCTTGCCATACACGCCTAATTACTAGCAGTTTATAGGATGCGGAAATTAAAATGCGGAATGTAAAAATGCGGAAAGGTAAATGTCCTACGCTATTACATGGCTTTGGGGCAGATACATAATTGAAAGATGCGGAAAATAAAATCCTAATTTAAAACTATTACATCCCATGAACAAATACATTATTGGAAAAAAACGATAAAGAAAACTCGTCTGAATCGGATCAACCTTGAAAACCAACGCCTTGACCAACTGAGCTGGCATGTTCTACTGTTTGGAAACGGAGTGAGTGGAATATACACGCGTTGCCTTTCCATTGCTTCCTTCTTCGCGCCATCCATCGTCTTCCTCGTTTTGAATATTTGAAAACTCAGCGTCGGCCATTGCTCGACGCCAGCCCCGCAAAATCGAAAACACAGCATACATAATATAAATAACATCTAAGACCATGGTTCGATTGGAAACATCATTCCGAATGCAATGGTACTGGTCTTGAGGTCCAATTTTTCCTATTTTGAAAAACCCTAAAACGTGTTCAGGAACCTTAACAATGGTGTTGTGCATTCCTGGCCATGGAAATTCGATTAAAGCACCCAGAAAGTTTGCAAATACATCACTGATCACAAAAACAAACACAAATCACGTTAATAATGCATGAATGAAGGAATACGATTTTTGAAAATTCAAGAACAAACCAAATTCGCCACGATTCTTGATGGTTTTTGGCAAAGTAAAGGTCTGAATCGATTCTGGAGATGTCAAGGAATGTGTTGGACACCTCAAAATCAATTGAAAACGGCTGGAAGTATGATTGCCAATAGCTTGAAGGTCACGGATTTTTCAGTTTGGGAATAGGGTTTCTGAGCCAATTTTTCTGTTCTTTCTTGATAGGTATGCATCATGTATTTATACTGGATGGATTTGGGATGGTTATTGGCAAGAATCAATCAACATTCAATATAAATCAAATTTGATTTTTGTACAAAATCAAATTTTCAAAATTTGATTAATTTCCAATCCAATCTTGCCATATTGATCAATTTTAGAAAATTGCTGGCCTTTGTGAGTTACTTGAGTCTCAAGGAAAGAATAAAAATCAATCTTTCAATTAATTTTGATTTTATACTTTATTTTTAAATTTAATTTGCTTTTAAATGAATAAATTCCAAATTAAATAGAAAAACAAATCAAAAATTCGTGGCATTGGGCTTGGATATTTCTAATTGTATGAGGAATAAGTTTGGATGAAGAAAAAGCAAGCCCATTTGCAAAAGATTTGATTTTTAGAAGTATCTCTCTTTGTGCATTCTTTCAAAATTGCCCAACTTGTGAATGGTGTATCTTGCTCAATTTTCCACATTTTTGAGAGTTCTTGGACTTTTTAGAAAGCTATAAGAGTCCCCTAAACAATGTCTTTGGTTTCATCTCAATTGGAGTTACCATGCTCAATATATCCTCAAAACAAAAAGTTGACTTTTTGTTGACTTTGAAAAGGACCTGTAATATTTTGAGCCATACCTCTCAAATGAAGCATTTTTTGGACATTCTTGTGAGACATGAAGTTGTAGAGAATTGAATTTCCTTCAAAACAAGAGGTGGTGGAAAAATTTCTGAGAAAGTATGAGAAAGTTATGATCAGTCAAAGTTCAGTTGACTTTTCACCTAGAAACCCTAATTTGGAAAGTTGACTTTTTGAGCAAATCTTGAGTTTTCTTGATGAATCATGATCAACCCTTGATCAAATGATGAATGTGACTTCAAAATGAGGATGTTGACCAAAAATCAGGAAGTTTGACTGTATGTTGACCACAGTTGACTTTTTGACCAATCAACCGATTTTCAACCATCCGAGCAATTCGAGGAAACTTGACTTGTGAGGCTTGAAACTTGACATGGAGAATCTTTGAAGCATATGAGGAGGCATGAAAACCATTGGAGGTGTTATAAGTCCATCTGAATCTGAGAAATGCCAAACCCTAGTTTGGGTTGATTGTCTAGGAGAGAGTTTGTCTGATCAATTCTTGAGGAATCCTTGAGCATGGAGGTATGGAATATCTTGAGAAATTGGAGGGCAAATTTTGGGGTATGACAGTTATGTACCTAAAACTACATTTCGACACAATTTTAATTATGAATTAAGCCTTAACTCACATGATTCAATGCAAATCAATCAACCTATATGCTATCTAATGCATGAGCATGTGATAGGTGATGTAAATGTTCAATCAAAGTGACTTAAATGCAAAGAAAAATGACTACACAAGTGTATGTGTATGTTATGTACAATTTTTCTTCACACCGACACAATAACGTCGCAAATCGGATTTAATTCAATCAATTCACAAATAAAAATTCAAGAATTCGAATCCACACGGAAATTGCAATCAAATTCAATAATCAATTTCAAGAAAAGTCAAAAGTGAAAAATCACTTAAAATAAGTGCTTATTTGAGAAGTTGAATTAATTGATCTTGAATAAGCAAGTTAAATTATTGAAGAAAATACCAAATCAAGTCTTGAATTGATGATAATAATTCTTGAATCCTTGAAATGATGAGGAAATAGGCTTGAATTCTTGAAATTGGAAGAAAATTATGAAGAGGATGACCTCTTGTGCCTCGATACGAGCTAGAAGGAGGAGAAAGAGAGGTAGACCCGGCTGTAGCAAGGAGGCTAGAAGGCCGGTTCTGCAAGGGGAAGACCAGCGAAGGCCGATTCATTTGAGAGAGGGAATAGATCGGACGAAACCGATCGGAGAGGGAGGTGACGCGCGCTGCCGGGCGGTGAGGAGAGGGGCGCCGGGAAGAAACCGGAAGGAGGAGGTCGGCCGGTGATGTGTCCCGAGGAAGATAGGTGGCCGGAGGAGATTGACTGGTTGCTTGCGGAGGGGGCAAGGGTGGTTCGGTTCTTGAGAGAGAGGAGGGAAGACTTCTTCCTTTGAATTTTTCTTTGTTTTTGCTTTGTGAGTTGAGAGAATTAGAGAGAAAATTCTTGAGATTTGAAAGAGAAATTAAACAAATGATTGTGTGTGTAAGAATTATGAAGGGGAAAATTTATTTATAGTGTGAAAAATTGGGCCTTAGAGTGCCTTGGATCCACAATTAAGCTCAGCGATTATCTGAATAATTTTCGTGTACAATCCAAAACAGCCAAATCCGTGCGAAATTTGAAGTCAGACTCTAAATGAAAAATTCCTGGAATGTGATTTTGTTTGTGAGAGTCAAAATTTAGACTCAATCGGATGAATGGTCCAGGCGATACGAATTTTTGAAGTTTCAACACACTTTTCGGGCGTCTGACACATGCAAAAAATTTACTGCACTCTTCGGAGAAATTGTCTCGAACGAGGGTCTTCTGATAAAAATTTAAACTCGGTGTCTCCGTGACAAATGAAGCCAGGGGAATTTATAAACCTTTGGCACTGGTCCCACTTTGTTTCGATAAAAATCGAGCAAGATATGATTTTTCGAACTTCACGTATCAGATGAAAAATGCTTGGTTCGTCTCAAAATCGACTCCGAAGAATAAAAAGCTGCTCTTAAATGGTGAAGAATTGGATCTAGACTTGTGAATAAAAGTCGTAGAGGACTTTGATATGGAAATTTAGAAACCAGTCTCGCTCAGTTTCAATGTTCCAGCTAGGAGTTATGACCTTTTTAGTGCACCGAGAACACGGTACAACACTAAAATTCGGTTTAATCCACTTGAAAGATCAATTTCTTTAAGGACCTTCTTCATGCAATTTGCTTTCAGCTTGTGAATGGAAGTTGTAGATAATAGATAGAGGGACTTTCCAATCAAAAATTGTCAGAAAATACCCAACGATCTGAGAGATATGCCCTTCCAGAGCGCCCGAAACGCATCGAAAATCCAAAATTCACTTTATTGAGAAATGAATAATTAAAGTCTTTTTCTTGACGAAACGGACTCCGATATGAAAAGATAAGCTGGAGAATATATTGAAATTATCCCAATACCTATGGAACCAAATCAAAATAGCTTTCTAACCATAAAATCCTGCATCAAGCATACGAACCGAAAAATATCGATATCGGTCTCGAAATGATCTGAGATAGCCAAAACGCACAGTTTCTTTTGCAAATTGAGATACTTAGAACCTGGTAGCCATGTGATTAATGATATGCATGTATATTTATGATGATGCAATTATAAGCCAGAAATACCAAAATAAAGAGGGTAAATTTTAGGGTACAATAGAGGTTCCCTATAAGATAAAGGCTTTTGGTTGGAGATGTTTCATCAATAGAATTTCGACTAGAGACCTTTTTATTCGTAGAGGTATTTTTTTTCTTCCACTGATATTTCTTGTGGGTTGTGTTGTGTGGGAAATGAATCATTGAATCACATTTTGTTGTGGTGTGGGGTTTCCGTTTTAATTTAGGAGTGGCTAAGTGGACTGGTTTTATTGATTTTGAGTCCAATTGTATCATGGATAAAGTTTTTGAGATGAAGTTCTTTTTGCAAACACAACAACGTGAAATCTGATAGGGAAGGTAGGCATTTGAATGACAACTGGTTAGAATATATAGATGCTTATGAACTGTATCATTTTTCGAAATGATTCTTGGAATGTCGTTGATGTCATTTGGAACATTAAGGCTCTTGTATGGCGTTGGTCATTCATAGGGAAAATTAATCGTACCAATTATAACTTTTATAAATTTAGCAAATTCTCTTTATTTTATTTATCTTAGGTTGTATTTGAAGTATAGTTTTCCTTCTTTTCGAGTTTTGTCTCACCCTTTTATAATCGAGTCCTAGAAGTTTTGGTTCTATCATATATATATATATATATATATATATATATATATATATATATATATAAAATTTTGCTTACAAAATAAAAAACATAAGCAGTACTTCAGACTCTGATTGATGTGAATACATGGTTGACAGAAGCAGTACTTCTGGATATTTTTTTCAAGTATATGGGAAGTTCCATTTCTTGGTGCTCCAAGAATCAACTTGTGGTTGTGTTGTTAACTTGTGAAGCTGAGTATATTGTGGATGCTTTGTCGGCGAATGTGCATCAATTTCACCGACTTAGGAACAATATGTCTTAAGGATTGATGACATCTAAAATGAACCATTATATTAGCTCGATTGACACTTATTTTAGGATAAATTCATGCATTGGTTTGTTTTTATGTTAGTATTATGTGTGTATTTTATGTACTCAACAGTTAGAGGTCTCTGCTGGATAAAATAATAAAAAACAATAAAAATGGCAATGAATTCTAAGCACATAATTATGATGGGCGTCAAGCACCTACAAGGCCATACCGTCACCATAAAGCCAACAAAATAGATGATTCAATTCAAGGAACCATGACGGGTATGCCGTCAACCTAATTAATGCCTATCGTGGCCCCGATCTTGCAATATATTAAAAGACAGTTTGGAAGCTCGAAGCAATTATCAACGCATTTATCAGCATGATGCTTGATTTTTCAACAGTTTTATCTTTGAAAACATGTGGAAATAAGTTAGAGCATGAAAGCCTAAGTAGTGAGATACATGTTAGATTCATGGGATTGAATCGTTGTCAATGATTAATTTAATAATAGTATATAATACATACTTATGAATTCAGAGACAGAACTAGGAGAAGGATATAGGGGCATGTGCCCCAGTATGCTTTCAGAAAAAATTTAAATATCATCCTAATATATTTAATTTATATAATAATTAATCAAATCATATGTCTAAAAAAGTATATCATATAATTTATTAATTAATTGAAAGGGTATTTTAGTTAGGAGTACACTCTTAGTAAGGATGTCTTTTTATATGTTTGTGACTTTTTAATTTTGAAAGTCTATTTTAAACTAAAATTTATTTGTCTAAAATATAGTTAAATTGGTTTTGTGTTATTTTAAAACAATTTTTTGCTATTTTTATATAACTTTTTTATATGTTTTAATTTTAACTCAAAAATATCATCCCAAAAGACTGCACACAACTACTAAATTACTAATACCATTGTTACTAAAAAACAACAATTAATGAAACAATTAGTAAGAAAAAATGGCAAGACACTTCTTATTATTCACTTGTGTTATTAGTAGGCAATTGAAACCTACACAAAGGACAAGAATTACCTACATTCAACCAATCTTGAATACAATTCTCATGAAACATATGTGAACATGGCATACAAACACCAACATTAAAATCTTCAAGACAAATACTACACTTTTCTACTTCTTCAAATGTTACCATCTTCAATCCCTCAATACATGACTTTGCCGCAGGAACAAACCTAATGTCTTCTTCTTCAATCTCTATTCCCTCTCCCCAACCATAGTTCCATTCCTCTTCATCACTTTCAACTTCAAAAATGAATCTATTGTCTACTTCAGTTTGCGTCGAGCCCAATAGAGGTCGAAAAACAAATTCATTATCATAATCTTCAAGCATTGTTCTTAATTCATCATCTTCAAGAATTGTTCTTAATTCATCATCTTCTTGTTCTACTTCAATATTCATTCCATCTTGATAACCATTTTCACCATGAAACATGTTATCTTCATCTTCTTCAACCTTCATTCCCTCTCTATTCTCCTCTTTACAACCACGATTAACCGATAACTCAACTCGAATCGAAAGACCCCTCGAGTTCTTATATATTCCATCATGCATCTCATTAACACATTGCGAAATTTTTTCTACCACCATAGTAAAAGCTTCTTCAGGAACACCTACTTCAGAAAGCGATGATATAATTGTATCTTTTTGGATCACTTTATCTTCAAACATATAAGAAAATACATGATGTTTAGTTTCCCTAGAAGAAACAAATGGATTCATTGATTCATCACTTGGAACAACAACTATCGTGTAATCGAACTCTATGTTTAAATACGGATCATTGTCGCATGGTGCATCACAATCGGTTGAAGAGATATGTGGATGTGCCTCACAATGATATGCTTCCATGAATGAATTTTAAAGAAACTTAGAATATTCAAAAATATTGAACAAAGAAACTTAAGCAATAGTAAAGTATAAAAGTGATATTCGTGAATTGAACTATTATATATAGGAGGATTTGGAATTAAATAACAAACTCCTTAATAGGTGGAATTTTCCAAAAAATATTCATAGTTGTTGTTGAGAATATCAACAAAAAAAATCAATGTTTTATTTAATTTGTGAATAAGTCAATAAACTAAATTATATCAGTACTATTTTCATGCCTAAATATAAGACGATTGGATTTTTTTATTGAATTTTCTATAAAATATTTATATTTTATAATATATTATATTAGATTTATAATAAATATTTGGATATAAATGCATTAATTATTTATTTCTTAATTTTTTTTTATTATGCATATAGATATTCGGATATAAGTGCATTAATGTATCTTTTTTCACAATCTATAATAAATATTCTGATAGTATAATAATATAAATTGCTAATAGTAAATAGTATAAAATGTTAATAAATTTAATATTATATTTAGAAGAAAAAAAAAGCATTAAAATAGAGGATTGGTTATAATTGCAATTGTGTTCATCTTTATCTTTTTGTATTATGATTTCTTAACTCATAGGAGAAGTTCTCATATAAAATAGAAAGAGAAGCAGAAGATTTTATTTTATTTTATAGAAAACTTAAATCGAATTGTTTAGATGTAATACTTATTATTTTTCAACGAAAATATAATAAATTTTTTCAGGAGTGAAAATTAAAATTTTATATATGCACTTGTTATATTTTAAAGAAATAATAATAAGAATTACATCTAAATAATTATATATAAATTTTTTTTATAACATAAATTTATTAATTAACGTTCATCGTAGAGATGATTAGTGTCTAGTTGGTTATAACTCCAAAACCTATTTATATCTTCTATATCTTTTTGGACTAATTTATGGGCCTTAAAATGGTGTATGTAGAACTGTTAAAATGGACTATCTCTTTAGAATTGATTCTCCTGGGTTTGGATTTTTTAAGTTTAGGTTAAAAAAATTTATTGTAATATGAATCTCAAAATTACTATTTGAGTTTGACCTAGATGAACTTCGGGTTGTCCGGTCTTAAACGGACTTTTTTTAATGGACTACTTACAGTTCATATGAACTAATTCTAATAGATAGCAGATTTTTTAGGACTGGACTAAAAAAACCTTTAAAAACATTACTCTAATTTGAAGGATCAAGCCCTATAATTTTTTAGGCCGGACAAAATGGATCATATGAACTAGTTTATTTTAACAGCTCTAGGTGTATGAGACATATTATAAGAGTTCATTTGTTTTATTTTGTTTAAATGATTTTTATAATGTTATATATTTCTGTTAATATAATTACGAATACATTTTTTGTTAAGAAAGATTAAATAAAAAATTTAGTTTAAATGATTTTTCATTGACTTGTTTAAATTTGTTTTCATGACAAATATAAGTATTAGACGACAATAACATATGTAGAGGGGATTAATAGATACCTCTTTTAAAAATTTTAAATAAAATTTGATTTTGAAAAATACGTTTTATTAAAGTGCGACTCGGAAAGTTTTAAAGGTGTCGTCTATTACGAATGTTATTGGAAATTCGAATATGCAAACCGTAAAAACAATTAAGGCAAAAATACTTATTTTGGTCCCTTAACTATATCCTTGGGTTCACATTGGTCCCTAACCTTTTTTTGTGCCATTTTAGTCCCTTAATTTTAAAAAAGTTTCATTTTAGTCTTTTTTGTCTAATTAGTGACGGAAAAAATTTGAAATCCGTCGCTAATTAGACAAAAGAACTAAAATAAAACATTTTGAAAGTTAAGGACCGAATTGACACAAAAAAAATTAAGGGACCAATATGAACTCAAGGGTATAATTAAGGGAGAAAAAGCAGTATTTTGCCTAAAATCAATATGGAATGTGAACAATAACTTGAATTAATAACCTTGAATCACTTGCAACTTATTTATCGTTTATAATGTTTCACTTAGCAAGACTATTTCTAATGTCAATATTAAAAGAGGTAGTTGAATCAATTTATCAAACACTTGATGTGCAAGTGAATTTTCAGAATTTTTTCTTGAATTGTGTTGATACACAAAACCACATATAATCAAAGGTGATTATAAGCTATATCAACACTTGATTTAAAACTAAAAATTAATTCGGAAAATTCTTACAATTCAATTGATAACGCAATGTTATTTGATAGATTGATCAATGAAAATCAAAGCAAGTAAAAGCAAAAATAAAAGAGACATAAGGAATTTGTCTTCACAGTTCCCCACTGTCGTCCTCGCGTGTGGGTACGTGTGCGCCTAATTCCAATGGAATTAGGATAATTCTACTATACAAAATTGTTAATACATAAGAAGAGTTCTAAGCAACTATATAAACTCTCAGGTTGATGTTGATGTAACCCTTTATCCTCTTTGATCTTGAGTACGAATTAAGACTAACACGATAGATGCAACCTATTTTCCACTTAAGCTACTTCCTTGCAAATATTTCAAACACTCCAAGGGATTTTACTCGATCAAATCTGATTGCACTCTATCAACATAAAATGTTAAATTCTATCTATCAATACTTGCTACTTCCTTGAAAGGATTTTAAACACTCTAAGGTTCCTTGCAAAGATTTCAAACACTCCAAGGTGATTTACATGAACGATTCCTTCTCGAACAATCTTGCACAAAAATCTCCAAATCAACCAATGATATTGGAGGATAAACCCGATGTTTTTCCTGGATGAAACCCTACAAAATTCCACCCAATACACAATTGGACACTAACAGTCCTCGTCTAGATGGCACCCCGACAAAACATCACTACAATGTATTGTTAGTGTTATAAATGATGCATGAGGAAGTATTTATAGTTTTGGAATATTTAGAGAAAAGTTGGACAAAATTAGAATAAAAATATTTATGAAAATTGACCAAAAAAATAGGATTTGTCAACCTATTAATCGTATGTGTCGACACATGCTTGATTTCTATGTTGTATGTGTCGACCGAAGAGAAACAGAGCCTACAGGCTTTATTACGCTAGTAAATGTGTCGACCTGAAAAACAGATGCGTCGACACATAAAATAAGAATTAATGCAATTTCAAAAATACTTCAGTATGTGTCAACATGAATGATGCATGTGTCTACCAGTGACTTATAGAAGCTACAAGCTATAAAAATGAGTTACATGTATCGACCTGAAAAGCGAATGTGTCGCTACATGCGTTGAAAAATCATACGGAAAATTATTATTAATGACTTGTATCAATTTCAAAATTCTTTTTAATGATTCCTAAGACATGTAATGCAGAGGAGTTCCACGAGACATAAGGATATTGTTAGGGTCAAACTCTGAGGAGGGAGCATCTACTTGGGACACACCTTTATGAGAGATACACCACATATCCACCTAAAACCTTAAGGTGATAGGTGTGTGGGTTCTCTCACTTATAAAGTGTTCATTCTTCCTTTTTCTAACCAATGTGGGACTTCTTCATGACACTTGATTCTCAACACTCCCCCTCAAGTGTGAGTCATAATGCTCCCCTTTATGTGAAAGCTCTCTCTTCCACATACACTTTAGTCGGTCCCTATCTCGAAACCATGCGGGAAGTGTTTTGATACAAGTTAGTCGGTCCCTATCTCGAAACCATAGGCTCATGATACCACTGTTATGGGAAAATTCCAAGGAGGGAGCATCTACTTGGGACACACCTTTGAGAGAGATACACCACATATCCACCTAAAATCTTAAGGTTATAGGTGTGTGGGTTCTCTCACTTATAAAGTGTTCATTCTTCTTTTTTCTAACCAATATAGGACTTCTTCCTCACACTTAATTCTCAACAGATATCATTCAATATTCAGAAGTGAAAACTTTTAATTTTGACATCATTCAAAATATTGACGACGAAGGTTGTACTCACAATAAGAAGTTTTAAAATTTCTTTAATAGACTAGAGTAGTGATGATGAAATTAGTGATGTTTAATATCAAACGTAAGTGATAAATTCAAGAAACATAAAAGTTTCATCTTTAGAGTTACGATACCTCACAAAGAATTTTGTAAAGGTTAGGGATTTAAGAGGATGCGAGAGATTTAATTGGTGTAAGGTCGTAAGGGAACTCACTTCTTCTAGGATTGATATTAGAGGTGTTTCTTGTTACTTTGACTTCCCTTAACTTCACACTCCACACCTAGAGAATGTAGAAAATATTAGAGATGAAGTGAAAGTATGAATCTACATTAAATCCCATAAATAATCTTTTGGACACAAACCTAATGACAAAGAAGTTAGGTGGTGGATAATGTCACAATCACATACTCATACTCACTGACGTAACTACTTGTTTGTTGATAGTGAGGCTAAACTGGTGCTACGGAGACAACATGATCTTGATTTTCTATTAAAGTTAATTAGTACCTTTGGACGGAGTGGGATATTTTAGGGGATGAAATTTGTCTTCACTAATGAACGCGTGATAGAATATTCCCACACATCGGCCCTAGCAAGAAATTTTGTAGTCAATTTGATTGGATGTAGGATTGTGCTATAACTAGAGGATCTAACACTCACTAAAACTTCATATACAATTTGAACTAAGATAATTTTACCTGGCCCAAGAAAGAATAGCCCAAAAGGGCACAAGCCAAGTGAGTTACAGTAATAATGAGAAAGTTTCCAACATTAGACCACAAGTCACCCAAATTGTATAACAAGTTGCCTACTGGGAGTGATGTATAACAAGTCACCCAATGAGTCTCCTATATATACATCACTTTTAGAAAGGGAAATGGATCCACAATTCTCCATAACATAGAGTCTCTCACAACACTATGTGAGCATGCCCTCAATGTACTTAAGAACCATAAATACTGTAAAAGAAAAGCCTTACATAAATAAGCTATTCCTCACTGTACTTTTTTGGCAAGTAAAATTGGTACCCATTATGGGTCTCTGATAAAAAATACATAAGCCACACTCATCTTCTATTCACCACTTTCTTATTCACCTTCTTTAAAATGGTGGCATAACGAGGCACCATGACACTTGCCAGCGTAAATGCATCAGTTTACACTAAAGCAAAAGGGTTAGTTGGAGATGGAGAAATCAAATATTCTCATCGAAGCTATGCTCGACAGGTTCTATCAACATATGACATACCCACCGAGTCTAAACCAAAATTTGAAAATGAGTCAGAAGGCAAAATCATCTTTTTTAGTAGAGACGCCTCATGAATGTAGGCTTTTTGCACTACAATGCTCCATAGTCATAATTGTGTGGTGCAACAAGTGGGACACAAAATGAGTACCAAATGTCTTGTTCTACGATACAATATTTGAGAAAATCTATCCAGACCAAAATGACATCAGAAAATTTCAAGTTTCCTTGGCTGGGCACTCTAGCAAGTATGTATAACTCTCAAAATAACATTTCTACTAAACAAGAACACAAAGACAATCAAAGTCAAATATCTCATAGGTGACGACTTATTCACAATAAAATATAATTGTGGCGAATCACACCCTTAAACTATTAGGGGTCTCCTTGTCAACATTACATTTAAGCATGAAAAAAAGTCTAACTAATAGGAATGTTGGAGTAGTCCAAGGGGATCAATAAACCGCCCGAAAATGTTACTAGAGTAGCCTCAGAACAAGAAGAGTGGGGATGATCGCATTCACGTTTCTACAATCTGGTGCATAGGGAATGAATGTTATGAGTTTTGACCCTAGGATATAGCCTGAGAAGGAAAGGCTTACTCCCAGAGAAGATCTAAAGGAGTTCTAGGTTGGTTCATGAGATGTTCAATTCACCATATAAGAAACCTCCCTATCCGAAGTAAAAAAAAAAAGAAGAAAATTTATTCGCCCTATTTAGAATAAATGTCTACTCATTTACCTGGACACCAGTCAGCATGCCACGTATAGGTGCCAAAGTGGTCTATCATTTCATAACCATCGACTCCATAGTGAAACACGTATCTCAAAGAAAGTGTAAAGTGGGAGAGAAGAAATAGTTATTGATTGATGAGGAGGGAGAAAATTTTAAGAGTGTAGGCTTCATAAGTGATGTCAAACATCAAACCTGGTTGTTTAACGTGGTCATGGTTTAAAAATAATCAAACAAATGATGAATGTGCGTCAATTTTATCAACTTGAGAACAACATGTTATAAGGATCTATACATGATTCCAAACATTGAGAAAATGATTGATGGGTCCTCAATCTATTAGACTTTGAGATTCATGGACACTTACTCTGGCTACAATTAGATAAAAATGGATAATTTTGACGGTTGGCGTTCATATATAATCATGGCAGTTACTACTATAATGGAATGCTCCTTTTTGACTTAAGAACACAAGTTCCACTTATTAAAGACTAATGGACACAGTATTCTCTGAGCAAATACGGTGGAATTTGGAAGTCTACATAGATAATATGATTATGAAGACTTCGTAGGAGAAAAGCCACTATGTATAGTTGAAGGACGTCTTAGAGTCAATCAAGAGGTATAACATGCACCTAAATTAATTATAAAAAATATATTTCGTCCCAAACATGAATATCCATTAAGAGTACCTATAAAAATAATGTATAATAAAAAACCATACTAATTAAAAAATCACATCCTAATGCTTCAATTTTTCTTTGATTTGAGAAGATACATATTGAAGCTTTTACCAGATCCACAATTAAACTTCATTGAAATGTGATAATAAGGTTCCAAACTCATTACCAAACATTTGACTCAAATTACATCTAATATAATACTCAAACATGACCACCGAATTCCATCACATATTCACATGTTGCAGAAAACCAAAGCACGAGTTTGAATTTCCTCAACATACATTCCATACATTGGGTACAAGGGTTGCACCATAAGAACTTGAAAAAGATATTCGCAATCGTTGTAAAGTCAATATGGTAATGTTACAACTACACCATATAAATGTCACAAGCAGACCATATATTGACATTACCATATGTAAATGAAACATATATATATATATATATATATATATATATATATATATATATATATATATATATATATATATATATATATATATATATATATATATATATATATATATATTAAAGAATGAAATAACAACATTGACTCAAACTCAACATTTTGTTCAGATGATGTGTTTTACTTGTGTCCTAAAAAATATACCAAAATAGATCAAATATAATGTTCTATGCAAACTATATACAAATAATAAGATTCAAATAAAAAAAGGAATGGATTTATTAACAAACAATTTCGTACATCGTGAGTTGTACTATTGAAATATTTATAATATCTGATTATTTTTGTTTCATTGTTTTTTTTTCTTTTGAACACCATTACCCTTCATTGTATCACCTACATATGACTTTTGGATTCAAATAGAGTCGCCAGAATTACAATACTTTTTTTAGATTTATTATGTCATCCATTATATCCCCAAAAACACCATTATTTTTTGAAGCTTCTTTGCAAAAAAGTAGTAAACACAGAACAATAAGTACCAACATGGTCAAGCTCAATCAAATTTAAATCTACTTTCCCATTTGAATTCATGCTCAAAACCCAAATTTTGGCACCCTTCGTCCAATGCGACAAAACCAAATTACTAGGAATATGATCACTATGCCCCTTTTTCATGACATAAAAATGTGAAAACATGGAAGTCAGCAAGAATCAAATTATCTACAACAACATTAAAATGTTTTATGTGAAGCACCATAAACAACTTTTATTTCAAAACAAGTCTCACAATATATTGTCAAAACCCTTCACAATTTATTCACAAACCTTCATAATTTCTTTTTTAATTTTAAAAAAGTCTTTGTCGTATAAGTTTTAGCAGTGTCACTCTCAATCATAGGCAGATGAGTTGTCAACACATGATCTGAAAAAATTTATTTAAAATTAGAAACAAGTTCATTGTTTATGTACTCTCTCAAAGTTTCTTCAAAATTATGGAAAAAATTCAAAAATGAACCAAAAACATAGTTCTTATACAACTTCACATTATCACATTCACATTCAAACATAGTTCTTATACAACCAAAAACATTATCACGTAGATATGCATTTCCACAAAGGGACTTGTTGTCATATATTTTGGCAACCCAAACATTTTCTTCAAGTTCATTCTTCTTAACTAGCTCTGACCAAAATTCTTAAAATTTCCCAGGTGAAAAATATGAGCACATTACTTTTTTAAAACCATTTGAAAATTGTGTCTTATTTACATTTTCAAATGAATTCATGTTCAAATTCCAAGCACACAAATGATGGATTGCGTCAGGGAATTTTTTCTCATAGCCCAATCTTCATCGGTTACGTACCACTACTTTTTAGATAATTATTTTTCATGCACTCTAAGAAACACCTTAACAATCACTTATATGTCTCTATCATTTTACATGACACTAATTGGCCACCAAATATAATAATTTTTGAGTGGTGGTTGTACCCAGAAATATAACCAATAGATAATTGTATTTGTTCTCCTTGTAAGTTGTACCAAACACAACAACATCGCTAAAACAAAATTAATATGATCTACTAGTGTGGTATGTCCAAAAAAGTGATTTCAATTTTTTGTCATTATTAACAAAATATTCTGCATATAGCATAAGATCGACAAATGATTTCACATTGAGATAATGTAAAACAATAGCAACACCACCATCTTTCATAACAACACATTTTTATTAAAATAATTGTACAAATCTTTCTTTGTAAAACCAACCTTCGAATATCCACCCCTTTAAGCAATGATGTATCCCATTATATGACAAGTTTTGATTCCATGTGAATGAAGACCGTCAATATGAGCTTTGTCAACTTCAAAATTTGATGATTGATATGATCTAGTACCAGAAATGAGAAGATGAATGAGGTGATTACATATTGTAGATCTGATGCAGTGGAGTGGAGGGTCTGCAAGGATATCACCAATCAACTTAGTATGTGAGGAAGAACAGTGGATTAAAATTATGTATGGAACTTTTTACCTAAAATCGGTGTATTTTCTATATATAGTAGAGAGGAAACAACTAACTCTCTATTAGTTAGGGGTGAACTGCGGGGAGCGTTGGATGAATTTGCAATATAGACTTTTGTGATAATTAAAATGCTAATCTTCATGTATTATGAAGATTTTGGAAGAGTGAGACCTTTCTCTGGTTGATGAATAGGATCAATAAGGTCACCTCAGAGCCATCTAAGATTGACCAGGCCAACCCATAATAATTTCTCCTAAGCTATTTCAATCATATAGGTAGTGAGAGGGCTTGATAGTACGACCTCAAATATCAAACACACTCTAATTATTTTAAGACGAATGGATAAGAAACGTTACATCTCTTAAATAAGCATGCATTTAATGCACCATACCTCAAGCGTATTTTCACATGCATCATCAGTACGACTCTTGGTAAGTGAAACTCTTAAGTGTTGTGTGTGAGTTATTTGACGTATTTGGTGAAGCATTTTTGCATTCTAGGATATAATATGCTTTTAGAAGGGTAAATTCAGTTTTTTTTCTAAGTCTTTTGCTTCAAGTCTATTTTTTACCTTTGTCTTTAGCATTTTATTTCCATGCAACTGCAAAGTTAGTGCAATATGAGAAAGAAATCAAAGAAAATTGTTCATAACTAACGCAATGATGAAGCTTTCCATTGTTTTTTATATGCACATGAGACCAATAATTTTGTTTTAACTCGTCTGACTTATGTTTAATCTTGAATTTATGTTTTTTTAATGAAAGTATGAAAATGATCAAGTCAGTTTGTTTGATTTTGAGCATAATTACCTAACCAAAAGTAATTCACCTTGTAAGTGAGCGAGAATTTGTTAACCTCTTTGAGATTTTTTGTTATAATTAATCTTGGTGTTGAACTATGAACTTGTGCATGAGTAAGTAGTTCATCATAGATTCTAATTTTGTTTCTTTGCACTTGGCCCTCAATCATGTATTTTGGTTGGATTTTTCCTTGCCTTAGAAAGTTGGGAGCATTCATGTCACTATGTGTGGTTGTATTCAAGTTGGGAAGAGCAATGGTTGATTGCTTATAAGTTAGTTGTTAGAGGTTGGATAATAAAGTGGTTAAAAAGGAAAAATAAAATAAAAATTGTGAAAATGAAAAGAAAAAGAAACGAAAGATAAAAGAAAAAGAAAAAAATGATGAATAAGATCAAGATTGTAATATTGTGTAATGAGAAATGGTTGTATAATTTTTTTTATTTCTTGAAAAGTGTGGGAAATGATTGCTCTCATAGGATTAGACAATTTTGTTTCATTGTCTTTAGATATGGCCCTTCCTTGTTACCCAAGTCGTGTTACAATCCTTGAAAGTCCCCATGGTTTATGCTTTTATGCTTTCAATATGATTTTGTTTTGATGAATTCCTAAGTTGATCTAGATGTTTGAATAATTGTTGGGTGCGAGTTGTTTCCCTCGTTCTTTCTCTTTTCTTCATCATTTAAAGATGCGTGATAGGTGTGATTCATGATTGAGTTTGTATTGTCTTAGAATTTTTGACATTTGCTTTGTGCTTATAATTTGTTTCATGTTTATGCTCTCGTTGTAGTAAAGTGGTAAGCATTGCTTTGTTTTTACTTTTTTCTTTTGAACCCTACATTTTTTTTCATTTTTCTAAACTCGTTAATCATGATTCTTGGCGATTGCTTTTGTTTCTTTAGGTTGATTGATTCTTGTTTGAGGACAAACAAAGTATTAAGTTGAGGAGAGTTGATAAGTGTCAAATTATGATGTTTTTGAGTGTGAACAATTGGCGCTTAGTGACTTTATTCATTAGTTTTTCTAGAAATAACCTCAACTTAAGTGTGAATAAGTAACTGTTTAGTATTATTTAGTCGGTTCGTGTAAATATCATTGAGTTTGATAAATTTTTTCTTCATTTTTGTAGTTATTCAAACAATAACATTCGTCATTATAATATAGATCATTGAATAAGCTTTCCAACACTTATGATTGTGTGTAAATCGGAGTTATAGTTCTTGAGTTATGGTGAAAAGTAGAAATTATCTTTAATTAATTGTCATATTCTCTAGGCAAGATCGGGGTGATTTTGCCTTTTTTGTGCGATATCTTGGGGGCTAAAAAATGTTAATTCTCCAGGCGAATTTTGTGAGTGTCGGGTGAATTTTTCTTGGAAGAAGCTTGTATTTATGAATTTCTAAAACATTTTTAGGTTATGGTTTTGGTTTCTTTTTTTGTCTCAATCCCATCACATTCTTTGAGATTTTAAGCTTTGACAACAACAACGGAGATTATATCTTGATGATCCAGAGTTGGAGCTTCAACAATCATCCTGACACCGCGAGAGATGTTTGAGGTTATATCATGGTTTGTGTATTGCCATGTAACTTGACATCAAAGACCTAATGTGTTACTCTAACTTCAACTTTGTTATCAAGCTTATCTCAGAGCCTACTAATATTTGACATCACTATGATGCGATTCTTCACAACATAAAAAGCTTCTCTGTAGAGGATGGTGAGTTCAAATATTTCATACTCTTATAGAGGAGAATGTTTGTGCTGGCTATCTAGCAAAATATGGGTCTGATAGAATAAAGGGGCATACCGATCTTTTGCAGAACCTGTTGAAATCATCACTCTCTTAGTAGCTTACACTAGTGGGACTTTATTTTTTAGAGAATTTTCTTTTCTTTTTATTTTCCCATTTGTTCCAAAAAAATTCAAGGAAGGATAACTTACAGACAATTATCTCATTTAAATCATATAAAGAAATATGTGAAAGAAAAAAGAGTGCATCGTAAACAAAACAAAGAAAAAACTAATGGAATCAAAATTAGTAAATCCACATCGGTTTTTATAGAATTCATATTCAATACAATTTGTTAAACTATCCTATACCAGATAAAATCTTCATCACTAAAATTTGTACAAGCATCTCCTTCTATGTATATTGGACTAGTAAGAGACCCGTGCTCCCGCACGGGTACTTTAATTTGTTTAACGACATACAGTAGCTAATAGAGTTTGCTTAAAAATAACATTCTTAATGGAAAATATTTAAAGAAATGACCGAATAATATTGGTTTAAGTGAAACAATATATGAATGTTAAAAATATTTAAATAGAAAGAACCAAGAAATGAAAAGAAGAAGTGTGACTATGTAGAATTGGTAGTAACAATCTACCAGAATGTCAATTGACATCAAAATCTATATAAATGTCGTTGTATTGGAGTTTGTAGTAATGTCTTTTACTTAAGATATTAACAAAGCAAAAAATAAAATAAAAGATTTGTTACAGTCAATTGTGAAAAATCATAGATTTGTAACATCAATTTTCAAAAAGCCTTGAATTTACGGACCTGTAAAATAATGCAAGATAATAATATATGTGGCAATTTATAAAATTATAAACAGAATGCTAAAATTATGCCAGATGAAAGATAGTATGAACAAACCTTCTAAATATTTTGGAAAACTTCTTTGAAAACAACATTTGTGGTATTAGTCATAAAGATTTTATCTTTGTCATGGATAAGAATCCTTGGTCCCTTTTTTTATTTAACTCTAGAAATAGCCACATAAAATTACCCATGACTAAACACCTCCTTTGGCAAATACAAACCAACATGATCTAGAGATTGGCCTTGAGATTTATTAATAGTCATGGCAAATGAAAGAATAATAGGAAATTATCGTCTCACCAATTTAAATGGCCATGGTGATTGCGATGGTGACAAAGTCATTCTAGGAATATAAATAATGTTTCCAACATTTTTTCCATAAATTATATTTGCTTCAATGACATGATTAGCAAGCTTAGTGACAGATAGTCGGGCACCATTGCACAATCCTTCAGATTGATCTAGATTCCGCATCAACATGATAGTTGCCCCAACTTTTAACTTGATTGAATGATTAGGAAATCCATAAGTCTTTAGTGAATTAAGGAACTCAGGTGTGACATGCTCATATGCATCAAAGGTATTAGCATCAGATTTATCTATGGAATCACTACTAAAGTATTTGTATTCTTTCTCATCTCCTACAAAAAATTATAATATTTACTACATGAGAATCAATGAGGTATTACATTATAAAGATAATTGCAGTTAATTTAACTCTAACATAGCAAATACTAAGTTATCCTCCAGAACATCAGAGCATCAGAACATCAAAACATCAAAACGTCAGAACATCAGAACATCAGAACATCAGAACTTCTGATTGACCATCAGAAGTTCTGGATATGAATTACTGAACATCGAAACTTCTGATTGACCCTCAGAAGTTCTGGATATGAATTATTCTCAGCATCATCCCTTAATTCATATTCATCTAGCCAAAATCTACAACACCAATTCCATCCCTCAAACAGATATGATGTTCAGTCTTGACATCTTCGTCAGAACATCTGCAAGTTTCTTCTGGTTGCAACAGTGTGCAACTTCCAATACTCCATTCAAAAATGAAGATTTCTCCTTAAAAACCGATCTGGCGCTGATGGTTTTCTTCTCCCTTAGAAGCTCAGTTAACTTCCAAGTCTTGTTTCCTTCTGAAGCCTCAAGTTCTTCTTTCATGGCATTCAACCACACTTTCTTCTTGATAACTTCTTCAATACCTATTTGTTCAAAATCTCCTCTGATTCTGGAACCGTATCTCTTTCTGGAATTTCTTCAGAAGTTTTACTTCCACCAGAAGTTCCACCATTGTTAACTTCTGGACCTTGTCCAGAACCATCACCTTCAAAAGTTCCTCCTTCAGAATCATGACCATCGTAAGAGGCTGGACTGCCTTTAGAAGCTCCTCCTTCAGAAGATCCACCTTTAGAGTCATGATTACCACCAAGAGCATGACCAGAAGTTTTTCCTCCAGAACCTACGTCTTCATAATTTTCCCTTCTAGAAGCATGATCACCACTAGATTCTTGATCATCATCAAAATCTGGATCAGAATCAGATTCACTATCTGACTCATCCTTAGAGTCTCTAGAAGATTCTTCATCTTCTGACTTTAACTCTTCTTCAGAACTTTCAAGTCCTGACTCTTCTTCAGAACCTTCATGTTCTGACTCATCTTCATAAGAAAAATCTCCTTGAGATTCTAACTCATCTTCTTATTCTTCTTCAGAAGTTTCAACTTCTGACTCTTCTCCACAAACCTTAGATTCTGACTCGTCTTCAAATTCTTCTGTGTCATTTTCTGACTCTTCAGAAGTTTCAACTTCTGATTCCTCTTCAGAAGTTTCAACTTCTGACTCTTCAATGTCATATTCTGACTCTTCAGAAGTTTCAACTTATGATTCTTCTTCAGAAGTTTCAACTTCTGACTCTTTAATGTCATTTTTTAACTCTGACTCATAAAGAAACACTCCTTCTGAATCAGAATATTCAGAGTCATCTTAATGAGCAGTGTGTATGAAACAAATGTAATGGTTACTGCATAAAATTTTAGAATTTGATTTACTTAAAGATGGTTACTGTTAGGGGTATAGAATGAATGGTACATGAAAAAACCATAATAAATAAAAGTTGCTAACATTTCTTGCATAAACAGAAAAACAGATTATGCATATAGATAACATTGTCTGATAATCAGATGATGAGATTAATGCAGCATAATGCATTAACAAAAGGAAAATGGAGTGAATTACATAAGGACTTAGTCATTTGTCAAGCAGGCCTATTAGAAATAACAAAATATTGCTGTTTGAATTAAATCCTTACAAAAAATAGTGCAAAAATATGCATCCATTAAGCAAAGCTAAGCAAGTATAAGGAAAACGCCAAGATCGTCACTCCTTCTTTAAATGCTTGATCTTTCTCCCTGGTTTGGCTTTAGTAGAAGACTCTTGGTAGTTATATCTGGAGTGTCAAAAGCATCGTTAAAGGTTGTGGTTAGAGCAACCCTCTTAGCAGGAGTGTTACTTGAACTTGCAGTAGGACTTCCAGAATTTTTTCCTGCCATGGATGGATGAGCAGACAAGGAATCTTCATCCTCAAGTGGAACCTGTACATGATAGTTGAAGAAGATTAAAGAATATTTTACATAAACATAGATTAAATGGTATGTTATATGTGAAGGATCGTACAAAAGACTAAGTTGGATGAAATGCTGGTTCAGTAGTGGGGACATCCATAAGAGGGACATTGGATGTTTGCTGGGAAATTGTTGAAAAAGTTAGTAAAATTAAATGTTCAAAGGAGCAACATAAATTAGTTGAGAATACGATTTTTTTGTAAAATTTACAAAGGCTAAAAGAAATAATATCGATGTACCTCTTGAGGAGCAAGATAGGTGTTCAGCCTGTTGTAAATGTTATTCTCATTCAGTATAGTAACAATTGAAAAATGGTCATACGTAGATTGGTACTTGATACGGAAAGCCATCTCTTTCTTAAGCAGAACGTCTAGGTGCGACGACCATATTTTAGGGTTGTCCTCACCAGCCTATTCAACACTTCAAAGGGTAGTTTAAAAAGGTGCGTAAAGGCAAGATGGAAGCAACATAAGAGAATAGACAAAGTAAAAAAAAATCAGACATGTGCCATAATTTGTCTCAACTCCCTAGCAGTTGCCTTAGTGTAAGGCAAGCAATCCTTATCCCAAAAAACAAATCCTTTGAAGTTGTCATATTCCACTTCAATCTCAATCTTGAACCTATTGAAAATATTTTGCAGAAAATGTCATAAAAGAAATGGTATGACAAATGATACTTTATAACAAAAACAAATAAAGGGCTCACTTGGTGACATGTTCGACATTCTTAGCTCCACAATCACACTCGAAAACGTTCTCGTCTGACTTGTTTGGAGCTTTACAAGTAGGGCAAGTCTCATAATACCACCCAAACATAGAAGCCTTGAAATGCACAGTAGTGCCGATAGTAGTTGCGTAACAATCCTTAGGTGGTAAGTAATATACATTGTGATAGAAATAACATCAAGCAAGTTGCAATACAAATTTAGTTAAAAAAAATATAATTTTAACAACTTCGTAGTCTCTTTTTCGCCCAGTTGTATACACATTAATCACTCTTGCAGATTGTTCAGTAGCAAAAAAAACATATACATAATCCTTAGTTTCTAAAAAAAAAAAAAAAACAACAGTCATACATAAAAGCATAAAATCGTAAAATTATTTTCCAAGTCTTCTTATATGGATGATAAATATAAAAGCATAAAATTATAAGCTTGGCTAAAACAGAAAAAACGAAAGAAAAAAAGCTAGTAACCAAACCTGTTAACTTTCGTTCTTCTTCACCCTCTGTGTATCAATCGTCCAAGCTTTAAATCTGCAAGATTCGCACAAATTATTTTTTTAGATCTTTAAACTTTAACATAAACTAAAAATACATAAACTTTAACATATAAAAACATTAACATATGTTGATGAAGAAGATGAAATCGAAAGAGACTACGATTCAAAGTGGTAACTGCAAAAAGAAATCGAAAATGGAAGGAAAAAATATTGAATGAACAGGCGGATAGAGTTTCGTCAAAATCTTCTGACTTTTGGTTTGATGAGCTGATGAGTTTGGAGGACATGTGAATGGGGTTTTAGTTTCGTCAATGTGAGGGTGGCTGAGGGTTTGGGGAAAGAACTAAGAGATAAGGAAAGGTTATACGAAGATGGAGAGAAAAGAGTGAGTTTATGTAAATACATGGAAGGTAAAAGGAAGTTTCAAAATTGGCCAATGAAATGTTAAGATGTTTGATAGTTGGGATATGTTTTGTAAAATATGAGAGAAATTGCCCTTTTGTTAGTAGCAATTAATTTTAATGGAAGGGCATTATAGAGAAAGTGGTCAATTTGTTAGTGATAGCTTCATAGTTGAAGGGCATTATAGGGAAAGTGGTCAATTTGTTAGTGATAGTTTCGTGTTGATTAGAAAAAGCAAGACAAAAGTCACATTTTATCCAAAAATTATACCAATCTTTGTCGTGAGTAGTTTCAATGGATAAAATAGCAATCATAAAATCAACATAAAAAGAATTAGAGACATCAAAATTATTAGAAAAATCTTCACAAAAAAACCTCTAAATAAACAATAAATATAATAAAAATAAAATGATCATTTATTAATAAATTTAACAGTAATATTAAATAAATCCCGCCATCAATTTATTCAAAACGAAGTACAACTGTACAAGTATATCCTTTCCTTTAACTTTAAGTATCCAAAATTGGTAACCAAGTCAAACACTTACCATTATAAATAGCCTAACTAAATTTTTGAACTACTTCATTTATTATTAATCAACAAAATAAACCCTAATCAGTGCAAAACATAACCCTAATCAGAATAATCACTGTCTTCTCTCTCTCTCTCTGAACAAATTTCAGGTAATGCTGATTCTTGATTTTCTTTGTTGTGCTTTATGAAGGTTAGCATGTTTTCATGCACGTAATATAAAAGAATGGAGTTTTATTGTTTTACATGCATTTGAGAACATGCACGTAATATAAAAGAATGGAGCTTTATTGTTTTACATGCATTTGAGAACATGCACGTAATATAAAAGAATGGAGTTTTATTGTTTTACATGCATTTGAGAAATCAAAGATACGTACATGTTTAATTATGTGCTAAACTATTCAAACTTTGTTAACTTTTTAGATATATTGAATCATGAGTAGCACTTCGGCGCCAAAACGGAAAAAGTCATCGTTTTCGGGTGAGGGTGATGTTGGCAAAAGGCCAAAGCATAGCCAGTCAGTGTTACCTGTGGAAGAAGGTACTCTAAAGAAAGATAGCGGGTCATTATTATCGGGAGAGGAAGCTGATCAAAGAGATAACACGGGAGGAGGAGAAGTTTCTCTGTCAAAAGGTACATGGACAAAGGAAGAGGATGAAATTTTGGTGGATCATATTAAGAAGTATGGAGAGGGAAAGTGGAAGAGAGTCCAGGAAAATTCAGGACTTGCTCGCGAGGGGAAGAGCTGTCGTCTACGTTGGTATAATCACTTGAGGCCAGGACTGAAAAAGAGTGCATTTACTGCTGAAGAAGAACGCCTAATCCTTGAGTTCCACTTTCTGAAGGGAGGCAAGTGGGCTCAAATGGCTGCATTGGTTTGTAATAACTTATCTTCTTTGTTTGCATATATCATGTTAATATTAATGTTTTGATGAATCATACAAAAATCTTATCCATATAGTTGTTTGCATCTTATATAATACCACTTTTCTTGATATGAATGCATCTTCAACCGATGCTTCAGATAAATCGTATTCCCTATGGTATCAGATACATTGAGTAACTAATGTATCTAGACAATATATGGATTAGATACATTGTCTTTTCAATAAACCTAACAAGTAAATTTTTTCTTATAAATAAGACCAGAGAGAGTATTTTTGTTCATCAAGTTATTGTTCCTGGACAGAATATATTTAGCTGTTCTTTCGAGTGTATCTGCGTTGCTTAATTCTCTTTCTTTTCTTTTCAGTTGCCAGGACGTACAGATAACGAGATAAAGAATTTTTGGTACGCAAGAAATAGGAAACAGAAACGACTTGGCTTACCAATCTATCCTACCGAGATAACAACCAAGTATTCGTTAAAAGGCAGTCAAGAAAGTGCTGATACATTGGCAAATGAATCCAGCCAGCTTGATCCAACATTGGCAAATGAATCCAGCCAGCTTGATCCAACATTGGCAAATGAATCCAGCCAGCCTGATGAAACACAGAACTTCAACTTGGATATAACTGACTTGGACCTTAAAGATTTCAAATTCCGCCCAGATATGTTGCCGCCATATTTAGGTACACAAAATTACAAACTAATTAGTGACTTGGTTGGACGATGCTCAGATTCGTCTCATAATACCTTGCCTGTGCGTAGGGCTGCAGTAGTGCAGAGCAGATACTTGATCAGTAGCAATAGTGCTGCTGCCCCGGAAGTATTTGATCAGGATGGAAAATATCCTATGCTGTCTACGCCATGTGATCCGACTCTTAACACTAACCTTATTGATGGAAATGATAACCCTATAACTGGTTTTCATGCCGCGTCAAATATCTCTTCTTCTGAGCTCCCTTCATTCCAAAATTCACAGGCTCAACAATGTACTACAATTCCCTCATTTGAGCCTGTTGACATGCCGGTTCAGGCTCCTCCTATTGAGCCTTGTCTGGCAGTTCCACTTCCACCTTCTCCGGATTGCAGTCATTTAATTGATTCATCAGTATACAGCAACTCAGATCAAAATTTGAAAGGCTCAAGTATTGATTCATTGCAAGCAAATACTGATAGCATGGCTCCCAATGAAGCAGACATTAGTACACAACGGAATGGACTAGATTATGATCAGGGCGCTGGTTTAACTACTAGCCGCCAAATAAACTTCTTAAGATGGATCCGCCACCGAAGAAACTTCTTAAGATGGGTCTGCTCATAAATTGAAACCACTCAGGGTTAGCATCATATTTCTCTATATCACTGCCATTTCAGTTGTAATTATGAACTATCATGACCGTTTATTTAAGGATTCTATTTTCACTAATTTAGTTTTCTCAATTGTACAAAGAAGATAATTTGAAGCAGATATATTTGGCGCTACCAGATGTTGTGATGGACTCTGGCTGGCATTGAGTAGTATAAATGATGATTCATGTGTTTTTGTAACATGTGTATATTTGCTTGATCAAAATTTTTCTGTTCTGGTTAACATTCATCATGTTATGATTAGAGTTTTTCTTTTTTTCGTTTGTCTAAGTCTCTGAGATTTCAATTTGTTGAATGTTATGAACATGGTGTGTCCATTATATCTTATGGAATTCAACTTGTTTTGTTTATCATGATTCATTGCAACCATTTCAGTATCTTTTATGCCTTCCTTTTTCTGTATATTGTATATTTTACTTGTCGCGCGATTTACCCATGAATTTTAAGTAATCCGTTCTCTTGCAACATACTATGCTGAAATGCTATTTATCGCATTGCCACGTTATTTCTTTAACTGTGAGTTATATAGACTACATTTAGCAGCATTTTCTGGGCAAACTGAGGTAGTCACTTACCTATGCAAGAACAAGGCTGATGTTGGTGCTTCCGTTATGGATGACACAGCCGCAATATACTTTGCGGCACAAAAGGGTCATTTAGAAGTTGTTTAGGCTCTGGTTTCAGCTGGTGCTTCTTTCAAAGCTGCTACTCATAAAGGCTTGACTCCATTACACTTTGCTGCTCAAGGTTCCCATCTGGAACTTGTCAAGTATTTGGCTAATAAAGGGGCTAGTCTCGGTGTTAAGACAAAGTTTTGAGATGTTTTAATAGAGAATGACAACTGAAGATTACCGCAATCAAGGTAGCTAATAATCTATTGACATTAGATATGTAGCAAGTTGAATCACTTTACTATCTCAAACACAAAGTCATAAGCATATGTAGCATATGAATCACATCATACTACGTGTTGAACATTTTCATACTTTGGATTTGGAAAGAACTGACCATACTGCAATATAATAATAACTAACTGTATTGATTATAAGAAGATGCAAAAGTTAAGAATTACAGATCCATCCCATACAAGACACTTACAGAATTTCCAGGTTTAAATTCAGTTGAGGTTCTTAATTCCAAGACACAATCTGCATCCTCCTCTTCGCTTACATATTGCTCACCATATCAAAAGGCTAGATTTAAAAAGTGCTCTCCAAACTTTATATTAGTAATCAAAAATTGCATCAACCAAAATAAGTTGCAACTTATACTTCAATCTGCCATAATCAACAATACCTTGAAGAAACTTATTATGACATGAATTGAATTTAGAAGTTAAGAACATTCTAAATCAAAACATGACCTATAATGTTTCAATAAATTTCATAGCCCTCAAATCATAACTTGACTTTTGATTCCTAAAGCAAACTTGTAGATGTCATTCCTCATAACAATGTCCAAGAAGAATCGTCTCAAGATATTGAAAATTGAGGAAGTTACGATCCTTGAAAGTCAGACAATAGTTACTTGAGATTAGGTCAAATCTGCAAAGTGACCTCTAAAGTATTCGAACTTTTGATGATCTTACATACATAATTGGCCCTTGACTTCTGAAGATGAATTGGAGAGGACATAAAAAGGAACCAAATGCTCAAAATATCACTAAAAAATGTTGAATATCAAAGAAGTTATGACCTTCTAAACTTGACCTTGAAAATGTTGACCTTTTGGTCAATGTGTTTGGAATCAACTTATAAACTTGATCTTTCCATATTTTCCAAGACATATTGATGCACATGTGAACAATGATGATGAATATTGATTGTTCTTTGAGATTATAGGCTATGTTTTAATGAAGTAACCGTTGAGAATCAATGATTAATGATATTGAACATTTGAGGGATCCAAAACCCTAGTTGAAGTACAACACTTGAACTCTTGATTCAAACATGTGTTTGTCCATGAAACCAAAGAAACAAATTAAAATATACATCTTTGTATTTGATTATAGGTTAGTGATTAAAATAAAGACAAAGGTACAACCCACCAAACGATGCTTGACGACTTTTGTAAAGACAAAACCCAAAGGTGAAATGGTTAGGAGCCGAGCACAACTTGTGATCTTAATGGTATGTGAAGATGCAAATAAAGACTAGATCTTAAGGGTAAAAAGTAGGGTATGACCTACTCCTTCAAATCTCAACCTAATATTCTCGGCTACACAAGAACCTAATTGGATGCTATCGAACCTCATATAGATGACACCCCAACAAAAGATCATTACGATGGTTTGTTAGTGTGTATGCATAGGTTGAAGGTTGAAGAAGAAAAGCAAATGCATGATATTTTTATGGTATCATCAAGTTGGAATGATGCATGAATGGTGTATTTATAGTTTTGGCGCTTTAGGGCAAAAAAAAAGATTTTTGGAATTAAAAACATTTGAAAAATTCACCAAAATAATAAGTATGTGTCGATCTGGAAATCATATGTGTTGACACATACGTTATATTTCAGCTATATGTGTCGACCTGAATGGATGAATGTGTTGACCAAAACAATTCAGAAGCTACAAGCTTTAAAACAACAGTAAATGTGTTGACTTGAAATTCGTATGTCGACACACATAAAATAAGTTTTTCTGCAATTTTAGAAAAGCTTCAGTATGTGTCGACCTATATTATGCATGTGTCGACATGAGCCTTCTAGAGGCTACATGCTTCAAAACTGAGTTGCATGTATTGACCTAAAGTTCGTATGTGTCGACACATACAATGAAAATTTATGTAAAAACTTTTTTTCAAGACTTGGATCAATTTCAAAGTGATTTTTAATGGTTCTTAAGACCTCTAATGCAAATAAGTGTCACATGACATAAAGATATTGTCCAATATACATAAATGCTAAATTTTTATAGTTTTGACATCACGCAAAACATCTAATGATGAAGTTACACTCACGAAAAATTTGAATAACTCTGTTATATTTCTCCATGCAGTTGTATGATGGAAAAATAATTGTAGTAGTATGGTGAAAAAATAATTGTTGAACATATTCTGCAATGATTAAGTATGTTGTGGGAGCTACGAATTAAATTAGTTGATAGATTTATTTTGAGATGTTTAAGAGTGTTTTATTTTGACATTTTTAATATAAGAAATTAACCACAACTTTACATCATAACATAAATAACATCCTGCCTTTTCATGATTTGTTTAACTATATTTTTAAATTTTTTTAAATACTACTTGGATCAATGCATAATGATTGATGCATATTAATAATTTATATTTGAAATTTTGTGAATATTTATGGACTATAAAACAAATTTCAAAGCTGACAATATCGCGACATGTACTATGTATTTAGACAGAATCCGTGCGATAGCACGAGTATTGTATTAGTGTGTTAAATATATTTTTAATCTCTATAAATATTTTAAATTTTTATTTTTAATTCCAATAAAAAAATAACATATTTTGATACCTACAAAATTTGTATGCATGCAGTTTTAAACCCTACTATTTTCTAAAGTTTTGAAAATTATTTAATTCTTTAAACTTTTAAATTTTTGAATAAATTTTTTCATACAAACTTAGAATACTATACTAAGTTTCTTTACCAAATTTTAGAATTTTTTTAAAATAAAAACAATTAAATATGAATTTTTAAAATTCCAAAAGATAATGATAAAAGTAATGAAAATATTGACTTACAAATCAAATTTTGTGTTCCTTTTTTTCCGAAAAACTTTTTATAACGCTCTAAACATGTATGCAAAATAATCATTAAAAAATACACATTTATTTAACGACATGAACAAAAACTAGGAATGACAATAGGCAGGGTATGGGTAGGTACTATAGTACCCGTCCCCATACCCGAAGTTTGAAAAAATCCCCGTACCCGAACCCATACTCGTTTGGGGATCAATTTTTGTACCCGCACCCCATGGGTATCTAAGTATTCATACTTGCACCCGTTTATCCGTATTTATAATAAAAAATTATCGATCAATTGTAATTTATCATGTCATTTTAAGGTTTTAACAACATTAAAAAAATTAAAGAATATTATTGTTAAGTTAAAAAATAAACGAAGACTTTTATTAAAACGCATACAAGTTTAATAATAAGGTACTTAATAAAATTGATAAGCAATATAGGTTTATATATTAATAAAAATAAAAAATATATAAATATATATAGTGTGGGTATGGGACGGAGTGGGTACTAAGGTACCTGCACCCATACCCGCTTATTTTTGTGGGTAATTGTTTGTGGCCATACCTGTATCCATCTTGCGGATTTTTACCATATCCGCTATGGGTGATTTTTGAGGGTACCCGTTGGAGATGAGTATAATTGTCATCCATAACTAAAATTACATGCGTAAAATTTTTGTAGGGACTAAAACAGGTCATTTTTTTAAAGAGACCAAAAACAAAATTCGATAATTTTATAAGGATAAAAACATATTTAAGTATTTATTAGTTTAGAAAAAAAGAGAATATATATTTTTATAAATAAAATCAACAAAATTTCTTTAAATTTTTTTATACCTTTGGTTCGAGAGGAGCATTTAACTTGCCACCCCCTGAGTTAAACCTCACAACCACCTTTTTTGGTACTTTTACGTTAATGCCTTTATTAAAATACCGAAATTGTTGAAAATTAAAGGCTCATATAGGAAATTTCAAAAATTATCGGAAATTTTATAAAATTTAATGTTTTTACATTAACAGGTAGTTGCCTACTGGGAATTTGAAATTTCTGGTACTGGAGAATATTTATAATATACTACAAATTTGAAATTTTCGATAACTACTAAAAATTCCATAAATTTTAAAGTTTTCGATATAGCATCTGTTAAGTTTTTTTCCCCATTATTTTTTCTCAAAAAGTTAATCGGTTAAAATGTTACCGACTTAATATATACATATAATAATTGTCATACATAAAATAATACAAAACAAACTACGATGACTTCCTACACACGCCTTTCTAGTATCTAAAGAGACCCACATGTGCTGATTCCCATGCTTTTGAATCATCAGTATAATTTTGTCTCCAACGGCCAATGACGGGAGGCAATGGGCGATCATGTTTCAACTTTACCTGAGTCCAATGATTTTCTTTGACCAAACCAACAACAGTGATTCTATGGATGCTTGTATACATAGGTGGAACTAAGGCAAGAGGGAAAATGTGATGTTAAGTAATTTGGAAAGGGAGATAATAAGAAACTATATCTAAAAGCAATAGGATAACCCATAGTAGGAATCGTCATTCATTTATCCCTATCCTTCACACTCAAGTGGTCTATTCGTAACACATTCCTAAATGTAGAGACATTGTCATAAAACAACTTGAAAAACAATTGAGAGTGTTGATGAACTTGAGTATCTAACTGCATCTGAATCAAAAGCAATAACACTTCGCCCCATCTAAGTAAAAATGAAATACAAAGGAAACCATAATTTCCATTATCACCAACATCAATAATATCATTGATGTTTGTATGTAAGAAAGCAGGAAACTGGAACAAGTAAAGATGTCTTGAAGATGCGATGAGCGGTTGGTTGCCAACCTACATACTTGACGGTTGATTTCCATTTAATTTTATGCATGATCTCTTCGTAGTCTGACTGCCTTGTGAGCCCTCATCATACTCCTACTAGCTAGGATCACGATGCACATCACTCCCTTGACTCTTCCTACTCTTCTTAACTCCCTTTTTTTGGCTTGTACTTCATTAGCGGTGGTCACATTGAAGTTGTGGATGAATAAGTTAGATCATAAACCTTTTTCTTCAACACCCTCTAACCTACAATATCCAAAATATTGAAATATCTCTTCAAGTCTTCATACTCTGGTTCTAAATTTCACTTTGTACCACACTCATCATGACTGAACTTATGTTCTACAATGCGCAATTTCGTCCAAAATACATGAATTGAGTCTAAAGGAATAAAATTGGCTAGTATTTGGAAACTGACAAGCTGACACACAGGCAATAACCCATGTATTGTTCTAATGAAGCAACCACACATCTGTTGGCTTGAACTAACAAATTTGACCAATTCTAGTCCCTTTCCAATGAGCTGTATACATTGTCTTGAGATAAAACTGTGCAACTTGGTATAGAATGTAGTGTTATACTGATGCTCAATGTTTACAATATTTTTTTGAAACTAAACTCTAATTGAACCTAGTTGCAACTTCAACATGGTGTTCACAACATCCCAACTTTGACATAAATCTCTCTGACTTGTAGTCAACATGTTTTTCAGTATCAGACTCCACCCTAAAATCCATAAATAAAAATACATGTTTCAAATTGTATTTGAATCATAAATAGTAATAACATCAAACTGTCATGTTCTTTGTACCTGTTTGTTGTTGTGTTC
The DNA here is from genome assembly GCA_021764765.1 of Vicia sativa. Taxonomy (NCBI): domain Eukaryota; kingdom Viridiplantae; phylum Streptophyta; class Magnoliopsida; order Fabales; family Fabaceae; genus Vicia; species Vicia sativa. The sequence goes on from CM038794.1 coordinate 7,932,267, forward strand.
CCTAAATGAGTGACTCTGTTAGCCCAAACAACAACAAACTTTTTTTAATAAGGTGTCAACCATGTTTCATTCACATAACAAATAAAGGAATATCAACACAAACAATATCAAAGTGCTTGAAGTGTTTGACAAACACAGTTTCTATATTTGAACTTATGATGTTGTTCCATAAATCCATGACATGTTCTTGTCTTTCTGATTTAACGTACTTTTTACATTTAATGCTCACATTTTTTAAAATATGGAACGAACACAATATATGAGTTCAATATGAAACATACAACATATATAGTAAAGAACTCCGTAAAATTTGTACAAAATTTTTAGAAGCTATCAGTTCTAGACCATACAAATAAAGAATTTTATTTGAAGACATATCAGAAATTTCAAATTTATACAAAATCTATAATATAAGAAAAGTAGATGTTCTGGAAAATACCAAAATAACTTTTTCTCTTTGTCCTCCACCTCATTAATGTAGGGGTATTTTATGTCTAAAAGATATTTCTTCTTTCAAATTGAAAAGTCGGTGGACCCCACCGATGTGTTTGATCAGAGATTTTGTTGTGTTCCATGCACACTTTTTCCCTTTTAATTTTGACTTTATTTTTCAATTTTAATTTTTCTTTCTTTGATTTCTCTCCATCTATTCAAACTATTATTATTTCTCATAATTTTTTTATAATTGCAAGAAACTATGTTTTTCAAACATCAAAAATCTTTTTCATTTCAATCAATTTTTTTTTCCATAACCAAACTATCTCTTTTCCACAAACAAGTCTATTTTTCATACCATTAGATGTAAGATGGCAATCAAATCAAACAAAACATGATTACTTTTCAACTTATCACTTTACCTGTTTTCACAAATCTATCACTTATCATAACATCACTTATTTTTTTATAAACACCGAATAAAAATATATTTTTTAGAAAAAAACAAATAAACTATGGTTAATTTGTATTTAACAATATAAATCAATTATAATGCTCATAAATAAAAATAAATTTATTATTGATTCAAATATTTTTATAAATAATAACAAACAAAAATAATTTCAAATAAGAAAAAAATTTATTATTAATTAAAATGTTTTTTTATACGAAAAATATAGTGAGTATGTTTTGTTTTTACTTGCTCATGTTCGCAAATTATGATGATATTTTTGTCACGTTCATATTAAACCATCATTACTCTATGTAATGTACAAGTATTTTTATTAAAACTAAGGTTAGCAAGTGAGAGACTCAGCTAACAACAAAATTGTAAACTGCATTTATATCTAGATAAAATTTATTGTTGGTTTAAATATTTTATATAAAAAAATTATACTTATGAAACAATTATATTTTTCATTTAAAAAATGTATTATTGATCTAAATATCTTTATATAAGAAAATTTACTGTTGATCAAAATATTTTTGTAAAAGATACATAAAAAAATAATATTTGTTTACGGGATAAAATTTTATTATTGGTGTAAATATTTTTATATACAAAAATTGTATTTATGATCTAAATATTTTTTATTCAAAAATGATATTTGAGAAAAAATATATTATTAATCTAAATATTTTTATATACGAAAATTTACTATTGAGAAAAAATAATATTTATATATGAGAAAAATTTATTATTGATCTAAATAGTTTTATATACGATAACAATATTTATGATTCAAATATTTTTTATTCAAATACGATATACGAGAAAAATATATTATTGATCTCAATATTTTTAAATCAAAAAATTTACTATTGATCCATATATTTTTGTAAAAGATACATAAACAAATAAAAATAATATTTGTGGGGGATAAAATCTATTATTGGTTTGAATATTTTATATACAAAAATTGTATTTATGATTCAAATATTTTTTATTCAAAACTGATGTACCGGAAAAATATATTAATAATCTAAATATCTTTTTATAAGATAATTTACTATTGATCAATATATTTTTGTAAATGATACCTAAAGAAAAATAATATTTATAGACCGTAAACATATATTATTGGTATAAATATTTTATATACTAAAACAGTATTTAGGATTCAAATATTTTTTCAAAAATGGTATACGGTAAATAATTGATTATTGATCTATATATTTTTATATATGAAAATTTATTATTGATCCACATATTTTTATAAACGATACTTAAAGAAAAATAATGTTTATATCAAGGGAAAATCTATTATTGATCTAATTATTTTTATTTAAGAAAATGGTATTTATGACCCAATTATTTATAATTCAAAAATGGTATATGAGAAAAAATCTATTATTGATCTAAATAATTTTTATATACGAAAAAATATATTATTGATCTAAATATTTTTTCTTTCTATTTTAATCTTCTATTTAAAATAATATTCATATACGGGAAAAAATATATTATTGATTTAAATATATTTATATACGAAAATTTATTTTTGATCCACATATTTTTGATAACGATACCTAAGCAAAAATAATATTTGTGCACGGGAACATGAAGTTATTTATTAAAATATTGATTATTAATAGAAAGATGAAGTTGCTGATCAAAATATTTTTTTTATTAATTATAAATTCAAATTTTTTTTTTTACGAGTAATCAAATATTTTTCTATTAAAATATAATCACGCGTCCCGTACCTGAAACCGTGCGATTTCGCACGGGTTTGTTACTAGTTTCTAATATATTGAAAATTCCATTGTTTCTAGTAAATTATGTTCTTTCCCAATAATTTTAAAATTTTCCGATGTCTTTCTTTAATTTTTTTAATAAACACCAAAAATTTCAAAAAATTTATGATGAATCACCTCTAGAAATAAAAATATGAAATTCAATATCGAAAATTTTAATTTTACCACGTATTCAAACTGAAATTTTGTCATATATATATATATATATATATATATATATATATATATATATATATATATATATATATAATCACAAGAGCATTTTTGAGATTATGAAAATATGAAATCCCATATTTAATTTAAGGGGTTGGAAGTTAAATCCTCCTTCTATAGGAAACTCTTGTACTATACACATCAAAGCAACGCAGAAAACTCAAAACTTCTCAATTTGCCGCCGGGTTCTGAGCAAATTCCGCCGGATTCCGAGTAAGTTCCGCCGCTTTCCTTCCTTAACCTAACTTATCTTCGATTACTCTCTCCCAATTCTCAATCACATCACCATTTGTTACTTCAGAACTTCAAATCGATGAAAATTTCATACATCTTATACAAATTTGTGCAGGTTAGGGTTATTATCTGCTTATACTTCAAACGAAGAAACACACAGTGTAGCTGCTACAATGGTTGCAAATGACTACTTTCCTCCTTGGTTTAGGTATCTATATTTTCTTTATGCTTCTGATATCTATTGATAGGAATGGATGATGTTCGGATTTGATATGATTTTGTTGTTGTTGTTTGGATTTTAGTGTTGCTCCGATGATGGATTGGACTGATAATCATTATAGAACTCTTGCGCGACTCATTTCGAAACATGCTTGGTTATATACCGAGATGCTCGCGGCTGAAACCATTGTTTATCAAAAGGGTAATCTGGTAAGTTTATAATGATAATATGAAGCACTCACACCAGAAACACTACAATGACACTGATGCGTTGACACTGGTAATAATTTGAAAAAATAAATAAATTAAACGTATCACAAGTGTAGTGTTAGTTTCAGACATGGACATTGATACATATACATATTTATTTAGAGGGGTCGGTGCTATAGATAAACTCTGCTAATCTAGTAAGTTTATAATGATAATCTGTGAAGCACGGACACCGGAAGCACTACATCGCTACTGATATGTCGACACCGATAATAATTTAAAAAAAAATAGTAAACTAAACTTATCACAAATGTCAGTGTCACTTTCGGTGTCGGTCTCTAACACTGACGTAGAACACCTTTTTTAGAGGTGTCGGTGCTACAGATGATCCTGCTTGTAAACATAAGACATAATATGTAAAAAAAACTAAGGAGTTGTATGGATAATGAGATTTGTGGTTGCAATTCGTTGAAGGTTGAATCTCCTATAAGTTCAACATGTTAGGTGGAGGCTTATTGTTTGCAAGCTCTGGTTAGTTAGTTGTAGTAGTATCACATGTGAAAAAGAAGGTTTAGTAGTAGTATCTCATGTGGAAAAGAAGATTTACAATGAGAATGAGAGGGATAGTTTGAGAAAGGACGATTTCAAACCGAGAAAAGTGTAGGAAAAATTGTGTTCTCATGCTAGATAATTCTAAAACTAATACATAATTGTGCGCTCCTTGCTTTGGGTATGTGCGTGTGTAAGAGAAGAAATTTATGAGGTGGTATACAAAACCATGACCATCACTTTGGGATGAGTTGTTTGTGATAAACAATTGATTATTTTTGTTTCTTATGCTCAGGACAGATTCTTGGCTTTTTCTCCAGACCAACATCCTATTGTGCTTCAAATCGGAGGCAGTAATTTAGAGAATTTGGCGAAAGCAACTGAACTTGCTGATGCTTACGGCTATGATGAGATCAACTTCAAGTTAGTTTGTTTCTTACCATCTTAAGTTTTTAAATGTCAATTGTTATATTAATATATGACAGATCCCTTTATTTATTTTTCAACGAATGCCAGTTGTGGATGCCCTAGTCCTAGAGTAGCTGGACGTGGGTGCTTTGGTGCACGTCTTATGCTTGAGCCAAAGGTTAGAAAACTATCCATAGTTAAATATTACATGCAAAGAGATTTATGTTTTCTTCATCATTGTGCATTAATAGAGAACTCTAATGCATACAAGGAAAGTTTGTTGCCGAGGCTGTTTCAGTAATTGCTGCCAATACAAATGTACCTGTCAGTGTCAAATGTCGAATCGGTGTGGATGATCATGATTCATACAATGAACTATGTAAGGCCCTTTCTTAACAACATTTTTTGTTTCATCTAAGGTCAAGGCATACCGCAAGCCTTAGGGCTTATAAGTTGTTAGACCCATGAATGCTAGGAGGACATTATGGGGAATATTTGAAAATATTAACTTAAAATGGATTGCAGTATAATATGATGTAGGCACAGGTGGCATTTGGGGAGTGTGATTCTGTATGAGGAAATGCAGTGAGATGTCGTAGAAAATATTTTTGATACTTCCTCTCAACACCATAGTGCTTTCTCTCTCCTTGGTTCATCCTTAATTATTGTCCACTCCTCCATATGGGTGAAAACAATCTTGGCGCTTCTTGTTATTTAGCTGTAACTTATAAGAATCTAGTCTCAAATTTTTTTATGCTTCTTCTAATATTTGAGGATATCTAGACTATTGACTATAGGACACTGACCACAACCTCCGATCCCCATTTATTCTTCTTGATAAAAACATTCTTTTCAAAAACATTATTATTACTGTAGCAAATGACACTCAATTCTTAGATGCTGGTTTGATACTTCTTAGTATGTAAAATTGTCCTAAAAGCTTATTGTTATTGATATAATTTAAAAGCCCTTACTCTGTAAGATTACTATTTCTTCAAAGTATTTGTGCCCTTGGTTGTGAGATTACATATTGATCTTTATTTGTCCCATTTGCTGTTTCTGTCAGGTGATTTCATTTACAAGGTCTCTTCTCGGTCACCTGCTAGGCATTTCATAATTCACTCAAGAAAGGCACTATTGAATGGCCTCAGTCCTGCTGAAAATCGGAGTATTCCTCCTCTGAAGTATGTCCCAACAAAATTTTATTTTTATAGTCATTATTTATATATAGCATTGGTGGTAACTCATTCCTTAATGCAGATATGAATACTTTTATGGCCTCTTGCGCGACTTTCCTGACTTAAGATTTACAATCAATGGTGGCATTAATAGTATTGATGAGGTGAGTTGCAACACAACACAACAAATTAGAATAACGCATATGTTAACGAAAGAGATGGTTTAATGTTACTTAGCAAATTCCTTTACAAGTAATTAGAGAGCTTGGTCTCTCCCTCCCATAACCACTCAATAAATATCCAATAATCACTTTATCCTTTCCTTTATTCCTAAAATTAAACCACATAACTGACAAAATAAAAACATAACTGCCCATAACTTCCAATTGATTTATGCCCTCTCCTCGTATACTGTTCTCTAATAAGAAGTCTAGCACAGTCACAATGGTCATTCTTTGTTATTGACTATTGAAGACTTGGTATTAATTATAGAAAATATTTGCTGCTAAAAGTTTTTTTGTGATTTTATAATCACTGATTCACCACATTCTAAAAATTGTAACACACGCACACTGAGAGGAAGAGGTGAGCCAGACATGTGTAACTGTGCTTGACATGAAATGGTGTGTTCATGCTTTGTTGACATATTCCCTACTTATATGTGCAATAAACCTATTTCAGTTAACAGTTGTTCTGTTTTGTCATTGAGTTGTTTACAAACTGCGTTGGTTTTAAAAAATGAGTTGGCTATATTGGTTTATCAGGCATCTTTTCTGTTTAGTCTCTGTTCATGTGGTATATCTAGAGATGTTGAGTTTTAGTTATGATGCTTTGGCAACTAGGTGCTTTAATTTTTTCTGTTATTTTCTCCTTTTTCATTTGATTGGAAATTTTTTAATCTTTTAACTGGGAGTGCTTGGATGAGATTGAATAGATTTTTCCAGTTTTACTTGCCAAGTATAGTCCTAGTTGATGGATCGGTATTTTTGGTTCAGGCAACAATAAAGCTGGACATTTTCTCCATTTCTTGGAATAGGAGCAACTCCATAACTGATTATTCCTGGGAGTTTTTGGAAATCAATAAACCAATTTGGTAAATCCTTAGTTTAGATTCTAATTGAGACAGCCTCACATGATTCTACATGTTTGTTCACACTTGAAGTATTGGATTACTGATTGATTGAGGCCCTTATATTTACTGAATATGGTGAATGCATAATTAAAACTATTTCTTCTTGGCTTGAGTTTTCTCAATAAATTTCGTTGTCTTGTGTAAATTCAGTATCATACCTTGAGTTTCACTTGTGATAAGTCATTATAAGTAACAAGCCATTTTGGAACCATTATACAGCGCCTTTTTCAAATGCAACAAGTCACCAGACAAAATGAATATTCTTTAATATCATGATCCATCTATGCTAAGAGCTTACGTTATTAGGCAAACACACATGAATTGTGTATGTTGTATCTCTAACATGCCCTCCAATGCAAAGTCACTTTAGACTTGAAGTTTGGACATAGACAGGTCCACCCACCGTATGACAAGATTGAACTTTTTATTTGGGGAACAGAAAAGACAAGAAGCAAAGTCTAGACATTTGATCATATAGTTTTGATATTATGTTGTGATATCTCTAGCGTTGAAGGTATCATTTGGCTTCTTCATTAGTTTGGGCTGCACTTTTTTGCACTCAAAATTCCAATAAAGGGCTTCTATAGTTTTGCTCATATTTTTGTAGTTTGTGCTGTTCAAAATCAAATCAATTATTTTTGTTGTCTGTGACTTTGTTATTGTATTATTGTATTTGTCATTTGTTGTATCATATCCTTGCACATTGATCTGATGCTTCCTTGGTGATATCCTTACAAATGGATTTTGATTGTAGACCAATGCAGCTCTAAAGATTGGCGCTCATGGTGTTATGGTTGGACGTGCTGCCTACCACAAGTAAGTGTCAAATGCTTTCAAACGTCAAGAATCTGCATTTCAAAAACCGCTGAACAAGTTTTTCCGTTCGAATTCTCATAAATGATCAAGTGATTAAAAAAACTGTAGAATGTGATGGGATTGACGAATCACAATTAGCTAAAGCCTAAAATAAAGGCCCTTAAAACTGTATTCTTGTAGAGCTAAGACTGGAAAGAAAACTCTGATTTAATTAAAAAAGATGGGGTGTAAGGAGGTTAGGAGAGAGAGAAGGAGAGTCTGATGGAGATGGCAAGCTGTGGTTTAGGTCAAGAGATTATGCTGCTTTCTTTGGCCTTTTCTCTGAGTTTATTGCTTGGGCTAGGAGAGATCCTATACAGCTGGGAGCTTTCTGATCTTTTCCTCTATATCTTTTCTCGTTTCTCATTAATAAAACTGTCTCCCATTTCTGGACATGAATGACTTCTTATCACAATGTCTATTTTAAATTAGAAGTTGGACAAAACTTGGAAGTCAATCTTCTCCTAAAACATTTTCCGAAATTTTCCTTTATTTTTTAACGCGACTGGAATTTTTTCTATATGAGCAACTTTTAAATTGAAAGCTGGACAAGAACTGGAAGTCAATTTTCACCAAATATATTTTCTGGATTTTTTTCCTTTATTTATTAGTCTGACTGCCAATATTTCTATACGATGAACAACTTTTAGATTGGAAGTTGGATATGAACTGGGAGTCAATTTCACCCAATATACTTTCTGGAATTTTTCTATATTTTTTTTTAGTCTGACTGAAAATTTTCAAATTTCAAAATTACATTGAGTTTAAAAACAAAATGAATACGTATTGTTACTTGACCGTTACATTCAAGAGAAAACTGAACTATACTATATTACTATCACTTCTCACCCGTTAAAAAATAGGAATGCAGTGTGCAATCATGATCTAAACTGGTTTGGTCATGGTGGTATAATTTAACTTTTCCACTAATCTCCTGCAACTGCTTACGTCTCTGGAAACATATCAAGAAATAAAAGCCAAGAATAATCAAGCTATCACAACTATTCAATCTTGACATATGTGCCATATATCTTTAATTATGTTTTAAAAATTCCTTTCTTGCATTTTTGAATTTCCTTTGGGTTAAAGAGTTAGACCGGTAAAATATCGTGCCTAGATTTGAAAATGAGGACTGACAAGAATACAACTGTTGACTAATTAGTTGTTGTCGTTCTGTTACCATGTCATGAACCAAGTATCCTAATTTCTAAAACTTTAAATTATCAGGTTGAAGTTCATAAATGATTTGGCCTCTCTAATAATGTTTTCACTTTTAATGAACATTGTAATATGATTTATATAAACTGATACTTGGTAGCTCAAGTAACCATTGTTTTAATTTCAACAGCCCTTGGCATATTTTGGGAAACGTTGATACTGGAATTTATGGTGTACCAAGTATTGGTCTCACACGTCGTCAGGTTCTATATCATTTTGAATGGATTAAGTTGCACAAATTTCTTAGTTCACTTTTGTCATTTCTTAAAATTTGTTAATTTTATTATTCTTATTTGTTTTATTAAGGTGCTTGAAAAATACCAAGTATATGGAGACTCAGTGTTACTACAATATGGATTTCGGCCAACTGTGCGAGACATTGTGAAGGTACGAATAGACAAATAGAACTTGTTGTTTTGTTTCCAAATAAAGCAAGAATTTGAGAAAATAGAGCAGATGAGTGAGTAATATGAGAAGATATAGCACATGAGAACTTGAGAAGAAAATAAGATAGAGATTTCTGAATGCTGGATTAAGTAACACACTCATCAAGAGCGTCTATTTATATTTTATACACTCCCTGGCCCTAGATTTAAGCAAAACTGTACATGGTATGGTCCAAATCTGCATTCTAGAATATCCAAAGAAAATACATTTGAGTTCACGAGTGGCGAGCCCGTTTATTTTTGATTCTCTAAAAATAATTTTTTATGTAAATAACTTAGAGGTTAGACTTTTAAAAATAGTATAAACCATGGTAAAAATAGCATTCAAGTTAAAACTATGCATGTTAAAATAGTTTTTCATTAATATGATTTTCTCAAAAGCCAATCCAAAATAGCTATTTCATTTTCAACCTGAAAATTATTTTTTAAAAAGATGATTTTTGAGAATAGCTAGAACATAAGAAATGATTTTTAAAAATCTAAAACAACTGCTTTACATGTAGATTCACCTGAAAATAAAATGGTATGTGGAATTTGGTTATTTAGTAGAGAAGGTGGCATAGGATTAACTAAATAACCAGCAGTAAAGATTGCGTCTCCCTAAAATTTTAAAGGGATTACAGTACCATTCATTTATGGATTATTTGAATAACTAAATTGATGAGTCACCCCTTTGGATGATAGAAAAGACTTGAATTTGGCAGAAAAATATCCCCTTGCTTTTTCTCCTTAAAATGTGAATTGAACAACCAATTTGGGTAGAAATCTTTGAATATAAGTTCAGAAATATTTCAAACAATTCATATCAATCTTTCATCATGTTGAAGTTGGTATTTGTGTTGTTGTTGTTTGTTTGAAGTCCCACATTGCTTAGGTTCCCGGACTGTCGAATGTATATATGTGTGAGGGCAACCTCACCCTTTGAGCTAGCTTTTGGGGTTGAGATCCAAGCATATTTAACATGGTATCAGAGCTGGGTTAAAGACTGCAACGTGGGCATTTGACTCAGGCGTGAGGGTGGGTGTTGAAGTTGGTATTTGTGTTGTTGTTGTTTGTTTGAAGTCCCACATTGTTTAGGTTCCCGGATTGCCGAATGTATATATGTGTAAGGGCAACCTCACCCTTTGAGTTAGCTTTTGGGGTTGAGATTCAAGCATATTTAATATGGTATCAGAGCTGGGTTAAAGACTGCAACGTGGGCATTTGACCCAGCCCAAGCTAGGCGTGAGGGTGGGTGTTGAAGTTGGTATTTGTGTTGTGGTTGTTTGTTTGAAGTCCCACATTGCTTAGGTCCCGGACTGCCGAATGTATATATGTGTGAGGGCAACCTCACCCTTTGAGCTAGCTTTTGGAGTTGAGATCCAAGCATATTTAACACATCAAAAAGCACCTTGAAAAGTCATCAGTGAAGGAAAAAGGATTTATAGTGATGTGATGGGTGGCTTAAAATAAAGGACCGACCATATTCACCTACACTCACCTCTCTGACACATGGGGTGAGGTTTGCTTCGCTTGCGAGACCAACCATATTTCCCATTCTGAGAGACCCAAGGTAGAAGAATATAGTAAGTCAGGAGGCATTTTGACATCAGAAGATGGGTTGGATGGTACACATAGTAAGGTTGATCATGCAGAGTTCAAAGTAGCTGCAGTGAGAGGCCCAAAATCTGATAACATAAGGATGATTACTCTGTAGATAACCCATATAAAACCAGCAACATGAAAAAGATCAGTTGCTTCTTGCTTCTCAAATATCTGGTGAGGCAGTGGATGTCAAGAGTACATAGTTATACTTATAACATTAACACTAAACCATGTATTAGGGTTGCCTTCCGTTAGGCTCTAGATACCATATTTGAGAAAGATAAAGTCGAGAATGCATATGATGAATTTATGTGTTACCCTACTCACGAGGCTGTTATATATATGAGTGCATGGATTACCGTAATTACCGCAATTCATCATAATCCATCCTTTTCAAAATGACTGTTGTTTTAGCAAGTAAAATTTGTTTCAAAATGAATGTCATTCTCACTTTTCAATGTAGAAATAATTGTTACTTTTTCAATTGTGTTTTATAATTATTACTCTGTACACTACTTCCAAGTTCCAATACATTAATAAGGTTAATTTAGTAAAAGTGTAATGTCTTAAGAGTTATGACAATATTATTGCATTCCTTAAATTGTGTGCAAACCCCTTAAACGACAGTCATTTTGAAACGGAAAAAGTAATATACAACACAGAAGCAGTCTAGTTATCCTATTTACATTATTTCTAATAGCATTGGTGTAGAAAATAATGACATAAAGCCATAATGTTTCAAACATACATATACTGTCACTTTAAGCAGTTATATCCACCTTTTTTTTTTCTTTCTATTGTTTTCCTACTGTGGTTCAACTATGGTTTCCTGTTTTATATTTTAGGTTAAAAGTATGAATACGTACCCAAACTTTTTCCATTTTCCCCCTCCCTTTATTTGCACAAAGCATGTGATAAATATTTCAATGATACTTTCTGTTATCAAATGACCATTGTTTACTTTGCTGCAGCCTTTACTTGGTTTTTTCCATTCTGAGCCTGGGAATGGACTTTGGAAGCGCAAAGCTGATTCTGCTTTCCAAACTTGCACGGTATATTTACTATGAAAAAATCTAAATATTTGATTACTATGGTGTATAGTATTTTACTTATATCACATTGATTAGATGAGGTCGTCTAACATCCAGATAAACAAATAATTTCCCTGAATTTTGTCCATTTTTTATTCATGACATTTTCAAAATGGCCACTCATAGTTCCTTCACATTTACTTTGGTTATCTGGCACCAATATGGAATACAATGAAGTATCGTATCGTGTCGTGAAATTAAGAATCACGGATGTGTACTGTTATTGTTAGTTTTTTTCTCTTCTCTATACAAGGTGCTTATTATTAAGTTACATGGTTAGTTAGGCGGATTTTGTGGCATGCAGATACCGTCATTCCCGTTTGAGGCTATCTTTTGGCATAATATTAACATATCTATCTATTTTTTATATACTTCAGTTACTTCATTAGGTGCTTCAAAAACTTAAATTTTTTTAATCTTGCAGACAGTAAAATCATTTCTTGAAGAAACTATGGTAGCAATTCCAGACTCAGTTTTGGATTCTTCGTTTGCCAAATCACCGCCTGGGCGTGAAGATCTTTTTGCTAACATTGACAGTTTATTGCCTCCACCATACAGAACAAGAGATGAGGATTCTGATTACATCCATTAGTTATCTGTTTTATGCAAATGACTTAAAAATGTAATTCATTCTATGTAGAAAGGTTAAATTAAAACAAATTAGATAAGATATTGGTTCCACTATTATCAACCATTCAATGTGGCAACAACTTATTGGTCATTTTATAATGAGATAAGATATTGCATGGTCCCATCACAAGAAGTCCTATTTTGTATGTTATAGATTCCTTAAATACATTCTTCCATCCAACCACATGCACCATAGAAGGCAGCATCAACTAGCAAAGAGGATCAAATTGTAGAAATGGCATCAATCACCATGACAGCCTCGATCCTCGGCTTTCCGGCTGCAACCAACCGGTCAGCCGTAGCAACACAGAGAAGATTTGTTATCAACGCTGTCAGGGCTGTTGAAGGGGAAAAGATGGTCAGATATGACATCAACAAGGAGGGAAGCAATGGAAGGCGAGAGTTGATGTTTGCTGCTGCAGCAGCTGCTGTTTGTTCTGTTGCTGGTGTTGCAATGGCAGATGAAGATGAACCTAAAAGAGGTACCCCAGAAGCCAAGAAAAAGTATGGCGCTGTTTGTGTCACTAACCCAACCGCTAGGATATGTCGCAATTGAGGGTCTTGGTTTACTTGACTTGATCAGTAATGTACAATGGGTTGTGTTGTGGTGGTTTATATTTCAGTTAATCGTTACTGTACTATTATAATTTGTTCATAAAATCATAAACTTGCCTTATCTCTTTGGTGTCACCAGTTTCATGCTCAATCTAGGAATTACTTTATTAATATTGCTTCATCAAAATATTAACATTTTTTAGAATCCACCCCATTTATCAACTTCACCATATGGCCATGTCTAAAAAAAAAACAAAGCCATACCATCTGGGAAGTTTTAAATAATTAGTGAGTAGTATAGTTGTCATTAATTCCACAAGCTTACTCTTAATTTTGCTATATCAAGTTGGAGGAGTTATTCAAATTTGGAAAAGAAAAAAACATGTGATATGAAAACTTATCAAGTGAGATTTTTCATAGGCATAGACGCAATTTTGAGCTTGTTCGTCTTTTCTTTTTATACGTGTATAAAATTAGTAGCATAGCTATCTTCTTAAGGAAATTGTGGGAATAGTTTGAGTGGTTTTCATGGCTGCAGAACTCAAATTTTCATTGCTCATTCCCCTTTTCACGGTCAAAATTATTCAATTTGAGCTTTGAAAATGGAGTCCTATTTAGAAGTATTAGAAACTTTTCAAGGATACGGTCAAATGGAATGGGAATTGTATTTAGTTGAGCAAAATTTTGAGAAAAAAAGGAAAGGTTGAGTTGAATTGAAAGTTAGATAAATTTCTTTAAACTTTATGTTAGAAGTTTGAGTCTGAAAGTAACATTTGGACATAATCCTGGAAGTATTTCGATAAGAAGTATTACAAAAATATTGTATTTATGATAAGGTTGCAAATTTAATGTAGATTCTAAGCTCACAAATTTGTTTCTTAAAGACAAATAAAGATTTAAGATTCTGGTTGTTTCTGAAGACACTCAGTCATACTATCATTTTAGAAAGCTTTTACAATGTTTTCACTAGTTTTTCTACTATATTTCAAGAATTTGAGCAAGTTATCATAATAATTAAAATTATTATAGAAAGTCTCAACTCACGTTAAATCATAGTAATTATACAACTCTACAATGTTCACACATTGTTGAGGTTACAATGACGAGAAGCAAAGCAATAACAACACACAAGAACTTAAAGGAAGGTCCCTTCTAAAATGGTCCTATAATCAAGGAAGATCGTGGCCCGATCCTGTGTTGCAAACAACATAGAGCTAGTATGCTCAAATCCCACAACAACCAAATTAAATTGTGGCGTGATCTAACTAAGTCACCAATGTCGGGTCTGATTAATAAATCATCACACCTGATTATACCAAATCGGGATGCAATTTTTCAATTAGAAAACTTATTATAAAAGCAAACATGAATGTTTTTGCCAAAGATTTCAAATGTTAATCATAGACAAACACACACTTGTAGAGTAGGATAAAACTTGATGCGCTATCACCATTGATGTCTTATTCTTTCTATGTAATTCATGTATTCTTTCTCAAACCTTTTGCTTATGAATATGTATACCATAAGTAGCTAAATTTCTCTAAATTAAACCTTTGAATTTATCTTTAATACCTTAATCTTTAAAGTATACTGAGTAATGATTCATGAAACTGATAGATATCATTATTCAATAAAATTTGTTCTTAATGTCAATGACGTTATTGTTGGTGTACAAAGTTTAATAAAGAATAAGAAAGAATAAAGAGAGAATATATTTACTGCAATGACGACTAGAAAACTTACAAAAAGAATGAAAGAAATAGGGTTGTTGTTATAAATGACAACTACCACTAGTCTATTTATACATAAAGTAAATTGCCATATATGCCCTAACAAAAGGTAAATTTAATAATTAAGCAAACAATACAAATTAGTAAAATACTAAAGTACCCTTAAAACTAAACTTAATAGCTACGCTAACAAACTCAACTCCAGAACCCAGAAGGTAAACATATTTTTGGGCGTAACCTCAGAAGCTTCTGCTTCTGACTAACAACAACTTCTATCTAATCAATCTCAGAAGCTCTACTGCTTCTGAGCAACACTGTTGGGGTTGATGGTAAGCCTAATTTCTTTTAGTTTAAATATTTGCTTTGTAAGAGTGTGGGTGTACTAGGGGATTGGGGTGAGAGTAGAGAAGTCTACGTGTTGTAAAATTTCCACATAATAATAATTCTCTGGTTGTCGATTTAGACAACGGTCGTGGTTTTTCTCCGGTTTTGGAGTTTCCACGTTATATTCTTGTGTTGTTGGTTGTGTTTAGTTTTTTTTCTTCTTCATTTGTGTTATTCCCAACAGTGGTATCAGAACTTCGGCTCGATAAGATATCACAATTCTTAGTATTCTCTGTGGTTGCAGCATTGTCTGATCTTCTACATAAGAAAAGAATTGTAATATTGTGAAGGTGCTGAAGAAGGGATGGTATTGTGAAAGTGTTGTTTAGGGAGGTTCTGGCTAAGAAAATACTTGGTATTTAAGTGTGTCCATTGTGACCCACCTCTCTTTCTTGGGAACCTACCTGGTGCACGGTTTGCAGTCTGCGCACAATTTCTATGTCTTATTCAAGTGCTATGAAGTTTGACATAGAGAAGTTTGATGGAAGAATCAACTTTGACTTGTGGAAAGTACAAGTCAAGGATATGATGATACAATTAGGATTACACAAGGCGCTAAAAGGAAACACTTCCAATATGAAGGTTGACAAGTGGGAGGAACTAGATTTGAGAGCTGCAAGTGCAATTCGTTCGTGTTTGGAAAAGAATGTTCTTGCGAATGTGCAGAATCTGTCATCAGCCAAGGAACTCTAGAAAAGGCTCGAAGGGTTATATCAGGTAAAGGACATCTCAAATCATTTGTTGCTAAAGGAGCAATTCCACACTTTGTGCATGGATGAGGGTACGAAAATCTGATCATTTTAGTACATTGAATAATATTGTTTCTGAGCTTGAATCTATTAAAGTTGAGATTGATGATGAAGATAAAACGTTAAGGCTCATTTTGTCCCTTCCACCTTCTTATGTTCATCTCAAACCTGTTTTGATGTGCGGGTGTTATACCCCAAAATTTGTCCTTCTATTATATGGAGCATGAGCAAGTGGTAAGTTTATCACAAACTTCAAAAACCACGACCGTTAAGAACACAAGAATATAACGTGGAAACTCCGAAACCGGAGAAAAACCTCGACCGTTGTCTAAATCGACAACCAGAGTTAGAACACAATGTAGATTTTGGGGTATAACACCCGCTAACTAGAGTTAGAAACCATTGTTTCTATAAAACATTGTTTTTATTATTGATTTTGGGGGAGTTGAGAATGTGTTACATGGAGCATGAGCAAGATAACAAAACTTTACTTTATGTTTTAATCCAAAATACAATATAAAAACAATAAATTTATTCATATTTATCAAAATTGGTCGGCCCGGTAGGCTTTAAAGGTATTTTTAATGGCCTGCGACCTAGTCTATTTAACTAAATTGACTTATAAAGATATTTAGGTCTTTTCTATTTAAAAAGAGTCCAGACTGACCTTAACTTGTGCAGATTAGGTCGTAGACCCTGTTAATCGATCTAACATATTCTCAGTTCTCACCCCTAATAAAAGAGAATCATAAAATTAAACTTTTAAGTCTTTAAATTATTACTCTAAAAGATTATTATTTTTTTTAGAAATCTTGGTACCAAGTCTCCGTCACCTACGTTTAGTTGGGAGTAGATGGAGGGGAGGGGAGGGAAGATTTGTAAATATATTTATTTGGTTCATTTTTAATAAGGGGAAGGGAAGGAAGCAAAATCCCTCCTAGACTCACTTTTTGCTCCCTTCCAAATTGGAGGGATTTAGAGGGGAGGGAAGATTCATTAGTTAAAATTTTATTATTTTATCTAATTTACCATCAATTATATTTTTCATTGTCGGCAATATTGAATACTAATGTTTCAATCCGTAACACATATAAAATTTACTTTTAAAAACTCTTATTATTATAATTTATATTAGATTTAATTTTAATATATAATAATAAAAAAAATTCTATAATATAACATTATCATACCAAATTCTTATTTATAATATATAATAGTAGTAGGATTTTTTATTATAATATTAATAATAACAATAGTATGTATGTAGTATGTATATGTTATAAATAAAAGTTTTAAATTTAATATTATTTGTTTGATGTTTTTAATTTCGAATATTATTTTACTTATTTTTAAGTATAGAAATTATTTTATTAGGTTAGATGGATTATCAAGATCGAAGAATTGTTATTAACAAATGGTATGATTTGCGTCGAACGAAGAAATATAGCCTAACTAATGTGTGTTGTTGTTTATTTTTAAATTTGAATGTCAAAAATATTTTTATTTAAAATTATTTTTACTAAGTACAAATGACAATATTTATAATGATAAAAAGGTAATTTAATAGTAAAATTCCTTCCCTCCCCTTGTGAACCAAACATACATGTTGTTAAAAATCGCTCTCTTCTCCTTCTTTGAACCAAACATATATTTAATTAAATTTCCTCCCCACCTATCCGTCAAACCAAATAGACCCTAACTCTTTTGGGGTTGAATAATTAATGTATTTAATTAATATATATAATCTAAATACATTAATTATTGAATAAATTTAAAAAAATATATTTATAATATGAGACAGAATGTTACATAAAACATTTAGATTTAGGACATTTAGTGCATTTGTTATTGAACACCGGTTAACTTTCTATCATTCAAAATCTCACACATGAATAATCAAAAACCCTAACCCTAATTCCTCTTTCACCGCTTTTACAGCCAAACCTTTACCACCAGCAGCAGTGAAGCAGCCATGGCAGATTGGTGTCAGCTTCCAAAAGAACTTCTTCAATTGATATCTGAAAAACTCAACAGTGAATTCTACATTCTCCCTTAATGATTGATGTGTTTAGGCTTGACCTAAAAGGAAAAAAAAGTGGTTCAAGTTGACAAATTTAGGGGATACTGTTTTGTTTTTGGGACAATGCGATTCGAATCACTGCTTCTGCATAAGAGGAACCAATAGGAAGCTCTCTTTCTTATGTTGAAAGTGTTTCTTAAATATTCTTATGCAGTATACTTCATTTGTCATCACTGAGCACTTATTTGCATAAGCTACTATTTGTGACCTATTGTTTGTTCTTATTTGACATCTCCATATTTTCTTTTGTAGGTTTTGAAGAGTTTGATCAATCTTTAGGTTGTTTCAGTCTCCGATAAGAATCATGTAATCCTGTTGCAGTATATGGAAAAGAATTGTGCATGTATGATTCAATCAAGTTACTCATAAGAATCATGTCATCACTGAGCACTTATTTGCAGAAGCTAATATTTGGGAATATTCTCACCGGCACAAATTATGGACTTGGTATCTATATTATCACTGTCGGATCCATGGCTGCATATTCGTCTTCCCATAGGTAGAAAGGAAGACATGCTTCTTATATAAAACTTCTATGGTGTGTCTATATACCTTCCACTGTGTGCAAATTCTTGTTAGATAATAAACCATTATAAAAGCCTTTGATACACCCAAATTAGAAGTTGAAGAATTGATATTGTTGCAATAGTGAAGAAGTTGCAGAAAATTGTGATAGGATAATTTTATTCAATTTAAACTAAATTAGAATATTAATTTAGTAAGTGTTTTGTTTTGAGTGTTATTGGACTCCTTTTGTATTTGGGCTTTTATGTTTATGATCCATTAATTTAGTAAATTATTTATATTATTAATTATTAAATGTTGTTATTAGACTCTTAGTAATATTCAAGATTTTAGGGTTATTACTCATCAAGAGTATTATAGAATGTAGTCTCGTAAAGACATTTAGAGAGAAATCAAAATAAAGATAAGGTTTTCATTCATTTGAATTATCTCTAAATGTCTCTATGAGACTACATTATATAATACTCTTAATGAATAATAACCCTAAAAATCCAATAAGTCCAATAACAACACTTAATAGCCAATAATATAAATAACTTATTAACTTAATATTTTAAGTAACTTAACTCATAATTTACTCTCTATTAAATTGCAAGGAGAAAGAATGAAGAACAATCTTCAAACTGTGAAAAAGCGACAAAAGCAATGTGAATTGGATTCTACAAACTCCATCTTAAGAGTGGTAAATAAAAAAAAATCACATCTCTCATTGATCAACTGTCATGGATAAACATTATGTCTACAGATAAAATATTCGAGGAAATAACACATGGTGATGAAATAAATATTTAAGTTAGTAGTAAATTAATTCTCGTTGCTTAATATCAGTATTATTATACCCCAAAATTTGCCCTCCTACTTCTCAAGACAATCCACAACTCCATACTCAAGAATTTCACAAGGGTTAGCCAAATAAACCCTCTTCTAAGCAATCCATCCAAGCTAGGGTTCTGCTCCTCTCAAGTCAAAATTGCTCATCCAATGGCTCAGATAGCTGAAAATCAATTGTATTGGACAAAAAAATCAATTGTATTGGACAAAAAAATCAATTGTATTGGACAAAAACTCAACTGTGGTCAACATGCAGTCAAACTTCATAATTTTTTGGTCAACACCAATATTTTGAAATAATATTCATCATTTGATCAAGGGTTGACCAAGATTCGTCAAGAAAAATCAAGATTTGAGCAAAAGTCAAAGTTTCTAAATTAGGGCTCTTTAGACAAAAGTCAACAAAACTTTGACCAAGCATAACTTTCACATACTTTATCAGAAATTTTTCTACCAAAGTTAATTTTAAAGGGAATTCAATTCTCTACAACTTCATGTCTCACAAGCTTGGGTTGGAAATGCTTCATTTGGAAGTTATAGATCAAAATATTACAGGTCCTTTTCAAAAGTCAACAAAAAGTCATCTTTTTGCAAAGAAGTGTTCATGAGCATGGAAACTTTAATGAAGATGAAACCAAAAGGGATGCTTATAGGACATCTTGAGCTTTCTAAGAAGTCCAAGAACACCCAAAAATGTTAAAAATTGAGCAAGATACAAGTTGTGCAAGTTGGACATTTTTGGGGAGGTGCATAAAGAGAAATACTTGAGAAAATCAAATTTTTTCCAAATAGGCTTAACTTTTCTTGGTTCAAACTTGTTTCTAATCACAATTAGAACCTCCAAGCCCAATTCCACACCCTTGAGCTTTTTATTTTATTTATTTTAATTTTTTATTCATTAAAGTCAATTTAATTAAAATAAAATAGCAAAAAATAAATCAATCAATGCAAGGTTGTATATTGGACATTCTTGAGGTCCAAGATACCTATTAAATGGCCTGAAATTCGAAATTGAGTGATTAACAAGTGATTGGTACAAGATTGGCAAAATTTGATCAAGATTGCCAAGATTGGCAAATCAAATATACTCTCATTGAATGAGATATATTTTCTCATCAATGCTCAACCTGAATCTATCCTCTATAAATTCAGAGGATTTCTAAATCCTAGAGGAGGTTTTTTGGCAGCTTGAAGAACCCTAACTAAGCTCAAGAAAACCGTGTGATACAAGCAACTTGCAGGCAGAGTTTTAGCTTGATTCAAGTCATTCCAAGCATACCAACACGTTCCTAGGAGTCCTCTAAATCGATCCAGTCATTCACCAAGCATCCAGATGTCCAGAATCATAATATCCATACTCACGGTTTGCTCTTCATATTTCAAAATCGATTTCCATGATTCATGCACTTTTAACATGATTTGATTATATGTTTGTGTTTCTGATGCTATTTCGAAGCTTTCTGCATGGTTCAATTTAAGTTTGAGTACAGGAATATGAATCTGCCATGGCTAGGGTTCCAAGCTTGGAATTAGGGCTTTGCGAATTAGGAAAAATTGGATGAAACCAGTGACCCTATCACCTTCAGGGGATCAAACTGAGTTGATCCATGGTCTCATAACTGATTCATGTTGCGTATTTTTTAGTTTTGATTTCTTGCAGAGGTATATTGACGAAACAGAACCGTGGGTAAAAGTTTGAAAATTTAACCGAAGAAGATGACACCCGCGTTTGGTGCCAACTCGGATCCTCAAGCAGCCTCGAAGCTCCAACTTTTGGATCTCCAGAGGAGGCATAACCCGAAGCTCCGGGACCCCTTCACAACAGAACCCCAAGCTCTAGGAGCTTGGCCCAATCAGAATCTCCGAAGCCCGGCGGACCCTTCCAAGACAGATCTCCCAAAAGCTCCAGCTTTTGGATGTTTCCAACACCAGATTCCCCAGAAGCTCCAGCTTCTGGACGTCCCTGTCATACCCCAATTTTTGACCTAATATACCACCTTACATGTGCATTACTGCATCACTAACAGTTTAGAACAGAATTAATCGGGTGTGGCTTCTACAGGTCAAAATCAGGGTTTCACAAATATTTCATCTGATTCAAGAAGTAACCAACTAGGGTTTGAGTTCCACTCACCTCAATTAATCTATCTTAATCAAATCATCAACCTCTGATCTTCAGATATCCAACTTTTCCTCATGATCTATCGAGGATCGACCAATTAGGGTTTTCATCGAGGATAAGCAATTACTGATTTTCTGACCCATGAATGACTTTTTTGCTTGGAGAATGATCTTCATATCTCCAATACAAAATGTTGACCTAATTTTTGGATTCAAAACATCACAGAAGTTCACAGAATTCATCAGTCAATTTCTGGATCATCTGATGAAATTTCATCTGCACAGAAAAGTCAAACTTTGACTTTTGGTCAACTTTTTCAAGATAAAACTTTTTCCATCATCAAAATACTTCAAATGATTCATCATGATCATAAAAAATCAAGAAATTTGAAAAGGTCAACAAAAAGTCAAAATTTTCAACACTTAGAAAATTTTTCAAGTGTTAAAATTTCACATTTTTTCCAAACTCCATGGCATTTTTTCACATAGTTCCATTTGGAATTAGAAAAAACTCAAAACATGAAAGTTGTAGACCTTGAAACAAGTTTTCCAAAATGTCCAAGAACTTGCAAATCTATGGTGTTTAGCTATACTTTTGATTTTGAAATATAGAGCTCCAAAAGCCATGATTTTCAAGTACAATCTTCAAAATTACAAGTCATTTTTGAGTTTTCTCCTTCTAGAAGCCTTGCCACCTAGCCAAGAAGGATAGAGCTGATAAAAATCAGATGGAAAGTAATTATGATGAGATAAGATCAAGTTGAATTATTTAACCATGGTTAAAAGGAAGCTTCCTTTTGCATTTATGGCAAAAATGACTTTCTTGCCCTCTAAGGCAAGTTGTCCAAATCCAAGCCAATCCTCTTTGCTTGCTAATCTGAAATATTGACCTATAAATAGAGGTTATGTTTGCCATTTGAAACTACACCAAAGCTATTCCAAAATAAGCTTTCTCATTTCTTTCTTAAAATTCAAGTAACATAGTTCAAATGGAGAATCCTTGCATTTTTCAAAACTTGTGAAAAAAACATGAAAGATTTGGTGTCTAACATGTCATAAACATTAAATAGAACTGGTTTGAAACTTAAAATCAATCTAAGAATAGCTAAAAAACAGATTTGCATTTCAAACTTTCAAACTTGTCAAAACTGCCTTAACTTTCAAAACTGATGTTTGGCTCGAGCTAGTTGTGTTTTTTTGATTCAAACATCATCAACATACTCCATATGGATGATACAAACCATCACTTTTGATCTGTAACACCTCCAAGCACGGATTTGAGTTTTACTTTGAGCCTATGCAAGTGGACTTGGTTGGAATGATCCAGGCAATTTCAGAATAAGCAGACCATCCTCACACGATCCTTGAAGTCCACTGGTGCTATAGCAATCATTAAAACAGCTCTGGAAACACTCCATTAAAGAATTCAATCTCAGCTTCAAGAGGTAAGTGACTCAACTTCGAACTCCTTGATTTATTACTTCCAGTTCAAAAAGCTCTTGGCCGTTTTGTTTCTGCACCATCACTGATCATTAACCCTAAACTAATTGCTTGATTCCATGATCACACACGATTTCAATTTGATTTTTAGGAATTAGGGTTCTTCGTGTTTTCTGGAAATTTAATCATGTTAAGCTAAAAATAAATGAAATTAAACCACATCATCATGTTCCTGGTTCATTTTCGAACAAGTTTGATGTTTACATCGAGCAATTTCATTGAGAAACAAGGAATTCATGGCTGATTGAAGGATCGAGGAAGAAGAAGATGATTGCGCGCGTTTTTTTCAAATTCAAATAAAAGTTTATAATATTATAACATGGTTTGATATCAATACACGGATGTATTGCCGCCCCAGCGGTTGCCAACTCACTCTTAAGACTTTGCCTTGCCACGCCTTGCCCAATGGTCCCGGGTTCGAGTAGCCTTGGGACCATTTTATAAACTTTTCATTTCTCTTCATATTTTTTTTCAAACTTTGACTCTTTCAAAACCCAATCAAAACTCCTCATTTTGAGGTGATTTTTTGTACACTTGTCAATTAACATACCTATTTTAAGATAGTGTCAAAAAAATTCAAAGATACTTTCGTCTGATTATATTTTTATCGAGCCGAAAACGATACGTTTGAGTATTTTTCAAAGCACTTTCAAAGACGTTTTTTTCAAACTTTCGAAGCTCGAAACTTTTTCAAACTTCTTGTAAGTGTTCTTCATCTTTCAAAAACATTTTCAAGATCTTTTTTTCAAAACTTTTTATCAAACTTACATCTTTTTCCATGATCGACCCAATTTGAAGATAAAACCGAACCCGTTTTTTTCCTCGAATTTCTTAACCGATCATGGGCCTCCCTCACGGTGTAAGTCCCAAAATTCTTTTTATGTACATACATATTTCCTTGTACATATCTAATTCTTTCATGTACATACCAATTTTTACCTGTACATAATACAGACGTCTTTTGTAAATACTCAAATACAGACAAACTTCGTCCGTTTGTTTTTTCATTTCATTTGTGTATACACTGAATACCATTGGTATTAAAAGGAGCATTATTCCCGGTGAAAATGCTTTTAAACCAATGGGCCTCCCTTACGGTGTAAGTCCCAACCCTCCTATGTACATCCACATCTCCTTGTACATAAATACTCATTCGTGTACATATTTACTTTCCCGTACACCTTCAAACTTATAAATAATCAAGTTACGCTCGTTCTGAACGTTCGTTTCACACACTTGTTTACATTTCCTTCATAAACTCTTGTAAATAAACATCATACACATTGTTTATATTTCCTTCATAAACTCCTATGGAACAACTTCATACATTTGTTTATATAATTGTTCAGCAATAACATAACAATTAGTCTAACCATTAAGTTCCCCACAGAGTTAGCCTCCTCTTGGGCTTTGTACAAGATAACTCATTCATCTGAGTTCAGCCTCCTCTTAGGCTTCATATAAGAAAACTTATTCATCTGAGTTTAGCCTCCGCTTAGGCTTCATATAAGACAACACTCCCCTGATGAGTCAGCCTCCTCTTGGGCTTCGTTCAAAAGAACTCGTCATTGAGTTTAGCCTTCTCTTGGGCATCAAACAAGAAAGAGACCAGGAAATCTCTTAACAGCCTCCTATTGGGCTTCCAATACAAAGAATCACCAACGCTAAGATAGAACCCAGAGAGTATAATTTCCCGGTGAAATTGCTCTTAATCCTAAGAGGATGGTTTCTGGTGAAATCCTCTTAAAGCCAAAGCCAGCCATACCCTATAGCTTCCTCTTGAGCTTCATACAAGGACCCTCGATGACCCTCGGAATGCCTCCTCTTGGGCTTACAATACAAGGACCCATGGGCTTCTTAAAAGCATCCCTTTAATCCAATCAATTTCTCCTTGAGATTTAGACATCTATCATCTCTATGGAAGAAGTATCTCATCTATCACATCACATACAATCAAATCTTTTTCAAACTCTTTTCAAACAAAAACATCTCTTAATAAGTGGTAACGCTTGTACACTCAAGCAAAACACCCAATGCTTACAATTAAAAGATTCAATCATCTTTTTCAAACATCTTTCTAAAACTCGTAAGTGGTAGCGCTTGTACACTCAAGCAAAACACCTATAACTTACGATGAAAGATTCAATCAATCAACTTTTCAAAAATGTATGTGATAAAATAGATTAGATACATTTTTCATTAAGATGACATTTGTCTTTGTCTTAATAACATTTCGTTGCTTCCACTAGCATAAGTAGGAACAACGATTGCTCTGACTTTCTCAACATCCTTTTGAGAATACGTAGGCACAAGGTCTCATCCTTGGCGAGCAAATTTCTTTCTCCCTCAGACCAAAAAAACCATAGATCCCTTTAGATCCGAGCTACAAATGCTCTGATTCCCATTAAGGGATATGTATGCAGAAGATCCCAATGATCTTTGCGAGCACAATAATAACAAAACCTAGGATTCCACATAATCTATCCTTCTAAAAATCCCAAAGGAGAAACTTTCCCAATCATAGAAATAGCAAATTAAAACACACAAACATATCAAACATATTCATATATAAAGCTATAGATAACTATATATATTTAGGGTGCTCCATCTATTCCCTTTATATAACAAACCCTCTTGCCCGGAATCTCCCCAAAGCGTTGCGTCTAGTTTACGCTAGTCGTAATGCATATCATATCAATTGAGGGTATTAACAGCTTTCCCCTTTTTCATGATTATTTTTTGTGTTGAAAATAATAAAGCTTGATGCTCGCGGCATCTTTATAAACAAATCAAAAGAGTAAATCGTTTGAGGAGGATTGAATTGATTCGATTCTAGCGCGTCACTTTTAGCGGTCCCCCAGAATCTCCAAAGCCCCCGGACCCTTGGATCGAAGCTCCACGGACATACTCAAGATTCTCCGAAACTCCGGTTACGGGTGCCAAAAGCGCCACTCGAAGGCTTAGCTTTTGAGGCGCCGTAAGCTCGATGAATTTTCTTTGTTTTATTTACTTTTCTATTTTTTTTCTTCTTATTTCCCTTTTATTTAATTTAATTAATTAGTAACTATGTTAAATAATTAGTTTAATTAGGTAATTTCACAAATAATTTCCTCCATGCTTCTTAATTAACTTAATTAGTTTAATTTAGGTTAATTTTAATTAAATCTTTTTTTAATTAAAATCAATTAGAATTAGGTTTTTTCTCACATTAACATTAATTTTTAAAAACACCAAAAAATATTAGGATTTAATTTCTTTTCTTTTATTTCCTTTGCATTTAAATTCTAGAAAGGATGTATAGGTTGCAAGTTTGTTTTCATGTAATAGCGTAGATTTATATTTCTGCCTTTACTTTCTGCACCTCCTATTATGTATCTGCCCCAAAGTCATGTAATAGCGTAGGACCTTTATATTTCCGCAATTTATTTTCCGCACCTATTAACTGCTAGTAATTAGGCGTGTATGGCAAGATTAAAAACAATGTAGATCACTGCTAACCAAAAGATAAAATATCTGAATATAACACATTCTACACACTTGCACCCACCTTAGGGTATCCTCTCTCGTTGTCTTACGAATAATGATCATGTCCCTCGAACGTAGGGATATCTTAGCACGGTTGCCTACAATATATCATCATAGTCCCTTCGACTTAAAAGATCATAGTCCCTCGATGTTTTCTACAAATATATGATATCGTCCCTCGATTGTTGCCTACAAAAAGTGATGATCGTCCCTAGGAATATGCTAGGATATCCCTACAAGTTGCCTTCTATGACCATCCGATGTCCCTTCAAATGTCCCTTTACATCCAATGAATAAGGTTACCTATCAATCAATGGTACGGATGACCTTATTCTAAAAGAAAGAAAAATAATACGGAAACAACCGTTTTGAGTAGGTAATAAGTCTCTTTTTGCTTGCTCAAAATACTTTTCACACCTCACGTTTTCAAAAACCTTTTTTCAAAACACTTTGCATACATTTCAGCGCGAAAGAAACGACGTAATAAGTAGTCCATAATAATGGAATTTATCATATAAAACTCTATAGCCTAAAAAGAAGCAACGTAAATCCTAATTTCTTCAATTTATAATAAAAAAAATAATTTAACATTCAAAACATTATACCTAATTTTTCAAAATTGAAAGAGATATGAACATGAAAATAAATCAATGTATTTAATATAATAGAACACACATATAATTAAAGGGGGAAAATGATAAGAAAAAATGATGTACCTATTGAAGAAAGATAGACAAAAAGAAGGTTTGAGAATGTGAAGAGTTTGCAGTGAATGAATAAAAAGACTCTAATTTGTTTCACAATCTTACAATTCCTCAAACCCTAACCCTAATTCCTTTTTCCCTCCATTCACATTCTTTGGTCAGCAGCTATGGCAGATTGGTCTCTCCTTCCAAAGGATCTTCTGCTATTAATATCCGAAAAACTCGACAGTGAAATCTCCACTCTTCGTTTTCGTTCGGTCTGTTCCACATGGCGATTCTCCATACCAAAACCTCACAACCATTTCCCCTTCAATCTCCTGCGATTCTCCGACTCCCATGACTCCATCATCCTCGAGAAACATACCATCTTTCTCATCAAACCACCCACGACTCCAAACCAACAAACTCCCCACCGCCCTTGGTTGGTCAGAATCAGTCCAACTTCAACCGGAAAAGTTTACATCTGCCTCCCCTTTTTACTTGACCCAATTATACCATTCAACCTCCTCGACTTCAACCAACTCTCTGTCTTTGATCTTGGACACATTTATATTCAGGCGACCTTATATCCAAATTCATCTACCATCGAATATCATCCTTATGATCACACTGTTATCACGTTTCAGGGGGAACACATCCTCGATATTGTCACACACGATATTAACTCCGGGGAACTGGTTATGCTCCGTCACGGAGACGATACTTGGACTAAGATCCCCAATGTGGCAAGTTATAACCAAGACATGTGCATTTTTAAAGGTCGGCCTTGTGTAACAGATACAACTGGTCGAACTTTCATGATTGGATCAGATTTCACCGCTCATTTGGTGGCTCACCCGCTGCTTGGTGCCGATGACTTTGGCATCTTTTACATTATAGTGGAAAATGAGTCTGAGTTGTTGCTAGTTCGCGAATATGAAGTTGATTGTGATGGTGATAATCATTATGATGATGATGATGGTGATGAGCTTGTAAGGTTTGATGTATTTAGGCTTGACCAGGAGGAGAAAAAGTGGTTCAAGTTAGCAAATTTAGGGGATAGGGTCTTGTTTTTGCTGCAAGGCTATTCGTTCACTGTGTCTGCAGTGGATTTGGGTTTTGACAAAGGGAACTTTCTCATTTACTGGAAGGATGTTAGTTTGGGAGATTGTGAATTGATTGTTTTTCATTTGGACCTACAACGGAATTCGCCTTTGTCTGATTATCCAGAATATTTCAAGTTGTTCTGGCCACCTCCAGAGTGGATCGTTAGTAGGTGTTTGTAGCAGAGTAAGTTGTTTGGATTGAAATTTTCTAATGTAATAGTGATTGATGCTTTATTATTGTGCCTAGTTTTCTTTGTTGTATGCTTTAGAAGAGATTAAAAGCTAACATTATATTGCTGAAATGTGGAAGATTCTGCTGTATGCTTTAACTTGCATTTTGGCATAAAGCTACTTAATTATGCTTCCTAATTCTTGAAAGAAACACTTAATTATGCTTGCTGATCCAGGCAATGATTCTGTTTGTAGTCTCTACCTTCCATAGAATGAATATACGTTAAATTACAACATCAGTTTATACTGGTGGCCGAAAATGCTTTGTTTATTTCGATGTATTGAAGTTGTTCCTCGGTGTTTCTCCTTCTTTTTTTGGCATGTTAATTGAATTATCTAACCAAAATAGGTTAAGAAGTTGTCCCGATGGTATGAGTGTCGCCTAAAATATGTTTCTTTTGAATTGCAGTGTATATTAGTTATATTTGTGAGCTACTGCCCGTTCTTATTTAACATTTCTATATTTTCTTTTGCAAGTATTGAAGAATTCTAATCCATCTTTAGATACCACTTAGCCATGAAAGGAGAGAGTTGATGTTTGCTGCAGCAGCTGCTGGTGTTACAATGACAGATGAAGATGAACCTAGAAGAGGTACCCTTGAAGCCAAGAAAAAGTAATGCCCTGTTTGTGTCACTAACCCAACAGCTAGAATTTTTCACAATTGAGGGTTCTTGTTTACTTTTCTTGTTTGGTAATGTACAATGAGGGTTGTGGTGTTTATATAAACCGCGAGTCTCAATGATTTTTTGTCATCCATCAACAACTTGTACAACCCTTCAATTTAATCAGTCAAATCAATCATCGTTTTGGACTTCAAATTCTACGAAAACACATTTTTCTGCATAAAATTGTAGAATACAGTTTGATGAACTTCAAAGTTTGAAAACTATAATTAAATTTATAGAGAAATTTTGAAGAAAAATGATAGGTTAGAGCTAAGGTCTATTGTTCTTTGGAATTCTGTAGTGGCATAACTACCATTTGAAAACTTTACATGGATAGGTTTTGAGCCAATCTAGTGATGAGCATATGTGATCCCTAGCACCTAAATCTATTATTCTGGACTCATATTTTATACAAGTTAAGCATGATGCATTAGGCATAGAGAACATTAGTTATTCTGGAGGATTTGGCCTCAACAAAAGCTGAACGCTAGGTGAGATGAGAGTTATGTTGTGAAAATGAGTAAGACAAACACTAAGAATTTGATGCAACAACAATTGGAACAAAAACTAAACAGTTTCATATTTTCTACCAAATTTGTGACTCAACTACCTTATTGCTCTTTCCAAGTTTGATTCATTTTTCAACAAATTTGATTAAATTCAAGCATTGTACTTTGAACTTTGATTTAGACAATAACTTCGAATTATCTTTTAAAAACCACATTCTCAACTATAATATCCTTCGACGAAAATATTGATTTTTTTTAGTAAAACTCTAAATTTTTGTTTGAAATATATTATTATATAGGTGAAAAATATTATTATATAGATAGAATTTGAGTTTTAATTTTATGTAAATAAAACTAGTTAAAAATCCTTGGGGATTGTTCAACTACAAAATTTCTTAATATCTAAAAACCAAATTAAATTAATTGGTAATTTCAAATAATAATAAAAGTTTAATGGTTCCTTAAATAACATTAGTTTAATAGTACTTTATATAAACAAGAGTTTCGAAGGAGATATTCCTTTTGTTGTAGAATAAGTGATCTATTTAATAATTTGAATTCGATTAAAAATATATATAAATGAAAGAGAGAATATTATATACAAACATTAACAATGTCATATTTATTATTAGTTTAGGGCATTTCATCTTGTCAGCTATATTTGTCATCACCGACTTATCGCATGGTCGGCAAGGAAAAAATGTATAATATTATGGGAGATTTACTTCACCATAGACCGCTCCCTGATGGACATCTGAAAATATCGGTTGATATTGAATTAGATCTGGATGCCTTGCTACCGATACCTGATATTGTCTCAGAGACAACCTTGCTGTGAGATGCAATAGGATCATTTGTTGCATGGTCCTCAGACCTCATTATCATAGATGACCAGGTATGTTGAAAACCATTATGAATCTTTAAGTATTTAAATGTCAATTCAGAACCGTTATGTTACTTTTTTTTACATGGTAATTTTAAACTCCTACAAAACCCGCATCTAAGGATAAAAGGATTTTGCGGCACAACGAGTCTGTTACATCGCAAAAAGAGGTACATTGAAAGTGTTAATATAATTCTATGATCCGAATTCAAAAACTACATGATTTTATAATTTACCTAAGTTATATGATTTTTAGGTACCTGCTCAAGAGTCACAACAAGTGAGCCAAAAAATTAGTAGCGTACCCAGCAAGAAAAGAGATCTTCCAAGAACCGTGGCAAGAAAATAGTACCTCGATTCCAGATGTGTCTTGAAACACTAGTGAGAACATCAGATTTGATGAATGATGTTATTCGTCAATTGGATACAGAGGAAGATATCTTTGGTTTTTCTAGCACCAAAACAATTGCAAAAGAGGACGTGGAAGAGATTTTGCAGCATACAGAATTAGGCGTCGGTGTTGTACATATATACATCTAGTAATGCGATTAATCTATTATTTAATTAGCTGAATAATTTATTTACACATTTAAATGAAAATAGACTAATGTTTATTATGTTTTTATTTAAGGTTCTTGTATGACAAATTGATGCGCGGAAATCAATTGTCAAACATATTCCATTTTGTGTCTTCCTCCCGTGTCAACGGACGAACAATTGTTAACGATCCGGGTTCAGTAAGAGAGCACTTAGTTGAGAGATTCATGGTCATCCGTATAGAAAGCTTGTATCTTTGGGCGTATAATACTATTTCTACAGGGTTAGATTTTCATTCTAAGTTCATTTTAATATTTGTATTTTTTGCGTAAAAAAATTTCATCTAAACTTTTGTTTTAATTTATAGACGTCACTGGTTGTTGGTTGCTATGGATCCTATAAAAGAAGTGGTCTATTATCTGAATTCGGTTGACGGTGATTGGACAAATTCTCCGGATATGAAGTTAATGATTGATACGTAAGAGAAATTATTCTAAATATTCATGTGTATTTATATATTTAATTATTTTTGTGACATTGTTCTAAATATATGTTTTTATTTTGTTAGAGAAATACAAGTATTCCGATGTCAAAGAGAAGCTCGGGTACCATGGTCTAAATCAATCAACATTACTTGGATCAAAGTGCATGTATATTAATTTCCATAATTTTTCTTATAATAGTTATGCTACTTGATAAAACAAGACAACTATATATTCTTATTTGTTTTTCTATGTAGTGTGCTCAACAGAGAAATAGTAAGGATTGCGGATACTTCGTTTTGAGGTTTATGAGAGAAATCATTCTGTTGAATCGAATAAAGATTCCAATCACGGTATAGATTTATAATTTAGGATTTGTTTTATTATTTATCAGATTTTTCTTATAATTTATTACTTCTAACTAAATCATGCATATTATGTTTTTGTTATGTAGTACTTTGATGAATACAAGTGTGCTTTTTACACAAAAAATCAGTTGGAAGATATCAAGGAGGAATTGTGTGAATATTTTATTGAGCAAAAAATCATATAATGTTGAAAAGTGTTAAGAAAAATTAAGTTATATGTTAGGGTTGATTTTGATTATGTTGTAACAAATGGTTTATGTATATATTGAATTATAATATAATGATGTATATATTTTTTATTAATGATGTATATAATTTGGATTGTTTGTTTATAATGGTGTACATATTTTTGATTATAATGCCTATGTTTATAAAGACTTGTTTGTTGAAATAAATTAAAGGCCAATAATGATAATATAATATTTGTAATGGAATTACAGGTTTATGGAATTATAGGAAAAATATATCAAATATATAAAAAAATTGTTGACTTTAGACATCATTTTTTTTAAAACGCTGCCTAAAGGCCACCTTAGACAACGCTTTTGACTAAAAAAACGCTGTCTAACGTGGCCTTTAGGAAACACTTTTGAAAAAAAGTGTTGCCTAAAGTAAACAATAAGCAGCTTTTTTGACTAAAAAAAGCGTTGCCTAAGAGTCACCTTAGGCAGCGCTTTTGACTAAGAAAGCCCTGCCTAAGGTGGCCCTTAGGCAGCGTTTTTTTTCAAAAGCGCTGCCTAAAGTAAACAATATGCAACTTTTTTGCCAAAAAAGCGTTGCCTAAGGGCTACCTTAGGCATCACTTTTGACTTTAAAAAGCGCTGCCTGAAGGCCACCTTAGGCAGCGCTTTTGGATTAAAAAAGCGTTGCCTAAACCTATAGCACGCAGGCTTAGGCAACGCTTTAAAGCACTGCCTAAAGCCAAAAAAGCGATGTCTAAGGTCCTGTACATACGTAGTGAGTCATCTATCTTGAACTTTTAAAGGACTTCTTTGGCATAATCTTCTTGGGAAATAAAATTTCTTTTGTCTTTTTGCTTTACATCGATGTCGAGATAATATGCCATGAGCCCTATATTTATTTTCTCAAATTCATTTGACATGTCTTTCTTGAACTCTTTGAACATGTTTAGATTGTTCCCTATGAAAATCAAGCCATCTACATATAAGCACACAATCAAAATATCTCTACTTTGCACATTGATATAGAGTGCATGCTCATATGGACACTTGATAAAGTTCTTGTCCTGAAAGTACTTGTCGACTCAAACATTCCTAGCTCTTGGTGCTTGCTTGAGACCATAAAACGCCTTCTTCAACTTCAAGACATTTTCTTCTTGCTATTTTACTTCATAGCCCAATAGTTGCTCATATAAACTTCTTCTTCGAGAAAGCCATTCAAGAAGGTTGATTTCACATCCATTTGATGGATCCATTCATTTTGGGTTGCCCAAAAACTGATCAATCAAACAACTTCAAGATGAGTTACGGGAGCCAATACCATTGTCAAGTTCTTTCAAACAAATAGTATTGCAAAATATATATTAATAGGTAAACTTGAATAAGTCAATGCAAATAAGCACTAGTCTAATTAACCTTTTAATTTGTTAGTCTTAACATTAGTTGAATTGCTTATTGAAAAATATTCAAATAAAATAGACTTTTACTTAAGCTAACAGATCACTCAAATTTTTAAAAAGGCCATACTTATGCTTAAAAACAAACATTTGATAAGCCACCGACTAGACTTAGACTTCAAAATTTTTAGCATGTCAGACTTGACAAAACTAAGACTTAGCCTATTTTTAATTGATAGTGCATATTTTTTAAACTCTAAAAAAAACTAAAAATAATATAAATTGAAGCGAAAAATGAAATAATAATAAGAAAATGAAATGTGGGATCAAAACTCACATATCCATATCCAGCTTAGAAAAGAAAAGAGAAACACACGAAAACGAAAACAGCAGAATTCAAATTGAGTCCCGCTAAATAATTCAACTGCAACCACTTCCTTCTTCATTTCCGATCCCCTTTCAGAAACCTCTAATTTAGGGTTAGGGTTTCCATGGAAGCCGCCGTAATCGACGCCGGCTCCAGTCTCCTCAAAGCCGGTTTCGCAATTCCCGATCAAACTCCCGCCATGGTAATAATATCAATAACGATAACGCCTTTCGATTTTCCGATTTTCGTTTTAGTTACGATTGTGTTTGTTTTGGTTCAGATTATTCCTAGTCAGATGAAACGAATGGTTGATGATAAAGGTTTGGTGAGTGATGACGGTAATGGTCAGTTAGTGGTGGATGATGTTGCCGTGGAGCCGGTGGTGCGAGGTTATGTTAGAGATTGGGATGCTATGGAGGATTTGTTGAATTATGTTTTGTATTCTGGTCTTGGATGGGAGATTGGGAATGAAGGTCAGATTCTGTTCACGGATCCACTTTGTACCCCTAAGGTATTCCAATTTTGAAGCTTCTTCTTTTATTTTTAGTTTAATCATTTTCCAAACTTGTTATTCATTATTATCATGTTTTCAGCTTGGTAGAAATTTGCAAACTGTTTTTGCTCTATGAAGCACACACACTGGCACTGTCATGTAGACTCTGATACAAGTTTGAGAAAATAAAGTGATTGAAAGTTACCACGCGTTGGTGCTGTATCATTTCAGACATCCATATGTTTCTGACACACGCGTTGGACATTAAGGTTGTGAAAATAAGTAATTGTGGTTACTGTTTATATACACTCAAGCATTAAACAGTATCTGATCATGTTTCACCATTTTGCAAACATAGTAATATTACTTAAAAGTTAAAATCTGTCTATAAATATTGAAATATGATTCAATATATATGCAAAACCTGTTAACATAGTCGGTGTAATAGTTATCATTTTTATTTAACAATAATTTCTGACTAGAGCTAACCAACTTGATTCAAATTAGTACTCATTTACATCTTTTATCCAAACAGGGTTTTGAGATGCATCATGAGATTGTGTGTGTGTGTGTGTGTTCTTGTGTATTATATACCATTTGCCTCCTTGGTTATCTTACTGTATTATGGTGATCCTAGATAATTTTGGTATCATATTTGTGTATGTTTTCTTCTTTGGAATGTTAATGTTTATGATCTATGATTTAATATTTATCCTATCAGGCATTGAGTTGTTTGTGCGCTGTTTCCTGGAAAATTAAATTGGGGGTGGAAATAGTTTTATTCAATGTGTATTTTTATATATATAATATGCGTGTGTGTATTTTATTGATTTATCTTTTAACAGATGTATTTTTATTATTGTATTCCAGGCTAACAAAGAACAGTTAGTGCAACTGATGTTTGAAACATTCAACATATCAGGGTTTTATGCATCGGAGCAGGCAGTCTTGTCACTCTATGCTGTGGGAAGGATCTCTGGATGCACGGTTGATATTGGTCATGGAAAAATAGGTATCCGTATTTGGAGGAACGTGGATTTCATGATTTTTAGAATTTATGAATAAGTATTGCATTTAACTGTTGGTTTGTTTGACATGCTTCCTGTATGTCAATCATAAAACTCGCCCGTTGCTTGCAATTGCATAGTCATTTATCTTGCACATTGTATATGGTATATACCCCATCATTTTTTAATATTTATTTATTTGTTTGTTTTCAATTAAACTAACTGTTTCAAGATCTTTAGAATTTTAAGTAAACAAGAAAGTTATAGTGAAAGGGTTTTAAAAAAAAGAAAAGTAAATTAATTTAAGTTTCATATTTCAATCGCATCTTTTCTGATATTTTCTGTTTATCAATCTTAATGACAGATACAACACTCTTATCATAGATATTGTTTATGATATAAAATTATCTTCACACAGTGGTAGTTTGTAAGACAGACAGTTCTGATATGCTTTCTTTATACTGTGGTTCAAGTAGCCATTCTAACGAAGTTCTAATACCTAATGCTTGTTTAATGAATGGATGACTGAGTGTTTTTCTTTCAGTTTTAGTATGCTCTTGATATTACGGTTGTTCTGTCTAACTTTATCTTATATGGATTTTGTAACCAGATATTGCTCCAGTAATTGAGGGTGCGGTTAACCACATCGCCTCGAGAAGATTTGAGTTTGGAGGTACTGATCTAACTAATTATCTGGCTCAAGAACTAGGCAAATCTAATCCGCAAGTGAATATCAGTCTGTCTGATGTTGAGAAAATAAAACAGCTATACTCATGTTGTGCTGAAGACGACTTCGCTTATCTGAAGACCAAAGATTATTGTCCTGTGGAGACACATACCCTTCCTGATGGACAGGTCTGCCTTTTGATTCAATTTTTAATAGTTATGACTTAATATGACAATTGCTCATCTACTTGTTAGTTGTTCCTGATTTTATATTTGCTTGGTTGTAAGATCAAGTTTATGCTCATCTAAATCTTACAATTGGTAATTTAACACTGGTTATGGTAGTGAGAGTGAGAAGCAAATAAAAAGGGAAGTGTTGATGAGTTGAATAATTAAGGCGACAGCAGGGTTTGTTTTTCATTGCTGTTCTTGATTTAAAACAATGCCTGAACATAAGAGAGGAGGCGGTTGATTTTGTTACGTTGGATTGTATTTTTTTGTATTCCTTATCAACGTCAAACTTTACGTTTTTGGATGGTCATGAAGATTTTTCTTTCATTCTAATGTGTCTGAACAAGTTTTAGGTTATTTAAGATTCTATTTTAGTTATTTGAGCTGTAATATGAAACAAAAAGTTGCAACACCCAAGCTCTTTTTTTTCCGTCTAGATGTGTTGAGGAAATGATCATTTGGAAAATAAATCGAAGATTGCTTCAGGTCTAAATCTGTTTCTTTACATGGAATTAACTAAATATTGATGGATAGTTGTATCGTAGTTCTTTAAGATTTGATGGGCTCTAGTAGGATTCTGACCATAGTCCTTCCAAAGGAATAATATGGTTAATCCAACCTGAAACATGTATTTTTTTATTTGATCAATTATAGCAAGTTATCGGTTTCATACAGGTTGAACAATATGATCATAGAGATGACAGACCTTTGCCTAACTTTCTTGAGCAGGTGATAACAATTGGAAGAGAAAGATATACAGTTGGTGAAGCTTTATTCCAGCCAAGTCTATTGGGTTTAGAGGCTCATGGCATTGTTGAGCAGCTTGTCCGTACTATTTCAACAGTGGCATCTGATAATCATCGGCAACTTCTGGAAAATACTGTGGTTTGTGGTGGCACTTCTTCTATGACTGGTAAACAATTATTTTTGTTAGATCTGATCTATCGAGTACAAGTTTGATCAAAGCTTATCTATGCATAATAAATTCATATATATGCATATAAAATAGCATTAGTAAGACAAATAGATCCTTAAATCACTTGAAATACTTGTGTAAATTTAAATTCTTAAGCATAGTTCTCAAGTAAGATCATGAAAACCAAATTAATAATCACGTAAACATTAATAGCATAGTTCTTAAGCATACTCACATAAACTTAATTTTATTCATAATCACGTAAACATTTTAAAGATTTTAGATTTAACGATTGCACAATTAACAGGGGAGATTCCACCCTGTTTCACCAAAAATGGATTCTGCATATACTCTTAATCACTGAGGAAAAGCATAATCCTAAAATTGTGGGATTTTATGATTCAAATCAGGATTTTAACTACCATGTCTAAGGATCAATTCCTATTTTCCTGGTTTAACTGGCTGATGTAGTTTGGTTTGAAACTAGGTTATGGTCTATATATTAATGATCCATTGATCATTAAAGAATACCGAGAATGCTCATCTGTCTCGGCCAGAGTTATTGATAGCGGCGCTATCCCGGGATAGTGGCCCAGAGTGGTGACCCTCCGCTGCTTGATGTTTAGCGGGAGCGGGGCGCTTCCTCGCCCGAGTGGGTTTGAACTGATTTGAACGCAAAAATCCAGATTTACTCTTAAAATAAATATGCATAGTTTGATTTTACTTCCATTTTTCTGTCGCATGTAGTTATCAAGAGACAATTATTCTGTTTTCACTTTATTCTTCACTGCTTGATTACCTTACAGTGATGTTAATTGTCTTTAACCATTGTTTAATGTTGATTTTGTGTTCTATTCATATTTGAAGTCTGTTCTGGTTTACAATAATAAAATAAATCTGAATCTAAAGGTGGAATTTAGTGGTGATCTGTATGATGATGTTTGAACTTTGATGCTACTGTATCTCAGATAGACAGAATTTACTATTCTCCTGTCAGTGATTTATTCACATATAGTTTATGTTTTTTCTAGCTAGCAAGTAGATCTCTATTGTCTAACCATCAAATGATTCTATATGGTCATCATAAGACGATGGCCACATCTCAGATCAATTTAACCTCTTTCTTCATGAGGTTGCAGGATGTTGTTGTTTTACTTGTACATTCTAACGTGCTAATGTTTCTTCTTGCTGCAGGTTTTGAAGATAGATTTCAAAAGGAGTCTTTGCTAAGTTCATCTGCTGTTCGACCTACCTTGGTTAAGGTAATTTGATCTAGTTTCCATTAGCTTCTACCTTGTGATCGAGAGCTTCTCAATAAAATAAGTTTATGGTTTTTCACCTTATATGACAAACCATCTTAAACAAATATGAAATTATTGCAATATATTCATAAATGCTTATAAATAAGTTTATCTAAACTGACTCGTAGTCTTGCAAAGTAAATCATGTATCATATGCATCATACGCATTATAGTCTTTGTAATTGCGCAGTATTTTCATTGTCATATAATTCTATGTGCATAATCTTCATCATTTTTCATCGACTAATTTTGTTTTTTCCTGTGGATAATCTCTGGTTCAATGCATATAGCCTCCAGAATATATGCCTGAAAATTTAACCATGTATTCTGCATGGGTGGGAGGTGCTATACTCGCTAAAGTAGTTTTTCCTCAAAATCAGCATGTAACTAAGGCAGATTATGATGAAAATGGACCTTCCATTGTTCACCGGAAATGCTTCTGAAAGAACGCTTCTGCACAATATCATCATCGAACAACGAGTTCACTCACATTTGTGTTAGATTAGATCATGTGGTAGGCTTTCTGTTGACTTCAGATTCTAAATGCTAGTCTTGCTAGATGTCCAGGTACTTGTATTGTATGAACTTCAACCCTATACAGTGGATCTCCATTAATTAAACTTAATTTATTTGAGTGTACAAGTGTTTGGTCACCAAATCTAAGACGATTTCAGTAAAATCTGGGTTTGAAAAACGTGTAAGGTACATCAAATGCAACTTGTTTATCTTGTAATGAGTAGAGCCTGCAGGAGATTAAGTTCGGTCCTCTAACATGGGACTGGATCCCCCTCCTGCGTTTTTCATGCAGCCGCCTCTCCTGTGCAATTCTTAATCGTTGGATTTAAATCTAATGGCTTAAATTCCTTTTACCTTTTTCTCTCCCCTATTACTAGATGAATCTAAAGGCTTGGATGGAGCATAATGAACAGAAAAGAATATAAAACAGGAGAGGATCCAAATCCCTCTAACATCTATTTGCACAGTTTGTACAATTTTATCTCAACATACACCTTCTCTGCTTGCAACTTAATCAAGATGATATAGTTTATAAAGTTACTAGTATATTATAAAATCTATTGACATGAAGTTACAGTTTACAAAACTGTATAAAAAGGTGGATCATCTTGTGTGTTTTCTGTTCTGTTCTCAATGAAGATTGGTTTCATTTGTTGGTGGGCTGCGACATTACGAATTCGGTTTGGTTTATTGCGGTGGATTGGGTGGGAAACACAATTAGGACTCATGATTCTATTCGGGGTAGTTTTCTTTGTTGGTTCGATTTTTTCAAATCGAAGGTGAAGCGTGGTAAAGAAAATGTGTGGATGGTGGTTGTTTGGACATTATGGAGGGTGGTAAAGAAAACGTGTGGATGGCGGTTGTTTGGACATTATGGAGGGCGAGAACTGCTATAGTGTTCAGTGTGGATGGCGGTTGTTTGGACATTATGGAGGGCGAGAACTGCTATAGTGTTCAATAATGCGAGGTGCATTGTATCTGATATAGTGTGTGGAACATTAAAGTGTTTAGAAGTGGACGTTCACCAGAGAATATAATTTTTATGAGTTTACCAAAGTTTATCTGTTTTATTTCGCTTAAGTTTCATTCGGTCATAAATCTCTTTTACTCTGAGTTAGTTCTCAATTTTTGCAATCGGGTTACATTACCTCTAATACTCTTTTGAATCAATCCTTGTTTATATAAAAAAAAAACTATAGAGTCTCTAGAAGTTTTCTTACTAAAAAATTCCATCATTAAGTCTAATATATAAATTATATGTCTATTAGTTAAAATTTTAATTTTTAAATTCAGTTATCTTTTGGTCTTTTGTGAGATTTAATTGAGTCGAGTTATTTTAAAAAGTCGTCAAATGAAAAACCTTTTTATTGCAATATGTTCAACCAAAAGAAGGAAAAATCAAGAGCATAAAATTTAGGTATTTCTTTTCTTATTAATTTCTAAATACCTAAATTTTAAACCTAAAAGTACATTTGCTTGTCAAAAACTTAAACAACATTTTATGTTTAAATTATTCTCATTGTTTTTTTCAATAATTTTTTTTTGACTAAGTGACTAGCAGGAATATTTATGCCTTTGTGCCTAATTCTGAATAACTGATTTGTATATACACAAATCCTAACAATTTGATTCCTCCATTTTTCCTTCAAGGTTGACATTTAGGAAAAAACTTTCCACTATTTGTATATCTAACATTTTCACATTTTGCAATGGCGCCATCATTGCCTTCTGGTGTTAAAATCACATCTTGCAAATGAATTCCTCTGCATGGAACAGCCTTGCTGCATTCAAGTTTGATTGCCACTTCTGAGGCACTTGTTCCTCTGATGTTTTGATACACCACATTGCTCAATTGCACTGCAGAGTCCTGCAATTAGACAAATCATAATCAATCATATGCATGTGAGAAATATAAATAATTTTGATTCAAGTTAAATATTTGTAGTATTAATTAATTGATTAAAAATTACCTGCTCTTGACATTCTGTTTTTTGGTCACAATAATTTTGATCTATGATTATGGGATTAGTCACATTTTGCATTACTATGTTGAGAAATTTTATGTTTTTTGCATAGCCAGAGCCTCCCTGTTTTGAGATATATATATAGATAAAAAAACAAGATATTAGAATTAAAATACTTATTATTTTTCAAAATAAATAAATACTCTAGGTAACAAGTTAACCTCTTTAAAACAGAAAAAAGAAATTGAAAAAATTAAAATATAATTTTTGTTTCCAATGAATGTCAAGTTCGCATCATTGTACTTATACGGTATTGTTCGTTTCAGAAGTGAGAATCCTCATAATTGTTTTTAAAAAATATTTTTTTTAATGGTTAATGAGTATGATTGTTGTATGTAAGTTATCTTTAATCTCGATTTTCAAATAATGCGAGATTATTTTAACCTGGGCAAAACAGTTGCCCTTGGCCAATTCAGAACAGATGTCCCACGGTCGAGGCTAAAAAATACGGTGCAAACTTCAAATATTCACATATAATGTCAATGTTTAAATCGACCTTAAATCAGAACTATTATTAAGTATGAGGTATTATCCGGCTTTATCTTTTAAAAATTACGTCTCGTTGAGTTAAAAACTATGTTATATTTTATAAGTATATAATTTTGTGGTTATAACTTATAGTTCTCTTTTTTTTTTTCTTTTCGAAATTCAATCATTACATATTAAAAATATTATTGTTTCCCAAACAAAAGAATTTACCAAAGCTAAATTCTAAACACACAATATATTATAATAAATGGTAAATGTATGTTTCACCAATTATTCATAAAGAATTCTACCATCCCAAATGTGATGCCATTCCATGAAAAACAAATGAAAAATCAAACTATTTGTTGGTTGCAATTAGTTAAGAAAGTTGACCAACATTGTTCTTAAAATATATAATGTTGTTGACATGTTTGAAGTAATAAGGTTAGGAATTGGTGGACTATG
The DNA here is from genome assembly GCA_021764765.1 of Vicia sativa. NCBI lineage: Eukaryota > Viridiplantae > Streptophyta > Magnoliopsida > Fabales > Fabaceae > Vicia > Vicia sativa. Next base: position 7,974,423 of record CM038794.1, read on the forward strand.
TAATCTTGCCAAACTTGGTCAGTTAAAGTATCTCAACTCAAACTTTATATTTATGTTAATTTAATTGAGTTGATAATTGCAGATATTGTATTACAGGATGCTAGTTTGAATATATGATATCTCAGTTGTATATAAAATAAGACATATTGAATCATAAAAAAATTTATTTTACTATATACTTTTTCATTTTTATATAATTGATGAATAAAATTGCATAAATATGATTATTTTTTATGTTGGTCAAAAATTTGACTTAAAAAGTAGTCGAGTTAGAAAAATAGAAGTGTTGTAAATTTTGAGTGCATTATTGCTTCATTTATCAATTGGCCAAATTCCCAATATAAAGTGCTAATACACCTAAATTGGCCCTATAAAAATTAAACTAAGTGGGTAACTTTAATTCCACATTTTATACTTTATATTTTAAAAATGGCCCTTAATTTTTTGTATTAAACCGATTCAAAGTTGTAAAATGTTTAATTAATTTACCTGCCAAGTCTTAATTCTAACTCCATTAGTGCTTCCTTTTAGTGTAGCTCTGTTCACTTCCACATTGGACACTTGAGCTTCTGACTTATCTTGTCCTAAGCTTCCAATGCTATGTATATTATAGAATAAAATAAGATAATAATAATAATAAATCAACATTTTTAACCAATTAATATAAAATAAAATTAAACAATTAATTAATTAAGAGAATTATGAACCTTATTCCATGTCCTGGTCCACATATGATATCTGTAGCTCTAATGTTTTTGGATCCACTTACTATTGAAATACAATCATCACCTTCAATAACAAAGTGAGAAAGAAAATTAGAAAATTTATATTTCTAAAAGTTAATTTTATAATATAATAAATTTTAAAAATAATATTATAATATGTAATTATCTTTTATATAAGAGATATTTAAAAAAATTTACCTGTCCCAATGATGCTGTTGGTTATGAAAACATTTTGTGAGTGAGTGACATGGAATCCATCAGTGTTGGGGCTATTTCCTGGTGCTCTGATGATAAGATTTGAAACCCAAACATTGTTGCAATTCTGAACCCTAATATGCATTTGTTGTGCATTTTTGAACTTTAGGTTATTCAATTTCAAGTTGTTGCATTCATTGAATGTCACAGCCTATATATGGAAATGTTAATTAATAAAATAAAATAATATGGAAATAGAAAATGCAATAAAGTTTACAAAAATGCATATTTAACTTACTGTTGGTGCCCCTTTGCATGGCTGTGAAATGAAAGGAGAGTAAAGAAATTAAGGTCAGTATTGGAAATCCCAATCAAGTTAAAATGATAAATATTTAGATATGGAATCCATATATTTACTTTCCTAGTTGAAGACAAAAAAAATCCATATATTAATTAATTTTAATGAAAATTAACTAATATTAAACAAACATTTTGTTTTTTTTTTTTTTGTAAAAAATTCATATACGTGTTTAAAAGTAAAAAAAGATTAAAATGACAAAGGATTTTTATAATAACTAAAAAATGAAAATAAAAACAAGAAATGAAAACAAAATATTTTTTAATGGATTAAATTTCGATTTGTTTTAGTTTTTTTATAAATATTTTAATTTTAATTTTTTAAGATATCAATTAAAAAATAATTTAAATAATTTATCTTTAATTTATATTAGGTATTTCATCATTTTGCTATAACTTATAGATACCAAAATTTTAAAAAGTTACTTAAATTTTAATATATTTTAAATAACATTTCATAAATAGTATTTTTGAGATATATACTTTTTGAAAAATTATGTAATTTTGGTAAAGTTATAATATTCAATAATATATATTTGTGTTATTGAATGTCAAAACTAATATTTTAATTTATAAAAGGTGAGTTTAAAATAGTATTGGCTTCTTAAAAATAGTTGCCATTTTTGAAGAAAATTTCATTTTTTTAAAACTAAATTTAAATATATAAATTTTCTTTTAAAAAAGTTCATAAAAAATAGTGCACTGAGAATATAAAATATTTTTACAATACCATTCATAAAATTTTATTATTTAACTATATCATATCATTTATTTAAAAATAACATTATAATTTGTTCTTAACATTAGTTGATAGTGTAACATATCTTTTTACTCAAAAAAAAGAAAAAGTTAAAAATATTAATCAAATAAAAAATAAGTTCATGATAAGTTCATGGATTAAAAAACTAAAGTAATAGGAATTTGAGTGAATATCATACAAGGCTTTCATTGACTTTGCAAGATTTCTTCCACCATATTTGTCCATTTCCATTAATGGTTCCACCACCATTAACTATTAGATTTGTGACATTCTCAAACTTAATCCATAGCGTCCTATCTTCTTCATATGCTGATATTTTAGGCCATGCTTTTATTGTTCCATAAATCTACCATAATGAAACAATGATTAAACATTAAACCGTTACAATGAGGATTATAAATCTCTTTAATTTTCCATTAAAATTGCTATGGAGTTGATTTATCGCGGTCACAATTTTTATATATTTGATCCGTCTGATGTCAATTCAATTATCGTTGATGTAGTCAGACGGCACAAATGTATGAAAATTGTGACAACAAATAATCCAATTTGAACTTAAGAAATATATTATCTTACCTTTACTGCAGTATTGTGTTGACATGGTCCTGAAAATGTTATTGGCTTTAGATGATAGACACTATTTCCAGGTACCACAAGAACTCTCCCATTAGAACATGCATCATTCCATGCCTTTTCAAATGCCTATAATGCAAAAATGACACATATGATTTAAAAAATCGCAGACATCGGTAAATTGTGACTATAATATTATACCACAATATTAATGCAGATGAGACAGTGCCGATTAGAATTTGATCACATACGTAAAATACATTTCATATTATATTTTTTTTGCAATTGTATATACCTTATTATCGATTTGTCCATCGTTAGCTCTAGCTCCATAGTCGTTGACATTAATCAATTTTTGAGATCGCGAAGGTGCGATAGATGGACGATAAGTCCTTGCCATGACACCAAATTGTTCATATTTAGTTTGAAAATGTGTTTCTTCTAAGTAAGAAGCAAAACACAAGCCAAACGAGACAAAAATGGTGAAAATTTGTGGATACATTATTCTTATGTTTTTTTCACTTATTGGGAAAAGAAAGAACAGACAAGCTCAAAGAATTGAAGCAAAATGAAAAAGTTGTATAGAAGATGATAGAGATATTTGAGGTAAATGACAAAGAGGTATCATGTATTTATAGGAAGATTTGTAGCTTGGTTTTAAGAGAGAGGAAATGAGAATTGAATAGAGAGAGAGAGTGTGTTGATTGTAGAAAAGAAACAAAGTTTTCTTAGGATTGAGATGCTTGAGACTTGGAAGAAAAACTAATGATGGGGTGTTACCAGAATTTAGGACACAAAATCAATTTTGGGTTAGTTATTTTCTTGTTCTATCACTATGTGCTTGTTTACCAATAATTCAAGCATTTTGTGTGTCTCCCTGTTGACCAGATTTTACCTTAAACATGATTTATTTTTTTTGAAAAATTGGTATTTGGTCATAAAACAGATTAATTTGAGGGAGATTAAGTTCTACTATTTGTGTAGGCCAACGATCTTTGTGTTTTTCTTTTATTTTCATATCGATTTCTGATCTACATAGTAGATCGATTAATCTAACTTATGTTATAGAATGCACTAATTAAACATTGTTTTTGTCAGAAATCAAATTCAATATTGTCCGAATGTCTATCTTTGAAGAGATTCGGTGATCACTCAAGTCTAAACGATTAGTTAGTTAATTCTACCGTTCTTTTGCAAATCACATATGAACTATTTCAATTAAGAAATTATTAACACTTCACAAAATTTAAATCTGAAATTAAAAAAATAATCTTTGAACTTAAATTTTATTAACAGGTCAACTCTTAGATATTGGACCAGAAACATTCGAAGAAATGCTAATTAATATTCATTTTAAATTTTTACCATAGTTATTACTATTACATAGTATAACTGAGGGATTGCGTTCAAATAGTTGATGAGATTTGCAGAGAATAATAAAAGTAAAAATCTTAATTTTATTCATTACTCAAATATTTTTTTTATTAGATAGTATTTATTTTTTGAGCGAGAGAGTTATGGATTAATATTTAATAGTTTTCTTTAATTGAGAACTTCTTCATTATTGAAGGAGTTTAAATCTAAGATTTGGCTTCTATAATTTTGGTATAGAGGTTACTCCTTTTGGTTAACGGGTATTCTTTTTCCAGTTAGAAAAAGGAAATAACTGATAAAATTTGTAACATTAAATCATTAATTCATAAAAAAAAATTAAATAGATAAAACTCTTTGATATGAAATGGTTTTTACTATTTGAATTTAATTAAAAATTTAATTAAAATTTAATTAAATTATACCGACTTTAATATCAATGAAAATAGTGACCGTTAAATATTTCTTAAATTTTAATTTTAATTATTTATAAAATAATATAAAAAAGATTATGATACATCGTCCGTGTATTTACATTAATAATATATAATAATTAATCTCTTAATATTAAAGAATTAATCTCTTATAATAAGATAATAATTGTATTTTCTCAACGTATATCGTATCATATAATGTATAATATCATTCTCTTATCTTAACATTATCCTATTTCTTGATCATGTCATGTATAACAATATAACAAATGAAATATAAGTGTAATATAAATTTGAAATGAATTAATATTCTTGAAATAGTACAAAGATATCACATTTTTAATATATTTAAAGGATTAAAGTAATACTTAAAGTGAAACTTTTATAATAAAAATTATACAATTTATAATAAAAAAATAAAATTTCATTGAACCTAAGTTGGGAAGGATACGAAGTTTTCAATTTGATCTTCATCAATTTTCAATTTGGTCCGGTTCATTTAACACCAATCAACTAAAAATATATTTAAAATCAAACCATGTAGTTTATTCTTCCACGGAATTTATCATATATTTTATTTATAACTAAAATAAATTTTATTTGAGTTTTTCTAATCTTAAATTTGAGAGTTAAAATATTAGTTTGGGCCGACCATATACATTTTAATTTATTGTTATTTGAAATAAATAATTAAATATTTAAATGCACGTTTGATCATTCTATATTGATTTTTTTAACATTTTAATTATTTTATAAAAAAATTAACTATTAGATCCCTAAATATCATATTTCTTTTTTTTAAGACTCTATGATAAAATAGTCTAATTTGCATAGGTGGCATAGAAATTTTGAGGTGATATTTTTTTATTGTTGTCACGTCATTAAAAATAGGCTCAAAATATAAATTTTAAAATTAAAATTTATAATAATTTCTATAAATATTTATAAACAAAATAATTTAAATAATTAAAAACGTTTAATTATTATAAAGAAAATTTTAAAAAATTAAAAAACTAACTTTTTAAATATTTTTAATGACGTAACATCAATTGAAAAAATACAACTTCATAATTTCAATGTCACCTATATAAATTAGACTATTTTATTATGGAGGACAAAAAATATAAAATATAATATTAAAAAGTTAATAACTAATTTTTTTAATAAAGAAATAAAATATTAAAAAATTAATATAGAACAACCAAAAATACATTTAAACCGTATTTTAAAATCTCCTCAAAAGGGAATGTCCACATTTAGTTAGAAAGTGTTTTACCTTTTATTTTTAAATTGAAGTTTTGTTCTCTAATGTTAAGGCTTTTTGCTCTTTCTCTTTATGGTTAGGATGTGCAGGCCTTGTATTTAATTGGTTATATTGTCTTCAGGTGATTGATTGTATGTGATACATTAAGTTAAGGTCATGGAGTTGTCTTACATCACCAAGTTCCATTGTATCTATATTATATATATCATTTCCTCTGTTTTAAAATGAATGTTGTTTTAGCTATTAAAATTTATTTTAAAATAAATGTTATTTTTACTTTTTAATGTAAATTTTTTCAATTATATCTTATAATTGTTACACTTTACACCACTTCCAATATATTAATAAGACTAATTTAGTAAAAGTGCAATTTCCCATAACAATATTATTACATTTTTTAATTTGTGTAAAAAAACCTTAAACGATACTATTTTAAAACAGAGGGAGTAATAACTCTTATACATCTTCTATTTGGGATAAGTGTTTTTTTTTTTTGACATACTTAGCTTTTTTTTTTCTTTCTTTTTAATATTTTATGATATTTACTTATCATATATTGTAATATTTTAATTATGTATGATGTGAAATTATTATTGATATAATTAAACTAATATATATTGTTCTCAACTGTCTGAATGGCTATCGGGTAAGTCATCTCTTTGAGTCTAATAACATGTCGAACATACCAAAAGGCATTTAAAAGGCCTCATTTGCCCATTTTGCACATAGTAAGAATCCGTTTGTTCGACAGGTGTCGAGCAGATCACACCTGTAACACCCCTTCTAATCACCCGCAATTTTATAATTTAATAATCAGAGTATTTAACACATATCAAGAGGCATCACAATTTTAGTATAATTCAAAGTTATAACCAAAACAATTGTCATGCTTTCACTGAAGGAAATCATTAAATAAAACAGACTTAAGGTTATGTTTAACAGCGGAAATGAAACATAACAAATCCTGAATACATCATTTATAACTATTCCAGGATATAAATCGAAACATGGACCAAAACCATTATTTAATATTCATAAAGAATTTCAAATCAAGCGTTTCCCCAGTGTTACATCTACCAGAGCACGACACTGACACGCGAATTAACTAATAACTCAACTCTAGAAGCTATCCTCACTGATTTCCAAGCAGCTAATCACTTCAAATCTGAAATCATTAAAGTAAGGGTGAGATCTCTATCCAATATAAAATGCATTATACGTTTTTAAATACAACGGAATAATTAAATACGTTAGTCCATTATCCAAACACATAATCACAGTCAATTCACAAATGCATCTTACACAATGAACATGTAAATATAACAAGCGATGGAAATTGCAACACTGGAAACCATCCTAGCATGTTACAATCTCATATGCAATGAAGACTCTATGCATGTGGTACCAAAACGTGAACCGAGTTCACCCACTGTTCCGTTTACATGTGGAAAGACAGCGGCAATCCATGATTCGCCCATAACCACTGGGTCAAGAATCTCAATCCATGATTCGCCCATAACCACTGGGTCAAGAATCCAGCCTCATTACCTCTGAATCCTGGTAAGTTTATTGGCTCTGCAAGCTCACTTCCGCACAATGGGAATGAACCAACTAACAAATGCTTATGCATGCATCATAAAAGCATGCAACATCAATTCACAGATTATGATATCAACATAATTCACATAATGCCAATCACCAATGTATCACATTCAATCATAATGAATATCAAACACAACATTGTAAGCACTATTCCTCATTCATTAAATCGGACAATTCATAACCCATTCTCCTTTGTCCTTAACCATCAACGTTTCAAAAATCGGGAACTCGACACTTTTAAAATAATTTTCACAAAATAATATTATTCTTCTTTTTATAAGATAGTATTTTTAATTTAAGAAATAATGCCAAAACGGCTTTCGAATCGAATTCTGATTTAGAAAATATGAATTTTTAAAGTTTTAAGTGTTTTGAAAACCAACACAGTGGTAACCGGTTCCTCCCTGGGAGAACTCGGTTCCCACATTTTGAAAATAACGCGCTCCTGAAATTTTGTATGGGGAACCCGGTTCCTCCATACTGGGAACCGGTTCCCACGTTGAAAAATGCCCAGTTTTTGAAAAGTTGAACTGGGAACCCGGTTCCTCCCCAGGAGTAACCGGTTCCCACGACCTGCAGAATCTGAAACTTGATATTTTGACAGCATTATGCATTCCATTTCACTTATAATCATTCCCATACGAATTATAACATTAGGAACACCAAAATCCAACCATTATAACAACACATAAGCATCAATCTCCATTCAACCTGTCGGAACAAATCTAAACCAGTTCATCCACCATTCCTAGAACTACCATAGTTCACAAATAGGAAAATGGCTCTTTTCAAAATAAAATTCATTAAATATAATTTTCTTCATTTTATAAAATAGAGTATTTAATTTAAGAAACAACGTCCAAAACGACGACTAAAACGGACTTACGGTTTGAAAGTTATGAATTTTAAAGTTTAGTGTTTTCAAAAGCAGTGGAACCCGGTTCCTCCATATGGGGAACCGGTTCCTGCAAAAATGCCATTTTAGTGATCAAAACACTGGGAACCGGGTTCTCCACATGGGAACCGGTTCCCACGACCTGATGGCGAGAAAACACTAGTTTTGACATGAGAATGTTTCCAATTCACTCCTATTCATTCCCATACGAATTATAGCATTAGGAACACCAAAATGCAACCAGTACACATCAATACAACATCATAAATCATAATTCCATTATTCCTATTAATTATTTAACGCATTAATGGTTCCAATTCCTATAATCCGACACAATTAGGGATAATCCTACAAACCTAGATTCTCCAATTCAAGTTTCCTAACATACCCAACTATTCAATTGTATCCCAAAACCCATAAGGCATTATAATTGAATGAAATCACCCCTTACCTCGCGATGATCTTCAACTTTCCCGGCGTTGGCTTTTTCCTCTCTTCTCTTCTCTTCTCCAATTCTACGTGAAATAACTTTTTCCAAAATAACCTTCTTTCCTTCTTTTCCTTTTTATAATCCTTTTCCAAAATTACTACTTTATGTATTTTATTCCAATAAAATACATAAAGTAATAATTAGTAAATAGAGTAATTTACTCCTCACACCCTCTAATTACTCTCCACACCACCAACTCTTCTTTTTTTTAATTAATTAATCCAATTAAATCCAAAAATATTAAAAAATCAAGCCTTCAATTAAATAAATAATTAAATTCTTAATTATTTAATATTTTAATTAATTTGGGGTGTCACAACTTTCCCCCAATTGTATATGTGCATGAACCTGTAAAAATCAGAAAAATAAGAATAAATGGCAAAAGGTAGTGATCGAACTCGTGCCAAGAGGGACAAGAGGACTAAGTGCACGCGTTCTACCGCTGGGGAGACCATATATCCATTAATATACTCAATAAATATATGTGAATATGAATTCCAGAAATCCTAATTAAACAAAACGCGTGCCAGGTGGGTCCCCTATGTTTAAATGATCGAATCATAATACGCCACGCCATGGTCAAAAGGACAAAGGCCGGAGGGACGCCGGAGCCCTAGTTCCAATCGTCTTCTCCAACAAGCTTGTTCTTGAAGGGACCCTACCCCCTAAATCGAGGGCTACGAGTTCAATGGTTCAGTTTAATCTGAATCAGCATGGAAAGAGAGATACGAGGCTACATAAAAATCATGCCCTAACAATGGCAGGTCATGTTTTGGCCATTAAAAACTCACTATGATCGTTCTAACCTTCTCTAATGAACCTCATGAAACGATTAACAATGTTAGTTCTGGCAAAAATATGATAAAAATCAAAATACGAATTTTAGAAATATGATGCAATCGGAGTTCATGAAGCATGCAATTCAGGGAGTTTTGGCCATGGATTTTGATCCATACTTACTCTATGTTACCTCAGGAACACAAATCAATGTTTGGATTTGCTTGGGCGGCTGGAAATTCAAATTCGATGGTGTTAGTTTGCTTGGATTTTTGAACTCAAACCCTAGCTTTATGGTGCAAGAACTCGTCCTCTTGATGTCGAATGTGTTATGTATTTATAGGGCAAGAGAATTAGGTTAAACTTGAGAGAAAATATTTGGCATTCATTGAGAAATATTTGATTTGGAAATTACATGAAAAGTTTCCAATCTTGGCCAATCTTGCATTGATACTTCTTAGGCGATTTCTTACAGCTTGCATGAGCTATCTTGGACCTCAAGACAAACAAAAATCAAGCCCACACGCCCTTCCTGGTATTTTTTGCATTTTATTTAATTTAAATTGAATTTTAATGTTTTAATTCAAAAATAAATAGAAGAGAGGCGTGCAAGTGGGCTTAGAAGTCATGGACTATCTTAGAAATAAGTCCAAACTATAAAAACCATGGCCCATTTGGAAAAAAATTGAATTTGCTTAGTATTTCCCTTCATGCACTTCTTCAAAAATGTCAAACTTGCACAAGTTGTATCTTGCTCAATTTTTATAATTTTGAAGCGTCTTGGACTTTTTAGAAAGCTAAAGATGTCCTCTAAACACTAGTTTTAGTTTCATCTTCATTGAAGCTTCCATGTTCATGTACACCTCTTTGGAAAAAGATGACTTTTTGTTGACTTTTAGAATGACCTATGATGTCTTGGTCTATATCTCTCAAATGAAGTATTTTTGGACAAAGATTGTGAAACACAAAGTTGTAGAGAATTTAATTCCCTTCAAAATGATCATTGGTGGAAAAATTTCTGATGAAGCATTAGAAAGTTATGCCTGGTCAATGTTTTGTTGACTTTCCCCTTAAGAACCCCTAATTTAGAAACTTTGACTTATGATCAAATTTTTTACTTTCTTGATGAATCATGATCAACACTTGATCAAATGATGAATTTAACTTCAAAATCTTGATGTTGACCAAAAATAATGAAGTTTGACTGTATGTTGACCACTATTGACTTTTTGTCAAATACAATTGGTTTTCAACCGTCTTAGCAATTGACTGACCAAACTTGAGTTGTGAGGCTTGAAACTTGACATGGTGACACCTTGATACACATGAGGAGACATGATGATCACTTGAGGTATTAGAAATCCATTTTGACTTAAGAGAAGCAAAACCCTAGTGGTGGGTTGATTGCTCTTGAGGAACTCTTGAGTATGGAGATGTGTATTAACTTGAAAATAGGAGGGAAAATTTTGGGGTATAACAGTTGCCTCTGTTCAATCTTCTTGTACCTGAGAGGTTAGATTGGTATGCTTGCCTTTCGTTACCTGAAGGTAGAAGATGATTGAACACTCAAGTTCCCCTGAAATTTGCACTCACTAGTGTATGGAAAGAGAACGTCGATTGACGATGTACTGGAATGGGCTTATAGATGCCATTTGGAGAAGCTGATGCTGGGGAGTGAGTCGTACGTTAGACTCCTTGCTCGTCTCTAAATGAAGTTATGAGTATGTGCTAATTTTTAACCAGTTATCATGGGTAGGGAGAGATAGCAATGTGTAATCGGAGATGGGCTTAAAGATACCACCCGAGGTAGTTGATGATAAGAGAAAGTCAGAATAAACCTTCGTCTTGGCTTTATCTGAAATGAGTATTCGTCAAGATATAGATAGTTTTCCCGTCTTGTTTCGAGTATTAATTTGTGTCATGATGTCTTGAAGAAGATAAGAATGTTACATTGGAGATCTTGACTTCTTCTTGGGGATGTAGTATTGGAGACCACGGTGAGGAATAAGATAAATGTGAATTCTTCCGATGCACTATCTGACCAAGTTTCAGGTCTGGATATTGATGCTATTGGGAATGATAATCCTTGTGATCCTGTTTACTGTGGAATATGGTAAACAAGCAATGGTCCTCCCTAGGTCCTAAAACTAAGGGTTACTCATAAGATTGACCACTTGATATTAAGACGCGTGCTAAGATTTTGTATATTGTACTGATTCTGTCGAAAATATGCCCTAGTCAAGAAACGGTTTTCTAAGACCAAGGAACACAGTACAATTACTTTCCACACAGAAGTTTCGACCGACTGACTAGTGACTCGTGACCGATAGTGTATTCTGGCCGAAACAAGACTCAACGAACTAACTAGTTGGTGACTCGTGACCCATAACTAGCATTGAAACGTTCATGCAAAGTTGTTCAAACTAATCAAAGCAAAGACACTAAAGAGATAAAATTGAAAAGATAAACTGATTGCATTGAAAATAAAGGTGGTGATTCACGTACATCAAAAGCTTAGTGACTCTTTCTTCTTTAAGCACGGAATTGGGCAGAGTGTTGGTAAGCAATTTGAGAATACAAGTGAACACACCCAAAAATTACAATGAAGTGACTTATTTATAGTAATTTACAAGATAACCGCTGAAAGCAATCAACGGACGAAAATGAAACTAAAACGTAACCGCTACATAAGATTTTGCCATCCATTTGGCGCCTAACAGCCACGATCTCTTGAGGTAACTTCCCACGATCTTTAGAATTTGACTCTTTCCCGCTAGTGCCTTCATAAAAGTTAACCACTCCTAGCTTATACATCTTAGGAAGAATTAAATTTCCCTAAGTCCCTTAGGCCACGTCTTGAAAACATTTGAACTTGATCAATTCTTTCCCACTCATAATATGTCGAATCAACCAACAACCTTTCTTTATCATTCATTCGTGGCTCATCTTCTTGACACCTTCGCCTTGATTCCTTTTTCTTTCTGGCCGCTAATCTCTACTTTTTCCATGTTCATTTGATACTTTGGTTGAAATCGAACAATTTCTTGGTTGTCTCTCTTGGTCGACCTACTTCTTTCCGACATTTTGACTTGATTTCATAAATTCTCCTAAGGAAACCATATTCGTTCAGGATCGCCCCCGAACATGTAAGGATGTTTGCCTTTGACACGTGTCCTTAAACGTATTTAGGAAATCTATATTGACGATGAAGGTGCATTTTCCCAACTAGTACTCGTAGTAGCCCTCTGATCACGTCTCCAAACCCTACTTCCTTACAATTTATTGACAGAAATTTCCGCACTGCTCCTCCTCTGAACTGCTCCAAGTTTAAAGCCTAGATGGCGCGTTTGGAGCCCATCAAAGGCCAACAATGGAAATAAATGGGTATTTATGATCTGTTGGAACTCTCTTGTGTCGGCCATCCCTATTCTGGCGGCATGATATTGCCTGCCTTGCACTTTTGGGAGGGGTCGACCAACACCTTCCATACTAAGTGAGGTATAATAACTCCAACTCTTCTCGACCTGGTAGCTCTAATGGGAGTGAAAACCTTGGTAGGGTCTTTAATCATACTTGACCATACTCCCATTACCATGAAATTTGACGTTGGAGAATCCAAACATCCAACATATACAAATTTCATCAACTATCACCAACAGGATTACGGCGTTTACGAGGAGGAGCACGTTGCATTTCTAACTCTTTGGCTATCTCGCCGTTTTGTTCTCGGTCGATGCAGATAGCCAAACAATTATGGCTACCCCTACATAGGGCGAGAATATTGCTTTGGACGATTAATCTTGGCTTCTTTCGCCTCGTTGACCGACATGGTCAACCAAATAAAACCTTTTACCCCACTAATCCAAAAGGAAAACATTTTGGTACAAGGTCCCTTTGGCTTTTACAATTGTGGCTAAACGCTACTTTCTCGAAGATGTCAAGCCCTTCGGAAAAAGTTTCGATTTCCGTCGAGTGGGGATGGCCATGTCCTTTGACTCTATCGACAAAACTTCTCCAAATGATGAAGTTTTCAAGTTGTTCAACATTATGTTGACAAGGGAAGACTTGACCCTCTATGGCTCCGTTTTCGATGGAAAGAGCGGACGAATGGCTTACAAACTCGTTTCCAAGAGGCAAATCGACAAAATGCTTTGGTATCTTGGCGGCGATTTATAACTCCCAATTTCTCACTTATGTTATCACCAACATAAGTCCATGTTTGACAACTTACCAACCCAACTGGTAGCTCGACAATTTGGGCTCTACCAACTTATCCCAAGTTATTCTATACTTCTCATGAGTTGCTCACCGATATCTTAAGTGATCGACATTGGGAAGTTATTAAGGAAGACATTGATATCCTCTGGTCTCACAGCCAAACTCACTTTTACTCCGTTTAGACCGGTACTCGCTAAGGAGTTTGAAACTTGGTGGTCATATTTCGTTACTTTTGTTAATGATCCGCGGAAAAATGGCGGTATTGTTGCTCTAAACACTTTTCGGCAAGATGACGAAATGTAAGGCTACCAACATTAAAGAAATCCAAGCTTTTGAAGTTTTTAGGGTGGTGTACTTACCAAACAACCTTCGTCGAACCATCCATGGCCCAAGAGCTAAAGGAGAAGGTAACAGAGGATTCCACAACCGAAAATCCAGTTACGAAGACAAGTATCTTTACGCGTTTCATTTTGGAAAAATCAAATTTCCTCCTTTGCCGACTAGCCCATTAGCATTAGATTTTCGACCACCTATCCCAGATTGGTGGTATAGGTCTTGGTCGAATATCCAAAACGCTTACAAAAAGAAAGCCGATCGGGTGGTTCTGACGAAGCATTGGTTACACGACTACCCATGCTTTCTACATATTGACCTTAAATATGTGAGATAGCTTGTTGTAGTACCCAATGGTAACAACTTTTGGAAAGTTCAATCCCCTTTTCAAGTTCGACTCACATCCTTATTTAACTTAGCTTCTTTCCTAGTTGTGCCTCTGCCCCAGGTCATTGTTCCTAAGAAATCTCTCACCATTGAGGTCCGGGAGGGACCATCGACCATACTTGTCAACGCTGTTGATAAGGAGGGACCCTCACGCTCCAAGGTATATTTTTTACTCATACTCCTTTTCATGTTTTCCTGATTCAATGTCCCTTATGTGTCCCTTGCTGGATTTGGACCTTCAAAATAACAGCATAAGCTGCAACAAACTTCTGCAGTAACAAACTTTTTACAGAGATAAAAAAGCAGATAACTTCTTCTACAATCAAGGTCCTTGTTGATCTTTCTCCTTAGCTCTTGGACCTCCATATATGCCTTCAAAATCAAGCCACATAAGATGCATAATATTCCCAGAATATTCTGCTCTATTTAAAACATAACTGTAACAACTTAACAGTTTCTGTAGCGTGATGTCCTAATGTCTGATGTCTCGACATCTCATATGACATGTTGTTCCAGATGTTGAAACTTTTCAACATAGCATGTTAAGGCATTCTAGATAGGATTATAACTTAGAAATCCTACTATACAATAAATTGTTGCTGCTATTTATTTGTTTTATTAAAATTAAGCCAATCCATACATATCAGGAACTTACAACACCTCTGACGATAACATCATACAAAATTCCTTTACACCATTACCGACACTTCCTATCCTTGGAATCATACTCTTCGCAATTTCAACTATGACTCGCTGTTCAAAAGACCCCAACAACTTCTATAAATTTTGCAATCACTTACCAATAACTCCACAACAAGATCTACAATAATATGTTACTTAAACAACTTACAACAACAACAACGGTCCCTCAACAACGCTGAACATAGAAAATTTCTAAATTCCATCTTTAACAATCATCCTTGTTACCTTATAATTCGGGAAACACCAAACTTCGATAAGACTTGCACCGTCGCCATCAATAGCATACCAACATCCTACAATGAAACATATCAGAAGCAACTTTCCCACTTAACTTCAAACCAACTCGTGCAAACAATCAACTAGCAAGCAAACAAGTACCGACAGTGTTCCACACACTTATCGCGTACAAAGGAATAAACAACATTAGACAACACTGTCTGGACAGACCGATCTGCTCTGATACCAACTTGTAACACCCCAATTCTACCCCGGTAATTAATTATGAAGAAAATCAGAGTTATAAAATTATTTTCAACAAACAATTGGAGTATTACAATTCAACTTTCAACAAATTTATGCTATCACAAATACATAACACATAAACTCGGATGAACAGAAACAACATGAATTTAACTTTATTAATACTAATCAGTGGAACTACATTATTCAACTTGGATGACATAATATCTTTTCAACTTAAAACCATTTTAAAATCAACAATTACTTCTCATGTATCAACATAGTTATTCAACAATAAAACCAAAACAATTAAAGAACTAGCGTTCATCCCCCGAGTGTTACGTATCATAGCGATAATCCAACTCAAACTAACAACGACTAAATCTTCATCATTCAATTACCTGCATGTTATCCACGTAGAGGAAACATCACAATAGAAGGGGTGAGATATCAACAAATATAAGCAGGTGTATGATAAATAGTATATTAGATCAAAATCATACAAATTTCAGCACTTCATAACAACAACTATACAACAACCAACAAACCACTTAGTAACAATAACAAGACACTTATTCATTCAATGTAACAACTCAATCAACACAACTTAACAACAACAACAACAACAACTTATAACAACAACAACTTATAACAACAACAACTTACAACAACAACAACTTATAACAACAACAACTCACAACAATAACAACAACAACTTATAACGTTAACACAACGACAATCAATAAAAAACAAACAATAATAACAACTTTAAAACGCGACTCAATATGCGACTCAACTATGCTAATGCATGTGGTACCATTTGGAGTAGAACTCCTAACTTAAACATATGTCAGTTTATCGAGGCATTAACAAGGCATAAGCCTTTAAAATTCAATGTGGTGCCATCAAGGCCAACTTAATCATGCAATGTATGTCATGCAATCTCAACTTTAACAACAAATACATAACAATGCAACAAAAACAATAAATTACAATATGCATCAATGGCATCAACTTAGATCAACACTGGTTATTCGACCTACAACTCAAACATGTCCATAAATCGGGACGATTCAACTTAATCAACATTGGTCATAGGCCTACAACTTCATCAACATATCAACAACAATTTATTAACAACAACAATTTTAGCAAGCAACTACAACAAATACTACACAACTTTATAGTTACAAATCTACGTCTAAAACATTTTATTTACCACCACTACTTAATTACTAAGCTTTACCTACTAATTCATTTAATTCATTCAACATACTCGACATAATTCCAATGCATCAAACAACCAACAATAACTACAATCTTTTACGAATTATTTCTATGAGACTCAACTAATTTTCGGTTGAATCACTATACGGTTAAACTACTAAATCAATTAATTAAACTACTTAATTTCTATTAAAATATCTCCGTAAGTAAGCACCTGCCGATATACGAATTAATCTCAACAATTCTACACCAAAGACAAATCAATATCGCTACTACTAATTAATTAAACTCAAGTACTAACTAATGTTCATTTATAAAAGTACTGCAACTAAAACACACCCTGCTACATATTTCTTCAACTACCTGTCAAATGTTATTTTTCTACAATTCTTATTAGCATTACTTTTACTATACTTATTCTTATAACTCAGGTGTTGTGACTTAATATAATACTTCATGTCAAGATTATCATCCAATGCATACACGTTGCTAGTAAACCTCTTACCATTTATCTCACTACTACTAAGTTATCTTTGCTATTAATACCAAGTTATTCTACTTATTTTCAAAATACACTACCTATTATCCACGTAATAAATTGCTACTAGTTATTACTATAATCTTCTGCCAAACTATTCTACCAATCATATCTAGTCATATCGACTCTGCTATTTATTTTACCAACAGTTCTAAAGACATGCTCAGTTTGCTATTTCCTCATTATTCTGCTACTGCCAGTACACATATAAACCAAATTAACTTAATTAAATACCACGTATCTATACTACCTTACTCTATTGAATTAATGTAAAGGAATATTAGAGAAACTAATCAGCTGAAGCTAAATTAGAAAATACATTATTATTATTATAACTACTATTATTAATATTACTATTATGGTTTTATGCTAGGTGATTCATCCTATATATATATATATATATATATATATATATATATATATATATATATATATATATATATATATATATATATATATATATATATATATATATATATATATATATATGGCAAGGAAAGAAACTAAGGACATCATTATTTTGTGACATTCATCACAAAGAAAAACAATACAAACAGGGATTAAGATGCCTAAGTGTCTTTGGCCTAAAAGGCATGCCGAATGGCAGCCTTATTCTTTTCCCATGTGCCGATCAGCACAAGCACCAAATGCTCTCCCTTCCGTTCTACAGGGCCACCCGTGACGGTCGTCACAGTTTTTTCTTTCAACGCAGTTTTAAGTTCCAGTACATGTATTATTAACTTCGATCCAACATTTTTTATACCAGAACACCAATCTTATTTTTCAAGGACAATTAATACCAATTTAATTAATCATTTCTCGTAACCAAGATAACAACACAACAATAACCAATTTCCAGAACGGTCAACACAACACATAAATCGGTCACTTTCCATGGTAGATTTCATCCCTAATATATCGATTTATTATATAACGGTTATAGAGATTGAACCTCACCTTACCTTGGATTGACAGTCTCTCTATAGTTTTCCGGTCGAATTCTGACTTGGCTTTCCGATTTACAATTCCTCTTTCGACGACAAATCCTCCAAAAGCTTGTTCCTCTTCCTCTTTTCCTCACGTACGATCTTTTGTTTATCTTCACAAACCCTTGTTCCTATTTCTAATTCCCCACGTCAGCCACCAACAACCTTTCAATTTGGCCTTATGCTTCTTTATATATAACTCCAACTTAAACCATAATAAAACTTATTGGGCCAACTAATTAACACCTCAAATATTATTTCTCACACTACCACTAAATTCAATTAAATAGAAATTTTTCTAATATTCAATTATTATTTCTAATAATAATTTCTTCCGACTAATTCGACTAACAACTCGACTATCTACTTAACCGCTCAACCAACATATTAATCCAATAATGCCTCTTATAATAATTCGATAATTTCCGACTCGCAATTCCAATAATTAAATCATTAATTAATTTAATTTAATAATTAATTAAATTCGGGGCGTTACATCTTCGCTAGAGACTACTGACCTGTTCGATGATTTTCCATTGAAAGGAGTTTTTCCAATATGATTTGACATATATCACAAGTGTTCATACAATTACATTATCCATAACCTTGACGCCAAATCTCTTTTATGGATCTTGACTTATATACAACCTGTTGTACCCTAATTTTTAACCTAAGATCTCACTTCATATGCATCATTACATCTCTAACAAAATACAAAAATAGTTATGTGTTGGCTCATTGTGTTAAGTAGGTTGAATCAAGAAATTTTCATCGGTGCAAGTCTTGACCAAATTAGGATTTTAAGCAAGTAAGTGGATCATTGAATTTTGGCTCGATGCATGACCTAATGACTTGAATAATTATTCCAATAACTCAAATGCAACATCTTGACCTAATTATATGGCTCAAGATATTTTCAAGGATACCATGGATTAATAGTGGGAGAACTAGATTGGTGAGGAAAAGTCAACTATCACGCAAAAGTTAAACTTGGACTTTTGGTCTACATTGGACTTCAAAAGTCAAGAAGCATCAAAGTATTCCAATTTTTCAACATTGATCATCAAGAATCAAGAAAATCGAAAAGTCAACAAAAGTCAAAGTGGAGGATTTTCCAATACTTAGAAAAATTTAAGTGTTTTTGTGCTTAAAAGTCATAACTTCATGAACAAGTTTCACCAAGATAAAGGATGATTCAAAGAAAATTTTCAACATGAAAGTTATAGAGAATGGAAAGATTTACAACTTTGTCAATGAGGTTGATCTCCAAAAATGCTTAAATCAAGAGATACGAGTCTATGAAAGTGTATTACTTTTCCAACACTTGAAAAATATCAAGCTTTTTAACCTAAAAGTGACCAACTTTATGGCCAATTTTCACTACGATCCAGTTTGATTCAAGAAACGTGTTCAACATGAAAGTTGTAGATATGGTTGGAAGCTTTCCAAAATGTCCAACAACATGATTTATCTTACTTGAGTTGGAAGTTTCCAATTTTTGAAGATGGTGGTCAAAGTTGTATTACAAGTCATTTATTGAGATAGCTTAAAGACAAATATTCAAGCCATACTATGTGATCTGATTTTTCAGGCCATAGTACCTCTACATATTTCCAAGATGAGAAGAGTACACAAGCCTTCAAGCTATTACACAAGGGATACAAGCCATTATCCATGAAACTTTTCATTTTTGGAAGAAAGTCACCAATACCATTTTCATAAAGCAAACTTTTTGTACAAAGCTTGTCTTGAGCGCATGCCACTACTTGTTTCAGGTCACACTCAACCATGAATCAAGGAAACAATGTCTCTTCAAAGCCACTCCTTGTACTATGCATTGGGACCTTGGAAAGTTTCACATAACTTGATCTTGGAATTTGAACCAAAACCATAATTTCATAACTTGAGAACTTGTCCATCTCATTACCTCTGAGTTATATCTATAAATAGAGAGTTCATTTTCAATTCAAACACACGAATTCACAGCTTAGAAATTCTCTCAAAAATCAAAATTGCTCAAAAACTCCATTGTTAAAACTTGAAAAACCATTTTTTTTCGAATTTCACAATCCTTGCAAGTTTTGTGCAATATAACTATCCAAACACCTCATATACATCATATAGAAGTTGTTCAAACCCAATAACAACAACACCATTATCATCATCCTCAAAACTCAAAAATAGTGCCTTGAAAGTTGACTTGATTGGAGAGATTCAAACACTTTTAGCACAAAGTAAGGATTGGAACAACGTCAGGGGGTCCAAGGAAGCTCATTCAATCATCATTTTGCATTTGTAACAACTAGAAAACGCATTGGACTTTCTCAAATAGGTAAGAATTTTTTAACTTTGAAATCTCCATAAATGCATCATTTGTGTTTAGTTTCTAAATGAAATATGTAGATATCAATGCCCTGAAGCTAACCATGTAGTTAGTTTCCAATTTTGCCCGTGGAGTGAGAATCGGAAATTTGAAGTTTTAAGTTTTTATTTGGGACTGAGAAAATGTGTGCTCATCTTTGAGTTATAGCTCTTGAAAATAATATCATTAGATTCGTGTTGAAATTTTAAGCTAGATTGATGTTTACATGTTTGAAAATGACTGAGAAATGAAGAAGTTAGATGTTTAAAAATAGAGGAGTAATGTTGTTGTTAAAGTCTGGCGCGAAGAAGAAGATAAGAAAAAACAATTTTTGAAAATAGTTTTAAAATATATTTAATGGTAGGCGTTTTATAATCAGATGAAACATCCATCCCAATGGCAAGACAAGCACGCATTAAGTCACCTGTAATCTCAAGGGCATGGGTTTGAACCAAAGGGACCCCTTTTTTGCCTTTTTTCCATATTTTTTCTGTTTTGTGATTTTCCAACTTGTTTTTAAATATATTTTATCAAAGGCGGTTTTTAATACCATAGACGCATAACTTGGTGGTAAGCATTTTGTCCAGTGACCGTGAGGTCCTGGGTTCAAGCTTCTTTGGCTTCAGAACCATTTTTTAACACTTGTTTTTTTTTTTTTTTGTCAAACTTCTCCAATTTTTTAAACCTATCAAAACAACTTCTTTTGAGTTGATTTTTTGCACACTACTTATTTATCTACCCTATTTTATGAATATGAGAAAAAATCCCTAAAATATTATTTATTTCATCACTTTTTAATTAAACCAAAACTAGTCCTTTTAGTTGTTTAAAAACCCTTTTTCAAATGATCATACATTGTTCCTAGAAAATGTTTTTTGATAACATCCCTTGTGCTTATTCACACCATAAAAAAAATCTCCAATTAGGTTTTTAATTAGTTTTCAATTAGGTTTAAAAAACTTAACTTTTAATTAGGTTTAGGAAATAACTTTCGATAAATCATAACATGTTCAAACACATAGAAAAGGCTACACACACCTTAGGTTCCCTTGTTTATCCATGTGTCTTGAGGATGTACTTCCTTCACAAACCCATAAATCCTAGGTAATACCATGTTTGTTCTTACTTGTTTATTCTACCTTTTGTCGAACTTTTACTTTGATAAACATGTTGACTTTCCACTTCATGTTTAAATACTTGTGATGTATATACCATTTTTAGTCATTTAAATACGTTGTTATACTTGTTCTCCAAATCCAAGGAAAATGTTAGTATTGTTGACTTTATAGTCACATGCATATGAATTCCCCCTTTTGTATAAAATCCTTGTGAATCTTCACCCTATGTACCTTCATAACTTTAGGAACCTTTTGTATTAAAACCCTAAAAAATCATTTTTTTAAACTATCATCTCTTTCATATAAAAACTTTGAATTTGTTTCATTGCATTTTCAAACTCCTTTTTATTAAAATGATTCAAATATACTTAAGTATATCAAAACAATTCCAAAAGACTGAAAGTTACTTAACCTCACCCAAATCTTTTTGCAACTTGACTTTTCAATTTAAAACTTTTCTCAAAGAGATTATATATGAATTCTTCTTTATAGTTGAGATATTATTCTCCTATCCTCGTAGTAATTGTTGAATTAAATGTGATTCTTTCCGCGTGAAGACGTTAGTTGGAAACTTGTTGATCTTTTTATCCAAGTTAGTAGCCCTTCATAGTGATGCAAGATCCATCTTCTCATACTTATGGTGGTAATAGTTGAGTTTTCTCTCTTAAAGATGATTAAATATATTTTTTCTCCTAAAATCAACCACAACAATCCCTTTTATTAATTTTACCACGAACTACAAGGTTTTGATCCTTAATTGGTACGTAGGTATAATACTTTGTCTTTCCAAACAAAAATATAAATACAATATATTTTATTTCCCTATCTCCACAATCATTTATCAAAGAAAACAAATTTTAACAAAAAATAAATAATATAAAAGGTTCTTCTAGAGTACTATAGATAAATAGGGTTCTAATGTCGTCCCTTTGTATAAACTCACCTCGTACCTTGGATCTCTTCTGTATGCTTTGCTTTTAGTTCTACTTCTTGTATTGCATGTTAAAACAATAGGGTTTCGATCTTTTCCTTTTTCCTTGGAAACAATAAAGTTTGGTGGTGACTTATTAAGTCATCATGAGTCAAGTTCCTCAATTTTTCACCGCGACACAACCTTAACACCAAACTCTGTGAAATATTTACTTGATTCTCGCTTCTTGAATCTTCTAGCGTCACAAATCTGCTCAAAGTCTTCGTATGTGGTATTCCACTTGATCCCACCAATTTTTTGAGCAATGATCTATCTGAAGATTAAGAAGAACTCCTACCTTTCCTGTAGACTTCCATACATGACTACAAAGATCAACATGGAGAAGAACCTCCTTATTTTCATTAGAATTTATCACCGCCATACAATAACTCCAATTTTGCAATCCTCCTAAAAATCTTTACACAATCTTGAGAAATGTTAGTTTCAAGACATGTCTCCTCAATAATTAAATTTTTTCTCAATTAGGATATGAATCAATAACACGAGGTTAAAGATAATAGAAATTCATTTGCAAGAGATTTTGAGTTTTCAAAAATGGAAGTTATTGTTGTTATGTGTTACTTATTAAAGATATGATATGAAAAAGAATTTATATGCGTTGGAGATTAAGCATAAAAAATAGGTTAAAATGGTTGTTAGGTTTTGTTTTAAGAACATTTGTTGATTTGATTCAAATTAACAAGTAGTTTAGAACAAGATCAACATGAAAAAAAAGTGATCCATTTCCTGTGATTTGAGTCAAGTTATATCCATGATTCAAGTCATGAATGGTCATGAATTGAGTCATGTACAATTATGTGATTCGAGTCATGTGTGAAGTGTGATTCAAATCAAACTAGGAAGTGGCTAGCATGACTTGTGTGATTCGAATCATGTGCAACTTGTAGTTTGAGTCACAATGTTGCATGATTTGAATCAAGTGAAAATTGTAATACGAGTCACATACAAAAAATCCTTGTTCTCCTCTCTTTGATTAGATTTGAGTCACATCTTGTGATTGATTCGAGTCACACACAAGAAAACTCAAAATTTCAAAATAGTTTGAGATTCCACTTCCCACATAACTTGAACCAACATAGAATATGGTTCTTGTTCCATCAACTTAACCAATTGACTTAAAACATAATGATCATACTCAAATACAAACACTTGAATTATACATTCTAAAATGAATGGATTCAAATTTAATCTAAAGATGTACAATTGAAAAGGAGACTCAATAAAAAAACTTAAGAGACAATCACCAAAACTATCTGAGTGCAACTTCACCATTAGATGTTTTGTATGATGTCAAAATTAGGAAAACTTAGGATTTATTTATATTGGATGATATCTTTATGTCATGTGGAACTCTCTTGCATTAGAGGTCTTACGAATCATTTAAAATAAGTTTGAAATTGGTCCAATTCATGAAAAATCATTTTCTGCATAAATTTTTATTGTATGTGTAAGTATAGTAGTCGACACATAGTGAAGCTTTTAAGAAATTGCGAAATCTGATTTTGTATCGACATAAAAATTTAAGGTCAACACATGTACTTCATTTTTAAAGCTTGTAGCCTCTGACTTTCTTAGGCCGACACATCCATTTTTCAGGTGGATAGATGTAGTTACAATTTGACTTATGTGTCGGTACATACAATTTTCAGGTCGGCACATACTGTTTGATTGGGTCAAATTTTCAATTTTTTTTAATTTTGAAAATATTCTCTTTTGCCCTAAACTTCCAAAACTATAAATACTTCCTTCATGCATCATTACAACTTAATGAAACTATAAAATTAGCGCATTTGCTCTTCATCTTCAACCTCAAATCTATGCATACATACTAACATTATATTGTAACGATGTTCTTGTTAGGGACGTCTTGCGTAATATATTCCAACGTGTCGGAGTATTTGTGAAGAAAGAGGTGTTGATAAATTCTCTGCCTGATCCACTTGAGGAGATTGAGCTAGCGGATGTTTTGGTGTATGGGTGGATGAGAAGGAAACATGCTTGTGTGGACTTGACGAGTTTCCTACTATTGAATTTGAGGGATGGTGGTTTTATTGTGATAGCTCTCAAAGTCGCTTTAAAGTGGTCAAACATGAAAACGAAAATCAACGCATTTTTATATCATTTGTCTTTGACACTTTTGATTTCTTAGGAAGCGATTGAAGGAGTTCAAGACTTATGAATAATAATGTTGTATTTCCTAGATCTATGGATGTAGGTTTTAGGATGATTGATTTTGCGATCCAAAAGAAGTAACAATGCGTTTACCTTCTATTTCGTAATATAATTTTTCATAGTTATAAAGTTACAATTTAACAATAAAAAAAATAGTTAAATTAATAATAGTTACAAGTTTCAAAAATTGAAATAGCATGAGAGTTTTGCAAATTTGTCTTTATAAATGTTGCAGGGTGATTAATAAAATATTTTTATTGAGGTGTTATAGATTTAGGTAGGTAAGTGTTAAACTATAATAATATTATTAATTATGTTTTTGATTTTTATTAGACTTTATTTTGTATGTAGAGATTTATTTATTTACATCATTTTCTCCGTTGCTTACCTTATAATTAATTTTAAAATTATTTATTCGTCTATTATTGATAGTCTAGGAGTAAGGATGAAAAATAGATCCATCGGATCATCCACCAAAAATAGCGGGTTGGATTGAGATTAAAAAAAAAGTTATCCGTCACCCGCTAAAACTTTTTATTCGTTCTTTTTAACTAATCATTTTAATTTTTAATGGTTTTATTTTATATAATTACTTTATAAAAATATTCTAAAAATTAGTGAAAAATCTAATTGAAAAATTAAAAGAAAAATCTATTAATATATTAATAAATAAATAAATAATAATCTATCTAATTGATTTTTATATTGATTTTTATATTCATTATATTTTGGGTGTGTCTTTTAGACAAAATTAGTAAAATAGTTTTATGGTGGATTTCTTCGATACAAGTTAGTCGGTCCCTATCTCCAGAGAAGGGCATGAGCACATGAGACACACCATATATCCACCTAAAACCTTAAGGTGATAGGTGTGTGGGTTTGTGATTTCTGTTGTGAATCCGCCATTATATTAAACTTTGAGAGAAAAGTTTAAGTTTAACTAGTGTTCATAATCATTTTCCATTTATAGTGCATTATAAATATGAAACATTGCTTTTGGTTTTGAATTCTTCGGCAAAATGGAACTGGTAGCTACTCATATTAGTAAATATTTTAACATGCAAAAATTCCAAAACATCAACGACGACGACCTACTAGTGGTCCTCTTATTTTCATTTTCTCTTGACTTTTAATTTTTAAACTATCCTATGTTGTTGTTGACGGAAAAAGTGATGTCACTATTGAAACTTTAAAATATGATTGAATAATAGTGTTGGGTTAGAAGAAGATTATTTATATTGGATAAGAATAATCATAAAGTGAGAAACACATTTTTATTTAAAATTTTGTTTGGTAGTTTGGAGAGAGAGAGGAGGTGGGGATGAGAAGGAAATATATTTTTATTAATATATTTTTATTGAGAGTAAATATAAATATAAATAATATTTTTTTCATTTAAATTATTTAATTTAATTTATAAGTTTTGACACGATTAAATTATTAGAAATTCATATGTAACCACATAAAGTTTTATTGCTCTTTTAATAAATTATAAATCATAAAAGAAAATAGACAGAACCGTCTGTAGGCCATTAAAAGAATGCAAATATAACTTATTTAATGTTAGGCTGGTTGTGGGTTTTGCTATTATGTGAAAGGTCATGAGTCCATTACTTTGATGTGAATATTTTGTGAAATTAACTTGTTAAATTGACAATATAATAATCAAAAGTTGCATATGTTCAGATTCGAAATCAGTACATTCGGTCGAGGTTAAATGACCAGTGATTCAAATAATGTTTCCCTTTATCAATAAGTGGTATGAATTTTTCGCAAAAAAAAAATATAGGAATTATTTTCAAGTGTTATAAATTATATCTAAGTCATTTCTTTATTTTTCTAGTGCATGAGATTAAATGAAGAAATTTTATTCGGTAATATATCGTTGATTGATATGTTTAAAGTGAATGTGTGATTCATATTAAGATTTCTAAAGTATTCTAAAGGGGATTCGTCGGTTAATTCATTTGCATCAAATTTGTCTAAATTGGTAGAGACAAATCTAACCTAAAATTTAGTGCAAACACACGCTTTAAAATTTATTTTGTGCAGTTTTCATCATACCATTTTTATCTTCTTCTCAATATTTTATAACAGACCCCAACACAAGATCTAACATACATCACATACAAATATTATAAAAAATAATAATTCTGATATAAATCCATTAATTTCTCAATAAATTATGTTTCACACTAAATTTTTTAAAATATTTGGTAAATGTATTGAATTTTTAAAATATATCTGAAAAATGTATCAAAATTATTTTTAACTATAAAAATTTCAAACAAAAATGTTAATATATTATTTTCTATTTTTGTTTAAATGAAAAATTTGTCGTTCAAGTTAAGGATGGCAAGTAAAAATCTAGAATCCTTTTGGACCAACTTTAATTTAAATAAATTACTTATTTTTTAACGCCCACTCATTTTTGAATATTTAGACCTCCTAAATATATGAGTTAGATCCTATAAATTGACACCTCTAAAAAAAAAGATTATGGTTAGTGTTATATGTGTGTGTTACTCTCAATTAATTGTTTAAGTGCCAATATGATTATTGGTAAGTTATTTGTTTGGGTCTTCCCGTTAGCGTATGGGATAACTAAGGATGTGTTTGGTAAAATTAAGTCCATAGGAAGTTGGAAGTGATTTTGGTTGAAGCAAATGAGTTACTGAAAAGGGAATGGAGAATGTAAAGATGGTGTGTCTAGCTAATAAAAGAATGGAATTTGCGTGTTTTAATTAGAGAAGAAAAATGAAGCAACACATTGTTTATTGTTTATGAACTAAAGAACTTTATCTAATGTGCTTGTGAAATCAGAAATGATGCAAGCATAGGAATGGGGCTTTGGCTTGCTTTTGAGTTTCAGTATTCTCTAATAAGTTGCCTTTTTTTTCTTTCTTATTTTGACTTGAAATACTAGTTTTAATAAGTTCGCCCATTTTCTTTTTAATTTGGTATTCCACTGTATAAGATAGATTAATTCAAGAGGAATAATTACACCATATACTAGTGAAACTATTTTAAGTTAGAGTATAATTCTAAATTCACCGACTTAATATAAAATTTAATAATATTTAATAAGATTTGAATTTAAAATCTTAAGATGAAAACACGATCTAGACGACACAAGTTTTTATCAACTATAAATTGATTGACTTAATACAAAATTTGTTAATATTTAATAAAGATTTAAATTTAGAAAATGTATAAATTGTACATCGATAAAAATGTTTTTTCACAAAATAATGTTATAATTTTAATTTAATTAAAAGGAAATTGAATGTAAAATAATTGGTATTTAATATATTAGATAATGGTTAGTTAAAAAAAGTAAACTTTAATATAAAAATTAATTTTAAATTATAAAATTATAAGTTATACATTCAAATTAGAATCAATTTTAAAGACAAATTCTAATTACCTACCAGTAATGTCAAAATTAAATTCACATCTTCAAAATTAATGTAAATGTGGAACATCTTCAAAATTAATGTAAATGTGGAATGGAATGCAAGTTCAAACTTATATATACAAAATACATTTGTTTAAAATCTATTTCATACCAAAACAAAGAATGTCTAGTCATTAAAAGAGAACCATCTTAAAGATATATATTTGGTAAATATATATTTGGTGTATTGGTGTCGGTTCTTAAATAATTGATACCACAAAAAGAAATATTCATAATATAGATTGTTTCATTGTGAATTTTTTGGGCAACAATTAAAATAACTAAATAATCATTTTAAAAAAGTTTACTTAAATAATTAAGTTTAGGATCCGAATTAAACGGATGTCTCATATCATATGACACATGCATCTAAAATAAACTTAAGTGTTATATGAGATGTCGCGTGTAATACTTAAGCGTCGTATAAAATAGTGTTTACATATAATTTTTATGAAGAGATTTCGTCTCATATGACGCATGCATATAAATTTTTGTGAAGAGATACCATTACTATTGCACTTAGCGTCATATGAGATGATTTTTAAAATCATAATGAACATATGCGACTTACCAAAAATAAAATGAACCTATACACCATCTCATATGGCGTCTCCCCTTATATGACACATTCCTTTTAATTTTAAAATGAACCTATACACCATCTTATATGGTGCCTCCCCTTATATAACACATCCCTTTTAGTTTTACATATACGCGTCATATGAGATGAAATACTCACTTGATTCAAATTTCAAACTTGATTATTTATATAATATTTTGGAAACATGTTAAAGTATTTTAATTATGAAACCTAATTATTGCTAAAAAAAATCTTTTCTTGTGATCTGATTGTATTTTTCAATACATGAGCTGTTATAACATATGATATGATATTTAAATATTTAGTAAATATAATAGTTAATTTAAATGTGTTTTAATTAATTATACTTGCATTCGAACGTGTTTTGAGTTTGTTAAGTTAATCTTCAAATATATTTTCAACTAGTCAACTTGACCTATACGATTAATAACAAAACATACATTTATTTAAAGGACCAAAATGTAATTTAGATAAATTTTTAAATAGTATATTTACAGACCAAAATGGCTATTACTAATCATTTTGTACCATCAAAGACATAATGGTAAAAGCATAGTTCTAAGTTGAATATCATATATGAATGACAGGAGGCACCACAAAATCAGAGCATTTAATATAAGAAAATCACTCGCAAAACCTCTCCATACAAACTCTATAGTTCTCTTGTGTAACACTTGCACCAAGAAAGTTCAGCATAACTCTTCCTTGTTAATTACAAGTATGGACATTGTTGTCATGGTGAAAGGATGCACTATTAGTTTTATCTTGAGCTTTATGCCAAATAAGCATGTTAAAGCATACTATAGCAGAATCCTCCACACCTCAGGTATATATATATATATATATATATATATATATATATATATATATATATATATATATATATATAATTTAGCGTAAACCTCTTGTAAATTCTAATCAATGAACTATGTCCAAGACCTATAGTCCTTAGTCCTTACATTAAATCTCATGTTTCACTTGTTAATCCCTTACAGTGTTAAAGATGGGATTGAAGAAGCTCGCCATGAAGAACAGACGGAACGAAAATGAACAAGGTAGATTTCACTGTATTTGAGTTTTTGGGATATGAGTTCAACAAGTTCCGTGGGTAGTTGAGACCAATCGGCCATGGATGCTATTCTTCGCAGTTTCTAGGATTTGTGTTTTGTAGGGATGAATGAGTACTGTTAGGGTTTAGAAACTTTATTGAAATAAGTTTATAAAACAACCATCAATAATCTACTAGGAATTTCGAAATTGCTCATCTAAAATCAAAAATATATTTTTAATATGTATTTTTTTTAAGTAGCATTTACGTAGAATCGAAAATGCACTTTCGATTCCTAGTAGTGCTTCCCTCCAAACATTTTAAAGATGTATAGTATCTCATTACCCCCTCTTAGTTGTGGTGTTCATGATAGCTTGTGTGTGATAATAAAAGATTATCTTTTTTAAGAATAACTATGGATGTCATAGATATTCTCCATTAAATTGGTAGAGTATCTTAAACTTACGGTAAAAGTATTTTAAATTCATGTCTATGTAATCTTAAGAAATCGTAGAATCAAATTCTCAAACATTAAGACATTATTTTGAAAAAGAAAAAACAACATTAGAACCGTTTATAGTTAAAGTAAATATAGTTTCAAAACTTGGAAAATAAATTAGTAGAAGCAAGAGTTGAATAGTAACACCTTGTTTGCATTGTTAATGTCTGAAGCAACTTTATTAAGAATCGGAATGCATTTTTGATTTTATACCGAAAGTGTATTTTCAAAAAAAAAAATTGTAAAATAGGATAAATTTCAAAAAAAACTAATGAATTATATGTGTGTGAGTGCAAATTAGAAGTATATTTTTAATTTTCTGGGACAATATTGAAATTTTACGTGGTACGTAAGAAAAATATGGGGTGGAATAAGAAATTCTCAATCCTAAAACTATGACTTAATTATGAGTCAATAAACCATCTTACCCCTAAAACAATTGTTTTTATTATAAGCAAATTTGATTAGGTTAAAGAGAGTACAAGGGTACTCCAACACATAATAATAGATTACAAGAATCAAGGGGGTGTGCATTCAGAGATATCAAGATGTGCAACTATTCCCCTTAGAGTCAATATTTTGCCAATGCCAAGAAAATATTTTAATATTTAACGATATCATCTAAAACACAAGCACAACCTTTAAACAAATAGTTATTTTTAGCCATTCAAATTGACCAAGCAGTTGAATCCATAACAACACAATTCTCTTCTTTTTATACTTCATGCCAATGCATCACATAATAGCTCATAATGCGTTACTACCTCATATCCGTTCAACTCTTTCAAGTCAAGCCACACATACACATTCCTCCAAATATTCTGGGAAAACTTGCACTTGCAAGGCATATTATCTAAATCTTCATATTCTTCATGACAAAGAACACAAATCCTATCTTGTCCAACATGAATAATACCCCGCTTTACCAATTGATCTTTTGTAGGAAGTCTATTTAGAATTATCCTCCAACCAAAAACTGAGTTTTGAAGATATATAAATCTTCCACATTAGTCTCAGACATGTCAATGACAACGTATCCAAAACATCTTTCAGCTCTTTGTCCCGTAAAAATAGTAACAACTTTTTACTGTGAAAATACCGTCTTGATTAGGCCACCACCTGAAAACATTAGCTGCATCAGATAGTTTGTGCTCGTTTAATAGTTCAATGAGACCAAAAGATTCCTCGATAGTCGTTGGGTTGCTTAATAACTGGTCTGCATCCACATGAAGTTCCCAAGACCAATTGTAACGGCCCAAATTTAATTAATTATTTAAGGATTTAATTATTGGATTTAGTCGAAGTTGGGAATTAATCGGCGTAATTAGATTACTTAGTTGGTTAGTAGGGAGATTTATAAGGTTGGTTATGTTGGAGAAATAATATTATTATTATTGGACTGTTATTTTATTTAAGTTGGTATAGTTATGGTGTGATATATAGTAATGCGGAGGTCTGAATAATAGGCCCAATAGAAAAATATTATTATTAATATTATTAAGTTGGTTTCCATATAAAACAAAAAGAATTAGGTTAAGAGAAGAAGTTGTTGTACATGGGAAAAATAGGAGAAAGCAATGGTTTGTGGATTCAGCCACTGGAAGAGAAATTTTAGACCGGAAAGTCGAATCAGAGTTCGAACAGAAATTAGAAATTCGATTGAAGTTAGAGCTACCGTTAAATCCAGGTAAAGGTGGGGTTCTATCTCTATAACCGAGTTTATGATGAATCGTATGTGGGGATGGAGTTTTATGGAACTATCTCTGTTTGTGTGTAAATTGCATG
The DNA here is from genome assembly GCA_021764765.1 of Vicia sativa. Lineage (NCBI taxonomy): Eukaryota > Viridiplantae > Streptophyta > Magnoliopsida > Fabales > Fabaceae > Vicia > Vicia sativa. Next base: position 8,006,749 of record CM038794.1, read on the forward strand.
TAGAATAATTATTTAATTTTGTACTGGAATGTTGATGTTGATCGATTGATGAAATAATGGTATATGTGAGTAATTTTGGTATGTTGAGTGGTATCTTCTGGAAATTAATTTGGTAAAATCGATGAGAGAAGGAATTGGATCGAACATAATAATTGATGAAGAAGAAAGTAAGACGAGCCAAGAGAAAGAGGAACGTAATATGTATGCATGTAAGGTGGGGCGACCTCCCTTAAGTTCATGGAGGAGGCGACCACCCAAGGGCATGTAAATAAACTAGCGAAAAATTAGTATTTTTTAGTAACATGGTGGAAGTAATTTGGTACCAATAGAATATATTAAGATGGTTAGCAATTAAAGCGCAAAAATAATTAAATGCAGTGTGATAATTTAGCAGTTGAAAAGAAATAGCAGAGCTAACATTTAACCAATATATTGTATCAGTAGCAGGTTTTGAAATAATAGTTAGTGGTGTAGTTAAAGTAGCAGTATGAAGTGGAAGTTTGTTGCAGGGAATTAATTAAATTAATATAATAAAATTGGTAGAAGTTAGTTGATAATGAGCAGTGATAACAGTGAATAGAAATAATACCGAATTAGCCGAGTTAGTGAATTAAGCGATAAAATTAGTTGTCCCGAATTAACCGAAATTTGTCGAAGTTGTTCGTATAAGTTAGTAGGTAATTGTGACGGATTTGTTTTGTGTATTATGTCGAATATATTGTGTTGTTGTTTGCGACGCATCTGCGACATTGTTGTTATTATGTTGCTGCTATATTTTGTTTAACGCGAAGTTGCAGGATGTTTTAGTGACAATGATTACCTCTAATAATTATAATGACAGTGATATAGGTGTATGCCTCGTGAAGTGAATTCTTGATGTTGTTGTATGCTAATTGAGTCACATTCATTTTCATCTATGAAGGCCTGTATTGGCGGATTTATGAAGGAGGCTTATGCCTTGTTCCTCTATTAATTGGAAATTAGTGAAGAGGGTTGAAGCCCTGTTGGTACCACGTGCATATGCACTGTTGTGTCTCATTTGAGTTGACATAAATGTGATTGTTGTGATGCAAAGTGAATTGTGTTGTTGTTATCTGTGAGGTGATTTGTGTTGTTATTACCTGTGAAGTGATTTTGAGATGTTGTTAATTGTGAAGTGGTTTGTGATGTGTTAATTGCGACGTGATAATTTTGTATGATTTAATCCTAGCATATTATTTATCATACACTTGTTTATATTGGTAGATATCTCACCCCTTTCATTTATTTCGCCGTTGCCTTTATACTGGTAACGTGCAGGTAGTGAAGAGTGAAGATTTGGTTGTTGTTAGTTCAAGTTGGTGTCAATTGCTCTGATACGTAGCACTTGGGGGATTTTCTGTCTATATCGTTATATTGTTTACTCTTGATGTTATTAGTATAATTGTTGAATCTTAAGTGATGTTGTGAAATAAAAGTTGTTAAGTATTTTGGAAGTTGAACATGATGTTTCAAGTTGTTTAAGTGAATAAAGATGACCAGTTGTTTTAAGTTGTATAACTATGAATTCCGCTGCGTAGTAATAAAAAGATATTTTGTTTGAAAGCTATTGCAAGTTGTTATGTGATCCTCTGAATTAAAAAGTGTTAAGTATCTTACCAATTTGTGTTGTTAATGTTGAAACGTGACATCCCATGTGTTGTTTGAAATTTTAAAATACTCTGATTTTCAATATATTTTCCGGGTAGAATTTGGGGTGTTACATTAGTGGTATCAGAGCAGGCCGGTCCATCCGATCAGTGTTGCCTAATCTTGTTTATTTCCTTTGTATGTGACAAGTGTGTGGAACACTGTTGGCACTTGTTTAATTTTTGGGTTGATTGTTTGTAGGAGTTCTGTTGAAGCTAAGTGGGGGAGAAGTTGTGCTTTTCGGATATGTTTCGGTTGTAAGTCGTTCGTGCGATGCACTGCTTATGGAGACAATGCAAGAGTTGTTGGAGTCGTTAGAAATGCGAAGAGTATAATTGCAAGACGTCGGAATTAGTATTTTTTGGATGGTTTTGGGAGTTGTTGAAGTATGGTACTTTTGGGTAAGTACAAGTTTTTAAAGGAACACTATAGTAGTTGGTAATGATGGTTTATACTCCATTATGATTGTCGGGCATCTATTGACAAATTTAGGACTTGATCACCCTTAATCCATTATTGATAGTAGACGAGATCGTATTGGATGATGTATACTTGGCTTGCTATATTAATAGTGTATTAAGTAATAGGTGTTATGTCGTGGAGGTAGTTGCCTTTGAGTTAATGAGAATGAAGAGATTTGTTGGTGATTTGTGGACGAACGACCTCGGAGTATGAGAATAAGAATTGTATTTGTGTTTTAGTGTTGAATATGTTGTTGCGATAATGATGCGATGTTGTATAGTCAAGTATAAGTGAGTGATGGTTGATGCCATGTTGTAAGATGTTGTTTCAAGATGTTGCTAAAATGGTTGGCAAGTTAGTAAGGATTATGTTGCAAGAGTATCAGAAGATTGACGCGTGAGTATTGGATTCAAGTAATGTTGAGTTATACTTATATCAGAAAATTAATAGTCGAAGTATTGTCAAGCGCAACTTGAGAATAAGAAAGTTGGATGAGGGGGCGATGTTAAGGATGGTTGTGTTGGGCGAATTTTCGATGATGAAAATATCCTAAGTGGGGGAGAGTTGTAACGCTCCAAATTTAATTATTGGATTTAGTCGAAGTTGGGAATTAATCGGCGTAATTAGATTATTTAGTTGGTTAGTAGGGAGATTTATAAGGTTGGTTATGTTGGAGAAATAATATTAGAAATACTAATATTATTATTGGACTTTTATTTTATTTAAGTTGGTATAGTAATGGTGTGATATATAGTAATGTGGAGGTGTGAATAATAGGCCAAATAGAACAATATTATTAATAATATTATTAAGTTGGTTTCCATATAAAACAAAAAGAATTAGGTTAAGAGAAGAAGAAAGTTGTTGTACGTGGGAAAAATAGGAGAAAACAAGGATTTGTGGATTCAGCCGCTGGATGAGGAATGTTAGACCGGAAAGCCGAATCAGAGTTCGAACAGAAATTAGGAATTCAATTGGAGTTAGAGCGACCGTTAAATCCAGATACTTGGGGTTCTAACTTTATAACCGGGTTTATGATGAATCGTATGTGGGGATGGAATTGTATAGAACTATCTATATTTGTGTGTAAATTACATGTAGAATAATTATTTTATTTTGTACTAGAATGTTGATGTTGATCGATTGATGAAAATGGTATATATGAGTAATTGTGTGATTGTGTTGAGTGGTATCTTGCTAGAAATTAATTTGGTAAAATCGGTGAGAGAAGGAATTGGATCGAACATAATAATTGATGAAGAAGAAAGTAAGACAGATGCAAGAGAAAAGAGGAATGTAATATGTATGTATGTAAGGTGGGGCGACCACCCCTTATGCTATAGAGGGAGGAGGACGACCGCCCCTTAAGTTCATGGAGGGAGGCGACCGCCCTAAGGGCATGTGGGTGGGGCGACCTCCCTTGGAGAGAGAGTAGGGACCACCTTTTGGTGGGGTGAGCGCCCCAGGTGACAAGCATCATGGTTTGTTTATTTCTTCCTGTTTTCTGCATTAGTAAGTATAATAGTGATACATACAGTTAGTGGTGCATATGTGAATCGTGTAGAAATTAATTGAATACAAGTAATTTAACTGCCTAATGAAAGTCTGGTACATTAACTTAATAGAAAAATGGAATCGCTAGCAGAAATTATAAATGCATATAATTTAATTGCAGTGTAGAAGAAATAGCAGTGTAAATAAACTAGCAGGAAAATTAGTATTTTTTTTAGTGACAGTGATGAAAGTAATTTGGTACCAATAGAATATATTAAGAAGGTTAGCAATTAAACTGCAAAAATAATTAAATGACATGTTTGATAATTTAGCAGTTGGAAAGAAATAGCATAGCTAACATTTAACCAATACATTGTATCAGTAGCAGGTTTTGAAATAATAGTTAGTGGTGCAGTTAAAATAGCAGTATAAAGTGGAAGTTTATTGCAGGGAATTAATTAAATTAGTTTAATAAAATTGGTAGAAGTTAGTTGATAATGAGCAGTGATAACAGCGAATAGAAATAATGTCGAATTAGCCGAGTTAGTGAATTAAGCGATAAAATTAGTTGTCCAGAATTAACCGAAATTTGTTGAAGTTGTTCGTATAAGTTAGTAGGTAATTGTGACGGATTTGTTTTGTGTATTATGTTGAATACATTGTGTTGTTGTTTGCGACGTATCTGCGAAGTTGTTGTTATTATGTTCCTGCTATATTTTGTTTAACGAGTTGCGGGATGTTTTAGTACGATGATTACCTCTAATAATTGGTAATGACAGTGATATAGGCGTATGCCTCGTGAAGTGAATTCTTGATGTTGTTGTTTGTTAATTGAGTCACATACATTTGCATCTGTGAAGGCCTGTATTGGCGGATTTGTGAAGGAGGCTTATGCTTGTGCCTCTATTAATTGGCAATTAGTGAAGAGGGTTGAAGCCCTGTTGGTACCACATCCATATGCATTGTTGTGTCTCATTTGAGTTGTCTTAAATGTGATTGTTGTGATGCAAATTGAATTGTGTTTTTGTTATTTGTGAGGTGATTTATGTTGTTGTTACCTATGAAGTGATTTTACGATGTTGTTGATTGTGAAGTGGTTTGTAATGTGTTAATTGCGATGTGATAATTTTGTATGATTTAATCCTAGAATATTATTTATCATACACTTGTTTATATTGGTAGATATCTCACTCCTTTCATTTGTTTCGTCGTTGCCTTTATACTGGTAACGTGAAGGTAGTGAAGAGTGAAGATTTAGTTGTTGTTAGTTCAAGTTGGTGTCAATTGCTCTGAAACATAGCACTCGGGGTGTTTCTTTCCATGTCGTTATATTGTTGACTCTTGATGTTATTAGTAAAATTGTTGAATCTTAAGTGATGTTGTGAAATAAAAGTTGTTAAGCATTTTGGAAGTTGAACATGATGTTTCAAGTTGTTTAAGTGAATAAATATGACTAGTTGTTTTAAGTTGTATAACTATGAATCCGTTGCGTAGTAATAAAAAGGTATTTTGTTTGAAAGCTATTGCAAGTTGTTATGTGATCCTCCAAATTAAAAAGTGTTATGTATCTTACCTATTTGTGTTGTTAATGTTGAAATGTGACGTCCCCTGAGTTGTTTGAAATTTTAAAATACTCTGATTTTTTATATATTTTCCGGGTAGAATTTGGGGTGTTACACCAGCCACTTATGCTCACGAATCTCATCTCATCCACCTTTCCCTTCGACTTCTACGATAGACTAAATAGGTGAGGGAATACTGCCATGAGGGGAGAATTCCCCAACCATCTGTTATACCAGAACTATGTTTTATCACCCTTGCCAAGCCTACAACTAATATTACCTGCAAAATAATCAAATGTGTTAGTTTTATTTATGTTGCTCGATAGCAGATCCTTCCACCAGACTGAAACTTTTTTTCCTCTTAACCACAAACCCCTAAATCACTTCTTGTCGTAAATCACCATATCTATAGCTTATAATTTGCTTCCAAACTGTTCCTTCATCCCCGAATATTCTTCACTTCCATTTGCACAATAACGCCTTGTAAGAGTCATCAATATGTCTTATACCTAAACTGTAACACCCCAATTCCCAATACTAATATTTATAGTTAAATACACGACATATATCAGAGTAATCCACGAATGGGATGTCACATAATTCAAATTCTCATAAAGTTTCAAAATACTTTATTCCGTCGTTCAATAATAAAACTCCACAAAATATGTGGTTCAACATAATTCATGAATTTAGATATGTAACAATAAAACAAATTAAGAACATAGCAAGTTCCCAAATCCCATGTTACGTATCATAGCAAGACTCTCTATATTCAATGAGCACACAAAAGACTCCAAGTTATCATCACGCTTCTACGAACTATTCTTGATCACCTGCATGTTACCCACGTGGAGGCAACATCACAGAAGAAAGGGTGAGTAATCACAATTCATTACAAAAGATATAAGGAAAAGGCATAGTATTTATAAACAACATCAATCATGAAATCTGCACATCATCGTTTACCAAGTATTGTACTCACACCTTTATATCATAATTATATGTACACATCTTCATCATAAATCACTGAAACACATCATAACACATCACAACACTTTAGTCACCCACATTTCACAACAACAAATCAACATCTATGCAACATTATTAAATTTAGTGCAATGCAATGCATGTGGTACCATTTGGAGCATAACTCCCAACTTAAACATATATCAGTTTATCGAGGCATTTCAACAAGGCATAAGCCTTCAATTTTCAACGTGGTGCCATCAAGGCCAACTTAATCATGCAATGTATGGGACGTTATGAATGACATACAACACCATCAACGACAACAACAACAACAACCACAACAACAACAACAAATTAAACATGCATCAACTTAAACCAACATGCATCAATTGCAACAACTTTCAATAATAATGCCTCACGTGTCTAGATTTTTAATAAAACCGAGGGGTAAATTAGTAGTTTTGTCTAGATTTTAATAAAATCGAGGGGTAAATTAGTAGTTTTTTAAAATTTAAACTGGTTACATTGTTTACGGAAAATTAAGAAAATATTTTATTTATAAAATACAATATTTACCTAGAAATAAACAGGTTACATTGTTTACAGAATATCAATACAAAATTTAATTTTCCATGAAGAACCATATGTTGGATCTTCAATCCTTGATATCTGGAAAGATCAAATCTTGGAAAGAATTGATAAAGAAAGGGTTAGATGAAAAAGGGTTAGATGATAAAATGGTTAGATGAAAAAAGGGTTAGATGATAAAATGGTTAGATGAAAAAGGGTTAGATAAATAAAGGGTTAGATGAAAAGAGATAAATAAATATTAAGTACACAAACCTTAAGCATAAATAATTTTTGTTATTGCAATTCATCATAGAGAACACCTCATAACAAAGACTCTTGCATATCTTAAAGTGGAGGATAGTTTGAAGCGCTTCATATGACGTTATATTATCAATTTTGATATTCAAAATATTTTTATAATGGAAGTTAACCTAGATTTCACACGTGTCACTAATGGAAGTGTCTTGACCGTTGATAGTCATGAAATGGACGATAGAGATTTAATTAAGGGTGGTGACAAATATCATCAACTTTAACGCTAAAATATCCTCGGTTTTGTGAAAAATGAGGTGCAAATAATTTTTTTTAATTACATTGTTTACAAAGAATATCATAAATACAGTAGATTGCAACAAATTCTGACTACTGCTCAAGGCTTACTCAATTTAACAAAAGCATAGTCTTTATTCAGCCCAATTATGCAAATTAATAGTAAAACACACAAATCATCAATCATCATTATTTTTAACGAATAAACACTGAATGTTCTTGAGAAGGATTTTGGTAGTGTACCTGCAATCTTTTGGCAAGTAGACAAAATCACAGGAGAAAGTGTTTTCAACTACAGATCTTTGGTGGAATCCAAATTTTGTTGCATACCTTTATGTTGGAAATCCAAAAAAAAAAACTCATAATTTATCCATCTTCGGATAAGTTATTTTAATTCTGCATTTGCAATTCATCTACGAGATATGTTCTTAAACGTATATAGTTCAAAAGTTTCATGGCAATGGACAATAGTAAATATTTCATGTATCCGTGCAACTACGTATAAGTTAGAATTAGGGTAAAATTTGATAAACTAATGTATTTATATTAAAACGACTACTTTATCCATAGGATTTAACTTATAACCGGAGGTATATTATATTATCGATCACTTCGGTTTATGGAAACACCGAGGTGAAATGAATTTTTTTACTTACATTATTTACACAAAAAATTAAAATAACTAGTTTAAAAATAAATCTTTGCTCCTTTGAATGAATATCAACACCAAAAACAACACCAACACCATTATGTGAGATATATGGTAAAGGGCAGAAAAAATGTTTAGTCCTATAAGAATATTGGTTTTTTCTGTCTTGCAATCCATCTTAAAGAATAATGTAATTTCGAGTTTGGTTCGCTACAAATAAGTAAGGATTAGGATAAGATATGTTTGCTTTTTATAGTCTAATATGATTAGTAGACTCTTCGGTTTTATATCGTAACATTGAAGGGTTAATTAATTTATTTTTCAATTTTAATTAAAATAATACATAAACTACAAAATTTAGGATTCGAAACTCATCCAGAATAATTTTATCCCTCAGATTTATTAGAAACCGAGGTAGGTTGATACTTTTCCAATTAAAAAAATATAATACATGACGCGCCTAAACTTAATATCTCGTTATTTTTCTGGTTGATGTGAAAGTTCCCTCATAAAATGCGTTATTTGTTATAGTGAATGGAGGGAGTTGCATTTTCATGTTGGTACGAGTTGTTGTCTAATTTCAATGGAATAAATATCATTATTTGTCAACATTCCTTTTATATTTTTGTATATGTTTTAAGTGTACTATTAGAAGAAATTGTGGAAGTTGAAGTTTATTGCCTTGGAATGTCAAAAGTATAATTATTCCCCCAATACATGGCGTCTTTGTATCACAATATGTGTTTGGATTGGAGTTTAGATATTGTCATTATGATTATGATGATTTCTTAAATTTTCATTCCAAAATTTTTCTTCAAAAATATTACAATAACTTATGTTAATTGGCAAATAATTTAAATTACTGCGTTAAATTAATATATTAGTTATATATTCAATTGCCACTAGGCAGCTGTGATATTATAGAGCACCATGAATAATTTTCTTCAATATCTAATGGCTTTTAAGTTCTTTTTAAGTTCCCTTTGGTTTTGGTCTCATCAAATATAAATGTCTGAATGTTTTATTTGTATTATTAAACTTTTTTTTGCGGTTAAGTTTTGATTAGTTAATGCTACTGCTCAATGCATTGCTGTAAAATTCAGTATATATGTCAATTGATGTCGTAGAGTAATTGATTGAACTTCAATTATTTGTTCATAATAGTAATTTAATATTCAGAAGTTGTTATTAATCAGAAGCAGATGTTTCTGATGTTTTGATGCTCTGATGTTGTTATTTATAAGATGTTGTTCAGAAGCAGTAAAGCTTCAGAGGTTGTTAGTCAGAAGCAGAAGCTTCTGAGGTTGCATTTAGAAGTATGTGAAGCTTCTGATGTTCTAGAGTTATGTTTGTTAGCGTAGCTGTTAAGTTTAGTTTGAATGGTACTTTAGTATTTCCTAGTTTGTACTATTTTCTTAGTCATTGAGTTTACCTTTTAGGGCATATGTGATAATTTACTTTGTGTATAAATAGACTAGTGGTAGCTGTCATTTATAACAACAATCCTTATTTCTTTCACTCTTTTGGTAGTCGTCATTCTCTCATTATTCTCTCATTATTCATATCATCTTTGATTCTTGTGCACCAACAAATTGGTATCTAGAACTCTGGTTGGATTCATAGGGAAACACGAGTGAAACGTGAGTTTGTGTGATTGATTTTGTTTTTGGGTTCACGTTGAATCTTTGAACAAAATTGTAACAGAATCACATTTTATGATTCTGTGGGATTGGGAAAACTGTGTGAGTGAAGATCTGACTGTACTGTACAAGGTTGAAGATGAACGGAAACGAAAATATGAGTACCAAACTTCCAGTTTTTGATGGCAAGAACTGGAACAGATGGATGATTCAGATGCGCATGTTATTTAGGGCTCAAGATGTTCTTGAGCTTGTTACTGATGGGTATATTCCGGTTGCAGAAGATGCGATCGAAGAAGAGAGAGATGCACATAGAAACAAGAGGAAGAAAGATCAGAAGGCGTTGTTCTTCATCCATCAGTGTGTGGATGTGAACGTGTTTGAGAAAATTGTTGATTCGACGACGTCAAAGGAGGCATGGGACACACTGGTCAAATGTTACGATGGTGACGCATCAGTGAAGAAGGTGAAACTCAGTCCCTGAGAAAGCAATATGAGAATCTCAACATGAAGAACAGTGAGGAGGTTTCGGAGTATATCTCTAGAGTGATTCTGATCACTAATGAGATGAAGGCTTGTGGAGAAACTCTTTCTGAACAAGTAATCATTGAGAAGATATTAAGGTCACTTACTCCTCAATTTGATTACATTGTTGTAGCAATAGAACATTCTAAAGATCTGGACACCATGAGAATATAAGAGTTGTAAAGTAGTCTAGAGGCGCAAGAGTTGCATCTGACTGAAAGAACTTCTGAGAGGGAAGTTGAGCAGGCTCTGAAGGCTTCTTTCGTCAAGAAGGACCAGAAGCTAAAAAAACATGGTAGATCACAAAAGTCAGAAGTCTTCTATTCTGATGAGAAACATCCAAAGAAAAAGGAAAAGTATGACAAAAGAATGGTTCGATGTTACTGTTGTAAGCATTTTGGCCACATTGCTAAAGAGTGTTGGTCAAACAAAGAAGAAGCAAAAATAGCCATAAGTGATTCTGATGACGAACCTGTGCTATTGATGGCTTATGAATCTGATGAGGAACCTGTGAGGTTGTCATTTTCTGGTTTTGAAGGGGAAGAAGATGAATCTGAATATTCTGATTCTGAAGGAGTGTTTCTTTATGAGTCGGACTCATAAAATGACTTTGAAGATTCTGAAGATGAGTCAGAATCTGAGGTCTTAGAAGAAGAGTCAGAGTTAGAAGATAACTCTGAAAATGACCCTGAAGCTGAAGACAAGTCAAAATTTGAAGGTGATTCTGAGTCTGAAGAAGAATCAGAAGATGAGTCAGGACTTGAAAGTTCTGAAGAAGAGTTAAAGTCAGAAGATAAAGAATCTTCTGGAGACTCTAAAGATGAGTCAGATGGTGAATCTGATTCTGATCCAGATTTTGATGATGATCCAAAATCTGGTGGCGATCATGTTTCTGGAAGGGAAAACTCTGAAGACGTAGGTTCTGGAGGACAAGCTTCTGGAGATGATCATGATTTTGGTGGTAATCATGACTCTAAAGGTGGATCTTCTGGAGGGGGAGCTTCTAAAGGTAGTCCAGCCTCTGGTGGTGGTCATGATACTGAAGGTGGAACTTTTGAAGGCAGAGTTTTTGAAGGTGATCCAACTTTTGAAGGTCGTGATTCTGGACAAGGTCCAGAAGTTAAAAAAGGTGAAACTTCTGGTGGAAGTTAAACTTCCAAAGAAAGTCCAGACGAAGATACGGTTCCAGAATCAGAAGGAGATTCTGAACAAATGGGTATTGGAGAAGTTCTCAAGAAGAAAGTGTGGTTGAAGGCCATGAAAGAAGAACTGGAGGCTTCAGAAAGAAACAAGACTTGGAAGTTAACTAAGCTTCCAAGGGAGAAGAAAACCATTAGCGTCAGATGGGTTTTCAAGGAGAAATCTGCATTTTTGAATGGAGTATTGTAAGTTGCACACTGAAGCAACCAGAAGAAACTTGCAGAAGTTCTGATAAAGAATGTCAAGACTGAACACCTTATTCGTTTGAGGGATGGAATTGATGTTGTAGATTTTGGCTAGCTGAATATGAATTAAGGGATGGTATTGAAGAGTAATTCAATATTCAGAAGTTGTTGTTAAAAGCAGATGTTTCTGATGCTCTAATGTTGTTATTCAGAAGATGTTGTTGTTCAGAAGCAGTAAACCTTCTGAGGTTGCATTCAGAAGTATCCGTAGCTTCTGATGTTCTGGAATTAAGTTTATTAGCGTAGCTGTTAAGTTTAGTTTGAAGGGTACTTTAGTATTTCCTAGTTTGTATTGTTTGCTTAGTAATTAAGTTTACCTTTTAGGACATATGTGACAATTTACTTTGTGTATAAATAGACTAGTAGTAGATGTCATTTACAACAACAATCCTTATTTCTTTCACTCTTTTTGGTAGTCGTCATTCTCTCATTATTCCTTTCATCTTTGATTCTTGTGCACCAATACATAAAGCTTCTGTAAAAATACGTACATCAAATATGCGTTATCACATTCCCACAAATTGTTACTTACCTACCACAAAGACTCCACAGCTTTTTGTGCAACCTTGCTTTTGCAAATGGAGCATAGACAAGAGTGTGAAGTGCAAATGGAGCACATACATGAGTGTGACGTGCAATATGTAGTAGCAATAGATAGTAATTTTGAAGTAATAAGGTTTAGTTTTTTCTCTATATATTTGTTTGTTGATTTTAGTTCTTATTATTGGAAATTTATGATTATTCTTTTTAGTGTTAAAATCAATGGAACAAAAATTTGACCGGACCTGTCAGTTCAACCTGTTCAATCGGACTTGCATACAGTCTTAGGATCTGTTTGATAAAAATAACTGTTGACTGATAAGTTAGTTGATAGTTTATAGCTTATAGCTGATGGCTGATGACTAGTAACTTATAGCTTATGACAGATGGTTGAGACTGATAACTGATAAATTAGTTGAAGTGTTTGGTAATATATTAACGGTTCAACAAACTTATAAATATAAAATGACATAAAAGATATTTTATATATAATTATTTTATTTTAAATTAAAATAAATTATTGAGGATAAAATATGATTTTTATTTAAATAGTAAGGATAAAAAAGGAAGAAAAAATAATAAGTTATAAACTATAAGGTAAAACGCTGTTTGAAATAACGTCTGGAAAAAAAGGTATAAGCTAGTAAAATAAGTTATAAACTCATGCATAAAAGATCGTTATCAATCAGATCTAAAATATCATATGAGCTTATAAACTATAAGTCATAAGCTCAAAAAATGTCTTACCAAACAGACTCTTATTAAGTATAAAAACCGCTATGTCTAAAAACTAGAGAGAAATTGAAAAACTAGTATAAAATCGGTAAAAACCGGATGAACCGGCGGTCAAAATCGGTAAAAGAGTAATACAAAAAATAGAACTTTAATTGCGGAAACTGTTATGGTTGAAGGTAACGTACCAATGGTTGTTAGCTTGCCCCAAGGGGGCCCACCTGATGTGGCGCAAAAGTCAAGTTTTATGGGCTTGGATGTGGAAGAGTCCGATCCAATTGTTTGCACTCAACCTTTGTGCAAAGGCCCTATTCGACATTCAAGGCCCCGCAAGAAAAAACCCTTGGATGAAATTTTAGTGAATTTAGAAATCCCTATGCTCCTTAGTTTTACTGACGATTACTTCATTCCCAAATTAACCCTAGGGAATTAAACAAGAAACCATCGCCTTTGGAAATTCTAAACCCGGAAATCGTGGAGTCAGATCTAGCTCGGCATGCAAATCAAACAATGTCTGAAGGAACCTCAATAAATGACTCAGATATCAACAGAGGAAATGTTAGAATTCTAAAATCTTTAGAAAGTGTGCCAAAGAAAGTTTGGAGTATCATAAAGAATTGGGAGTGGAGGCGATGAAGGCGATGAGGTGTTTGAGGTGCAATCGAGAAATGGAAGGCAGGGCCAGAGCGGGAGGCGAGAAGGAGCTAGCTACTTTTCATAATGAAGATAGGAACATACAACATCGGGGATGTGGGAATTACGTCAAGAGGAGCGAATTAGTCAAGTTATTAAGAAAGCAAATGGCGTCATGTTCATTCAAGAAGCGAAGAATGTTAAGATGGAAGACAAAGCATCTTTTCTTTATGGGGTTCCAAGGACGAATGGTGCGCTAGAGATGCGATTGGTAGATCCGGGGGAATTTTAACAGTCTGGAAGAAGAAAGTTGTTTTACCTGAATTTAGTTTCTCAGGAAGTGGTTACTTAGGAATTATGGTTAGGATGAAAGGAAAAATTCATTACTTTGTAAACATATACTCTCCTTGTTTATTGGCGGATAAAAGAAAGTTATGGTGGAGATCTTGGGTGGGCGGCGGAGAAGGGAGAGTGGATTGTGGGAGGCGATTTCAATTCAATCAGAAACGAGGAGGAGAGGAGGGGTCAGAATGGAAACATTAGAAGCTTGGAAATGGAAGAGTTTAACAGTTTCATTGAGGCAATGGAGGTGGTAGATGTTCAAGTTCTGGGTAGTATATACACTTGGTTTAAACCAAATGGAAAGGCTAGCAGCAGATTGGATATAATTTTATTATCAGAAGAATTGATCCATATCTGGGGAGTAGTGGCTCAAGAGGTGGGAGACAGAGACATCTCAGATCATAAATCTGTGTGGCTGAAGTCTAGCTTTCTTGATTGAGGCCCAAAGCCATTCAAAGTAAACAACTGTTGGTACGATCATAAGGACTTTCTGACCTTTGTAGAAAGGGAATGGAAGGCGAACCATTTAAAAGGAAAGAAAGTATTTATAATCACAGAAAGATTGAAGACTCTTAGAAATAGATTGAGATGGTGGAATGCTAATGTATTTGGGTGGATTGATCTGAGGATACAGGAGGATGTTAAGCAACTCAATGAAGTAGAAGATCAAATTATGATGTCGAATGTGCAAACAGGAAATTCACAAGAACTTGAAGCTAAAAATTCCGAAAGAAAGATTCTCCAACTCAATTTCTGGAAAAATATCCATTATAAGGAAAGTTTGCTCAAGCAAAAGTCTCGTTTTAAGTGGGTACGGGAGGGAGATAACAACACAAAAATTTTCCACACTTCCATGTCGATTCGAAACAGACCTTAGCGCAATTGTGGCGAATCTTGAAGAAGGATTGGTTGAATCATCATGAAGTAAAGGAACAATAAAGGAGCATTTCAAAGCCAGATTTCAAAAAACTAACTTCCGCGACCAACATTTCAGAACATCAATTTTAACAGCTTGTCGAATCAAGATATGGAAAGTTTGGAAGCCGAGTTTTTAGAAGACGAAATCAAAATTGCAGTGTTTGAAGGTGATGGAGATAGAAGCCCTGGTCCAGATGGCTTTAATTTGAAATTTATGAAAAAATGCTGGAGTATCGTGGGCAGTGATGTCGTGGGGTTTGCTCAGGAATTTCACAAACGGGGAAAACTCCCAAAAGCTGTAACTTCTTCGTTTTTGGCTTTGATACCAAAATGTGAAAGTCCCTTAAACCTTGATCATTTTAGACCTATATGTTAGTGTTTTAAGTTGGCATCAATTTTGGTAAAACTAGGCTTTAGAAATGTCATGATAGATGTCATTGACATTCAGAGATTGAAGATAAATCCTACTGGACAAGGATGGTAAAAGTACATTTCGAGGCGGGAAGCTAAGGCATCTTTGGAAATTCTGAAGATCGATGTCATAACGGATGTTATGACATTCGATTGTGACATTCTGCGCGAATCGTTTTTCTGAGATTTTCGAAGTTTGTTGAGCATTTTATTTATGCTTTTACATTATTAGAAAGAATGCTCACGTGGCTGCTAGGTTAAACTTAATTAAATCTAAATTGGTTGTTGAAAAGACCATATTTTTAGGAGAAAATTAAGTGAACCCTAGCTATCTTTATGGAAACCCAAAGCGAAGATTGGGCGCTTCTATATAAAGAATTCAACCCTTACAATGCAGCCACGCCTCCAGATTTAATTGAAGACATTGAAGGCTTTTATTTGTGTACTGTTAGGTTAGTAACAGTTGCTTTTGTGTACTGTTAAAGGTTTTAACAGTTGGTTTTTGTAATTCTAGTTTCTCTTGTGAGCCAAGCAACTTTAAATTGTTAAAGTGCATTGGACTAGGATTTGCTGTAAGGGTAGTTTATCACTCAAAGCTTTGAAGCACGAGTGTTTGTCTCTTGATTGTAAGCTTTGAAGCGAGATCAAGATAGTGTATTGAAGGGTGTCTTCACAATTCAATTAAACAATAGGTTGATATCACTGCGGTGATTGAGGGGGAGTGAGTAGGAACTCATATCTAAGTAGGACTTAGGTAAAAGTGTCATTGGGTAGTGATTAAGTGAGAAGGTGTCAGCGTGAGTTGGTGTGGGGTCTTTGAATTGATACTACTAATAGTGAACTTTATCCCTAGCTTGGTAGCCTCCAGACGTAGGTTTGTTAGAACCGAACTGGGTGAACAACTTATTGTGTTATTTACTGCTTTATATATTTACTGTGTGAATTGTCAAAGCGATTGTCGAATCTTGTGTCATAACGTTCTGTGACATTAATCTGCTGCCGAAATTTCAATTGGCATCGAGGCGGGCACCTGCTTGTTATTTCTGGTGAGATCTAGGGATTATAGTTTACGGCTTAATGGATAAGGAAGCAGAGTTTGGAGGTAGACCACCTATTCGGATGGGTCTAATTAATCTTGGAAGCCTCGTATGGTTGCCTTCCTAAGATCGGTGGATATCAAGGCTTGAGAGGCGATAAAGGATGGAAACATCCAACCAAGGTTGAGGAAGATGGAACTCTTGTCTTGAAACACGAGGAAGAATGGAGCAAAGAGGAAGAGGAGCTGGCTCTGGGAAATTCTAAAGCATTGAATGCTCTATTCAATGGTATTGACAAAAATATCTTCAGACTGGTTCATCAATGTGAGCTGGCCAAGGATGTGTGGGACACTCTCAAAACTACTCATGAGGGAACATCCAAGGTGAAGATGTCAAGACTTCAGATGCTCACTACCAAGTTTGAGAATTTGAAGATGAAGGAAGATGAAACTATTCATGAGTTTCACATGAATGTGTTGGAGATTGCCAATGCCTCAGGAGCACTTGGGGAAAAGATGTCAGAAGAAAAGGCTGGTGAGAAAGATTCTCGGTCCTTGCCCAAAGGTTTGCAATGAAAGTTACTGACAATTGAAGAGGCTCAGGACATCAGCATCCTGAAAGTTGAAGAACTTATTGGATCTCTTATGACCTTTGAGATGGGAATCAGTGGAACTGTTGACAGGAAGAATAAAAGCATAGCTCTTGTATCCAATTCTGAAGAAGGATGCAAGGTAGAAGATGAGGAGAAGATATCAATCTATAGCTATGCTTGGTAAGCAGTTCAACAAGCTTATCAGAGGATGGATCCAAAGTCAAGGTCAAATGTCAAGGACATTGCATCGACACCAGGATCTTATGACTCCGGTGAAGATCGGTCGGGAAGAAAAAGGAAGTCAAAGAGGTCCAATGTCATGAATGTGAAGGATATGGACATATTAGGTGAATGTCCCACCTTTCTTAAGAAACAAAAGAAAGGAATGGGCGTCACTTGTCGATGGTGATTCAAGTGAATCGAGGAAGAAGGTGCCAAACTTGTCACTACTCTTCTTTGGGTGTACAATTCGACATGGACTCTAGTGATGAGGAGTGACATTTGAAGAGCTTGAGGAACTACGGTGTGTGTGAAAAGTGATGAAGTGTCGGTGAGAATGAGGAGCAGAAAAAGCGATTGAGAAGTTGGAGAATGTGAAGCTAGAGGTGAGAAAAGGAAAGTAATATAGCTCTCCTCAGCAGTGATATTGTCATGTTGAATTCAAGCTAGACCGGATGTATAAATCTGTCAAAATCTTGACATCTGGTCTTGGCTGGATGAAATTCTTGATTGGGACAAAGTCGAGGAATAAGCATGGTTTAGGATATGTTCTTTGAAAAGAAACACATTGGTGACACTAAGAAGAAGAGACATGGGAGAACAATGTCAAAACAGTTGTCACAGCACAACACAGGAAATGTGTCTGGAACAGGATATGTGGATGCAAAGAGATTTGCTAATAACCATAAGAGGAACAAACACAGGAAGCCAAAGCAAAGAGAATGCCATTTCACAAAGCGAAATAGGTTTGCCTCGGGATATGTGAAACTAAGAAGGTTGTTGACCACGAGAAAAGCAGACCACATGAACCAATGTCTAACCAGATGTCACAACATTGGGTTCAACATCAAAATCATAGAAACCTGAACAGAAGGTTTCAGAGATGGAGATGTTACTACTGTGGAAGACTTGGTCACATAAAGTCCTCCTGCTATAGGCTACATGGGTATCCTAATCAAATTCCTTATGTAAAGCCTAGGTTCAACAAGGCATCCCACACTCACCAGTGGAAGAAGAAGAAGACTACAGCACTGATAGCACAAAATTCTCTCAGAGCACCTTCCAAGGAAGACTGGTATTTTGACAGTGGGTGTTCCAAGCACATATTTGGAGCAATCTTCTCGAGATGTTAAGCCTCATTCTACCAGCTTTGTTACCTTTGGAGATGGAGCTAAAGGAGAAATCAAAGGGTTGGAAACTCAAAGATGCGGGTTCCAAACAGAATGAAGTCTTCTTGGTAAAGGTCATTGCAAATCTCATTAGCATAAGTCAGCTATGTGATATGGGATACACAGTCAAATTCACTAAGGCTGAATGTCTTGTGATCAATAATGAACAAGTAGTGATTATGAGAGGAGTCAGATCAAAGGACAACTGCTACTTGTGAAATCGAGAACCCCATTCGACCATACGTGCTTCTTGACAAAGATGAAGAGAAAGTGAAGTTGGGGCAACAAGAATCTGACCACCCACACCTCAGAGGAATGGAAAGGATCAGTTCCAAAGAGGGAGTCAAAGATTACCAAGAATTCACATGGAAAAGGAAAATCGTGGTAATTGTAAAGACGAAATCGAATGTCACACTCAATGTCCGGACATTTGATCACTCTGAATCTTGAAGCAAAGTACTAGGTTACGGCATGAAAGGTTGACCAAGTGTCTCACTGTCAAATGTTACAGGAGAAAAGTCTTGGATGATGTCCTCTTAGGCAGAGGAGGAAAAATCATGGTAACTTCAATCCATGGTAATCACTTGGTATCTGAAGAAGTCTCAGACACAATGATGGATGGCTCAACACTTCCTTCACAGAACAAGTGTTCAAGGAATAGTGTCAAGAAGCTTGGAATGAAGAATGGCAGCCACACTAGGACTATTACCCTTCCACATTTGAAGGTGTTCAATAGAACAAGTGGAAAGGCTGTTGATCTAAGCTTGTGGAAAAAGATTTATGTTGGAGGTGTCCCCTTGAGAAGTAATCTCATTCCTTGGATCAGCAAGAAGAAAAACTGTGTGGTCTATACAATGTTGGTGAACTCTGACGGTGATAGCAATTGTTCTAGGATGATCTGGATGAAGCAGACACTGATTGAGTACAATGCCATACAGGATGTCATGACATTGTACTGTGACATTGTTACTAAAGTTCTTAAGGTCAGTCAGTTTAAGTCTTTAAGGGACAAATTGGGTATTGTCTACATGAGAATTTGTAGCAATTAGCGAGCATACAACAAGGAAGAATTGGACTTGGTATTTCAATTACTCCTAAGTGGGGCATTTAGGTACTTTCATCCCCATTTAAAAAGTCCAAGAATAGGAAGGGACATCCTTATATAAGAGTTTCTTCATTTGAAGGCTGCTTCACTCTTACTTCCTCTAAAAGAAACTCTAAATTCCCTTGCCATTTTCGCTATCACTCCCTCAAAAACCATCAGCGAAAAATGTCTTCATCTTCCTCATCATCCCAACAATCAGGATCTTCATCTCCTTCAATGGCTGAAGTTAGGTCAAAAGCGAAGCCATGCAAGTGGCTGTGAGTTACCCCTGCGTACCATGGCAAGACCCGAGAAAGAGTCAAAGTTACGCACAAGAAATGCAAGAAGGCACAAGCATCCCTTACGGTAAGAATCTATTCCATCATCCTCCTCCCGAGGGACTAGGTCGGTGCATATGGAAATAGCTAGGATAGTGTCTGATATCCTAAAGGAAAATGAATCAGTACCTGGGATTACAGTTCCCCTGAATCATCAGTCTGCTAGCCCTAGCTTAGCAGTTGATCCAGATGTCAATGAGAATGTCAAGACATTTGGTGATGATGTTGACTCTCTGTCAAGGTTGATGAAAACCCTTGTGCTTGGTTCCTGCCGGTATCAAGGTGATAATATAGTGGAATCCCTGCGATAATGTGAAGAGATCACGATGAGATTCTTGAAATCTCGGATCGGTGTACCACGATAATTCTCCTGCATCTCTGCGATAACATATCGGCGGTATTCTTGAAGATACTCTGAGAAGAACACCAATCGAATATGGTTTCTCATATCATCAATCTAGATGAGGAGTTTTACGATAATGACCTCATAGTCAAGGTGAATCGGCATTGCGGAAGGGTTATGAGCAGGAAGGGAAGAAAAGTGTTGTTCTTGAGAAGAAAAGCGAAGTTGGATGCAAGACTACTAGAAATTTGAGAAGAAGGTTGTAGGGACATCGGTAAGGGCAACAAGCTTGGAACTTCAAAGGGAAGGACAAAGTCAAGAATATCGATGATACCCTAAAGCAAGGAGCACTTCAATAGTAAAGAAAGGAAAGCACGAGCCCTCGGATCGGGATGACTCGACTTTGATGTTACGGAGAATGTCGACATTCATTCAAAGAAGGTTGTCTCTTGGGAAAATACCCATTGTCACTGAAGTGCCAATTGACAACATCTCCTTTCACCACCTGAAAATGCTAATAGGTGGAAGTATGTGAGTTTGAAGAATTGCTGGAGGGGCGAATAAAGATGCCCTTGAATGCAAGGAAGTGGTAGATCGATCAAAGAAGGGTTGATGAGCGTGGTGAAGTTCTCAAAATGTTATGAAGGCTTGGTGAAAGAGTTTATTGTAAACTTATCCGATGGATGTCTTGATGGAAGTTGGACTTTCAAGCTGTGTTTGTTAGGGAAGAAAAGTGAAGTTTTCCCAAGAGTAATCAACAAGTATTTGGGGAGATCGGAGGAAGCTCAACTGAACTTGAAGAAGCGATAATCAAGTGTGTCAAACAATTCTTAAGCAAGTAAAACATTGGCCTGAAGGAAAGCTTCTTGCTAGCAAGTTAAGTGTCAAATTTGCTATTCTGCACAAGATAGGTGCAGCAAACTGGGTTCCCACAAACCACAAGTCAACCATATCAATTGGTTTGGGGAGGTTCATCTTTGCTGTTGGAACAAAAGCAAAGTTTGACTATGGAAGCTACATTTTGATCGGATCTAAGACATCTTGTGACTATGCTATAAAAGGTCCAATAGCATTTCCCTCCCTCCTGTGTGGTATTATAACTTATCAATACCCTGATATACTGGTTGATAGAGATACAGTATGTAAAAGAGCTTCTGTCCTTGGCTTCCACTACAAGCTATTTCAAGGAAAACATGTCCCTGACATTGTCATGACATCAGCTGAGACATCAAATGTCAAGACAACTTCCCAGAAGGCAAATGTCATTGCAGTTCTAAAAGAGACCTGTAGGGAACTTGAAGCAAGGAAGCAGACCCTTGAAGCCCTAATCTCCACACTTGAGAAAGAGGAAGACACAGAGGTTGAGGAAGAAAGGCTTGCTGGTGATGTTCCTGCTGTCAATATGGAAGAAGATGCTGAGGCTGATCAAGAAGTTGCTGACAAAGAAGGCTCTGAAGATGTGTCCTTTCATAGTGCTTCTTCTGGAGAAGAAAGCACTTGATGCCTCCCTGCCCCTGTTGCTGCTGTGTTGATTCCATTTCCCTGTTGCTGTTTATTCTGTCAAGTGTTTTCTTTTTTTACTTGTTTCCAATTTATATTTTGGATGAATGTAATTGTTCTGACAGATGTGTATTCCTGTATACTTATGCTGGTACTTAATTACTTGCTGGTATATTTGCTTTTGGCACTGTTTGATTAACAGTTTGGGGTACTTGTATGATTTCCTTTGGCCTTTATGGCTAAAGGGAGAAGAACTATTGTGTGTGAGTATGGAACTTTGGGCAATTGTATGTGGGGCAGCTATGGGAAAATTGTGGGATTTTGTATGGGTAGAATTTATCTTCTCTTAGTTCTAGGTACTTAAAGCTTAGGAAAGCTTAGGGAAACTCAGAACTAGGTAATAGTCTTCTGCTGCATTTGTACTCTGATAGGTCAAGTAGTTTTAGCCAAAAATGTGCCAAAGGGGGAGTTTGTTAGTGTTTTAAGTTGGCATCAATTTTGGTAAAACTAGGCTTTAGAAATGTCATGATAGATGTCATTGACATTCGAGATTGAAGATAAATCCTCTTGGACAAGGATGGTAAAAGTCATTTCAGGCGGGAAGCTAAAGTCATCTTTGAAGTCTGTGAAAAGCAGTCGATGTCATACGGATGTTATGACATTCGATGTGACATACATGCGAGAATCGAGTTTTGAGATTTTTCGGGAAGTTTGTTGAGCATTTTATTTATGCTTTTACATTATTAGAAAGAATGCTCACGTGGCTGCTAGATTAAACTTAATTAAATCTAAATTGGTTGTTGAAAAGACCATATTTTTAGGAGAAAATTAAGTGAACCTAGCTATCTTTATGGAAGCCGAAGATTCGGATGCTTCTATAAAAATTCAACCCTTACAATGCAGCCACGCCTCGGTTTAATTGAAGACATTGAAGGCTTTTATTTGTGTCTTTTTAGGTTAGTATGATTGCTTTTGTCTTTGTTAAAGGTTTTAACAGTTGGTTTTGTAATTCTAGTTTCTCTTGTGAGGCAAGCAACTTTAAATTGTTAAAGTGCATTGGACTAGGATTTCTTTGTAAGGGTAGTTTATCACTCAAAGCTTTGAAGCACGAGTGTTTGTCTCTTGATTGTAAGCTTTGAGCGAGATCAAGATAGTGTATTGAAGTGTGTCTTCACAATTCAATTAAACAATAGGTTGATATCAACTGCGGTGATTGAGGGGTGAGTGGAACTCATATCTAAGTAGGACTTAGGTAAAAGTGTCATTGGGTAGTGATTAAGTGAGAAGGCATTGTGAGTTGGCTGTAGGGTCTTTTAATTGATACTACTAATAGTGAACTTTATCCACGGCTTGGTAGCCTCAGGGCGTAGGTTTGTTAGAACCGAACTGGGTGAACAACTTATTATGTTATTCTTGCTTTATATATTTCTGTGTGAATTGTCAAAGCGATTGTCGAATCTTGTGTCATAACGTTCTCTATGACATTAAGTATCTGCTGCCGAATTTCAATTGGCATCGGGCGGGCACCACAGCATTGTTATTGGGTGAGATCTAGGGATTATAGTTTACGGCAATGGATAAGGAAGCAGGTTTGGAGGTAGACCACCTATTCGGATGGGTCTAATTATGAGTCTTGGAAGCCTCGTATGGTTGCCTTCCTAAGATCGGTGGATATCAAGGCTTGGAGAGCTGGCGATAAAGGATGGAAACATCCAACCAAGGTTGAGGAAGATGGAACTCTTGTCTTGAAACACGAGGAAGAATGGAGCAAAGAGGAAGAGGGCGGCTCGGAAATTCTAAAGCATTGAATGCTCTATTCAATGGTATTGACAAAAATATCTTGATGGTTCATCAATGTGAGTGGCCAAGGATGTGGGACACTCTCAAAACTACTCATGAGGAACATCCAAGGTGAAGATGTCAAGACTTGGATGCTCACTACCAAGTTTGAGAATTTGAAGATGAAGGAAGATGAAACTATTCATGAGTTTCACATGAATGTGTTGGAGATTGCCAATGCCTCGGGAGCACTTGGGGAAAAGATGTCGGAAAAGTGGTGAGAAAGATTCTCGGGTCCTTGCCCAAAAGGTTTGCAATGAAAGTTCTGACAATTGAAGAGGCTCGGGACATCGGCATCACGAAAGTTGAAGAACTTATTGGATCTCTTATGACCTTTGAGATGGGAATCGGTGAAGCGGTGACGGGAAGAATAAAAGCATAGCTCTTGTGTCAATTACGAAGAAGGATGCAAGGTAGAAGATGAGGAGAGATATACGAATCTATAGCTATGCTTGGTAAGCGATTCAACAAGCTTATCAAGAGGATGGATCCAAAGTCAAGGTCAAATGTCAAGGACATTGCATCG
Source organism: Vicia sativa (assembly GCA_021764765.1). Taxonomy (NCBI): domain Eukaryota; kingdom Viridiplantae; phylum Streptophyta; class Magnoliopsida; order Fabales; family Fabaceae; genus Vicia; species Vicia sativa. Next base: position 8,030,505 of record CM038794.1, read on the forward strand.
ACACCAGCGAGATCTTATGACTCCAGAAGATCCGGTCGAAGAAAAAGGAAGTCAAAGCAGAGGTCCAATGTCATGAATGTGAAGGATATGGACATATTAGGTGAATGTCCCACCTTTCTTAAGAAACAAAGAAAGGAATGGTGTCACAGTGCGATGGTGATTCAAGTGAATCGAGGAAGAAGGTGCCAAACTTGTCACTACTCTTCTGGGTGTACAATTCGACATGGACTCTAGTGATGAGGAAGTGACATTTGAAGAGCTTCTTTGAGAACTAGGGAGGTGTGTGAAAAGTGATGAAGTGTGTTGAGGAATGAGAAGAGCGATTGAGAAGTTGGGCGAGAATGTGAAGGCTAGAGGTGAGAAAAGGAAAGCACAGCCAATATAGCTCTCCTCAACAGTGATATTGTCATGTTGAATTCCAAGCTAGACCAGATGTATAAATCTGTCAAAATGCTGACATCTGGTACTGAAAAACTGGATGAAATTCTTCAGTTGGGACAAAGTGCAGGGAATAAGCATGGTTTAGGATATGTTCTTTGAAAAGAAACACATTGGTGACACTAAGAAGAAGAGACATGGGAGAACAATGTCAAAGCAGGTTGTCCTGACACAACACGAAATATATGCGGAGCAGGATATGTGGATGCAAAGAGATTTGCTAATAACCATAAGAGGAACAAACCTGGGAAGCCAAAGGCAAAGAGAATGCCATTTCACAAAGCAGGAAATAGGTTTGCCTCAGGATATGTGGAAACTAAGAAGGTTGTTGACCACGAAAGAAAAGCGAGACCACATGAACCAATGTCTAACGAGATGTCACAACATTGGGTTCAACATCAAAATCATAGAAACCTGAACAGAAGGTTTCAGAGATGGAGATGTTACTACTGTGGAAGACTTGGTCACATAAAGTCCTCCTGCTATAGGCTACATGGGTATCCTAATCAAATTCCTTATGTAAAGCCTAGGTTCAACAAGGCATCCCACTCACGGTGGAAGAAGAAGACTACTGCGATAGCACAAAATTCTCTCGAGCACCTTCAAGGAAGGCGGTATTTGATGATGGGTGTTCCAAGCACATGGTGGAGACAATCTTCTCAGAGATGTTAAGCCTCATTCTACCAGCTTTGTTACCTTTGGAGATGGAGCTAAAGGAGAAATCAAAGGGGTTGGAAACTCAAGCTGTGCAGGTTCCAAACAGAATGAAGTCTTCTTGGTAAAGGTCATTGCAAATCTCATTAGCATAAGTCGACTATGTGATATGGGATACACAGTCAAATTCACTAAGGTGAATGTCTTGTGATCAATAATGAACAAGTAGTGATTATGAGAGAGTCAGATCAAAGGACAAGCGCTACTTGGCAAATCGAGAACCCCATTCGACCATCTGTGTTTTCTTGACAAAGATGAAGAAAGTGAAGTTGGGGCAACAAGAATCGACCACCCACACCTCGGAGGAATGGAAAGGATCGGTTCAAAGAGGAGTCAAAGATTACCAAAATTCACATGGAAAAGGGAAAATCTGTGGTAATTGTAAAATTTGGACGAAATCGAATGTCACCTCAATGTCCGGACATTTGATCACTCACAATCTTGAAGCAAAGTACTAGGTTACGGCATGAAAGGTTGACCAAGTGTCTCAACATCAAATGTTACAGGAGAAAAGTCTTGGATGATGTCCTCTTAGGCGGAGGAGGAAAATCATGGTAACGATCCATGGTAATCACTTGGTATCGAAGAAGTCTCGACACAATGATGGATGGCTCAACACTTCCTTCCACGAACAAGTGTTCAAGGAATAGTGTCAAGAAGCTTGGAATGAAGAATGGCGCCACACTAGGACTATTACCCTTCCACATTTGAAGGTGTTCAATAGAACAAGTGGAAAGGCATTGATCTAAGCTTGTGGAAAAAGATTTACATTGGAGGTGTCCCTTGAGAAGTAATCTCATTCCTTGGATCGCAAGAAGAAAAAGCTGTGTGGTCTATACAATGTTGGTGAACTCAACGGTGATAGCAATTGTTCTAGGATGATCTGGATGAAGCGGAACCGATTGAGTACAATGCCATACGAGGATGTCATGACATTGTCTGTGACATATTACTAAAGTTCTTAAGGTCGGTCAGTTTAAGTCTTTAAAGGGACAAATTGGGTATTTGTCTACATGAGAATTTGTAACAATTAGCGAGCATACAACAAGGGAAGAATTGGACTTGGTATTTCAATTACTCCTAAGTGGGGCATTTAGGTACTTTCATCCCCATTTAAAAGTCCAAGAATAGGAAGGACATCCTTATATAAGAGTTTCTTCATTTGAAGTGCTTCACTCTTACTTCCTCTAAAAGAAACTCTAAATTCCCTTGCCATTTTAGCTATCACTCCTCAAAACCATCGTGAAAAATGTCTTCATCTTCCTCATCATCCCAACAATCGGGATCTTCATCTCCTTCAATGGTGAAGTTAGGTCAAAAGCGAAGCCATGCAAGCAAGCTGTGATTACCCATTACCATGGTACCCCGAGAAAGAGTCAAGAAGTTACGCACAAGAAATGCAAGAAGGGCACAAGCATCCCCTTCTGGTAAGAATCCTATTCCATCATCCTCCTCCCAAGGGACTAGGTCAATGCATATGGAAATAGCTAGGATAGTGTCTGATATCCTAAAGGAAAATGAATCGATTACACAGGATTACGGTTCCCAGATCATCGATCTGCTAGCCCTAGCTTAGCAGTTGATCCAGATGTCAATGAGAATGTCAAGACATTTGGTGATGATGTTGACTCTCCTGTCAAGGTTGATGAAAACCCTTGTGCTTCAGTTCCTGCCAGGTATCAAGGTGATAATATAGTGGAATCCCCTGCTGATAATGTGAAAGAGATCCCTGATGAGATTCTTGAGAAATCTCCAGATCAGTGTACCCCTGATAATTCTCCTGCTGTCTCTGCTGATAACATATCTGACAGTATTCTTGAAGATACTCCTGAGAAGAACACCAATCAGAATATGGTTTCTCATATCATCAATCTAGATGAGGTTTTGATAATGACCTCATAGTCAAGGTGAATCGGCATTGCGGAAGGGTTATGAGCAGGAAAGGGAAGAAAAGTCTTTGTTCTTGAGAAAGCGAAGTTGGATGCAAGACTACTAGGGGTGAGAAGAAGGTGGGACATCGGTAAGGGCAACAAGCTTGGAACTTCAAAGGGAAGGACAAAGTCAAGAATGTCGATGATACCCTAAAGCAAGGAGCACTTCAATAGTAAAGAAAAGGAAAGCACACAGGCCCTCGGATCGGGATGACTCGACTTTGATGTTCGGAGAATGTCACGACATTCATTCAAAAGAAGGTTGTCTCTTGGGAAAATACCCATTGTCCACTGAAGTGCCAATTGACAACATCTCCTTTCACCACCACGAAAATGCTAATAGGTGGAAGTATGTGAGTTTGAAGAATTGCTACGGAGAGGAGGCTGAATAAAGATGCCCTTGAATGCAAGGAAGTGGTAGATCGATCAAAACTGGGTTGATGAGAGCTGTGGTGAAGTTCTCAAAATGTTATGAAGGCTTGGTGAAAGAGTTTATTGTAAACTTATCCGATGGATGTCTTGATGGAAGTTTGAGACTTTCAAGCTGTGTTTGTTAGGGAAGAAAAGTGAAGTTTTCCCCAGGTAATCAACAAGTATTTGGGAGATCGGAGGAAGCTCAACTGAACTTGAAAAGCGATAATCAAGTGTGTCAAACAATTCTTGCCAAGCAAGTAAAACATTGGCCTGAAGGAAAGCTTCTTGCTAGCAAGTTAAGTGTCAAATTTGCTATTACGCACAAGATAGGTGCACAATTTGGGTTCCCAAACCACAAGTCAACCATATCAATTGGTTTGGGAGGTTCATCTTCTTTGTTGGAACAAAAGCAAAGTTTGACTATGGGCTACATTTTGATCGGATCCTAAGACATGTGACTATGCTATAAAAGGTCAATAGCATTTCCCTCCCTCTGTGTGGTATTATAACTTATCAATACCACGATATCTTGGTTGATAGAATCACGGTATGTAAAGAGCTTGTCCTTGGCTTCCACTACAAGCTATTTCAAGGAAAACATGTCACGACATTGTCATGACATCGGTGAGACATCAAATGTCAAGACAACTTCCCGGAAGGCAAATGTCATTGCGGTTCTAAAAGAGACACATGGGAACTTGAAGCAAGGAAGCGGACCCTTGAAGCCCTAATCTCCACACTTGAGAAGAGGAAGACACGAGAGGTTGAGGAAGAAGGCTTCTGGTGATGTTCTATGTCAATATGGAAGAAGATCTTGAGGCGATCAAGTTCTTGACAAAGAAGGCTCTGAAGATGTGTCCTTTCATAGTGCTTCTTCTGGAGAAGAAAGCACTTGATGCCTCCACCCATTCTTTGTGTTGATTCCATTTCCTATTCTTTGTTTATTCATCAAGTGTTTTCTTTTTTTACTTGTTTCCAATTTATATTTTGGATGAATGTAATTGTTCTGACAGATGTGTATTCCTGTATACTTATGCTGGTACTTAATTACTTGCTGGTATATTTGCTTTTGGCACTGTTTGATTAACAGTTTGGGGTACTTGTATGATTTCCTTTGGCCCTTTATGGCTAAAAAGGGGGAGAAGAACTATTGTGTGACAGTAGTATGGAACTTTGGGCAATTGTATGTGGGGCAGCTATGGGAAAATTGTGGGATTTTGTATGGGTAGAATTTATCTTCTCTTAGTTCTAGGTACTTAAAGCTTAGGAAAGCTTAGGGAAACTCAGAACTAGGTAATAGTCTTCTGCTGCATTTGTACTCTGATAGGTCAAGTAGTTTTAGCCAAAAATGTGCCAAAGGGGGAGTTTGTTAGTGTTTTAAGTTGGCATCAATTTTGGTAAAACTAGGCTTTAGAAATGTCATGATAGATGTCATTGACATTCAGAGATTGAAGATAAATCCTACTGGACAAGGATGGTAAAATACTGCTCAGGCGGGAAGCTAAAGCTGTCTTTGAAATTCTGCAGTCGATGTCATGCGGATGTTATGACATTCGATGTGACATTCGATTCTGAATCGGTTTTTCTGAGATTTTTCGGAAGTTTGTTGAGCATTTATTTATGCTTTTACATTATTAGAAAGAATGCTCACGTGGCTGCTAGGTTAAACTTAATTAAATCTAAATTGGTTGTTGAAAAGACCATATTTTTAGGAGAAAATTAAGTGAACCCTAGCTATCTTTATGGAAGCCAAAGCGAAGATTCGGGCTTCTATATAAAAGAATTCAACCTTACAATGCACGCCTCAGTTTAATTGAAGACATTGAAGGCTTTTATTTGTGTCTTTATTAGGTTAATAATGATTGCTTTTGTCTTGTTAAAGGTTTTAACAGTTGGTTTTTATAATTCTAGTTTCTCTTGTGAGCCAAGCAACTTTAAATTGTTAAAGTGCATTGGACTAGGATTTCTTGTAAGGTGTTTATCACTCAAAGCTTTGAAGCACGAGTGTTTGTCTCTTGATTGTAAGCTTTGAGCGAGATCAAGATAGTGTATTGAAGTGTGTCTTCACAATTCAATTAAACAATAGGTTGATATCAACTGCGGTGATTGAGGGGAGTGAGTAGGAACTCATATCTAAGTGGACTTAGGTAAAAGTGTCATTGGGTAGTGATTAAGTGAGAAGGCATCAGCGTGAGTTGGCTGTAGGGTCTTTAATTGATACTACTAATAGTGAACTTTATCACGGCTTGGTAGCCTCAGGACGTGGGTTTGTTAGAACCGAGCTGGGTGAACAACTTATTGTGTTATTCTTGCTTTATATATTTCTTGTGTGAATTGTCAAAGCAGTGTCAGATACTGTGTCATAACGTTCTCTGTGACATTAAGTATCTGCTGCCAGGAATTTCACTATATGTTTAATTTCTGGACTGCAGAAAATTATGTCTAAAGTTCTAGCTGCCAGGTTGAGTAAGTGCATCGGTACTCTCGTTGCTACCAACCAAACTGCATTCATCCCGGGTAGACAAATTCTAGATGGGGTTTTGGTTATTAATGAAGTTATTGATTTTGCAAAAAGAAAAAAGAGGAACTGCTTGCTTTGTAAAATAGATTTCGCTAAAGCTTACGATTGCGTGGACTGGAACTACTTAAGAGACATGATGAAAAAAGATGGGATTTGGAGAGCGTTGGAGGGGCTGGATGGAAGCTTTAGTGTTTACAAGCTCTATGTCAGTTCTAGTTAATGGCAGCCCAACAGAGGAATTCCAAGTCAGTAGAGGATTAAGACAGGGAGATCCACTTTCACCATTTTTGTTCACTATTGTGCCGAAGGTCTAGCGGGAATGGTTAGGAGTGCTATCGTGAGAGGTTATATGAAGTTTTAAAGTTAACAACGAAATTGAATATAGTCTCCTTCAATTCGCGAGATGACACAATTACGATGGCGAAGGATCACAGTCAAACCACGGACTCTAAAGGCAATACTGAGAGGATTTGAGATGGTGCCTGGGTTGAAGATAAATATGAGCAAGAGTAACCTATATGGGTTGGGCATAGAATTCGAAGTAATGGTGGCAGCTTCTCGTTTCTTGGCGTGCAGAATTGGGAAACTACCATTTAAGTTTCTAGGTTTACTTGTGGGAGGCAACCATAGGCGTATCAGTTTCTGACAACCTGTTATTAACAGCTTCAAATCCAAACTGTCATCCTGGAAAAGCAGAACTCTTTCAATAGGTGGAAGAGTAACCTTACTGAAATCTGTATTGTCTAATCTGCCTATTTATCAGTTTGCGTTTTACAAAGTTCCGGCAACGATCGTTCGTCAAATTACAACTATTCAAAGAAAATTTCTGTGGCAAGGGTCTGAGGATAAGAAGGGAGTGACATGGGTGAGTTGGAAAAACATTTGTAAGAAAAGAGAGAGGAAGGTGGTCTTGGGATTAAGGACATAGAAAAGTTTAATAAAGCGCTATTGTCTAAGTGGATATGGAGAGTAATGGTAGATAAAGAAGTAATTTGGAGAGGCATATTGCAAGCAAGATACGGAGATCTAAGTAAGCAACAGTGGGGAGTAGAAGAAAATAACAACAATCAGAATTTTTCTATGTGGTGGAAGGACTTACTTACGATAGGTGAGGATGCGCAAGGAGTAGCTAAGAGAAGCATGATAAAATTAGGCAATGGAAACTCTACTCTTTTCTGGAAGCAAAGATGGATAGGAGCTTACACTTTGGAAGAATCATTTCCAGTTTTGTATCAGGAATGCTGGTTTAAAGAGGAATCAGTGAGCAGCAAAGGTTGCTGGGAGGGGGGGGGTCGGTGGCATTGGAACCTGTTGAAAGGAGGAGAAGTTTGGAGTGAGACGGCAACAAATCAGTTTTTGGAACTGAGTGAAACATTGGTAGTGATCGTACCTGACCAGAAGGTGTCTTGGCCCAATCTGCAACGGCGGTCCAAAGTGAAAGAGAAGGGGGGGTACCTGCAAGACACTCCGATGCCAAAGTAAGAATAGCCAGAGAGAGAGCAAGCAAGTGAGAAAGGAGTAAAGAATGAGATACCTGACCCTCTCAAGTGAGAGGGTATTTATAGCCCCCAGCGCTGGGCCAAGATCCGTTTAGTGGGCAGAAGCCCAAGCCCACTAGCGGATTGCTAGGGCTTGCGTGTGCAGGGAGGCCAGCACGTGGCCTCCTCCCTAGATTGTCGCCCGGGAAATCCGGGTTTGTTGCGAAGTTCCTGGGAGACTTGACGGTTAAGGAAACCTAGTCAACAGGGTCCGATAATATCGAGGGCACGTGGCAGCCAAGGACAACTGGGATCTGTTGGGTCGGCCACGTGCCCCTGCATGGACGTGTCCCCATGCGGACATTCCCAGCTGCTCGCCAGGGGCACTTGGGCAACTGGGATCTGTTGGGTCGGCCATGTGCCCCGCGTGGACATTCCCAGCCGCTCCCCAGGGGCAAGTGGGCCTGGGATCCGTTGGGCCGGTCTCGTGCCCCCCGCGTGGACATTCCAGCTGCTTTCCAAGGGCCACTGGGCCTAGAGTCTTGTTGGGCCTAAAGCGTGGGCCAGTCCAGAACAGGAGCCCCCCAAGTCTTTGCTCTAGTAGAGCAATGACTTTGAACTGAGCATGTCCTCGACCAGACTCAACGATTTCTCTGGGTAAGCGACGGGCAGGAATCGGTGGACGCTGTCGCTGCGCCGCGGGGATGTTCGTATGATTTATACCCGGGGACGTCCGCGTGGGGACGTCGGGGTACGAAGCTGGTGGATCGGGCTGCTCAAGCCGCGATGAACAGCTCGCACGCTAAGCGTCACGTCAGTTGGATGCCACTTGTCATTGAGACGGGACTTTTGGCGCCTAAACGAGGTGACCTTTCGTATGCCCTTGTACTCTGGCTATAAAAAGAGCTTTTTAGGGTTTCATTTGTTTATTCTCCTCTGATTTTCCAACCTAAAAACTCCTAAACGCAGAATCTTCAGCAACTTCCTACTCAACTCTCAACATGTCTTCGACTTCAAAAGCAGGTAAACATCTCCAACTCTTTGACAATCTCCTTTCAATTCGTGTTTTAGGATGAGTTTAGGACGAATTTAGGGCTTACTTCGTATGAATATCGCGGGGAGGAGATTGAATGTCGCGGGGAGATTCGTGCTTTTAGCGGGGAGAGAGTTGAATACTGCGGGGAGATTTATGCGTATAGCGGGGAGAGGGTTGAACACCACGGGGAGTTTCTTGCATATAGCGGGGAGAGAGTTGATTTCCATGGGCAGGAATTAAGATGAGACGGGCAGGAGTTGGAGTAACACGGGCAGGGACTTGAGTGTCACGACCAAAGAGCGTGAGTCTCGCGGGGAGATTGCGGCACATTACGTGGAATTTGTAAGGATTAATGCCGGAGGGGAGTGGCCCGCGCGAGGTCTTCGAGAGAGAAACGACTGACCTGTTGCTACTCGTATGTCCGGGCCCCTCGCCGTGTCACTTGAGTCGTGGTGGAGGGGTGGATTTGACATCCTCGAATTCACTTTTCTTTATTTGCTTTTGGTCGGGGATCAGATATGGTGCCGGCGAGGGACGGCGGTCTTCGCCAGTGGTGGCGCGGACCTCTCCTGGGTCGCGCCCGAACCAAGGGATTTTGGCTCCGACTTCTCCATCGACTCGTCTAACGCGTTTAACGAGATCGAAGATCTAGATGACGGGATGGAGGGTTCCTGGGTCGTGCAAGTACCTGGGCCCGGACGGAGGATCTGTTCGTCGTACTCTTCGACGAGATTTCCCATGTATGAGTTTGCCTTCAAGGAGGCGGGCTTCCGGATGCCCTTCACTGGTTTTCAGACCGGGGTCTTCTCGTGGCTGAATCTTGCCCCTTCTCAACTCCATCCGAATGCCCTGGCCTTCATGCGGGCATTCGAGATCGTGTCGCTACACGGATATAGGGGCCACTCTTCCCTTTTCTTCCGCATTTTCATCGGAGGCGGATGGTGGGGACAAATGTGCTTGGGTCTCGTTCAAGCGGTCCGGCAAACTCTTCGGCCGTGCACGGACTCGTTGGGACTTCAGCAGTTCTGTGATAAAGCCCGTCACCGGGAGGCCGAGAATACTCTGAGGTGTGGTGATCAGCGAAGGCGGGAGGTTGAAAATATGGGCGAAGTTTCCCCTTGAATGGGATAGGGGCATTATGGCGAGCCGGACTTATTCGTGAGGCCGAAGATGAGCAGTGCGACCAACTCTCTTACCGGTTGGAGAATTTTGTGAAGAGCTTTAGGCGGCTGTATGTGTCGGGGAGGAAATGTGCTCCTCGACCCCCACGGGGAAATCGAGATAGCCCGGCGATACATTCATACCAAGGCCCTCCTCGAGTGCGAGACCGACGAGGATGCGTTGAGGCTCCTAGGTATGCGTGTGGAAGTACATAGGAGGAGTTGCCCGTATTTTTGGCGTGTACTAATGTTTTACTCTTCGTTTGTTTTGCAGATAAAATGGCGGCCATGGAGGGCGTATCTTTGGCTGCGACCAAAGGGTGGTCGCTTGCACATCAGGCCGGGTCGGGAACTTGACGAGGCTCGTGAAGGGACCCCGATGGCGGTGAGTACTCCTTCCCCCGCTTCCTCCCGGATCAACCGCTTAAGAGGCGAAGGAGGGGCGCACCGGGCAGGTGCCAGCTCCATCTGCTGAGGACACCTTCGTGTTGCCTGTTATGCCAGGCGCTTTTGATGGCGAGACCTCCGTGGTGCAGCGGAGAGGACGATCACGAGGCTCGACCGGGCGAGGGAGAAGGTATGGCCGCTGACGTGTCCGCGGTGATTCGGATGTTGGAGACCTCGTTGACGCTCAACGACGAGGTGGCCAACTACAGTGCTCGGCTATCCGAAGCTAATGACCGATCAGCGGCCCTAGAGCTCGAGAGCAAGGAACAACAGAAGGACTTGCTAAAGCTCAAAGGCGCGGATGCCCGATGCAATGCCATGGCCGACGAGCTCAAGGGGATGAAGGACAAGTATGAGCCCTTGGTGGAGGAGAAGAACAAGCTGGAGGCCGAGCTAAAATTGCTGAAGGAACAGCTGGCTCCCGTCGAGGATGAAACGGCCGAGGAGCAGGGGCTTCTCACTCGAGCCAGCTTGATTGACAGGATAAGGACCCTCGAAGAGGATGCCTGTGTGTCCTTGACCGGCGGGCATCCAGCAGTGCAGCTTGTGAACCCCGGGGTGGAGCTGGTGACCTCCGGGATCGGCCCATGGCATCGCGTGGTGGATGGGGAGGTCGTGGCTCCTGAGGAGTGATTTTTTGTTTGTTCATATTTGCTCGGACTGCGTGCTGTGATTCACAACTGCGTGCCCTTGTGTTTAATATTTGTACTACGGGCACGTGCCGTATGTTTTGGATAATTTGTAATTTGGGTCTTGTGCGTGAATATTTGGTGGCCTCAGTCGGCCATTATAAATGTTTTGTTTGATTTATACTTGTGTTGATTGTTTGTTCGTATGACATGCTCGACCTTATGATATGGTTGCTCGATGTTGTTTTCCACGGCTTGCGTGCGGGTTTTGGGCTCAAGGCCTTTGGCGAGGATATGATCGATAGAGATCACAACCTCGGGCGTGGACCGTCCGTCGTGAGCGGACATCCACTGGTGCGAGAAAAACCGGTAGACTCGGTCAGTGTTCGCATCGAGCAGGGTTCCTACTACGTAGTCAGTAGGTCCACGTGTGTAAGTGGCTTGGGGTGCGTCGAGCACCATTCCGCGACCAAGGTGAGCTATATCCCAGGAGGATTTGATGGCCACAAGGCGTTGAGCATGTGGCCGTTGTGTCTCGGTGTAGTATTGTTTGAGCTTTGTGGCGTTCAAGGTCGGGAGTTGCACTCCGTTTAGGTTTCGAGGTAGTAGGCTCCGTGCCGTCTTTCCTCGGACGATATGGCCCTTCCCAATTGGCGGTAACTTTCCTTGCGAGATTCCTTTTGGTTTCGGAGGACTAAGTACCGACTTGAATTCGCGTCGATGACCTTCGTCGTGACGCGAGGGTGATCTGCGTTTCAAATGGGCCTTAGCAGCTGCGCCAATTTCGTCGACCAGATCTAGCTCCTCGCGCGCCTCGTCGTTAACTTCTTCCTCGGGAAATTGATGCGCCTTGTGGCTCTATCTCGGGGTATGACCGCCTCTGTTCGTGGGTTAGCAAAGCAGGGATTCGCCCGTGGTCGAATGGGGCGTTGTCCGGTAAGCCCATAGTCTGTTGTGCAGTTCTTCACCACACATTCTTGGCTTCCCGAGTCTCCGTCTGAGTCCGGAGCAAGACTCTCGCGGCTTCGCTTGGCGTTGGTGCAGGGATGCTCGACGGATGTGAAGTGGTGCTTGGTGCCCGGCCGTGCTACTGATTCGGAAGTTCGATCGGTGGCGTGTCTCATTGTCGTGGCGAGGGCACGTGGAATCCCGGCGGGCAGGGCGTTCGCTTGTAGAATCGAAGGATATTGAAAGAGGTGATTTTGGCGAGTGCCTCGGCCTCTATCCATTCGTGAAGTAGTCTCTGCCCTATCGGTATTTGTTTTGGTAGGAGCCTTGCGTGAAGGGACCAAATATGTCCATTCCCCACCGGCTAAAGGGCCACGGGGAAGTGGCGTCGTGAGCTCGTGAGGTGGCGCGATGTGCATGTCGGCTGGCGGCGGCACTTGTCGCATTTTGATGTGTTCCTTGGCGTCCCTTTGCATGGTGGGCGGTGGTAGCGTGCGCTGCGGGCAAGAGATCGTCCTCCCGGATGTTGGCGTTAATGCCTTCATGGATTTCATGGAGGATGCCACCTTGGACTCCTCGGCGCATTTGAGGAGAATGGAGAAGCCTCGTCGATCTGATGCTCGGGGCGGCGTGAAACGCAGCGGCAGTGGTGGCGGCCTCAACTGTCGTGGTAGCTCCCGGGTGAGATAGTTGAACACGGGGTCATCCAGATCCGCATCACCGATCGCATTGATATCGGCGGCGTCGTGGTCCTTTTAATGCTCGGTTGGGTGAGTGTCTCTTGTATTACGGACGGTTCCTCCTTTCTTCTTCGTGCTCGCGAGTTTGGACGGGATATACGCCGGGTGTTACATTCGCGGGGCGTGTCTAATCTGCCGATCGAAGCCCTTGAGTTTTTCCTTCACAAGGTGAAGGTATTCGATGAGGCTGTCGTTTTTAGCTTGGTAGTCTCCAAGGACTTGCGATGCGACGAGTTGGGAGTCGGTGAATATTTGGATGTCTCGGGCGCCTATGTCCTCGGCCAGTCGTATTCCCGCGAGCAACGCCTCGTACTCTGCCTGATTGTTGGATGTTGGAAAAGCCAGAGTCAACGAGTGCTCGATGATGATGCCTTCTTCGTTTTCGAGGAGGACGCCGGCGCCGCTCCCCGTCGAACTTGAGGCTCCGTCGACGTGCAGGGTCCATCGGTCGCTCGCTTGGGGGGCCTGTTCGTGAGCGGTCATTTCGGCGACGAAGTCGGCGAGCGCTTGCGCCTTCAAGGCCTTCCGTCCCTCGTACTGAATGTCGAACTCAGAAAGTTCGAGGGACCACCTCAGCATTCGTCCGGCCATGTCGGACGAGCGAAATTTTATGGGCTGCTGTGCGCGCGGCGATGGCGTGGGCGAGGAAATAATCGCAATCTCCTCGCGGTGATGGCGAGGCGGCGCGACCTTCGATTCTTGATACGGTCTCGGGCCCTTGGAGGCTTTGCTTGTAAGTAGGCGGGTTTTGCCCGTCTTGGGTCTCGTGTGATGCGCTTCTTGCCGTTGGACACGGCTAAATACGGATATAAGGTTTCCCGTCTTTGTGGTCGTGGAGAACCGGTGGTTCGAAGTGCCCGCTTGAGGTGTGGGAGAGCTTGCTCGCACTCTCGTTCCATTCAAGGTCGGCCCTTCCTCGACAACTTAAAAGGGAAGGGCATGTTGTGCCGACCTTGCTACGAATCGGGACAACGAGGTTAGCATGCCGTTCGAGGATTTGGATGGACTTCTTGGACTGGGTGTGGGCGGTTCGGAGAATGCGGACACTTGTCGGGGTTGGCCTCGATTCCCGATTACATTAGGTAGAAGAGGAACTTGCCGGCCTTGACTCGAGCGTGCACTTCTCGGGTTGAGCGCGTTACGTGCTCCGCGCTGGTCGAAGACTTTCTTTAGGCGTGAGCGTGGTGGGTCATCGGCTTGGGATTTCACGATCATGTCGTCCATGTATACCTCGAGCATATCGCCGATTTCGTTTTGGAATACCTTGTTCATCATTCATTTGGTAGGTTGCTCGGTTCTTGATCGAAGGGCATTACGTTGTAGTAATAGTTTCCGGCGCCGTCATGAAGGCCGTGCAGGTCTGTCGGCCATGTCCATGGGGTAGGGATGTCGGTTTGGACATTAATGGGGATCCCAGAGGCGCCCGTTCGGGCCCCAAAGATGGGAATTTTCCCGTGGGGCGGGATGGGAGAAAAATTCCCGAGAGCATTTCGGGGACGGGAGGAATACACCCCGCCCAGCGAACCGCCCGCCTATTATTTTAATATAGTTAATTTAATATATATATTTTAGATTAGGTTTTTAGTCATTTCCTTTATGTTTATTTATAAAAATAAATAAATAAATATTCATGTATTTATTAAGAGAGAAATGTAAATATTAGACCCTAAAAAAGTTGAGCGTTTCATTTTCTTACGCGGACATTTAGAGTCTCACACGTTAGACTCCTTTTTTCTTCTCTAGTCAAATCTCCATTCATCTTCCTCTTCCAATTCCATCTTCTCTTTGGTGTGCTTCCATTATTCAGCTCTTACAATTTCATCAATAAGGTTTGATTTTCATAAATTTGTTCATGTAATTATTTATAGGAAAAATAGATTATTTCTCTTTGATTCTCATAAATCTGTTTATATTATTGTTTATAGAAAAAAGTAGATTGTTTCTCCTTGATTCTCATAAACTGTTCATATAATTGCTTATAGGAAAAGTTGATTATTTTGATTAAATTTAAATTAAATTGTTTAGAAATTTTAGAGTTATCAAATCATTTGCATATTAAAAAATATAAAATAATCAAAAATTACTCATTTTATCTCCTTTTAAATATTTTTGTGTTCATTTTTATCTATACTATGCATTTGTAATTAAAATAATGTCGTCGAGTTTTCCTTAAAAATATTAAAATATACTTTTCCTATTTTTTATTAATATATCACACTATAATTTAATTTTCTATATTAAACAAAAAATATTACTTTTAAATGAATCAATATATCATGCTATCACGGTATCACCCATAAAAAACCAAATATCTTATATTTCTAATTATTAATGAAATAATAACATATAAACAATAATATATCATGCTATCACCCATAAAAAAAAATATATCTTATATTTCTAATTATAAAACCAAAGCCATTAAGTGAAATAATAACATATAACTTTTTACACAGTAAATATATCATGTATATAGGTAAATAAATGTATTCTCAATGTATATAATTAATTAATATATGTTATTATTTCTAATTGAAAAGTTCTGATAAATAAGACATATTTAGAAATATGTGTAACATCATATATTTAGAAATATAAGATTTTCTTATTAATTATTTTTTGTGAATTTCATGTATTTACTATTTCATTTATTTATTATTTTTTCATATATTTATTATTTTGTTCTACTTCCATGTAGCCTTTTAAAATTTGTGTTTGTGTGTGCCAGGGTTTTGGTAAAAGAATGGTTGGTGAAGTTCAATCATCTAATAGTCCTAATGTTGCTTTGGAAGGGAATGAAGTTCCTATAGAAAGTAGTGGAGTTTCACTCACACAGGAAGTTCAATCTACTCCAAATGAAATAAATATAGAAAATCAAGATCCTGAAGCTCCCGTTGAACCCACTACAAGTCCTAACAAAAGGGGATTAAAATCAGATGCTTGGCCCTATTTTAAAAGGCAAAAAATAGGAGGCATTTGGAAGGCTATATGCAAATCTTGTGATAAGAAAATTGGTGGTGATACAAAAAATGGTACTAAACATTTATTTGATCATATTAGCATATGTCCAAAACGCACAGAGAGAGATCCAAAACAAGCCATGCTTAAAGTGACAGGAAAAAAAATCCGGAAACAGATATTTTGATATTTCTACTTTACGTGTGTTATCAATTGAGCAAATAGAGATATGTTGACTTTTGCTTTTAGTTGACTTATTATGAAGTATTTTTTAGCTTTTCAAGCATACTCATGATGCTAAATTTTATAATTATCCCTTATTAGTTTTGATGAAGTATAGTTTTTTAAGCATAATTATGTTGTTGGATTTTTTTAGTTGTTTAGGCATATTGTTACTTTAAAAAGTATTATAGTTCATTTGTTGAATTTTATAGCATTTTATAGAAATTTATAAAAAAAATATTATTATTTTGTGTTCCATTAGTATTTTTAATAAAAAATAATAAATGTCAAATACTAGTATTTTTTAATAACATAATAAATATGTGAATTCTTTGTGCTTTTTATTTTTATAGAAAATATAAACATTTTTAAAAAATAAAATATTAATGAATAAATGTAGGATCTATGGGGATCCCCGCGGGGAACGGGGATCCGCGGGGAACGGGGATGGGGATAGAAATTCCCCCGTGACGGAAATCGGGGACGGGGAATGAATTTGATGGCGGGGAAAAAGATGGGGAAGTGTCCCCCCGGCCCCGGCCCCGCCCCATTGACATCCCTACCATGGGGATCTGGTTGTAACCTGAGTAAGCATCTAAAAAAGAAAGCAGTTTATAGCCGGCCGAGTTGTCGACCAGTCTATCGATGTTAGGCAAAGGAAAAGCATCTTTGGGACATGCCCGGTTAAGATCAGTATAGTCAACGCACATACGCCATTTTCCATTAGATTTTTTAACAAGTACAACGTTTGACAACCAAGTTGAATACTTGGCCTCGGAAATAAAATTTGCCTCTAGGAGGTCTTTTACAGCTTTTTCAGCAGCCTCCGCTTTCTCAGGAGACTGCCTACGCCTACGTTGTACTATGACCCTAGCGGCTGGATCTATGGCGAGCTGGCGAGCTGATGGCAGGCGACCTCAGGGTCGAGTCCGGGCATTTCCGCTGCGCTCCATGCGAAGAGATCCGCATTCTCCCGAAGGCAAGCTCTGAGTTGTTTCTTTGCTAGGTCGGGGAGATCGGCGCCGATTTTGACGCATTTGGTGGGGTCTTCTCCGAGGGGGACGAGCTCGAACTCGCCGTCTGGAATCGTTCGGAGTGGATCTGTGTCCCCTGCTTGTCCGTCGACTTCGTCCTTTGCAAATCTGGTGTCGAGGTCCACCGAGCTGACGTTGGGGCTCTGATCCTCTGCGGTTTTGGGAAGCTCGACTTGGGCGTTGTCCGGCCCTTCCTTCTTGCTGGCTGCGGGCCCTTTTGGGTCGACCAGGGTTTGCCCTCTGGCCGCGGCGTTGTGGCACCTCCTCGCGGCTTTGATGTAAATGTGCTCCTCGACCCCCACGGGGAAATCGAGATAGCCCGGCGATACATTCATACCAAGGCCCTCCTCGAGTGCGAGACCGACGAGGATGCGTTGAGGCTCCTAGGTATGCGTGTGGAAGTACATAGGAGGAGTTGCCCGTATTTTTGGCGTGTACTAATGTTTTACTCTTCGTTTGTTTTGCAGATAAAATGGCGGCCATGGAGGAGCGTATGCTGAAGCTGCGACCAAAGGGTGGTCGCTTGCCTGTCAAGGACCGGGTCGGGGAACTTCAGCAACAGGCTCGTGAAGGGACCCCGATGGCGGTGAGTACTCCTTCCCCCGCTTCCTCCCCGAATCAACCGCTTAAGAGGCGAAGGAGGGAGCGCACCGAGCCAGAGGTGCCCGAAAGCTCCATCTCTATTGGGGACGCCTTCGTGTTGCCCCCCTGTTATGCCCAGAGGCAGCTTTTTGATGGCAGACCTCCCGTGGTGCAGCAGGCGGAGAGGGACCTGATCCTGAGGCTCGACCAGAAGGCGAGGGGAGAAGGTATGGCCGCTGACGTGTCCGCGGTGATTCGGATGTTGGAGACCTCGTTGACGCTCAACGACGAGGTGGCCAACTACAGTGCTCGGCTATCCGAAGCTAATGACCGATCAGCGGCCCTAGAGCTCGAGAGCAAGGAACAACAGAAGGACTTGCTAAAGCTCAAAGGCGCGGATGCCCGATGCAATGCCATGGCCGACGAGCTCAAGGGGATGAAGGACAAGTATGAGCCCTTGGTGGAGGAGAAGAACAAGCTGGAGGCCGAGCTAAAATTGCTGAAGGAACAGCTGGCTCCCGTCGAGGATGAAACGGCCGAGGAGCAGGGGCTTCTCACTCGAGCCAGCTTGATTGACAGGATAAGGACCCTCGAAGAGGATGCCGCGGGGGCTGTGTCCTTCGGCTTCGAGCGGGCAGTCCAACAGGTGCAGCTTGTGAACCCCGGGGTGGAGCTGGTGACCTCCGGGATCGGCCCATGGCATCGCGTGGTGGATGGGGAGGTCGTGGCTCCTGAGGAGTGATTTTTTGTTTGTTCATATTTGCTCGGGCCTGCGTGCCTGTGATTCCTGGCCTGCGTGCCCTTGTGTTTAATATTTGTACTCTGGGCACGTGCCCGTATGTTTTGGATAATTTGTAATTTGGGTCTTGTGCCCGTGAATATTTGGCTGGCCTCCGTCGGCCATTATAAATGTTTTGTTTACAGTTTATACTTGTGTTGATTGTTTGTTCGTATGACATGCTCGACCTTATGATATGACTGCTCGATGTTGTTTTCCCTGGCTTGCGTGCCAGGTTTTGGGCTTGAGGCCTTTGGCGAGGATATGATCGCGATAAGAGATCACAACCTCGGGGCGTGGACCGTCCGTCGCGAGCCGGACATCCTGCCTGAGGTGCGAGAAAAACCAGCGGAGCTCGGTCGAGTGTTCCGCATCGAACGGGGTTCCTACTTACTGTAGTCGAGTAGGTCCACGTGTGTAAGTGGCTTGGGGTACGTACGAGCACCATTCCGCGACCCAAGGCTGAGCTATATCCCCGAGGAGGATTTGATGGCCACAAGGCGTTGAGCATGTGGCCGTTGTGTCTCAGCTGTAGTATTGTTTGAGCTTTGTGGCGTTCCAAGGTCGAGGGAGTTGCACTCCGTTTAGGTTTTCGAGGTAGTAGGCTCCCGTGCCCGTCTTTCCTCGGACGCGATATGGCCCTTCCAATTGGCGTAACTTTCCTTGAGATTCCTTTTGGTTTCGGAGGACTAAAACCGACTTGGCGTCGATGACCTTCGGTCGTGGCGGGGTGATCTACTGTTTCAAATGGGCTTCTCGCAACGCTGCGCCTTCGCGAATTTCGTCGACCAGATCTAGCTCCTCGTGCAACGCCTCGTCGTTCGCTTCTTCCTCAAGAAATTGATGCGCCTTGGCTCTCGATCTCGGCGGTATGACCGCCTGTTCCGTGGGTTAACAGAAATGGGGATTCGCGTGGTCGAATGGGCGTTGTCCGTAAGCCCATAGTCTGTTGTGGTTCTTCCACCCACTGTTCTTGGCTTCCCGAGTCTCCGTCTCGAGTCCGCGGAGCAAGACTCGGCTACTTGGCGTTGGTGCAGGGATGCTCGGCGGATGTGAAGTGGTGCTTGGTGCCCACCGTGCTGAGTTGCGGAAGTTACGATCGGTGGTGTGTCCCATTGTCCGTGGCGAGGGCTGTGGAATCCGGCGGGCAAGGACGTTTCGCTTGTAGAATCGAAGGATATTGAAAGAGGTGATTTTGGCGAGTGCCTCGGCCTCTATCCATTTCGTGAAGTAGTCTACGGCCACTATCAGGTATTTGTTTTGGTAGGAGCCTTGCGTGAAGGGACCAAGTATGTCCATTCCCCACCGCTAAAGGGCCACGGGAAGTGGCGTCGTGAGCTCGTGAGGTGGCGATGTGCATGTCGGCGTGGCGGCACTTGTCGCATTTTAGCGTGTTCCTTGGCGTCCCTTTGCATGGTGGGCCAGTAGTAGCCTGCGCGTAATGCTTTGCGGGCAAGAGATCGTCCTCCCAGATGTTGAGCGTTAATGCCTTCATGGATTTCATGGAGGATGCCGGCCACCTTGGACTCCTCGACGCATTTGAGGAGGAATGGAAGCCTCGTCGTGGGCGCTCGAGGGCGTAAAACCGCGGGTGGCGGCGGCCTCTAACTTGTCAGCGGGTAGCTCCCCGCGGGTGAGATAGTTGAACACGGGGGTCATCCAGCAGTCCGCATCACCGATCGCATTGATATCGAGCGACGTCGTGGTCCTTTTAATGCTCGGTTGGGTGAGTGTCTCTTGTATTACGGACCGGTTCCCTCCTTTCTTCTTCGTGCTCGCGAGTTTGGACAGGATATCTGCCCGGGTGTTCTGTTCGCAGGGGACGTGTCTAATCTCTGCCCGGTCGAAGCCCTTGAGTTTTTCCTTCACAAGGTGAAGGTATTCGATGAGGCTGTCGTTTTTAGCTTGGTAGTCTCCAAGGACTTGCGATGCGACGAGTTGGGAGTCGGTGAATATTTGGATGTCTCGGGCGCCTATGTCCTCGGCCAGTCGTATTCCCGCGAGCAACGCCTCGTACTCTGCCTGATTGTTGGATGTTGGAAAAGCCAGAGTCAATGAGTGCTCGATGATGATGCCTTCTTCGTTTTCGAGGAGGACGCCGGCGCCGCTCCCCGTCGAACTTGAGGCTCCGTCGACGTGCAGGGTCCATCGGTCGCTCGCTTGGGGGGCCTGTTCGTGAGCGGTCATTCGTGACGAAGTCGGCGGCGCGCCAAGGCCTTCCATCCCTCGTACTGAATGTCGAACTCAGAAAGTTCGAGGGACCACCTCAGCATTCGTCCGGCCATGTCCGGACGGGCGAGGAGCTGTTTTATGGGCTGCTCTGCGCGGCGATGGCGTGGGGAAATATATCGCAATCTCCTCGCGGTGATGGCGGCGAGCGACCTTTTCGATTCTTGATACGGTCTCGGGCCCTTGGAGGGCTTTGCTTGTGAAGTAGACGGGTTTTTGCCCGTCTTGGGTCTCTTGTATGAGGACTGCGCTTACTGTTTCGTTGGACACGGCTAAGTACAGATACAAGGTTTCCCGTCTTTGTGGTCGTGCGAGCCGGTGGTTGCGAAAGTGCCCGCTTGAGGTGTAGGAGAGCTTGCTCGCACTCTTCGTTCCATTCGAAGGTCGGCCCTTTCCTCAGCAACTTAAAAAAGGGAAGGGCATGTTGTGCCGACCTTGCTACGAATCGGGACAACGAGGTTAGCATGCCGTTCAGGATTTGGATGGACTTCTTGGACCTGGGTGTGGGCAGTTCGGAGAATGCCCGACACTTGTCGGGGTTGGCCTCAATTCCCCGTTCTGTTAGGTAGAAGCCGAGGAACTTGCCGGCCTTGACTCCGAACGTGCACTTCTCGGGTTGAGCGCGTTACGTGCTTCGGCGCTGGTCGAAGACTTTCTTTAGACGTGAAGCGTGGTCGTCCTCGGCTTGGGATTTCACGATCATGTCGTCCATGTATACCTCGAGCATATCGCCGATTTCGTTTTGGAATACCTTGTTCATCATTCGCTGGTAGGTTGCTCCAGCGTTCTTCAGTCCGAAGGGCATTACGTGTAGTAATAGTTTCCCGACTCCGTCATGAAGGCCGTGCAGGTCCTGTCGGCCATGTCCATGGGGTAGGGATGTCAGTTTGGACCTGTTAATGGGGATCCCCGCGGGGAACGCCCCGTTCGGGGCCCCAAAGATGGGGAATTTTCCCCCGTGGGGGCGGGGATGGGGAGAAAAATTCCCCCGAGAGCATTTCGGGGACGGGGACGGGGAATACACCCCCCGCCCGCCTATTATTTTAATATAGTTAATTTAATATATATATTTTAGATTAGGTTTTTTAGTCATTTCCTTTATGTTTATTTATAAAAATAAATAAATAAATATTCATGTATTTATTAAGAGAGAGAAATGTAAATATTAGACCCTAAAAAAGTTGAAGCGTTTCATTTTCTTACGCGAGACATTTAGAGTCTCACGTTAGACTCCTTTTTCTTCTCGATCAAATCTCCATTCATCTTCCTCTTCCAATTCCATCTTCTCTATTTGGTGTGCTTCCATTATTCACAGCTCTTACAATTTCATCAATAAGGTTTGATTTTCATAAATTTGTTCATGTAATTATTTATAGGAAAAAATAGATTATTTCTCTTTGATTCTCATAAATCTGTTTATATTATTGTTTATAGAAAAAAGTAGATTGTTTCTCCTTGATTACGATAAACTGTTCATATAATTGCTTATAGGAAAAGTTGATTATTTTGATTAAATTTAAATTAAATTGTTTAGAAATTTTAGAGTTATCAAATCATTTGCATATTAAAAAAATATAAAATAATCAAAAAATTACTCATTTTTATCTCCTTTTAAATATTTTTGTGTTCATTTTTTATCTATACTATGCATTTGTAATTAAAATAATGTAAATCGATTTTTCCTTAAAAATATTAAAATATACTTTTCTTATTTTTATTAATATATCACACTATAATTTAATTTTCTATATTAAACAAAAAATATTACTTTTAAATGAATCAATATATCATGCTATCACGGTATCACCCATAAAAAAACCAAATATCTTATATTTCTAATTATTAATGAAATAATAACATATAAACAATAATATATCATGCTATCACCCATAAAAAAAAATATATCTTATATTTTTAATTATAAAACCAAAGCCATTAAGTGAAATAATAACATATAACTTTTACGAGTAAATATATCATGTATATAGGTAAATAAATGTATTCTCAATGTATATAATTAATTAATATATGTTATTATTTCTAATTGAAAATTCTGATAAATAAGACATATTTAGAAATATGTGTAACGCATCATATATTTAGAAATATAAGATTTTTCTTATTAATTATTTTTTGTGTGAATTTCATGTATTTACTATTTCATTTATTTATTATTTTTTCATATATTTATTATTTTTGTTCTACTTCCATGTAGCCTTTTAAAATTTGTGTTTGTGTGTGCCAGGTTTTTGGTAAAAGAATGGTTGGTGAAGTTCAATCATCTAATAGTCCTAATGTTGCTTTGGAAGGAATGAAGTTCCTATAGAAAGTAGTGGAGTTTCACTCACACGGGAAGTTCAATCTACTCCAAATGAAATAAATATAGAAAATCAAGATCTGAAGCTCCGTTGAACCCACTACAAGTCTAACAAAGGGATTAAAATCGGATGCTTGGCCCTATTTTAAAAGGCAAAAATAGGAGGCATTTGGAAGGCTATATGCAAATCTTGTGATAAGAAAATTGGTGGTGATACAAAAAATGGTACTAAACATTTATTTGATCATATTAGCATATGTCCAAAACGCACAGAGAGAGATCCAAAACAAGCCATGCTTAAAGTGACAGGAAAAAAAATCCGGAAACAGATATTTTGATATTTCTACTTTACGTGTGTTATCAATTGAGCAAATAGAGATATGTTGACTTTTGCTTTTAGTTGACTTATTATGAAGTATTTTTTAGCTTTTCAAGCATACTCATGATGCTAAATTTTATAATTATCCCTTATTAGTTTTGATGAAGTATAGTTTTTTAAGCATAATTATGTTGTTGGATTTTTTTAGTTGTTTAGGCATATTGTTACTTTAAAAAGTATTATAGTTCATTTTGTTGAATTTTATAGCATTTTATAGAAATTTATAAAAAAAATATTATTATTTTGTGTTCCATTAGTATTTTTAATAAAAAATAATAAATGTCAAATACTAGTATTTTTAATAACATAATAAATATGTGAATTCTTTGTGCTTTTTTTTTATAGAAAATATAAACATTTTAAAAATAAAATATTAATGAATAAATGTAGGATCTATGGGATCCCACGGGATCCATGGAACGAGGATGGGATAGAAATTCCCGTGGCGGAAATCGGGCAGGGGACGGGGAATGAATTTGATGGCGGGGAAAAAGATGGGGAAGTGTCCCCCCGGCCCCGCCCCATTGACATCCCTACCATGGGGATCTGGTTGTAACCTGAGTAAGCATCTAAAAAGCGGTTTATAGCCGGCCGAGTTGTCGACGATCTATCGATGTTAGGCAAAGGAAAAGCATCTTTGGGACATGCGGTTAAGATCGGTATAGTCAGCCACATCGCCATTTTCCATTAGATTTTTAACAAGTACAACGTTTGACAACCAAGTTGAATACTTGGCCTCGGAAATAAAATTTGCCTCTAGGAGGTCTTTTCTGACTTTTTGACCTCGCTTTCTCGGGAGGCGCCTACGCCTCGTTGTACTATGGCCCTAGGGTGGATCTATGGCGGTGATGGCGGGCGACCTCGGGGTCGAGTCGGGCATTTCAGCTGCGCTCCATGCGAAGAGATCCGCATTCTCCGAGCAAGCTCGAGTTGTTTCTTTGCTAGGTCGGGAGATCGCGCCGATTTTGCGCATTTGGTGGGGTCTTCTCAGGGGACGAGCTCGAACTCGCCATCTGGAATCGGTCGGAGTGGATCTGTGTCCCTGTCCGTCGACTTCTTTGCAAATCTGGTGTCGAGGTCCACCGGCGGCGTTGGGCTCGATCCTCTGCGGTTTGGGAAGCTCGACTTGGGCGTTGTCCGGCCCTTCCTTCTTCTGGCTGCGGGAGGTCGACCGGGGTTTGCCCTCCGGCGGCGTTGTGGCACCTCCTCGCGGCTTTGATGTCCCCGAGATAGTAGCGGCGTCCCGTCAGTGTAGAACTTGAGCTTGGATGGGCGGTCGAAGGGCTGAGATTACGCTAGCGTTGTTCTGCCCAAAATGGCGTTGTAGAGAGAGTGGCAGTCGATCACCAGGAAGCGGACTTTGACTTGTCGGGAAGCGACGTCCTCGCCAAAGGTGACGAGGAGCTCGACGTATCCCCAAGGTCGTGATGTGGAGTCGTTGAACCCTTGAAGGTCAGAGCCCACGTACGGCGATAAGTGAGATTCATCGAGCTGGAGCGTTCTGAACAAGTGAGTGTACATGACGTCGACCAGTATTCGGTGGACTTCGAAGTTGGCCATCCTTGCCTTGATGAGGAGGGGAATGTGGGAGTTTGGTGCTCCGCCGGGGAGTTCTTCCAGGTAGAAGGTAATCGGCTCAGTTTTCCGCGGGCTGCTCGAGTGAGACCTCGTTGGTGGGGCTTTGTCGATCCTCGTCGAATTTTCTCTTGGCCGAGTTAATTGGGTGGGTGTCGCCACAGGAGATGACGGGAGGGAATTCTTCCAAGTGAGTGCGGGCTCGAAAGTCCTCGGGCCTAGTCACAGTAGGCTATCTGGTAGGGCGAGTCCCTTGTGGTCGGCGTCCTCGGTTTCTTTGACCGCTCGGGCATTTCTTCCCTCTTCGGGTTTTAGCCTAGTCTTCCCCTTTGATCGGTGTTTCAATTGCGTCTTTGAGGTGGGCCGATCTTGATCAAATGGCCGTGGCCGGTGATCTTGGCGATGCTTTGTTTTGTCGGCCGAGCTTGGCGGGGTGGGTTTCGGGCGTCTGACTCCTCCATCTCTGAACTCGGTTGCCGAGCACTCGGCTAGGATTCGCTCGCGGGAAGCGGTTAATGGAGTGTAGTCGGTGAAGCGTCCAGCGGGGCCTCGCTGCTCGCGTGTTTCCCGTGGCCTGTCTTCGCGTCGCTTCTCGTCGGGGCGTCGGGATGACCCTGCCTCAGGGCGTCGGTTATCTTGGTGTCTGGTGGAGTTGCCCGAGCCTCGAATCCCTGGCGCAGTTGGCGGCTTCTTTCTCCTCGTACGTGATATAAGCGCGGGCTTTATCGAGGAGAGCATCGAAAGTGGCTGGGGGCTCGATGCCGACGGCTTTCCTGAAATCTGTTCCGGGGAGGAGACCCCTCTCCAATAGGTACCGTTTCATCTGGTCCTCACAGGGGACTTGAATGGCTTCCCTGTTGAAGCGGTCGATGTACTCCCGGAGAGTTTCGTCGCTCTTCTGAATGATGGCCTCGAGGGAGGCCTCGTCGGTGCTGGGAGGGTGTGAAAGTGCTCGTGGTGGGCCTTGAGCTCCCTCCACGAGTGTATAGACCCTGGGGGCAAGCTCTTGTACCAGTCCATTGCTGTCTTCCTGAGGGTTGTGGGGAACAGCCTGCATTTGATTGGTCCTCCAACGTTGAGGTATTGGAGCATAGCTTCGAAACCGTCGATGTGGTCGATAGGGTCGTCCACTCCGTCGTATGTGGCGAGTGGGGGCGGTTTTTCCATTCCCCGAGGGATTGGGGCATTCATGATGCTGTCGGACAGGGGACCGCGGGGGTCGTCCTCGTCGCTCCGGTGGGGAGAGCGAGAGTGGCGTTGAGTCCTGGCGCGAGTGTGGCCGCCTTTGACCCTTCTCGATCCGTCGGCTTTTCGCCCATGTCGGGGAGGAGATTGAGGTCGTTCCTTGGGCTGTTCTTGGTCTTGCCGCTCGGGCGCGGGTCCCCTACCTCGGGGGCGGCGTGTCGGGCTACGAGAATCATCTCTCCTGTTCCTCCGCGGGGGAGTTTGGGAGCGATGTCGGCGTGGTGATGGCGACCACGAGTCTGGTCGTCGACGTCTCCGCGGTGATCGGCGGGAAGCTTCGAGGACGTGGAGGCGCTCTCCCTGGGTGAAGAGCATGAGGTTGGTGTTGTTGATGGCTGCGAAGAGAGCCTTGACCGTAGGATCAGCGTCGGGGGGCGGTTGCACCTCTTGGAATCTGCGAGTTTTGCTCGGCGGTGATCTGATTCGACCTGCGTTCCTCTCCCCGGTAGGATCGAGTGGAAGAGGCAGTTTGCCCATCTCGAGGATCCCCACTCGGGAAAATGTCGTCTGCTCGGCCGATCCTCGAGAAAGGGTTTTGTCCGTCGTTTGCGGTGTTGGCCATGACAAAGGAGTTTCTTGGTTTGCTTTGGTCAATGAATGAAGAGAGGGAAGCAAGGTTCCAGACGGCGCGATCGTACGACGGAAGGTGTCTTGGCCCAATGCAGCGGTCCAAAGTGAAGAGAGGGGGTACTGCAAGACACTCGATGCCAAAGTAAGAATAGGCGAGAGCAAGCAAGTGAGAAAGGAGTAAAGAATGAGATACGACCTCTCAAGTGAGGAGGTATTTATAACCTTGGGCCAAGATCCGTTTAGTGGCGAAGCCCAAGCCCACTAGCGGATTGCTAGGGCTTCGTGTGGAGCCGACCGTGGCCTCCTCCCTAGATCGAGAAATCCGGGTTTGTTCGAAGTTCTGGGAGACTTGACGGTTAAGAAACCTAGTCAACAGGGTCCGATAATATCGAGGGCACGTGGCGGCCAAGGACAACTGGGATCAGTTGGGTCGGCCACGTGCCCCTGCATGGACGTGTCCCCATGCGGACATTCCCAACTGCTCGCCAGGGGCACTTGGGCAACTGGGATCAGTTGGGTCGGCCATGTGCCCCGCGTGGACATTCCGGCCGCTCCCGAGGCAAGTGGGCTGGATCCGTTGGGCGGTCTCGTGCCCCGCGTGGACATTCCAGCTGCTTTCCAAGGGCCACTGGGCCTAGAGTCTTGTTGGGCCTAGAGCGTGGGCGATCCGAGCAGTGGGAATAGCCCAGTTGGACTTACAAGATCAAACATGCTGGCCTTATCACACATCAAGGCATTATCTTGTTAGTTCGGATATGACATGTTTATGAGTTCGAATCCTCGGCCGTTGACGGTAGAAGGAGGTGTTAGACATAGTTTGGGAGGCAAATGTACCCTCAAAAGTGAAGATATTTAGGAGGTTAGTGTTAGACCGACTCCTTCAAAGAAGCTTTGAATTTTCGTGGAATCATATATGCACATCAAGTGTCTAGCATATGCTCAACAACATGAAGATTTAAACCACTGTTTGTTCATGCAAGGCGAAAATGCTTTGGAGAAAGATATACAAGTGGTGGGAATTGGAATTCGTTCAACAAACTGACTGTAGTGATCAATTGGCAAAGTTTGTAGAAGATTTAAAAGGAGAAATTCAAAAACGCGAGGAGCATTTGGTGACATCTTTGTTGGTGTATTGGAAAGGAGGAGCAATTGTGTTCAATAATGCGAAAGTGATTTTGTGAATTATATTACAATATTCGAGTTACACTTGGTGGTGGTTAGCAATAGAAGCCAAAGAAAGCATTCAGTGTACTTTCTATGAATGGTTTAAAAACCCAGCTTTATGTTTGGATCGTTTTTAGTTGCTGTATAGAATAGCTATTTGTATCTGTTTGGGTTGGAGTACCCCTAGTACTGTTATTAATCAAGTTGCTTTAAAAAAACAGATTTGTTCCATTAAAGTTACAACTTCATTCATTTATAAGGAGACAAATCAAAATAAAAAAGAGATGAAGAATATAACACTCATTTCAATCCATATTCAGTAAACTAAAATGTGTTATAAAAAAACAAATTGAAATAGGAAATAGAAATATTTGGCATTAACAGAAAAATGAAGATATGGAATGAGGGGAGTGACGGCTACATGTTTCTTTTATCTGAATTATCGTTGTATTATATCAATTGGGCTTAAGTTCTTTTCTAAGTTTAGTGGCTCAAATAAAACATTAAAACCACAAAGTATAACAAAATTGATTATATAATCTATTTTAGAAACTAATTAATTTTTTACATAAAGGGTACTTTCGACCATCCATTCAATTAATAACAAAATATAGACATTTTCAACCTTGTAGAATTATTCCAGGGTTTATACCAAATCACAATGCGCAGCAGCAGGCATCATAGAACACCAACATCTTGAATGGCGGCCTCCACCTGGGCTGATCTCCCAAAAGAGATTCTCAATCTCATCACCAAACGGATCGAAAATGAACTCGATAACGTTCATTTTCGATCCGTTTGTTCATCATGGCGATCTTCTTCCATTCCAATTCCTCCCAACATTGTATTCAAATTCCCACTCATCAGTTACACCGAAAGACCGGAGCTTCTCTGCGATATCATCAACGGCGAACGCAACACTCCGTTTTGCTATCTCGACAAACGCTGTTTCTTGCTCATCAAGCCACCGCAACAACATCATCAACAACAGCAGAGTGAACAAACCATGCAACGCATGCAACGTCCTTGGTTGATACAGATCACCAAAAACACTCAAGGAAAAATCAAACTCTTCTACCCGGTGTTTACCTATAACTCGAGTTCTCCGTTTCTTTGTTCACTTAGGGTTCTTGATTTCAATAAATTCCCGGTAGTTGAGTTAGGATCAGATTTCGTTGTTAACAATAACCGCAGTCAGTTTATTGAACCTGAGAAAGTGATTGCTGTTAGGCGGCATGGAGAGAAGCCTGTTGTGCTTGGTATAGTGAGAAATGTTTTCTTCCGGAAGGTGATTTTCTGTCGCGGTGACGAGCAATGGAAGGTGATTGAGAATATAGCTATGCATGGAGATATATGTGTTTTTAAAGGGAAGTTTTACGCGGTGGATAGATCCGGTCGGACGGTTAGGGTTGAGTTTGAACATGACGATGATGACTCCGATGTGGAGTTAGTTGACAATCCTTTGATTGCTGGAGATAGGAAATTGTTGGTGGAGAGTGACGGCGAGTTATTGATGGTTAATATTTATGATTACTTATGGTTTAGTGTTTCAGTGTTTAGGTTTGATGAGAAGGGTAAGAAATGGGTGAAGTTGAAGAGTTTGGGTGATAGGGTTTTGTTTTTGGGGAATGGATATTCATTTTGTGCATCTGCATTTGATTTGCGCGTTGCGAAAGGGAATTGTGTTGTGTTTATGGATGATACTTTTCTCTCTTTTCAGAATAGGCAGCATGGAAAATGTGTTTATCATTTGGATCGATACGAGCTTTTGTCGGATTATGAAGAGTATTTCAATTTGTTCTCTCCGCCTGAGTGGATTGAGAAAAGCTGAATTCCTAGAATAGTATGTTATCTTGTGTTGAAAAGTGAAATCCTTGATATTGCATTATTCTGCTTAGTTTATGTTGTTAGTTAAGATTGAATAAATTTTTCAACTAGTACTTACTTACAAAAATACAATAAATATTGCAGGGTTTGTTTGTTACATTGACTATGAGCTTTTCTTAACTGATATGTTGTTATCAATAAGTATTTGCAGTTTTAAATTACCACAAGCTCTTCCATTTAAGTTTTCATTAATGCTACTTTCGTTTTTAGAAATCTACGTGTATTTAATTTGGTAACTTATTCTTAGTCGTCGCGATGCAAGTAAAGAGTAGACTTTCGCGATTTTGGTCGGTATAGGTGTTGTAACAGTGATTATGGTAGTTGCGGTGTGAATTAAACTAGGCATAACTGTGGTGATGAGCTTGTTTATCTTCGTTTATTGTTACTTTTGCAGACGATATGTATAGCAACAAATTACATTTTCACATGAAAAGATGTTGAAAAATGAGGTGAATATGAGTTGTCGAACAAGTGTTTTGGTGACTTCTTGAACTCTTCTCACTTAGTAAGTTGTGATTATTCAAGGTGTGTTATGCTATGCTATTTTGATTTGATGCTGACGATTATGATGGCGATTAAAGTCAAAACTTTATTGATTTGATGTTTCATTTCATTTATTTTATGATATCCAAAACATACATGTTCCTTGAATCTTTTTCCATTACAATGTTCTTTGACTTAGTTTAGACATAAACATATACTTCTTTACAACCACGACCTAAGAACTCAAATCTCATTTCCCATGGCCTCCAGAGTCTTACAAGGAAGACATACTATAATGTCCATACTTCCCTCTTCAGCCCCAGCAAACACACTAATCTTACCATTATCTTTATTCGCACCGCCGTTTCGAACACCAACGGGCTTTCCCCAACCAAAATCATTACCATAAACATCAAACCTAGGAGAATTTGTTGTTGCCAAGGAATAATACCTACGGGTCAAGTCACCACA
Organism: Vicia sativa; assembly: GCA_021764765.1. NCBI lineage: Eukaryota > Viridiplantae > Streptophyta > Magnoliopsida > Fabales > Fabaceae > Vicia > Vicia sativa. Next base: position 8,060,855 of record CM038794.1, read on the forward strand.
AGTAAGAAACTTAGGTTTTTTCAACCATCGCTCATAACTATTTTTTATTTTCTCATCATCAGAATATACAGAAATCGTTTTGTTCATCTTCAAAGCAGCCTTTCCAATACCACTATCAAGAATTTCTCCTGCTTTCATTGTAAAACCACAAACCGAAATTGCGTTTCCGAAATATTCATCTTCTAGCGGAGGAATCATCTTTGCTCTAACCCCAATCAGCAAAACGTAAAGAACGTCTTGTTGTGGATCAAGTCTTCATAACGAACCACGGAACACAAAACATGAGATAATACCGCTTGAAGTGAAGAGATTGTAGTATTCATATCAGTTTGAGTTTCTGTGTTTGCTTTGGATTTCAGTTCTGCGATTTTCTCCTTTGTGAAATGGAAAACTCTTTCAGCTAAGTTGTTTGGTTTGGAGGTTTGGGTGAATTGATCAGTTGTGAAAGGGAAACGTATGGGAATTTGATGAATGTTGTCTGGAAACCAACGTTTGAGTGAAGGGAGTTTGTTTAAAGAATCACCTCGTGAGATTTGAGACCAAGAATTGATGAAATGCCAGAAGGACTTACCGTCTATTACTGCGTGGTTGGTTGTGAAGCCGATGAATAATCCGTCGAGTAACTCGGTTACTTGGACAGCAAGAATCGGGTGGGACGTGGCTTCACAGTTTTTGAGGCCGTTGAGAGGGAAGAAAGAGTAGACAATGGGAGGTACAATATTGTTTTCTGGTTGAAGGATGTCAGAAACAGTTGTGTTTTGTGCTGTGGCATGGACGAAGAGCGCGCCGAGGTTGTTGCAGACGATGTAACATGATGATGAGGTGTTGTTGTTGTGTTCTTCTTTGTGTTGAGTGATAACAAGACGACCGGAAAAAGGTGGGAAGAAGGAAAGAGTTGAGGAAAGGGTTTGTTTGAAATGGTGGATTTGGTTGATATTGGGTTGGTGGTGGAATATAAGACCTTTTTGATTGGTTTCAATGGGGAGGAATTGGAGATACCATGGTGTTAAATGTATTTTCTGAAAATCAGTTGAGTTGCAATTTGGTGCTTGGATTGTAGTAGTGGAGATCACTTTGATAGAACAATCCATGGTGCGAGAGCTTTGTTTGCTAGGTTATGAAAAGTGTGAGGGCAGGGAGATGAGTTTGTGGATGCATGGTAAGATGAAGGTTTCATATAGAGATGAAATATTCATATGGGTCCACTTAGAATTAATGGAACTTTAAAAAAATGGTTAGGTTTCCTTTAAGAGAAATTTTGAGGAGAGAGTTAGGAAAGAAAATTGAGTTAGCATTCTCTAATGTCAACATAAATAGATAGCTAGGCTTAGGGGTGGCAATTTTGATGGAGAAGTAAATTGAGTTAGGAAATAGGATAAATTCAAGCTATTTTGGTATTACCTATTTTGGATAAGCTATTACATAATTGTATTTATGTTACTTATTTTGGTAGGGTTTTCTATTCTATACAAATTTGAATATGTTAAGAAATTTAAAATAGTAAGTTTGTTTTAGAACTTATGTATTTTATATTAAATATATAACTTTTAATAAATAATTAATATTTTTCAATGAAAAATTAGTACTTTTAGTTACCTTAATGTGTGTAATATTGCACATATTAGACAAACTAATTTTGGTAATAGATAAAATAGAGAGATGAACAAAAGGAAACAATCTTGACCCATAAGTATTCTACCCTAGACTCCAAGAAACTCATATCTAGAAATTGATATGGAACCACATATATTTTTAGATTAAGGATATGTCTACCCAATTTATTTGCAAACTAATCCGTATTAGGTATTAGGTGAGCTTTGAATTTAGTTTGTGGTGTGAGACTAATAGCATTTTCTCATGAAATTAGGCTTTATTTTTCTTCTCAATTCTCATAGTCAAAAACCTAAATTAAAAATGAAACAGTATTCTGACAATTTTCATCATCGAACAAGCGTGGTGCAGTGACACAAAATACTAGATAATAGACATTCACATTACAATTTTACAATTAATTTGACTCAATATTGTCCACTATTAATTTCTTTATTTAATCGGAAAAAAATAGTATGAGAAAAAAAAAATTCTTTATTTAATCGGAAAAAAATAGTATGAGAAAAAAAATTAGAAAACAGGACAACTATTTATCAAATATACATGTTTCATAAATTATTAAAATAAAATTATAATCTAAGAGACAAAAAAAAAACTATAGAAATTGTATGAATATTTATTCATTAACAAAAATACTATTTTGAGAAAAATCTAAAAAATTACTTTAAAAACGAAATAGTTGGAGGAGTTTCTGTGAGAGTCCAATTGTTGAGAGTAGTTTCTGGAGGAGTGCGGAAGACCATCTTTGACAACTCAATCTTGTAATCATCATCATTAATTATAGCCACATGCTCTTCAAAATGAAATCCTGCTCTTGAGAAAACCTTCTTAATGTTGGGTATTTTCTCCTGCTTAAGCTCTTGTCCTTTGGTACGTAAAAAAGATGATATGTAACCAAGCCCATACTTATCCTGCTTTTTAACCACCTCTATAACCTTACCCCAACCAGTAGGTTTTCCAGCATCAATCATAGCTTTAACATCTTTTCAAAAGAGCAGACTAGCCTTAAGCTCCAATGCACTTTTAAAGCTTATCTTTCATATCCACCATTTTAGGTTCCTCGACTACCCCAGGCTTTTCTTTCACATCAATCACCTTGGGTTCTTTAGTCACCTTAGGTTCTTCAACCATCATAGGTTCTTCAACCACCTTGCATTTCTCTTGCACATTATTCACCATCTCGAAATATTGGAGTGGTATCTCAACAACTTCGTCACCTACATCGACATACCTGAAAGATGACAGATGACTCACAATGAAATCCTCCTCCCCTGAAACAATTGCCAAATTTCCCTGGATCACAAATTTCATCTTTTTATGGAGTGTGGACGTAACAGCTCATGCTCCATGAATCCATGGTCTCCCCAATAAACAACTATATGCTGGAAAGATATCCAAAACTTGGAAAGCCAATTGGAATATCAGCGGTCCTATGAGCACTGGGAGATCAACCTCACCCATCACCATATTTTTTTAGCCATCAAATGCTTTCACTATCCTATTTCAACGCATTAGCTCGGTACTTTCGGAAAGTACATAGGTTGCTCAATGAGGCTTCGTTAGAATTTTTGAACAAGATTCGACAAAGACAATACCGCCTTGACACCTAAATCTTCCAGATCGTGCAGATCAGTTTAAGTAACTATGATACCAAGACCTTAAGTCTTAAGTTTTAGATCAACCCCGAGTAGTTTATACAAGCAGTCGGCACCGTCTTACCCACAAACTACGTAGGGAGCCGATGAATATAAGTGACTGGTCATAATCATAAAAAGCTTTAAATATCAAGTTATAACAGGGAATGCGCTAATTAAGTTAGGTGACCCTCACCTGGTCATTTAATCCAATAGTTGCGGAACCTACAAAAACCAATATAAAAACCAGTTGTAAGTTTGTTCAGTGGTATATGGTCTTGAACCGGGAGAACCACGGTTCGATCCCCCAAGACTTATGATTTGGAAGAGAAAAAGGGTTACCAACTTGCGTACCAGAACCCCGTGCATAAAATGACCAGAATCACTAACCGGCTACTCTACTATGTGCGTGCGAGAGATAAAGGGCTAATGTGATTGCGCGAGAATGAAAGCGGTTGATTTTGAACGAGAAGAATTAGGTTGAGCTATGATGGCATGATTCAGGCTGGTTTGCATAGGAAGGAAGGTTTGGACCATGACTATGGTTTTGTGTCATTTTTGTATCATCAATGTCGAAACCCAGTTCCATCTTTCTAAACGTAACGCCTATCAACCATGTACAATTCGAGTTGCATCGTGCGATTGCGTCAGAAACTTTGCGCTAAATTATTTCAAAGTCTATCATTTGCTTGAGGACAAGCAAAGGTTCAAGTGTAGGGGAGTTTGATAACACAAAAATGTATCGATTATTTGGATCGATTTATATGATTTTTATCTTCACTTTAATTAATTATATTAATCTCACTATACCAAATTTGGCTTTTAGCAGCACCCCTACGAAAGCGCTTTTAGGAAAAGCGGCAAACTTCGCTAAAGACAAAATTAAAAAACACGCTAAAAAAGCGCTCTTACAGTGGGGGGGGTATGAAAGCGCTTTTAAAAGCGCTCTGGTAAGGGGGGGTATGAGAGCGCTTTTGGAAAGCGCTTTGGTAAGGGGGGGGTATGAGAGCGCTTTTGAAAAGCGCTTTGGTAGGATGGGTAATGAAAGCGCTTTTTGAAAAGCGCTACAGTAGGTGGGGGCTCTGGCGCTTTTGGGATAAAAGCGCTCTGGTAGGTTATTTAATATTATATTTTCATAAACAAAACACGCGTGGTTTTACTTCTTCATTCTTTTCGCGTTTTCTGACCTCTTCATCTTCAACCTCCCTTCGTCTCCAACCTCCTGCGCCGTCTCCATTCCCAAGCCAAACTCTAAACCCTTCAACCCCTAACCCTTCCTTGTTCCTATTCCTTCCCTCTAACAACAAACCCACTCCCCGTCGCTTCCACCTCTCCCGCTCTTGTTCTGATTTCAACGGCTGGGCCCTCCTCGACACACCCACTTCTCCAAACAATGGCTTATCATCTTTCTTTCCAACTCCCAATCCCGCGATAGCTCTTGGAACTTCCTCGCTCTCATGCTTGCTGTTTCTCCCTTATCGAAAAGGTTCTTCCTTTATGTTTCACCTTAAGCCTACACTTGTTCCTCTTACATTCAACGTTTAATTTGCTCTGCGTTTATTTAGGTTTCAATATTCAATTCACAACCCGTTGCAAGGAATGTGGAGTCGAGACAAAGCTGTGGAGTTTTACGAATTGAGACCACCGTATAGAAGCCGTTCTTGGCTGGTAAACACCACATTTGTTGTGATTGTTCATTTTTATATTTGTTGTGATTACGGTAAATGTGGAGTAATCAAAATGACGTGAGATAGAATCTGCTGAGACCATCACAATAGATTCGAGGAGCTTTGATTTTTATCTTTATCTTTTGAAGGAGAGACTTCTAATATATGATTTTAGCAGAGATTTATGTAGGATAGAAACTCAACAGTATATTGTTTTTTAACCAGGAAAAGTTCATGCATGTGGTGTCACATGGACATTTCTTCATCATTGAAACAAGCGGCTCTGTCTTTAATTCGACATTTTGCTTATTTTTTTCTATTAACTATACAAGTTTGAATTTGACATCATTGTTTTTCTTAGCATTCATTGACATTACCAACAGTTAGAATAAACTATATTTTAGCATAATCCAACAGTTTGAATTTGGCAGTTACAACAGAATCCAAACACATCTAACTAATTAACTAACTTTTTTTCTTCCTTTTCATATTCATTCATATACATTTATATATCATTCCATATTCATTCTCACAATTACACTCTCATCATTCCATATTCATTCAACACACAGTTACTTTCTTTCTTCACTCACTCATTCCTTAGCGTGAACAATGATATTATTTCCATGTTTTGCAATATTTTAATTTCATTATTATATTAAAAATGAATTTTATATAAATTCACGCATTATAATAAAAATACTAATATGCCCGGTTACTTGATGCTCTCTAAGAGCAAACTGACACAAATACTAATATGCCCCGGTTACACTTTATGCATAGAATAATGAGTTGATTGTCTAGATATTATGTAATCAATTATACCAATTTCTCATTGTACAATGTCATTTCTTGCTTCTAGCTTGTTTCATATTTGGATTCGAGACTCGTTTCATATCGTAGTATTTACTTGATGTTGAAGCTGTTTTATGATGTGATTTTGATGTTGATTTTCATGAACTATGAGTTTCATTTTGGTCTTGTTTTATATGAATAGGTTACTTGTGAAGTGTGAAAGTCTGATCGTTTACAAGAACACAGGACTCTCTCTACCACTTCTTCCGCCACAGGACTCTCTCTACCACTTCTTCCGTTTGAACTTCAACAACACCAACAACACTGCTCCGTTTTTTGACTCATTTGGTAAGCTTCACTACACCATCTCTATTTTTTTGTTTATTTGATTCTGAAGTACCATTAAGTTAAAGCTAATTGATAATATATTGGTGATATTCTGATTTGTTTATATGAATCAATGAGTTTATGACTTGTATTATCATGGCAATACTTTGCTTGTATGTTGAATCTGAGTATTGAAGTTGGTTATGTCATCAATGATAGAATTGATGCTAAAATTGTGATGATGTTATTGTTAGATTTGAAATGAGTGTGTTTGTTGAGATTATGTTTTGAGTGTGTGCGGAAATCATGTGTTGAATTCTTGTGAGATATGAACTGAGGTAAATTTCAATTCTTTTCTTTAAATTGCTTTGTTCTTCTGTCCCGTGTATGCGTTATAGATCTTCAAACCATCTAATACCAAAATGTTTGTACATTTTATTTGTTTTCTTTATGATGTATTGTTGTTTAGCTTGGGAGCCCACACCGTAGTAAACCTATGACTTTAAAACAACCATATTAAAAATAAAATTACTATTTGATTCATTGACTTTCTCGATTTTGGGATTGAGAAGGATCACAACCAACAGAGCAAAATTCTTTAAAAATTTTAAACAAGACTATCAAAAATTAAGTTCAAACTTAAAACATCTTTTTATTTAAAAGAGATTTCTTACAATTTTAATTTCATATATTTATCTATTTATTATTAAGAAAGAAAAGTAATGTAATTAAATTATAATATTTTACTTTTAGATTATATTAAGTAATACTCATTATTTCGACATGCATGTGGAATATTCATGATGTCAATTTCGTTTATCGTTAAGTGAGGTACTTACTAACTTTGTGAATTGAATTCGCCATAGGGGTTACTTGTGAAGAGTGAAAGTTTGACCGTTTTTGTTTAGCTTAATTAAGACATGGATAAGACATGGATGAATTCAAACCGATTGTCGAAAGAGTACGAGAAAGGGGTATGGAATTTGTTGAGTTTGCGGTTGCACTCAAAGACCCGCTTGAATGCCGTGTCCTTGCTTGGGTTCTTTGTTATGCGGGGTAAGGTTGACGGAATCGGTTGGGATCTCATTTACTACGGTTTGGAATTGATAGAAGTTATACATGTTGGACAATGCATGGTGAGAAAAGTACCGGAATCTTGAGTCGAGTTGTAATAGGAAGTATGCTTCAAGACGATTGCATGAGACACATCGATTGTGATCGAGTCGAAGAGATTGCGAAGCGCTTGAAGAAGATCTTGCGGATTGTCCCAAAATGTTTGAGAGGTTGGTAGCGATCAGAGAAACCGTTGTATGTTGGTTGTTCAAAATTCACAAGATTATCTGGTGTTAAAGTTGTACAACTTAAAGGCGGACAATGGATGGTCGGATAAAAGTTTCACGAGTTATTAGCCCTTATGAAAGATATGCTACAGAGGATAATGTTCTTCCAATCGAGCGTATGAAGCCAAAAAGATGTTGTCTTCTATTGGAATGAGCTATGATAAGATACATGCATGTCCAACGATTGCGTTTTGTTTGAAAGCAGTATGCGTTGAATGAGTGTCCTAAATGTGGTGCCCTCGATATAAGAAAAAGTTGTCTCTGCTAAAGTCTTATGGTATTTTCCTATAATTCCGAGATTTAGGCATGTATCGTAGTGAGACCGATTCAAGACACTTGACTTGGCATGCGGATGAAAGAATTATTGATGGAAAGTTGCGACATCCGCAGACTCACCACAATGGAGTAAAGTTGATCTTGAATATCACGAATTTGGAAAAGAAGCAAGAAACCTTCGGTTGTCATTGTCTCGATGGAATGAACCCGCATGGTATTCAAAGCATATCTGTGATTCTTATGCTTTATAACTTACCTCCGTGGCTATGTATGAAGCGTAAGTACATGATGTTATCTATGCTAATTTGGGCCTAAACAACGGGGAATGACATAGCGTATACTTGGCACCCTTAATCGAAGATTTAAAGTTTTGTGGGAGAGAGGTGTGGAGGTTTACGATGGGTATAGGAAAGAAAGTTTCAACTTGAGGCGATGTTGTTTGGAACAATTAATGATTTTCCGACATACGGAAATCTATCAATACAACAACAAGGGTCAAAAGGCGTGTCTGTTTGTGAAGATGAAACCGATACGACACGATTGGCGCTTTGTCGAAGAATGTCTTTCTCGGCCATCGTAGATTCTTAAATTCTAATCATCACTACCGTGGGTGGAGAAAAGCATTCAATGGAGGCGAACATCGTCTGACCCGCCTTTTTGTCGGTGATCAAATTTTGAAAAGGTGAAAGATGTGAGCACTCGGTTTGGCAAGCCTTTTGCACATTCAATTGTCAAGGGTGGGTGGAAGAAGAAGTCAATTTTCTTTGAACTTCCATATTGGAAGTCGTTGTCGTAAGACATTTCTGGATGTTATGCATATTGAAAAAATGTATTTGTGACGTTATAGTGCGCTACTCAATATACAAGGAAAGTCTAAGGATGGCGTTAACATAAGGAATGACATGGTAAACATGGGGATGAGAACTGAATTGGGGCCCGTGACGAAAGGAAGCGAACATATCGCCTGCTTGTTTACACTCTATCTAGAAAGGAGAAGAAAACATTGTGTAAGTTCCTCGATGAAGTAAAAGTTCGAAGGCTACTCTTGAGATATTAGAAGACTTGTGTCCATGAAAGACCTCAAGTTAAAGAGTTTGAAGACGCATGATTGCCATGTTATAATGGAACATTTTTACCAATAGGTATCGTTCTATTACGCGAGAAAAAGTAAGAAGCGCAATAACTAAGTGTGTTTCTTCTTGAGTCTATTTGCGATAAGGTGGTCGATCCGCGATCTTACCAACATTGCAAAATGAGATAGTTGTTACTTTATGTGATCTTGAAATGTATTTTCCTCCCTCGTTTTTGACATAATGGTTCATCTAGTCGTTCATCTTGTGAAAGAGACACAAGTATGGACCTTATATGAGATGGATGTACCTGTGAACGTTATATGAAAATATTAAAAGTGCGTGAAAAGCAGTCGACCGAGGGTTGTATTCCGAGCGATACGTTGCTGAAGAAGCGGTTGAGTTTTGTACTGAATATTTGTCAAATGTTCAATCAATTGGACTCCCCAAATCTCATATTGTCGAAAAAAAAGAAGGAAAAAGGCTAATTGGAAATAAAGTTGTGACAGTATCAATGGTCGAGCAGGATCAAGTGCACTTGTATGTTACGCACAATGAGATTGAGGTTGAGCCGTTTGTTGAAATGCACAAAGTTGTTCTCCGAGATTTAAATCCAAATAGAAATGAGAACTGGATAGTACGAGAGCACAATCGAAGTTTCATACCGTGGTTTAGAGATCATATTTATTCAAAGTATCGTTCAGATCCGCTTGATGTAAAGGTTGAGATGTTTAGCCTATGGTCCATACGTAATTGTGCTTTCTTATAGCGCATACGTAATTAATGGATACACATTTTATACCAAAGAACAGGATGATAAAAGTACTATGCAAAATAGTGGTGTTACCTTGGTAGTGAAGCTATGCACATATCAAGTGCGAATGACTTAAATCCAAATTTGCAAATTTGTCATATTTTGGGGTTATCGAGCGCATTTGGTGTTTGATTACGAAGTTTGATTCTGTATTTGGTTGCAAGTGGGTTGAAAATAATAGTGGCGTCACGAATGGATAAGTCGATTTTTGCAAGTGGATCTCAATAGGGTAGGGTACAAAGATGAGCCTTTCATTCTAGCCTCTCAAGCTAAACAAGTGTTCTATGTCAATGATCCGACAAGTGCGAAATGGTCTATAGTGCTTTTATCTAACAAAATAGTTGATGAAAAAATTGAAGATCAAGGTGATATTGGTGTTGGCATTGAATCTTGTACAAGAAACGATCAAAATGAGAATGAATCTTGTATTAGAAATGATCATAATGAGGGTATTTGGATCAATCCAACCGTCCGCATTGTTAAGAGACGCGTAGTACACAATCCTACCAAGAAAAGAAAGAGACGTTAGTGATAAAGGTAATAGTATACATAGTCCGACTAATTTGCTTTATTCAATTTGGTGCATATTCTCGTTTTGTACATAACTTTTGAACCATGTATCCGCTTGTTGACTTCTTTACATGTAACTATACTATTTTGACGATTACGGAGCTGCTCATGCACTTATCTTTACATTTCGGGACTATTTTTTTATCGGTTTTGCTTCTGCCCGTAATCAAAAGTCGGGCTTAGGGTCTGAATTTCGGAAAACCGACTTTGTTTTGAGTCCGTGACGTTTTACCATAGCCATGTAAATTTCGTTCAATTCGATAACTTTCTTTTTACGCTTATTTTGATTTGTACCGATTTCGTTTCGATTTACTTGTACATGCATGGTTTGACTTCCATTTGACTTGTATAGATTGTTAGCTTATTAATAGTGTACTAATGTGCTTTAGTTTGTTTGATCTGAGTTCAATGGCTCCGATAGAGATGCTCCACCGAAAACCCACGAAAACTCACAAGAAAACTCACAAGAAAGAGTTGCTTGGATACAAATGCTCCACGATCAAGCAAAAGAGGTTGCACGAGGCATCACTATTATGAAGGGAATCATTCGACATAGAGACCAAGGATTAGTATACCGATTGGAATGGAATTCGATAAACAACCAATTGGTCCTAATTACGCAAAGTTGACAAGTTATATTGGTACACTTGTCCGTATGCATATTCCGGTCTCCGTAGCTACCGGAAATCGAAACGAAAAATTTAGAATTGGAGGAGAAAAACAAGCGATTTGGGAAGAGCTTGGTATATATCATATATGGTTAATTGTTGTTATTATCTTGACGATAAATTGTTTAAATTACTTATACTAACACACTATGACGTTTTTGCGAGAGGACTTTTGAGATACCGGATGAGCGTAAAAGCTACATACTTAGTTTGGCGGCAAAAGATATAGAGGGTGGAAAAGTTTTTTGACAAACACCTATCTTAAGGATAAAGATGGAAAATTTCTTGAAGAGAAACCGGGACGGCCAACAAAGTATGCGACCTTCATTGATGAAGCAGATTGGGCTGAGTTTGTAAAGCAAAGAGATGAAGCTTTTCAGAAAAGAGTGCCACGAATAGTGAGAGAGCATCAAACCAGCGTATCCATACAAAAAGGCGTTTGGGATATGCACGCTTAGAGGATAAAATTGTAAGTAAATAGAAATGCGTTTTAATTAATTGTCTACATGTGCATGTTTTAATTGACGATTTTATCGTTTGTGTCAATGCATAGTTAGAGGAGACTAAAAGTGAGGAAGCTTCCCTTCCTGTACATGTGTTGTGGAAGGAAGCTCGTGTGGGCAAGAATCAAGCTGTCGATCCCGATGTTCAGAGAGTTTATACTGAATGTGTAAGTATAATCGTGTCTTTAATTAAATTAAATGTTTTTAATATATAAATGATTTTTTATCTCCACTAATAATTATTTAAATGTAAATGAATTACAGGAGACCTTGTCGCAATCGGCATCCACCGGTGAGGAGAGCGTACTTAGTAGAGTACTAGATGCTCCCGAGTATCCCGGTCGGGTGAGGGTAAGGTCATGGTGTGACTCAACCTCTTTTATAAGAGTTCTAGGAGAAGATCAAATCTTACCAATGAAGAAGTGTTGCAAAAGTTGCGGAATTGCAAGCAGGTCTCGAATTGCAAAGAGATAAAGATATGTATATGAGAGAAAATTGCAACACTTCATCGGTGAGAGAAACTAGTGATAAGGCTAGTATCAACTATCAAAAGAAATTTCGAGGTAATTATAAGTTTTTCCTTACAAACTGTTCTATTTTATTAATGATAATGACTTTATATTTTCTATTTGTTTAGGGCATTTCATCTTGCCAACTATACTTATCGTCACCGAATTATCGACTAGTTGGCAAGGGAAAAGTGCACAACACTTCGGGAGATTTACTTCACCACGCCCCGGATGGACACCGAAAGTATCGGTGGATGTTGTATTAGATCGTGATGCGATTCTAGGCGACATGGTCTCGAGACGACATTGTGCGAGATGCAATAGGATCATTTGTTGCATGGCCCTGAGCTCATTACCATTAGTGATGAGGTATCTGAAAACGATTATGAATCATTTAGTTTTCGAATGTCAATTCTAAACCGTTTATTAATTATTTTTTACATTTTAATTTTAGACTGCTCCTATAAAACCCGCAATTAAGGGTAAAGGGATTTTACAGGAGGAGGAGTCTGTTGCATCACTAAAAGAGGTACATTTAAAGTGTTAATATATAGTCTGAATCTAAATCTGCATGATTTTATATTTTACCTAACTTATATGATTTTTAGGCATCCGCCCGGGAGTCACAACAAGTGACGCAGAGTAGCCACCCTTTGGTCCTCCGCAAGCGGCAAAAAGGCGGTGCTTTTGTGCCTCGATACCGCTCGACTCGCAACAATGGTTGATATGTCCGATTTGAAGGATGGTGGTGTACGTGAAATCAACATGGATGAAAGTGTCTTCGGTATTGAATTCCCGTCACATATTACAATTGATGACTTGGAAGAGATTTTTAGGCATGATCAACTAGGCGTCAATAATATGCACTCATACATCCGTAATATTCATTCATCCGATATATTATTTAATTAGTCCCACAATATAATTTATTTACACATTTCAATGAAAATAATCTAATGTTTATTATGTTTTTATTTAAGGTTGTTGTATGATGAGTGTTGGGATGCATTGTCTAACGATTCCGTTTCGTGTCTTCCGCCCATTGCGCGGAATGACAATTGCTTGAACCGAATCGTTAGACGATGTAATAGATAGATTCATGTCCACCCAATACGATAGTCTGCATCTTTGGGCGTATAATACGACCGGTAGGGTTAGTTTCTCATTCTTGGTTCATCTAATCTGTTTCTTTTGTGTATAGCAAAATTTTCATATAACCTATTGTTTTAATTTATAGAGCACACTGGTTGCTGCTTGCTATCAACCCGATAAGAGAAGTCGTGTATTATCTGAATTCGGTAAATGGTGAATGGACCAATTATCCGGTATGAAGGAAATCGTTGATTTGTAAGTGGGATCGTTCTAAATATATATTCGTGTATATTTATATATTTTCTTATTTGTGGGATTGATCTAAACATATGCTTTTATATATTTAATAATTAGATCAATACAAGTGTTCCGTAGTCAACGGGACGCACAGGTATCCCGGACTAAATCAAACAACATCACTTGGATCCAAGTGCAGGTACATTACTATAGAATCTTATTTGTTTATAATATTTATGCTTATAATATTTATGCTACTTGGTAAAACAAGACAACTATAGAATCTTATTTGTTTTATTATGTAGTGTCCGCAACAGCGAAACAGTCATGATTGCGGATACTTTGTTTTGAGGTTCATGAAAGAAATCCTTCAGGCGAATCAATTAGAGATTCCGCTCACGGTATGAATTTATAACTTAAGATAATTTCATATAATTTATTACATTTAACTAAATATATCATTTATATTATGTTTTTGTTTTGTAGTACCTTGATAAATTGGTACCCGAAGCTTAAGTTGGAAGAAATTAAAGAAGATTTGTGTCAATATTATATTAAGCAATTTTTCATGTAGGATTTGTGTCGATTTGAACTATAATATTATTGAGGTAATGATGTATATATATAATTTTGGATATTATAATGGTATTATATATTAGTATATATATTGTCTTACTGATGGCTGAAATAATAGCGTCGAAAATATATTACAGGTCAAAAATATATTACAGTCGAAAATATTACGGTCGAAAACATTGGTCATTGGGAGGATTAAATTATAGGCCGCACATAAAAATACCTCATTTAGAAACGACGCTTTTAAAAAGCTCTTAAAATCCACCTACTAAAGCGCTTAGTAAAAAAGAAGATAAAAAGCATAAAATTTAAAGAAGATACAAAAGCGCTTTGGAAAAGCGCTCTTATAGGGGTTTATCGAGCGCTTTTTAAAAGCGCCTCATAGGGGCCTACCGGGCGCTTTTCCAAAAGCGCTTTGTATGTGCGTTTTTAATTTTATGCTATCGGTCTTTCTCGAAAAGCGCTTAAAGGGGGTCTACAGCGCTTTTTCAGAGCGCTCTTATAGGGTCCTACCAGGCGCTTTTCTAGGAAAGCTCTTAAAGGGGTCTACAGGCGCTTTTAGAAGCGCTTTTGTTACCTACGCCAGCGCCAGCTATTAAAGCGCTTTTAAGCGCTTTTAAAGGCCAAAATAAGCGCTTTAAAAGCCCTTTTCCGTAGTAGTGTCTATATTCGTATTATGCCGGTATTTTCTATGTTTTTTCAGTTTTTTACCAATTATAAGGCATGTGCGAAGAAAGTCGAGAAAATTCGGATAAATCTACTCAAAATCCATAAAAGAATAACATTTATTGAAGTATGTGGTGCTTAGCAACAAGTGAGGGTGTAAATGAAGCAAAGCTGAAAAATGAAGTAAGGAAGCAGGCCCAACCCACTTCCAACGCACGCATAAGCCAGCCCACAAGGGTGTAACGACCGTTACACACCTAAACCCTAAAGCCATAACGATCGCTACGGAGTAGGGAATGAGTCTTCCTCACCAAGCCAACGCGTAACGACCATTACGTTTTACTAGCAAGTTCGTAGCGACCGCTACGAAGGAGAAAAAGGAGGCGAGAATATCTCAACCAACCCAGCTGCCACTCGCGCCTCACTCTCTATAAATAGGCTACTAGAATTCATTCTCAACACCTTTTTTCTTCGGCAATTTTATATCGTTACTCCGCCAGTTTTATTTCCAGTTTCAGTTTTTATTTCCGATTTCATTTAATTTCTAGTTTCTATTTATTAATTTTGTCTTTCTTTTCTCGTAGCAATTTCCACATCGGGGATTGCTGCGAACCTTTGCCAATTCTAATCTTACGTTAGACTTGCGCCTTTTTTATTTCTTTCGTCGCTTTTGAATTTTCGGACAATGAAAGGCAGATCTCACCGACTTGTGGGAGACTCCTGGAGCTTGCCAAATATTCCGCCTTTTATTTTCAGGTTTATTTTAATTAAATTAATGCTTGTGGCATGGACGAAGAGCGCGCCGAGGTTGTTGCAGATGATGTAACATGATGATGAGGTGGTGTTGTTGTGTTCTTCTTTGTGTTGAGTGATTACAAGACGACCGGAAAGAGGTGGGAAGAAGGAAAGAGTTGAGGAAAGGGTTTGTTTGAAATGGTGGATTTGGTTTGTAAACGAGGATGGGTTAATATTGGGTTGGTGGTGGAATATAAGACCTTTTTGATTGGTTTCAATGGGGAGGAATTGGAGATCCCATGGTGTTAAATGTATTTTCTGAAAGTCAGATGAGTTGCAATTTGGTGCTTGGATTGTAGTAGTGGAGATCACTTTGATAGAACAATCCATGGTGCTGTTGAAGCAACTTGGAGAGAGATTTGTTTGCTACGTTATGAAAAGTGTGAGGGCAGGGAGATGAATTTGTGGATGCATGGTAAGATGAAGGTTTAATATAGAGATGAAATAATCATATGGGTCCACTTAGAATTAATGGAACTTTTAAAAAATGGTTAGGTTTCCTTTAAGAGAAATTTTGAGGAGAGAGTTAGGAAAGAAAAATGAGTTGATGAAAAAGTAAATTGAGTTAGCATTCTCTAATGTCAACATAAATAGATAAGCTAGGCTTAAGGGTGGCAATTTTGATGGAGAAATAAATTGAGTTAGGAAATAGGATAAATTCAAGCTATTTTGGTATTACCTATTTTGGATAAGCTATTACATAATTGTATTTATGTTACTTATTTTGGTAGGGTTTTTCTATTCTATACAAATTTGAATATGTTAAGAAATTTAAAATAGTAAGTTTGTTTTAGAACTTATGTATTTTATATTAAATATATAACTTTTAATAAATAATTAATATTTTTCAATGAAAAATTAGTACTTTTAGTTACCTTAATGTGTGTAATATTGCACATATTAGACAAACTAATTTTGGTAATAGATAAAATAGAGATGAACAAAGGAAACAATCTTGACCCATGTGTATTCTACCCTAGACTCCAAGAAATTCATATCTAGAAATTGATATGGAACTATATGATATGACATATATTTTTAGATTAAGGATATGTCTACCCAATTTATTTGCAAACTAATCCGTATTAGGTATTAGGTGAGCTTTGAATTAGTTTGTGGTGTGAGACTAATAGCATTTCTCATGAAATTAGGCTTTATTTTTCTTCTCAATTCTCATGGTCAAAAACCTAAATCAAAAATGAAACAGTATTCTGACAATTTTCATCATCGAACAAGCATGGTGCAGTGACACAAAATACTAGATAATAGACATTCACATTAAAATTTTACAATTAATTTGACTCAATATTGTCCACTATTAATTTCTTTATTTAATCGGAAAAAAATAGTATGAGAAAAAAAAAATCTTTATTTAATCGGAAAAAAATAGTATGAGAAAAAAAATTAGAAAACAGGACAACTATTTATCAAATATACATGTTTCATAAATTTATTAAAATAAAATTATAATCTAAGAGACAAAAAAAAACTATAGAAATTGTATGAATATTTATTCATTAACAAAAATACTATTTTGAGAAAAATCTAAAAAATTACTTTAAAAACGAAATAGTTGGAGGAGTTTCTGTGAGAGTCCAATTGTTGAGAGTAGTTTCTGGAGGAGTGCGGAAGACCATCTTTGACAACTCAATCTTGTAATCATCATCATTAATTATAGCCACATGCTCTTCAAAATGAAATCCTGCTCTTGAGAAAACCTTCTTAATGTTGGGTATTTTCTCCTGCTTAAGCTCTTGTCCTTTGGTACGTAAAAAAGATGATAGGTAACCAAGCCCATATTTATCCTGCTTTTTAACCACCTTTACAACCTTACCCCAACCAGTAGGTTTTCCAGCATCAATCATAGCTTTAACATCTTTTCAAAAGAGCAGACTAGCCTTAAGCTCCAATGCACTTTTAAAGCTTATCTTTCATATCCACCATCTTAGGTTCCTCGACTACCCCAGGCTTTTCTTTCACATCAATCACCTTGGGTTCTTTAGTCACCTTAGGTTCTTCAACCATCATAGGTTCTTCAACCACCTTGCATTTCTCTTGCACATTATTCACCATCTCGAAATATTGGAGTGGTATCTCAACAACTTCGTCACCTACATCGACATACCTGAAAGATGACAGATAACTCACAATGAAATCCTCCTCCCCTGAAACAATTGCCAAATTTCCCTAGATCACAAATTTCATCTTTTTATGGAGTGTGGACGTAACAGCTCATGCTCCATGAATCCATGGTCTCCCCAATAAACAACTATATGTTGGAAAGATATCCAAAACTTGGAAAGCCAATTGGAATATCAGCGGTCCTATGAGCACTGGGAGATCAACCTCACTCATCACCATATTTTTTTTAGCCATCAAATGCTTTCACTATCCTATTTCAACGCATTAGCTCGGTACTTTCGGAAAGTACATAGGTTGCTCAATGAGGCTTCGTTAGAATTTTTGAACAAGATTCGACAAAGACAATACCGCCTTGACACCTAAATCTTCCAGATCGTGCAGATCAGTTTGAGTAACTATGATACCAAGACCTTAAGTCTTAAGTTTTAGATCAACCCCGAGTAGTTTATACAAGCAGTCGGCACCGTCTTACCCACAAACTACGTAGGGAGCCGATGAATATAAGTGGTGGTCATAATCATAAAAGCTTTAAATATCAAGTTATAACAGGAATCGCTAATTAAGTTAGGTGACCTCACCGTCATTTAATCCAATAGTTGCGGAACCTACAAAACCAATATAAAACCGGTTGTAAGTTTGTTCGGTGGTATATGGTGTTGAACTTCGTAGGGAGAACCACGGTTCGATCCCCCAAGACTTATGATTTGGAAGAGAAAAAGGGTTACCAACTTGCGTACCAGAACCCCGTGCATAAAATGACCAGAATCACTAACCGGCTACTCTACTATGTGCATGCGAGAGATAAAGGGCTAATGTGATTGCGCGAGAATGAAAGCGGTTGATTTCGAACGAGAAGAATTAGGTTGAGCTATGATGGCATGATTCAGGCTGGTTTGCATAGGAAGGAAGGTTTGGACCATGACTATGGTTTTGTGTCATTTCTGTATCATCAATGTCGAAACCCAGTTTCATCTTTCTAAACGTACGCCTATCAACCATGTACAATTCGAGTTGCATCGTGCGATTGCGTCAGAAACTTTGCGCTAAATTATTTCAAAGTCTATCATTTGCTTGAGGACAAGCAAAGGTTCAAGTGTAGGGGAGTTTGATAACACAAAAATGTATCGATTATTTGGATCGATTTATATGATTTTTATCTTCACTTTAATTAATTATATTAATCTATATTCGTATTATGCCGGTATTTTCTATGTTTTTTCAGTTTTTTACCAATTATAAGGCATGTGCGAAGAAAGTCGAGAAAATTCGGATAAATCTACTCAAAATCCATAAAAGAATAACATTTATTGAAGTATGTGGTGCTTAGCAACAAGTGAGGGTGTAAATGAAGCAAAGCTGAAAAATGAATTTAGGAAGCAGGCCCAACCCACTTCCAACGCACGCATAAGCCAGCCCACAAGGGTGTAACGACCATTACACACCTAAACCCTAAAGCCATAACGATCGCTACGGAGTAGGGAATGAGTCTTCCTCACCAAGCCAACGCGTAACGACCATTACGCTTCACTAGCAAGTCCGTAGCGACCGCTACGAAGGAGAAAAAGGAGGCGAGAATATCTCAACCAACCCAGCTGCCACTCGCGCCTCACTCTCTATAAATAGGCTACTAGAATTCATTCTCAACACCTTTTTTCTTCGGCAATTTTATACCGTTACTCCGCCAGTTTTATTTTCCAGTTTCAGTTTTTATTTCCGATTTCATTTAATTTCTAGTTTCTATTTATTAGTTTTGTCTTTCTTTTCTCGTAGCAATTTCCACATCGGGGATTGCTGCGAATCTTTGCCAATTCTAATCTTACGTTAGACTTGCGCCTTTTTTATTTCTTTCGTCGCTTTTGAATTGTAAGACCCATAGTTTTAAAATAACAATAAGTATTAGGTTGTAAGGTTACTAAGGAAGTTAGACTTTTCTCGATCGTTAACTCGATGATTGTCCATAAATAACATAGAGTTATTAAGATCATAGCGTAGTGCTGACAAAACTTTAGTAAGATTGTAGCAATGTTCCAGTAGTTTATCAAGTCTATGTAAATTATTCTTATTTTGTCAAGATCTAAATGAGTTTATTAGGCTGGCCGGTCGATGCGATTTGTCACCGCGAATTTAGTGATTTAAATTTTTCGAGTTTTGACATATATCTAATTATTTAATTAATCTATGTACGCGTAGATTAAGTCGGTAAGCTCGTTTTATTTTTTCAACACAATTTACGGTCATATTTTTACCTGTTAGAGCTTAATTAACCGGGTATTTTTTTATTTATCAGTTTGAACATTTTCAGTCTGTTTTATTAAACTTCGTTTCGCATAGATTATTTTAATATATTTATTTTTATTTTCCGATCAAATGCGCGTTCGACTATTATTCATTCCGGTCTCTTTTTATACCATTTTTTACTCCGTTTTATATGGCACATAACTTTAACCAAATGTTAAATATGAAAGATCTACACGTTGGCTTAGGATGGTTATTTTTAATCATTTAGATAAGTTCAAGGTTAGATAATATCATGATATTTGTTTTATGGTAATCATTACTTTAGGCTGTGAGAGAGAGATCCAAGGGCTATTACTTGTCTTTATCCTATCTAAATGGCCATAGATTATGCATAGGTTATGGTATTAGCTTGCAGATATATACATGTTAGTAGTTAAAAAAAAATCAAACACTCACCACCCCACTTTTTTCTCTTGACTAGCTACAAAACCTAAGGTATTTTCTCTTCCTCCATTAAATTTCTTTACTTGGAAAAATATAGGAAAATAACTTGGTATGAATTTTCTATTTTTTTTTGTATAATGATCAAATCAATGTATTAGTTGGTGTTAAAAAACTTATATAAAAAAATTCATTAATTGATTTTGAAATATTAAGTTAGAAATTGGTCCTTTTAGATGTTTCCATGATCTTGTGTGTTGATTTGTGTCTTGGTGTTTTATGTTAGTAACTAAACAAATTGATAGAAGAAGTTTTAGAAGATGAAGGTCCGAAGGTTATAAGTCTAATGCTTAAAAAATATATATATATATTTGGTATTTTTTTTAGATTCTTAGAAAATTGTTGGTTTTAGAAAGCTTAAATTTTGAAAGATTTGATACTACATAAGCTTTGAATTTTAAATGGTTATTATGTTCATATAACTTGTCTTGGAAATTTTTTCTGGTTTATGGGTATTAATTTTCTTTCAAATTAGTTTTTGTTTTAAAGATAGTATTTGGTTATATTTTGATGAAATTATTTTGATTATAATCACTATGTGTTTATCTTATTTATTATTTTAAAATCTAAAACAAAAAAAAATCCTAGTTCTTTTGAATCAATCCTTTTGACAGTTATTATAAGTTAATAAACATGACTCTACATATATAATTGATAGAGAATATACTGTGAGCATGTTAACACAATTTATAGTTAGTATTTCAATAATATCCACAATTGATAAAACTTGACACTTCTTTACTTCAAATGGTATTAACAAAAATTTACTAAGTAAATGGTCATAGGATTTTGGTTAGTAGTTAACACAGGAACAAGGGCCTACGTGTGTGTCTAGATTTTTGAGTCTAATATATATATATATATATATATATATATATATATATATATATATATATATATATATATATATATATATATATATATATATATATATATATATATATAGAAATTAGAATCACTAATTTTTGGTGAAGGGAAAATATTATTTGTTTTAATGGTAAAACGTTGCGTGACTTAGGGCTCGATAGTACACGGTTTGTGAACAAAGACTATAATCGAAAAGCTTGCTAAGGTAAGGGCACTTTCTAACGATATTATATATGATCGAATGCATATGTGTTGGTATGAATGATTGTGTGCCCAGTTGGGGATGTGTGTTTATGCTGTGATGCTAAACTTGAGAATGTGCTTTCATATGATTGTTGAATATATGAATTGACTTGTGGTTGTGATTACATATGTGAAGATTATGTAAGTTCATATGATTTTGAATAAATATATGAATTGACTATTGAGAAGTGTTTATGGCGCATTTGCATATATGTGCTCATGCATATCATAGTACGTGTTGGCCAAGTGGGTCTTCACGGGGTGTGATTATCGGGAATGGATCCACCTTAATCCTGCGGGATTTATTGAGTCGATGTTAGTCCTCAAAGACTAGTCATCATGAGGAGATGCCTCATTGTGGGGATGGACCACAAATTTTAGTAGGGTGTGCCTACGACTCTCTGCGGAGAGGTAAAATTCCGGAATTCATGCATGTGAGGAACCCGGTTAGGGCGATCACACTCATATAGAGTCGGCATTAGGATTTTTGTGTGCATTGATTTATTTATTGAAATAAATATTGTGATGGTTGTATATCATGTTGTACTTGCATGTGTGTATTCTTTCATGTATGCTATTTTTAGTTTGTGACCCTCTACTATCTATATGTTGTGGGTTAACGCCCAACCAGACCATGGGACAGTATCTGATGCCGCCGCTGGAGTTGGCGACGGTAACTACATGGAATTTTATTGACAGGGATCGGCTTAGTGCTTGGAGTTTAGACCCGCAACTTACTATTATGGGCGAGTTACTATTACTACTCACTACGGCACCCTTGATTCATCGAGTGAAGTTTGGCACGACGCCTTTTCCGCTCCGATTCATGTGATCTTGGGAGCATCGGAAACCCACCGGTGGACACCGAGACATATGAGTTCGGAGGACATTACAGTACCACTTGGTGGTTTGGGAGCCACCACTCGTGGAGGTTTTGAGGTGGGCGGACCTTGACTTTGAGACATTGGGGAGACGATGCTGGCCAAGGAGTAGGATCTCTAGGGGAGGATAGTTGTTATGAGATCCCACCTCCCTTAGTTACTCCGCCCATGGTGATTGATTTGGTTACTAGTGAGGACGATGAGGATCCTAGTGAGGAGGTGTATGAGGCTACATCCCGCGAGCACCTTCCAGAGCTCTTGCCTAGTTTGTGGCGAGCACCCTTGTGTTTGTCCCGCTAGTTTTCAGCTTGTTTCGGTAGGCTTAGTCTAACATGACCACACTGATGTAGATGATGACATAGTCGTAGTTTTATTTTGATACTTTTGGATGACTGTACTGTTCGCGTTAAAAGGTGACGCGCTAGAGGGATGCGAACGTGAGTTCGGATTCTCCGCACGATTTAAATCTTTTGATTTGTTTATAAAGATGTCGCGAGCATCAAGCTTTATTATTTTCAACACAAGAAAGATGATTTAATGATTATGAAAAAGGGGAAAGCTGAAATACCCTCAATTGATATTGATATGCGTAACGACTAGCGTAAACTAGGCAACGCATGGGGAGATTCGAAGGGGATTGTTATATAAAGGAATAGATGGAACACCCTAAATATATGTAGTTATCTACAGCTTTATATATGAATATATTTGATATGTTTGTGTGTTTTAATTGTTATTTCTATGATTGGGAAAGTTTCTCCTTTGGGATTGTAAGAAACGTAGATTAGGTGGACTTCTAGTGTTTATTATTATTGTGCTCGCAAAGATCTGTGGATCTTCTGCATACATATCCCCTAGTGGGAATCAGAGCATTTGTAGCTCGGATCTAAAGGGTTCTATGGTTTGTTTGGTCTGAGAGAGATAGAAATTTGCTCGCCAAGGATGAGACCTTGTGCCTACGTATTCTCAAAAGGATGTTGAGAAAGTCAGAGCAATCGTAGTTCCCACTTATGCTAGTGGAAGCAACGGGATGTTAGTAAGAGACAGACAAATTTCATCTTAATGAAAAATGTATCTAATCTATATCATCACATACATTTTGAAAAGTTTGATTGAAATGAAATCTTTCATCGTAAGTATTAGGTGTTTTGCTTGAGTGTACAAGCGTTACCACTTACATGTTTAAGAAAGATGTTTGAAAAAGATGATTGAATCTTTTAACTGTAAGCATTAGGTGTTTTGCTTGAGTGTACAAGCGTTACCACTTACAATTAAGAGATGTTTTTGTTTGAAAATAGTTTGAAAAGAGTTTGAAAAGTTTTTGAAAAGTTTTTGACTGTATGTGATGTGATAGATTAGATACTTCTTCCATAGAGATGATAGATGTCTAAATCTCGAGGAGAAATTGATTGGATTAAAGGGATGCTTTTAAGAAGCCCATGGGTCCTTGTATTGTTAGCCCAAGAGGAGGCATTCCGAGGGTCATCGAGGGTCATCGAGGGTCCTTGTATGAAGCTCAAGAGGAAGCTATAGGGTATGGCTGGTTTTGGCTAGAAAGGGATTTCACCGAGAAATCATCCTTTTCTGAATAAGTGCAATTTCACCGAGAAATTTTACTCTCTGGGGAATTTTGAAAGTGATTTCACCGGGAAACCATCCTTTCAGGGTTCTATCTTAGCGCGGGTGATTCTTTGTATTGGAAGCCCAAGAGGAAGTTGTTAAGAGATTTCCTATCTCTTTCATTGTATGATGCCCAAGAGAAGGCTAAACTCAAAGAAGAGTTCTTTTGAACGAAGCCCAAGAGGAGGCTAAATCAACAGGGGAGTGTTGTCTTATATGAAGCCTAAGCGGAGGCTAACTCTGCGGGGAGAGTTTCTTTGTACAAAGCCCAAGAGAAGGCTAAACTCAATTGGGGATGAGTTATCTTGTATGAAGCCCAAGCGGAGGCTAACCCATGCTGGGGATTGATTGTCTTGTATAAAGCCCAAGCGGAGGCTATAATGTGGGGAACTTATTGATTAGTCTAATTGTTATGTTATAATTAGACAGTTGTATAAACAAGTGTGTGTGGGTGATATGTATTTACAGGATTTTATGAAGGAAATATAAACAATGCATGATGTTTATTTGCAGGAGTTTATGAAGGAAATATAAACAAGTGTTGGTGAAACGAACGTTTAAAAACGAGCGCAACTTG
The DNA here is from genome assembly GCA_021764765.1 of Vicia sativa. NCBI lineage: Eukaryota > Viridiplantae > Streptophyta > Magnoliopsida > Fabales > Fabaceae > Vicia > Vicia sativa. Next base: position 8,085,074 of record CM038794.1, read on the forward strand.
ATTATTTATAAGTTTGATCTGTGTACGAGGAAATGAGTATGTACACGAACGTGTATTTATGTACAGATAAAGATGGATGTACATAGGAGGGTTGGGACTTACACCATAAGGGAGGCCCATTGATTTGGAAGTATTTTCACAGGGAATAATGTTTCTTTCAATACCAATGGTATTCAGTGTATATGTACAGATAAAACAAAAACGAAAGATCGAAGTTTTTCTGTAAAAAAGTATTTTCAAAAAGTATCTGTGTTATGTACAGATAAAAGTTTTGTTTTTGAAAAGAAACTGTTTGTGTACGAGAAAAATGTTGATTTGAATATACACAAGTGAAGTGAAAACAGACTATCGCGGTTTGTTTGTATTTTAGTATAAAAGAAGTATCTGTATTATGTACAGATGAAATTTGTTTGTTTATTTGAAAAAGTTTGATATGTACAAAGAAATATTATGTACACAAAAGAATGTTATGGGACTTACACCGTGAGGGAGGCCCATTGATTTGAAAGCAGTTTCACAGAGAATAATGCTCCTTTCAAAACCAATGGTATCGGTGTATAAACAAACGAATGAAAACAAACGGAAGAAGTTTGTTTATGTTTGATTATTATCAAAGATGTTTTGAATATGTACAATGAATTTTAAATATGTACATAAAATAATTTTTATGATGGGACTTACACCGTGAGGGAGGCCCATGATCAATCGAGAAATTCGAGAGAAGACGAAATCAGTTTCATCGTTTAAATTGGATCGATCATGGTAAAAAAGATGCAAGTTTGATGAAATGTTTTGAAAAATGATTTGAAAATGTTTTGAAATGCAAGGTTAATTTATGAGAAGTTTTGAAAAAAAATCGGAAGTCGAAAACATGAAAAATTCACCTTAAAAGGAGGTTTGAAAAAGTGTTCAGAACGTCGTTTTCGGCTCGATTAAAATTTAATCAGATGAAAGTTTTTTTCTGAAAATTTTTGCACTATCACAAAATAGATGTATTTATTGACAAGTGTTTAAAAAATCATCTCAAAATGAGAAGTTTTGATTGGTCAAAAAAATTGTGAAAGTTTGTTAAAAAAAACATGAAAAATGAAAGTTTTGTAAAAAAAGAGTGGAAAAAAGTGGTCCTGATGGGTGTTGAACCCATGACCATTGAGTGGGACGCGTGGCAAAGAGCCTTAAGAGCAAGCAAGCAACCAACTGAGCCAAACGCGCTGAGTGTGTTAGTGGAAAATGACACGCGTTAATATGATATTGGATTATTTGAATTTTTGAAAATGAAGAACACATGAACACGCGCGAATTTTCTGGGTTTATAGTTTGATCTTCAGAATCTTTGATCCAAGCTATCTCTCTCGTTTCTTAATGGAATTGGACGATGTAAACATCAAAGTTACTCGTTTTTTCCTCACGAACACGATGGCATATGTTAATTTCATTTATTTTAAGCCTAACGTGTTTTGATTTCTGGAAAAGCTAAGAACCCTAGAAACTGATTTTTCAAATTAAATGATGGATTGTTCATGATTGTTTGATTTTATTGAGGGCTAAGGATCGTTTTTAGTGCAGAAAACAAATGGCCAAGAGTTTTTGTCAAAAGAATCAAGGAATCATGAGAACCAAGTTCGTGTTCATACCTGGAAAAGTGAAGATTGAATTCGATGCAAACGTGTTTCCAGTTGCTGTTTCTTGATTGTGTGAGCACCAACGGCATGTAAGGAAGCTATATGAGTGGTCTGCACATCATGAATCAAGCTGGATCATCCTGCCCAAGTCAACCTGCATCAGTGAAAAATAGAAACTGGATTTTGGTGTAAATCGTGTTACAGGTTGTTGTTCTTGTTTTGGATCACTTATATGATGTTCATGGAAGGTGTATGGATGATCAAAACTTCAAGGAATCAAACCAAGCTCCAATTTCGATTGCTATGGCAGTTTGTACAAGTTTGAAAAATACAAAATGATTTCTGATTTTTAGCTTAGTACAGGTTGATTTTAAGTTTGGAACAAGTTTGTTAATGATTATGGAACATGTTGGACACCAATTTTCATCATGTTTCCATTGGATTTTCAAAAATGCTATGTTTGGCAATTTTGCTCTATGATACTTGATTTTCAAGAAAAGAAGAAAAGCATGGATTTGTGTATTGATTTTTGGTGTGTATTTGAACTTGAATTGGTGAGCTATTTATAGGCCAAAAGTTCTGATCAAGTTAGGCAAGTGTCCATGGCATTTGGAAAATCAAAGTTACCTTAAGGGGTAAGAAAGACTTTTGCTTTAAAAGGAAACTTCCTTTTTTCACCATGTGCTTAAATTTGATTCTTATCCCATCTCAATTATATCTAGCTGATATTTATCAGCTCAATGATCAAGTTGGCAAGGTTAGAAAGCTTCTAGATGAAGAAAATCAAGAAATGACCTATAATTTGAGGTTATGATCTTTGAAAATCAAGTTTCATGAGGCATTATGTTTCAATTTCAAAAACATAGCTAGACTCCATGGATTTGAGAGTTCTTGAACATTTTGGAAAGATTTTTCCATGATCTACAACTTTCATGTTTTGAGTTTTTTCAAATTCAAATTGGAACTAGGTGAAAAAATGGCTTGAAGTTTGAAAAAAATGAGAAATTTCAACATTTAGAAATTTTTCTAAGTATAGAAATTTTGACTTTTTGTTGACTTTTTCAAATCCTTGATTTTTTTATGATCATGATGGATCATTTGAAGTATTTTGATGATGGAAAAAGTTTTGTTTTGAAAAATTTGACCAAAAGTCAAAGTTTGACTTTTTTGTGCAGATGAATTTTCATCAGATATTTCTGAAAACGACTGATGAATTCTGTGAACTTCTGTGATGATTTGAATTCAGAAATTAGGTCAAGAGGTTATATCTAAGATGTGATAACCAATATCTATCCAAAAAAGTTATTTCTTGCTCAAAAAGTCAGAGAATTCTCATGCCCGATCCAAACCCTAATTGGTCGATCCTTGATTGATCTGTGAGAAAATTTGATATCTGATGATCAGAGGTTGATGATTTGATCAAGATAGACCAAATAAGATGAGAAAATCTCAAACCCTAATTGGTTAGCTCTTGAATCAGATGAAAATCTGATGAAACCCTAATTTTGACCTGTGAATGCTATATCCGATTAATGCTGTATGAATTGTTAGTTATGCAATGATGCAAATGCATGGTGGTATATTAGGTCAAAATTTGGGGTATGACATGTACATGATACTATTACACTTTCAGTGTGCAGCTTGTATTTATCTTTTGGCTGCAGTATGCTCTGAGTCCATGACACACTTATGTATATATGTCATGAACTAAGAGTTTTATTTTGGAAATTGTAATATTCAGGTACATACACTTTGCTTCCTCGAGAAGTACTACTGATGCATATAATATTATTCAGTTTTAAAAAAAAAATAGTCATCTTTTTGAAAATAATTATATGTGGTAGTTCCTTTGAATATGTTAAAGTCGGTTTCCCATTTAATTTAGTGCACTCCGTTTGTTTTAAAAATATACACACCAGCTTTTGTTTTTTTATAAAAAAAAAAAACGGGGTGTTACATGAATTTTCGGACAATGAAAGGCAGATCTCACCGACTTGTGGGAGACTCCTGGAGCTTGCCAAATATTCCGCCTTTTATTTTCAGGTTTATTTTAATTAAATTATTTATTGGTTTATTTAATTTTGTTTACTTATTTATTGGCTTATTTAATTATTTATTTATTTTATGCCTGATTTATCTGAAATGCATGTTTTACCTGAATTGTCTGTTTATCACTGTTGCGCTATAACTGCATCGTTTAACATGCTAGGATAAATTTAGTTATCGGTATGTAAGGTCATAAAGCCGACGGGGTTTAGCAACGCCATTCGATTTATCCCTTTTTAAAAATACTAATTTTTCGGTTTCAATTACTAGTTCTTAATGTAATTGTTTTGTTACGAGAGTAAATTACAGATTAGAAGTTACGATCAATAAAGCGAGAGTTTGAGATTTTAACTGGACATTAGTAATTAAGCATCAACTTAAAATACAGCGAGAGCGCTTTTAAGTTGATTAGGTTTTATTTATTTTCAAAAAATATTTTTAAACTCTAATTGAAACAGCGAGAGCACTCACTTAGGTTTGATTCTAGGATCTGAATCAATAAACACGAGAGTGTGAGAAGAGGATTTTTAAATAAGTACTTCCTACTGAAACACGTTTTGATAATACAACTTAAGTCAATGAGTTGCTAAATCCCTAAGCCCGACCATTACATACCAATACTTTCATTCTGAATCTAAACTAGATCTTAATTAGTTAGGTTCCCTAAAACCAAACATTATTTATATTATTAAAATTAGATTTACGTAGTAACCTAAGATAACAGTAGATCAACATTTAGGCCCTTGGGATTGATAATCTTTAAAACTACACGCGATAAGACTGTATACTTGCGGTTTAGATTCTATAAGACGTATAAAATTGCGATCACAAGTCGACCATAAGGCTTCAAGTCTAGAAGCCATATGCTCGGGGGGCTTATGTTTGTGCATAAAATCTACTGCCTGGGCTCGGAGAGATAAAAGAATCTGAGATAGGCTTACTAGCTGATAACCGAGCAGCACCTCGGTGAGATCACAAGATCAGATCCGGGTATTAAGGCCGGACACACTAGCCATAGGACTGCGGCCTAACTATGTCGATCGAGTAGTGCCAAACCGGGGTGGTTACAGTTATGGAGCCCATTAGAGAACGGTTATATACATTACAATACTTATGGGTCGGTTACGAACGTTATAAGTTATTAAGTAATTAGTTACAAGTGTTACAAGTATTAATGGACGGTTACACCATCATGGTCATTAATCATGGATATAATATATATTGAGACCGAATGACCAAAGAGGAGGGGCAGAGCTAAGATCTCTATGATTCTCTCTAACTATCTCATAACCACACTCTCTCCAAACCTCTTATATAAGGGCTCCCATCTGCGGGGTAAACTAGACCCATAGCTTGGAGGCCATGCATCCCTTGTGTAAGCCTCTAAATCCCTCAATATCCTAAATATAGTTTTTTAGCAAGAACAAGGAGATATGTGAAGTTTTGGAAAATATAAGATATGAGAAGTTTTGGAATATAATTTGTATGTATGTTATGCTTTGGATTTAGAAGTTTTATATATTAATAATTATGGTAAAACCAAGAATACGAGAGACATTACGAGCATTAACGATCTCACCGTTATCAAAAATATTGTCTCAAATGGCAATGGGGTGGGTCAAAGACGGATTTTAACTTCTCCAAACTCAAACCCAAATCTCCAAACAATTATCGTTTCCCGCCCTAAATCCAAACGAGAATGGAGAATTAAAACTCAAACACGTCTCAAATGAATTTGGGTTGGGTTCGGGTATCCCGTTCTGACACCATCTATTTAATAAAATAAATTTTTTTAATAGAAATACTTATTTTTTTCAAAATCAAATTACATTATAAATAATAACATAAAACAATCACAAAAAATATCATACATAAATTTCAAATAATAAATACAAATCGAATTATCAAAACATTGTATACATATTTAATATTCTAAATTATAAAAAAAATAATACACATAATAAATTAAATGGGGCGGGTTCGGGGTGGGTACTAGTGTCCCCATTACCCGACCCATCCCCATATTTTATAATAGAGGAAAACCCAATTCCAATCAAAGCGGGTTTTCCCCGTCAACCTCGGGGAAGGTTCGAGTGGGTACCCATAGGTACAGGTTTTTCTGCCATGCCTAGTCTCATTTCCAACTTCATACTGTTCTAGTTGATATGTGAACTTCTTTTGATACTAATCATACAGTCCAGGGAGGTGCAGTTAGTGACTTACACATCCTAACAAGATTGTTAGTGCCATGCCCATTCGCATTAAGAGGCTTCTTGCCAAATATCAAGATCATATATTTTACAAATAAATATTTGCTTTGATTTGTTTTATCCTTTGGTTTGAATTGTTTCTAGAAAGTTATAACTCAACCAAGGTTATTAGGATTTTCATTGCTGAACAATTTTTATTAGATTTTGTACGATGAACTATATATGATGTATTTGCTCATTGAATGAAGGACACCAAAATTTGTTATGAAAAATATCTCTCTTTTTTTCTAATTCTGTTTATTTATAAAAGGTTACTCCAGTCCTTAAATCTAAGCAATATCAATTAGTGGGTTTTGCTAGTTTACTATAGGATAAGTTAAAATACATTGTATTTTCGTCGTGCTCTCGACAGTCGCCACTGCCATGGCAATCTCCTTTGGGATCTCATCCTTTGCCCAAGCCTCCTTCTGATTCAACTTCCACAGTGAAACACTCACAGGGTCTGCTTTCCACATCACCAGTGAAACCTCATTTCCATCATCTTTCCATACCTAAGCTATATGAAAGGAGACCTAAGGTTTTATGTTTAAATTATGATCAACCATTGTCCAAACAACACAAATGTGTAGCTCGTGTATTCCTGATGGTTGCTAACGATGGGGATTTTCCCTCTAAGACATGTGAGTTTGAGTCTAGGGTTGAGTAACTGTTTAATGGCGTTGATACTTTGGAGGATCTTCTGCACACGGTGCCCATTTGAGTTTGCATGCTCTTTCTGGGGACCACACCGTTGGTATTTTTCATCTTCTGGGTCGAATTTTCTCTAAAACGGTGGGTGTTTTGGTGGCCGCTGGTAGTATACATATTTTATCAAAGATAGTATAGTTTATGCTTTGGGACTTACATTGGATCCAATTGATCTATTTCCTGTTTTAGTTGGAGGTGGATAAGAGTTCTTATGCTCTCACATTTTTCGTGGGGTGTCAATTAATATACAAGGCCACTCTTTCCTTATTAACCTTTTTGTGTTGGGATTACGTTGGGCAAATATTGTGTTATGGGCACAATGGTTGAAAAGGTTAGGCCCAGTTTTAATGAACTACAATTTACTTACTATGACCTTCTTTCATAACAATACTTGTGTTAAGTTGAAGAAGGTTCTGCCCTGTTGGTACCACATGTATAGTCAGTGAAGTTGGTCTCATTGCATTCATGACATTGTCGGTGAATAAGATGTGATTTATTTGATTGTTGGGTGTGATTCTTGAAACTGTGACGTGTATTGGTGTTGATGCATGAAATATGAATATTATGATTATGTATGTCATACTTTATCTATTCATTATCTTATTTTTGTTTATATTGTTATGATATCTTATCCCTTCTATTTGAATGTTGCCTCCACGTGGGTATTGCGCATGTGACAAGGATTAGTGTTTTTTGAGGTATAGGGTGGCACCTCGTATTGCGTAGATTAAATCGGGTCTTGCTCTGATTCGTAACACCGGGGACGAATGCTTATTTGCTTATTCAGTTGTTATTTGTTCTAAAAAGATTGTGAGAGCATTATAAACTCTCTTTTACTTAATATATTTTGAATTGTTGGAGTCGATGACTAAATATATTTTGAATTGTCTTCCTTTGCATTAATAAAGCGAAGTTGAACACCAAGATGATTATGTTGTCGGTTCATCCGAATAAGTGTGTTATGTATCCATTTGTTAAATGTTTGAGCAACTTGCATGATGTTGAATGAATGTGACATCCTATTTGACGTTGATTTAAAATTTTAATTTACTCTGATTTTATTAAATTATCGATGGGGAAAATATGGTGTTACAATTGGTATCAGAGCAGGTCGGTCTGTCCAACCAAGTTGTTGAGTCTGTAGTGTGACGGTGGAATACTGTCGTTGTTTTGTTCCTTAGTACGTAACATGTGTGTTAAACATTGTTGGTACTTTCTTGTTGTTCTAATCACTTGTTTACATGTGTGGGATTGAAACAAATGGGGGAGAAGCTCGTGCTTCTCTAAGATGGTTCAGCTGTGAACAATTGGTTCGGTGTGTCGTGAATTGCATAAGTTCAAAGATTTACGAAGTCGTGTTATTTCCCGAATTCAGAGGAAGTACAGATTTTGGACTTAAGTCTAACTCTCATACAAAGTGTTCTTAAGGGGGATGATCAAGTGCTCGTGTTGTTCACATCTCTAGAAGTAGAGGATGATGTTATGGCTAATTATGTATCTGTTGTGGATGAGTCTCTATGTTCACTCGAGGATAATTGCGACTTATCATTAGAGAGAAATGTTGGATTAACTTGATGTTAGCCTTGTGTGAACTATCTAGAATTAAACCAAATGATTACGAAGTGTTTTGGCGAGTCAATGCAGATTCTCATGCCTGAAGGTTGTATGGATTCGAGGTTCTTGTTTGTTTGTCAAGTAGAGTTGCCTTCGAGGGTAAAAGAGAATTGTTTCTAATGTTGTTGGGTGTTTATGAATCGCGAGTCAAATTCGGGACTCAGAAATATAAGTAGTTATGAAAAGAATTAAGTTTTTGGTGTTTTGAAAACTAGAGTTTTGACAAATTGATGTGTCTTTTGAATTATAAGAAGAATGAGGTTTTGGATGTAGAGAAAAAGTAATTTTTTTTGTCAAAAATTGTAGAAAAAGTGATTATGTCAACAAGTAACCGTTTACTTGGCTGAAGTAACCCGTTACTTTGTTGTGTTGGAAATTTTCTGGAAACTTCGAAAATTCATAACTTGAGTTCTGGACGTCCAATTTGAGTTCCGTTTGAAGCGCTAGAAATCTAACATGATGAACTTAGTTTTACAAATGATTCAAGAACTTGTAAGTAATTTATTTTTCACATGACGATGTTGGATGAGTGGCGAAATTTGCTGTTGATCTCGTGCTTGATACCAGACTTGTTCCTATGACCATACAGGATGTCAGTTTAAAGTTGGGATAATTGGAAAATTTATTAGAAGATGTGCAGAGAAATAGATTTGTAAAACCAAATATATCATTTGGGGAGCTTTGATGTCATTAGTTAAGGAAAAAGAAAGTAGTATGAATTTGTATGTGGATTACTGATAACTGATTAAAGTAGTGGTTGAGGTTACATATCCCCCTTCAGATGATTTAGGACTAGATGGACCAACTGGAAGGCGAGTATGTTCTTGGTATAATTGAATTTGGATCAGATTATCTTCAGATACGGATGAAGAGTAGGGATAGTTAGAGGAAAAATCTTAGAAATCAACGAAGTTATTCTGAATAATCAGATTAGTTCGTTGCGGTATTTATTAAGGACGTTTTGATTTAGTCTGAACCAGAAAAAGGAAACGTTGAATGTCGTGATTCGAATTACGGTGTCGGAAGGGAAGAAAATGTATTCTAGGATGAGAGGTGTAGATCATGATTTGAAGAGGTGAATTTTCTTGAACATGCTATTTTGAATGAACAGATCTGTGGAATATATTTGTTCGTGCATAAAATCTACCGCCCGAGCTAGGAGAGATAAAAAGATATACGACCCACTGGACCAGTAAAACAATGGTGTCCCCATAGGGCATATAACCCAAATCATCAGGCCTAGGTGTGCCTGGCCTAGCTGTAGGTCGGGTTATATCCAGGCCTAGGTGTACCTGGCCTAGTTGCATAGGCCGGGTTGTATCCAGGCCTAGCTATGCCTGGTCGAGTTATATCTGCTAATTGTGCCTAGTCGAGCTGCACCTGCCGAGTTGAGCCAGAACCATATGGTTACATAACTCAACAGACGTTACAAACCATTATGAGTGGTTATGAACGTTACATCATTCATGAGGCAGTTACGAGCATTACAAGTATTAATTGACGGTTACACCATCATGGTCATTAATCATGGATACACTATACATAGAGGCCTAATGGCCAAGGAAAGGGGACCTGATCCAAGAACTCTTTCTAACTCTCTTACCATTCATCTCTGCTACACACATAAGAGAGACACCATACATGATATCTAAGGGTTCCCGACTGCGGGGTAAGCTAGACCCATAGCTTGGAGGACAAGTAACCTCGCTTGAGCCTCTGAATCCCTTAATATCCTAAATATAGTTTTTCTAGAAAGAACAGTATCCAAAGTAAATAGTGGTCTATATTAAGAAGCTCCGAAATTGGTTATGGAGACTAGAAGCTTTTCAGGATTAACTGGTTATTATCGCAGTTTTCTTGAGATGAGATCAATTGAGATATATTGTTAGTGAATGAGTTAAGGGAATGAGATGTTTGACATTAGTAAGGATGTGAATATATTAGATAAGTGCATAGAGATGCAACTTTCATTAACAAAAATACTATTTTCACAATATTTTAAATTAATTTATAAGTGATAAACAATTTTCATATATATATATATATATATATATATATATATATATATATATATATATATATATATATATACATATTATTTTAGTTCTATCGATTTGAATCAGTAACCTATACTTTAGCGTAAATCATTTTTTATGATTATAGAGAGATAATGTTTGTCCTCTCTCTAACTTTCCCTTTTGTGTAACCTAATTTCTCCTTCTTCATCTTTACCATGGATATTCATGATTGTAACATAGTGGGAGAACTTACTTGTTTGTTTTTCGTTTTATCGCAAATGTTGCAGATAGCAAGAGTCGCCACCGACTTTTCTTTTATCCAATAAAGGGAAGGTGAAAATAACAGGAAAAGACCTTCGTTAGATTCTGAATACGAGAGGCAATTATGAAAAGGGAAGGTATTAGCACCATTTCCATCCGTAGTTATCTACGGGCTCTTAGTTGCTTAGCTCACTTTTGAGAAATTACTTTCTGTGTGTGTGTGATTTTGAAAAGTATTTTTGAAAGACATTTCACTTTGACTTCGTAATGATTCTCGTTGGAATGTATACGAAGTGTTCGGAAATGTTTGTTTGAAAAATGTTTAACTTTTTAATGATTCTCGTCGAAATGTATACAAAGTGTTTGAATTTTTTTTGAAAAGTGTGAGGTGTAAAACGTATTTTGATTGAGCAAGCAATTAGGAGTCTATTATCTACTCAGAATGGTCGTTTCCATGTTACTTCTCCTTTAGAATAAGGCTATCCATACCATTAGTTGACAGGTAACTTTATTCGTTTGGATGTGAAAGGACAATCGAAGGGTCATCGTATGGCCAATGAAGGCAACATGTAAGGATATCTTACCAATTTTGTAGGGACGATCATCACTTATTCGTAGGCAACAATCGAGAGATGAGATGATATATTCTAAGGCAACACCGAGGGTCATCGAGGGACTATGATCTTTGTATTGAAGGGACTATGATGATGTTATTCATAAGCGTCTTTGCTAATGGTATCCCTACGTTCGAAGGACATGACCATTGTATTCCGAAAGGCAACTAGAGAGGAAACCCTAAGGAGAGTGCATATGTGAAGAGTGTGTGTTGAATTCAGTTATATTATCTTGAGATTAGAAGTGATCTAGGGTTGATTTTAGTCTTAGCATGCAATCCTATTAGCCATACATCTAAACAGTTAATATATGTACAGGAATTAAGAGGTGCGAAAAGTAAAAGTGCGGAAAGTAAATCCTACGCTATTACATGGCTTTGGGGCAGATACATAATAGGAGGTGCGGAAAGTAAAGGCAGGAAAGTAACTACGCTATTACAAAAATATCCTTGTGACCTATACATCGATTTCTAGAATTTAAATGTGAAATATCCCTGCAATGTTTCACGTACCTCTTCAATTGGGGTGTACACCATGATTTTGAATTCGCGAGACGGTACGTCACCGGGAAATAAACTCCTGGTTTGTACGTAACCTTATTTTCAACAACAAGTTATTGATTAATGCAGGGAATGAGGGATAAAATGGATGATGTTTACCTGGAATTATTCTTTGTTGAGCTTTTTCTGATATGATGAACCAAAAAAGTATGGATTTGGAGTGGAAAACGGATTGGCAATGAAGAGGGTTTTTGAGAGGTTTGAAGGAGAAAGTGAAAAATGGTGGTGATCACCACGATTGCTGCTTGTAGCAATCAACATTCGTGACAAAATCGAAAATAAACTTCTGGTTTCATACAATATATCCAGGTGACATACAATTCAATGTTCTCGCTTCTATGATCGGAGTTATACCTCCGGTACCATACCAGAAGTTAAGTTCTGGTACTTTTTTTTACTAATTCATGGGTGCCACCACATTTTGGCTGGTATGAACAAAATAGGGTGCTAACTGAAAATAAACTTCCGATTTTTGAAAGAGTATTTTAGAGTTTTCATAAGGTGCGCCTCACTCCTATGCAGTGAGTTAAGAAATTCACTTTTAAATAATATTCTTTTCTTTTATGGATTCTCAATTTTATATCTATAAATTTTCAATTCAATTGCAAAAGAAGTAGGAGGGTGCTTCGTCAATAATATAAGAAATATAAATTGATTTTGAGATGGAGAATTGATGAACATGTAAGAGTTCTAAATTGTGGTTGCAGTATAATCTACCAATTTCTCATATATTGTTCTCTTATATTTTACCTTTTTATGTTTGGTTTTGTTGTCCTTTTTTTATAAATATAAATACCAAATATGCGTTGAACAAAATAATGGAGTTATTCATTATGTCTATAATCATTTGAGAATTTATAACACTATCTTCTTCTATTTATACTTTTAAGTAAGCAAAATATAAATATCATAAAAAAATTTTCAACCTCATTCTTAATTATGTTATACAGCCACGTGAGAAAGAAGTTGGGCAAAATTTCTAACTTCTCTCTGCCACTTTCTTTCTATTTATTTATAAATAAATTAAATTAATTATTATTATTATTATTATTATTATTATTTATTATTATTATTATTATTATTATTATTATTATTATTATTATTATTATTATTATTATTATTATTATTATTATTATTATTATTATTATTATTATTATTATTATCTAATTCTAATAATCCAATCACTAATAAAAATAATTAACCATTAATAAAAGAAACTTTCCACTAATCTCTTATATTACTTATGAATCAAAGTCAAGATACAAACACCATTAAAAAACATTTTAAAATGAAAAAAGAGATTTTTATATTTTATTTCAATTACTTAATAAACTTAAATATTAATTTTGTATTAATTTTATTATAAATATTAATCTAATATTATATATCCGTGCTTGCACGGATTTTTTATGTTTTATTCCAATTATTTATTAAACTTAAATATAAATTTTATGTTAATTTTACTAATTTTTTATGTTTTATTCCAATTATTTATTAAACTTAAATATAAATTTTATGTTAATTTTATTATAAATATTAATTTAATATTACACATCCTGCATCGCACGGGTAAACAACTAGTAATAACTAATTTATTTACTTAATAATTTATTAGGTTAAATTATATTTTTGATCCCCCTATTTTAGTATTTTTACGATTTTAATCCTCCTATTTTATTTTTAAACATTTTTGGTCCTCATTCCCATTTTGACTACAAAAAACGACAATGTTTCACTTTTTAAACTTCCTTGTAATTGTATAAAACACAACTGATATTTTATTATATGTCACGTATTTTAAAAAGTGACATATAAGTTTTTTTGTAGTCAAAGTAGGAATGAGAGATCAAAAGTATTTAAAACAAAATAAAGGGACGAAAATCGTAAAAACACTAAAATAGGGGAACAAAAATTGTAATTTAACCAACTTATTAACTAATATACTAACTAACTTTTTTATTTATCTCTAACTTACATATTTTACTTTTTAAATGCTATAATCAATTTAAAAATTAAAATAAAATTAATTATTAACATAATAAATTTTTAATACCAAATTTAAAATATTTTCATGTAATGTAATATTTCATACATTATACAACTTAAAAATCCCCTATAACACATCTAACATTTATCATATATACTAACATATTCATTAATAACAAATTTAAAACATAACTAACGTATATTATATTCATACCAAATTGCTTAAAAAATATTTTTTTTTACTAACTTGTAAAGGTTAAAGGTTAATATCCTTTGAGAATAAGTAAAGTGAGTTTAAAATTTGCTTTGATGAGAGTTTTAGCGTTGTAGGTGTGAGTTTTGAAAATAAACAGAGTAGCAGTGAAGGTGTGCGTTTTTTAAGAGAAATATGTTTGTCCACACTTATAACTTTAATATTATGAGGGTAACTCCTAACATAGTAATCAACGATCAAATGATTAAAGGAGTAGCGCACCATTCCTCCTGACAGTTGCTATTCACATCTTTCTAATGAGGTGTTCTTTTGCGCTTAAATGATCTGAAATGTAACTCATCACAAATTGTATTTTTTAAAATTTTAAATGGGATTGTACTTGGGATTACCCCTTTTGCTAGTCCCAAATGAATTATTCAAAATTTGCATATTACATTTATGTAAGAGGTAATCCATGTCATGTTACTTTTATTTATTTATTTCTGCATTACGAGTGGTTTTACCCTAACAATGTTACTTTTTTGTGACATGACTTTTATCTATACAAAGATCACTGAAAAATGATGTGTTTTCTTTTAGTGAATGAGTCGATCCATCCCATGTATTCTTTGCCGATGAGACTCTCTTGTTTGCCAAGGCCAAAAAGTCCTAAATCAGAAACATTGTCAACATTTTTTTCACTATTTTAATTGTGCTTTAGAATATAATACCGACCTTACCAGTTCTCGACCTTTCTACTCCTCTAGCATCCTCTGATCCAAAATTCACCAATTTCTTCATATCTCTAGGATTCACATCGCAATCATCCTGAAAAAATACTTATGATTTTATATTCTTAAAGAAAGAGTCAAGAGCGGTGATTTCAAATTCATTGAAAAGTGTAGACTCTCTTGGTTGTATTATATGCAACTCCATCTAGAAGGGTAACATAAATACTATCACCAATTTAATGAGTTGACACAAAGGTGACCTTAGAATCTGATCAGACAAAGATGCCAACACTTCTTTTTTTGTCAAACTTATTTGGGTCATGCTTCAAAGAACAAACATGCTTTGGGTTTCCCTCTTATTTAACATGCATGTGTCAGAGGTCTGCATTCTCTCTTACTCTGCAACTGCAAGTTCCCCCCACTTGAAATTTCATCACCAAAGCCAAAAATATTTCAAAGATGATTTTGATTGGACATTAGGCTCTAGTTCTTCGTCCTTCTGGTCGAATCACTAGACCTCACTTGACTCTGTTGATGGTATTGTTCCATATGTTCATTTTCATGATCTTGCTTTAATTATGAATGATGTTTTCTCTGCAAGCCTATCAATTCTCAACCTCTTGTATATTTAACTTCTTTGTGATGTTATTTACATAAGTCAATAACAAAAGTATTAGTTTGAACAATCTCATGAAAGACGTCTTTGTTTGACCTAATCACACAAATGGTAAATACACCATAAAAATGACTACTTATGGCTTCTTAACAATAGAGAGCATGCCACTAATATTTACATTATTTTGTCCTATTGCTGATTTTGCATTTAAAAGCTCAATCTTCTAGAAAAGATCAAATTCATGCTATAGTTCACAACCACAACCCCATCCATACTTTTTCCATATTTTACCGGAATTCGATCCTCTCCAATTTTTTCTCTCCTTCCCTCTCTCATGTACATTTATATACCATTAGATTAATCCAACCCTTAAAACACAACAAAGAGAAACAAATATTATTTAATGAAGAGAGAGAAATATAATTTTATTTTTATTTATTAATTCAATATTTAAAAGATTCTTATACATCTAAAAATGAGGATGTTTATTTTCTTTAATATTTGTGGTATTTCTTGCCTGTATTAAAAATGAGACTTTTTTTTTACTATATGAGTTGTATGCTTCAATGATTTTTTAATGACTCGTTTTCAAATAAAAGAGTGTTAAAATTTTAAAATGTGAAAAAATAATACTGTAGTTGATATATTATAAGTTTTTTTTTATGTTGACAATATAAAAAAACATTAATTTTATTCTTTATCCACAAATAAGTATTTCATATATAATTTTTATAATATTATAATTAATCTTCTTTTTAATTTTAAAAAATAAATTATTAATTACAACAGTGACAAAAAGTTCTCCCATATATAAATTATACTCTTTAACAACGATAAAGTATAGTAAAATATAATTGATTTATTATAATTATTTTTATATTAACAATATTTTAAAATATTAAATATAATTATTTTTTACTTACAAATATAATTTGTCCTAGTTTTATAATAAATTATTATTATTTCGATTATTCACATTTTTATAAATATAAAATTAATTTAATTAGCTGGTTAAATGTGTATAAAAATATTTTAATATTTATTTAATAAAAAATATTAAAATGAAAAAAAATAGTACGTGTCAACAAATTATATATGGGAGTCTTGTGTATTTTTATGGTTTTTTTGTTTTCTCATAAGTATATAGTACATTAAAAAAATGATACGTATTTATCTCTCTTCATTGAATTTTTTTTTTTTAAGAATTTGGATTAATCTAATGGTATATAAATGCACATGAAAGAGGAAATGAGAGAAAAAATTGGAGAGGATCCAATTTCTACTTTACCATAGTGAGACTACATTAACTCTAGAAATATGTGGCATAATCTTGGATTTCTTAATGTTATTTTTTAAACAATACATGATGATAGTAATTGCCTTAAAAATAACATATGTCCAACACTCACTAAAATAAATTGAAAATTTATTCACCCATTTAGTGGATTTCTTCCCCACTCCTGATGAAAAAACAAAAATATCTTTAAGTTTCGTAGGTGCATTTACGAATTTCTAAAATAAAGTGAATTCGTAAATGCACTTACGAAATAATCCAAAATTTTCAAAAAATAAGGTGAATTCGTAAGTGCACTTACGAATTCACATTACTTTTGGAATTCGTAAGTTAACTTACGAGGTCGGCGTGTTGTTTTAGAAAACACACATCATAACCCCCAATACCATTCATTTCAACCAATTTCAACCTCTCTACTCCAAACTCTTGCAATTTCTACCACTTCAAAGTCACTCAATTCAAGTTCAACTCATCATTTCAACTCATTCCAACTCCTCCAAAATCAACTACAAGCTTCATTTTGTGTAAGTTTTCTTCACTTATTTCTATTCAAATAAATTTTTATTAGATTATTAGGTTAGGTTGTAGAAATTTAATAGTATATGAAGTAATAGTAGGTAAATGTAGTAGGAAAAATAAGATTTTGTGAGTTTTGGGACTGAGTTTCTAATTTTGAAAAATTCTGGACGAAGGGGGTTTTGCAAGTTAACTTGCGAATTGTTGTTTGATTTGTTTTTAAATAGTAAGCTAACAATTGTAATGGTTTATTTAAGGAAAATGACAGAGAATGACAACCAGATGACACGTTTGAGACATGACAGGAAAAGTCAAACAACGTCGGCTAGTCGAGAGCGAGAGCTAAGGGCAAGGGCACAACTTGATATATCATCACCTTCCACACCGTCACAGAGGAGTCGTCTCCATGAGGCGTCTACCTCTCGTGCAAATGAGGAGGAGGTACAGGAGGTAGAGGTACCGGCGGAGGATGCCCAGGATGCCCATGACGTCGAAAATGCTGAGGTCCTCGACGATGATGTTGAGGAACCTGCATAGGAGGATGATGATGGCTACCCAGGAGGGTTGTGACACCCCAATATTTTGATTATTAAATAATTAGAATTTTTAATTATTAATTTAATTAGAAATTTAATTATTGGTATTTTTGGATTATTGGAATTATTTAATTAAAATAAAAGTGAGATTGTTAGTGGTGTGAAGTGTAAAGTGGGGGGTGTGAGGAGTAAAAGGCTCTACTCACACTATTTGTTTTATTATTATTATTTTTAGAGTAATAAGAATAAGAGGAAAGGAAAAGAGAAGCCATTTGGGAATATTCATTCTACGTGAAAGTGAGAAGAGGAAAAGGAAGGAGGAAAAGCCAAAAGTGTCAGAATCCGACGAATCCTTAAGGTAAAGGGTGATTTTCTCTAATTATTATGCCTTATGAGTTTTGAAATCAATAGGATTGAATAAAATGTTAGGAATTCTGATTTAGGATTTCTAGGTCGTGTCGTAACGATGTTGTTTGCCGTAAAAACCCCAATTGGAATACATAGTGATTGTTATTATGTGTATAATGATGTTGTGGATTGATTATGAAGTGAAATTCTACTGTTAATTGTATGTAAGAATGCATAATTGTTACTGCATATGTCGTGTTTTGAATGTTGGAAAAAGATTGGGTTGATTGGGATTGCAAACAGTGGAAAATCTGGTTTTTTGGTAAAAATACGTAGCATGAGTCGACACATAAGGTTATGGATCCATACAAGCTGGTATGTGTTTAAAAACCAGGATCGTGAAAAAGGCTTGCATCGATACATAAGCCCTTGCATCGACTCATGAGGCATTTTTCGGAGACTTGGATCGACACATACGAGTTATGTATCGACACAAGACAACTTTGTATCGATACAAAAGAGTATGTATCGACTCATACTAAAGAAACTTAGAAAAACAGAAAATTGATTTGCATATGAGTCGACTCATACGTTACTTGAGTCGATACAAGCTATGTATGGGTCGACACATGAGTGTTTGGATCGACTCATACTGTTTAAAAATAGAAAGTAACTTTTGGAAAATTGTTTCGGCCGTAACTTTGCGATCGTGACTCCGATTTATTTGAAGTTCGAACCGTTGAAAAGCTGGAAATATGAATTATCTTATGAAGGCATTTTAAAAACCTAGTAAGTGAATCTTGTTGGATTAATATGACCTTCCGTATGAGGAATTCGTTGTTGTCGTGGTTGTTCGTTGTTGATGTTGTAAATACATGATATATGTTAATATCATGTGTTGTGATTGACGTTGTATATTCATGATTGTAGTGATATCATGTGTTGTTGTCCGTGTTGTTTATTCATGGTATGTTGTTGTTGATATCATGTTCCGTTGTTGAATGTTGCATGCTTTATGATGTGCATGCATATGCATTATGTTGGAGTTAATTTCCATTGTGTGGAATTTGACTTGTAAGCCAATACCCATACCCATACCCAGTTGATTAGTGGTGGTGAGGCTGGATTCGCGTCCGAATGATGTATGGGCGAATTGATGTTAACGATGTGTCCGAGTTAGAATGGAACAGTGTGTGAATTTAGTTCACTGACGGTACCACATGCATATAGTCTGCATCATATTTGTTTGGATTATAACATGTTAGGATGGATTCCAGTGTTATAGTCTGTTGTTTATGTATGACGTATGTTTATGACTTGTGTATGAAGCAGATCTAGTTATGCTAAATAGGGTGGACTAATGTCTTATGATATTTTGTTGTTTTGATGAACTTATAATGCATTCTAATTATGATGAAGTCTCACCCTTACTTTGATGATTTCAAATTGAAGTCTTAGCTGCTTAGGAGTTGGTGAGGATGGCTCTTGAGCTATGCATTTAGTTATCCTTGTGTTAGTGTCATGCTCTAGTAGTTGTAACACTGGGGAACGTTAGTTGCGAGTTATATTTAAAACTCTGTTGTTCTTTTGGTTGATTTTGGGAATAATTATTGATTGAATTTATTCCGTTTTTGATGATAATTTCCGCTGTGTAGAACATGTCTTTTGAAATTTAATTATTTTAATGAAGTTCTTCAGTGAAGCATGACAATTGTATGCGACTTTCTTTTAAATAAATTGTAATGCCCTTGTTTTACATGTTAGCTCTGAAATAATTATTAATATCCGCGGGGTATTTTAGAAGGGTGTTACAAGGGCCTTATGACAAATCCCTCCTGATTTATTATCAGGACCATACTGGCCGTTATATCTGGGGTGGAGAGCTATTATAATTTTTATCGTTACATTTTGTATTATTTATTTTTGTTTACTTCCCGTTCTTTTTTATTTATTTTTGTATACTGCCCGTTCATATTATTTATTTATTTTCGTTTAATTTTGTATACTGCCCATTCTTTTTTATTTATTTTTGTTTGATTCTAATGTTTCAGGAAAGGAAGGCGTTGAAATATGTCAACCACTCCCGCAAAATCTTTGATCTATATGTTCCTAAGACTCAATGGTCCCACAGTGCTATCATCGCATGCGGTCTTGCCTGATTATTCAGTACTAGTTACGATACCATTAGCACCGACATGCAGGGTGCTTTTGCTGAGAGATAGCATAAGGAGACATCATCTTTCCACTTTCCAGTTGGAGAGTTGACAATCACCCTCGATGATGTTGCCTTCTTGCTCCAACTACCTATCAAAGGTAGGTTACTCAACCATGCCAAGATAACCAAAGCTGAGGCGGTTGAGTTGATGGTTCAGTATTTGGGAGTAGATCCATGCCAGGCTGCTGAGGACTACGACTCCACAAACGGGGCGCACATGAGGTTCTCCTACCTAAAGGAGTTATATGAGGAGCACCTCCGTCAAACAACTCTTGCAAAAAGAACTGCACAAGAAGCTGGGGAGCATGTGGAGGCGAATATTTTTGTTCAGTTTCACTGTGGTTGTGCCATCCGGTGTTTTTTGATGTACCTGGTAGGCACGTTCGTCTTTGTGGACACGAGTGGCCACTACACCGATGTGGCTTACCTGAGATATTTTACGGACCTGTCTACAGTTCGTGACTGGAACTAGGGTGTCGCTGCTCTGACCTACCTCTACAAGAAGCTGAATGAAGCTTGCAGATGGAGGGCGAGGGCGTTCACCGGCTCGTGCACACTCCTCACAGTATATTTTTATTTTAACGATAAATTTTAATTAGTTTTAATTTATTTGTACTTACACATTATATTTTTGTTGACGCAGAGCTTAATTATATTGTACTTTCACCACATCCATGGTTACACCGTAAATATTGACTATCAGGACTTCATGCCAAGGGTTGTCAGGTTTATTCACAACAAGGGCAACCATAATGTGCTTCCTTACCGGGTGTTCCTTGATCGCACCAACCATGACGACATCAATTGGACCACGTTTGAGGACTATAGGGAGGTTGTTGCACTCAATGTATCCGCCGGTGTACGCGCCTTTGGCTTTGTGGATGATACGCTAAAGGTGACGCTAGAGGATTCGAACGTGAATTCGGATTCTCTAGCTCGAAACGATTTAATCTTTTGATTTGTTTATAAAGATGCCGCGAGCATCAAGCTTTATTATTTTCAACACAAGAAAGATGATTTAATGATTATGAAAAAGGGGAAAGCTGAAATACCCTCAATTGATATTGATATGCGTAACGACTAGCGCAAACTAGACGCAACGCATTGGGGAGATTCTGAGTAAGGGGGATTGTTATATAAAGGGAATAGATGGAGCACCCTAAATATATGTAGTTATCTACAGCTTTATATATGAATATATTTGATATGTTTGTGTGTTTTAAATTGCTATTTCTAAGATTGGGAAAGTTTCTCCCTTGGGATTTTAAGAAACGTAGATTATGTGGACTTCTAGTGTTTGTTATTATTGTGCTCGCAAAGATCTGTGGATCTTCTGCATACATATCCCCTAGTGGGAATCAGAGCATTTGTAGCTCGGATCTATAGGGTTCTATGGTTTGTTTGGTCTGAGAGAGATAGAAATTTGCTCGCCAAGGATGAGACCTTGTGCCTACGTATTCTCAAAAGGATGTTGAGAAAGTCAGAGCAATCGTAGTTCCCACTTATGCTAGTGGAAAGCAACGGGATGTTAGTAAGAGACAGATAAATGTCATCTTAATGAAAAATGTATCTAATCTATTTCATCACATACATTTTTGAAAAGTTTGCTTGAAATGAAATCTTTCATCGTAAGTATTAGGTGTTTTGCTTGAGTGTACAAGCGTTACCACTTACATGTTTAAGAAAGATGTTTGAAAAAAAGATGATTGAATGTTTTAACTGTAAGCATTGGGTGTTTTACTTGAGTGTACAAGCGTTACCACTTACAATTAAGAGATGTTTTTGTTTGAAAACAGTTTGAAGAGTTTTTGACTGTATGTGATGTGATAGATTAGATACTTCTTCCATAGAGATGATAGATGTCTAAATCTCGAGGAGAAATTGATTGGATTAAAGGGATGCTTTTAAGAAGCCCATGGGTCCTTGTATTGTTAGCCCAAGAGGAGGCATTCCGAGGGTCATCGAGGGTCATCGAGGGTCCTTGTATGAAGCTCAAGAGGAAGCTATAGGGTATGGCTGGTTTTGGCTAGAAAGGGATTTCACCGAGAAATCATCCTTTTCTGAATAAGTGCAATTTCACCGAGAAATTTTACTCTCTGGGGAATTTTGAAAGTGATTTCACCGGGAAACCATCCTTTCAGGGTTCTATCTTAGCGCGGGTGATTCTTTGTATTGGAAGCCCAAGAGGAAGTTGTTAAGAGATTTCCTATCTCTTTCATTGTATGATGCCCAAGAGAAGGGTAAACTCAATGAGGAGTTCTTTTGAACGAAGCCCAATAGGAGGCTGACTCAACAGGGGAGTGTTTGTCTTATATGAAGCCTAAGCGGAGGCTAACTCTGTGGGGAGAGTTTCTTTGTACAAAGCCCAAGAGAAGGCTAAACTCTGCTGGAGATAAATTATCTTGTATGAAGCCCAATCGGAGGCTAAACTCAGATGAATGAGTTTTCTTATATGAAGCCTAAGAGGAGGCTGACCCATGCTGGGGATGGATTGTCTTGTATAAAGCCCAAGAGGCTAAACTCAATGGGATGAGTTATCTTGTATGAAGCCCAAGCGGAGGCTATACTGTGGGGAACCTATTGATTAGTCTAATTGTTATGTTATAATTAGACAGTTGTATAAACAAGTGTGTGTGTGTGTGATATGTATTCACAGGAGTTTATGAAGGAAATATAAACAATGCATGATGTTTATTTACAAGTCTTTATGAAATATAAACAAGTGTCTGTGAAACGAACGTTTAAAACGAGCGTAACTTAATTATTTACAAGTTTGAACTGTGTACAAGGAAATGAGTATGTACACGAACGAGCTATTTATGTACAGAGAAAGATGGATGTACATAGGAGGGTTGGGACTTACACCATAAGGGTGGCCCATTGATTTGAAAGTAGTTTCACAGGGAATAATGCTCCTTTCAATACCAATGGTATTCAGTGTATATGTACAGACGAAACAGAAATGATTGATCAAAGTTTGTCTGTGAAAAATGTATTTTCAAAAAGTATCTGAGTTTATGTACAGATAAAAGTTTTTGTATGAAAAGTATTTGGTATGTACAAGGAAAATGTGTATGTACATAAAGAATGTTGATTGGAATATACACAAGTGAAGTGAAAACAGACGATCGAAATTTGTCTGTACTTTGAGTACAAAAAGAAGTATCTGTATTATGTACAGATAAAAAATTGTATGTGTTTGAAAAGGATTTGATATGTACAAAGAAATATTATGTACACAAAAGAATGTTATGGGACTTACAGCGTGAGGGAGGCCCATTGGTTTGAAAGCAGTTTCACAGGGAATAATGCTCCTTTCAATACCAATGGAATTGGTGTAAAATGCAAACAAACGGAAGAAGTTTGTCCGTATTATGTACAGGTAAAAAGATATGTACATAAAAGAATGTTTTTTTTTGTTTATGTACAAGGAAAGAAAAATATGTACATAAAAAGAATTTTGGGACTTACACCGTGATGGAGGCCCATGATCGATCGAGAAATTCGAGAGAAGACGAAATCAGTTTTATCGTTTAAATTGGATCAATCATGGTAAAAAGATGTAAGTTTGATGAAAAAAGTTGAGGAACGATTTTCAAATGTTTTGAAATGTGAAGTTCATTTATGAAAAGTTTTGAAAAAAATCGGAAGTCGAAAACATTAAAAATTCACCTTAAAAGGAGGTTTGAAAAAGTGTTCAGAACGTCGTTTTCGGCTCGATTAAAAATTAATCAGATGAAAGTTTTTTTCTGAAAATTTTTGTACTATCACAAAATAGATGTATTTATTGACAAGTGTCTAAAAAATCATCTCAAAATGAGAAGTTTTGATTAGTCAAAAAAATTGTGAAAGTTTGAAGAAAAAACATGAAAAATATTGAAAGTTTGTAAAAAAGAATGAAAAAAAAATGGTCCTAATGGGTGTTGAACCCATGACCATGAGGTGGACCACGTGTCAAAGTGACTTTAAAGGCAAGCAGACAACCACTAGACCAAATACGCTGGGATGCTTAGTGGACTAACACACGCGTTGATATAAGATTGGCTTATTTAAAAATTTGAATTTGAAGAACACCAAGAACACGCGCGTATTTCTGGGTTTATGGTTTGATTTTCAGATTCTTTGATTCAATCCAAAACCTTCGTTTCTCAACCAAATTCAATGATGTAAACATCAAAGTTGCTCGGTTTTTCATCACGAACATGATGGTGTTTGTTAATTTCATTTATTTTAAGTCTATCATGTTTGGATTTCTAGAAATCGTGATGAACCCTAAACTTAAGATTTCAAATTAAATGATGCACAGTTTATGATTCTTTGATTTTGTTGAGGGTTAATGATCGTTATTAGTGCAGAAAAGAATGGCCAAGAGCTTTTTCAAAAAGATGCAAGGAATCATGATATCACAGTTCATATGCATACCTGGAAAAGTGAGGATCGAAATCGATGCTAGAGTGTTTCCAGTTGCTGTTTCTTGATCATTTGAGCTTCATCGGCATGTATGGAAGCTGTGATGATAGCCTGCTTGCCTTGAATCCTTTCCAATTAATCTAGCCAAGTCCACCTACAGTCAATTCAAAGTGAAACTCGAAAATGGGATTAATGGATTTACAGGTTGTTGTTCTTGTTTTAGATCAACTCCATGATGTATATGGATTGTGTTTGGCTGCTCATAACTCAAAGGAATCAAGCCAAGCTTCAGTTTCGATTGTTATGGCAGTTTTGGAAGCTTATGTGCATAAGATGCAATTTCTGATTTCCAGCCTTGTTCAAGTTGATTTTAAGTTTGGAACAAGTTTAATAATGATATTGAAACATGTTAGACACCAAAATTTATCATGTTTTCATTGAATTTTGAAAATTGCAAGTTTTCTCAAAAATGGTTATGTTACTTGATTTTGAAGAAAGAAGTGAGAAGCATGACTTTGCAATGTTTTTGGTGTGTATTGAATGGCAAGAAAGACATCTATTTATAGGCCTCAAGTTCTGAAAATAATTGAGAAATTTTGGCCATTGGTAAATTTGACTTGCCTTAGAGGGCAAGGAAGTCATTTTTGCATTAAATGCAAAAGGAAACTTCCTTTTAACCATGTGTAAATTTCCAAATTGATCTTATCCCATCACAATTACTTCTCATTGATATTAATCAGCTCTAATCCTCAAATGGCAAGGTGGCATACTTCTAGAAGAAGAAAATGCAAAATGACCTATAATCTTGAAGTTTTGACTTTGAAAATCAAGTGTCATGGAGCCTTATGTTTCAATTTCAAAAGTGTATCTAGACTCCATGGATTTGAGAGTTCTTGGACATTTTGGAAAGATGTTTCCACAAGCTACAACTTTCATGTTTTGAGTTTTTTCAAATTCAAATTGGAACTAGGTGAAAAAATGGCTTGAAGTTTGAAAAAAGTAAGAAATTTCAACACTTAGAAAAATTTCTAAGTGTTAGAACTTTTGACTTTTTGTTGACTTTTTCAAATTCTTGATTTTTTATGATCAAGATGGATCATTTGAAGTATTTTGATGATGGAAAAAGTTTTGTTTTGAAAATTTTGACCAAAAGTCAAAGTTTGACTTTTCTGTGCAGATGAAATTTCATCAAATGTTTCTGAAAACGACTGATGAATTCTGTGATCTTCTGTGATGATTTGAATCCAGAAATTAGGTCAGGATGTTGTATCTAAGATATGATGACCAATATCTATCCAAAAAAGTCAATCACTGCTCAAAAAATCAGAGAATGCCTATGCTCGACTAAAACCCTAATTGGTCGATCCTTGACTGATCTGTGAGAAAATTTGATATCTGATGATCAGAGGTTGATGATTTGATCAAGATAGATCAAATAAGATGAGAAAATCTCAATCCCTAATTGGTTGCCTCTTGAATCAGATGAAATTTGATGAAACTCTAATTTTGACCTGTGAATGCTATACCCAATTAATGCTATCTGAATTGTTAGTTGTGCAACAATGCAAAATGTAAGGTGGTATATTAAGTCAAAATTTGGGGTATGACAATACCCCGATCTCCTTTCCAGACTACTTCCGACACCATGACACGAATGGCTCTAGATGACGTCTTCCAGGATTGGGAGAATCATCTCGTGCCAGATGAGTATCGGTTGATGCGGGCATCCCGTATGTGGCACTGTATGGAGGGGTACGCGACATGGTTCTTTAAAGTGTCGCACCCTTACATGACACCAGAGGGTGAAGGACGTCCGCCGAGGCCAGCAGATGAGGAGCTCCTGGAGAACGAGCAGGTCGAGGATAATCATGCCATTGATCTTGTGCCCATCTGTCAACATATCAGGCATATTGGACAGGAGGCGTTGGATGACGGTGTTGTGCATGAGGGCGGCCCGATGTGGTTGCCGTGGTGGAAAGGATGATCGCTGAGGCAGAGCGTGCAACACATTACCGCAGGCAGAGGAGGGCGCGGGGGATCAGGATTAGGCATGCACAGTAACCTTTATGTTTTGTTATTCGATTTTATTTGATCGCATTATTTTTCGAAATAATTTATGTAATTTGATATTTCTGACAATTTTTCTCCTTAATATTTATAATATATTAATATTTACATGGTTTGCGTATATAGAATGCTCTTTAATTGAATTTCTGAAAACGGAAACATAATCTGAGTTATTTTGAAAAAACATAGTAGTTTCAAACATTGTTTAACACATCCAAAAAAGATTTTGTAAGTTCACTTACGAATTTACCTTTCTGGGTGAATTCGTAAGTGCACTTATGAAACCTTTCCTGAATGTGTTAAACCATATTTACAATAATAAAGCGTACAAAAATAAGGTGAATTTGTAAGTACACTTACGAATTCACCCAAAAAAAATTAATTCATAAATGTATTGACGTTTTTGATTTTTCAAAAATGTTGAAAAAATCCAATTTTTCCAAATACATTTCCACTTGCATCGTCCATAAAATTATTCATTTATACTAACTTACTTTGAATGCCCACTAAATAGAAAATCATTCTTCAATAAAACTCACAACAAATATCAAAATATATCAAGTAAAACTCCCTCAATCTTCCTTATACTATCCTCAATAGCGATGAAAGTTGTCTCAAGACACTTACTCATTCATTTTACTCCAAATTCAAATTCAAATTTTTCTATATTGATAATTACCACAAGAGTATAATTAATATATAAGTATTTAAAGATCAAATAAAAACACTCTTGTAAAATAAAACAAAAATACAACTAGTTAAAATAAAACAAAAGTAACAAGTAGTACATGAAGTTTATTGAGCTAAATGAAATGATTAAGGTCTGAAAATGATGCAAATCAGATCCCTTTATAATCAGCTGTCACTCATCCTCATCTGTCGGTGGCAACATTTAACTTCATTATTATAACTTCTTAGTTAAATTGTCACTTTCATCATGTCTAACTACTCTCTACTCCCATTTTATTTTTTCTTTATCTATTCATTTACAGCTATACACACATAGTAGAGAACTATAAATTTAAGAAACCAAATTCATTCAATGTAGAAAGAGAGAGAGAAATAGAGATAGAGAATAACAAATTTCTTGTTTTATTGTTATCGTTATTGTTATAATAATAATAACTCTTTTTCTCTCTTTCTCTTTCTGTCGGTCAATTAGATTGGATCCGAATTTCGGTTATTAAGTTTAAATTCGCTCTCATTTTTCATTTCTTGCTTGCAACTGTTGAATTCTGTTGCTCTGAGTTCAGCTGGTTAGATCTCTTGTGTGAGGTGATTCTTTGATCCAATGGTGTTTGATTTGGGATTTAGGGTTTATGCCATGATAATTATGTTATTTTGAGTTTACTGTTAAATTGTATGGTTTATGGTTTTATCTTAGTAATTGTTGAATTGATAATGTTTATTGGAAAATTGGATGGAATTTAGTGATCTGATTTAGTTTACTGTTTTTTGTTGAACAGATCTGAGGTTTGATTTATATATATAAAAAAGGAGTTGTTGCTTCTGAAGTGGATTTGGAATATTTGAAGTGATGTGTGTAAGTTGTTGAGTTTGGATTAGTGTTTGATTCCTTATTGGGATCTAGGAGGAGTTGAGTAGGAGACTATGATGGACTCAGAAGGGGAATCTGGGGTGAGTTATGTTTTAATGTGAATTGATCATTTGATTTTAGTTGAATAGTATAGAAAGTTGTTAGGGATGAGATCTATGAAGCACGGACACTGGAAACACGATACTGAACATTGATATTGGACATTGACACGGACACGACATTTTTCTTTTCTGAAGTGTTGATATTATATAGGATGAAATTATTGTTCATTGATGATTGCTTACTGACAAATTTTGGTACTATTTGGAATACTTAGGATAAGCCGATGAAGACGATGGGTAGCCAAGTCTGCCAGATATGTGGTGATAATATTGGTAGTACTGTTGATGGAAATCCGTTCATTGCTTGCGGTGTTTGTGCTTTTCCAGTTTGCAGGCCGTGCTATGAGTATGAGAGGAAAGATGGGAATCAGTCTTGCCCCCAGTGCAAAACTCGGTACAATAAGCACAAAGGTAAAATAAGGATAAAAATCTGTTATATGTCATTATGTAATTTTTTTGGTTTTTTAAAATATATTGTTAAAGATTTTGTAAGACAAAAGAACACGGTTTTGGTGTGCTAGACAAGATGAAGTTTTCTTGGAAGCAAATTGTGCGCTTTTGTGTGATGTATGAACTGAGTGAGAATGATGCTAGGTTCTTATTTTTGTGAAAATATATTATTTTGATTAAACAATTTTTTCAATGAACATATTGGACCTTCTATAGCTAGGACATGATTAAAATTAAAGAAACTTAACAAAGTCAATAAATGAATCCAGTCCTTCACTCGGATTCAGTGAAGGACAATGTTGGTAATGGTTGGTGCAAGCTGTGCGCTTACCAATAATAATATGTGCTATTACCTTTGACTTGAGCAAAATCATTTTGTGTATAGATAGTTCACAGAAGAATTTTTGAATTTGATAACCTATTTCAACTGCTTCTATACGTGTATGATATATATTATATTATTAATGCAAACAACATATTTTCTTGGTGTCATGTCTGATGTTTTCCTCAATTTTTTTTTAATGTAACTAGTAATTACCATGCTTATTTAATTAATTTCAGGTAGTCCTGCAATTCTCGGAGACCGGGAAGAGGATGGTGGTGCTGATAATGATGCCAATGATTTCAAGTACAACTCAGAAACTCAAAGCCAAAAGCAAAAGATTGCAGAACGCATGTTGAGCTGGCAAATGGCGTATGGACGAGGTGAGGAGGTCGATGCTCCAAATTATGATAAGGAAGTTTCTCACAATCATGTTCCTCGGCTAACCGGCGGACAAGAGGTTGTTCAACTAGTTTCCTCTATATTATTTTTTTTTTCATAATATGAACTTGAACAAATATTTCCCAACAGATTTTGAATTAAATATTCTTTGCTAAATCTTCATTTTCAGACATCTGGAGAACTATCTGCAGCCTCACCTGAGAGGATGTCAATGGCATCTCCTGGAAATCTTCGTGGGAAACGAGTTCATAATCATCTATCATATTCGTCTGATCTTAATCAATCACGTAATTCCTCTCCCTCTCAAACTATGCGCATTCTTATATAGTGTCATTTCTATCTAATATTGACTTTAGGTGTTAATTTATATTCCTTAAGCAGCAAATATCAGAGTTATTGAACCAGGATTGGGAAATGTAGCATGGAAAGAAAGAGTTGATGGCTGGAAAATGAAGCATGATAATAAGAACGCTATTCCAATGAGCACGGGTCAAGCTACATCTGAAAGAGGAATTGGAGATATTGATGCCAGTACTGATGTGTTTTTCGATGATTCCTTGTTGTGAGTACTTCTATATTTCTTCATAAGAATGTGTGCTTCTTCATCTCTGTTGCAAAGCCTCTTTGCTACTAGTTCTTTCAGAAGTAGTGATATCATGACTGATACATGGAGAATTTGTTATATCCAAGTCTGTTGTAAAATTTATTTTATGATTGTGTATTACATAATCGGATTCATTCAACTGTGTTGTTTTTTAGCACAATGCATGTTTCTTGTTTTTAAGCTTCAGTGCTAAACACCTTGTTTTGATTATGCAGGAATGATGAAGCTCGACAACCTCTTTCAAGGAAGGTTTCTATTCCATCTTCCAGAATAAATCCATACCGTATGGTCATTGTTCTGCGGCTTATTATCCTCTGCATTTTCTTGCACTACCGAATTACAAATCCTGTACCCAATGCGTATGCATTGTGGTTAATATCAGTTATATGTGAAATTTGGTTTGCCTTTTCTTGGATATTGGATCAGTTCCCCAAATGGCTTCCTGTGAACCGTGAAACATATCTTGACAGGCTTTCATTAAGGTATAGCCTCAATTTGTTCATAAGCTTTCTCATGTAACTTGTTAAATTTTATAAAACACTTTTTTTGACGGAATACCCTAGAATATCCAAACTGAGCCATAATTGACATGAGTTGCAGATATGATCAGGAAGGGGAACTGTCTCAGCTAGCAGCAGTTGACATTTTCGTCAGTACTGTTGACCCGTTAAAGGAGCCCCCAATTGTGACAGCCAATACTGTACTATCAATTCTTGCTGTTGACTACCCAGTCGATAAAGTCTCCTGTTATGTCTCTGATGATGGTGCTGCTATGTTGACATTTGAGGCTCTTGCCGAGACATCAGAATTTGCTAGGAAATGGGTTCCTTTCAGTAAGAAATATGCAATTGAACCTAGAGCACCTGAGTGGTACTTTTCAAAGAAAATTGACTATTTGAAAGATAAGGTCCAACCATCGTTTGTCAAAGATCGTAGAGCAATGAAGGTAAAACTGATTGACTTGCAGATCAACTGTATTTATTCTTCTATCTTGGCTTGAATTTCTGTGATACTCTAATCTATGCTTCTTAGCACTTACCAACATCTTTTAATGATCATTCCTTTTTGTTTTAGAGAGAATATGAAGAATTTAAAATTCGTATCAATGGACTTGTTGCAAAAGCAACGAAAGTTCCTGAAGAAGGATGGGTGATGCAAGATGGTACACCTTGGCCTGGAAACAACACCAGAGACCATCCAGGAATGATCCAGGTAATTTACTTGTTTTTCTTTTTTGTTGGTTGATTTCTCATGATAAATTCTTAAATGGCCTTCTCTGCTTCATTTACTGCTATTTTCCCTCAAGAGTTTCATCAACCTATTTATAAGACCTTTTGTGACTTTATATAATTTATGCATGCCTATTAATAAATTACCCTTTGTATGTAAATGCATTCATCATTGACTTATCATCTATTTTTGACGTTTTGACATATGGCAAGTTTGATGCAATGTGTGTTGTTGGGTTTTAGTTGAGTTTGAGGAAGTTTTAAGCATTTGATTTATATGTAGGTTTTCTTGGGCCAAAGTGGAGGACTTGATACTGAGGGTAATGAACTTCCGCGTTTAGTCTATGTTTCTCGTGAAAAGCGTCCAGGGTTCCAACATCACAAGAAGGCTGGTGCCATGAATGCACTTGTGAGTGAACTATAGAAAATGGTGGAATCTTATGTTTCTCTACTAGTGTACTTATCTAACTATTGATAATCAATCTATCTGTTTCAGGTTCGAGTATCAGCTGTCCTTACCAATGGACCATTCTTATTGAATCTTGATTGTGATCATTACATAAACAACAGCAAGGCCTTGAGGGAAGCTATGTGTTTTATGATGGATCCCAACCTTGGAAAAAATGTTTGCTATGTCCAATTTCCACAGAGGTTTGATGGCATTGATAGAAATGATCGATATGCCAATCGTAACACTGTTTTCTTTGATGTAAGTATCTTACTGGATATTCATCTGATTTCTGTTGGGTTTTAGGTTAAAGATTTTTCATAATGATTTTCAACTTCTTGCGGAATGGGTTACCCCTTATTGTCATGAGTCATCTATCCCAATAGTTTAAGCTATAAAGTGAAGGCACATGAATGGTTTTATATCAAATAAGTCCCCTCTTGCAAGAGGAGGATTTTCATCCCCCAATATCACTTCTGGTCTACGTATTCGGAAAGATGTTAATTGTATGCCGTCTAGAAGTAAATTTCCATAAACATTATAGAAATGCGAGGGTGGGAAAAGTTGCTCCGCGAAGGGGCTCATAAATTTTTTTCAGAAAATTAATATCCTTATTTTTT
The DNA here is from genome assembly GCA_021764765.1 of Vicia sativa. Classification (NCBI taxonomy): domain Eukaryota; kingdom Viridiplantae; phylum Streptophyta; class Magnoliopsida; order Fabales; family Fabaceae; genus Vicia; species Vicia sativa. Next base: position 8,117,412 of record CM038794.1, read on the forward strand.
AAGGCTTTCGATCATTGTCATGAACAAACTTCCCCAAAAGCTTAAGTTATTAAGAATACATTATACATGAATTGTTTTATATAGTACTTATTTTTCCCATCTTGTCTCCTTTTGTACAGATTAACTTGCGAGGATTGGATGGCATTCAAGGCCCTGTTTATGTGGGTACTGGATGTGTCTTCAATAGAACTGCTTTATATGGTTATGATCCTCCTATTAAACCCAAGAATAAAAAACCTGGATTTGTTTCTTCACTTTGTTGTGGAGATCGAAAGGGCTCAAAATCTGGCAAGAAAGGCTCAAAAAAGAAATCTAGCAAGAATGTTGATCCGACTGTGCCCATCTTTAGTCTAGAGGATATAGAAGAAGGGGTGGAAGGTAAAGTGTGCTCGTTGAATATTTACTCTATATGAAGTTCATTTTCTTTTGTTAAACAGTTGCGGAAGGGGGAAATTATCATTTTCTTTTCTAAAACAACCATTTTATTCAGGTGCTGGATTTGATGATGAGAAATCCCTACTTATGTCACAAATGAGCCTCGAGAAAAGATTTGGGCAGTCTGCTGTTTTTGTTGCATCTACGCTTATGGAAAATGGCGGTGTTCCTCAGTCTGCAACTCCAGAAACTCTCCTTAAGGAGGCAATTCATGTTATCAGTTGTGGTTACGAAGATAAATCAGAATGGGGAACTGAGGTATAATACAGAATGACACTAATACATTACTTTTAAAGCATGAATCAAAATGTAATCAAATTTTTCTTATATTCCACAGATTGGATGGATCTATGGTTCTGTCACAGAAGATATTCTTACTGGATTTAAGATGCATGCCCGTGGTTGGAGGTCTATATACTGCATGCCCAAGCTTGCAGCATTTAAAGGTTCAGCTCCCATCAATCTTTCTGATCGTTTGAACCAAGTGCTTCGGTGGGCTTTAGGTTCAGTGGAAATTCTACTAAGTCGTCATTGTCCCATCTGGTATGGTTATAGTGGAAGGCTAAAGTGGCTCGAGAGGTTTGCCTATATAAACACCACAATCTATCCAATCACTTCCATTCCCCTCCTCATGTATTGTACCTTGCCCGCCGTCTGTCTCTTGACGAACAAGTTCATTATTCCACAGGTTCGTGATTTCTTCTCGAACATAATATAGTATATTTAATCGTTCCTTATAGAGTCTCAATTTGTGATTCATCTTTTTGCTTGCAGATTAGTAACATTGCAAGTATATGGTTCATATCTCTCTTTCTTTCCATCTTTGCAACTGGTATCCTAGAGATGAGGTGGAGTGGTGTTGGAATTGATGAATGGTGGAGAAACGAACAATTTTGGGTTATCGGTGGTGTTTCAGCTCATCTTTTTGCCGTGGTCCAAGGTTTACTCAAAGTACTTGCTGGAATCGACACAAACTTCACTGTTACCTCAAAAGCATCCGACGAAGACGGAGACTCTGCAGAACTATACATGTTTAAATGGACAACACTTCTCATTCCACCAACAACCCTTCTCATTATAAACCTTGTTGGAGTCGTTGCAGGAATCTCCTACGCCGTTAACAGTGGCTACCAATCATGGGGACCACTTTTCGGTAAACTTTTCTTCGCATTTTGGGTGATCATCCATCTCTACCCTTTCCTCAAAGGTCTTATGGGACGCCAGAACCGAACGCCAACCATCGTGGTTGTTTGGTCCATTCTTCTCGCATCGATCTTTTCGCTTTTATGGGTTCGAGTCGACCCTTTTACAACAAGAGTCACCGGTCCGGATTCTCAGATGTGTGGAATCAACTGCTAGAGAAAATAAAAGTTGGCAGATTGAATAACTTGTCAGATGCCACTCCACTGTTGTGATTGTATTGCAATTCTTTTGTTTACAGGTTACAGTTTTTTTTTTAAATATTTATTTGTTCATGCATGTTGTCTAAATTATGTGCAGTTGTTGGACTATACAGAAGGTAACAAATTAGAATCAAGTTATTTTTGAGGGTGTTATTATTTTTTTCATTTTTTTTGGGTCTGTAAGGGTGTTATTTTTTGTATACTTATTTTGAACACACCTCCTATTTTTTGGGAGAAGCTATTTATTGTTGTTTAAGTGTTCATCAGAAGAGCACACATGTATACACGTCTATGTTATCAGACATATTTTCTTATATTTGTTTCAGTAACACAACAAGTAACTTTTGCATATGCTACTATCACATAGTTATATGTTTGATATAGTTATTGATCATTCTGATAATGAGCTTAGCTTTCATTGAAAAAAGTATGAAAATATACCTTAATAAAAGTAGTTAATAATGCTTTTGATTCTGGCTATATGGGTCGAGGTCTTAGTATTGTCCAAACCACATACTCTTTGTCTTTTCTACATGTCCAAACCCAAACCACATGCAGAAGGAAAAATATGTCCCTGGACAACACATACTCATCACACACATTCGTTTATTTTGACCTCACTTGTTTACTCTTTCAAATTTGAAGTAGTGTGTTGGTGTAAGTCTTAGTGGCCAATACTTTTGGTACTTGTATCAAATTATTTATTAATAATAAAAGACATTTTTGACATTTCTTTATTATGTTCGCTTTTCCAAAATAATAAAGTCCCTAGAATAGTTAGTTTGTTTAATGAAATGTTAAGTGTGACTTAATCATGAGATTCCATTAAACATAAAGACACTATTCTTAAAGTATCTGTAATCGAGTTTTATTGTGAAAGGGGATAACATTAAAGCATTGAGATTATTATGAAGATAGACTGATGATCACATCTCATGGATCATGGATAAAGAGTTATCAAGTCTTGACATAGGTATGAATATTAGAGTAATATTTATACTGGATTGACCTGCTATGAGAATACTACATAGAATGTTATGCAAAGTGTTATAAGTTATTCTCATGGTGATATGTGGTGTATACCACCCTTCGATCTAAAACCACTATGGACCCTAGATGTAGAGTTAAGTGCTTTATTGTTGCTCAAACGTTATCCGTAACTAGATGACAATAAAGATAGTTGATGGGTACTTATGCTGGGGACACGAGTGACCTGAATGGAATTTGCCCATCTTGCGTAACGAAATAAATGTCTAAGGGTCCAATATTGAACTGGACAAGGGTGACACGGTTTATGCTTTGTGTTCAATATAGACATGAGGGCAAAAGGGTAATCATACACGCAAGTATTATCACAGAAAGATTTTGTCAGATCACATGACATTTTCGTGACTTGGGTAGCAGTGATGTGTTGCTAGATACCGCTCACTGTTTATTATGTTAAATGTGATTTAATATAATTGCCAACGTCGCGGAAGCCTACAGGATCACACACATAAGGACTGATTAATGAGAGATAGAGTAAATGAGGAACACCGTAAGGAACAATAGACTTAAGTGGAATACAGAATGTGGTAAGGTACCACACACTTAAGTGATATGCGATACATCATAAAGTATGATATTTGTATGCTTTATTGGGCTTTTAGCTAACAACCTTTATTGAGCTTTTAGCTTGCAGCCCACACTTGTGGTTCTATAAATAGGACACTTGTGTTGAAGCATTTCACTTGATGAAAATTCGGTTTTGAAACCCTAGCCGTAATTTCGCTCACTCTCTCACTCAAAGCTTCCGGTCGTGATCAGCTAGCACTGTGACCGGAAGCGATATGTTCGTGTGGACTGAGTAGATACGTTGTTTTTCATCAATGTTCGTGATCACATAATCAGATATTGAAATCGTCACAAAAGGTAACATATTCTATCACTGACCATGATCATTCGTAAGGATCGCTAAAGGAAAATTTGAATTTCTGCTGTATTTTGTATATCAATTTTCCTTCAGTGTGTATATACACAAGTCTTCTCTCTTGTACATTTAACAGAGAATATCACTCTTAATCACTCACACTAGCATTAAACAACCCCGCATCTTATAAATAGATCCAACACAAGATCAAAATCCCACCCTCAAACAAAGTTGAAGTATAACTCAGATATTATATGTTGGAGAATGTTGAATTTATGAGTGAGAAAATTCATTTAACTATTACTAAGGTTATTAATAGAGATGCAATGCCTCTTTCTCTTACGGTCTTGAAGTATTAGTCTAATTGTCTCTCCCTTTCTCTTACGGTCTTGAATCATTAGTCTAATTGTCTCTCCCGAACTCCCCCAACAATGTGACACTCCCTAGCAATGTGACACTAAGTTGCTCATTTATATAATGTCTCTTCACCATTCATGGCGAAAACATTTATCACAGTTAGACTTCCCTAATAATTGTGGAAGTGTTTAATTCATAAATAACTTTACATTTGTCTTTATGAAGAAGCATGGAATAGTTTGAAATTATATTGTAGCAAGAGATGTGAAATTTTGTAATGTTTCTAATTGGTTCAGACTAGTAGCAATATCAACTCAACAATCACCATCACATCTATCTTTAGTTATAAAAAGGAAAATACTTGGCTATGGGGTGTTGAAAAAAAATTCAATAGTTGAATGCATGCAATGAGGTGTTGAAAGGGGTGTTGAAAGTGAGGTGGATTAATTGGTGTTGAAAACATTCAACATGTTGAATGAGGAGGAAGTGAAGCCCATAAAATATTTTACAAAATCTTATTAGTTGTTGTGAATGTTTAGATTTTTAGTGTGTTGTGAATGGTGGTGAGGTATGATGTTGAATTTTATTAAACAAAACCATTGTAGTGATTAAAAGTCGAATGTGTGTTGAATTATTAGGTGGAAGAAAGAGAAGATGATGTGGAGGATAAAAATTAAAAAAATAGGGTGTTGAATATGTAAACCATTGTATATAGCCTTAGTAAGAAAAGATGAAGAATAAATCTCCACCATTTAATATCATCATCACTCATGAGCTCTATTAAAGAAAATTAAAATTAAAAATAATTTAAAATTCACCACTAAAAGAAATGAACATATGTACATTCTTACATTTCTTTTTCAAATTATTTCGTACTAAATAAATTGCTCTTATAAAAACTGCAAAGGTTTAACAGTGATATTGTACTTTTTTTTATAACAAAACACCCACCATAAACAAAGTTAAACCCATCCAATATAAAAAAACAAAAAACACGCACTAATTCAAACAATTTTTAGGATTGTTGCACCAATCCAACCAAAAAATATTTCTCCCATTCCAATAGAAACCATTGAATCATTCCCAAAAAATAAATTTAAAGAAACTCATAACATCCAAGTTTTAAGAACACTTTCTTTAAAAAGAATGACATTCCTACAAGACCAATAGACCAATAAAAATAAGATCAAAGAATAAAAAAGAAGTAGAAGAGTTAAGATCTTATAGTCTTTTCAACAAGGAGCTCAAAAGGGGTGAACGGTCCACTCCAATCCACAAACAAAACTTGAACAAAAAAAAACGAGAAGAAAGAGCAAGAACCAAACAAATGCTCACCATCCTCTTCCACCATAAAACAAAAAGGACAAGCTGCATCAAAAGAACCATCAATAATCCACGCCTAGCCAACTCAACCCTTGTGGGAAATTTGTTAAGAATTAACCACCATCCAAAAATATAAATTTTGCTAGGAACCTTTGATTTCCAAAGGCTAGCTAAAGCAGTTGATTTTAAAGTATCCATGGTTGGCACCTCGACACAAATAAAAAATCATCTTGTAAGCCGCCTTAACTGAGAAACCGTTTTTATCCCTCCACATCCTTACCAAGAGTATTAGGTTGCATATCATGCGAAATATATAATAATTCCTCCAATGATAATGCTTCTTCAACGTTAAGATTCTCCCTATAAAACCAAGATCCCACATCCAAAGTCCATTGACCTAAATTCCTGCATTACAAACTTTGAGATTAACAGAATTACACAACTGAAACAAAGAGGGAAACAACACTGCAAGAGAAAAGGTACCAAGCCAACGATGTCTCCAAAAGTCTAAAGACCTCACATTTCCAAGTTTACAAAAAATAGAGGAAGAAAATCAATTATAATTATAATCATTATTCAGGGGAACACCAATATCACACATATCTCTCCACCACAATGACATATTCTTCTTCCCCCAAGGACCACCTAAAACCGTCCGCTTCACATTACGATACTTATAAGCAATAATATCGAACCACAAAGAAGAATCATCATTTAAAATCCGCAATTTTCACTTGCTTATCAAAGCAAGGTTGAACGACTCACAATGTTTCACTCCTAAACCTCCCTCCTCCTTAGATAAACAAATAGTATCCCAACTCAGGTGGTATTGTATTTGTTTTATCCTCTTCTATTGTTCACTTATGAAAAACTTTTTTCTTGGAAATGTGAAAACTATCAGTCCCTAATTCTATTTAGGACTCAAGTTTCATATTTTTCGAAATAAGACAAACACATGGAAGCCCGTAAGTCTTCCTAATTTTACATCCACACTTCGAACTATCCAGACCTGTCTTCTATGCTCGCGTCGCTTTGTGAAAAATGAAATTTAATTCTACCAAGATACGTTTCAAATCAACTGTGAATCAATAATGTTGTTTTTGAATATGTGTTATAACACGGTAATGTTCCGACCAAAATTTGTTTGTATTTCATTATGTTGATTTTGGAGCATTTGGTTCACGATATCTCACTCTCTACAAAAATCATCCTTACTATCACCAACCATTTTTTAGTGGCGAATATGCAGATACAACTCTGTTAGTTGTTGTATTGTTGAGGTGTCTAACTTGATCGATATAAGAACAAACAATTTTTCCCTCACTTGGTCTAGAATAGTACTCTAAATGTATTTCCCAAAATATGGATATTTGACACACACACACACACACACACACACACACACACACACACACTCTTAACATGATTTTTTCCGTCCCGAACCTTAATTTTTTTGGTGCCTACCACGAGTTTGAGTCGACTACTTACATTTTGTTATGTGATATCGACAAAGTAATGCGCAGGATGTAAAAAACACCTTTGCAACCGAATTCATTAGTGCAGTGTCTCGATTAGTGACAATTATATTCAACATGTTTACTTGGTCCTTCAAAAAAGTCTTGCACATTTTCAAAGCTCATGTAACGTTGACCTATTTTCGGATTCCAAAAATGCAAATCCCACTGAAAGGTATTCTCCGCAGAAGTAACAACAACAATTTCCAAAAACACAAGCCTATACTTGTTGATCTTATACGTTGAATCAATTATAAGGAGAATGGGGAATGTGTGAACAACTTGATACTTTCATGAGTCCAAAATATGTCACGAACAATTACTTTATGCTCATAAACTATGTACCTACAAATATAGTGGTTATCATCCAAAAGCTTCAAATGTTGTTGCATTTCAGATCTTGGACCTCTTGTCGCCATGTTGTTTTGATAACGTGCATTGTATATCTGTTTGATTGAAACACTTTCAAGTATTTTCCGTTTCAAATATCCAAGTATGTTTTTCGGCGCCACCTTGATTAAAGACATGTACGAAACACTTTCATTATCCTCCGATTTAAGGCAACATACAATAACATGATCGACTAGCTCAATTAGAAAGACATGATTATGTAAACTAGAAATCACATTAAATTTCCATGTATTGTTCACCTTACAATATCCGCACAATTTAAACAGACACTCACATTTGTTTGATCTGGTGTCATCATGTTTCAACTTCCGAATCGCGGAATGCACGTGCGACTTCTTTCGTATCTCATGATTGCGAATTCTTACCTTCTATTAAAACCATTGTCAGATCTTCCGATTACAATGCCAAATTCCAATTTCCCGATCTCCATGAGAACCCATTGAAGTATATGTTTATGAGCAGTAAACAATTGTTCATTTCTAAATTATTGACCAACATCTATCTCGACAACAATCAGAATACCATCCAATTTAACATATCCTTCACCTCATCCGATTTAACATCATCCTTCAGTTCATCCTATTTACATCATTATTTACAACATCTTATCGGGGTGCACCATATCTAATACGAACCAAAATAGAAAAACAATTAAAAAATCAAAATAACAAGAAAATTCAGAGACGCACATCCAAAATATGAAAAATTGAATTTGAAGATGCACATCCAGACGTAGCGTACATTTTTCAACTCAAGAACAAGATTAATATAAACAATAATAGATGAAATAAATGAATTCTACCTTAAATTACAACTTTTGTATTCCATTTAATTTGATAAAAAAACAAAAATGATACTAATTTGAAGTTGAACTTAAGTTGAATGATGTTTAGGAATACACCCGCTATAATTTTACAGATGCATTTCCAAATAAATAGGATCTCATCTACTTTGAAACATCACTATTTCATCTCTCCCCATCTCCATCTTCTCCATTTCCAATTTCCTGTAAAAGAAAAACCCATTCATGGCAGACTGGTCTCAACTCCCAAAAGACCTCCTCCACCTCATCTCCCAAAAACTCAACTCCCAATTCTACCAACTCCGCTTCCGCTCCGTCTGTTCCTCATGGCGCTCCTCCACCCCCCAAAACCACCACCACCATCTCAACCTCCCTCCCAAGTTCCCAATTCCCTCCAACAACGATGACTCCACCTTCCCTCTCTCCAAACGAACCCTCTTCCTCATCTCCCCTCCCCCTAATCCACATACCCTACATCCATGGCTGATCAAAATCGGCCCTGACTCACGTGACCTAACCCGCCTCTGGCACCCTCTCTCACGTGACATGCAATTCTCAATCCATTCTCCTGACTCCATCGATTTCAACCACCTCCCGGTTATCGATCTCGGTTGCGAATTCGTCATCGGTGATCTCCCTTCCCAATCCTCCTCTCTTCCTCTCAACAACCACACCAACACCTCTCTCTACATGGAGAAGGTCGTTGTATTTGAAGCTGACGCTGACACGTGGCAGGTCGGTAAAGGACGCTGTTCGATTCTTCTCACTATTCACATTTCAGGTAAACTCGCTGTGTTTCGATGCGGCGATGAAATGACCGATGAACGGTGCGGTGAGAAATGGATGATAATTCCTGATATGCTGACGCCTTATGATGATGTATGTGTTTATAAAGGGAGGCCGTTTGCGGTTGACAGTACCGGTCGGGCGGTTGTGGTGGGACCGGATTTGAGTGTGGAGATGGTGGCGGGGCCGGTGTTTGGCGGAGATAAGAAATTCTTGGTGGAGAGTGAGGGTGAATTGTTGTTAGTGGATAAATATTTGTCTTGTTTAATGCATTGTTTGAGGGATGATGATGATGATGGGGATGGGGATGGTGATGGTGGTGGGTATTATTTGGATGGTGAGTTTTATGAGATTGGAAGGGAGAGAGCTGTGAGATTTGATGTGTTTAGGCTTGATGAGGAGAGGAAGAAGTGGGTGGAGGTGAAAAGTTTGGAGGATAGGGTTTTGTTTTTGGGGGAAGATTGTGCTTTTTCGGTTTCGGCTTTGGATTTGAGGATTGGATATGGGAATTGTGTGATATTTAGGGATGATGTTTATAGTGATTCTCAATCGAGTGAGCTAGGGGTCGGTGTTTTTCACTTTGGTCAGTTTCGGATTGCGCCGTTGTCTTGTTTTCCTTGTTATTCTATGTTTTTCTGGCCTCCTCCAGAATGGGCCGGGCTGCGTTGACAACAATGGAGTATGCGTCTTGGATTGAAACCGATGAATTGTGCTGGAAATAATCAACACTTATTGGTTAGTACTATTTTCATGTTATTGGTTGGATTAGTTTTTCAATAAGTTGTTGTAGAAAAATAAATGCTGAAATGTTCTTATAATGAATGACTTTGGGTCCTTGTATAAATTGTAATTGTGTTCTGCACTTCAACTTTATCAAAAGATTTCTTATAGTTTTATCTAACATGTTGGTAATCGTAAGCATAGAAAAGCATCATGCATTTTACCTTTATATTGATTTTATTTTGTTGTTCATAGTGAAATGAAGTTGATTTATTCTGAATAAGAATCAGTTATCTGGTTTAACAATTAACTTGCCTTTTGGTAAATGGTTTAATCTGCTGAAATTAATTGTACCTCGTGGCACTGAGACGACAATGCGGATACTTGTGTGGTTGATCTGCTTTTGAACATAGATGTTTTTGGAACATGGAGTAGAATATGATTCCTTTATGAATTGTTGGTTTTCTTTGCTGTTAGGTTTCTCATTCTCTACAAGAACTCTTTGTTTTATCTAGCTATGTCTCAGCGAACTGGAATATCGTGTGTTTATTTTCTCTAATTTTGAAAGCATAATTGTATCATTGTTTATACTACGATGCAACATTTCTTTCAATAGTCAGTTTTATCATCTGTCACTTTCATTTTTCTTCTCCGATTAATTGTAAAAGTCAGTGTGTGCTTTCTAACTTTTTACACGTCTCTACAACAACAACAACCAAGCCTTATCCCACTAAGCAGGATTGGCTACACGTCTCTACATAATATTTTATTTGCTAATAAGAGTGCTGATTATTTACGCTCTTTATGTTGCTTGGGTAAATCACATAGATTACCATTTCATTTCTCACACACTGCTTATAAAACATCTTGAACTGATATATCGAGCCTTAGGGTTCCTGCTCCCTTTACTGATAATAATTTTAAAAATTGAATAAATTAAATATAATCACAAGTGTCTGTGTTGGTGTCCGACACAGACACGAGCACACCTTTTTCTAGAGATATCGGTGCTACAAAGCTCATGAGTGTTTGTTTGTTTGTTTGGTACTTAATATCCCAGAAAGTCTATACGATCCTAGCTCTAAATGACCTCCTTTAGCAGTAATCAACAATTTAGCCTATCAACCCTTAACCACCTATTCCTACTTGCCCTCTATCTACATCTGTTCAACCAACCCTTGTATGAGTTTGTATGATGCAAAACCTGTATGAGTTTGTTCTAAAATTGAGTTAAGAAGGGAGATAAATACAGAAAATTGAGGTTGAATCCCTTTTTATTTCCATTCAAAAAAAGATTCCTTTTTTATTTGTATCTTTTGATCTAATGTTGAAAAGCTCATTGTTTTTGCTACAAGATTAAGCTAAGCTAAGCTGAATGGATCAAATTGATGGTTGAATATGCTAAAATTTGTCAACTTATATTATTGATACTGATTTTTTTTTGTGGAAATGGTTTTAAAAAGGTTATAGTTAAAGCAAAAATATATACATTTTAGTCCAAATGCATAGGAGTGTCAAGTACTAGCTACTAGTATATTCCAATAGATACAACTATTTTATTGCTATTAGCACTTTTGGTTGGCGTTGTTGTTGGCCTGCTTTGGTCTTAGGCTTTTCTTTGAGTTGTTTGGTAAAAGCCTGATATCTTCACAGTTTATCTCAAACTCCTTGAGAAAGAAATGGAATTGCAACTTATTTTCTTGCTCATTAAGCTACATTTAATTTGTTTTTAGTACCAAAGCTTCACGAGCTGCTTTTTACTATTGGCATGAATGATCCATATTTTCCTTGAGAAAGAAATGGAATTGCAACTTATTTTCTTGCTCATTAAGCTACATTTAATTTGTTTTTAGTACCAAAGCTTCACGAGCTGCTTTTTACTATTGGCATGAATGATCCATATTTGAATGGTCCACACGCCTAAATGCCAAGAATGACGTACAGTACAAGCACAACAAGTAAGTCTTTCATGGTAAACCTAACATCTACTTTGGCTAACATGGTTATGTTGTAGATACTCATATTCATGGTTTTAAATTGCGGATCACATCATGTGATGCGGCTATAATATTGCGATTGCAGTAGTGCTTGCATTTGCATTAGGCCACAATTGAGGTATGATCGTAATCACACTAAAAACGGCATTGTAACACCACAACAACCGCATCACAACACTACAATGGCCAAATCAACCTACATCGAATCACATCAGTTTGCATCTAATTATGCATTCTCAAAAACTATTTGGTTTACGTTCCTTCCTATTTGTATCATAGATCCTTCCTATTTGTATCATAGATTTAAGGAATGTTTTAAATGGTGGATTGTTAATGAGATATAAATAAGATTTAGAGAGAAAATGGAAGATATGCATCCACAAGTTAAAACCATGCTCATATCTTGCATTGCCGTGCTTTATTAATCTTCATGTGGGCCAAGCATTTCAAATAGTAGGTGATGAGAGTGGGCAAGTTCCAAAATTCCATATCTTGCTTATGTTGTGAACTAGTCACAGGAGATAGGAAGATTGTAGAGGTCATACGGGCTTTAAAAATATTCAAACAACCTAGTTATTAGTATACATGGATAATGTGTGACATTTTTATACATGATCAACTACATAATAAATTAATTTCACATAGACACACACAATAGTACTTTCAAATTAACATAGACAACCATTACTGCATGAACTCACTGTCATTTCCCATGGCCTCCAAGATCTCATAAGGAAGACACGGTAAAACATCTATACTACCCTCTTCTGCCCCAGCAAACACAGTAATCTTGCCATTTCTTTTATTCGCACCCCCACATCGAACTGCCACAGGCTTTCCCCAACCAAAATCATTACCATAAACATCAAACCTAGGAGAACTGCTTGTTGTCAATGAATAACAACTAGTTAAATCACTCCCACCTGTAAACAACTTTGGTTTTCTCAGCCAACCCTCATAACTCTTTCTTATTTTCTCATAATCAGAATTTACAGAAATAGTCTTGTTCATCTCGAATGCTACCTTTCCAATCCCACTATCAAGAATTTCTCCTGCTTTCATTGTAAAACTACAAACCGAAATCGCGTTTCCGAAATATTCATCTTCAAGTGGAGGAATCATCTTTGCTCTAACCTCGATCAGTAAACCATAAAGAACGTCTTGTTGTGGATCAAGTCTTTTGCAACGAACCACAGAACGCAAAACGTGAGATAATATAGCTTGAAGTGAAGAGATTGTAATAATATTCATATCAGTTTCAATTTCTGTGTTTGCTTTTGATTTCAGTTCCTCGATTTTCTCCTTCGTGAAATGGAAAACTCTTTCGGCTAAGTTGTTTGGTTTGGAGGTTTGGATGAATTGATCAGTTATGAAAGGGAAACGTATGGGAAGTTGATGAATGTCGTTTGGAAACCAGCGTTTAAGTGAAGGATGTTTGTTCAAAGAATCACCTCGAGAAATTTGAGACCAAGAATTGATGAAATGCCAGAAGGACTTTCCGTCTGATGCAAGGTGGTTGATTGTGAAACCTATGAAGATACCGTCGAGTAACTCGGTTACTTGGACAGCAAGAATTGGGTGGGAAGTGTCTTCGTAGTTTTTGATGCCGTTGAAAGGAAAGAAAGAGTAGACAATGGGAGGTACAATATAGTTTTCTGGTTGAAGGATATTAGAAACATTTGTGTCTTGTGCTGTGGCATGGACGAAGAGCGCGCCAAGGTTGTTGCAGATGATGTAACATGATGATGAGGTGGTGTCGCTGTGTTCTTCTTTCTGTTGAGTGATTACAAGACGACCGGCGAGGGGTGGAAAGAAAGAAAGAGTGGTGGAGAGGGTTTGTTTCAAATGATGGATTTGGTTTTTTGATGGATCAATGGTGTGGTGGAAAAGAAGGCCTTTTTGAATGGGTTCAAGTGGGAGGAATTGGAGATCCCATGGTGTTAAATGGATTTTGTTTCCATTAAGGTGGTTGTCACTTGGTGCTTGAATTGTACTCGTGGAGATTACTTCCACAGAATTATCCATGGTGCTAACTAATCTATCTTCTGATGAAGCAGTTTGGAGAGAGTTTCTTTGTTGCTAAAAATGTTAGGTAAGTGTGCATGTGGATAAGGGTGAGGATAATACATAGAATATGACATTAATAAATAAAGTAAAGTTGTCTTGTAATGAAAAAGGGTGAGGATAATAGAATTTGACACTAAAAAAAGTAAAGTTGTTTTGGAATGGAAAAGGGTGAGGATAATAGAATTTGACACTAATAACTAAAGTTAAGTTTTCTTGGAATGAAAAAGGGTGAGGGACCGGGAACAACTATGCTAACAATATGTTATGTTTTTTTTTTTTTTTGTCATCTTCTTTTCTTTATATAATAGAGACTAATATTATTTACATAGAAATGTGATCGTTTTTTAGATGAGAGCATCAATTGTTCTCGGCTGTTAATAAGGTCTGAAAAACAAACGCCCGATGAGGGAGCAAGTCGGGTAACCACTCTGATCATGAAATGACCATTCTACATGTGTGCAGTAGAAGAATTTTTCTTTCCAACCCCCAAATTTAACCTGACACCCTTCCAAAGACTTTTATTTCCATTCTATCCCTGATTCTTTACAAAAGAATTTTTGAACGAAATTTCTGGTAGAGCACCAAATTTCTGGTACGCACCAAATTTCTGAAAGCGTATTTAAAAATTTTGGTATATCGGAAATTATAAATGTCGGGTATGCACCAAATTTTTGGAAGCATATTTAAAAAATACAGTATATCGAAAATTACAAAATATTCGGCATTGCCCAAATTTCCGTTAGTGTTTTTAAAATTTCGGTATATCAGATTTTACTTAATATCCGGTATACCGAAATTTTTTTGTATACTTGAAATTTCCGGTATGTATACATATTTTGTTTTTTCTAACCTTTGAGATTTTGCCGACACTTTTGGAGGGTTCAGATTGCACCGATACTTATGTGTGGTCTAAAACGTATAACCATTTCTATAAATAGGGATTTAGGGTTATTGAGTAACACATCTCAAAAACATGCCTCTTTCTCAATATACGATTAAGGCAAAATCAGACACAATGGTGAAATACAACCTAATGGTTGTGAAATACAAGATGTGAAGGATAGGTCAAGTAGAAATCATTTTGTCGTAGGATAACCAAAGGTCCGATCGAGTTGGACCCAGAGATCCGGAGATTTGTTGACGACATAATGAAGTGTCTAAAGCGTCCAGATGAATCAAAATCCGGTAGTTCCTAGGTTTTCATGTATCAGAGTACTTTTTATATTTGTTGCTTGTCATCTGATGTTTGTTAACTTATTTGAGTTATTTTGTTTTCTTTATGTAATCGAAAGAAAAAGGTACTAGCCAAAAATAAAACGCAATAAACTAGAGGTCTGTTTGTCACAACATACATATATAGTACAATAATAAAAATAAAAATCTACATAGACCATCCACGGGAAATATCGGCCAACCTAGCTAACCCATGATAAACCTCACCATCAGGGTTCACCAACCCCATGATGTTATCTAATGTAACTGCGATGAGTTGTAGGCGGGTGTCCTGGTTAGCTACGGGAGGAGGAGGTGGTGGTGGATCAGAAGAATCTATGGCACCTGAAGGCCCTAGGACGTTAGATGCTGAAGTCGGTGGTATGACCCAAGGGTGTGTCACACTAAGAAACCACTCAAGGTATCCATCCTCGCATTGTCCGGGATCCTAAACCCTGACGACTGCATCCATGATCTCACGAGAGGAGCTGATGATGTAACTCTGAAACCATCGATCAATGCCACCATCTGGGACATGTGAGACTGACCATGGGATGCCCTGTACATAACCATACTAGCGTAGACACCTCTCAAGCAAGTGTCTAGCCACATAACTCTCCCATATGACATGCCCTGAATATAAAGTAGATACCTCAAAAGGATGATGATGGCGATGATCTGTATACGGTGTCCAGATGGCATCATCCAGGGTCAGAGCATCCAGCCTCCTCCTGTACTCCATCACACCTCCAGGATGGGTCTATCTAGCCTTCCATCTCTTTGCATATGGGTCTGTAGGCTCAACACACAACATCTTCCGGTCACAGATGTGGGGGACATGCTCGTATATCCAACACTACATAAATAAAGATAATGAAATTATTTTGCTGATACCTAATAATTATAAAAAAAACCATATACTAAATTATAGTATATCTGTAACAGGCTCAGATAACCAGCAAGTTGTCTGGTGTCAGGACGGGAAGCAACATCAAGTGTCGTATACAGTGTAACATAGTGGGAGAACTAACTTGGTTGTTTTGCGTTTTATCGCAATTGTTGCGGTTAGCAAGAGTCACCACCGATTTTTCTTTTATCCAATAAGGAAAGATGAAAAGAACAGGAAAGACCTTTTATCTATTTTGAGTTCGGCCTTTTGAAACTTGCTTTTTGTGTGTGATTTGTTTGAAAATATTTTGCTTTGACTTTGTAATGATTCTTGTATCAGTCCTCAAGAATGTATACGAAGTGTTTGAAAATATTTGTTTTGAAAAAATGTGAGGTGTGAAAAGTATTTGTTTTGAGCAAGCAATTAAGAGTAATTTACCCACTTAAAGATCGTTCTTGTTATTTTCCTTCTCCTTTAGGGATAGTGCTATCCATGCCATTAGTTGGTAGGTAGCCTTATCCATTAGATGTGAAGGGATAGGTGTAGGGTCATCGCATGGTCATTGAAGGCAATATTGTAAAGATACCTTAGTATTTCGTAGGGACGATCATCATTGATTCGTAGGCAACAATCGAGGGACAAGATCATATATTTGAAGGCAACATCGAGGGTCATCGAGGGACTATGATCTTATGATGATTTTGAATCGAGGGACTTTTGCTAATGGTACCCCTACGTTTGAGGGACATAATCATGTTTATCCGATGGCAACAATAGATGATATCCTAGGGGTGCAAGTGCACAATAGTGATTCAATTCAGATATTTTATATTTGAATTTAGGGTTATCTAAGCATTGATTTTAGATCTTTCCATACAAACCCTAATTAGCATACGTCTAGCAGTTAATATTTGTGGAAAAGTAGAGTGTGGAAAATAAAATGTCCTACGCTATTACATACAGTTACCTAATAGAGAGGTGCGGAAAAGTAAACTATCCTAAGCTATTACATCCCATGATCAGTTACATAATATGAGGAAAAAAATGAGAAAAATAAAGATCTACGCTATTACAAAAATAACCTTGCAACCTATACATCGATTTCTAATATAAAATAAAGATAAAGCATAAATAAGAGGAAAAAATTATTTGATAAATAAGATTGTGTTCTAAACCCTAATATTAGAAAAAAAATTCTTTGGTATTTTTTAAATCGAATTTAAAATGTGAAAGCCTAATTTCTAAGTTAATTAAAAGTTAACTGTAAAAATAATTTAAATGAAGAGAAAAATAAAATCTTTTTGTGTTTAAAATTAATTAAACATTTTTGAAACCTAATTCTAAAATTAAAATATTTGTTAGGATTTTTTAAGTATCAAAAATAAATTTGTGAAAATAATTAAAATAGAAAATAAAACTTAAGAAAACTAGAAAATATGAAAGGAATTAATGCCAAAAAAAATAGAGATGGTCCTTGGAGGTCTCGAACCCAGGACCTGAGGATCACAGGTCCAAAACTGGACCACTCGCCATGTGCTTGTGACGTTATAATCACGCCTCCAGGAGTATGTATGTGTTACCTGTGAAAAATCCAGAAATTATTTAAAAAAAAGTTGCAAAAGGCAGGTTCAAACCAGCGACCTAATAGGGTAAGGGACTACGCGCGCATGTTGAACCACTAGGGTGGTGATACATCTGTGAATTAACACACAAGGATAAATATATATGCAATATTAAATTCAGAAAAATCAAATTTTAAATGAAAATGTGCGCTAGGACCCAGGGAGTTTAAATGATCCAATCGCACGCAGCCACACATGCCCTCGTCGGTCAACCAAGGTCAGAGACGCCGAAGATGAATTCTGTTCGTCTTCTCCGACCACTCCAAATGCCAAACCTGCAAAATAGTAAGAATCGAGACAAAAGCTTAAACCTACTCCCCCTAAATCGACCCTTGCGAATCGATTGGTGGCATTGGTTTGTCCTAAAAATCCCTATATCAATGGGTTCGAAGGTCATAGTTCTTCATGCCCTAACAATGGCATCACGCGATTTAAGCCTCAAAGCTTACATGTAATACGTTGTACCTGTTCTAACAAACATCCTGAACATAAACAAACACATCAAACATGTCAACAATGCATGAAAAATTAAAATTGATTTCAAGAACTTTTACCAAACCGGTGTAGTTGAATGGCAAGATTTTGGGATGCTTTGGGATGGTGTAAAGGCTTGGATCGGTTCCTGGAAGCCTCAGGAGTACGAATGGATGCTTGAAATTGATTGAGAATGGCTGTAAATTGAAATTCGAGTTTGCCCTAAACTTGAAAAAATTAGTGAGTTTGGCTACGGTTCTTAAGGCAGCAAATTCGTGTTCTCTTATTGTGGTCTTGTAGAATATATATTGAGGAGTGTATTAGGTCAAGACTTGTGAGAAAATATATTTCCTTTAATGAGAAAATATTTGATTGAAATTTTGTATGAAAACCTTCCAATTTTGCTTCAATTGTGTTCCAATCTTTTCCATGAGTTTTTGCCAGCTTTTCTTGGGTTGTTTGGACCTCAAGGAACTCAGATATCTAGCCCACACGCCTAACAATCATTCCTTGCATTTTATTTTAATTAAAATTAAATTTAAATGAATTACTTAAAAAATAAATGAAATAAATAGTAGGAGGGCGTATAGGTGGGATTAGAAGTCATGAACCATGTTATAAATAAGTTCAAATCTTGGAAACATAGGCCCATTTAGAAAAAAAATTGAGTTTGCTCAATACTTATCTTCATGCACTTCTTCAAAATTTCTAAACTTGGTCAAACTATATCTTGCACAATTCTCATCATTTGAGGAGGATCTTGGACTTTTTAGAAAGTTTAAGGTGTCATCTAAGAGCTATCTTTGGTTTCATCTTCATTGAAGCTTCCATGTTCATGTACACTCCTTTGAAAACTGATGACTTTTTGTTGACTTTTGAAAAGGCCTATAATGTCTTGGCCCATATCTCAAATGAAGCATTTTTGGGAAAACCTTGTGAGATAAAAAGTTATAGATAATTTAATTCCCTTTAAAATGAGATTTGGTTGAGAAATTTCTAATGAAGTATGTGAAAGTTATGCTTGGTCAAAGTTCTGTTGACTTTCCCTTAAGAAACCATACTTTATCAACTTTTGACTTTTGATCAATTCTTGAGTTTTTTTTATGAATCAAGATTAACCCTTGATCAATTGATGAATGTGACTTCAAAATCTTGATGTTGACAAAAAATGATGAAGTTTGACTGTATGTTGACCATAGTTGACTTTTTGTCCAATACAACTAATTTTCAACCATCTGAGCAATTGACTGAGCAAACTTTGGCTATGAGGCTTGAAACTTGTCATGATGATACTTTGAAGCATATGAGGAGGCATGATATCCGATTGAGCCATTAAAAATTACCTTTTCCTTGAGAAAGACAAAACCCTAGTTGTGGGTTGATTGCTTAGGGGAGGATTTGTCTGACCAACCTTTGAGTATGGAGATGTTTCTTGATCTCAAAATGGGAGGGCAAATTTTGGGGTACAACATACAACATCGTCAAAGCCGCCCCTCCCTAAGCCCCACATGGAGTGTCAAGGGCGTTGAATAGAGATAAGTAACGAACATCAATGTAAACTCCAGACTTGTCCAGGAAGAGAGTACATGCCACCAAATGTAGCATGTACGCCTTAGCGGCAATCTCGTACCTCTCTGCCTGCACAAACGCCTTATAAGTAGTTCTCAACCAAGACATGCGGAGGTGAAATCCCTGAGTCTCATAAAACTCACGTAGGACATCCACCTCCAAAGCATCCACAACCATGCGCACCGTCGTCTCCTGGTCCCTATACACTAATGTGAAAAACGTACCAACAGTCAGAAGGTGAAAGAGGGCATCCACACCATCTAAAGTTACCGTCATCTCCCCAAATAGAGGATGGAAGGATGATGTCTCTAGAAGTCACCTCTCAACAAAAGCTGATAGCGGGGGGCGTCCAACATGGTCAAGGAGCATCCAACAAAGTCCTCCAGCCTGAAATCCTCAACTATCCTCCTCACCTCCCCACCTCCTCAGGCATCGTAGTATCTGGGAAGCTCTTCAACTTGGACCCATGAGAAGCTACCTTTAACACTGGACGCTCCTGAAACAAAACAACACAATTACAACAAATTAGTATACATCAAATCATGTAATACAAATAAAAATTAAGCATTAAACCAAACCAATATTACATACCTGGCCCTGCCATATCCTATAAGCGACATGGTCAGCATAACCCGTCAAAACGGACATGTCAGAAGGTCCTCCCGGGAAACCACCATCGACACACGATGGCTCTGATCGTGGTGTACGACAAGACACCACATTTATACCTCCCGGACTGGCTCTTGAATCGGCACTGCACTTGCTGTGACGCCTCTTGATAATGGATGCTAACGGGCCATCACGGCTCACCAAGGAACCACCGTGCATAACCACTCCACTATAGGAACATGAGGTTGATCCCGCTGCGGCCTCCTTGGGAGGTGTGCGAAATACGATTTGGAGAATCGGCGATGGCGGTGGATGGTGAGCCGGCGATTTTACCATCTCATCTCTGTCCTGGCAAGTAAAATTAAAAATCATAATAAACATAGATATTTTTGAAAAAAAATAAAAAATACTAGAAATTTTAAAATTTTCGGTATGGAAAGCGTACTGGAAATTTCAGAATTTCCGGTATCATTATCAAATGATAATACTAGGAATTTTGAAATTTTCGGTGCGAAAATACCAAATATTTCATAATTTACGATAGGCGATACTGAAAATTATGAAATATCCGGTACGAAATACCAGAAATTTCCCCATTAGTACTGTAAATCTTGTTTTGTGAAATTTCTGGTATCGCCAATAAATTTGCGGTATCTTCAAAAAAATTTAAAATGCCGATATACCGGGAATTTGAAGAATAGAAGTTGATTGGACAAAATCGTCTTTTCATAATATTGGAGGGTGCCAGATTAAACTTGAGGGGTTTCAAGAAAAATTCTGGTGCAGTAGTTATCAATCATTTCTTTTATTTATAGAGGAAAGATCATTTCTCAAGTATTTAAATACTTTCTCGTTGAAACATGTGTTTTAAATCTCATTCTAATTCGGACATTGTAGTACTAATATTGCACACTATCCCTGTTAGGGCACAAGGATAGAAGAGAATAATGATGGAAATAAAAGAGAGGATAAAATAAGGATTAAATTGTAAAACTAATGAAATACAAGCACCTATTTATAAGCTCAAAAGTAACTAACTAAAAACAAACCCTAATCCTAATCTTAAGGAATTAAGATATACGATAATAACAGTAAAATAACAAATACTAAATTATCCTAATAATTACTAAAACGCCCTTTCTAATCATGAATTATTCACAACACCATCCCTTAATTCATGTTCATCACAAACTGATTGTATTAGAACCTCACTTTTCGGACAGCTCCAGAAGGTGTCATCCCTCAAACGGATAAGATGTTCAGTCTTGATATCCTTCATTAGAACATCTACAACTTGCTTCTGGTTGCAACTCTTCTTTACTAATATGTCATCACCATAAAGACACACTAGAATCATATTACTTCCAGAATGTTTCACATACACACCATACTTCATCTCACATTTCTAAAACTTTTGCTTCTTAGAAAATGAATCAATCTTCTGAATCCAAGCTCTGGGTGCTTTCTTTAATCCATGAGCTGCGTTATACACCATTTTTCTTTTCACGGAAGGTTGTGCAATGGTCCATTCAGAAATGCTGACTTCAAATCCAAATGCATCAGCGGCCAACATCTGATTGTTTCATGCCTCGCTACAGGAGAAAACACCTCAAAATAGTCTCGTCCAGGTTCTGAATAAAAACTCTGGCCACTACCCGTGATTTGTTCTTGCCAACTGATCCATTTGGCTTAAACCTCACCTTAAAAGCCCATTTGACGCTGATGGTTTTCTTCTCCCTTGGAAGCTCAATTAACTTCCAGGTCTTATTTCCTTCTGAAGCCTCAAGTTCTTCTTTCATGGCATTCAGCCATGCTTTCTTCTTGATAACATCTTGATTATTTGTTCGGAATCTATTTTTAGGCGTATCTCTTTCTAGACTTTCTTGAAGTTTTATTTCCACATTGTTACGGTTTGTTTGGTTTCAGCACCTTTAGAACACGAGTTCCACCTTTGTTTCGGACCTTTTGAACTTCCACGGAGGTTCCACCTTTGTTAACCGGACCTTATGCATCACCTTGAAGTTGGATCGCCTTGGTTGCTTGAGCTCTTGGAGGTTGGACTGAATCGAATCATGACCAACGGGTTGGACTAGAAGTTTGACCTTGGTGAATGATGTCCTTGTTTTGTCCTCCAAACCTCGTCTTGAGTTTTTTTCAGCATGATCACTTTCTTAATCACCTAAGGTTGTCCTCCGTACGTCTTGAGTTTTCCTTCCATAAGCATGATCACTTTCTTGATTAGAGCTTGTCCTCCTCGTCTTGAGTTTTCCTTCCATAAGCATGATCACCAGTTCGGATCATCATCTCTGGATCGAATAGATTCACTATCTTACGTCTTAGAGTTTTTTCTTCTCTCTTTTCTTTTTACCTTCACGTTTCTCTAACTCTTCTTGGCTTCGACTCATCTTCAGAACCTTCATGTTCTGACTCATCTTCAGAACCTTATACTTCTAACTCATATTCAGAACCTTCATGTTCTGACTCATCTTCAGAACCTTCATTTTCTCATTTTTTCTAACTTATTCATATTCTTCATCTTCAGAACCTTCATGTTCTGACTCATCTTCAGAACCTTCTGCTTTTGAATCATCTTCAGAAGCATAATCTTCTAACTCATCTTCAGAAGCAGAATCTTCTGACTCTTCTTCTGAAACCTCAGATTCTGACTCATCTTCAAAATCTAGAAAATCATTTTATGGATGTTCTTCAGAAGTTTCATCTTCTGACTCTCTTTCAGAAGTTTCAACGACTCATCTTGTTTCAAACTTCTTAAGTTTCAACCGACTTTTCATTTTTGGCTCGACTCATAAAGACACTCCTCCGAATCTTCAGTTGATTAAAAATAATCACGGGTTCCTCGTCGATTCATAAGTCATCAATACAGGCTCATCATCGAATCATATCGGCTATTTTGCTTCTTTTGATTCTCTTTCTTTGTTTGACCTACAATCTCTAGCAAAGTGGCAAACTTAAGTAACATTGAAACTTTTGTTTTTCTTTTCGATACTTCTCATCGAATCGAAGCTTAGTGGCATTTTCACCACTTGCCGGTCCTTCTTGATAAAAGCTGAGCTGCTCTACTTCCTCTCGGAAGTTACATCGAGCGCAATTCATGTGCTAGCGCGACTCTTCAATTTTCATGGTCTCGGATCTTTGTTATGTTCAATAGCAACTACAATATAATCAAACAGAGGGATAAGTGACCTCAGAACCTTCTCTATGATCACTTGTTCAGAAAGGGTTTCTCCACAAGCCTTCATCTCATTAGTGATCAGAATCACTCTTGAGATATACTCAGAAATCTTCTCACTACTCTTCATGTTGAGATTTTCGTATTGCTTTCTCAGGTGAAGCTTCACTTCTCACATGACGTGTCCCACGCCCCCTTTGACGTCATAGAATCTACAATCTTCTCAAACACAGTCGCATCCACACACTGATGGATGTAGAACAACGACTTCTGATCCCTCCTCCTTTTATCTCTCTGCATCTCTTTCTCTTCCTCTGTTGCAGCTTCTGCAACTGGAATGTAACCATCAGTAACAAGCTTCAAAACATCTTGAGCTCCAAACAACACACACATCTGGATCATCCATCGATTCCAGTTTTTGCCATCAAAGACTGGAAGATTGGTGCTTAAGTTGCTGTTTCCGTTCATCTTCTTCCTTGCGCAAATAACCCACAGACAGGAACACGATTGTTGTTTCCCTGAATTCTAAACCAGAAGCTCTAGATACCAATTTGTTAGGGCACAAGGATAGAAGAGAATAATGATAGAAATAAAAGAGAGGATAAAATAAGGATTAAATTGTATTGAATTGAATTGTAAAACTAATGAAATACAAGCACCTATTTATAAGCTCAAAAGTAACTAACTAAAAAAAAACCCTAATCCTAATCTTAAGAAATTAAGATATACGACAATAACAGTAAAATAACAAATATTAAATTATCCTAATAATTACTAAAACAACCTTTTTAATCATGAATTATTCAATATCCCTCCTCTCCGTCACTATATATTCTGAACCACTGTTGCCGGTCCAATGAAAGTCGAGGCCTAAGGCATATGTCACTACTATAAAAAAAATTAAATTATTAAAACATTTCTTTTTTAAAGTAATAGTTTTAATTTTAAAAACAATATTTTGAGTTTTTCTAAAATAAAAAATTATTTAATTTAATTTATAATAGAAAAATATTGTTTAAAAAATAATTTATTTAATTAATTAAATAATTTATTTTTTAAACATTCTGCCTCTCACATTCCAAATATTCTTTGTAACCATATCTGTATGGAATCTTGTGATATATGAGCATGAGAAAGAAAACGAGTTTTGTTTGAAATCACATTGAAATTTAAGAATGTTGATTACATCCATCAACACAAGTTTTTGCTAGTTGGGTGATAGACAGAAATGTGAAAAAAGTAAAATATTATTGTCCATAGATAACTTTGACGGGAATGATAGTCTAAATAATTACGTATCTATATTATTTGTACCGTATTTAAGATTATTTAAATGTTTATAGTAGAGAAATAATTTGAAGAGTTGAAATCCATTCGATTTGATTGTTGTTATTGATTAATTTATTAAGATATATATTAAAATTTAATTGATGTAATTTTACGTTGTAAGCAAAAGTCTTTAATATTAAATATATTATGTGTTTGCTCCAAATATATTACATAAGATAACTAAAAACTTGACTAGAAAATGAAAAGAAAAAAAAACAAATATTTATATAAAATATATTCAAATAGTATATTTGTTTTTTACTATATTACATATAATAATGAGTTAAACATATTTTTTATCTTTCTAAATATTATCAATTTTATTTTTAATCCCTCAAAATAGTTACGATACTAAAATTTTTTATTCATACTTCTAACTAAGATCAAAAACATATTAAAAGTCATAAAAATACGTAGCTAACAAGTAACTAAAGTTGTAGCTAATACATAGCCAATTCAAAAACCAAGAAAAACTAATATAATAATTATATTTTGGTTTTATCTACATATGGTAAGAAAGAATTAGTCTTGATTCTTTCCTGAGAAAATCACCAATGAGAAACGACCTAAAACCGACATGTCATGTGTGATGTGTAGTTGATGCTTTATAGTGGATGGATGCATGCATAATAATACATTTGTGAAGTCACACCCAATTTCTCTAAAAGAACCAGCATTGCCGCAAATAAAGAATTGGAAGTTGTTGAAATTAAGAAACACGCACCATCCTGCAACGCACTGAGAAAGAATTGTCCTGCAAGTATAGATTGAGAAAACTTGGATTGTCCTGCAAGTATAGATTGAGAAAACTTGGAGGCAATTCTTTCTCTTAGATCAACTATAAAAAAATTTAAATAATTAAAAAGTTATTTGAAACTTTATTAAATATTTTCAAATTTACTTTTTATAAACGCTTTGAAAATAAAAATTAATGAATATAGATTGATGGTATAAAAAATAAAAAATAATTACTCAATTATGTTATACTATGAATTTAAAAACATTTGTATGATTTAATTATTGATATTGTAAACCGAAATTAATATTTTCTATTTTAAATAAACATCGACTTCTAAATTATATAATTAATAATTTAAGATTTATATATAATAATAATAATAATAATAATAATAATAATAATAATAATAATAATAATAATAATAATAATAATAATAATGATAATGATAATGATAATGATAATACTAATGATAATGATAATAATAATAATGATACTAATGATGATAACGATAATAATTATGATGATAATAATGATGATGATAATAATAATACAATAATAATAATAATAATAATTAATAATAATAATAATAATAATAATAAAAGAAATTTCACTGTAATGAAATAACTTGAGATTTTTACTTGTCGGATATTTGAAAATAAAAATTTAAAATGATATTATTGATTATTATAAGACAGTCTTAGAAGAGAATCAACTTTATCCTCTCAAATTAATTGTTAGTAAGTGAGATACTTTTAATAAGAAAAGAAAGAGAATAATAAAGGAACTAATGATTTGTATTATTGAATTATATAAATAATGATACATTAAGACCATTTATATACAATCCTAATTGGATTTTGGTCTACATAACTTGGATTATATTTAAATATTAAACCTAATCAAATTTAATCTAATATTTTTACAAATCTAATTTAATATTTCAACACCCCCATAATCCAAGTTCTCGGATATACTTTAAAAATAGTCAATTTGAACAATTCCTAATTTCTTTCTCAAATTCAGGAATTTATCAATCTTCAATCCTTTGGTGAAAATATCAGTCAATTGTGCTTCACTCAAACAATGTCTTACTTCAAATTCACCTCGATTTACCTTTTCTCTTAAGAAGTGAAATCTTGCTTCGATATGTTTACTTCTTCCATGTAGAACTAGATTCTTCGCCAGATTTATGGCTGACTTGCTGTTGATTTGCAACACTAAAGGTTTCTTCACTTCGACAATCATTTCTACAAGTACTGATCTGATCCAAATTGCTTGACAAGCAACATAGGATCCTGCTATATATTCAGCTTCGCAAGATGACAATGCCACCACAGGTTTGCTTCTTAAAATCGGCTTTTTGTGTTTTGTCCATTTCTTTTCTTTCTATCATGTTTCCATCCTTATCCCTCTTGAGAAATATGACCCAACTGGTCTCTCAAGGAACAATTTCACAAGAACTTCTAGATCAAGTGTTTACAATTGCTTCTAAAAAGCTTTATCACAAAAGTGATGTTTACACAAAATATTTTAGCTTAAGAACTTAGAAATAATCTTAACAGAATAATTAATTTGATTTTGCCAACATAAGTTCTCTATGATGAATTGTTGTTTTTCTTCTTCAAATGTTGCACTTTATATAGAGCTTCTAAGAATCTTTCCGTTGCAACTCTTGCGTGTCTTGGATACTGGAAAGTGTATTTAAGATTGCTTAGCTTCACGTGTTTTTGTTTATTCAATGATCATAGAAAGTCGAGCCACTCAAGTACTCCAGCCGTCTTAGCTTAGTAGGAGAACGTTACTATAGCAGACTTTGTCTTAGAAGATGACATGCACATATATCATAATCTTCTGTAAGCCTTATTCAAAACATCTTCTAATCAGAACATTCTTTGATGCTTCTATCAGAGGTTGCGTTAGCATGCTTCTATAAGAAGTTTCTTTCTGCATGTATGACCAGAAGTTCCGTTCTCATTAGAACTTCTAATACTTGTTTTACTCAGCATAATTTTGATGTTTTTATATTCTTGAATGCTTAAGTCAGAACATCATCTGAAATGAAAACAATATACATCAGAGTATCATACCTATTATACAAAATTTATTCGATTTGTTATCATCAAAACTCTAAGATATGATTAGAACCAAATTATGTTCTAACAACTACTATAAAAGTAAGAAACGTTCACAAAGCTATATTCAATAAAATTTTAGTTTCATAATTTTTCAAAAGTTCAAAAAGAAAACTTTTTTACTATAATTTATCACGTGGTACACATTTCCTTCACATTAATTTCCTTATTTTTCTAGAATTCATTTAAATATTATCTATTAATAAATTCACACCGAAATTTATTAATATTATAATGTTTTTTTGTGAAAATTTATTAGTAGATAAATATTTAAATGAATGCTCAAAAAGTAAGAAAAATAATGTGAAGGAAATGTATACCGCTTGATAAATCATAGTAAAGATTTTCTCTTTTTTGAACTTCTGAGAAATTTTAAAATAATATTTCGTTTAATATAGCTTTTTGACTGTAAAGATGTGAAGGTCTTGCACGTTTCTTATTTTATAGTAGAAGTATATAAAATTTTCGTATATTTGAAATAAAAACTCAAAATGCATGTTTACTTTTTGTACAATCCAACCCATATATAGTAGAAGTATATCACCCTCATCCACACCCACACTTCCATAACATTGTTAGCAACTAAGAAACTCTCTCCAAGCTACTTCAACAGAGATTAGATTAGTTAGCACCATGGATGATTCAGTGAGAGTGATCTCCACAAGTACAATTCAAGCACCAGGTGAAACCAACACTAATGGCAACCCATCTGAGTTTCAGAAAATCCATTTAACACCATGGGATCTCCAATTCCTCCCAATGGACACCATTCAAAAAGGCCTTCTTTTCCACCACCAAACCAATATTGACCCATCCTCGTTACAAAACCGAATCCATCATTTGAAACAAACCCTTTCCACCACTCTTTCCTTCTTTCCATCCCTCACCGGTCGTCTTGTTATCACTCAACACAAAGATGAACACAACAACAACACCTCCTCATCATGTTACATCCTCTGCAACAACCTCGGCGCGCTCTTTGTCCATGCCACAGCACAAAACACAGCTGTTTCTGACATCCTTCAACCAGAAAACTCTATTGTACCTCCCATTGTCTACTCTTTCTTCCCTCTCAGCCACCTCAAAAATTGGGAAGTAACTTCCCACCCAATTCTTGCTGTCCAAGTAACCGAGTTACTTGACGGCTTATTCATTGGATTCTCCATCAGCCACGCGGTTATAGACGGTAAGTCCTTTTGGTATTTCATCAATTCTTGGTCTCAAATCTCACGAGGTGAATCTTTAAACAAACTCCCTTCACTTAAACGCTGGTTTCCAGACAACATTCGTCAACTTCCCATACGTTTCCCTTTCACACCTGATCAATTCACCCAAACCTCCAAACCAAACAACTTAGCTGAAAGAGCTTTCCATTTCTCGAAAGAGAAAATCGCGGAACTGAAATCAAAAGCAAACACAGAAACTGATATGAAAATTAAAATCTCTTCACTTCAAGCTGTATTATCTCACGTTTTACGTTCTGTGGTTCGCTGCGAAAGACTTGATCCACAACAAGAGGTTCTTTACGTATTGGTGATAGGAGTTAGGCCAAGGATGATTCCACCGCTCGAAGATGAGTATTTCGGGAACGCAGTGATGATTTGTGGTCTTACAATGAAAGCATGGGAGATTCTAGAGTATGGTATTGGAAAGGTAGCATTGGAGATGAACAAGATGGTTTCTGTGAATTCTGATTATGAGAAAATAAAAAACAGTTACGAGGGTTGGTTGAGAAACCCAAAGTTGATTTCACATGGTGACTTCACTCGTTGTTATTCATTGACAACAAGCAGTTCTCCGTGGTTTGATGTTTATGGTAATGATTTCGGTTGGGGAAAGCCTGTGGCAGTTCGATGCGGGGGTGTGAATAAAAGAAATGGCAGGATTACTGTGTTTCCTGGAGCAGAAGAGGGAAGTATAGATATTTCAATAACTCTTTCTTATGAGGTCTTGAAAGCCATGGGAAATGACACTGAGTTCATGCATTAATGTGTATCTAGGGTTTTAAAAAACCATCGCAGTCGCGACACGGTTGTTTAAAAGTTTTTGCGATTTCGATCGATACAGGTATATGCAGTCGTCGCGGCGTAAATTAACTACAATTTGTTCTTCAATATGCGGTTGTCGCGACTGTTTTTTAAAACCTTAGTATCTATCATCTTTTATAATTTGACAGTATTATTGTGTGTTTCTATAATTAATAAGACGTTTCTCTATGTATTATTCTCATAGTTTCTATATAATGAATAAGAAATTTTCATATACATCATT
Organism: Vicia sativa; assembly: GCA_021764765.1. Lineage (NCBI taxonomy): Eukaryota > Viridiplantae > Streptophyta > Magnoliopsida > Fabales > Fabaceae > Vicia > Vicia sativa. The sequence goes on from CM038794.1 coordinate 8,147,172, forward strand.
TCTGATTCTAGAACGTAACAAGTTGATTTGAAAATATTTGATAAAGTTTCAACTTACATTATTTATTTTTTAAAAATTTGTATTGTATAGTACTAAGAAAACATTACCCTACATGGACCAAACCCTACTTATATCTCAATGTCTTGCAGTACGTTACGCATTTCTTAATGTCAAGAACTTCCAATTCTATGTTTGTGATAATGCGTGTTCTTTTATAGAAATTGGGTGTGACTTCTCAAATATAGTATGCATGCATTCATTCACTATGGTTGTTGTGGATGTTGACATTCAAAATCTGATGTTATTATTTCTCTAATCTACCAAAGAAAGCATCAACTACACACATCACATTACATCACATGACATGCGGTTTTAGTTTGTTTCTCATAGGTGATTTTTCACGAATGAATCAAGACTAATTCTTTTCTCATTATTTAAAAAAAATCCAAAATATAATTATTGCATGATTAAATAAATTTTTATTCTCTTTAAATATATTAGATTTCGTTTTTAATTATTTTAAATATTTTTTTTAAAGAATGATCCTCTAAAATTTTTTACCTATATTTTTGATCTGTCTTACTAAAATCAGCTAACAGAACTGACGTGACAGTAACACGTGGCAGTGCACATGTCAAAAATGCTGACGTGTGGCAGTGCACATGTCAAAAATGCTGACGTGATATGTCATGTGGCTAAAACCAACATCATATTTGAGTCATTTATGATATGTTTGGTAGGAGAGAATTAGAGAAAAGAGATTAATAGAAGAGAGAAGTACGAGAGAAGTGAGACACTTCTTCTCTTTGTCATGCAAAGAAAGAGAGAAGAGAGATCTAAAATCAGTGGGGTCCATAATTTTTTAAAATCTCTCCTAAAAAGCAAAGAAAGGCTTAGAATGATTTTTTTTTTTAATTTGACTGCAATACCCTTGATTATTATTTTAAATGGTAATATTTAAATTATAAAATATACTGTACTATGTTTTGTGCACTTTATCTTTCCAGCTTGTTCGTGAAGGTAACATTTAACTATATATTGATATATACTATAAAGAAACATACTTTTGATTTTGTTTTTAGCTATAAATATGGTTTTATATAAAACCATTTCTATTTCGGTGTACAAATGAGAGTAGAAGATTTAATTTGATTTAATATAAATTAAAATTAATATCTAAAATTAAAATTATTATTATATTTAAATAAAATTAAATAAAAATTAATTATATGATTATTAAAATAATTGAGTATAATTAAAAATTAAATTAAATTAAATTAATGTTCTTTTTATAATTGAGGGTATATTTGTATTTTTGCAAATAATCAATACTTCTTTCTTTTTTATTTCTCTTCTTTTTCTTTTATATCAAACAATATTTCAAATCTATTTTATTTCTCATCTATTTCTCTCTTTTCACACTCTTTCTCATCTCTCTTTTCTTATTTTCTCTTGACAATCAAACACACTTTTAAATTTCGTAGTTAATCTATAGCTAAAATCGTAGCTAATTTCACAGTTAACTTATAGCAAAAATCGTAGCTAGTTTCTGAATGACATATCCATACAGTGGCTGTTTTAGCGCCTGACCAGATTGGACAAGTGCCCAAGCCTAATTTTATTTAGAAATTTAGTAAAAAAATAAAGAAGGGCGGGTTATAGCTGGAAAAAAGGGCCATCTGTACGGAGAAAACAAGGGCCAAGCGGAAGAAATCTATGAAATTTGAGCCACAAAGTTGTGAAATCTTTGAAATTTAGTCAAATTGAACCACAGAGTTGTCAAATCTGATAAAAAATTGATGTGTCAAATTGAACCACAAAGTTGTGAAATTTGATTTATAAATGTTCAATTTTTCTAAAAAACTGATTTGAAATTGGTCATTTCTTTTACTTCTTCCTAGTTTCCAATGTGTGAGAGAGGCTTGATTTAGGGTTTTTTTTTTTCTCTCACTCAATCGAATATCCCTTTTCCTTTATATTGTTATATACTTAAATGTGTCCCAGTATTTGCAATTCACCAATTTCTTGTTACAAACCTAATTAAGCGATGTCTCATGTGTATACATGTAACATGGATTGAAGAGAAATTAAGAGGGATTGTGAAGATGAATTTCTTATTTAAAGGTGTTACATGGTTTAAAATTCAGTCTTTACTTTTTTTTTTTTGCATTTTTGTTCTTGATTAAGCATTTGGTTTAATGAATATGGAGTGTATTGATATCAAATATTGATGATCTAAATATATAGGAAACGTAATTGATTAAAAAAAAAAAAAAGCTTTTGTATATGATGTAGAAAGAAATTATGTTGTAACTTGAAATGTATTTTGTGATTAAATTTTTTTTTAATAAATGTTTAATGTTGTGAATTTTTTAACCCATCCCATGACCTTTTTGTCCACTCCGACAAAATTCTTAAATTGTCTTTGAAAATCAGAAATATATTTTCGGGGCGCACTTAAGTATGATAAAATTTACACCAAACCGGAACTTAAGTTTCGGTTTTGTATCGTAACTATATTTCCGGTTTCATTCATAACAGAAATCCAAAAAAATTAATTTCATTTTCTAACAAAATCAATACATAAACTCATTTGATTCAAAAAAAAAAAACTACTATAAAAAAAAAAAAAAATCAATACATAAACTTAGCAAATACAAACCGAAAGTTAAACATAAATTGAACATTGCAAATCAATATCACGTTGCAGCATCCACATAATGTCATCGACGGTTCTTGATAAAGTCGCATCTAGCTCTATTGGAACTTTCTCCTGAAAACTTCGATAAGTCGACCACATAGCCCGTAAATCGTCGTCGTTCTTCAGTTCATGGTTCATGAACTGCAGATTCCCTTCATTGTTGATTGATGGCGAGCGGTACTCGATCTTCTCTACCTTTCGACTGTCGTCGTAAGGAACAAGTTCCTACAAAGTTTCATGTACCTCTTCAATTGGGGTCTACACCGTGATCTTGAATTTGCGAGACAGTACGTCGCCGGGAAAATGAACAACGCCAACAACCCATCTGATGTCTAACTTCATGTCCATTTCTAGTTTTGTGTTGTGGTAGGAAGAATTATAAGGGGAAAGATATTTTTATAGTAGAAGGATATAAATATGGACCATAGAAATCCTATCTTTGTGTCAGTGATAATACCAAAAGCTAAATTCTGGTTTCCTACTTAAGACCAAACCCAGAATTTAATTTTTGGTAAATGTCTTGGGTTTGAAAAACCAGAAACAGAACAGAAGACAACAACTATAACACAAAATCTCATATATTCAAATTTTTTCCAAGTGGTCAAATTACAAAAATGAGTATATTTCCACATCATTATACATTATCAAAATAAAGTTAACATTACAATGCTACCTATGCTACTTGAAAGAGCCGAAAAAAGTGTCGCCAAATAAATCCACCGGTGGCACCCCTTTCGAATTTTCGCTATTTATTTCTATATCTATTTCCCTCAACTTGTTGTATTCTTGCATCATTTCCATGAATTCATCCAGTCATGTCTCCGATGGTTCTGTGAAATGAAGCGCTCACTCTGGTGATGTCAATGGTAGAGGGCATCCCGGTTTCAAGTAGACTTGAAAAAAATTCCGTGGATTTGAAATCCACCAAACACAAATGATACGATCAATGAAAAGTCTCCGAATTCTCGTCAGATTAATACACACCCTGTCATATGCACTTGCAATGAGATGACCCATTTTAGGGAACCACATCCATTTGTCCTCCGGTGCACACCTTAACAGGTACTAGTGCATGATGTATTTCCTCAACCTTTTCCTTACTCCCGAACACACGTGTGTACAACTCTTTGTGTTCTGTCAACTCTGTGATCAGAGTATCTCAGACAATATTGTAATACACTTCACGACTACCTAGCAAACAAGAAACAGCTCGAAAGCCACAATTACCGCCACCGGCCACATTGACGATCCTTTCAATGTATTTGTGCATGAAAACCGACATGTGATCGATGAACGATATTTTTGACGAAGGCGGTTTAGGTGATGGTTTTCGAATACAGGCACCTTTGGAAGCATATTTCTGAGATTTCGGTGTAGGTGAGTCGGGAAATACCTTGTCAACATGTTCATAATACGAAGGATTCCTCGTAGTTGAATTGTCGCCCGGTATAGGTTTCAACTTTTTCGGTGCACCTTTTGTTTTTACTGATTGGGAGAGAGGTTTCAAATTCGTGGTCTCCGGAAACGCAACTTTTATCAACTCTTCTTTGATGTGGAGTTTGGTGGCATCATCCGCTCTCAAAAATCTCGCTTGTATTGCTTCCCATTCGGTAAGGATGGAGATATTTGATTTATCACTTTTTATTTTTCCGTCATCCTCAAAACTAAGTCTCTTTTAATGACTAGAGACCTCGTCCATACGTATCGGAACATTACCACTCATCTTCTTGGCTATGACACAAGTACATGGGAGGCCATATGTTTTCACAATAGTGCACCCACACTTTGAGTTGTCATCACCCACAGTTGAGGCTCTTGTGGCCTCATGGAAAATATAATTAAGCGTCGCCCGAGAGATGTTATCGACCAATTGAGAATATAGCATATTCTCCTTGAACCCGTGTTACAACACCGTGATACTGTGACCAAATATCATTTGTATCTCGTTATGCTGGTTCGTGATCATATGGTTCACAGCTTCCCAACCCGTAATCAAATCGCCCTTGCTATTTGCCAACCAATTCTTGAAACAAGCATGCTCAGATTCAACTCGATTTGATGTTGTATGTCCGAGGTGCATAACCTGATCAGTCCATGCACAAACAGATTTCTCCTTCACCTGATCAAGTATTGTGCTCTCCATGTATTTCAACAGATTTAGATATTTTTCACAAACAGCTCGGTATTGTAAAACAACATCAGCATACATCTCTTTTGTAGAGCATTAACAATAACATTCCATGCAGCCATGATTTTATCTACAATAACATCGGACTTTACCAACTTTCCATCTTCACCAGCTACTTGTTTTGATCCCACAATAGGTTTAACCTAACTTCTCACATTTTTTGTAATATGGTACCTACAAAGTAATACGGACGAAGTCGAAAATACGGTTGCAACGGTATTCATTAATGTCGTATCACGGTCGGTAACAATAATCTTTGGCATATCCTCTTGGTCCTTTAACATGGACCCACACACCTCTAAACCCCATTGAAAGTTGTCTTCTTTTTCGTACTCGAGAAATGCGAAACCAACTGAGTACGTCTTTTAGGTCAATGTAACACCAACAATTTCCAACAACAGAGAAGGAAAATAAAAAGAACGACCTTTTTGAGTAGGTAATAAGACTCTAAATTGCTTGCTCCAATCAAAACAAATATTTTTCACACCTCACACTCTTTTCAAAATTACTTTAAAAAACACTTTGTATACATTCGTACGAGAATCATTACAAAGTTAAACTTTCGAAATATTTTCATACACTTCGCATACATTCTTGAGGACTTATACAAGAATCATTACGAAGTCAAAGTAAAATACTTTTTCCAAACACATACACAAAAGCGAATTTTCAAAAAGTGAGCTAATCAATTAAGAGCCCGTAGATAACTACGGATGGAAAGGATGTTAATACCTTCCCTTTTCATAATTACCTCCCATACTCAGAATCTATCAAAGGTTTTTTCTGTTCTTTTCACCTTTTCTTTATTGGATAAAATAAAAGTCGGTGGCGACTCTTGCTATTCGCACATTTGCGATAAAACGCAAAACCAACAAATCAGTTCTCCCACCGTGTTACACTGTTGGTTGAACATCTACTATTCTACTATCTACTACCTCTATTTTTTATTATAAGTCGTTCTAGAAAAAAAGTGTACCACAATATAAGTCACTTTACAATATCAATGAACAATTAATGTTATTTTTCCTATTATACCCTTAAACATTTATTATTCTCTTTCCTTTCAATTATGTAAGTATATCTTCTCCATGTCACTAATGAAGGGTAATTTTTTTTAATAACCTTTATAATTTCTCATTTTCATACAACAATTATTAGTTTTCTTAATACGTGTGAAAAGTCCAAAACGACTTATAATAAAAAAACGGAGGTAGTACCATTTACTAGAAGATTGACCAAACTTTAACATATTACAATGTTGTACCTGTTGGTTGAACATCTATTATTCTACTATCTACTCTTTATTAGAAGATTAACCAAACTTCCATTGTTATCCTTTCTTAAAAAAACTACACTATAACTTAGACAAAATGGTAACTAACAAATTTACCCTATCATTTTTCTACTTTTCAATCAATATTGGACACTTGGCACAACCAAAGTTTCTTCCATCCCATTTTTTTTCAAATTTCAATGAATGTTTTTCACTTTTCCTTATTCTCTCTCTTCCTTTTTGTTTTGTCTACCTCTTCCCCCCACCCCAAACCCTAACACCTTCTTAATCCTCTTTCTCCATCATATTTATGTCTGCAAATCTGAGTCCGTCGCTACCACCCTAATGAAAAATAACCTTTTTCCATTCCCTGTTTCCCTCTCTTGAAAACCCTAAACCTTAAGAACTGCTGCCTCCGGGAACTAAAGAACTGAAATTTGATGTTCCAACTATTAAATCCAAACGAGCAAAGAAAAGTAAAGATCTGTGTAAATTAAATATTTCCTTTATCATAAAAACTTTTCTATGGATCTTAAAAGTTTTTCATGATGACATAGGGAGATTCTCCAAAAACCATTCATCATCTTGAGAATATATTCTTCATTATCTTATTGTTAGCAATGTTAATATATTTTTATAGGTTTAGAGTTATGTAATTTATATTTTTTCATTTAGGGTTTCAAACATAGTTATTGTGTTCTATTGTTTTGACTTCATGCTTGATTTTGATTTATTTTTTCATGTGAATAAACTGAATATCTACACGGTTCATATTTGCAAAGGTAATGTTCTTATCTTCTAACATATTTTTTCATAACCATATTTTTACATTTAAGCATGTTGTGTTGGAAAAAGATGAACTAAATGTTCAATGATGAAAACAAAATGTTCATATTTGCAAAGGTAATGTTCTTATCTTCTAACATATTTTTTCATAACCATATTTTTACATTTAAGCATGTTGTGTTGGAAAAAGATGAACTAAATGTTCAATGATGAAAACAAAATGTTATTAAAGCACGTTGTCCTCATTGATTTATTCATTGACTGCAGATCTTACAAATGAAACAGTCAGCAGTTAATCCAAGAATTGATTTCAACTTAAATATGTTATTGGATAATGATATAAGTATTTCAACTTGTGTAGGAAAAAATATTATTCGCCTAAATTGTCGTGTCTTTATTTGGAATTCTTTTGAAACATATCTATTTATGCATTATTTTGCAGCTTTCCGTTGAACATGTGTTAGGATGCTAGAATCCTAAACCTAATAAAACTGTGAAAAATTATAAAACTAAGAGAAAGATAAAACTAATCTATAAAAGTTAAACTTCATTTCTTTTCATTGATATCTCAATTGTGTCAATGACACTACATTATATAATGTCACTAATGGATAATCTAACAAAAGATCTAAACTCTAAAAGCCCACTTAAATAATAATTGAAAAACCCAACTAAAATATAATAAAAATATAACTAATAAACTAATTTAATTATACTCCCTATTATTTGCGCCCGATTCACATTCAACCTTGTCCTCAAGGTTTTAAAATTACTCCCTGTTCATTTCCTATTGATTATGTTCGTTATATTTGCATCATATCATTAACCAATCTTTTGAAAATGATAGCGTCCACGAAGTCAAATTTCTATTCCACCAATCCAACCAAAAAAGCCGCAGATTAATTAATACTGTTCAAGACTTTAAATTGCACTTGCAGGCACAATTTTTGTGATGGCGGTGTCGTTTTTATGTTGAAATTTGAGATTTATAAAATTTAATTTTGATGAAATTTGTTTGTTTAACATGGCTAAAATCATTTTATGCAAGTCATAACATCCTTTAACTTCAAATGGCCTAGGTGAAGATTACTTTTTCAACTCTTGATTCTCCCAATTTTATATTATTTTTTCAAAAAATGTTGTTAACAAGAGTAAAAGTTACTAACTTAGAACCATTTCCTTATACAAATGTAAACATAAAATAACCACCACATCAATTAACAACTTATGCTAATTTTAAAAAATAATTTATGAGTTTAAATGAGATGCACATTTACACTGCCATTCAATAAAAATATATAAAAATATATAGTTTTGCTATATCATATAACTTTTTAAAAAATTACAATCTAATTTGGTAGGATTTAAAATCGTAATTGACTAACAGTTTAACTTACTTTTTCTCTCTTTCTCTATAATAAATAATTAGGGATAATTTTGACAATACAATCACTAACACTAATCAGAAAATTGAAAATTAAAAATAAGAATTAAAAAGAAATAATTTTTCATAAAAGCGACAATTAAATAGAAACGGTATTAAATTTTCTTCAAATCCACCATTAGCTAGCCATGGGAGATTGAAGGCTATTTGGATCACGTGTGGTTGAATAATTGTGTAACATCGTGGAACATATTTTATAAAAAATCAATTGATTTGAATTGCAACATATATAAGGGGTTTTTGAATCCAATGCTATTTGTAGGATTAAACTGACTACATCATTTAGTCACTATTATAAACAACTTTGTTTATATATATTTGACTATATCTAGTCCATGAACAGTAGAAGTAAGAACAGAAAAATCAGCTTTGTTTTTCATTGTAAGCAACGAAGAACAATAATGTCACATAAATAGTGAGAATCAATGACTTGGTAGAAATTAGAACTCTTTCTAACATATCAAACACGAACAGAACTGGAAATTGAAACTAAATATTAGGTCTTCTGGGAAATAAAACACTAATTGTAATTTCATTGGAAATTTCTTTCTCCATTTAGTGGGGTTCTTCTCTATCTTTGGTGGAAAACCCAAAACACTTTCAGATTTCGCAATTGCACTTACGAATTCACTTCGCAGGTGGACTTCGCAACTGCACTTTCGAATTCACCTGATTTTGGATAATTCGTAAGTGAATTTGCGAAGTCTGTGTTTTATTTTAACAAAACGTAAAATTTCAAACCACATATATAAAAAAACCTAAATTTCAAACTCTCTACTCCAAACCCTAAAATTTCTACTACTTCAATCTGACTCCATTCAAGTTCATCTCTCCATTCCAACTCATTTCAAGTCCTCCCAAATCATCTATATCCTCAAATTTGTGTAAGTTTTCTTCAATAAATTTTGATTCAAAATGTAAAATTTTTATAAGATTATTAGGTTAGGTTGTAGAAATTAAATTGTATATGAAGTTAGAATAGGTAAATGTAGTTGTATAAGAGAATAAAATGGAATTTTGGGTGTTTAGGAAATGATTTTTCTAGTTTTTGAAGTTTCTGGATGCATGGATTTCACAAGTGCATCTGCGAAGTGACCTTGGAGGGACTTTGTACGTGCACTTACGAATTTTTTCCTGATTTGTTTTAAATTTAAAATCTAACAATTATATTGGTTTATTTCAAGAAAATGGCAAACAATCGGAATCAGATGGCGTGTTTGAGACAAGGCAGTCTAAGCCAGACTGCCTCGACTCATCAAGAGAGACAACAACAACATGTTAACCAGCTTTATGGACGGGGTCAAATACAAAGGGAGCAACTAGAAATATCTTCACCGTCATGGGGGAGTCGTCTGCATGAGGCGTCTACCTCTGGTGCACATGAGCAGGTACCTGATGAGAAGGTACCTGATGCGCATGTACTAGAGGAGGCCGAGGATGTACATGCAGAGGACGCCGAAAATGTTAAGGTATCAGATGCGATGTTGAGGATCCTGCGGAGGCGGAGCAGGGTTATCCAGGAGGGCCATATGACACATCCCTCCTGATTTATTATCAGGATCATGCCGCTCTCTATGTCTGGTGTAACGCCTGGTTATTTAATTAATTATTTAATTAAATATTTTCGAATTTATCTATGAAATTGGTTGATGTCGTGAAATGTCGATTTAAGTTGTTATGGGATTATTTCATAAATTGGTTGATTTAAGTTGTAGAAATAATATTATTAATAATATTAGAATTATATGAGACTATTTATTTAGTGGACTTAGTTGTGTGTTGGTTGTAGTAAAAAGTGGGAGTGATTGACTAGTAAGCCCAATAAGAATAATAGTGTTGTTAGTTGGTTAAGAGGAAAAATAAGAAAGAAACTAGGTTAATTGGAAATAAATGTGAAAGAGCTATACGTGGATAAAGTTGCAAGGAGAAATAAGGGTTTTGGAAGAGAAGACGAAGTCTTGGAAAAATTGATCGTGGAATGTGGCTGAGTAAAAGAGCAAAAGGTTTGAAGCTATGGAAAATCTAGGATTCAATCAGAATTATAGAGCGGTCTTCAATCCAAGGTAAGGGTGGGGTTCTGACTCTATAATAGGGTATATGATGGATGATATGTGGGGATTAATTCATATGAAATTATTGCTATGTAGTTGTAGGGTGTTTTGTTGTGAATTTAATTGTTTGGCTGTGTTGAAATTGATCGTGAGTTGTATGTATCAATGAATTACCGTTGGGAAATTATGAGTTATGATGGTTGATTATTATTCTGTGTGGTGAAAAACTTATGTTTGTTAATTAATTGGAACAATTACGGAAGCATATGAGAAAAATTGTAGAAAGTTAATATTGGAAGAAGAAAGCACCGAACGACACAACCTGGAGACAAGGGGAGTGCGCCGAACGTCACACACATCATGGGAAAACATGTCGATCGACATGTGCATGTAGGGAGAGGGAGCCTGCCGTTCGGCAGGGCTTGGCTTAAAGCGGGTGTCGAGCGGCACCCTTAGGGCACAGGGTCCCTTTTTGCTTCCTTTTATTATTTTGTCTGTTGGTTTCTCTATTTGTCTGTTTGTGTTGTGGTTGCTGTTAGCCTATAAGTTCATAGTAACTAGAATATGCTTATTTAGTTAATTAGTGGTAGTAGTTTTAGGTGAATAAAATTAACGTGTGATCAGAATAAAATCGTTGCAGCAGTATATACATTACATGTTAGTAGCAATAAGTATTATACTGGTATCATAACAGAAATTATCTCATGACAAAAAATTATTAAATATTGAATAGCAGTATGTATTTTGGTGAAAGAAGCAGTTAATGGGAAAAATAACAGACGAGTTAATTAATTCAGTAGATAATGCTTAATAATTAAATAGCGGTAGTGGTAAATAAATTGTTTTAGGTGTAGAATCGTCAATGTTAATTTGTGTAGAAATTGTTATTGTTGTTTATAGGTATAGATGTTGTTAATAAATTGTGAAGTTGCGGGTTATGATGAAATTGGTTGTGTTACCTTGTTTTGATGTGTTGAACCATGTTGTAGCCTTGTGCCAACGTTGAATGATGTTGATGAATTATTATTATATTGAAGGCTTATAGCCAGTGTTGAATTATGATTATGTTGTTGTTGACTTGATGTTACGTTGTTGTTGTTGAGTTGCATTATATTGTCGTATACAATGCATAATTACGTTGGCCTGGATTGGCATAAATATTACATTGGGAGCTTTTCTCTGTTTATGTTGGCCTGGATTAGCAAAAATATTACGTTGGGAGCTTTGCTCTGTTTACGATGGCCTGGATTGGCAACACGTTGATAATGAAGGCTTATGCCTTATTGATGCCTCAGATATTGACATATTTTTTTACGTTGGGAGTTCTGCTCCATTGGTACCACATGCATGTGCATTTGAATAAGTGGTTGCATCTCATGTTGCATATCTGAGTTGTTATGACGGTGAATTTGTTGTTGTATTACGTTGATGAATATGTTGTGATAAGTGTGGTGGTGTTGATAAATTGTTGATGTTATACTAGTTGGTGATTATGTCGTGATAAATGTTGTTATTGTAGTTGTGAAGCAGTGATTTTACATGGACTGATTCTAATATATTGTTTATCATACGTCCTATTATATTGTTAGATATCTCACCCCTTCTGTTGTATGTTGCCTCTACGTGGATAACGTGCAGGTAATCCAGGATGAAGGTTGTTTACCTTCGTTAGTTCGAGTCGGTGTCGTTGCTCTGATACGTAACACTCGGGGGATGAACGATTGTTGTTTGTTGTTGTTATTATTCAAGTTGTTGACTTTTATATTGCTTCGAAGTTGTTTTAGTTGAACAAAAGATGTTATGACATTAAGTTGAATGTTATAATTCTGCTGCGTAGTTAATAAAAGTTGTTTTGTTTTCAAAGGTTAAATAATATGGATATTTGTTCATCCGATGTTCTAAGTGTTATGTATCTATTTTACCTATAGTAAAATCCGTTGTTTTAAGTTGAATTGTAGCATTCCAATTGTTTTGGAGAAATTTTGTTACTCTAATTTTTATAATATTTGCCAGGAAAAATTGGGGTGCTACATCTGGGATAGGCATGTATTTTTTTTGGTTCCACTTTTTCATTTTATAATTTTTATTCAAAAATATGGTTCCTCTTGAGTTATTTTCGTTGAATTCTTTTGTTTAAGGAAAGGAAGGCTTTAAAGCATATTAACCACTCCCAGAAGATTTTGATCTTTTTATGCCAAAGGCTTAGTGGTTCCATAGTGATGTCATCGAATCAGGTCTTTCCGGATTATGCTGTATGGGTTATAATACCATAAGTACCGGCATGCAAGGTGCTTTTGCTGAGAAGTGGAACAAGGAGATGTCATCTTTCCACTTTCCAGTTGGGGAGTTAACCATCACTCTTGATGATGTAGCATGCTTGCTTCAACTACCTATCAGAGGTAGGTTACTAAACCATTACAAGATAACCATAGTTGAGGTGGTTGACTGGATGATTGAGTATCTCGAAGTTGATCCGATAACGGCTGCATCAGACCGCGACTCCACAAACGGGTCACACGTGAGGTTCTCCTACATAAAGGAGCTATATGAGTCGCACCTTGCTGCAGCATCAGCTGCACAAAGAACTGCACGTGCAGCTGGGGAGCCTATGCAGGATGATATTTTTGTTCAGTTTCACCGAGGTTGTGTTGTCCAGTGTTTTTTGATGTACTTGGTCGACACGCCCGTCTTTGTGGACACTACACCGATGTGACCTACCTGAGGTATTTTATGGACCTGACTACAGTTCATGAGTGGAATTGGGATTCCGCTGTTCTGACCTACCTCTACCAGAAGCTGAATGAAGCTTCAAAATGGAGAGTGAGAATGCTCACTGGCTCATGCACACTCCTCATGGTACCTTTTTATTTTAACTATTAATTTTAATTAATTTGTATTTACACATTATGTTATTGTTGATGCAGAGCTGGATAATATCATATTTTCACCGCATTCATGGTTACAAGGAGGATCTCGCCTATGAGGCCACCATTCCAAGGACTGCCAAGTTTACTCTCAACAGAGACAACCAAAATGTGTTGTCTTACCGGGTGTATCTTGATCGTACTGCTCATAATGATATCAACTAGACGTCGTTTGGAGACTATAGGGAGGTTGTGGCATTCGATCTAATCTCATTATACTCTGAGTGGCTAGCTTGTGGGTCGAATATGATGGTTAGGTATCTGCCCAACGGTGTATCCTCCAGTTTGACTATGTGCAGATGATACCTAGATCTCCTTTTCAGGTTGCTCCCGACACCTTGACACGACGGGATCTCGATGACGTTTTCCAGGATTAGGAGAATTATATGGTGCCATATGAGTATCGGATGATGAAGGCATCCCAAATGTGGCTTTGTGTAAAGGGTTATGTAACATGGTTCTTTAACGCCACACACTCTCATGACACCGAATGCTCCTGGACGCCCGCCGAGGCCAACACATGAGGAGCTCTTGGAGAACAAGCAGACCCAGGATAACAATGTGATTGATCTAGTGCCCATCTATTAGCGTATCCTCCAACTTGGGCATGGGGCGTTGGATATAGGGATTATCGATGCAGGCGGTCCTGATGCAGTTTTCGTGATGGAGAGGATTGCCACTAAGGCATTCGGTGCATCGGAGTACCGCAGGCAGAGGAGGGCGCGTGAGGTTAGGATTAAGCATACACAGTAGTGTCATGTTTTGTTCTTTAATGTTGTTATTGTAATAATTTGATCGTTATTACTTTCTGAACAATTTATGTACTTTGATATTTATGACTATTTTTTCCTATCAGATCATAATGTATTTGGTGGTTTATGAAAATAGAATGCGACTTATTTAAATTTCTGAAAACGAATTTGTGAAAACAAATATAGTGAAAAACTATATAGTTTTAAACATCTTTTAACATATTGGGAGGAAGTTTCGTAAGTGTACTTATGAATTCATCTTTCAAGATATTTTGTAAGTGTATTTACGAACTCATCTAATTTTTATCAAATTCAACGTTTAAAATAATAAAACGAACAAAATCAAGTTACAAGTTAATTTGTAAATGCATTTACAAAATTCCTGTAAGATGAATTCATAATTTCAATTACAAAAAGATGTTTTGATATTTTAAGTGATGCTGAAGAAAATCACTATGTGGGAAAGAAATTCTCATATGTTAATGTCTTGAAGGATGAATGAGAAATAGTAACTAAGTCTCATTATTAACTGGCTAATCACGCGAACTCAACTCACTGAGTCACTACTGGCGGCGAACGCCTCCACGGCGAACCTGCGAACCTCCATGGCAGATTGGTCTCAGCTTCCGAAGGATCTTCTACAACTCATCTCAGACAAACTCAACAGTGAACTATATTCCACTCGATTTCGATCTGTTTGTTCATCATGGCGCTCTTCTTCAATCCCTAGCTACCATCACCACCATTTATCTTTGCAGCTTCCACAATTCTCCAACGACACTAATTCCAACACTAACTCCTCCCCGCGCCACCTCTCCAAACACAACATTTTTCTCATCAAACCACCGCAAGACCAACAAACTCTACACCGCCGTCCTTGGTTGATCAGAGTCGGTCCAGATTCAAACGGAAAAATCCAACTCTGGCATCCTTTCTCACTTTTTCCGCGTATACCTCTCAATTTCCCTCATCATGTCTTCGATTTCAACCAAATTCCAGTACACGATCTCGGACACGTGTTCTTTCTTACTCATAAGGCTTTTGTTGCTACGTACCAAGGGAATCAGCCTGTTGTTGTGGTCTCCTTTGACTCCTTCGGGGGAATGTCGGTGTTTCGTTGTGGGGACGAGAATTGGACATGGATCAACGGCACGACAACAAGCTCCTTCGGGGACATATGTCTTTTTAAAGGGAGGCCTTGTGAGACAATCTACTCGGGTGAAACTCAGATGATCCAGCAGGACTTGAGCATTCATTTGATGGCTGAACATGTGGATACTGAGAATATTCGTAACAAATTCTTGTTTGAGAGTGAGTGTGAGTTGTTGCTAGTTGATTGCTATGGTGGTGATGATGTATGGATTGATGTGTTCAGACTTGATGAGAAGGAGAAGAAGTGGGTGAATTTGACTAATATAGGGGATAGAGTTTTGTTCTTGGGGAATGAATCTTCGTTTTCTGCTTCCGCTTCGGATTTGTGTGTAGCCAATGGGAATTGCATCATCTACACAGATGATGCCTTCCGTGATCTTAATGACACAGAGTGTGGGCTGAGTGTTTTTCACTTGGATCAAGGTCGTGTTTCGCCTTTGTCTGATTATCCTGAATATTTCAACTTGTTAGGGCCACCTCCGGAGTGGATCACACAGTTGCATTCATAAAAAAGTATGTTTTACTTATCTTGTATTCAAAGGTTTCTAATGTGATAGTGCATTGTTGTGCTTAGTTTCTATTGTTAGATTGGATTAACTTTGTAATAGTTTTGTATTTGCACTACAAAATTGTTCAGAATCTCCTTCATTTAACTTTTTCATACAAGTAAGGGATTCACCAGTGCGACATGAGATTTGATGAGTGGAATATAGCTTTTTCTACATACTTCATTCATTACTTTTACTAGCTAATTTATATCCTTGAAGTGTAGAATATTTTTGCAACATAACATGCCTCCTACACTGTTTGCAATCATATTTTCTCCATCTTTTGTCTTCAATGGCATGTTTTGTAACTATGATTGTAAACTCTTGTATTCTTTATAACATCTGACATTATGAAAAATTCTATTCTTAGATTAGGTTATGATAACCCAGAAATGTATTCATATATTTGTCTCTTACTGAATACAAATATTGAAACTCTATTGGTAGAGTTGCAGTTAGGCATAACTAACTCTTTGAAAAACAAGAATCAGTTTTTTGAAATTAGCAACAACTTTCTTTAATTTTAGGAACTAATCTAACAGAACAAATAACAGAATGTTAGCTGGCACAAGCACCAGCTGTCATGCCAAACTAACTAGATGTCTCTAACACACTGCCTTAGAAATTGGAGGTGTCTGTGTATCTATGGACTTGTCAATAACTCTTAGTTTGTATTCAAGATTATTGAATCAAGCTCCTGACAAGGGCTTGGTGAGAGCGTCTCCCCATTGATCCTGACCAAGAATATGTCTAGCTCCATGTGTTTGGTTATGTTGTGAAAGGCAGGATTGTGTGCTAAGGAGATTGTGCTTAGGTTATCACTTCACTTAGAACATGAGTGAAAACTCAGAAATTGTGTTTGCTAATCAACTAGTGAATGTTATCATCAACATACACCAAAACTAGGATAGTTAGGGAGAAAGTTCTGATCATGAACATACGAGGGTCGACCTTCTTTGAAACCCCGTTTCATAAGAGCATATCAAGCTTTTCGAGTTTGTTTTAGACCATAATGAGCCTTGATCAGCTTCATACTCAGGCCTTATCACAGCTTTTGAAACCAAGATATTGTTCCATGTATACTTATTTCTTCAGCTTTCCATTTAAGAAAGCATTATTTACATCAATTGGCAATTGTTGGTGACAACAATAGTGAGGATAGTACGATCTGTCACTGTAATCAGAGCCAACTTTTTCGTAAAAGCCCTTTTCAATAGCCAGGCATTGTATTTATTAATGGTGCCATCATAACCCATTTGCATCCAATGGGCCTTTGGTGTTTGGGAGGCTCAAGTATAGTTCAGGTTCTTTTTTTCTCTAGGGGATGCATATTCATCTTTCATTGCAATAAGCCAGTTCTCATCACCAAGTGCTTGGGAAACAGTATGCCACATGGGTTAGTCTGATGCCATATTTGGCTTTGGTATGCGTGGGATGAACATTATGGATAAGACGAGAGGTGGTTACACTGGTATAGGGTTTTGTTTAAAATTGGATAGGCCAAAGTTGGATGTTGCTAGTGTAAGGCAGTAATTAGGGCTTGAGCTGCTGGGGCAAGAATGTTGATAACACTATTTGGACTTAAGCATTTCAAGCTTTATGGGATGTGGAATAGCATAGGAAAACACACTCTTGAGATCTATAATCAAGTTTTTCTGAGTTGTAGGGACAAAGGAAAGCTTTGTGGGCTGTGACTATGATGTCGTATTCTTCAAGAAGATCTTCAAGAACAATCTCCATGAGATTGTAATGAGGAACAGGATCAGCAATTGATTGAAGCAACTCTGTAATTTTTTCGATTATGCAGAACGAGTTCCTCAATTGTGCGCAAACCTTTGGTCAAACTTTGCAATATTAGAAATAGAAATTTATAAATTTACTTACGATAAATTTTCCTGTTATTATATGTTAGGATTTGGATCTTCTCATTTAGTTCTTAACAGAAACTTTTGTCACATTATACAGGGAGTGAGTGAAAGAAAGACTTGAGACAACATTGGGTTCATGCGCCAAATATGGAAATGGAAATATGCAAATTTAATCTTTTGTTATTATATCCGGACGCTATATATGACAATGAAATTACAATTAGTGTTTTATTTCCTAGAAGACCTGGTATTTTGTATCAATTTTCAGTACTGCTCGTGTTTGATATTTTTCCAGAAATTACTTTTTTGTTTTAAATTTTTCAGAATTTTTTTCCCCCAAATTTGTTTTCCTTCCCGAAATTGTTTATATGCTGAATTCTAGAATGAGGTATTAACCAAGTGCCTCACTGTTATTAGAGATGAAGATTTTGATTCATCTTGAAACGGTGACGAAAGAGAAGAGAGCGAGAATTTTCTATATTGAGTTGTTTAAGAGTGAAGTTACAAGGCACAACTTTTATATGGTGCATAGAGTTACAGCTTGGACCAATAGATAACTAACACTACCATTCTATTAGATGAGAGAGCTATTCCACGAGTTAATCACAGATAAACACGTGGCAAAACTAAAAGAATATGCTAAGCACTATATTTCTCTAATACCCCCCTCAAACTGAAGGGTGATGAACCTTGAGGTTATCACACAGTAGAACTGGGGTATGATAAGGAATGGCAAGTTCAGACAAAAGAGACTTCAGCCATAATAGTTCAAAAGTGGCATGAGCAAACGCACGATATTCTGCTTCAGTGCTGGATCTAGCAACGAGAGATTGCTTTTTGGAACTCCACGCAATGAGGTTGGGACCAAGAAAAATGCACGAACCAGAAGTGGAACGACGATCATCAGGATCGCTTGCCTAGTCCAAATCACTTTAAGCACATACAGAGAGAGGCAAAACACTGAGGCAGCTGGAGCTAAGAGCAGTTCAAGATGAGCAGTGCCACAGAGATAATGTAAGATACGTTTGACAACAGCCCAATGACTTTTCAGAGGATTAGACATGAACTGGCAGGCCTTGTTAACACTAAATGAGATATCAGGACGTGTTAAGATAACATATTGCAACGCACCAACAATTGACCTGTACATATGAGGATCTGCAAGAGTATCAGTTCCATGTTTACTGAGCTTGCTCGTGGCAATCATGGGTGTAGGAACTTCATTAGCATTGGGCATATTAGTATTGCACAAGAGGTCTCAAATGTACTTAGAGTGCTTCAGAAGGAGAGACCCATTTGGAAGATGCAGAACTTCGATGCCCAGAAAATACTGTGGTTTGTCCAACTTCTTCAAGGAAAATTTGGCATGCAGTTTTGTGATGAGATCCTGAATAAGAGAAGAACTGGAACCAGTAGTGAGGATATCATCCACATAAACTAGAATATAGAGTGTTGTCCCTTGCAATAGGTGAAGAGGGAGTTGTCACATTTGGAAGGAGTGAAGCCAAATTGTAATAGAGAGTGAGTCAGTTTCTCATACCAGGCTCGAGGCGCCTGCTTCAGACCATAAATTACTTTGTGAAGCTTGCAGACCAATGTTTTGTCCTAACTTTCAAACCCAGGTGGCTGATCCATATATACTTCATCCCTCAATGTGTCATTCAGAAAAGCATTGTTGACATCAATTTGTTGGATGTCCCAACCATAAGTGATAGCCATAGTGATAATGACACGAAAAGTAATGGGTTTGACCACATGACTGAATGTGTCTGTATAGTCAAAACCATGCTCCTGATGGAACCCTTTTGCAACTAGCCTGGCCTTGTGCTTCTGGACACTACCATCTGTATTTTGTTTTAGCTTGAATACCCATTTGCAACCCATTGTCTGCATGTCAGGGGGTAATGTTGTTAGGCTCCATGTTTTGTTAGCTAGCAGATCATCAAATTCATCATGCATAGCCTTTACCCACAGAGGTTGTGACATAGCCTGTTTGTAACCAAAGGGTTCAACATCTGCTTGAGCAATTAGAGCCTTAGGTTTAGAATTGCCAGTTTTGACTCTTGTGAGCATAGAGTGATTATTCTTGAGGAGAGAAACATTAGGATGAAGGCTCTTAATAGATAGGGATTGGGTTGAGTTAGAGATAGGAACACAAGAATATATAGTTATCTCATTTGAGCAGAAGGTGTGATTGGGAGTGCAAACCTTATTGGATATGGATGAAGAGAGATCTGGAGACTCAGAGACTATGGGGGAACGCTCAGAGGTGTTTAGCTTTTGAGAAT
Organism: Vicia sativa; assembly: GCA_021764765.1. Lineage (NCBI taxonomy): Eukaryota > Viridiplantae > Streptophyta > Magnoliopsida > Fabales > Fabaceae > Vicia > Vicia sativa. The sequence goes on from CM038794.1 coordinate 8,167,147, forward strand.
TTTCAGATGTGTTATTGAGACCATCAGAGTTAGAGTGAGTAGTGTCACGGCAAGTGCCATTCTCCTCAGGATTATGCACTGTATTGAACTCAAGAGGGTGAGGTGACACATTAGGAGCTGAGGTTGACTGATGAGGGAAACTGGCATTAGTAGGGCCTGCTATATCCTACTAAGAAGGTACAAATATGTCTGAAGACTCAATTGTAGGAGTAGATATAGGTTGTAAGTTACCAGAGGTATGGGAGGCAGGCAGGAATTTAGTAGTAGACATAGGCACATTGACATAAGGTAAAGTTGAATATTTAATGGGGTCTGAGCTATCATTGACTGCAGAGGGACTTGGAGACAGACTCTTTGATGAAAATAGAGTGGAATAAGGAAAGGTTGCCTCACTAAAGGTAACATCTTTGGAGATATAGATTTTTCCATCAAGACTTGGACATTTAAAACCTTTATGATCGGATGAAACTCCAAGATACACACACTCTGTACTCATCTGGAATTTGTGCTGGTTATATGGTCTTAGCAGAGGAAAGCAAGAATTGCCTAAGACTCTTAGAGACTTGTAATCAGGATGATGACCATACAAAGCATGATAGGGAGAGCTAGATGTGGTTAAGGGTTTTGTGGGTAGTCTGTTAATAAGATGAACATTGTTGTAGTGAAAATCCACGAACAAGTATTTTTAATTATCGTATCCACAGGGATTGGTGTTGTATTGTAGTCTTTCAATAGTAAAGCGTATTTTAAGATTTAAGTAACCAAAGGATTTGTTTCCTAAACTACTAGTATCATGAATTTCAAGCAAACAACTAAAATGTTCTTTTCAAAGAAGAGTTATGGTTTTGATTCAAGAGAGTTGGAGTTTGTTTTTAATTGATGGAAGCATGTCAAGATTAGTTTCATTAACCTAATTTCATATGTATTCTATTAACCAAGTGATGAACTAGTTTGATGATTGCTATAAATACATATCCTCTCAATCTTGTTGATTTCTCACCAAAATTGTGAGTTTTATCATGTTAATCCTTGAATGATTTCTCACCACAAATATTGACATGATAAACATGAAGCTCAATACTTGTAAACACTAACACACAAATCTATTCATAGCATTTGTTCATTAGTGGATGAATATCCTAGGTCTACTTTGAAGCATCCTTTTTCAAACAAGATTCAAAGCATAAAAAGATAGAAGAACAAAGATATTCAACATATATTAATCATCAACCATGTTCATACACAAATGGATTAAAAGAAATACATACTAGTTAGATCAACTACCTCTAATCTTGACACAAAAAGAACTTATCCACTCATTTTCATGGTTGCTTTGCTCACAAGATTGTTGGAGAAGATGATGAACATGGAAGAGATCAAGAAGAACTATGTTTTTCTTTTCTAATTCTATGCCCTAAAATTACAACAATGATGATAAATGATGAAGTGATGTTCCCTTTCCCAACACACCAAAAAACCAGCTGGAAATTAGGGAGTTGGTGGCCCAAAAGGTGAAAGAATGGGTATGTCCTTTTTTCTGATTTTCGCAGACCGCGCTAAGCCCGATCACCCGCTAAGCGCTCGCGCCGAGCATGCTTCTTCTTCCAAAAATTCCTTCAAAAAGAATCATCCCAAGAGCTCTTCAAGTCTCCTTGAATCCAAGCTTGAGAGGATCAATCAATAAAAACCTACAATTTAAAAGTAAACTAAGTTAAATAATATATTATAGACAAAAACTAAATAAAAACATAATTAAACCAAAATACTATAATAAATACTACTAACTAATCAAAAGGCATCGTTAAGAACCACAAAATCATGTACAAAATATCTACAATTTGGTCCTTAACAACTCCCCCCAACTTACTTCTTTGTTTGTCCTCAAACAAAAGTCAAAAACTCACAAAGCAAGAAGAATCAAAATGTAAGCATGAAATTTACACAAGAAGGATGGTTCAAACTCGACATACCCGGCAAAGATACACATTAATCGCTTCTTCGAAACACAACATGGATATGAATTAAGTTCTAAACACAATATATCAACACATGTAGACAAAATAAAAGATATGTTCACACTTGAATCACCTAATGATTTCTTCATTATTCATGAAGAACAAAATGCAATATTTACGAAGGGCTAAACACTCTCACTAATAGCCACGCACATCCAGAATAATTCATGCATTTATCAAAACAAGTAGTATTTGGTAATGCATTTATTTTTATATTTCATATTTTAATGTTAGAACATGGTTAATGTTATGTAAATTATTGGTTAATGAAGTAGTAAACTTGGTTAATGTATTATAAATAAAGTATATGGTTAATAACGTGTATTTTTCTAGTTAATGTAATAATGAAGTTGGTTAATAATAAATTTTATATTTGTGCTATAAAAATAATTTTAAAAATAATTTTTTTTAAAAATATTATTATTTTATTTTACCAAACACTGTTCACCGTATAAATACGGTGAATAGTGTTTGGTGTATAGAATGGTGTACAAATAGCATTTCTCTTACCATAACAGGAATGCTATTTGTACACCAATGTGTACACCAAATACTTACACCAAACACTGTTCACCGTATTTATATGATGAACAGTGTTTTTAAAATAAAATAATAATATTTATAAAAAAATATTATTTTTAAAATTATTTTTATAGCACAAATATAAAATTTATTATTAACCAACTTCATTATTGCATTAACCAGAAAAATATATGTTATTAACCATATATTTTATTTATAATACATTAACCAAATTTACTACTTCATTAACCAGTAATTTACATAACATTAACCAAGTTCTGTCATTAAAATATGTAATATAATAACCAACTTCATTTATTTTTATATTTCATATTTTAATGTCAGAACATGGTTAGTGTTATGTAAATTATTGGTTAATGAAGTAGTAAACTTGGTTAATGTATTATAAATAAAATATATGGTTAATAACGTGTATTTTTCTGATTAATGTAATAATGAAGTTGGTTAATAATAAATTTTAGTGGAGGGATCAAATTACACCCGAAGAGTTACACCATGACTTACACTCGCTCAAAAACGTCACTTCGGATTAATAAGTAACAATATCGGTAATTTAACAGAAAATTGATCGTGAAGTTTGTCTGTAATATTATACTTGTAAAGTAAAATAATAGGACTAGTATTAAAATAATGGAATTTTTAGTCGATAATTAATTAATCAGAAATAGTCGAAATAGTCTGAATAACTATGTGGTTTGTTTGTAGCTTAATTTGGTTGATTCGGTGCGATATATATACTTGCCGTAAATTGTGAATTTGCAGGTGATAAAATTGTGTTGTGTTGCTCCCGTTGTATTGTGATTATTAAGTTATAGGCTTATGCCAACGTTGGAGTATTCGTTGTTAATTAAATTGTTGTTGTTGTTGCTTGTATTGATTTGTTGATAAATTGTGAGGTTGCAGATTGTGATGAAATTGATTGGGTTACTCCGTGTTGATGTGTTGAACCATGTTGTAGGTCTTGTGCCAGCGTTGAATGAATTTTCTTGAATTATTATTATTACGTTGCAGACTTATAGCCAGTGTTGAAACTATGATAAAGTTGATGTTGATTTGATATTTCTGTTGTTGTTGTTGAGTTCCATTACATTGCCGCATACAGTGCATAATTACGTTGGCCTGGATTGGCAAAGTTATTAAGTTGACCTGGATTGTCAAAATTATTAAGTTGGTCTAGATTGGAACCACGTTGAAAGTTGAAGGCTTATGTCTTGTTGATGCCTCTATTAATTGGCAATTTTTAAGTTGGGAGTTCTGCTCAATTGGTACCACATGCATGTGCATTTGAACACGTTGTTGCATCCCATGTTGCATTTTGAGTCGTTGTGAATGTTGAATAAATTGTGAAATTGTTGATTGTGTGAATAATTTACAAAGCAGTGATTTACACTATCTGAATTCTAATATATATTATTTATCATACAATTTATTAGATTGTTAGATATCTCACCCCTTCTGTTGTGATGTTTCCTCTACGTGGGTAACATGCAGGTAATGAAGAATGAAGTTCTAGTCGCTGTTAGTTTGAGTCGGTGTTGTTGCTCTGATACGTAGCACCCGGGAGGATAAACACTTGTTTTATTTACTGTTGGATTTCATTATGTTGATGGAATCTTTCTGTTTTGTTTTATCGTTGATCAATTAGTCTGTTGTTGAAGTTTAAGTTGTTTTATTTAGAAGTTTGGTTGTTTTTAAAGTTGTTTGCGTTTTGATAAAGACGTTATGTTTTATTCTCAAAAGTTTAACGTTATGAATCCGTTGCATGTTTATTATAAGAGTTAATTTATGTTCAAGGATTAAACAGGTTGTTGAGTTCATCTTCCTGATTTAAAAGTGTTATGTATCTGGTTTAAGTGAAATTACCGGTTGTGTTTTAATTTGAAAATGTGATATCCTAATTATTGGTTGGATATTTTATACTTTGATTTATTTATAATTACTAAGTAGAAATTGGAGTGTTACATTAGTGGTATCAGAGCAGGTCGGTCCATCCGACCAAAGTAGTTGAGTCGTTTGTCATTTAACAATCAAGTATTGTTAATTAGTTTTCTAACCATTGTTTATGTTGTAGTAATAAGTTGAAATGGTTAGAAAGAATGATGCTGCAATTGGTGCTGCTTTGGAAGCAATGGCCAATGCTTTTCAGAATCAGTCGAACACTAATGGGGATGCTGGATTTCGTAGCTTGACGACTTTTTAGAGGGAGAATCCACCTACCTTCAAGGGTAAGTATGATTCTGATGGAGCGTTGAGTTAGTTGAAGGATATTGAGAGGATCTTCCGTGTGATGGACTGCACTCCATCTCAGAAGGTTTGTTTGGGACTGATATGCTAGCGGTCGAAGCTGATGACTGGTGGCTAGAGACTCGTCAGAGGTCGGATGTTGCAGGCGAGGAAATCACTTGGGTTGTGTTCTGTAGAGAATTTCTGAGGAAGTATTATCTTGAAGATGTTTGGGGTAAGAAAACAATTTAGTTTCTTGAGCTGAAACAAGGAAAGATGTCGGTTGTTGAGTACGTTGCGAAGTTTGTGGAGTTGGCTAAGTTTTATCCGCACTATAATGAGGCGACTGCTGAATTTTAAAAGTGCATCAAGTTTGAGAACGAGTTGTGCTCAGAGATCAAGAAAGCGGTTGGATACCAGAAGATTCGTGTTTTCTCTAATTTGGTTATAGTTGTAGGATTTATGAGGAGGATAATAATGCTCACTACAAGATCGTCAGTGAGAAGAGGAGAAAGCAACATCAAAGTTGTGGTAATCCATATGATGCTCCAGCTGGTAGAGAAAAACAAGAAGTTGTTGAGGGCCAGAGAACTAGTGGGAGAGATGTTCCTGCTAGTGTGACTTGTTTCAAACGTGGGAAGTCTGGTCATAAGAGTAATGTGTGCACTACTGAGGTAAAGAGATGTTTTCGTTGTGGTAAGATTGAACATGCAATAACTGAGTGCAAGTATAAGGAGATGATTTGTTTCAACTGTGGTGAAGAGGGACACATTGGTAGCCAGTGTCAAAAATCGAAGAAGGCGCAAGTCGGTGGGAAAGTGTTCGCGTTGGTTGGGGACTCAGACAGCTAATGAGGACAGTCTTATATGAGGTACATGTTTTATGAATAGTACTCCTTTAATTACTATTATTGATATCGGTGCTACTCTTTGCTTTATTGCTGCTGGTTGTGAGGAAGGTGTGGTTAAGGTGATAATGTGATATTAGATATCTAAGAATAAGTATGTTATGATTGCTACTGTTTTGAATGTTTGTATGTCAGATTAAAGTTGAAGTGGTTATTAACGAATTATGTCACGAAGACGTCGAGTGATTAGCACGTGTGTATTCGATTTAAATTATGTTGAGTTATTGTTATGACAGGAAGTAGTGGTCGAAGTGTAGCCAAACATGAATTGGAGATCAATGAGTTAGGTGTGAAATTCGTGTTAAGAATGGTAGAAGCTATTACATTTTCGATGACGAAAATATTCTAAGTGAGGGAGAGTTGTAACGCCCGATTATTTAATTAATTAGTTAATTAAATATTCGAATTATTTCAAATTTGAGTTGTCGAATTATTAGTTAAATTAGTTGTTTAATTGTTGAATAGTCGGTAGAATTAATATTAATGGTAGTATTAGTTGATTGTTAATAATAATAATAATAATAATAATAATAATAATAATAATAATAATAATAATAATAATAATAATAATAATCATAATAATAATAATATTAGTATAGAAATATTATTGAACCTAGTTGGTAAATAGTAGAAAGGGAGATGTGAGAAACAAGTCCAACAAGACAAATATTAGTAAAGTAGTTATTTTAGAAAATAATATAAAAAGAGAAGTATAAGGAATTAGGTTTTAGAATTAGAGAAGTGATTGTACGTGAAGAAAAGAGGAAAGGAAAGGAAGAAGAGGAATAAGGTTCGGGGAAAAAAATCGTCAGGAGAAAATTGTAGACCGAAAGTCAAATTGAAATTCGACCGGAACTCCGTAGAGCGAACTTTAATCCAAGATAAGGGTGGGGTTCTAATTTTCTAATGGGTTACATGATGAGTAGTATGTGGGAATTAGGATAATGGAGGAATTTATCATGCATTTGTGGTTATTTTGTTTGTTAGGAAATTGAATTGTTTGTCTGTGTTGAGATTGAACATGAGTTGTGTGTATAACCGAATTGCCTTTAGAAAAATTATAATTCGTAATGGTTGTCGTAGAATTAATATTCTACGTGGTGAAAATTGTTGTCGTTGAGTAATCAGAAAAATTATGAAATTATAGCAGAAAAAATTGCAAGAGAAAAAAAAATTATACAGAAAAAAGACAATACTAAACAACACAGAAAGTGTGCCGAACGGCACAGAAAAAAATCCATATCGAAGGACATGATGCTAAGTGTCGAACTGTCGAACGACACATAAGATGGAAAGGGAGGTGTGCACTTCGGCCCACCTTTGTAGGGAACAGGCACTTTTTCCTTGTTTCATCTTTTTCTTACTTACTGTATACGTAGATACGTAGATGTTATTTTATTTACATGCTACTTGGTTTCTTTTTTTTTAAGTATACTACTTACTAAATGTTACAGGTTAATATATATTCTAAATAGTAGGTTTAGTTTAGAAATATAATATGATTATTTTTATCACTTCAATTGCCATTTAATTGGATAATTGGATATTATATTAACAGAAAATAATATTGGTCGAAAATAATTGTAGGATGCACTTAGCAGATAACTTGTAATAATATTATTAGTAGTAGATACATTAGGAATTGGTATGTATATAATAAAAGAAATGGTTTAGTAGCAGGAAGACTGATTGGTATAGTAAAGTTGCAGCATATTTATATATTTAGTAGAAGTACAGTGTCACGATATAACGAAAATAGCAGGGTGTTAGATAATATAACAGAGAAGAAAATAAGTAACAGTATTGGTAATTTAACAGAAAATTGATCGTAAAGTTTGTATGTAATATTATATTTGTAAAATAAAATAATAGGGTTAGTATTAAAATAATAGAATTTTTTAGTCGATAATTAATTAATTGGAAATAGTCGAAATAGTCTGAATTATTATGTGGTTTGTTTATAGCTTAATTTGGTTGATTCAGTGTGATATATAAATTTGCCGTAAATTATGAATTTGCAGGTGATAAAATTGTGTTGTATTGCTGCCGTTGAATTGTGATTATTAAGTTATAGGCTTATGTCAACATTGGAGTATTTGTTGTTAGTTAAATTGTTGTTGTTGCTTGTATTGATTTGTTGATTAATTGCGAGGGTGCAGGTTGTGATGAAATTGGTGTGTTACTCCAGATTGATGTGATGAACTATGTTGTAGGCCTTGTGCCAACGTAGAATGAATTTTGTTGAATTATTATTATTACGTTGAAGGCTTATAGCTAGTGTTGAAACTATGATAAAGTTGATGTTGATGTTGATTTGATGTTTCCGTTGTTGTTGTTGAGTTGCATTACGTTGTCGCATACATTGCATAATTACGTTGGCCTGGATTGGCAAAATTATTAAATTGACCTTGATTGACAAAATTATTAAGTTGGTCTGGATTGACACCACGTTGAAAGTTGAAGGCTTATGCCTTGTTGATGCCTCTATTAGTTGGCAATTTTTAAGTTTGGAGTTCTACTCCATTGGTACCACATGCATGTGCATTTGAACACGTTGTTGCATCCAACGTTGCATTTTGAGTTGTTGTGAATGTTGAATAAATTGTGGAATTGTTGGTTGTGTGAATAATTTACGAAGCGATGATTTACACTATCTGAATTCTAATATATATTATTTATCATACGATTTATTAGATTGTTAGATATCTCACCCCTTCTATTGTGATGTTGCCTCTACGTAGCTAACGTGCAGGTAATAAAGAATGAAGTTCTAATCGCGGTTAGTTCAAGGGGGATAAACGCTTGTTTTATTTACTGTTGGATTTTATTATGTTGATGGAATCTTTCTGTTTTGTTTTATCGTTGATTAAGTAGTCCGCTATTAAAGTTTAAGTTGTTTTATTGAGAAGTTTGGTTGTTTTTAAAGTTGTTTGTGTGTTGATAAAGATGCTATATTTTATTCTCAAAATTTTAATTTTGTACTCTGATTTATTTATAATTAATGGGTAAAAATTGGGGTGTTACAAATAACACTTGGGACATTGTTCCTTTACCCTCCAGACAAAACTACAGTGGGATGTCAATAGGTTTATACAATGAAAATTGGACCAGATGGTCATATTGATCGTTTTAGAGCTTGTTTGGTAACCAAGGGATACATGCAGATATTTGGCCTTGATTATGGTGACACCTTTTCTCGAGTGGCCAAGATTAGTCCAGTCTGTCTCTTCTTTGCATTGGCTGCTATTAATCATTGGCCGCTTCATCAGTTGGACATTAAAAATGTCTTTTTACGCGGAGAATTGGAAGAGGAAGTATATATGGATCAACCTCTAGGTTTTACTATTTCTGGTAATTCAAGGGGCACGCCACATTGCGTCCAATTTGGTTTTCCTTCAAAACAGACCAAGCACATAGAAATAGATTATCACTATGTAAGAGACAAGGTACTGTCAGAAGAAATAATCTCAGAATTTGTCAAATCTGAGGATCAATAGACTGATATGTTTACCAAATCTCTCCAGGGTTCTCAAGTTAATTATATTTGTAACATATATACGATTCGACTTGAGGAGGGAGTGTTAAGAGTCTGTTATCAATCAATTAGTATTGATTGATATTCAATTAGTCATAACAGTAATTGATATTATTTTCTATTATATATTTCTTATTTACATATAAATATACATAATATGTGATCATATTCGACATATAAAGATATTATCTCAATAGATCGTGTATGTGATAATCTCATTCGTAAATTATAATATATTCTTTCTGTATAAAGCAAATGTTTAAATATGTGAAATCATTCTTTAGCTTGAACTGGCCTTTAAAATGTATGGTTTGTTTTCATAGTTTTCTTTGCAACTAATTTATGTTTTGTTTGTCTCATTAAATTGTGGAAAAAAAGATTTGATAAATCAATTGCATTAACTATTAATTAATAATTATTAATATATAATTTTATGTTCCTTTCGTTAGTTTTAATATTTTTTTGGTTGTATATTTTATGTTATCAATAAAAATGTTAGATTAACGGTTAATGACATGGTGTTTGTGGAGTTGGACCTGAAATATTGAAAAATATTTTTGATTATATTTTATATTTCATTTCAATTATGTTAGCAGAACAATTTTTTTCTTTTTGATGTCATGAGATTTTTTAGCTATTAGCACTGACTAACCAATATTTCTTGAAGGTTAAAAAAATTGATTTTTATATGGTTATAGAAAATTTTCATATTAAACTGTGGTAACAGTTAGATGGAAGAACATATTTCTTTTCTATTTTTTATTTATATTTTTTATTTTAAAAAAAACTATGTTAATTAAAAATTGTTAACTTCTAAACTAAAATAAATAAAAGAAATATAAAAAATACAAATAAAACATAAGAATATTAAACACATCATTTTCAAAAATAAGAGAGTAGTTAGTTAAAACAAATATAACTCCAACAATTTAGCAATTAGACAATTACTTTATAAACGGAAATAAGTTACACAAATTTTTATAAATAGAAAAAAGTCTATAATTGATACAATTATTTTTATAAAGGGGAATAAGTTAAAAAAATTTATAAACGAAAAAAATCTATTGTTGATACATTATTTTTATAAACAAAAATAAGTTACAAATATTATTATAAACGCACACAAGAGTTACAAGCGCTTTTAAAGTTTATAATAACTACATACTATTAAACGTGATATTCATGATACTTTATTTTTGAATGTTGTGTTACATATATGAATATTAATGAAATGTAAAACAAATTTTAAAAAAGACAAATGTGATATTCTGACGTGTAATATGAATTCAGACAGAATTTGTGCGAACGTACATATAATATATTAATACTCGTATGAATGAACGGATAATCATACTAAATTTGTGCGAATGCAAAGGTAAACATATCAAAATTCATGCGAACGCACAAATTATTATATTTTTTATACAATTAAGAAAAATAAGAGTAAAAATAATGTGTTAATCCAAACACACACAAATGAGTTGTTTTTTAATTATTTATGTATGTAATATTTTTTATTTTAAAATTATTTTTAATTAAAGATATAATTTTTTTAAAAATAATATATGAAAATTATTGATATAAAACAATTATGTTTTCTTTAAATATGTCTTTTATTTTAAAACTAATAAATTATTTTAATAAAATAATTTTATTTTTTTATTTATATTTTTATTATATTTTAAAAACAAAAGAGTGCATATCATATCGAATGCACGTGTATTTCACTAGTTAATATTAAATTAACGATCCTATGTTTTTTTTTAACTTTTCATTTTAACAATTTATATTTGCCAATACAAAATTTATATAGTAAATTTATTTTATATTAATATTTTTATAAATAATTTAAATTTTTAAAATTTTAATTTTACTTTAACTGTTTAAAATAATTTTTTTAATTTAATTATTGTTATAAAATTTAAGTTTAATTAAATCTATTTATATATTTCATTTCACATTAATATTGATTTGAATAATTTAAATTAATATTTTGATTTAAAATAGTTTTAATTATAGTTTTGTCACCCCTATTTTCTCCAACCGACGATATTAGTCTCCCTATTTTTTTTTAAACAGTTTTGGTCCTCATATCCATTTTCTGCCAGAAAATACTGAGGTGTACGAGTTTTAATTACAGTTTTGATCTACCTATTTTTTTATTTTAAATATTTTTGGTCCCTTTATTTTCCTCAACTCAGCGTTTTATGACAGAAAAATAGACACGGGAATCAAAATTGTTTTAAAACAATAAGAAGATTGATTTCGTGAATTGAAGAAAATAAGGAAACTAAAATTAAAACTTAATTAAACATTTAAAATATAATTTAATATAAATAAAATATTAATATATGAGATAAAATTGTGAAATCTAATATTAATTTTTTAAAATTATACCACTAAAGTGAATATTGAATAAATTGTTTCTAAGTTGATGTAATTTAATTGGTTCTACTAAAAATCAATTGTGTATAAACGAAAAATCAATTGTATCATTAGAGATGTTCTTTGAGTATTATTTTCACTTTTTTTTAAGAACATTGGTGGGGAGCTTGAAATAAATACAACTTTGAAAAAATTAAATATAATTAATTTTTTTATACTTAAATACTAATTAATTTTGAAATTCCAAGTGTATGGTGAAAAGGTTATACATTAATTAAATTTATGTAGATTTGTCTAGATGCATAGCACATATTACATCATGAACCTAATAAGTCATCACAATTATGAAGCTCTTTTTCTCACAAGACTTTTATGTCTTTATATATTTAAGATTATATATAAGATATTCACAGCAAAAGTATTGAAAATTTTTACATCTGAAACAGTTTCTTAAATTTTTAGACAAATGATCAATTTGAAAATTGATATATTGATATAAATAAAACACTTCAATATATTCATTGGTCACAAATTCATCAAAGACTTTTGTCTATTTTTGAATAGTATTTCAATAGTGAGATACGCACAATTTATGTCATTTGGCAGCATTAAATAGATAGAGACATTAAGGATAATAATAGAACCATAAAAGAGGGATTGTAGCCCCACTATGGAATGCAACCCTTAGAGGAAACTAAAGTGAAATGTCCAAATATTGAAGTCATTTTCTAATGTCATTTAGATGCTTTTTTCTGCCACGAGCCTCTACAAACAAACCTCATCTAGATAGAGTCGTAGAAAGTGGGTTATGTTGTGAAATATCAATAAATATAAGTAATTGATTTAGAGTAGAATTGTTAGTAAGTTTGAATTGAAAAGCAAATCATTAAAAAAATTAAGTAAAATTTTGATAATAAAAATCAATAGTGAATTTTTATTTCTCTTACATCAAACTTTTGATTATATATTCGGGAAGTGTTGGTAGTGGCCACATGGTGATGCAATGGCACGCCAGAGTCAAGAGGCGACAGGTCGTCAATAGTGTTTAGACGAATCACGAATTTCTTTAAATCGGTTTAATAATGAATTTTGTTTTTTTATAGTTTAAACTATTTGAAATTTTGATAGTTATAAATATGTGTTTTTTATTATTTTTATATATAATTTATTTATTTGTTCTTGAATTGCTAGTAAATTTCAATTTAGAAACAAATCATTCAATAAAACTCTAGTTTAAAAAAATTTAAACGTAGTGGACACGTGGCTACTATTCAGTAAATGTTGGTAGTGGCCACGTGGTGATGCAATGGCACGTCAGAGTCGGGAGGCGACACGTCGTCGACAATGTTTAGATGAGTCACGATTTTTTTTAAGCCAGTTTAATAATGAATTTTGTTTTTTTTATAGTTTAAACTATTTTGAATTTTGATAGTTATAAATACGTGTTTTTATTATCTTTATAAATTATTTATTTATTTATTCTTGAATTGCTAGTAAATTTCAATTAAGAAACAAATCATTCAAAAAAAACTTTAGTTTAAAATTTTTATTATAAAAATCAACAGTAAATTTGTGTCTCTTTGGTTGAACTTTTGATTATTTATTCGGTAAGTGAAGGCAGTGGTCACTTTACAGTGTGGCGGCACGACAAAGTTGGGTGGTGGTTGATCGTCGATAATAATTAGGAAAGGTCGTAAATTTTTCTAGGTTGGTTCGGTAATAAATTTTGTTTTTATATGCTTTAACTCTTTTGAATTTTGATAATTATAAATATGAGTCTCTACCAATTTTATTAGTTAAGAGAAGAAGACATAAGGAAGATGTGGCAATCTCAATTATCTAAATTAGATAGATAAGAGTATATATTCTTTGGAGTGTATTCATGGAGTTTGGCAAATTTTTAAAGTTATCTAAGGGGATTCAACAACAATTTTAAATATATTGGGATTGGGTAATTCATATATAGAAAGTTTGAGCGACTGAGAAAGACTTACCTAAAAAATATTATTGTTCTTGGGAAAAGATTATTTTCTTGTAACTTATTTGTAAATTTTAGAAGTATAGTGAATTAGAGAGTTTCTTTATTTCCTTTAGTAGACCGTTTTGGTTGAATTATGTAACCAAGTTCTTCGCATACACATATTTGCTTGATATGGATTTGGTTTCAGTGTATAACCAATTAATTTTGGCTTGAGCTTATATATTTTTGTTATTATTCTTTGTTCTAGACATCATTATTCTTAGTGTGATTAATATTATTGTTATATTTCACAACGAGAAAGTATGGTTAACCTTTCAGCTTCACAAAAAGTGGCATCCACCGTGGAAAAAATGGGTTAAGTTTACAAGGGATGATCATGAGTTCTAAATGAAATATCAAGATTTTTTTAGATAATGCTTTTGGGTTGTGAAAAATGGATATGCATGCAATATTAATTCAAGAGAATAGTGTTGAAGTATTGAAGGGTGGGGCATTGATACATGTAAGCCTAACATAAGCAAAGAAGATCGAGATGGTCGATAAGGTCAGTTGTGTCATTATCTTGTGTCTCGGGGATAAAGTTCTAAGAGAATTTCCTAGAGAGAAGATTGTGCGTCAATGTGGAAAAATATTGAATCGTTCTACAAGATCAAGTATTCGACTCATGAGTTGTGTTTGAAGCAACAACTCTACTCTATTCGAATGGTGGAGAACAAATTCATAATGGAGCAATTGACATAATTTTACAAGATCATTGATGATCTGAAGAATATTGAGGTGAAAATTGATGGAAGACAAAGTAATAATCTTGTTAAGCTCATGATCCAGATCATTTGAGCATTTCAAGGATGTCATTCTTTATTATAAGGAAGGTATTATTATGATGGATGAAGTGTAAATGACTAATATCTAAGGAGCTTTCAATGATGAAAGATTTGAAGGTTAATGATAGTGGTGAAAGTTTGAGTTCATTAAGATGAGGGACTAGTAGTAAAAGGAAGTACAAATCCAAAGATATTGATAATTCAAGGTTAAATTACTTTAGTTACCATAAAGGAATTCATTTAAAATATTATTCTGAGAGAGGGCAATGATGATTATGTTAGTATTGTCGCAAATGAGGGTTAGTATAGTTATGAGAGTGATGATGCACTAGTGGTGTTCATTTTAGAAACTAAAAATATTTGGGGCAAGGGCTCATGATTCTCTTATCACATATGTCAAAGGAAATAATACTTTGATATTTGCAAGAAATAAGGGATACATATGTATTTGATCACATCTAGCATAGTGATAGGAGTTAAGATTTAAAAAAAGTTGGGGTAAGGTTTGTACCTAAACAACTTACCAGATTAGAAGATATTAATTCACAAGAATAGTCCAATTTAAAGTAGGAAACTGGTACACTACTCTAATTTGCATGTCCTCAAAACTTTATCATTTGCGTAAATCAAACTAGTCCAATTTGATGGTAAGCTTGTGTAATGCGTCTTGAATGATCATCTAGAAGATGGGAAGGGTTACAAGTTGTAGAAATTATAATATAGAGGATTAAAGTTCATTGCAACAAGAAGTATTACTTTTAGTGAGGCTTGTAAGAGGAGGAAGAGTAAAGACTTGAAGATGAAGGTATTAGAAATTACAACGAATAAGATTCAATTTGAGGTGGAGGTTTCTACTAAGACGACTAGGATGAAATGGAAGTTAAGGATCCTAATCCTAGTTCTAAAGAGGGAAATTTTAAAATGGCCTCTAATTATCACACATGCCTTGGTTGTTATGTTATGAGTGTGGCTAAAAGTTTGCAAAACTCAAAAACAAGGATCTCCATGGAGACATTTGAAAGAAAATTGAGTTAAACATGGTTGAAAAATCATACTTGGGGACTTGCTAGACTACCTAAGAAGGAAAATATGGTTGGATTCAAGTAGATGCAAGTGGCATGATCAAGGTTCAATAGTGACTTGAACTTGAGTAATATTATTGAATAGGTATTAAACATTGAAAAGAATAACAAGTTGTTTGATGGTTAAATTGACACCGTTGTCGAATTTGAGTCAAGATAGAGATTTGTTGAAGTGTGCCTCAATAGGAGGAAAATATGTTTTGAGACTATTAGAAATTAAAGAATGAAAATATGATGAATAAGGAAAATATGTTTTGAGATTGTTAGAAATTATAGAACACGGAAAAACACTAGGGTATTAAATGGTTGCGCTAAAGCCACTGGCAGAAGTTCACGGGGTAGAGTAGGATCCACAAATGGTAGTTATCATGGTTCACGGTGGAAAACATCCAACAATGATGGTTTGTGGTGTCACCTTCTGAATACCAGTGGCACATCGTCGAAACGACATCATGGCAAAATAGCGGGCTGCAACAAAGATACAAGAAGATCGTAAGTTTCAAGTTGGTTCAGTTTGGCTCGCGGATCCTTTCGATAATAAGTTTTATTTTTGGCCTACTTTAAATCATTTGAATTTTAATAGTTATACATATGATTCTTTATGACTTTTGTTGGTTAAAAGAATAAGATAAAGAGAAAAAGTGGTAATCCTAATTAGAGATACAATAATAGAAATTCTTTGGAGTGTATTGGAATCGGCGGACCTTTAGAAGTATCTAAAGGTATTGAGAAATACTTCTAAACACCTTGCATTTGTGTGATTTATGTAGAGAAACACATGGGTAGAAAATAGAGTTTATTCTTGGAAACTTGAGATAGTATTTTGTTGTAACTCATTTATTATTCTTGTGACAACTTTTACAAATATAGTGAATTAGAGAGTTGTTATATCGAATTCGATAAATAAATTATTTGTATATTCATCTTTCATTTTTGTCATGTTTGTTGTGAATTTAATTACATTTTTTAGAAGATTATTTTTTATCTGAGGTCATTTATTTTGATTGTCATTATTCTTTATTTCTCACATTATTATTCTTGACGTGATAAATATTATTGTTAAATTTTATAATCGGAAGAAAAACTGAGTGTTTGAACATTTCAATTCACACTATTTTCCAATATAAAATTAAAAATTACTAACTTTATGCTAAAACATGAAGAAATTCTCCATCTTCTTAAAAACTAGCACACAAGTTTAATTAAGTTAGATTACCTCTTAATTTGTATCCTCTTAGACGTAGTTGTGGATTTCTTATCCCACCACATATAGGGATGTCAGTTTGGACCTGTTAATGGGGATCCTGGGAACGCCTGCTCGGGCCCCAAAGATGGGAATTTTCCCGTGGGGCGGGATGGGAGAAAAATTCCCGAGAGTTTTGGGACGGGACGGGAATACACCCGCCGGGACGCGCCCGCCTATTATTTTAATATAGTTAATTTAATATATATATTTTAGATTAGGTTTTTTAGTCATTTCCTTTATGTTTATTTATAAAAATAAATAAATAAATATTCATGTATTTATTAAGAGAGAGAAATGTAAATATTAGACCCTAAAAAAGTTGAAGCGTTTCATTTTCTTCTCAGACATTTAGAGTCTCACACGTTAGACCTTTTTTCTTCTCCATCAAATCTCCATTCATCTTCCTCTTGCAATTCCATCTTCTCTATTTGGTGTGCTTCCATTATTCACAGCTCTTACAATTTCATCAATAAGGTTTGATTTTCATAAATTTGTTCATGTAATTATTTATAGGAAAAAATGGATTATTTCTCTTTGATTCTCATAAATCTGTTTATATTATTGTTTATAGAAAAAAGTAGATTGTTTCTCCTTGATTCTCATAAACCTGTTCATGTAATTGCTTATAGGAAAAGTTGATTATTTTGATTAAATTTAAATTAAATTGTTTAGAAATTTTAGAGTTATCAAATCATTTGCATATTAAAAAAATATAAAATAATCAAAAAATTACTCATTTTTATCTCCTTTTAAATATTTTTGTGTTCATTTTTTATCTATACTATGCATTTGTAATTAAAACTTGTTTGGATATTTTGCTTAATATTTTAGTTTATTTATATGTAACTTTGTTTTAAGTATTTTGATATTTCTACTTTACGTGTGTTATCAATTGAGCAAATAGAGATATGTTGACTTTTGCTTTTAGTTGACTTATTATGAAGTATTTTTTAGCTTTTCAAGCATACTCATGATGCTAAATTTTATAATTATCCCTTATTAGTTTTGATGAAGTATAGTTTTTTAAGCATAATTATGTTGTTGGATTTTTTTAGTTGTTTAGGCATATTGTTACTTTAAAAAGTATTATAGTTCATTTTGTTGAATTTTATAGCATTTTATAGAAATTTATAAAAAAAAAATATTATTATTTTGTGTTCCATTAGTATTTTTAATAAAAAATAATAAATGTCAAATACTAGTATTTTTTAATAACATAATAAATATGTGAATTCTTTGTGCTTTTTATTTTTATAGAAAATATAAACATTTTAAAAAAATAAAATATTAATGAATAAATGTAGGATCTATGGGGATCCCCGCGGGGAACGGGGATCCGCGGGGAACGGGGATGGGGATAGAAATTCCCCCGTGACGGGGATCGGGGACGGGGACGGGGAATGAATTTGATGGCGGGGAAAAAGATGGGGAAGTGTCCCCCCGGCCCCGCCCCGCCCCATTGACATCCCTAACCACATACTCTTCTAGCGCACCACGTGAATTTCCACTATTTCCCTTAGAAACCGAAAATATACATCTGGTTCGCACCCTATATCATGCAAATCACTTTGAAAATGGTTTGATGTAAACCGGAAGTATACCTCTAGTTCCAAACCGTAAGTAAATTTTCGGTTCCTGGATGCACTTAAAGGGCGCCAGAACCTTTCCCCTCCCCATAACAACAAATATTTTCAAAAACCAAACCAAAACTCTCTCAATCACTCTTTTCTACCCTTTCTCTCAAACTCAAATTTTTTCTCAGACAATCAACACAGACCATCAAGCATTGGATAAATACAACAACTAACAGAATCAAGCAAGCAACAACCATCTACAATCAATCAAGTAAGTGATTTAAGAAATTTTTAGAGTTTATGTAATTACTATTGAAATTAATGAAATAGGATTTTAAATGTGTAGTTTTATGTAGTTTATATCATTAGGAGTCATTAGAACACTATTGATAAATTGTTTTTGATGATCAATTTATGTTTTTAGACGCATTTGAGGTTTTGGGGTTGACTGTCTCGCTACTCTGTATCGTAGAAGAAACCGGAGGTTTATTTTCGATTTTTGGGCAAGAACAAAACCGGAGCTTTATTTTCGGTTTCTAGTTGCATTGTTTTTTTCTTTTTTTCCTTTGTAACCCATATGCTAATGTTTCGTTCTTACTTATACAAGAGATATGTCTGAGAGACTGTCACGTTTGAGGCATGATCGGGTTGCACATCATGCTTCTGTGAAGAGAGAGAGGAGTCAGACCACACAGGCTCCTTCGATATTCGGACAAGCTATGCCGGATGCACATTCTGCTAGTTCTGATTCTACCCCTTTTACTTCTTCCTCCCATAGCATATGGGAGTCTCCAGTCCAACCATCGCCGCCTCCATCCTTCCACAGACTCACATCCACACCATCCTCACCGCCACAAACTTTTGAGACCTGATCCTCATCCGCCTTACAGGCGAGGCCATATGAGGTGAGACCTGATGATACACCTCCAGTACCCGAGGTACCAGTGCCACCCGAGATACCGATGACACCAGAGGCACCAGTGCCACCAGAGACACCGGAAGCAGAGGCGGCACCGACGACACCACAGGTCCCTCAAGTCTTTGAAGGGGGACCTTTTGACTTATCTATGCTCAATCTTTATACCACCCATGTGGCTAGACATATATGGGATGAAGAGGTATGAAATTTACATTTATATTACATTTATTAATTATGTTATGAATATTATTATGAATTCTAACAATTAATTTCTTGCAGGATCACAACACACTGAAGGTCATAAGCCATGGCAGGAAGATCAACAAGCTTATTCCCTCTCTCGAGCCATGGTTTGATGAGCTTCTTATTCTTACAGGGTTATATCATTTGACCCTCTATGGATATATCATGGTCAACTGGGGGATGATTAATGCTTTTGTAGACAGGTGGCACGAAGAAACGTCTTCGTTTCATCTACCACATGGTGTTACCGTGGAGAAGGCGCTTGAGAAGGTTGATAAGACACGTGGTTGCCATGTGAGATATAGTTGGCTGGATGAGGTTTTTACATATGAGCTTGCGCGTGCTACAATAATTGATCGTGATCCCGATTAAGTTACCCTTCACAGGGGGTATGCCAGTGGGTGGGTGGAACTGACATCATGTACCCTAGGTTCTTTGCTGATTTTGAGCAGGTCAGTGGGTGGAACTGGGGGATGCCTGCTTGGTTTACTTGTATACCTAGTTGGCTAAGGGGACTAAGTGGAGGACGAGGCAGATCACCGGCAACATGTCTCTCTTGAAGATATAAATTATTTCTATTAGCTTCCTTTTTTAATTACTTTGATATATACTAACTAGTTTAATTTTCATATTTCAGGGATGAATCCTACAATACTTCCCCCACATTTCTTGATGGGAACTTGCTGAGGGTTACATTGAGGATATGTCGCGTGCCTGCACTTACGAGCCGCTTAGAGGGAATCAGGCGACACTGCCGTATCGGGTTTACCCGGACCATATAGTGCATGAGGACATACACTTCAGTTCCTACGCCGACCACCGTGAGACGATACCATTTGATGAGGTTTCTCTATTTACAGGTTGGTTGGCCTCCGATACTCAGAATATTGCTTCTTATATGCCCGAGCGAGCGATGCGTCAGTTCGGATATACTTAGACCATTTCTCATCATCATTTTGCATCTGCCCCTCCGACAGTGAAGAGAATGGAGATGAATGAGATTTTTGATGATTTTGAGAATCATCTCGTACTTGAGGAGGCCAGGAGTACCATGACTTCAGGAAACTAGAGTTACGCGTACGGTTACATGTAGTGCTTCTTCAAGGTGTCTCATCCATACATGATAGAGGATGCTCCAGGGAACCCACCCAGGTCGGTTCATCAGGAGATCCTGGATGAGGAGCAGGAGAGGAGGGATCATTCATAGGACGTTCCCCCTAGGTGTCGCTGTATCATGGAGCTTGCTAGGGATGACATTGACAGAGGGCTATTTCCTAACGGATCCGATGTCAGAGGAGTTTTGGAGGCCATCATGGCGGAGGCAGAGGGTGCCCTGGTATACAGGAGACGGCGGAGGGGCGCCTTGAGGGTGACAGGTCGGCTCATCGTCCACTATACGCAGTAGTTTAGTTTGATTGTATTTTGACTTTAGTTTTTTTTATTTCGTATTGTGTCGAATTTGTATTTTGAATACCATTATTATGAAATGCATTTTGGGTAATCTTTTTGGGCTATTAATCGATTTAAAAATTGCAGATCTTTAATTCGATTTATAAATTTAATAGTATGTTAAATTGGTTATTGCTTTAATTATATTTTTCTGCTAACTATCATTGCCAGAACCGAAATATACTTCCGATATGAAACTGGAGCTATATTTTCGTTTGAACTCAAATATTTTAAAAAGTGGTGCGCACTGAAAATATATTTTCGATTTTCTATAAATATTTTCGAAAATACATAAGATTTATTTCTTTCTATTGGTTAAGAAATTCACGGCGTAGTTTGCTAAACCAGTAGGCCCAGTGGACCAATTTGTTGGTCAAAACACTTCGAAATCCTCCTAACATTCTATTATAATGATAAATATAGAGTAAATTTCTCTAAATTTCGTTGACTTGTGCACATGTTTTTATTTGTTTAGACATTTAAATATGTAAAGATTATAATTCAATTGACAAAAATCCCTATTGTTAAATTAAATATAATTTCTTTGATTCAAATTTAGAAATTACATTTGACCATGAATTTATTATTTCGTCAAATGACTAATAAAATTATTATTCTAGACAGTGACACAATTATGTTTTGTCTATTTTTTACTATCTCCGTTTTATAATAAGTGTCAAATTTGAGGAAAATTTTTTATCTCATAATACTTGTCACATCACATTACCAATGTAATTTTATATTTAATCTTTCAATTGTGAGAATGTCTAGAGAGAGAAGCTCTCCCCTCTCTCTAAAACTAAAACTAGGGTTTTTCTCTTATGGTGAGAGCCGCCGCCTCTCCTCATGTAGGAGTTTCTCCTCCGTCATCGGAGCTACTCACCATCAATATGGTGGTTATCCCCACTTCAATGGTGGTTCCCCTCTCACGGTTAGTTTCTTTCCCTCCCTTCTCATTCCCTCAAAACACCCATTCATGGTAGATCTAAACTCTTCTCTTCCTCCAACCTTCATCAAACTTTACATCTCTTATGCCATCGACCACCAACTGCTTGTAACGACAGAATCGCCGCCACCAACAGTTGGACAAACGTATGTCGGCTATGGGAAGCGGCCTCCACCAGAGCCTCCACCTACGGAACATTTAGTTTTCCTCAATTTATGTGGTTGTACTCTTGTTTTGGGTTCTGATTTTATGTTTGTGATGTTGTGGTTGCTGTGTTATCTTGTTTGTTTTGTTTTGTTGTGTGTTTTGTTCTTAGTTTTAGGCTGCTGTAAGTTTGTGCTCAAGGTGTTTGTTGAAATGCCTCAAAGAAGTTTGGCTGGAGCAGATGTGTTTATGAGGGAGATTCCTGTTTGGGCTGGTGCAAATCAATCTCATCCATTCGGTCAACAATTGATTCCGCTACAAATCGTGAGTTTATTCAATCTTGTGAACCCGTATAATCGATTTGAGCGTGATAAAGCTAGTGTCAAAGCTAAAGATATGAACCGAAATTGGTTAGATTTAAAGATTATGGTTCCAAGTCTCACTTGGCTCGTGCGGAAGACTTTTGCTTGGTTGCTTGGTTTTAGGATTTGGTTTTGTGTCTCCCTTTTGGTTTGTAATTTCTCTAAGGTTTTTGTTGTCCAAAACTTGTTCGGCTTAAGTAGTAGTGTTGTTGTTAAATTGTGCCTGGGGAATGTCCTAACACAATATCTTTATCTTTGTTCATGTTTGTACTCTCAAATTTTATTCTAATGAATGAGATGTTTCTGTCAACAAAAAAAAATCTTTCAATTGTACTTTTAATAAATATTCTTAATTTATTGTTTTTTCACTTGATATTAATGCTAATTTGAATAAAATAATGGTTAAACAGAATAATTTGGTAAATTTATCATTTTCTCTTTCATTTATTGTTGTTTTTTAATCTGTGTGAAATGACCTATTGTGACAAATAATATGAGACGGAGAGAGTGTTATATTAGGCTATGTACAATGGTTTACATATTCAACACCCTGTTTTTTCATTTTTTTATCCTCCACATCATCTTCTCTTTCTTCCATCTAATAATTCAACACACATTCAACTCTTAGTTACTACAATGATTTTGTTTAATAAAATTCAACACCATACTTCACCTGCATTCACAACACACTAAAAATCTAAACATTCACAACAACCAATAAGATTTTGTAAATATTTTATGAACTCCACTTCATCCTCATTCAACATGTTAAATATTTTTAACACTAATTAATTCACCTCACTTTCAACACCTCTTTCAACACCCTATTACAACATTAAACTATTAAAAAAAAATTCAACACTACATTCTATATAGGCTTATTAAGCATGATTCATTCATTAACCAAACCTTAATCCTCTCTCGTTTTCGTTTTCCCGCCTGCAACGACTGAAAGATGCTTGTTTTGGCGTATTATAAGATGCAATATATTCTTTTCATCATTTGTCCTTTTCATTCAATTTAATTGCTTCTAAGTTTATGAATAAGACTTAGCTTTTAATAATGTTTTGATTAAGCATTAATTGTGGTTTGATTTGACTTTAATTTTTTAATTTTGATTGAAGCCAGATATATTCCGTTGTTAGATAGAGATTAATGCTCTAGAAAAATTATTTATGGGGGTCAAATATAAAAAGTGGATCTTATAATTAACAAGACATATATGGAATAGTTGTTTTAAAAATTGACTATACAATCATCATTGTAATAGCAATAAAATTATGATGTTGAATTGTCCATTGTTTAAATTTCCTTAACATGAAGTGACACATTGATAGATGAAAAAAAATATGATCAAGAATTTAAGCTCAAATAAAAGTGTTTTAAGGAAAATTTTATATAATTAAATTTAAAAGTAACTTACTTTTTTCTTAATTTGTAAGTTTTTTTTTAAATTTTCATGTATTAATGCTCTTTCTACCAATGCCCTATTAAAAAGAATTAAACTGAAATTGGTACAAAATGTTTAAGAAAAGTTAACTTTAAGAATTATAATAAAAATTTGAAATCTCAAATATAAAAGTATGAATAAAATATTAAAAGAAAGGAATTTTTGTTGGCCTGGCCAGCAGACCACATTAATTTTTTAGTCGACAATAATACATTGATTTGAAGTATTCTCTATTTGTTTATAAGTATGGTGAAGTTAGTTATAATCGCGTGTTTGCTTTTAAAAATAAAGAATTTGGTTAGAAATTGATAAATGGTTAAATATAGGATTAATTGAAATTCTTTTATTGGAAAAATTCCAAATTTTATAATGATGGGAGAAGAGTTTTGAGAAAGTTTATATAGGGTGACATATTTTATCTTACAAATATGTTTCATAAAGATGAGTTACACCAAACTCTAATATGGTGTCAGATCCTATCAATTCGGTCTAGAACTGTCTATCATTTAAATATATGAAGTAAAAAGAATAGTGGACGTGAGAGGATGTATTAGAAAATTTTAAATTCTACATTGGTTGGAGACAGAGCTTTGAGAAAATTTATATAAAATGACATTATTCATTTTACAAACCGATTTTGTAAGGAAGAGTTAGACTAAACATTAATTTAGGTGAAAAAAAATTATCAGCTTACTAAAAAAATAAGAGTTTGTTGAATTAGTCTCAAATTTAGTAAGATTCATAAAGGTCATAAAATATTAGACTACTCAAAGTTCAATAGAGTTATACACTTTAATATTTTACTTGTGTTTTTGTTTCTAGTGCCATCAATCAAAATAGTTAGTGGCATTGAGCCAAACTCTAAAGATACGATGGAACTAGTGTGAATTAGAGAAATTAAAAACTTCATAATAGAGAGGAAGAAACTTTGATTATGCTTTTGATATTATCAAAGTTGACTAGATATTCAATTACCTGCTTAAATATAAGAAGATTTGGATATTAGATGTCACAAGATGCTGTTGGTGCACAAGAATAAAAGATGATAGGAATAATGAGAGAATAATGAGAGAATGACGGCTGGAAAAGTATGAAAGAAATAAGGTTGTTGTTATAAATAACATCTATGAATAGTCTATTTACACAAAGAGAAAAAATGCATCATAGGTTCTAATAAGGTAAACTTAATAACTAAGATAAAATGTACAAACATAAAAAATACTAAATTACCCTTCAAACTAAACTTAATAGCTACGCAAACTCAACTCCAAAACCCCAGAAGTTAAGCATACTTATGGACGCAACATCAGAAGCTTCTGCTTCTGACTAACTACCTCAGAAGCTTTATTGCTTCTGAACAAATGTACTTCTGAGTAACAACATCTGAACTTCTGATTCTAACATTAGCTTCCGAATATGAATTACTCTTCAACACCATCCCTTAATTCATAATTTGCTAAGCAAAATCTACAACACCAATTTCATCCCTCAAACGGATAAGGTGTTCAGTCTTGACATCCTTCATCAAAATATCTACAAGTTTCTCCTGGTTTCTACAGTGTGCAACTCCATTCAGAAATGCATATTTCTCCTCGAAAACCCATATGACGTTGATGGTTTTCTTCTCCGTTGAAAGCTCATTTAACTTCTAAGTCTTGTTTCTTTCTAAAGCCTCAAGTTCTTCTTTCATGGCATTCAGCCGCACTTTCTTCTTGAGAACTTCTCCAATAACCATTTGTTCAGAATCTCCTTCTTATTCTGGAATCGTATCCCCTTCTGGAGTTTCTTCAGAAGTTTGACTACCACCTTTGTTAGCTTCTGGACCTTGTCCAAAACCACCACCTTCAGAAGTTGGATCGCCTTCAGAAGCTCTTTCTTCAGAATTTTCACCTTCAGAATCATGACCACCATTAGAGGTTGGACTACCTTTAGAAGATACTCCTTTAGAAGGTCCACATCCATAGTCATGATTACTACCAGAAATTTGATCACCTCCAGAAGCTTGTCCTCTAGAACCTACTTCCTGAGAGTTTTCCCTTCCAGAAGCATGACCACCACCAGATTCTAGATCATCAAAATTTGGATCAGAATCAAATTCATGATCTGACTCATTGTCATACCCCAAAATTTTCCCTCTTACTTCTCAAGACATTTCATACATCCATACTCAAGGATTTCACAAGGGTTGACCAGACAAACCCTCTCCTAGGCAATCAACCCAAACTAGGGTTTGGCTATTCTCAGATCAAGGTGGTTTCCAACATCTCCAGTGGTCATCATGCCTCATCATGTGCTTCAAAGGATCTCCATGTCAAGTTTTAAGCCTTACAAGTCAAGTTTCCTCAGACAATTGCTCAGATGGTTGAAAATCAGTTGAATTGGACAAAAAGTCAATTGTGGTCAACATACAGTCAAACTTCATAATTTTTGGTCAACATCCATATTTTGAAGTAACATTCATCATTTGATCAAGGGTTGATCATGATTCATCAAGAAAACTCAAGATTTGATCAAAAGTCAAACTTTCCAAATTAGGGTTTTTGAAGGAAAAGTCAACAGAACTTTGACCAAGCATAACTTTCTCATACTTTATCAAAAAAATTTCCACCACCGCTCATTTTGAAGAGAATTCAATTCTCTACAACTTCATGTCTCATAAGCATGTGCAGAAAATGCTTCATTTGGAAGATATGGATCAAAACATTACAGGTCCTTTTCAAAGTCAACAAAAACTCAACTTTTTGTAAAGAAGTGTTATTGAGCATGGAAACTTCAATTGAGATGAAAACAAAGAGGTTGTTTAGAGGACATCTAGAGCTTTCCAAAAAGTCGAAGAACACCCAAAAATGTTAAAAATTGAGCAAGATACACCTTGCACAAGTTGAGCATTTTTGAAGAGGTGCACAAAGAGAAATATGTGACAAATGCAAATTTTTTCCAAATGGGCTTATAATTTTATGATCCAAACTTGACCATAATATTATCCATGACCTCTTTACACCTTGCCACGACCTTTTCCTATTTTCTTGGTTTATTTTTGAATTTAAAAGCATTTAATTCAATTTTAAATTAAATAAAATATGAAAACAAGGTATAAAACAAGTTGGGTTGGATTTCTATCTATCTTGAGGACCAAGGAAGCCCACAATACATGCCAATTTCGTGCAAGACCATACAAGGAAGAGAAAACCAAATTTTGGAAAGATTTGATGAAAATTAACAAGGAAATATTTTTTGCATTCAAAGCCATATCTTTTTTCATTCTTTTTGATCAAATCTCTTGCTCTATAAATAAATAGCACATTCACAAGACCAAAGGACGAAACCCTAGCCTCATGAAGCAACCCTAAAAATCACAAAATTTTCTCAAAGTTGCAATTTTTGAATTCTGTTTTCCAGCAAGTTTCAATCAAAACCAAGCATTCCATTGTGTTCCTGAGCTTTCCAGCAATCGATCCCAGCCCTTACACAACGCCAAAGCATTCCAGATCGTGCCACACGAGTCTCACCGGTTTGGTATTTTGCTTAAATTCGATTTTCATAATTCATGCATCATTAACTGTTTTTAATTGCTTGTATGAACTCAGGACATCCATTAGAACATGTTTGATGCATTACATGTGAGGTTTAACGCGTAAATCATAGACTGCCATTGTTAGGGCTTCAGATCAGAGAAGCTTCGAACCGGACGATCCAGGCTGTTTCAGGCCAAACGGCCACCACCATCGGATTCGCAGCCCTCGAATTAGGGGGGTAGGGTCCCTCTTTACTCTTTATTTTGGCTGTTTTGCAGGTTTCAGGTTTGGGGGTCGCTGGAGAAGACGACTGGAGCCCTAGCTCTGGCGTCGCTGACTCGTTTGACTCAGGCGAGGTATGCATGGCACCATGGCGCGATCTGATTCGTTCTCACGTTAATACCAGGGGCCCACGTTTGACTGTGTTTGAAAATTACAAAATAGGACACGTGATCACTTATAACCAATTGCTTGCAGGTTTAAAACAACTAACACGGCTAGCTCAGTTGGTAACAGGCGCGTTGATATATCCTGGAGGTCCTGGGTTCGATCCTGGCTTCCTCACTTTTCCAAAACTAACTCTTTTTCTATATTTTTCATATTTTTCTAATTTAATTTAATTTCTTTTCAAACAATTTTCTCATGCATTTAAAAATCACCAAAAAATATTTTCTTTTTGCATTTTAATCAGAAAAATGTTTATTTAATTTTTGACATAAAAATTAATATTTTTGCATGCATATTTTAATTAATTGCTAATTAACCATTAAATTGACTTTGAATTACTTTTTCTCATTAAACCAATCTAGAAAATTCCCAAAAAATTACTCTATCATCTAATTATCATTACTAACCTAAAAACTTTTTTCTACTAATTTCCAAAACACTTATGCTAACATTTTCTTATTATTTTGATTATCTATTTCTTATTTCGCATTTATAATTCTAGAAAGGATGTGTAGGTCGCAAAGTTTTATCATGTAATAGTGTAGATTTACATTTTCCGCACTCCTATATTATGTAACTGCCCCAAAGCCATTTAATAGCGTAGGACATTTACATTCCGCACTTTACTTTCCGCACCCTATAAACTGCTAGTAATTAGGCGTGTATGGCAAGATAAAAATGAACGTATATCACTTCTAATCATAAGATAAAATATCTGAATTCAACACACTCTTTCACACGTGCACCCCTTAGGGTAATTCTCTCTCGTTGTCTTTTGAATAAATAGTCAAGTCCCTCGAACATAGAGGTATCCTACCATCGTTGCCTACGAAACATATCATCATAGTCCCTTCGATACAAAGATCATAGACTCACGATGTCGCCTACGAATACATGATCTCGTCCCTCGATTGTTGCCTACGAAAAGTGATGATCGTCCCTTCGAATGTGCTAGGATACGCCTACAAGTTGTCTTCTATGACCATCTGATGTCCCTTCGAATGTCCCTTTACATCCAACGAATAGGGTTACCTACCAACTAATAGTATAGATAACACTATTCTAAAGGAACGTAAAACAACACAAAAACGACCATTCTGAGTAGGTAATAAGACTTTTAGTTGCTTGCTCAATCAAAATACTTTTCACACTTCACACTTTTGTCAAAGTTCAAATTCTTTTCAAAATAAAACATTTCCGAACACTTTGTATACATTCCAACGTGAATCATTACAAAGTTAAAGCGAAATGCCTTTTTTCAAAACATTTTTGTCAAACACACAGAAAGCAATTTTTAAAGATGAGCTAAAAGCAACTAAGAGCCCGTAGATAACTACGGATGGAAAGGGGGTGCTAATACCTTCCCTTGTCATAACCTTCTCCCTTACTCAGAATCTAACGAAGGTCTTTTTCTGTTCTTTTCACCTTCTGTTCGCGTTAAAAAGTGACGCGCTAGGGAATCGAATCTGAATTCAGATTCTCTGGCTCGAAACGATTTACTCTTTTGATTTGTTTATAAAGATGCCGCGAGCATCAAGCTTTATTATTTCCAACACAAGAAAAATGATTATGAAAAAGGGGAAAACTGCAATACCCTCAATTGATATGATATGCATTACGACTAGCGCGAACTAGACGTAACGCATTGGGGAGATTCCGGGCAAGGGGGTTTGTTATATAAAGGGAATAGATGGAGCACCCTAAATATATATAGTTATCTATAACTTTATATATGAATATGTTTGATATGTTTGTGTGTTTTAATTGCTATTTCTATGATTAGGAAAGTTTCTCCTTTGGATTTTAAGAAACGGTAGATTATGTGGGATCCTAGATTTTGTTATTATTGTGCTCGCAAAGATCATTGGGATCTTCTGCATACATATCCCTTAATAGGAATCAGAGCATTTGTAGCTCGGATCTAAAGGGATCTGTGGTTTGTTTGGTTTGAGGGAGAAAGAAGTTTGCTCGCCAAGGATGAGACCTTGTGCCTACGTATTCTCAAAAGGATGTTGAGAAAGTCAGAGCAATCGTAGTTCCCACTTATGCTAGTGGAAGCAACAGGATGTTATTAAGAGACAAAGACGAATGTCATCTTAACGAAAAATGTATCTAATCTATTTCATCACATACATTTTGAAAGGTTTTGATTGATTAAATCTTTCATCGTAAGTTATAGGTGTTTTGCTTGAGTGTACAAGCGTTACCACTTACGAGTTTAGAAAGATGTTTGAAAAATATGATTGAATCTTTTAATTGTAAGCATTGGGTGTTTTGCTTGAGTGTAAAAGCGTTACCACTTACGATTAAGAGATGTTTTTGTTTGAAAAGAGTTTGAAAAGTTTTTGATTGTATGTGATGTGATAGATGAGATACTTCTTCCATAGAGATGATAAACGTCTAAATCTAGAGGAGAAATTGATTAGATTAAGGGGATGCTTTTAAGAAGCCCATGGGTCCTTGTATTGTTAGCGCAAGAGGAGGCATTCCGAGGGTCATCGGGGGTCCTTGTACTAAGCTCAAGAGTAGGCATTCTGAGGGTCATCGAGGGTCCTTGTACTAAGCTCAAGAGGAAGCTATAGGGTATGGCTCGCTTTGGCTTTAAAAGGGATTTCACCGGGAAACCATCCTCTTAGGATTAAGAGCAATTTCACCGGGAAATTATACTCTCTGGGTTCTATCCTAGCGCGGGTGATTCTTTGTATTGGAAGCCCAATAGGAGGCTGTTTAAGAGATTTCCTGGTCTCTTTCTTGTTTGATGCCCAAGAGAATGCTAAACTCAATGAGGAGTTCTTTTGAACGAAGCCCAAGAGGAGGCTAACTCAGCAGGGGAGTGTTGTCTTATATGAAGCCTAAGCGGAGGCTAAACTCAGATGAATGAGTTTTCTTATATGAAGCCTAAGAGGAGGCTAAACTCAGATGAAT
The DNA here is from genome assembly GCA_021764765.1 of Vicia sativa. NCBI lineage: Eukaryota > Viridiplantae > Streptophyta > Magnoliopsida > Fabales > Fabaceae > Vicia > Vicia sativa. The sequence continues at coordinate 8,197,862 of CM038794.1, forward strand.
GAGTTATCTTATACGAAGCCTAAGCGGAGGCTAAACTCTGTGGGGAACTTAATGGTTAGACTAGTTGTTATGTTATAACCAGACAGTTATATAAACAAGCGTATGAAGTTTTATTCATAGGAGTTTATGAAAGAAATATAAACAAATGTATGATGTTTATTTACAAGAGTATATGAAGGAAATATAAACAAGTGTGTGTAAAACGAACGTTTAAAACGAGCGTAACTTGATTACTTACAAGTTTAAAGGTGTACAAGGGAATGAATATGTACACGAATGAGTATTTATGTACAAGGAGGTGGATGTACATAGGAGGGTTGGGACTTACACCGTGATGGAGGCCCATTGGTTTAAAAGCAGTTTCACCGGGAATAATGCTCCTTTTAATACCAATGGTATTCAGTGTATATACAAGCAAAACGAAAACAAACGGACGAAGTTTGTCTGTACTTGAGTATTTACAAAGGTATCTGTATTATGTACAAGTAAAAATTGGTATGTACACAAAAGAATTGGATATGTACAAGGAAATAATTATGTACATAAAAAGAATTTTTGGGACTTACACCGTAAGGGAGGCCCATGATCGGTTAAGAAATTCGAGGAAAAACGAGTTCGGTTTTATCTTCAAATCGGATCGATCATGGAAAAAGAGTGTAAGTTTGTTGAAAAGTTTGAAAAGATCTTGAAAGTGTTTTTTGAAAGATGAAGTAAACTTACAAGAAGTTTGGAAAAGATTCGGGCTTCGAAAGTTTGAAAGGAACGTCTTTGAAAGTGCTTTGAAAAGTACTCGAAACGTATCATTTTCGGCTCGATAAAAATGTAATCAAACGAAAGTATTTTTGAATTTTTTTGACACTATCCTAAAATAGGTATGTTAAATGACACATGTGCAAAAAATCACCTCAAAATGAGGAGTTTTGATTGGGTTTTGAAAAAGTCAAAGTTTTAAAAAAATATGAAGAGAAAATGAAAAGTTTGGCATAAAATGGTCCCAAGGCTACTCGAACCCGGGACCATTGGGCAAGGCGTGGCAAGGCAAAGTCTTAAGAGTGAGCTGGCAACCGCTGGGGCGGCAATACATCCGTTTACTTATTTCAAACCATGTTATAATATTATAAACTTTATATTTGAATTTGAAAAAACGCGCGAACTCATCTTCTTCTTCCCCGATCCTTCAATCAGCCATGGATTCCTTGTTTCTCAATGAAATTGCTCAATGTAAACATCAAACTTGATCGAAATTGAACCAGGAACATGATGATGTGGTTTAATTTCATTTATTTTTAGTTTAACATGATTAAATTTCCAGAAAACGCGAAGAACCCTAGTTCTTTAAAATCAAATTGATATCGTGTATGGACATGGATTCAAGCAATTAGTTTAGGGTTAATGATCAATAATGGTGCAGAAACAAAACGGCCAAGAGCTTTTTGAACTGGAAGTTAGAAATCAAGGAGTTCGAAGTTGAGTCACTTACCTCTTGAAGCTGAGATCGAAATCTTCAATAGAGTGTTTCCAGTTGTTGTTTAAGGATTGCTGGAGCACCAGTGAACCTTATGGAAGGTGTGAGGATGGTCTGCTTGCTCTAAAATTGCCTAGATCATTCCAACCAAGTCCACTTGCATATGCTTGACATGAAACTCGAATCCGTGCTTGGAGGTGTTACAGATCAAAAGTGATGGTTTGTATCACTCATATGAGATGCATGGATGATGTTTGAATGATCAAAACACAACTATCTCAAGCCAAATATCAGTTTCGAAGTTTAAGGCAGTTTTGGTAAGTTTGGAAACATGAAAAGCAATTCTGGTTTTTAGTGATTCTTGTGTTGATTTTAAGTTACAAACCAGTTACATATTGATTTTAAGACATGTTAGACACCAAAACTCTCATGGTTTTTCACAAGTTTTGAAAAATGCAAGAATTCTCACTTTGCACTATGTTACTTGAAATTTAAGCAAGAAAAGAGAAAGCTTGTTTTGGCATAGCTTTGGTGTGGTTTCAAATGGCAAACATGACCTCTATTTATAGGTCAAGATTTCATATTAGCAAGCAAAGAAGATTAGCTTGGATTTGGACAACTTGCCTTAGAGGGCAAGAAAGTCATTTTTGCAATAAATGCAAAAGGAACCTTCCTTTTAACCATGGTTAAATTTCAACTTGATCTTATCTCATCATAATTACTTTCCATCTGATTTTTATCAGCTCTATCCTTCTTGGCTAGGTGGCAAGGCTTCTAGAAGGAGAAAACTAAAAAATGACTTGTAATTTTGAAGGTTGTACTTGAAAATCATGGCTTTTGGAGCTCTATGTTTCAAAATCAAAAGTATAGCTAGACACCATGGATTTGCAAGTTCTTGGAAATTTTGGGAAGCTTGTTTCAAGGGCTACAACTTTCATGTTTTGAGTTTTTTCTAATTCCAAATGGAACTATGTGAAAAAGTGCCATGAAAGTAGGAAAAAATGTGAAATTTTAACACTTGAAAATTTTTCAAAGTGTTGAAAATTTTGACTTTTTGTTGACTTTTCCAAATTTCTTGATTTTTTATGATCATGATGGATCATTTGAAGTATTTTGATGATGGAAAAAGTTTTATCTTGAAAAAATTGACCAAAAGTCAAAGTTTGACTTTTCAGTGCAGATGAAATTTCATCAGATGATCCAGAAATTGACTGATGAAGATTGTGAACTTCTGTGATGTTTTGAATCCAGAAATTAGGTCAACATGTTGTATTGAATATATAAAGATCAATCTCCAGGCAAAAAAGTCATTCATTGATCAAAAAATCAGTGATTGCTTATCCTCGATAAAAACCCTAATTGGTCGATCCTCGATAGATCATGAGAAAAAATTGGATATCTGAAGATCAGAGGTTGATGATTTGATTAAGATAGATCAATTGAGGTGAGTGAAACTCAAACCCTAATTGATTACCCCTTGATTCAGATGAAAAATTTATGAAACCCTAATTTTGACCTATAGAAGCTACACTCGATTAATTTTGTTCTGAACTGTTAGTGATGCAGTAATGCAAATGTAAGGTGGTATATTAGGTCAAAAATTGGGGTATGACAGATGCCCCTATTTAAGTTGCTTTAACCTGAGATATGAAGATGAATATCTTCGTCTCGATAGGTGTGAAGAGACTTAAATATCAGAATACACAAATTTTGGACCTAAGATACCAAAAGATGCAAGTGATGCAAAATGATTACAAAAAGTTCACCCAGGAAATATCAAAGATTGATATGATGGGGAAAATTTTGTGAGGATGACTCGATCTGTCTAAGAAAAGAGAATCTTGTTTGTTGGGAAACAAGCAATAGGTTTCCTTGGGAAAATAGATTCACAATGCATGTGAATATCTGTTTCGCTTTGGGAAACGAGAAAATCACCTTCTGTCAGCCTTGTGACAATGTTTAAGGTAAATGAAGATGATATTACCAATTATCAGCCTTGTGATAGTTTATGGTAATGAGTTCTGAAGATATTACCAATTATCAGCGAAGTGATAATTATAACAAGGTAATTCTTGAGAAAATTGTTGAGTATTCAGCCTTGTGAATAACAGACAATGATGGAAACAGATCTCAAATGAGTTTCTATTTTCATAGCTACAATCTTGTCGGGGATCTTTCTCTTTTGAGGAGATGCGGGCATTTTGATTGAAAAGACACAGGTTTTCTTTTAGACAGAAAGACAACTGTGGAGATTTCTCGTACGGTCGTGATTTGACCTTGTTGAGAAGAACAATCTTTTATGACAAGTTTCAAGATGAAAAGGAAATAAGCGGCTCGGATGACGAGGCTATTGCTTATTGTTTTGTAGGTAGACTTTTTTGTGAAATCTAAACCTGAGTTGGTCAGAGACGGGGTTCTGTCCAGGAATGAACTGGAAAGAAAAGGCCAATCAAGACTTCGTTCCCAATGAGGAATGATATCAACTGGGGAACATGATAGAGAAAAAATTTATTTTTCTGCTTGGGGATAATCTACTGGAGAGATGACATACCCACACTTATTTTTTGGGAAACAATGCAACTTAAACGAGTAATGTTGAAGCAAACATTTGAGAAATGTGAAACAACCGGCTGAACATCATCCGATAACTGTATCAATGAAGTCGCCATCGAACGTTTTTTATCTCGCAAAAGGAGAAAGGCAAACGCATCGCGAAAACCTAAAAGGGATAAGGCACGGTCTTGCGACCGAGAGATAGGGGTAAGGGAATCTATTACGCGCGAAGGGAAGGTATTAGCACCCTACACGCCCGTAGTACTCTACGGTATCCACTTCTACTTTCTGTCTAATGGGTGTGTTTATATCTATGCTTAATCGCTAATCATGCATGCAAAAGAAAAGAGAAAATAAGAAACCACGGGGAAAAGAAGGAAGTATTTACAAAGTTTGCTCGGTCGAGCCCCGTGACAAGATGCCTACGTATTCCCTCGTGCAATGGGAAAGTCAGAGCGCCGTAGTTCGGCTCACTTGTTTTGGTGTGTTTTGTGTTTTTTACTTATAAAAAGGTTTTAAACACAAAAAGAAAGAGAGCGCGCAAAGGCGAAAAAGAGTTGGTGTTGGTTGGTTGTTTTTACCTTGAAAAAGGAGTTTAAACCATTATTAAGTGTTTTGAGTTTGAAAGGAAAGAAAAGCAAGTTTTAGTTTTATTCACATGCAATATGCAAAAAGAAACTAGCGAAGCAAAGGTTAGGCCTATGGTTGAAGATGAGGGAATCTCTACCTATGTTGACATGCAAAGGATGTGAATCCTAAAGTCTAGGCTAAAGCACCAAACCTAACCAAGGGAACCTGCAAGAAACAAACAAGCAAATATGCACAGATCACAAGTAGAATTGCCCTAAACGGGTCTTTAAATAAACCGAGGGGTTCCTGAACATGCTCCAGCTACGGAAGCCCCTTCATGCATCTCTATTCCTACTTCTCATGGCAAAAGAAAGCTGTAAAGCCCTACTTCTCATGATATCTAGGAAAGCTGTAAGAGAATGCAGTAAACAGTATAGAAACTACCGAACGGATATAGAATCCGAAGAGCAGCGCAAGCTAATGAAATACTCCGGAAAACTTCAAGTACTGCAACCATGCAATAAGAGTAAACCGGTGAGAATAGCTCGAGACATCAAAGCAAAGAGGATGCGTGCTTGTGCGCATGTGAAGTAACAATGTCTGCAAGAAGGGAGTTAGACCCAAAAAGCAAACAAAAGGAGGTACACGTGGGTGTACAAGCACAAAACACCTGCAAGAAGGGAGTTAGACCCAAAAAACAAGTACAGAAATGCACACGTGGGTGTACAAATGCAAAACACCTGCAAGAAGGGAGTTAGACCCAAAAAAACAAGTATAGAAATGCACACGTGGGTGTACAAATGCAAAACACCTGCAAGAAGGGAGTTAGACCCAAGAGGCAAGTACAAGGAGTGTATACGTGGGTATACAAACATGAGAAACCTGCAAAAAGGGAGTTAGACCCAAAACGCAAGCAAAGGAAAAGTGTGTGAATATGGACAAAATGAGCCGCATATGCATGCGTGTATCCTCATAAAGTGAGTGCAAACAGAGCTGCATAGCCAAGGGACTACTGCTCATCATCGAATCGAAAAATCGAAAAATAAATCAGGCGCCAACAGGTATACCATGAGCGCGTCACCAAAAGTCGAATGTTTACGCTTAGCGCGCTCTGGTGGCGCTGAGCACGACCTGCAACCTGCTGAAAAATTATTTTTGCACCAGAACACCTGTTTGTGATATTTTCATGCCAAAAAGTGACCCATACAGTTTGACACTTATTTTAATGCTCATGAATGCCATGTTATGCATGAACATGTATAAGAATGCAAGTTAACGCTATGGTTTCGATGCTCAGATGCGTGATGCTATGCATGAACATGTGCGGCATGCTAGCAAAGGAAACAAAGAGCTATGATGCTTATGAATGAGGGTCAATACATGAACATGCTTGGGATGCTAAAGGAAGAATAACAATTCCGATGCTCGTGCAAGGCTATGGACGAATACATGCGGAGTGCAAATGGCGAATCGATAATTTCCATGTTCATGTATGCAATGTTATGCATGGACATATATGGAATGCAAATCAAAAACTCTAACATTCTCGCATATGAAATTATGCATAAACAAGCTAGGAGTGCAATGCAAAAGGAATTTCAATGTTTATGTGCAATGCTAGTTGTGAGTGTGTGGGATGCAAGGAACTAACCGCTACAAGGAGCGCAATGGAGGTCGACCATGTCAAGTCCTAAGTGAAACACTAACACAAACACTTGGAATGCGAATGAATGAACTATGTACAATGCACAAAGCACATAATGATCAAAATGCTTTAGAAGCTACATGTTAAATGCAAGTTATGCTTCAAATCACCATGAATCAAGCTAGATACTCACCCATGCATGAGCATGCGATGAATGATGCAAAAGTGTACGAGTTCATGTCTTACATGCAAGGAGAAATCAATACACAAGTGCGTATGCGTGCTATGAGGCAAAATGAGGAATGATCATGTCAAATCCTAAGTGAAGCATTAACGCAAACACTTGGAATGCGAATGAATGAACTATGTACAATGCACATAATGATCAAAATGCTTTAATGCCTACGTGTTGAAAGCAAACTACACCTTAAGTCACCATGAATTGATGCAAACAAAACAAGCTAAATGTTCCCTAATGCATGAGCATGCGGTGGATGATGCAATGCTCACGAATTCGCGACTTATGTGCGGGGAAAACGCAAATGCATAGAGCTACATGCATGCTATGTACAAAATCATCATTCCGACACAAATAAGGCGGCAAAATCCAATTCAAATCAAGGAATTCAAGAGTACAAGTTCAAGACCTAGAATCTACATTGAATTTGCATGCAATTTCATTGTTCAATTTCAAGAAAAGCTGAAAGTTCAAAACAACTTAAAATAAGTGATTATTTGAACCTAACACTTACTTGAACTTGAGGTTTGAATCAAATTGAAGAGGAATTCCTTGTGCTCTTCAAAGAAAATACCAAATCAATGAGGAATTGTTGATAATATTCAGAATTAGACTTGAATCCTTGAAGAAAAGCTTGAAATTCAATGGAGAGTTTGGAGAAGAAGAAGAAGAAACTCTTGAATCTTGAACTTGAAGAGAAAACCGAGATTAAACCGTTCCTTCCATGTCAAATGTGTGTAGAAGGAGGAGAGAATGCTATGGATTGAAATAGAAGATGCTGCGATGGAGAAAACCAAAACTCGCAGGTCGCGCTCAGCGCGCTCTGTGAAAGAAGCAGGTGGCGCACGGTGGTCCGGTGGCGGCCTGTGGTGGTTGCTTGGAGGGAAAGTTGAAGCTTAAGCCTTTTTTGAGTTTTTGTGCTTTTGGAATTTGAGAGAATTGGAGTGTGTTTGGTAGTGAAAAATTAGGCAAAATGAGTGTGTTGTTGTGATTTTTGAAGAGGGAAATCTATTTATAGCTTTGGATCCTTAATCAACAAGCTAATTATGATTATCCGAATAATTTTCGTAATTAATCCAAAACAGCCAAATCCGTGCGGAATTCGGAGTCGGAATGTAAACGAAAAGTGTCCGGAATGCGATTTTGCTTGCGTGAATCAAAATCCCGACTTGATCTAATGAATGGTCAAGGAAATAGGAATTTTTGAAGTTTCAGCATCAATTTTGGGTCACTGACACGTGCAGAATTTCATTTGCGCTCTGCGGGGAAAATGCCTCAGACGAGGACCCTCTGATCGAAATTTGCACATGCGTATCTTCGGGACATTTGAAGCTAACAAGATTTGTGAACCTTTGGCACTGGTCCCGTCCCGTTTCGATGAAAATCGAGCGAGATATGATTTTTCGAACCTCGCGCATCAGATGAAAATTGCTCGGTTCAGCTCAAAAATCAACCTCAGAGATTAAAATTATGGTACCGATCGGTGGGGAATTAGCTCTCGAGTTGCAAATGGAAGTTGTAGGGGACTTTGATACGGAATTTTAGAAATTGGTCCCGCTCAATTCCGAGCTTCCAGCTAGAAAATAAAGCCTTTTCGGTGAGCTAAATCACACGGTTCAGCACTAAAATCAGCTCAACATGCCGGGAAAAATGACTCCTTTGAGAGTCTTCCTCACAAAATCTGTTCTTGACTTCCAAACGAAAGTCGTAGATAAACATGAGGGGAAAATTCCAATCGAAGGTCAACAGAAAATACCCAAGGAGATGAGAGATACGCCTTCTGGAGTGCTCAAAATGCGCCGAAACCCGAAATTCACTTTATTGAGAAATGAGCTCTTTTTTGGGTGCCATTCGGAATACCTGGAATCTGATATTCCTTATGATGAATGCTATGCATGATATGACATGTATTTTTATGCAATGGAATTATAAGCCAGAAATGCGAGAAAAAGGAGGGTAAATTTTGGGGTACAACAGCTGCCCCTATTCAATCATCCTCTAGCTTGGAAGCGAGGTGGCTTATGCCTTTCGAGCGACAAGGTATGAGGTGATTGAATACCAAAACGGACCCAGAAATTTACACTCTGAACCCCAAAAGCTGCATCAAGAGATAGGTGTGGACATTCCAAAATTCTAAGGAACCTCACTGGAGAAAAGGAACATGTTGTGCCAGAGCTTAACTGGGCCACAACCAAAGAAAGCAACAGAATAAATTCTGAACTCTGTGAAGGCAGATACAAGTGCTAACCTGACCTAAAAAGAATTGGCCTCTACCCAATTCAATCCGCAATGTCAGGGGAGAGCTGACACGTAAGCGGAAGCAAAGACTTGATACACTGACTAGACTACCACATTACGCCAGGGAATAACCGGACGGGTTAGTGATGCAAAGGCTAGAAAGTGCCGAGTAGGCTTCACTGACTCAGAACGCTACACTCTGAGAAGGGAGACAAAAGGGGGTATTTGTTCCCAAAAAGGCACAGGAGTAAGACCTGTCCTGAGAATCGTTGCACCAGGGGATGTGCTGGCAGTTTCAACGAAGACGAAGACTGGAAATGCTGACCAGGCTTCACACACAATACAGAGCAACTTGCATCATGCGTAAGGAAAGAGAGAGATGCTCAGACCTTGACCAAGAATTGGTAGCGAATCAACTCTTGTGCAAAAAGAAGAAAGCAAGGGTAGGGCTTGCTGAAGACGTGTTGCACCGGGGTAAGAGCCGGCAGTTTCAACACCAAAGGACGTGTTGCACCAGATGAGACTGGCAGCTTCAACACCAAGAGACGTGTTGCACCAGATGGAACAGGCAGCTTCAACACCAAAGAAATGTGTTGCACCAGAGAATACTGGCAGCTTCAACACCGAGAGACGTGTTGCACCAGATGGAACTGGCAGTTTCAACACCAAGAAATGTGTTGCGCCAGAGAAGACTGGCAGCTTCAACACCAAAGGAAATGCCCCACACCCAAAAGCTATCCTTGCTGGGATTTCAGAGAGACATTGGAACACCACTGGAGACTGAAGATTCATTGCTCTTGGCTTATAATTCAATGAAAATGCATGAATTCCCTAAAAGGTAATGCAAATGCGATGATGCATGTTTTCAAAAGATGAAATGTGAACGGCGACCAAAAGGTCACAAGACGACCAACTTCAATCTGATAATCCACTGGGGGGATAATAATGGAGATCAACCAAGGACACGGTCAAGCTGATAAATCTGGAAGGACCACTCGAAGATATCGAGATCTACCATATAATCCTGTTGAGGAGATGATGTCATAGGAAACTTGTCAGCTAGACAGAGATCCGCTGGGGAATAAAAGGAACACCTGGAGAAGATCTTCCACCGTTACCCACTACAACTCTAGCTGGGGAGACAAAGATATGTCAACTGCTGGGGATGTCAAGAGATGAGAACCCTCTGGGGAGGATCATCTGTGAATAATATGCGACTCATTGGGGAATCAAATGCTTGATCAATAATCCAGATAAAACCTCCATAGGGAATATCAGGATACAACACACTTGCGACTTTGGAGAACATCCACTAGGGACTTTCACTAAGACAAATATTGTCAACCCGTACCGGGGATTGGTACCATGTTCTGCAATAAGGGTTTGTCAATAACAACATCTGCTAGGGAGATTCACCAAATATGGTATGCTGATGACAAACGCTACATCTGATTCTTTGCAGAAGTTTCACTCGGGGTTTTCTCGTCCATGCTTACTGAAAACGAGATACTGCATTTCATTGGAGGATGGCGTGAGGGCACCAAGCTGTGAGATACCTGATAATGGAAGAAAAATCCATAAGGGGGAGCATCGTCGGTCAAGGACGAACTCGAGAGAAAAGACACCCGTGCGAGGATGAACTTGTAGGAAAAAGAAGAAGAGGACGTCGGACGAAGACGAACCCGCGTAAGAAAGAACAAGACAAATATGTGAAAACGAACTAATAAGCAAAAGAGAACGTCGGGTGTAGACGAACTCGCAAGGAAAGAAAACGTTTAGTTAAGACGAACTTGCAGGGAAGGACATCTGTGTGAAGATGAACTTGCAAAGGGGAAGAGAACGTCTAGTTAAGACGAACTCGGACGAACTTTACCAAGATGATGACATCGAAGGAAGTGTCTGCAAGAACTATAATATCCCTCAGGCCAAAGGCGGGGTATAATTCTTCAAAAGTATCAAACATTTGGATTACCACACACCAAGTATGGATACCCAAACGTCTGGAAAGGTAATGCAAACACGGGTAAGATAACCAACGATTTTGCACAAACGAGGAGCGTGCGACTCATTGCAAAAACAAAAGACAACAAGTAAAAGCTTGAATCAAGAAGAATGAATCATCCTGACAAATTTCTAAAGACCCAATCTGAAGACCATTTCTGTTTAGAAACAGACTCAAAAGGGAGGACCCTACATTGAAGAGTATTCTTCAAGATATAGGAATTTTCATCAAATGAACAATCAGGCATCTGCAAACTGTCACCCATACGCTAGCTTCAAACCCCGAGTGAAACATAGATAATCAACATGCCCCTGTATCTGAAAGGATTGACCAACCTTGACAAAGCTGGGAAGATAGCACGGAGAAACCCGATCCGTCTCCATACTAGCATCCTGCAATACAATGTTAGTGGAGTGACCCTGGCATGATGTGACAAGTTTGTCTGCCATCCAGATCACTCAAGCCTTAAAGCAATATTCAAAAGTTTCTGATCATGGTAAAACCAACAATGTTTATATATGCAAAATTTTACCACAAAACTTTGAACGTCTTTTGCAAACAAATCAGTAAATGCAAGAAATTAATTGACAAGCAAAAACTCATTTTATTAATTGAAAGCGTGCCTGTAAATAGGCAAGTACAACCAGAAGCAATTCCTGAAATGAGGCAATTGCAAAAAGTAAAATAAGAGGAAAACTAAAACGCATGGCAATGCGACAATGAATCCTCATTGAGTTTCAACCCTGCTATCAGTCTTATAACTCCAACTATCTCATCACTTCGCTTTTCCCGAAGAAGGCGATTGGCTTGATCACAACCCCTCGGAGTAGCTCGAGATGTTGCCATGGAGTACGACCATTGATCTTCTAGGCATGTCTATGCATAGTATTTTTTGACTACGTCTGCGTTTACGGGTAGTGGGAAGTCTTCTCCGTCCATTGTTGCGAGCATCATGGCGCCACCTGAAAAGACTTTCTTCACAACAAACGGCCCTTCGTAATTTGGTGTCCATTTTCCCCGCGGGTCTCCTTGGGGAAGGATTATCCTCTTTAGCACAAGATCACCAGGTTGGTAATTCTGAGGTCGCACTCTTTTGTCAAATGCTCTTTTCATCCTCTGTTGGTAAATCTGCCCATGGCCGACAGCTGCTAACCGCTTTTCGTCAATGAGGCACAGCTGGTCTAAGCGGTTCTGTACCCACTCGGCTTCATCAAGCTCGGCGTCTTTCATGATTCTTAGTGAAGGGATCTGAACTTCGATTGGAAGCACGGCCTCCATGCCATAAACAAGAGAAAACGGAGTTGCCCCTGTTGAAGTACGGATGGTAGTCCTGTAACCATGCAACGCGAAAGGCAACATCTCATGCCAATCCCGATAGGTTACTACCATTTTCTGCACAATCTTTTTAATGTTCTTATTCGCCGCTTCAACAGCCCCGTTCATCTTCGGGCGATATGGAGACGAATTATGGTGCTTGATCTTGAAAGACTCGCAAAGCTCCTTCATCATCTTGTTGTTGAGATTTGACCCATTATCTGTGATAATCTTGTCGGGAGTCCCGTAACGGCAGATGATGTTGTGTTTGATAAAACGAGCGACCACCTGTTGGGTGACGCTTGCGTAGGATGCCGCTTCAACCCACTTGGTGAAATAGTCTATTGCAACCAGAATGAAGCGATGTCCGTTGGACGCCGTCGGCTCAATCTTTCCGATCATATCAATGCCCCACATAGCAAATGGCCAAGGAGAGGTTAGAACATTCAAAGGCGACGGTGGCACGTGCACCTTATCAGCATATACTTGGCATTTGTAACAAACTCGGGCATGATTAAAACAATCAACCTCCATGGTCGACCAATAATATCCAGCTCGCAAAATCTTTTTAGCCATAGTGTGCCCACTGGAATGAGTTCCGAATGAGCCCTCATGCATTTCTTCGATGATTTTTGCAGCTTCATCTTTACCAACACATCTGAGCAACAACCCGTCATGATGTCTACGGTATAGCACACCGTTGTTGAGGAAGAACTTCGCTGAGAATCTTCTCAAGAACTTCTTATCTGTTACAGAAGCTTCCTCTGGGTATTCTTGAGTCTCAAGATATCGCTTGACGTCGTAAAACCAAGGATTACCATCTTTCTCTGCTTCGATCTCAAAACAAAAGGCTGGCTCATCCAATCTCTGAATAGTTATCGAAGGCGCTTCATTAGCCCATTTGACTTTAAACATGGATGCTAGAGTGGCCAAAGCATCAGCTAGGTTGTTCTCTTCCCGTGAGATGTGATCGAAAGTGATTTCCTCGAAGTAAGGAATCAACTTCATCACATGCTCTCTGTAGGGAGTCAGATTCGGATGGCGAGTCTCCCAGTCTCCGTTAATCTGACAAATCACAAGTGCGGAGTCTCCATACACCTTCAGATGCTTGATTCTCAAATCAATAGCCGCCTCGATACCAAAGATGCAAGCCTCATACTCGGCCATGTTATTAGTGCAATCAAAGCAGATTCGAGCTGTGAACGGAATATGGTGACCGTCCGGAGTAGTAATTACTGCACCAACACCATTGCCTAATGCATTGGAGGCTCCATCAAAGACCAAAGACCACCTGGATCCTGGTTCGGGTCCCTCGTCTGGACCTGGGATGTTACAATCCCGAACGTACATTATATCCTCATCAGGAAATTCAAACCTCATCGGCTGATAATCATCCACTGGTTGGTGGGCCAGGTAGTCTGCCAACACACTACTCTTGATAGCTTTCTGAGTAGTATACTGAATGTCATACTCTGTTAAAATCATTTGCCATCTGGCGATCCGGCCTGTCAAAGCGGGCTTCTCAAATATGTACTTGATCGGATCCATCTTGGATATCAACAAGGTTGTGTGGGTCAACATATACTGCCTTAGTCGGCGAGCAGCCCACGCTAAAGCACAACAAGTTTTCTCGAGCAGTGAATATTTTGTTTCACAGTCGGTAAACTTTTTGCTTAGGTAGTATATTGCATGCTCTTTTCGACCAGACTCGTCATGTTGGCCCAGCACGCACCCCATCGAGCTTTCAAGCACTGTCAAATACATGATCAATGGCCTACCCTCCATAGGAGGCATGAGAATCGGAGGTTCCTGCAGATACTCTTTTATCTCATCGAATGCGAATTGACAATCGTCATTCCACCTGACCCTCTGATCCTTTCTAAGCAACTTGAAGATTGGTTCGCATGTGGCAGTCATGTGAGAGATGAATCTAGAGATGTAGTTTAACCTCCCTAGAAAACCACGGACCTCTTTTTCAGTTCTTGGTTCAGGCATTTCTTGGATTGCTTTATAGGTTGCTTGCCCCTAGCTTTGGCGGCAGCATCCGCTTTGAGTTGTATTGCCGGATCGGAGAAAATCCGCCCGCTCCGGGTCGCACCACCACTTCCAGCAATATTATCAGTATTTGAAACATCCAACACATCACCCTTCTCATTTGGGGAAGAGGCATCTCCCTGTTTCACCCCATGGTAATAAACATCCGATCCGTAATGCCACGGCACAGCTTTATCACTTTCATATGGCAAAGGACCAGGCTTGGTAATCGCTAGGGGAATAGACTTTGCTGGTGCAGATATCACAAACGGAGTGTAAGGAATAGTAATCACAGATACAGCCCGCGTCTCAGTCTTCTTACCCTTTTTGATCCGATCAAACTGCAGCTGACCATCATCAATCAAACCCTGAATACCAGCTTTCAAATTTACACAACCATTTGAACAGTGTGCACACCTATCACAAACAGCTTCGCAACCTGGAAAGACACCTCTTTCAATCAAATACTTCTTGACAAAAGGCAAAGGTGTTTTCACCCAATCAACACTCATGATCAGATTAAGGACCTCCCCATCGTCTATTACAGCTTGTACAACCCCATGACGCGGCATCGGGTTCTGTGTAACATTAGGTCCAGCAACTTGTGGTCGAGCCTCTAATTCAATGGTCTTTGAATCAATGAGGTCTTGCACCTTGCATTTGAATGCATAACAATTCTCAATGCTATGCCCCAAGGTTCCAGAGTGAAATTCACAACTAGCATTGACATCATAATTTCTGGGCCGTTTATCCAGAGGAGGAGGTGCAAAGGCAGGCTTGGGAACGACCAATTTGAGGTCATTCAAGCGGACAAACAAATCAGCATAACTCATAGGGATAACATCAAACCTCCTAGGAGCACGGTTCTCTTGTTGCCTCTGATTTTGCTGACGCGGTGCTTGTTGATTTGGAAGTTGAGAAGCGGATATGGTCACTGCATTGACCTGAGCTTTGCTTCTACCACCATATACAGCACTGACTTCTCCCTTTTCCTTCTTGGATAACCGCCGTGAGCTTTCTTAGCACCAGAAGAGCTTCCTTCAACCTGCTGGATCTTACCAGACTTCAGCCCACTCTCGATACGCTCACCATATCGGACCATCTCAGCAAAGCTTGCAGAAGTACTGCATGCAACATAGTAGTGTCCGGATAGAGTACTGGTGAACATATCAATCATTTCCCGCTCGACCATGGGCGGCTGAACTCTAGCAGCAAGTTCTCTCCACTGCTGAGCGTACTCTTTAAATGTTTGCCCCGATTTCTGAGACAAACCCAACAATTGTGTGCGATTGGGAGCCATATCAATGTTGAACTAATATTGCAGAAGGAAAGCATTCACAAGATCACGCCATGTCCTGGTATGGCCCCGTTCCAAATGCATATACCACTCTAGAGATGCCCCAGTCAGACTCTCTTGGAAGAAGTGCATCAACAACCTCTCATCTTCAGTATAAACCGCCATCTTGCGGAAATAAGCAGTGATGTGAGTCTTGGGACAAGTTGCCCCATTGTACTTGTCAAATACCGGCACTTTGAACTTCGGAGGGAGCCTCACTCGAGGTGCCAACCCCAAATCAGACAAATCCAGCCCAGACAATTTCTGACCCTCAATAGCCTTCAATCGCTCTTCAAGCAAGCGGTACCTATGGTCATCTGCGGGGAAGTCAACTTCGCTGCCATTCACCGAATAAGCTTAGTCATTCTGATCAAAATCTGCGCCCTGAGAACGAGGACGACCCCGAATACGATGCCCTTGCATCCCATCATCAAAAAGAAACTGCCCTTGAAGTGGAGTAGGTGGAGGAGGTGGAAACCGACCAATAACGTGTGCACCTGGACCACGAAGGTGGTCGTTGACACCCAAATCAGCGATATTGGCTTCAACACGGGGCTGACCCACAGAAGCATCATCAAACTGGTTGCGTCGACCATCCTCTGAACGTGTCCTCTCAACTAAAGCCCTCAGCTCTTGCTGACCCTGATTCATATTGGTGATGACTTCCATGAATTGAGTCATCTGCGCCTCTCCATCTGCGCTTTCATCGCGGCCATGTCTGTCTGAAGTTGTTCCATCAGTCGCTTCTCGTTGCTTCGAGTCGGGTAACGGTGGAAGTTTGCAATCTTTCTGCTGAATAAAAACCGAGGATGAGAACTCCGGGCAAAACCTGTTATGCAGGGCATGTGCAGATATGAATGATATGCATGTTATGCATGTAATGGCATATTTGTACATTTCCAGGACTCTTAACACTTTGACCCAAGTTTTAGGTTTTAACAAGATAATGAATACTGAAAAGTCTAATATCATTGGATCAAAGAAGATTACAAGCATTTGAATCAATCATTTTTGTAAATCATATGAAAAAGAGTAATCCCATCAACAAGCCTGATGGTGATTTCCGCATAAGACAAATAAAGCATAAATCTAGATGTCCGACATAGGGAATCCTTCTGCCTCTGGTGCAACCGTCTGAGCTTTGAGACGTTCCAACTCTCCCACAGCAAAGGATAGTTGAACTTCTTTCTCTTGGATACGAGATTCATACACCAACTTCTGATTATGCATTTGCTTCTTCAAGTCTTCTATTTGAGCCTTATACTTCTTTTCCAAACCGACAACAACTTTTCGGTGCTCTTCCGGATAAATAGAGAAATCTTCAACTCTGGACCTCTTCTTGGTTGAATCTGATGCTTCCCCTTTGAAATACTTGAGCTCGTGAGCCAACTGGTTCTTTGTTTGAGTTGCAACAAGACAATTTACTGCTAATGTCTCCTTTTCTTCAAGCAAAAGTCGATTCCGAGCAAGCACTTGCTCATAGTCTCCTTTAGAAACAACATCTGGTATCGACTCTGCTGGATAAAAGGTTGCTGCTCCAGTAAGAGAAGGCCATTGACGATCACTATTCTTGTCTTTGATCCATTGGATGTAAGAAGCATAGGCTGTGGGATCCTTCTTGCCAAAATACTGCCCTCCTTCAAGACGGATGCTTTTCCATGCTTGAATAGCTCTAGTCATCATACCGGCAACATCGGGTACATCATAATACAGAGTTTCCCGCACGAAACTCGCATCAGGAGGTCCAACCAAAGCATAACCCAACTGTCTCACAGCAAGAGTCGGATTGTAATTGATACCTCCCCTTATGCCCATGAGAGGGACATTAGGAAAGTCTCCGCAACGGATGATAATGTTCTCACACTCGGTCTTGGACATCCCACGTCGACTCCAGTTAATATCGTGAGATGTGAGACCCATCAATCTAGGAATCCACCTCATGGTATGTCGAGTGTCAACAAAAGCACCGTTTCGAGGAAGAAAACCCTGAAACCAATGGTATAACAATGGCGCACAGCAATTTACAACTCCACCCTTGCCTTTGAAGCTCCTGGAGTGAAGGGAATGATAAACGTCCCCTAGCAAAGTCGGAACAGGATTCTGTTGGATGAAAATAGAGATGGCATTCGTGTCAACAAATTTTGGCTCATTTGGGAATAAGCACATCCCGTATATACAACAAGCTAAAATGGCATTGAAACCCTTCCAATCCTCCTTGACAAATTTGGCGTTACCCTCTCGAAGAAGAAAGCCCAAATGAAAGCCTTTCACGGCACCCTTGCTTGCGACATTGGCGGATACCACAGATTTTTGCAAATGAAGAGCTTTGGCGATTTGATCATCAATAGGTCTCTCCACGGAAGCATGAAAAGGTACTTGATGCAGGATAGGAATGTCCATGATACTGGAATACTCTTCCAATATGGGCATCAACAAATAATCAGGGAATACAAAGCACCTCAATTCACGGTCATAGAACTGGAAAAGGGCCTGAAGTCCGTCCTTCTGGTAATCGGTCAAAGGAGATTTCAACCAGGTCAGAATTCTTCCATAATCTCTAGTAAATGTGAGGACATTCTCGGGTGGAGATTTGCTAGCGAGCAAGAGGAGATTCTCAAGAGCAGGAGTGGGAAATTTGTACACTGGATGACGTCTCTGATTGTTCTTCTTTTCAGTATCCATCTTCCAAAACAACCCGACAACTAGACCCAAAGGTAAGAAATCCTGGAAATAACAAATATGCATGTTAAAATATGCAAAAGTTATAAAAAAAAAATTCATGAATGCAATGTTATTGAATCATGTATCTGGCACATCGGAACCACTGCTGTACTGAACTCTCAGATAATTGTAACAAAGCCTGGAACTTGTCACCCAACCAAGATATCATATAGAACTGAATCTGAACCTCACAGGTTCAAAGGTCCGGCATCAAACTGGAATCCCACAGAAAATACCAGAAAATACCAAGTCACCATCAATAACCGAGTCACCAACAATAACAAGTCACCGATAGTCACCAACAGTACCTGTAGTAATGATATCCCGCCCTAACTCACAGGGTGATTCTAGACTCAACAGGATGTCCCTAATGATATGCAGAGTCGACGATCCTTTATCGAGTACTTCGCTGACTACACAACAGGGTGTAGGGCGAGAGCACCGTCAATCGAATCTCGCCCGACTGCATCCATGCTCCTCACACGCACCACGGATGCGGATTCGACATGGACATCCATCTAACCTATATGTCACTGGTCGGGTAGTTGGCCTTTTACCTCAAGTAACACCCACCCAGATCAAGAGATGAAACCAGCACAGCAGCAGTCCAGATACAGGATATATGAAAACAGTAAATATGCCACATAGAATGCAATGCAAGCATACAAAGGATGGTGCGATAAAGCAGGTAAATAGATAAGAAAATAAATAAACACCCAATAGACATGAAAATAAAAGCTAGGATCGACTCTGATCGGACCAGACAGTCTCCCGATCCCAAAGGAAGTCGCCAACAAATAACCAATGAACATCATCCGATAATCAGATCAATGAAGTCGCCATCGAACGCTTTTTATCTCGCAAAAGGAGAAAGGCAAACGATCGCGAAACCTAAAAGGATAAGGCACGGCCCTATGACCGAGAGATAGGGTAAGGGAATCTATTACGGGGGAATGTATTAGCACCACACGCCCGTAGTACTCTACGTATCCACTTCTACTTTCTCGCCTAATGGGTGTGTTTATATCTATGCTTAATCGCTAATCATGCATGCAAAAGAAAAGAGAAAATAAGAAACCACGGGAAAAGAAGGAAGTATTTACAAAGTTTGCTCGGTCGAGCCCCGTGACAAGATGCCTACGATTCCCTGCAATAGGAAAGTCGAGCCGTAGTTCGCTCACTTGTTTTGGTGTGTTTTGTGTTTTTACTTATAAAAGGTTTTAAACACAAAAAAGAAAGAGCGCAAAGGCGAAAAAGAGTTGGTGTTGGTTGGTTGTTTTACCTTGAAAAGGAGTTTAAACCATTATTAAGTGTTTTGAGTTTGAAAGGAAAGAAAAGCAAGTTTTAGTTTTATTCACATGCAATATGCAAAAAGAAACTAGCGAAGCAAAGGTTAGGCCTATGGTTGAAGATGAGGGAATCTCTACCTATGTTGACATGCAAAGGATGTGAATCCTAAAGTCTAGGCTAAAGCACCAAACCCAACCAAGGGAACCTCGCAAGAAACAAACAAGCAAATATGCACGTATCACAAGTAGAATTGCCCTAAACGGGTCTTTAAATAAACCGAGGGGTTCCCGAACATGCCCACCACGGAAGCCCCTTCATGCATCTCTATTCCTACTTCTCATGGCAAAAGAAAGCTGTAAAGCCCTACTTCTCATGATATCTAGGAAAGCTGTAAGAGAATGCAGTAAACAGTATAGAAACTACCGAACGGATATAGAATCCGAAGAGCAGCGCAAGCTAATGAAATACTCCGGAAAACTTCAAGTACTGCAACCATGCAATAAGAGTAAACCGGTGAGAATAGCTCGAGACATCAAAGCAAAGAGGATGCGTGCTTGTGCGCATGTGAAGTAACAATGTCTGCAAGAAGGGAGTTAGACCCAAAAAGCAAACAAAAGGATGTACACGTGGGTGTACAAGCACAAAACACCTGCAAGAAGGGAGTTAGACCCAAAAACAAGTACGTAAATGCACACGTGGTGTACAAATGCAAAACACCTGCAAGAAGGGAGTTAGACCCAAAAAAACAAGTATAGAAATGCACACGTGGGTGTACAAATGCAAAACACCTGCAAGAAGGGAGTTAGACCCAAGAGGCAAGTACAAGGAGTGTATACGCGGGTATACAAACATGAGAAACCTGCAAAAAGGGAGTTAGACCCAAAACGCAAGCAAAGGAAAAGTGTGTGAATATGGATAAAACGAGCCGCATATGCATGCGCTGTATCCTCGATAAAGTGAGTGCAAACAAGAGCTGCATAGCCAAGCATAGCCAAGGGGACTACCGCTCATCATCGAATCGAAAAATCGTAAAAATAAATCAAGGGCGGCCAGCGTATACCGCCGAGCGCGCCACCAGCCCAAAAGTCGAATGTTTACGCTAGCCTGTGGCGCTGAAGCGCGACCGCAACCCGCTGAAAAATTATTTTGCACCGTAACACTGCTTGTGATATTTTCATGCCAAAAAGTGACCCATACAGTTTGACACTTATTTTAATGCTCATGTATGCCATGTTATGCATGAACATGTATAAGAATGCAAGTTAACGCTATGGTTTCGATGCTCATATGCGTGATGCTATGCATGAACATATGCGGCATGCTAGCAAAGGAAACAAAGAGCTATGATGCTTATGAATGAGGGTCAATACATGAACATGCTTGGGATGCTAAAGGAAGAATAACAATTCCGATGCTCGTGCAAGGCTATGGACGAATACATGCGGAGTGCAAATGGCGAATCGATAATTTCCATGTTCATGTATGCAATGTTATGCATGGACATATATGGAATGCAAATCAAAAACTCTAACATTCTCGCATATGAAATTATGCATAAACAAGCTAGGAGTGCAATGCAAAAGGAATTTCAATGTTTATGTGCAATGCTAGTTGTGAGTGTGTGGGATGCAAGGAACTAACCGCTACAAGGAGCGCAATGGAGGTCGACCATGTCAAGTCCTAAGTGAAACACTAACACAAACACTTGGAATGCGAATGAATGAACTATGTACAATGCACAAAGCACATAATGATCAAAATGCTTTAGAAGCTACATGTTAAATGCAAGTTATGCTTCAAATCACCATGAATCAAGTTAGATACTCACCCATGCATGAGCATGCGATGAATGATGCAAAAGTGTACGAGTTCATGTCTTACATGCAAGGAGAAATCAATACACAAGTGCGTATGCGTGCTATGAGGCAAAATGAGGAATGATCATGTCAAATCCTAAGTGAAGCATTAACGCAAACACTTGGAATGCGAATGAATGAACTATGTACAATGCACATAATGATCAAAATGCTTTAATGCCTACGTGTTGAAAGCAAACTACACCTTAAGTCACCATGAATTGATGCAAACAAAACAAGCTAAATGTTCCCTAATGCATGAGCATGCGGTGGATGATGCAATGCTCACGAATTCGCGACTTATGTGCGGGGAAAACGCAAATGCATAGAGCTACATGCATGCTATGTACAAAATCATCATTCCGACACAAATAAGGCGGCAAAATCCAATTCAAATCAAGGAATTCAAGAGTACAAGTTCAAGACCTAGAATCTACATTGAATTTGCATGCAATTTCATTGTTCAATTTCAAGAAAAGCTGAAAGTTCAAAACAACTTAAAATAAGTGATTATTTGAACCTAACACTTACTTGAACTTGAGGTTTGAATCAAATTGAAGAGGAATTCCTTGTGCTCTTCAAAGAAAATACCAAATCAATGAGGAATTGTTGATAATATTCAGAATTAGACTTGAATCCTTGAAGAAAAGCTTGAAATTCAATGGAGAGTTTGGAGAAGAAGAAGAAGAAACTCTTGAATCTTGAACTTGAAGAGAAAACCGAGATTAAACCGTTCCTTCCATGTCAAATGTGTGTAGAAGGAGGAGAGAATGCTATGGATTGAAATAGAAGATGATGCGATGGAGAAAACCAAAACTCGCAGGTCGCGCTGCGCTGGGCCGCGCGCCGGAAAGAAGGTGTGGCGACGGTGGTCCGGTGGCGCCTGTGGTGGTTGCTTGGAGGGAAAGTTGAAGCTTAAGCCTTTTTTGAGTTTTCGTGCTTTTGGAATTTGAGAGAATTGGAGTGTGTTTGGTAGTGAAAAATTAGGCAAAATGAGTGTGTTGTTGTGATTTGTGAAGAGGGAAATCTATTTATAGCTTTGGATCCTTAATCAACAAGTTAATTATGATTATCCGAATAATTTTCGTAATTAATCCAAAACAGCCAAATCCATGCGGAATTTGGAGTCGGAATGTAAACGAAAAGTGTCCGGAATGCGATTTTGCTTGCGTGAATCAAAATCCCGACTTGATCTAATGAATGGTCAAGGAAATAGGAATTTTTGAAGTTTCAGCATCAATTTTGGGTCACTGACACGTGCAGAATTTCATTTGCGCTCTGCGGGGAAAATGCCTCAGACGAGGACCCTCTGATCGAAATTTGCACATGCGTATCTCCGGGACATTTGAAGCTAACAAGATTTGTGAACCTTTGGCACTGGTCCCGTCCCGTTTCGATGAAAATCGAGCGAGATATGATTTTTCGAACCTCGCGCATCAGATGAAAATTGCTCGGTTCAGCTCAAAAATCAACCTCAGAGATTAAAATTATGGTACCGATCGGTGGGGAATTAGCTCTCGAGTTGCAAATGGAAGTTGTAGGGGACTTTGATACGGAATTTTAGAAATTGGTCCCGCTCAATTCCGAGCTTCCAGCTAGAAAATAAAGCCTTTTTGGTGAGCTAAATCACACGGTTCAGCACTAAAATCAGCTCAACATGCCGGGAAAAATGACTCCTTTGAGAGTCTTCCTCACAAAATCTGTTCTTGACTTCCAAACGAAAGTCGTAGATAAACATGAGGGGAAAATGCCAATCGAAGGTCAACAGAAAATACCCAAGGAGATGAGAGATACGCCTTCTGGAGTGCTCAAAATGCGCCGAAACCCGAAATTCACTTTATTGAGAAATGAGCTCTTTTTTGGGTGCCATTCGGAATACCTGGAATCTGATATTCCTTATGATGAATGCTATGCATGATATGACATGTATTTTTATGCAATGGAATTATAAGCCAGAAATGCGAGAAAAAGGAGGGTAAATTTTGGGGTACAACAAAATGCAGGAATGCATTAATGATGCTATTATGTATGAATGTCATGAATGTCGTATGCATGCTGACGATACTTGACAAGACAGTAAAGAGGTATTTGGGAAAAGGACCACGTCACAGTTCAAACAAATACTCAGCAAAATCTGCAACAAGGGTGTAGACGTTACTGATGAAGGATCTGAGTTGCATGCTTTAAACTTTCTGTAAAAGGAATTTTATTGGAAACTTTGCTGGGAATTCTTTTTGGATAAGAATGTCGTCCTTTGATGATCTTTGCTAAGGAGAAGAAAAATTCTGTAGCAGTTGTTCTATCTTTCAGAGGTCGAAACACTTTATGGAGAAAACTGTTGAAGTTCCTTCTGTGTTCATAGTTTGAAGGAAAATCTCGCTTTTATTTCAAAATTTTGAAGTAAAATTCATTTAAAACTTTTTAGTTTCAAAAGTGATTTTCACAAGGAAAAGCGTTATTTTGCTAAACAGAATAAAGCAAGAATTGCAAACCAAATGGGTACAAGGCTCAAATTTTATTAATAGAATGGTAATCAGTCAAAGGCGTGATTCCATGAGCTATTTACAAGAGTTGGAAATGATAATTTATTGGGAAAAGGCTATATTGAAAGCAATAACCACTATTATCCCTAACAACCTTGAATTCCAACTGTGTTTGTTGCTTCAGAAGATTTGATTGAAGACTCGTTGATGGAAGTTTCTTCAGATTGACGAAGTATGGACTAATGCAATTACTTTGTCATTTTTTGTATCCTTAATTTTTGCCTAGATTGCCTTTCCAGGTTTTCAATCTATCAGGACAATTTCTGTTTATTGTCTCTAATTTTTGCCTGGACCGCCTTTTCAGGTTTTCAGTCCACCGAGACGCTCATTTTTGCCTAAGCCGCCTTTTCGGTTTTCGACATACCGAAATGCTCGTTGTTTGTTTTTTAGACAAAGTATTTTTGACCGCATCAAGATTCATGTGGATGCGGGAGTTCATCACCATCCATGGTTGTAAGAGTCATAGCACCGCCGTAAAAGCTTCTTTTGACGATGTATGGGCCTTCGTAATTAGGAGTCCATTTTCCCCAGAATCTGTTGGAAAGATGTAATCTTTTTAGCACGAGGTCGCTTTCTCGAATTCACGAGGTCGAACCTTTTGTCGAAGGCTTTCATCCTTCTTGATATAGTTGTCCGTGACAGAGCGGTCAGCGTTTCTTCGATTAAATTCCTGGTCGATCCGCTTGACACCACTCGGCCTCGATAACTTAGTTTCCATGAGAACTCTCATTGATGGAATCTCAACTTCTACGGGAGCACCGCCCATGCCGTATACTAGAGAAAAAGGAGTTGCCCATGTTGAAGTGCGTACTGAAGTACGATACCCATGCAGAGCGAATGGCAACATTTCGTGCCAGTCTTTGTAAGTGATGACCATCTTCTAAACGATCTTCTTGATGTTCTTGTTGGCAGCTTCAACGGCGCCGTTCATCTTTGGCCGGTAAGGAGATGAATTATGATGCTCAATCTTGAATTCTTCACACAGTTCTTTCATCATTTTTTTGTTCAAGTTTGATCCATTGTCTGTAATGATCTTACTCGGAACTCCATATCGGCAAATGAGGTTGTTCTAGATGAACCTCACAACCACTTGTCTTGTGACGTTGGCGTAAGATGCTGCTTCGACCCATTTGGTGAAGTAATCAATAGCCACTAAAATGAAACGATGTCCGTTGGACGCCTTCGGTTCGATCATCCCAATCATGTCGATGCCCCACATGGAGAAATGCCACGGAGAAGAGAGAATGTTGAGTAGAGTTGGTGGCACATGGATCTTATCTGCATAGATCTGGCACTTGTGACATCTCTTGACGTGTTTACAGCAATCAGATTCCATTGTTATCCAATAGTATCCTGCTCTCAAGATTTTTCTGGACATTGCATGCCCGTTAGAATGGGTTCCAAATGACCCTTCATGCACTTCGTGAATTATTGTGTCTGCTTCATGTTTGTCGACGCATCTAAGCAGGACCATGTCGAAGTTTCTTTTGTATAGCACATCTTCATTCAGGAAGAAATTTATAGAAAGCCTCCTTAGAGTTTTCCTATCTTTGTACGATGCCCCCGAGTGGGTACTCCTGAGTTTGAAGGAAGCGTTTGATGTCGTGGAACCACGGTTTATCGTCGACTGCTTCAGTTGCAAACATATATGCAGGTCTTTCAAGGCGTCTGATACGAATCTTAGGCATATCATTCCAATCGTTGACTTTGAACATGGAAGATAGAGTAGCCAGGGCGTCTGCCATTCGATTCTGATCTCGAGGGATATGATGTAGTTCAACTTTGTTGAAGAAAGTCAACAAACGTCTTGCATAATCTCTGTAGAGAATCAAACCAAGATGATGAGTTTCATACTTGTCTTTGATTTGATTGATCACAAGGGCTGAATCTCCATATATGTCAAGGATCTTGATCCTCAAGTCGATGGCTTCTTCGATACCCATGATACAAGCTTCATATTCTGCGATGTTGTTGGTGCAATCGAATAGCAATCTGGCAGAAAACAGGGATATGAGAACCCTCGGGAGTGATGATGACTGCCCCAATTCCATTGCCATAAACATTAACTACTCCATAAAATATTAAGCCCCATCTGGATTCTGGATCAGGACCTTCTTCAGGCAGCGATTCGTCACAATCTTTCATCTTCAAGTACATAACATCCTCGTCAGGGAAGTCGAACTTGAGAGATTGGTATTCGTTGATCGGTTGATAAGCCAAGTGATCGGCGAGAATGCTTCCTTTGACCGCTTTTTGAGCACGGTACTGGATATCATACTCAGATAACAGCATCTGCCATCGAGCAATTCTTCCTGTTAAGGAAGGCTTTTCAAAGACGTATTTGACTGGATCCATCTTGGAGATTAACCAAGTCGTGTGATTGATCATGTACTGGCGGAGACGTTTCGAAGCCCACACCAAAGCACAACATGTTTTCTCGAGCATGGAGTAGCGAGTTTCACAGTCTGTGAACTTTTTACTCAAGTAGTAGATGGCATGTTCTTTCTTACCGATTTCATCTTGCTGTCCAAGTACGCAGCCCATGGAATCTTCTAGCACGGTAAGGTACATGATTAATGGTCTTCCTTCGACTGGAGGAATCAATATTGGTGGTTCGATGTATCCCTTGATACCAAACTTTTTGGCAATCTTCGTCCACACAACCTCTTGATTTTTATGGAGAAGCTTGAATATCGCCCACAAGTTGCGCCATTTGAGAGATAAACCGAGATGTAATTCAACCGTCCAAGAAATCCTCTTACTTGCTTTTCTGTTTGTGGCGAGGCATTTTTGAATAGCCTTGACTTTGTTAGGTCAACTTCAATACCTCTTGACCGACGATGAAACCTAGGAGTTTTCCAGATCTTACCCCAAAGGTGCATTTGTTAGGATTCAGCGGTTGAAATTTCCTTAGTCAAACAACTTTAAGAGATATTCTATATGCTCTTCTTCAGTGTCGACTATCATGTCGCCCACGAGACTTCGATCTCTTTGTGCATCATGTCATGAAAGAGAGTAGTCATTTCCCTTGGTAAGTCATACCGCATTTTTAACCCAAACGGCATTACTTTGTAGCAAATGTGCCCCATGGCGTGATGAAGGATGTCTTCCATGTCTTCGGAGCCATTCTAACTGATTGTAACCGAGAAACCGTCCATGAAGGAAAAGACGTTGAATTTTGCAGTGCTATCCACTAGCATGTCGATATGCGGTAGTGGGAAATCATCTTTTGGACTAGCTTTGTTCAAGTCTCGGTAGTCAACACACATTCTGACCTTTCCATCTTTCTTGGAGACAGGCACTATGTTGGCTAGCCATTGAGGATATTCAGAGGTGACGAGGAAACCTGCGTCGAGCTGCTTTTGGACTTCCTTTTTGATTTTGTCGGCCATTTCAGGGTGAACTCTTCTTAGTCTTTGTTTAACTGGTGGACACTCCGGTCTTAATGGCAAGTGATGCTCCACGATGCTGGTATCTAAACCCGGCATGTCTTGGTAGGACCAAGCAAACACATCAACATATTCTTTGAGAAGATCTATCAGTTTGCCCTTGACGTTGCTGTCGAGTAGAGCTCCGATGTTTACTTCTTTTTTGTCTTCCTCAGAACCTAAGTTGATTGCTTCCAAAGGCTCTTTATGAGGCTGAATGATCCTTTCCTCGTGCTTAAGTAGTCGAGAAATCTCATCCGGGATCTCTTCTTCAACTTCTTCCCCGACGACTTCACTTGGGATTTCAAAGTTGGGAGAGAGCATAGAGTTATTGCGTTCAATGGATTTGTCCATTTATTAACCTGCATGTTTTGATTTATGTTTGAGTAACTAACTCTTCTTTCTTTCATCATTTTTTTTAGAAAAAGTTAATGTGAAAGTGTATGCAGATTATTATTTTTTTTGAAGATTTTTATTGTGTTTTTTAGGATTATCATTTCCAAGAAAAGGTAAAAATGAAAAACAAACACAAAATGTGGAATCAAAACAACGCTTTTATTTATGATTCACAATATGAAACAAGGCCCTAAAATACAAACTCATTTGTCTTGGGCAAGACAAAGAGAAATTATTAAAAGCTAAACCCTATAAAACATCTCTTCGCCTTGGGCGAGGCGAGAGTTCAAAACAAAAGCAAAATAGACTACTTAGAACTATGAACATTAGTCTGAACTTCAACAGGCTTCCAATAGTAGCGAACTCCTTGGACGTCGAGGTACTCTGGTAGTTTTCCACTTGGCTTAGTTCTTGAATAGACTTTGGTTGTTGGTCGGACAGGCCTTGAAGACTCTGGATGATTGACCTTGCCTTTTGTGCTGCTGAAACGATCTTCTTCTGCTTGATGGACAGATCGAGAAGCATGGGATACAACATATGTACTTTCTATTGGTATTCGTGTTGAATTCTGGGGATGTATTCTCCAATCTTCTGAGTGAAGAGACTCATTGTCGGCGACACTTTCCAGTTCGTATCCCAAATCGTATCCTTGATCTTCAGTAATTACGTTGATGTAGTGATAGTTAAGATCTGGTTTAACAAATTCCATGGGCGCATCAAAGAAGAGATCTTCATTCGGAACCTCAATTGGTTGATGAGATCGGGAAAATGTGTACATCTCTTCTGGTTGACTAGGGTACTCAAAAGAATCACCCCATCCAGTTGGCTGGATGTCTTCAATTATGATTTTTGAGCTTTCAGGCGCAGTGTATTTCACCATGTAGTCAAACTTTCCACTTGGTTCTCCCAAGGTATCCCAAATTTCAGAAGGGACTGGTGGATTTTCATTCTTTTGTAGGGACATGCCTTTGAATTGATCAGTCGGAGGATAGAATGGCGCGTATGCTTCTTCCTAGGACACATATTCAGGGCTGGTAAGATAAGTGTTCCACTCTTCAGATCCAGAGAGATCGTCTTCATCACCTTCATTGGTAAGAACGTTAACCTCTTGAAGAACAGGGTTTAAGAAACCCCCACTGTGGAATACTTCTCTGATTGGGCGAAGAGCTTCATCCCTTTGATTGTCTTTAGGAAATACTGGAGCAAACTCGAGCCCGGCCTTTGTCTCGTTGTTGACAGGTTTTATTACTTGTCCCCAACCTGCAGCATTACCATCTTTTACTATCTGCGATGCTTCTTTGTAAGAGGAGATAGACGATCTGCTTTTGCTTGTAGGTTCATCTTCTAACGAAAGTCCTTGGAACTGTGTTCCTTCAACGTCGTTGGCTGTGATGAAAGAAAAGCTGGATAAATGGCTTACTAGTAACGCTTGTTCACCGATGATGGTCACTAGCTTCCCATTCACTGTGAATTTTAGTTTCTGATAGAGAGTGGATGTCACAGCTCCTGCTTCGTGTATCCATGGTCTTCCTAGAAAACAACTGTAAGCAGCTGGCACATCCATGACCTGGAAAGTGATTTGGAAGGTATGTAGACCGATCGTCATCGGGAGATCGACTTCCCCAATAACAGATTTCCTTGACCCATCAAAGGCTCTTACCACTATATCATTGAACTTCATCGGCCTTCCTTCGTAAGATAAACGAGCTAAAGTCGTTTTTGGCATTACATTTAAGGATGAACCGGTATCCACTAGTACGTTAGACAGAGAATCTGATTGGCAAATCATTGACATATGCAGAGCCAGATTGTGATCTTTCCCTTCCTCTGGGAGTTCTTCATCACTGAAGCTTAAATTGTTGCAAGTTGTTATATTGCCCACAATTCCACCAAATTGATCTGTAGTCACGTCGTGATCTACGTAAGCTTGATCTAGCACTCTCATCAAAGCTTCTCGGTGGGCTTCGGAATTCAGAAGTAGAAATAGTATCGAAATCTTGGAGGGAGTCTGCATCAGCTGATCCACAACTCTGTACTCGCTTTTCTTTATTAACCTCAAAATTTCATCGAAATCTGAGTTGACGTTGGTTCCATCAGATGGTCCAACGTTTATGTTTGCGTTACCAACGGGAATCCTCGTGGGGTTCTTGGGAGGTGTATTAACTGGATTTTTCCTAACAATAGGAACAACAGGCGGCTTTGGTGGCAACGGAGTATGTACTCGCCCACTTCGCGTTACTCGTCCAATTTCAGTTATGTTGACATTGGCTGAAAGAGTTGGCATGGGTTTCTCATTCCCATCTTCTATCATAGTTGCATTGTATTGATAGGGAATTGCTTTGTTAGAACTGTATGGAACAGGACCAGGTAGACAGATCACCAAAGGAGACTCTAGAGCTTTTGAACTGTTATATTCAACTTCCATACATCTGGGCACATTGAAACAGGGGATAGTGACGTTTACTTCGGGAATTTTCGAGTTGATATCTGAGACTAAAAGCTCATGCGAAAAATGCCCTACCATATTCACGTCATAGTCATTTCTGTTTCTGAAGATCTGTATGTCACCAATGTCTAATAATCGTTGAATGTCTGCTCTTACGGTTGGACATCCTCGAAAATCCTTGAAGCAGATTTTGCAAGCTGCGTAATCATGTTTAGTGAAAACGCCCATCGTATTGTATGTATCATGGAGCTTTACTAAACTTTCTCTTATCATATTCACATCTGTGACAAGATACCGATCTGTATTTCTTAGTATCAAATTCACGGTATGTCCACTATGACTGGGAAGTGGATTTGCTTGCACGTTTGGATTTGTGTTTCTGAAGGAGAGAAGATTAGTCCTTACTAACCTTTGTACTTCAACTTTTAGGGCGATGCAATGCTCGAGATCATGACCCGGTGCCCCTTGATGAAAAGGGCAAGATACGTCTGCTTTGTACCACCATGGTAATTTGTCCGGCACTGGAGGTGGTGACCTTGTTTGCACAAGATTCCTTTCTATTAATGTAGGATATAGTTCTGTGTACGTTATCGAAATCGGATAAAACTGTGAGACCTGGGGCGCACGGTTTTGATTGTTGTACTGCTGAGCCTGTTGTCGAGACTGTTGAGTTTGCTGGAACTGCAGAGCAATTCCTGTATTTGAACTTGTATTAACAGCGGGTGCTATGGCAGCTACCTATTATTGTCGGCTGACATTCTTTCGTGGTTTCCCTCGGGATACCATTCCTATGTCATGTTCCTTTCTTTTTGGAAAACTAGTTCCAACCTTCTTGGTTCCACTAGAAGATCCTATTTCTTTAACCAGGCGTCCTGTTCGAACTCCTTCCTCTAGCCGCATTCCCATGTTTACCATCTCGGTGAAATCTCCGGGAGCGCTGGCGATCATTCATTCGTAGTAAAATGGGCCAAGAGTGTTTAAGAAAACCTTGGTCATTTCTTCTCTCTAACGGTGGGTTGACTTCCTCCAACGTCATGCTTTTGAATGTCTCTTCCTTCTCGAGACATGGAGCGGAGTTGATCCCGATCTGGAGCCATGTCCAAGTTGAATTTGTACTGTTGGACAAAGGCTTCACCTAGGTCATTGAATGTTTGGATATTCGCACTGTCTAGTCCCATGTACCACTTCAGTGCAGCACCGGTGAGACTATCTTGGAAATAGTGAATTAACAATTGGTGATTATCATTGTACGTAGACATTTTCCTAGCGTACATCGTAAGATGACTTGCGGGCAGTGAATTTTTTATACTTTTCAAAGTCAGGGACTTTGAACTTTGCAGGTATCCTTACGCGAGGAACTAGGCATAGATCGTGGGCATTCTTCCCAAACAATTCCTTTCCACAGATTGTTTTGATCTCAAGCTGCATCTTAAGGAGCTGTTCTTGGAGATTCTCCATCGGTCCACGAGGATTCGTGTTATCGCCTAGACTATGGTGGACTTCTTCGTCTGCAGTAGTGTGCACTACGGAAGCTGAGTTGGTCATGATCAGTTGAGAAACCGTCATAGTGACTTGCGGAAAAGTTACTCCATGCTGTGGAGTAAGTGTTGAGTTCTGTAAAGTAGGCACCTCAAGCGTGGTTGTTTGTACCTGAGGAGTAGGTTGACAAAAACCGATGCTGAAATTGAAAGGCATGCCCCATGGATAACCTTCCGCATATCAAGGTGAACCATCGTGCAACAGCTTGAAACCGAGTAGTAGTGATCTCTAAAATCGTCGCTTGATTTTGACTGCTCAATGTTGCTTGCTGACTTTGCGCATTTGCCAATGAACTTACTAAAGAAACGAGTCTCTCCACCTCTTCCTGAAGTGTTGTCACCGTGCTACGAAGCTCAACATTTTCTTGCTCAAAGCCTTCCATTATTTTCCTTCTTTTTGAACGAGTATTGTATGTACGAGTCGGCTGTGGACGTGGTCGAGAAACTCTAAGACGCGACAGCTTGACGATCCTTCTCTTTCTGGAAAAAATTCTAAAAGATAAGACTCTAGACAATAAACTCGATATGCAAAGTATGATGCATAGTTATGAATGCAAAGAGAAAATAATTTCCAAAGAATTTACGCTAAAAGAGAATTTTCTGGCAAATATTTGGATGGAAAACGCTTATTTTTATTGATTATTGAAAGAAGATTACAACAATTTTTGTTTTTGAGCATAGCTCATACAATGATAAAATTACAATCTAAACTAATTAATCGTCCTCGTCGGATGAAGATCCAAAGGCTTGATGTAGCTTCAACTTCAGGATTTCCTTCCCATAGTGAGCTTCAACATTTTCTTGCTCAAAGCCTTCCATTATTTTCCTTCTTTTTGAACGAGTATTGTATGTACGAGTCGGCTGTGGACGTGGTCGAGAAACTCTAAGACGCGACAGCTTGACGATCCTTCTCTTTCTGGAAAAAATTCCAAAAGATAAGACTCTAGACAATAAACTCGATATGCAAAGTATGATGCATGGTTATGAATGCAAAGAGAAAATAATTTCCAAAGAATTTACGCTAAAAGAGAATTTTCTGGAAAATATTTGGATGGAAAACGCTTATTTTTATTGATTATTGAAAGAAGATTACAACAATTTTTGTTTTTGAGCATAGCTCATACAATGATAAAATAAAATGATAAAATTACAATCTAAACTAATTAATCATCCTCGCTTGATGAAGATCCAAAGGCTTGATGTAGCTTCAACTTCGTGATTTCCTTCCCATAGTGAGCTTTTAGTTCGCCTTTCTCGCTTTTAGCTTGTTGATGACTTTCTTCCACTCGTCAGAGCGGATCGCTGGTTGTCATTTCTCAAGCTTTTTTCTTTCTTTGATGTATCTTTTGATCGCATTATCTTTCTCGATTTAATCTTCTCATCTTTCTCCATGAGCCATTCATCTTGGAAGTAAAGCGTCTTTTCATGATCTTTGACTTGCTTCTTAAGCTTCTCATTTTCGAGGTCAGTCTTAAAGAACTTGTCTTCCAAAGCCTTTTCTCAAGCCTCATCTTGGCCAAAGCTTCTTGGTATTCTCCCATAGTCTCAACGGAAAAATTGTTGATCCGAAGTCGTTGAGAACATGGGTTCCTCATAAGCATAAGGCATTCAGAATTCCTTCGCTCTTTTCTTTACCCAAGAAGTGTAGATTTCCATGGCAACGCAATTTCTTGCATTACCCTTTTCCTTCCTTCGGATGTGATGCCAAGCTCTGATCATTCTGGCTTTCAATCCTTGAGAATCTTCCCCTTCGTGATAGAAGTAGCTTTCCACTGTAAAACCAAGAGGTTTACTAGAGTTTGCATACCCGAGTTGACGTCTCGCCAAGAATGGGTTGTATTTGATTCCTCCTTTTGTACCAATGAGAGGTACGTTGGAAAATTCTCCACAACTTTCAATGATTTCCATCTCATTGTCTGCCAAGGTATACCAATGGATATCGTCGTTCGTAAGAGACATGAGTCTTCGAGACCAATGCCAATCGTCTTTGTTTTCGCGGAAGATAGGAGATTTAGGCAAGTATGAGACAATCCATTTGAAAAACAGAGGTACACAACACACAATAGTTCCATCTCCTTGACGATTCCTATGGTGAATGGAGAAATACGTGTCACCAAGCAAAGTGGGAACGGGATTTCCAATCAGAAAGATCCTTATGGAGTTGATACCAACGAAACTTAGGACGTTGGGAAACAACACCAATCCATAGATGAGCAAAGCTAAAATAGCTTCAAAGGCTACCATACTACCGGCTTCAGAGAATTTAAGAGCCTTCTCCATTAGGAACTTTGAAGTTAGTCCTAAGATTTTCCTTTGGTAGTTAGGTTTTTGTCTATCTCAGATTTCTTTAAGTGAGTCATTGTTGCAATGACTGGTGACTTAGGAATGGCTTCCAAACCATTGAAAGGCACCTTATCTGATACTGAGATACCTAGGATGTGTGCGTACTCTTCCAAAGTAGGCATCAACTGATAGTCAGGGAAAGTGAAGCAGCGATATACTGAATCATAAAACTGAACGAAAGTTTCTAGAAGTTCTTCATCAACGTTAGTGTTTAGGAAAGTTAAAAGAGTTCCATAGCGTTTTCTGAAATCCGAGGGATCTTCTACCAAGGATGCTAACTCTTTTAACTTTCCTACATCAGGAATCCTAAAACTGTATTTCTTAGTGAATCTTCCTCTAACGTCCATCACTCTAACCTAAAATATTTACAAAGAAAAATCTCTAAATTCTTTGGAAATGGGAAGAGAAATGATGTTTTTGAATGAATGCATGAATGCTACAAACATGGTTAGTAGTTATACACACGGTCAAGCATTCAAAGTCACGAGCATGAGGCCAATGATAAGAATCAAACGTGGGTAAGTTCTAAAGGCTTATTCATCTGTGAAACGGGTTCTACTGATAATACAGGCTCAACGCTTCTCTTTGAAATATTATCGGATTTGTTGAATACTCGAAGTCCAATAATATTTTTCAAGAAAAACTCGCCTGATCGTAGTCTCGCATGACAATTATTCTGAGCTTACGCCTGAATAATTTATGCACTACATCCTAAATGGCCATGATGGGTTATGTGTTCTACATCCACTCAGCTTCGTTAGTTCTCTTGAAAGCAAAATGTCTTCGCAAATACTTGCTAAACAAAAATACTCCCAAGACAACCTCCACTGAGAGAGGGATCTCAAATTAACTCCGTAAGTACTAAGACTTCTCACAAGTTAATAGGACTATACCCCCCACCTAGATCTTAAAATGTTTCTTAAATTCGGGTTAGGATTTCTTTCCATCAGATGAAATCGCGAAAACGCACAATAAAGAAAAACAAACATGTGCACATATGAAAGCTTAACCCCTTTTTTTCTTTTTGAAAACAAAAAAGCTTGGTGCTCTTGAGCAGAGTCACATTTTTTTTGAAAATCAAAATTTAGCGTTCTCCCCAGCAGAGTCGCCATTTTTTCAGTTCGCGTTAAAAAGTGACGCGCTAGGGAATCGAATCTGAATTCGGATTCTCTGGCTCGAAACGATTTACTCTTTTGATTTGTTTATAAAGATGCCGCGAGCATCAAGCTTTATTATTTCCAACACAAGAAAAAATGATTATGAAAAATGGGAAAGCTGCAATACCCTCAATTGATATGATATGCATTACGACTAGCGCGAACTAGACATAAATCATTGGGGAGATTCCGGGCAAGGGGGTTTGTTATATAAAGAGAATAGATGGAGCACCCTAAATATATATAGTTATATATAGCTTTATATATGAATATGTTTGTGTGTTTTAATTGCTATTTCTATGATTGGGAAAGTTTCTCCTTTGGATTTTAAGAAACAGTAGATTATGTGGGATCCTAGGTTTTGTTATTATTGTGCTCGCAAAGATCATTGGGATCTTCTGCATACATATCCCTTAATGGGAATCAGAGCATTTGTAGCTCGGATCTAAAGGGATCTATGGTTTGTTTGGTTTGAGGGAGAAAGAAGTTTGCTCGCCAAGGATGAGACCTTGTGCCTACGTATTCTCAAAAGGATGTTGAGAAAGTCAGAGCAATCGTAGTTCCCACTTATGCTAGTGGAAGCAAAAGGATGTTATTAAGAGACAAAGACGAATGTCATCTTAACGAAAAATGTATCTAATCTATTTCATCACATACACTTTGAAAGGTTTTGATTGATTAAACCTTTCATCGTAAGTTATAGGTGTTTTGCTTGAGTGTACAAGCGTTACCACTTACGAGTTAAGAAAGATGTTTGAAAAAGATGATTGAATCTTTTAATTGTAAGCATTGGGTGTTTTGCTTGAGTGTACAAGCGTTACCACTTACGATTAAGAGATGTTTTTGTTTGAAAAGAGTTTGAAAAGTTTTTGATTGTATGTAATGTGATAGATGAGATACTTCTTCCATAAAGATGATAAACGTCTAAATCTCGAGGAGAAATTGATTGGATTAAGGGGATGCTTTTAAGAAGCCCATGGGTCCTTGTATTGTTAGCCCAAGAGGAGGCATTCCGAGGGTCATCGAGGGTCCTTGTACTAAGCTCAAGAGGAGGCATTCCGAGGGTCATCGAGGGTCATCGAGGGTCCTTGTACTAAGCTCAAGAGGAAGCTATAGGGTATGGCTGACTTTGGCTTTAAAAGGGATTTCACCGGGAAACCATCCTCTTAGGATTAAGAGCATTTTCACCGGGAAATTATACTCTCTGGGTTCTATCCTAGCGCGGGTGATTCTTTGTATTGGAAGCCCAATAGGAGGCTGGTTAAGAGATTTCCTGGTCTCTTTCTTGTTTGATGCCCAAGAGAATGCTAAACTCAATGAGGAGTTCTTTTGAACGAAGCCCAAGAGGAGGCTAACTCAGCAGGGGAGTGTTGTCTTATATGAAGCCTAAGCGGAGGCTAAACTCAGATGAATGAGTTTTCTTATATGAAGCCTAAGAGGAGGCTAAACTCAGATGAATGAGTTATCTTATACGAAGCCTAAGCGGAGGCTAAACTCTGTGGGGAACTTAATGGTTAGACTAGTTATTATGTTATAACCAGACAGTTATATAAACAAGCGTATGAAGTTTTATTCACAGGAATTATGAAAGAAATATAAACAAATGTATGATGTTTATTTACAAGTGTTTATGAAGGAAATATAAACAAGTGTGTGTAAAACGAACGTTTAAAACGAGGGTAACTTGATTACTTACAAGTTTGAAGGTGTACAAGGGAATGAATATGTACACGAATGAGTATTTATGTACAAGGAGGTGGATGTACATAGGAGGGTTGGGACTTACACCGTGAGGGAGGCCCATTGGTTTAAAAGCAGTTTCACCGGGAATAATGCTCCTTTTAATACCAATGGTATTCAGTGTATATACAAGCGAAACGAAAACAAACGGACTAAGTTTGTCAGACTTGAGTATTTACAAAGGTATCAGATTATGTACAAGTAAAATTGGTATGTACACAAAAGAATTGGATATGTACAAGGAAATAATTATGTACATAAAAGAATTTTGGGACTTACACAGAGGGAGGCCCATGATCGGTTAAGAAATTCGAGGAAAAACGAGTTCGGTTTTATCTTCAAATCGGATCGATCATGGAAAAAAGAGTGTAAGTTTGTTAAAAAGTTTGAAAAGATCTTGAAAGTGTTTTTTGAAAGATGAAGTAAACTTACAAGAAGTTTGGAAAAGATTCGGGCTTCGAAAGTTTGAAAGGAACGCCTTTGAAAGTGCTTTGAAAAGTACTCAAACGATCATTTTCGCTCGATAAAATGTAATCAAACGAAAGTATTTTTGAATTTTTTTGACACTATCCTAAAATAGGTATGTTAAATGACACATGTGCAAAAAATCACCTCAAAATGAGGAGTTTTGATTGGGTTTTGAAAAAGTCAAAGTTTAAAAAAAATATGAAGAGAAAATGAAAAGTTTATAAAATGGTCCCAAGGCTACTCGAACCCGGACCATTCAAGGCGTGGCAAGGCAAAGTCTTAAGAGTGAGCTGCAACTGGGCGGCAATACATCCGTTTACTTATTTCAAACCATGTTATAATATTATAAACTTTATATTTGAATTTGAAAAAACGCGCGAACTCATCTTCTTCTTCCCCGATCCTTCAATCAGCCATGGATTCCTTGTTTCTCAATGAAATTGCTCGATGTAAACATCAAACTTGATCGAAATTGAACCAGGAACATGATGATGTGGTTTAATTTCATTTATTTTTAGTTTAACATGATTAAATTTCCAGAAAACGCGAAGAACCCTAGTTCTTTAAAATCAAATTGAAATCGTGTATGGACATGGATTCAAGCAATTAGTTTAGGGTTAATGATCAATGATGGTGCAGAAACAAAACGGTCAAGAGCTTTTTGAACTGGAAGTTAGAAATCAAGGAGTTCGAAGTTGAGTCACTTACCTCTTGAAGCTAAGATCGAAATCTTCAATAGAGTGTTTCCAGTTGTTGTTTAAGGATTGCTGGAGCACCAGTGAACCTTATGGAAGGTGTGAGGATGGTCTGCTTGCTCTGAAATTGCCTAGATCATTCCAACCAAGTCCACTTGCATATGCTTGACATGAAACTCGAATATGTGCTTGGAGGTGTTACAGATCAAAAGTGATGGTTTGTATCACTCATATGAGATGTATGGATGATGTTTGAATGATCAAAACACAACTATCTCAAGCCAAATATCAGTTTCGAAGTTTAAGGCAGTTTTGGTAAGTTTGGAAACATGAAAAGAAATTCTGGTTTTTAGTGATTCTTGTGTTGATTTTAAGTTACAAACCAGTTACATATTGATTTTAAGACATGTTAGACACCAAAACTCTCATGGTTTTTCACAAGTTTTGAAAAATGCAAGAATTCTCACTTTGCACTATGTTACTTGAAATTTAAGCAAGAAAAAGAGAAAGCTTGTTTTGGCATAGCTTTGGTGTGGTTTCAAATGGCAAACATGACCTCTATTTATAGGTCAAGATTTCATATTAGCAAGCAAAGAAGATTAGCTTGGATTTGGACAACTTGCCTTAGAGGGCAAGAAAGTCATTTTTGCAATAAATGCAAAAGGAACCTTCCTTTTAACCATGGTTAAATTTCAACTTGATCTTATCTCATCATAATTACTTTCTATCTTATTTTTATCAGCTCTATCCTTCTTGGCTAGGTGGCAAGGCTTCTAGAAGGAGAAAACTCAAAAATGACTTGTAATTTTGAAGGTTGTACTTGAAAATCATGGCTTTTGGAGCTCTATGTTTCAAAATTAAAAGTATAGCTAGACACCATGGATTTGCAAGTTCTTGGAAATTTTGGAAAGCTTGTTTCAAGGGCTACAACTTTCATGTTTTGAGTTTTTTCTAATTCCAAATGGAACTATGTGAAAAAGTGCCATGAAAGTAGGAAAAAATGTGAAATTTTAACACTTGAAAATTTTTCTAAGTGTTGAAAATTTTGACTTTTTGTTGACTTTTCCAAATTTCTTGATTTTTTATGATCATGATGGATCATTTGAAGTATTTTGATGATGGAAAAAGTTTTATCTTGAAAAAATTGACCAAAAGTCAAAGTTTGACTTCTCAGTGCAGATGAAATTTCATCAGATGATCTAGAAATTGACTGATGAAGATTGTGAACTTCTGTGATGTTTTGAATCCAGAAATTAGGTCAACATGTTGTATTGAAGATATAAAGATCAATCTCCAGGAAAAAAAAGTCATTCATTGATCAAAAAATCAGTGATTGCTTATCCTCGATAAAAACCCTAATTGGTCGATCCTCGATAGATCATGAGAAAATATTGGATATCTGAAGATCAGAGGTTGATGATTTGATTAAGATAGATCAATTGAGGTGAGTGAAACTCAAACCCTAATTGATTACCCCTTGATTCAGATGAAAAATTTATGAAACCCTAATTTTGACCTATAGAAGCTACACCCGATTAATTCTGTTCTGAACTGTTAGTGATGCAGTAATGCAAATGTAAGGTGGTATATTAGGTCAAAAATTGGGGTATGACACCTTCCCTTAATTGGATAAAATAAAAGTCGGTGGCGACTCTTGCTATCCGCAACATTTGCGATAAAAAGCAAAACAAATCTCAAAGTCATTTCTCCCAGAGAATACCTTAGGGATTTTTAGTAACCGGGCGACTAAGGGCCGGGAGAGACCCTAAAGAGAGAATGACCTAGGGATGGTCAACATGATGGCTAGATCATTTTACCGTCCTTGACTTTGTATGCTTTATCTTAAGAACCTTAATTGACCCATCTTGGCCATTAGAAGGATGAGAGGTTAGACCGAGGTTGGTTGATACCGATGCTACCATTAAGATCGACTTTTGGGATATTTTCGTCGACCACTTGGTAGTCGTATTGAAATAAAGCCTACGAGAAAGATCCATGATATGAGATTCCTAGAACCCGGTTACTATTATAGGACAGGATGAACCAACTCAAACTTTGGTTGGGTAGACACGTATACCTCATGAAAGCCTTAAACCTAGGGCTATTGTGTGATTTGTTTGTGCTTGTTAAACATGACATCATGACATCATCGCATTGCATATCATTTCTAACTATTTCAAGGACCTAGGGATTTATCTTTGCTCTGTTTTGTAGGGATTATGGCTTCTAGAAAGACTATCTGAATCAACTCCATGGGTGTACCTTCTCAACTCAAAGAATTGGTTTCAGAGATTCCCGATCATGCTCAGTTCATCAAGAGACATGGTTATCTACTTGACTTGGTTATCTCCGGTTTTGAAGAAGATATGATGCATGTCCTATTCCAGTTCTTCGATCTGAAACACCAATGCTTTACATTCCTAGATTATCAGTTAGTTCCTACCTTGGAAGAGTTCTCTAAGCTACTTGGGATACCTGTTCTTGACCAGATGCCATTCTCCGGTTTAGAAAAGGTTCCTAGGTACGAAGACATTGCATCAGCATTATACCTAAAGCGCTCATACATTGAAGCCAATTGGGAAACTAGAAGCGGAGTTAAGGGTTTACTTGCTAAGTTCCTAATAAAGAAAGCCCGAGAATTCCTCAAAGCTATGAGTTTCCATGCATTCGAATACATTTTAGCCTTGCTAATCTATGGTTTGGTTCTATTTCCTAACTCGAATCAATTCATAGACGTGAACGCCATCAAGATATTCCTCACTCGTAATCCTGTGCCTACTTTACTTGGAGACATCCTGCATTCTCTCCACACTCGTACTACCAAAAGACAAGGAACTCTCATGTGTTGCATACCATTACTTTCCAGGTGGTTTATTTCGCACCTTCCTCCATCGGTAATGAAGAACGAGCAAAGATTGAAGTGGTCTCAAAGACTGATGTCACTCTCTCATTCAGATATCCATTGGTGTCTTTTCTCTCAAAAGGACTTCACTTTCATTGAGCGTTGTGGAGAATTCGCTAATGTACCACTCCTTGGCATAAGGGGAGGTATCACCTACAACCCTTCTCTAGCTCTACGTCAGTTTGGTTATGCTCGAAGAGATGGTCCTCATGATATGCTTCTCCAAGATATTGTGTTCGACTACAACCACGATCTCCAGAATTACCATCAAAGGTTCATACACGCTTGGGGCATGGTGAAGAAGACTGATACCAAGACTTTGGGACACCAGAATTCCATTTCTTGGGAACCTTACCTCAAATGGGTACGAGCTCGAGCTCAAAACCTCATGATGCCATTTACGCCCGTATTACCAGTAATTATAGAACCTGTTGCTATAGGTGACGTACCCTATACTGTTCTCCAACCCGACATGCCTACTGACTTTGAAGACTTGAAGAGATCCTGAATTCAACTAAAAGAAGAAACGGATACATTCGAAGCTCAATGCTATGCAAGCAAGAAGAAGGTACTAGAGTTGACCAAGCTACTTCACGAGGAGCGAAACATCAACGCCTACTTCAACACCAAGAGGAAGCGCTCATGGGAGACCTAGAGCTTTAAGATTTTTTGTTTCTTTTATTTTTCCGAACTATCTTTTGTACTTAAAAAAGAATAAAAAGAATAAAAAGAAACTAATAAAGTTTGTTCATGCTTGTTTAACAAATTTAAATTCCTAAGGTCCTTGAAAACATTGCATTGCATCACATAAACATCCATATCATAGCATAACATTGCATAACAGGTACATTGAAGATTGGTTTTCTCATTTTCTCGCTATTTATTTTAGCAGAAATGGCTCTTGAACAGACTGTCAAAGATCTCCAGGCTCAGAATGCTCAGTTCCAGGAAGTGGTTACCAGCTTGGTCCAAGGCCAGGAAGATCTGAAGAAGTTCATCAACAGAAAGAAGAAGGTCATTGGCGTTCTTAACTTGGGCAGACGTCACAAAGGTGGTCCTAGAGTGGTCAGCCGGATAGAACTCTCAGATAAGAGTGTTGAAACTGAGGGAAGTGTAAAGAACAACGAAGAAGACCAGCGTGAGTCTGAAAACAAAGAAGAAGACTATGAGCACGAGCAGTATTCTTTTGAAGATGACAAATACAAACAACTTGAAGACCATTTGAATGCTGTGGAAAATCTAAAAATGTCCGGGCTAAATTTTGATGATCTAAGTCTTGTTCCTGGTGTGGTGATTCCCCGTAAGTTCAAGGTTCCTACTTTTGCCAAGTATGATGGCATTTTGTCCGGGTCGCATTTGAAGTCCTATGTTCGTAAGATCCATCCTCACACCGATGACAAGAAGTGTGGATCCATTTCTTCCAAGAGAGTTTATCCGAGCTCACTGGAGTGGTATTATCGCCTAGAGAGTACCACATCCATACCGGAATGACTTAGCAGATGCTTTCTACAAGCAAGACCAAGATAATGTCAATTGCACCCACCGCATGCAACTACAAAGCATGTCTATGGGTCGTGATGAGAAATTCAAGAGTATGCCTCGTAAATGGAGAGATCTAGCAGGAAGAGTTCAACCACCCTTGTCCAATAGGGAGTTGGTTGATATGTTTATGGAACACTAACACCCATTCTTCAATCATCCGATTGAAACTCTTCACCGGATTCACCGAAATGATATTGACAGAGAACGATTGAAGCTAGAATCAGAGCGGAAAGATTCTGTAGAGTCATCCTCAAATGTCAAGAGATCTTTGGTGGTAAGAAAGAAGCCAATGTTGTGTATGGTCGAAAAGCCGAGCCAAGACCGATCGCTTAAACTGGGGGGCAGCAGATCTCCAATCCTACATCAGCACAACCTCAGCGAGACAACGCACGTAACCAGAACGCGCCATGAAGACAGTTTACGAAGATCAACATGCCATTGTCGCAAGCCTTGCAACACATGTTGAAAGTATAGCTGATTACCTTGAGGGATCCTCCTCAAAACATCAATACTTCCTCTCCAAGATACAATCCTAATGCTAAGTGTGCTTACCACTCTAACAACCCAGGGCATAACACTGACGATGGGCTCTGAAGAACAAGATTCAAGACATGATTGAAGCTAAAGAGATTGAGTTTGATCCTCCTGTTGAGACCCCGAATGTGATCAACGCACCTATGCCTAACCATGGCAAAAATTCCAATGCTATTGACAAGAATTCTTATGTTTTTGACATGAATGACTTGACTATTCCTCTGATGATTGTTAAGAAGAATTTGCTGCAAGCCGGTGTCAATCTAGGATGCCCAAAGAATTGTCGTTGGTGCCCATCTGCACCTGACGGTTGTGCTTGGTTGAGAAGACGTATTTAGTGCATGATGGATAACCGTAAAGTGCTATTTCTAAAACCTTCGCTTGTGGAGAATCTGTGTGAAGACATGTCTAAGAATCTGAAGATCGAAGATGTGAGCGAAGCTATACCAGAAGTTTGGGATGCCTTGGGGCAGCCAAGTGGAAAGTTTGATTACATGGTGAAGTATATTGTTCCTGAAAGCTACAAAATTCCTATTGAAGATGTTAAAGCAACCGGATGGGGAGACGATTTCCCAGAAGACTATGCTGATGTTAACACAATTAGGATTTCCACTGTTGATCCTGTGCCTAGAGTGGCACCTCTCATCATTACTTCTCCAAGACTAGTTCCATACTCCTCTGACAAAACTATACCTTGGAACTATGGAGCTGAAGTTTACTATCATGGCGTCAAGCAAGACCCTCTGACCATTAAGGACATTATAGTTGAAGCTACCATTCTTGACATTGACAACATCACCGGATCAAGCAAGGTGACCAGAATTGGAAGAGTGTTTTCTCCAGAGATCTCTCCTCCAAAAGATACTGCGACTCAAATCGAATTCCGCTTATTGAACCAGCCCCAAGCTAGAGGGAAAGAACCAAGAACTCATCCCCGCTCCCGTATACCAAAGGAAGTTACTGAAGATACCTCCAAACAAGAAATGGAGGAAATTCTGAAGATCATCAAGAAGAGTGACTATAATGTTGTGGAACAATTGGTGTAAGTGTTTTTATGTTGGCCTTAATTTTTGGTAAAACTAGTTTTTGTCAATGTCTTGACTGATGTCATGACATTCAGAGTTGAAGATAAATTCTGCAGAAGAAGAATAATACATGTACGCACTAGAGTTAATCATATAATCGAAATCTGCAAGAAGAATGACTAATGTCATGACCAATGTTATGACATTCTGTGCAACATCTGCTGTTCTGCAGATTTACTTTTCCTGAGACTTTTCAGGATTTCTGTTGAGCTGTTTTTATTATGGATTATGTTATTGGATCACATGCTCACGTGGCTTTAAGGTTAACCTTGTTTAACCCTAAATTGGTTTGTTATAAAGACCAAGTCTTTAGGTTAAATTAAGTTAACCCTAGCTATAATTATGGAAGCCCAAGTTGAAGACTTTACTGCTTCTATATCATCAAAGAAACCCTTAGTTACTGCTGCGCCTTTGGTACTGTTAGGAGATTTAGCAGTCTGTTATTTGTGTATTCTAGTTACTCTTGTGAGCCAAGCAATTATCATTTGATAAGTGCCTTGGACTAGGATTTGTTTGTAAGGGTTGTTTATCGCTCAAAGCTTTG
Source organism: Vicia sativa (assembly GCA_021764765.1). Taxonomy (NCBI): domain Eukaryota; kingdom Viridiplantae; phylum Streptophyta; class Magnoliopsida; order Fabales; family Fabaceae; genus Vicia; species Vicia sativa. The sequence goes on from CM038794.1 coordinate 8,242,485, forward strand.
AAGCACGAGTGTTGTGTCTCTTGATTAAAGCTTTGAAGCAAAATCAAGTGTGTTTATTGAAGAGTGTCTTCACAATTCAATTAATCAATAGGTTGATATCACTGATGTGATTGAGGGGGAGTGAGTAGGAACTCAGGTCTAAGTAGGACTTACATTGAAGTTGCATTGGGTAGGTCTTAAGTGAAGGAGATAAATTGGTTGGTTTATTCCTGAATTAATACTGCTTATAGTGGATTTCCTCCCTGGCCTGGTAGCCCCCAGATGTAGGTGTAGTTACACACTGAACTGGGTAAATAATTGTTTGTGTTCTTTACTGTTTTTACATTACTGTGTGAATTGTTAAACAGAGTGTTAGATACTGTGTCATAACATTCTCTGCGACATCACGTATCTGCTTCCAGGAATTTCAATTGGTATTAGAGCAGGCACCCTGCCTGTTATTCTGGGTGAGATCTAGGGATAATAGTTTCTGGCGTTATGGACAAGGAAGGAGGATTTGGAAGTAGACCACCCATACTGTATGGATCTAAGTATGATTACTGGAAACCTCGTATGGTTGACTTTTTGAAGTCACTGGACAATAAAGCTTGGAGAGCTGCTGACAGAGGATGGAAACATCCTACCAAGCTTGAGAAAGATGGGACTACTAGTCTGAAACTTGAGGAAGAATGGAGCAAAGAAGAATAAGAGCTAGCACTGGGGAACTCTAAAGCATTGAATGCCTTATTCAATGGTATTGACAGAAATATTTTCATACTAGTACATCAGTGTGAACTGGCCAAGGATGTTTGGGACACTCTCAAAACCACTCATGAGGGTACATCCAAGGTGAAAATGTCAAGACTTTAGATGCTCACTATTAAATTTGAGAATCTGAAGATGAAGGAAGATGAGACAATTCATGAGTTTCACATGAACATCTTGGAGATTACCAACACCTCAGGAGCATTGGGAGAAAAGATGTCAGAAGAAAAGCTGGTGAGAAAGATTCTCAGATCCTTGCCTAAAAGGTTTGCAATGAAAGTGACTGCTATAGAGGAAGCTCAGGATATCTGCACCTTGAAGGTTGATGAACTTATTGGATCACTTCAGACATTTGAGATGGGGATCAGTGACAATGTTGACAAGAAAAACAAGAGCATAGCCCTTGTATCCAATACTGAAGAGGAATGCAAGGAGGGTGATGAAGAGAAGATATCTGAAGCAATAGCTATGCTTGGAAGACAATTCAACAAACTCATCAAAAGAATTGACCCAAAGTCAAGGTCAAATGTCAAGAACATCTCCTCTGACATCAGCAGATCTTATGACTCCAGCAGAAGAGCAAAATCTGAAGAAAAGGGAAATCAAAGCAGAGGGATTTAATGTCATGGATGTGAAGGATATGGACACATTAGAGCTGAATGCCCTACCTTTCTAAAGAAACAAAAGAAATGAATGTTTGTCACTTGGTCTGATGGTGACTCAGAAAGTGACTCTGAAGAAGAATCTGCCAAACTTGTTACTGCACTATCTGGTGTCTGTAACTCTGATAATGATTCTAGTGATGAGGAGGTGACGTTTGAAGAACTTGCTGACACTTACAAGAAGTTGTATCAGAAGTGCTGAAGTCTGCCAGCAAAATGAGAAACAGAAAAAGCTCATTATGAAGTTGGAGGTTGAGAAGAAGGAAGACACTGCTACTATAAGTCATCTCAATGGTGAAGTTCTAGTGTTGAATTCCAAACTTGATCAGATGACTAAATCTGTCAAGATGTTAACAACTGGAACTGACAAGTTGGAAGAAATCCTGCAGATTGGACAAAATGCAAGAAATATGTCTGGGCTAGGATATATGGCTGCAAAGAAACTTGCTGGTAACAAGAAGAAGAACAGTCCTGTTAAACCAAGATCAAGGAAAATGTCAGGTGACAAGAAGAAGAACAGGGCTGATAAACCAATGTCAAGGCAGATGTCACAACATAGAGCTCAACATCAAGATCAGAGAAACATGAAGAAGAAGTTTCAAAGATGGAGATGTCATTATTGTGGAAGGTTTGGGCACATAAAGCCTTATTGCTTTCAGACTATATGGATATCCAAATCAGATCCCATATGTCCAGCCTAAGATCAACAAGGCACCTTATGTTCAACAGTGGAAGAGAAAGACTGCAACCTTGATAGCTCACACCTCCCTTAGAGTTTCTACCAAGGAGGACTGGTACTTTGACAGTGGATGTTCTAAACACATGACTGGAATTAAGAATCTGCTAAATGATGTCAAACCACACACTACTAGCTGTGTCACTTTTAGAGATGGTGTTAGAGGAGAAATTAAAGGAGTTGGAAACCTGGACTGCCCTGGAGTTCCAAATCTAAATGAAGTATTGCTGGTAAATGGTTTGACTGCCAATATCATAAGTATCACTCAACTGTGTGACATGGGATTCAAGGTCAACTTCACCAAGTCTGAATGTCTTGTAACAAAATGACCAACAAGAAGTTGTTATGAGAGGAGTCATATCAAAGGACAATTGTTACCTATGGGAGTCTGAGGACACTAACTACTCTTCTGTGTGCTCTACAGCCAAAGAAGAAAAGGAAGTGAAACTATGGCACCAAAAGCTTGGTCATTTACACCTTAGAGGGATGAAGAAGATCATATCCATGGAGGCTGTCGAGGAATTCCAAGACTTCATATTGATGAAGGAGAGTTTCAGGTGAATGTCGTTGGAAAGCAAACTAGAATGTCACATCCAAAGTCAAGACATCCGACCACCTCTAAGGTGCTAGAGCTTGCATGGATCCTGATGGGTCCCAGTTGAAAGCCTTGTTGGAAAAAGATATGCTTATGTTGTCAGGATGATTTTTCCAGATTTACCGGATAAACTTCATCGTGAAAACTGATGTTTTGATGTCTTTAAAGAATTATGCAAGAGACTTCAAAGAGAAAAAGAAGGATGCCTTGTCGTAATTAGAAGTGATCATAGAAAGGAATTTGAGAATAGCAAGTTTGAGAGTTCTCTCCTCGAAGGAATAAATCATGAGTTCTCCTCACCTATAACTCCTCAAAAAATGGAGTCAGGAAAGGAAAACAGAACTATACGGAATCGCCAGAGCAATGATACATGTCAAGAAGCTTCCTATTCATTTTGGGTCAAGCTATGAATACAAAGATGTTATGTTCACAATGTGGTCACCTTTGAGAAAGGGAACATTATCCACTCGTATGAAATATGGAAAGGTAGAAAGCCTCACCGTGAAGTATTTCCATGTATTTGGGAGCAAATGCTATATTCGACGATCGTGAACAAAGGAGAAAGATGGACTCTAAAAGTGATGAAGGAATTTTTCTAGGATACTCTACAAACAAAGAAAGCATATAGGGTATTCAATTCCGTGACCAAAGTTATGATGGAGTCTATAAATGTCATAGTTGATGATCACTATGAGGAAAACAATGTCCCATATGATGTTGAGACATTGTTTGAGACATCACCACAAGTGTCGATAAGGATGATGTGCCTATCCCTACTCCACCAAAGTCCGAATCGAGGTAGCTAACAAAGATCCCTCCATCGAATTCGTGAAAGATCATCCAAAGGAACTCATTATTGGAGATCCTAACAATGGAGTCATTACAAGATCGAGAGAAATCATCTCAAACTCTTGTTTTAGGCCTAAGATCGAGCCAAAGAATGTTAAAGAGGCTTTGACCGATGAATACTGGATCGAGCAATGCAAGATGAATTGAACCAGCTCAAACAACATGAAGTGTGGGAGTTAGTTCCCAGACCGTAAGGAACAAACATCATTGGCACAAAGTGGATCTACAAGAACAAGTCGATGCGTAAGGGTTGTCACTGTGAATAAGGCAAGACTTGTTGCTCAAGGATACACTCAAGTTGAAGGGGTTGATTTTGATGAGACTTTGCTCCTGGCCAGCTGGAATCAATCGATTGTTACTAGAGTTACTTGCATTCAAATTCAAGTCTTTTTGATGGATGTGAAAAGTGCCTTCCTAAATGGGTACTTAAACGAGGAAGTATATGTAGAACAGTACCAAGGATTTGTGGATCCTAACTTTCCCGATCATGTTTACAAATTGAGGAAAGCTCTATGGTTCAAACAAGCTCCTAGAGCTTGGTATGAAAGGTTGACAAAGTTCCTCACCGACAAAGGTTACAGGAAAGGAGGTTTGATAAAACTCTTTGTCAAGGATGAAGGAGGAAAGATAATGGTAGCTCAAATTTATGTTGATGACATAGTGTTTGAGGAATGTCGATAAAATGGTGAGACATTTTGCCAACCAAATGCAAGTGAGTTTGAAATGAGCCTCATGGAGAATTGACCTACTTTCTTGACTACAAGTCACACAGATGGAAGATTCAACTTTCCTTTCTCAAAGCAAGTATGCAAAGAATATTGTCAAGAAGTTTGGGATGGAGAATTCCAGTCATAAAAGGAATCCTTTACCTACTCATCTAAAGTTTTCCAAAGACACAAGTGGGACAAATGTTGATCAAAGCTTGTACAGAAGCATGATAGGAATTCTATTGTACTTGATACCAAAGACTGCATTGCCTTTGCAGTTGGTGTATGTGCAAGATACCAGGCTGAACCCAAAGTAAGTCACATCAATCAGGTGAAAAGAATTATGAAGTATGTGAGTGGAACTTACAATTATGGGATGCTATACTCTCATGGATGTAAACCAATTCTAACTGGTTATTGTGATGCTGACAATGGTAGTGCCGATGATAGAAAAAGCACTGAGGATGCTTTTTGGAAACAATCTTGTTTCTTGGTTCAGAAGAAGCAAACTGTGTGTCTTTATCTACTCAAGTGAATACATAGCAACCGGTAGCGCTGTTCTCAATGATCCGATGAAGCAGATGTCGAATAATGTCACAGATATCCGACATTGTATCGGACAACTGAAAAGCTATTAATATTTCCAATAATCCTATACAGCACAGTAGGACTAAGCATATTGACATTAGACATCACTTCATCAGAGATCTTGTGGAAGAGAAGGTGATTAAGTTAGAGCAATGTAGCCACTGAACTTCAACTGGCTGACATTTTTACTAAGGCACTTGATGCTAATCAGTTTGAGAATTTAAGGGGAAAGCTGGGTATTTGCCAATATGAAGAGTTATAGCAATTAATATTGCTTACAACAAGGGAAGGAATAGACATTTTATTTAACTTAATTGTGATTGGGCTAATTAATTATTTCCCTCTCTCTTTTCAAAAGTTTAAGAAGAGGAATAGTCATATTTATATCTCATTCCTCTCATTTGGTTGTACCACTCTCCATTCCCTCAAAAGAAAATATCAAACTTATTGTCTCCTGCATTCTCAATCTCTCAAGATGTCTCAACAAAGTCTGTCATCATCATCTTTATCAAAGGGAACTAGTTCTCCCTCTCCCACTGGTTCTGGACCTAGGGCAAACGCAATGGATACTGAGGTTCTGGAAGTTACTCCACTTCGTGCCATGGCCACTGATCCTGGGAGGGTAAAGAAGCTTCGTACCAGACATGCAAGAAGATCACAAGCCTCTTCATCTGGTAAGAATGCTGAACCATCTTCCTCTGTTCCTCCTGAGATAGCCAATAGGGAGGGTTCTCGTTATGTTCATCAAGCCATAGCTAGAATAATTACTAGGATTCTAAATGAGAATCATTCTGTACCTGGGGTATCTGTTCCCTTGAATCATGAATCTGCTAGCCCTAATTTAGCAACTAATCTAGATGTCACACAGAATGTCAAGACATCTGTTGACAATGTTAGACAATCACCTGAGAAACCTGTTGATCACGCCACTGATAAGTCTCCTATAAAACCTGTTGATGAAAACATGGAGAAGTCTCCAGAGAAACCTTTTTATGATATTCTTGAAGAATCTCCTGAGAAACCTGCTGCTGATAACCTAGAAAAATCTCCAGAGAAAACCCCCACTGAAAGTGTTGTTGAACTCCCTGTTATTGATCTTGATGAAGAATTATCTGACAATGACCTTATTGCTAGTGTTAACCCTAACATAGCTAAAAGGATGATGAGTAGAAAAGAAAAGAAGAATGCTACTCAAAGCCCCTCCAAGGAGAAGGCCATTAAAGTTGTTCATGAGTCTCCTAGGCCTGAGAACAAGGCTAGAGAAGAAGTGGAAGGATCGAAAGTCGGACCTCCAAAGGAAAGTGGTAGGATGAAGTCTCTGGAAGTATCTCAAGACCCAAGAGAACTCCAATCATCAAGAAAAGAGGTTCCCGAACCCTAATCGATGAGGATTCAGATTTTGATGTTGAAGAGAATGTCTCAAACATTCCACTCAGGAAGAAACCCCCTCTTGGCAAACCGCCTAAGGTTCCCGAGGTTGCTATTGATAACATCTCCTTTCACCATCCAGAATGCTAGTGTGGAAGTATGTTTTTCCTGGATTGCATTAGAAAGAGAGTTGACAGAGTGCCCTTGAATGCAAGGAAGTTATGGACCCGATCAAGGCAATCGGGTCGATGAAATCGTGGTTAAGTTTAGAAACCTGCATGATATTTTGGTGAAGGAGTTTATTGTTAATCTGTCTGTGGATGTGTGATGGAAAGTTAGCAGATTTTAAAAGTGTGTATGTGAGAGGAAGGAAGGTGAAGTTCTCTCCAACTGTGATTAATAAATTGGGAGGCTCGATGATGCTCAACTCGAGCTTGAAGTAACAGATAACTGTGTGTGCTGATAATCATCGCCAAGCAAGTAAAACACTGCCTTTAAAAGGAAAGCTGACTGCTAGAAAACTGAGTGTGAAGTTTGTCATTCTGCACAAGATAGGTGCAGCAAATTGGGTTCCCACAAACCACAAGTCCACCATCTTTGAGCAGACCTTAAAGCATGCAGACAGCTATGCAATCAAAGGTCCCATAGCCTTTCCCTCCCTCCTGTGTGGTATCATCACTGACCAATATCCTGATATCCTGGTAGACAAGGATTCTGTGTGCAAAAGAGCTCTTGCTCTTGGTTTCCACTACAATTTATTTCAGGGGAAACATGTCCCTGACATTGTCATGACATCTGCTGAGACATCAAATGTCAAGGCTAATTCTCAGAAGGTTGGTGTCATTGCTGTGCTGAAAGAGACTTGCAGGGAACTGGAAGCAAGGAAGCAAATTCTAGAGAGCTGATCTCTATGTTGGAGAAGGAAAAAGAAGATACTGAGGTTGAGGATGAAGGGATAAATGAGGATGCTGCTGCAGATTTGAATGAGGATGATGCTGGTGCATAACAAGAGGAGGACGCTGAAAGCAGTTCAGAAGAAGCAACTTACCACAGTACTTCTTCAGGAGAAGAAAGTGCTTGATTCTCAATCTCCTGCTGCTGTTGCTTGTGTTTATTGTTTTGTTGCTTTTGGTACTGTTTGTTTTGGATTTGTGGATTTCATTACTTGGCTGTATTATTTAACTCTGTTACTCCTTATATATAATGATATTTGGGTTTATGTACTGGCACCTTTGGCCCCTTTGTGGCTAAAAAGGGGGAGAAGAATTTATGGGAAATTGTGGGGTGAATTTATCTTTATTAGGCTCTGGTTATTTAGCTTAGTTAGCTTAGACTGTTATTTTATTTCGCATTAGTTCTCTCGATAGCTTAGTGTTTTAGCCAAAAATTTGCCAAAGGGGAGTTTGTGTGTTTTTATGTTGGCCTTAATTTTGGGTAAACTAGTTTTTGTCAATGTCTTGACCGATGTCATGACATTCGTAGTTGAAGATAAATTTCATTAGAATAATAATACATGCAATACTGATCGGAGTTAATCAATACATCGAAATCAGAAGAAGAATGACCGATGTCATGACCAATGTTATGATTTCGGCAACATCCGCTGCTCGCAGATTTACTTTTCCCGAGACTTTTCGTGATTTTTGTTGAGCCTTTTATTATGGATTATGTTATTGATCACATGCTCACGTGGCTTTAAGGTTAACCTTGTTTAACCCTAAATTGGTTTGTTAAAAAGACCAAGTCTTTAGGTTAAATTAAGTTAACCCTAGCTATAATTATGGAAGCCCAAGTTGAAGACTTTACTGCTTCTATATCATCAAAGAAACCCTTATGTTATCAAGGCGCCTTTGGTAACTGTAGAGATTTAGCTGCCTATTATTTGTGTATTCTAGTTACTTTGTGAGCCAAGCAATTATCATTTGATAAGTGCCTTGACTAGGATTTGTTTGTAAGTTGTTTATCACCAAAGCTTTGAAGCACGAGTGTGGTGTCTCTTGATTAAAGCTTTAGCAAAATCAAGTGTGTTTATTGAAGAGTGTCTTCACAATTCAATTAATCAATAGGTTGATCATCGTCAGGATCGAGGGGAGTGAGTAGAACTCGTGTCTAAGTAGGACTTACATTGAAGTTGCATTGGGTAGTTCTTATGAAGGAGATAAATTGGTTGGTTTATTCCCGAATTAATACCGCTTATAGGATTTCCTCCCTGCCTCGGTAGCCCTGCATGTAGGTGTAGTTACACACTGAACTGGGTAAATAATTGTTTGTGTTCTTTACTGTTTTTACATTACTGTGTGAATTGTTAAACAGAGTGTCAGATACTGTGTCATAACATTCTCTGTGACATCACGTATCTGCTGCCAGGAATCTCAATTGGGACAAACTCCGTCCAAAATCTCCATATTTGCTCTGCTTTTGTGCTCTGAGGCTCATGCTAAAGCCTTGGTGAAGTTTCTGAAGAATGCTCACATACCGCAAGACACTACTACCGATCAATTTGAAGTTTGTATTGCTAGCTTGGCTGCCAACAACGGTCTAGGCTTCTTTGATGCTAATTTGACTCCTGCCGGAAAGAAACACAACAAAGCCTTGCACATCTCTGTCGAATGCAAGGGAGTTACATTGTCTCATGTTTTGGTAGACACTGGTTCTGCTCTGAATATCCTACCGAAGACTTCTTTTGACCGACTTGATGTTGAAGGATTGGTCTTGAAGCCCAGTGACATAATTGTGAGAGCTTTTGATGGTTCTAAACAAACAAGATTGAGAGCTCATCCTTCCGCTTAAAGTCGGCCCCTGACTGACTCCACTTTTGTCATGGACATCCGTCCACCACTTCTTGCCTATTTGGACGCCTTGGATACATGGGCAGGCGTCTACTCTACCTTGCATCAAATCAAGTACCAGGAAGGGAAGGTCACATAAGATGTGGTGAGGAGGAATATATGGTAAGCCATCTACAGTCGTTCCGATACCTCGAGGTGGAAGGTGAATTCTTCGAGACTCCCTATCAAGCTTTCGAAACGGTTCCAAGAGTCATGCCTGTTGACTCTCCTGTTACTCCTGAAATTACACAAGTTCCGCCTAGGATGGCCTCGCTGAAAGATGCTTAAGTTGCAGTTGAAGAAGGAGGTAGTACTATTTGGGGTCAGCTCCCTGATCTTCCTTTCATATCTGACAAGACTAGTTTAGGCTTCACCACCAAAGGTCAGAAGATGATACGCCGTGAACGTGCCGGTCAACATCCCTTCCGCATCAGGAAGAATGGAATCCATATGAAGACGACTTACAACGACTTCGACATCGAGAAGTGGATCTTCCCAACTCACAATGACTCAAAGAATTGGAAGATCAAGACGGTATACTAATCTCCTTTAGACAGAGTAATTGCTTATTTTCTCGTTATGCTTTTCGCTTTTACACTTTGAATAAACTTAAAGCATAAAGTGCCTCGCCCGGGCATCATGGCTCGCTCAGGAGGGTTATTATCCGTCATTTGCATATTTTCATTTAATAAGATCATTGACTTTTGCTTAGATGTTTTTTTCTTTACTTTGTCACCCCTTCAAAAGCTATGTGTTCTTACACACACCCACGTGATACATCGCAGATTCACACTCGAATCTCGCTGATAACAAATATGTTATCAAGTATGACTTATAATCCGATCTACCAAGCCAAGACGAAGGTGAGGAAGATTGTAGTGCCAGGAGAACTTGTCGACTACTACAAAAGAAGATCGAGTTATACAACCACACCAAGAGTCACTGAGGTTGTGAATTGGGCATCAATGAAGATGAAAAGAGATCAAGATAGGAGCGGGTCTCGAGAGCAGTGTTAAAGAAAGATTGGTTCAGATGCTACGAGACTATATCGAAGTTTTTCCTTGGTCATACGAAGACATGCCAGATCTAGACATTGATATTGTGGTACACCGGTTACCAACGAAAGAAGGTTTTCCCAAGAAATGTAAGGTTCACGATGTCTCCGAGATGTTAGAGAAAATCAAAGCCGGGTTATGAAGCGCCTCAATGCCGATTTCCTAGCCGTTACTTCTTATCCACAGTGGGTTGCAAACGTGGTACCTGTACCTAAGAAGGATGGCAAAGTACGAATGTGTGTGGATTACAGAGATTTAAACAAAGCGAGTCCGAAAGATGATTTCCCACTACCTCATATTGATGTTCTGGTTGACAACACCGCCAACAAAGCTTTCCTTCATGGATTGTTTCTCCAGCATAATCGATCAAAATGGCTCCCGACGACATGGAGAAGACTACTGCTACACGGTGGGGCACTCGCTACAAGGTCATGCCGTCGATCAAGAACGCTGGTGCCACTTATCAGTGTGCCATGGTGGCATTATTTCATGACATGATTCATCACGAGATAGAGGTATACGCCGACGACATGATAGCTCGATCACGCATCAAGAAGAACATCTCGATCATTTATAAACTGCTTGATAGATCAAGAACAGACTAAGACTTAATCCCAACAAGTGCACCTTGGAGTCGATCCTGAAGCTCCTAGGGTTTGTCATTGGTAAAGGTATTGAAGTCGACCCGCCAAGGTTAAAGCTATCCAAGAGATGCCAGCTCCCCGCACCGGAAAGAAGTCGAGGTTTCGGGACGATGAACTACATTGCTGATTCATTGCACATCTAATCGCTACTTGTGAGCTAATTTTCGTTATCAAGAAAGATCAAAGTGGAATGGAACACGACTTCCGTGATTGCTTCGACAAAATCAAGGAGTACCCTGTAATCCTTCCATCCCGATGCCGCCAAGGAAGACCTCTTATCATGTACTGACAAGATTAGAGATCTCAATGGGGTGTGTGTTGGGAAACATGACGAACTGGTCGAAGAGTATGCAATATACTACCTTAGCAAAAGTTTACCGATCGTGAAACAAGATACTCACAAATGAGAGAACTTGCAGCTTTGGCTTGGGCGCTCATTGACTAAGACAAGATATGTTGACTCACACTACCTTGTCGATCTCCAAGATGGATCCGATAAAATACATATTCGAAAAACCGCCTCCTAAGAATAGCAAGATGGAAAATGATCGACCAATACGACATCCAAAGATACTCCTTAAAGCGTCAAAGGTAGTAGTCAGATGACTACCATATGCAGCTCGAGTTTCCGCATCTAAGATGTTTTGTTAGTTATCGATCGAAGAACTGTGACCGCACGAAGGACTCTGATCAAGGATCCCGATGGACCATGGTCTTTGATGGAGCCTCAAACGACGGCAATGGTATGGCGCCATCATTACATCCCTCAGTGAGGACGCCCACCGCTGATTATGTTTCAACTGCACTCAACAACGTGGCCGAATACGAAGCGTGCATCACGGTATTAAAGTCGCTATCGACTTAAGAATCAAATTCTTGCAAGTGTATGGAGACTCGCCTTGGTAATCGCCCGATTAATGAAAGTGGATACGGCATCCAATCTCATCCCATATCGAGCATGTTTTAAGTTTGATACCCTACTTCGAAGAGATCACTTTCGATCACATTCCACGAGAAGAGAATCAGTTGGCAGATGCATTGGCTACCATGTCATCTATGTTCAAGGTCAGAAGGGACAACGAGGCTCCCCAAATCATCATCGAAAAGTTTGACGAACCAGCATACTGTTGTAAACTTGATACAGAAGAGAAACCTTGGTTCTACGAAGTGAAGACGTATCTTGAGACTCAGGAATATCCCGCAGGGGCATCTGCCAACGACAAGAAGTTTTTGAGAAGATTCGCATCCAAATTCTTTCTCAGCAACGACATCTTGTACAAGCGCAATCACGACTTGTGCTTACTCCGCTGTGTATACCAGAAAATAGCAGAACATATCATGGAAGAGTTACACGAAGGCGCATTCGGTATTGTCATACCCCAAAATTTTCCCGCCTACTTCTCAAGACATTTCATACATCTATACTCAAGGATTCCTCAAGGGTTGATTAGACAAACCCTCTCCTAGACAGTCAACCCAAACTAGGGTTTGGCTATCCTCAGATCCAGATGGACTTCCAACATCTCCAGTGATCATCATGCCTCCTCATATGCTTCAAAGAATCTCCATGTAAAGTTTCAAGCCTCACAAGTCAAGTTCCCTTAGACAATTGCTCAGATGGTTGAAAATCAGTTGTATTGGACAAAAAGTCAACTATGGTCAACATACAGTTAAACTTCCTGATTTTTGGTCAACATCCTCATTTTGAAGTCACATTCATCATTTTATCAAGGGTTGATCATGATTCATCAAGAAAACTCAAGATTTGCTCAAAAGTCAAACTTTCCAAATTAGGGTTTTCCAATGAAAAGTCAACTGAACTTTGACTGAGCATAACTTCTTCATACTTTCTAAGAAATTTTTCCACCACCTCTCATTTTGAAGGAAATTCAATTCTCTACAACTTCAAGTCTCACGAGAATGTTCAAAAAATGCTTCATTTTGAAGATGTGGATCAAAACATTACAGGTCCTTTTCAAAGTCAACAAAAAGTCAACTTTTTGTATTGAAGATTTATTGAGCATGGAAACTCCAATTGAGATGAAACCAAAGAGGTTATTTAGAGGACACCTAGAGATTTCTAAAAAGTCCAATAACACTCAAAAATGTGGAAAATTGAACAAAATACACCTTGTACAAGTTGGGCATTTTTGGACAATTGCACAAAGGGAGATATTTGTCAAAATCCAGTTTTTTCCAAATGGCCTATAATTTTATGATCCAAACTTGTTCATAATATTATTTGTGACCTATTGATGCCTTGCCACGACCACCTTTTATTTTTTTGATTTATTTTTGAATTTAAAAACATTTAATTCAAATTTAAATTATATAAAATATGAAAACAAGGTATATTTTCAAATGGATTGGATTTTTATCAAACTTGAGGTCCAAGATAGCCCACAAGACTTGCCAAATTGCGGCTAGCTCATATGGAAGAGAAAATCAAATTTTAAAAGATTTGATTTTATTTGTAAGGAAATTATTTTGCATTGAATGACTATTTTTTTCCTTCCTTTGCTCTAATATTACACTTATAAATACCCAAACACATTGCACAAGACGAAGGACTAAACCCTAGCCCATACAAGCAACCGTTATTTTCAAAAAATTCTCAAAGTTGTGAAAATCGTGTTTCATTCTCCAGCCATTTTCAATCCAATTTGAGCATTCCATTGTGTTCTGAGGTAATTTGAGTAAGTATACATCATTGTCCATGGTTGAAACAAACAATCAAGCCATACATGATCATACATATTCATATTTTCTTGAATTTGCATTTTTTTATTATCTGTGTTTTAATCGAATCTAACCATTCCAATGTGTTCATGAGATGCAATAGATAAGATCGATCATCGCTTTATAGCTTGAACGTCTAAACACGATTTGCCATGTTAGGGTTTGAACCGTTAAGCTTCGAATCGATGCTACGAGCTTCAATCGAAACTAACACCACCATTGAATTCGCGACCATCGATTTAGGGGGTAGGTATCCCTTGCCTTTATTTTTGCTATTTCGTGTTTGGCATTTTGATCATCGGAGAAGATGACTGGAGCTAGGGCTCCGTCTGATCGGGAGACTCCATGGAGCAGTGTGAGGCAAAAGGCGATCCGATTCGTCCATCCATTCAACCTGGACCCCACGCGGCTGACTGTGCGTTGAAACTTAGAAATCAGGACACGTTAGCGCTTATAATGCCATGTTTCTATTTTCCAAACACCAAACACACTTTGGCTCAATGGTAAAGGCAAGCAGACTTGAGTTTTCATCCAAGGGTCTCCAGTTCGAATCCTGGCAAGACCTTTCTTTTTTGCTTCTTTGAAAACTAACATATTTTTTCACTTTTCTATTTTCTTTAATATTTTTCATCCAATTTAATTTATCTTCAATATTTTTTATCATGCATCTAAAAAACTCCAAAAATATTTCTTTTTTGCATAATTATCAGAAAAATACTTATTTAATTTTTAATATTAAAATCATTATTTTTGCATGCATATTTAATTTAAATTATTAATTAATCATTTGAATGACTTTTAATTGTTTTTAAATTACCAAATCGATTCAGAAAATTACCAAAAATTTATCTTATCATATTAATGTCATCACTAGTCAAAAACCTTTTTCCTCATTCAAAAATCATGTTTTACTAACATTTTTCCTCTTATGCAATTTTCAGATTCATTATGTATCTGCTCATTTTTCTTGCTTTTCTTTTCAATTATGTAATTGCCTATGGGATGTAATAGTTTAATTAGACTTTTATTTTCCGCACTCTTATTATGTAACCGCCCCAAAGCCATGTAATAGCGAGGACTTTATCTTCCGCATTTTACATTTCCGATTTTAATTTCTCGCACTTATAAACCGCTAGTAATTAGGCGTATGGCAAGATAAAATGGACATAGATCACTCATAATTTCAAGATAATACATCCAATTTGACACACTCTTCCACACATGCACCCTTAGGTAATTCTCTCGTTGCCTTTATGAATACAAATGGTCAACTCCTCGAACGTAGAGGTATTCTAGCATCGCTGTTTTCAAAACAAATCATCATAGTTCCTTCGACAAAGATCATAGACCCACGATGTCACCTACGAATACACGATCTTGACCTCGATTGTCAGATTTAAAAATGATGATAGTCCTTCAAATGTGCTAGGATACTCCTACAAGTTGCCTTCTATGACCATCCGATGTCCCTTCGAATGTCCCATTTTACATCCAACGAATGGGGTTACCTACCAACTAATGGTATGGATACGCTATTCTAAAGAAAAGTAAAATAATGACCAATTCGGTAGGTAATAAGACTTTTAGTTGCTTGCTCTATCAAAATATTTTCACACTTTGTCAAAGTTCAAACTTTTCAAAACAAACATTTCCAAACACTTTGTATACATTCCTACATGAATCATTACAAAGTCAAAGCTTAAATGCCTTTTCAAAACATTTTTTCAAACACATGTAAAGCACTTTTTAAAATGATCTAAGAGCCCGTAGATAACTACGGATGGAAAGGTGCATACCTTCCTTTTCATAACCTCTCCCTTACTCGTAATCTAACGAAGGTCTTTTCCTGCTTCACCTTCCCTTAATTGATAAAAGAAAAGTCGGTGGCGACTTTGCTATCCGCATATTTATGATACAAAAATTCAAAGTCAATTCACAAGATACAGAATCGATCGCAGGAAACACCCTAAAGAGAGAATGCCTTAGGGATTTCATCCTTTATTGCTTCTGCTTGACTTGCTTGCTTTATCTTTAGGGTCAGTATTATATTTGTGGGGATCCTACACCCGATCCGATTTCCTTTAGGTAGCAATAGATCGTCATGATCTAGAAGGCGATACCAAACGGTCAACATGATGGGTACGTTAGTGTGACACTTTAGATGTTCTCAAACTCTTCATTCCCAAGTTGAGGATAGTATTTGGCTCTGGTGGTGTCATCAACACTAACTAAACTTTTAGAACCCTAATTGACCCATCTTGTCCATTGTAGGTAGTGAGATGCCCGACTTTGTGTAGACCGAGGTTATCGACACTGATGCTACGCCATTAAGGTCGACTTTGGGATATTTTCGGTTTGACTAACTTGTAGTGTATTGAAATAAACGCCTACGAGAAAGATCAATGATATGAGATTCCTAGAACCACATTATTATAGGACAGATGAACCAACTCAAACTTTTGGTGGGTAATCACCTATACCTCATGCAAGCCTTAAACCTAGGCTCATTGTGTGAATTGTTGTGTGTAAACATGATATCATGACATCATCGCATTGCATATCATTTCTAACTATTTCAAGGACCTAGGATTTATCTTTGCCTGTTTTGTAGGAATTATATTTCTAGAAGACTATCCAATCAACTTCATGGGTATACCTTCTGCTTCAAAGAATTGGTTTCAAATTTCGATCATGCTCATTCAAAAAAGACATGGTTATTTGCTTGACTTGGTTATCTCGTTTGAAGAAGATATGATGCACGTCTATTCCGTTCTTCGATCCGAAATACCATTGCTTTACATTCTGATTATCGCTTGGTTCCTACTAGAAGAGTTCTCTGCTACTGGGATACCTATTCTTGACCAAATGCCATTCACGGTTTAGAAAAGGTTCCTAAGTACGAAGACATTGCATCAAGATTACATCTGCGCCTAGATTGAAGCCAATTGGGAAACAAGAAGGAGTTAAGGGTTTACTTGCTAAGTTCCATTAAGAAAGCCCGAGAATTCCTCAAAGCTATGAGTTTCCATGCATTCAAGACATTATGGCCTTGCTAATCTATAGTTTGGTTCTACTTCCTAACTGGATCAATTCATAGATGTCAACATCAAGATATTCCTTACTCAATCCTCGGCCTACTTTAATTGACATCCTACATTCTTCCACACTGTATTTACAAAAGACAAGAAACTCTCATGTGTTGTACACCGTTATTTCCGGTGGTTTATTTCACCTTTTCATCAGCTGAAGAACGAGCAAAGATTGTGGCAAAGACTAATGTCACCTCTCATTCAGGATATTCGCTGGTGTCTTTTCTCTCAAAAGGATTTCATATTTATCGAAAGGCAAGAATTCCCAATGTACCGCCTTGGTATAAGGGGAGGTATTACTTACAACCCTTCTCTAGCTCTACGCCTTGGTTTTGCTCAAGAGATGGTCCACATGATATGCTTCTCCAAGATATTGTGTTCGATACAACCACGATCCTGAATTACCATCAAGGTTTATACACGCGGGGCATGGTAAAGAAGATCGATACCAAGACTTTGGGGCACCAAAACTCCATTCCTGGGGAACCTTACCTCAAATAGCAGCTCGAGCTCAAAATCGATGATGCCATTCACGCCTATTTTACCAAGAATTATGAAACTGTCATAGGTGACGACTTTATACCGCTCTCCATCCCGACATGCCTACCGATTTTGAAGACTTGAAGAGATCCCGATTCAACTAAAAGAAGAAAGGATACATTTGAAGCTCAAGTTATGCAGCGAGAAGAAGGTACTAGAGTTGACCAAGCTACTTCACGAGGAGCGAACATCAACGCCTACCGGCACCAAGAGGAAGCACCTGGGAGACATAGAGCTCTAGGATTTTGTTCTTTATTTTTTGTTTTGAACTATCTTTTGTACTCAAAAGAAAAAGAATAAAAAGAGAACTAATAAATGTTTGTTCGTGCTTGTTTAACAAATTTAAATTCCTAAGGTCCTTGAAACATTGCATTGCATTTGCATAAACATCGATATCATGGCATAACATCTCACAGTAAATGAAGATTCATTTTCTCGCCATTTATTTTAGCGTAATGGCTCTTGAACAGATCATCAAAGATCTCCAGCTCGTAATGCCTGGGCCCAGAGATGTTCACCTTGGTCCAAGGCCAAGAAGATCCAAGAAGCTCGTCAATGTAGAAGAGGGTCGCTGTGTTCTCAACATGGGCGACGCTACAAAGGTGGTCCTAAAGTGGTCACTTGACAGCTCTCGAAAGTGTCAAGACCGAGGGGAGTGTCAAGGGCAATGATAAGATGATCGTGAGCCCGAGAAGAAAGGAGAAGACTATGAGGATCAAGATCGTGATGAAGATGACAAGTACAACTTGAAGACCATCCGAATGTTGTGGAAAACTCGAATTTTGATGATCTGAGCCTTGTCCTCGTGTGGTGATTCCTCCCAAGTTCAAAGTTCCCACTTTGCCAAGTATGATGGCATTTCTTGTCCAAGCTGCATTTGAAGTCCTATGATCAAGATCAACCCCACAATCGATGATAGAAAGTCAGGATGCATTATTTTCAAGAAAGTTTGTCCGAACTCAATTGAGTGGTATTATCACCAGAAATGACCGTATCCGTATGAAGTGACTTAGCGATGCTTTCATGCATATGAAAGTACAATGCGAGTTGACACCCACACGCATGCAACTAAGGAGCATGTCTATGGGCCGTGATGAAAAGTTCAAAGAGTATGCCGTAAGTGGAGAGATCTAGTAGCAGAGTTCAACCACCCTTGTCCCATAGGGAGTTGGTTGATATGTTTATGGAACACCGAGGTCCATTCTTCAATCATCTCGACGAAACTCTTCACCGGATTCACCGAAATGATATTGACAGAGAGCGATTGTTTGGTATCAAGAGCGAAAGATTCTGTAGAGTCATCCTCAAATGTCGCAGAGATCTTTGGTGGTAAGAAAGAAATCAATGTTGTGTATGGTCGAAAAGCCGAGCCAAGACCCGCGCTTCAACTGGGGGGGCAACAGATTCTAATCCTACATCAAGACAACCCGGTGAGACAACACGCAGAAATGTAACGCGCCACGAAGACAGTTTACAAAGATCAACATGCCTTTGTCGCAAGCATTGCAACACATGTTGAAAGCAAAACTGATTACTTTGAAGGATCCTCCTCAGAATGTCAACACTTCCTCTCCGAGATACAATCCTAATGCTAAGTGGGCTTACCATTCCAACAGCCTGTATGACATCGACAACTGTTGGGCTCTGAAGAACAAGATTCAAGATATGATTGAAGCTAAGCAGATCGAGTTTGACCCTCCTGTTGAGAACCCAAATGTGATTAACGCGCCTATGCCTAACCATGACAAAAGTTCCAATGCTATTGGTGAGAACTCTTATGTTTTCAACATAGATGACTTGACCATTCCTCTGATGACTATTAAGAAGAATTTGCTTCAAGCTTGTCAATCCGGATCGAGAATTGTCGTTGGTGCCCATCTCGCACTGATGGTTGTGCTTGGTCGAGAAGACGGTCCAAAGGTATGATGGATAACCGTGAAGTACTATTCCCGAAACCACCAGAGCCTCCTGTGTGAAGACATGTCTAAGAAATCAAGATCAAGATGTGAATGAAATTAAATCAATGTGTGGGATACCGCCCAAGTGGAAAGTTTGATTACATGGTGAAATATACTGTTCGAGAGCTACAAAATTCCTATTGAAGATGTTAAAGCAACCGATGGGGTGACGATTTCCGTAAGACTATGCCGATATTAACACAATAAGGATTTCCCTCACGATCTTGTGCCTAGAGTGGCACCTCTCATCATTACTTCTCCTGCATCAGCCCATATCCTCCGACAAAGTTATCCTTGGAATTATGGAGTCGAGTTTTACTATCATGGCGCAAGCAAGACCATATGACCATTGAGGATCTTACAATGAAGCTACCATTCCCACATTGACAACATCAACGGATCAAGTAAGGTAAACTGTAACCGAAGAGTGTTCTCCCCAGATCTCTCCTCCCAAAGACACGACTCCACTGCATTCCCGCGCATTCAATTCCCGAGACTAGAGGAAAGAACCAGTGACTCATCCCGTCACCGTAAGTACCAAAGGAATTGTCAAGGTCCTCCAAACGAGAAATGGAGGAAATTCAAGATCATCAAGAAGAGTGACTACAAGGAACAGCTTGGGACAGACTCCGTCCAAGATCTCCATGCTTGCTCGGGCTCAGGTTCGCCGAGGCTCATGCTAAAGCCTTGGTAAAGTTTCAAAGAATGCTCACGCACTACAAGACACTACCACCGATCAATTTGAAGTTTGTATTATAGCCCTGCCAACAACGGCCTAGCTTCTCCGATGCGATTTGACTCTTCCAAAGGAACACAACAAAGCCTTGCACATCTCCTTGAATGCAAGCGCATACATTATCTCATGTTTTGGTGGATATCGGTTCTCGCCTCAATATCCTTCCAAGACCGCTTTTGATCGACTTGATATTGAAGGATTGGTTCAAACCCAAAGGACATAATTGTGAGAGCTTTTGATGGTTCTAAGCGAACGACTGGAGAGTCATTCTCAGTAAAGTCGGTTCCCGCACTTTTGATTCCACTTTCTTTGTCATGGACATCCGTCCCTTACTCTTGCCTACTTGACGCCCTAGATACACATGGGCGTCACACCTCTACCCCGCATCGGTCAAGTACCCGTGAAGGGAAGGTTGTTACGGTATGTGAAGAAGAATATATGGTCACCATCTACCATTCCGATATCTCGAGATGGAAGGTGAATTCTTCGAGACCTCACAAGCTTTAAACAATCCCCGTAGTCATGCCTGCTGACCTCCTCGTCACCTCCTACACAAGTTCCGCTTAGGATGGTCATCAAGGATGCTCAAGCCGCAGTTGAAGAAGGACGTAGTACTATTTGGGGACAGCTCCCTGATCTTCCCTTCAAATCTGACAAGACTGGTTTAGGCTTCACCATCAGAGGTCAGAAGATGATACGCCGTGAACGTGCCGGCCAACTTCTTTTCCACATCAGCCAGAGTGGAATCCATGCTATAAAAGACGATGACAACGACTTCGACATTAGCAAGTGGATCTTCCCAACTCCTGACAACGGACTCAGCAATTGGAAGACTGAAGACGTCATACCAATCTCCTTTAGACAGGAGTAATTGCCTTTGTTTTTGTTTTGCTTTTCGTTTTCGTTTTCTATGTTTTGAACAATAAACTCTAAATCCTAGTGCCTTTCCCGGGGCATCGTGGCTCGTTTGTGAGGGTTATTATCTGTCATTTGCATATTTTCATTCAATAAAATCATTGGACTTTTGCATTTAATTGTTTCTTTCCTTCTTTTACTTTATCACCCCTTCAAAAAGCTATGTGTTTCTTACACACCCACGTGATAATCGGTAATCACTCCGAATCTCTCGCTGATACGGCGCTATTGCTAAATATGACTTCATAATCCGATCTACCAAGCCAAGACGAAGGTGAGGAAGATTGTGAAGTGCCAGAGAACTTGTTAGATCAATACAAAGAAGAAGATCGAGTTTACGCCACACAAGAGCCGTTGAGGTTGTGAATTGGGTACCGATGAAGATGAAAGGAGATTAAGATAGAGCGGGTCTGAGAATAGTGTTAAAGAAAGGTTGGTTCGATACGAGACTATATCAAGTTTTGCTTGGTCATACAAAGACATGTCGGGTTTAGACATTGATATTGTGGTACATCGGTTAACGAAAAGAAGGTTTTCTCCAAAGGAAATGTAAGGTCTGTCGGATGCGCCCCGAGATGTCGAGAAAATCAAAGTCAAAGTTATGAAGCAGTTCAACGTTTTTTAGTCAACTTTTATCCATGTGGGTTGCAAACGTGGTACCTGTACCTAAGAAGGATGACAAAGTACGAATGTGTGTGGATTACAGAGATCTGAACAAAGCAAGTCTGAAAGATGATTTCCCACTACCTCATATTGATGTTCTGGTTGACAACACCGCTCAACATAAGGTTTTCTCCTTCATGGATGGTTTCTGTTACAACCGATCAAAATGGCCTCAAGACATGGAGAAGACTACTGCCACACAAGGGGCACTTTCTCACATAAGGTTATGCCGCTTGGATCAAGAAACAGCGCCACTTATGAGCATGCTATGGTGACATTATTTCATGACATGATTCATCACGAGATAGAGGTCTACGTCGACAACATGATAGCTCGGTCGTAGACAGAAGGAGAACATCTTGATCATTTGCGAAAACTATTTGACAGACTGAAGAAGTACAGACTAAGACTCAACCCTAACAAGTGCACCTTTGGAGTCCGATCCGGTAAACTCTTAGGGTATATTGTCAGTGGAAAAGGTATTGAAGTTGACCCCGCCAAGGTTAAAGCTATTCAAGAGATGCCAGCTCCACGCACCGAGAAGGAAGTCGAGGTTTCTTGGGCCGATTGAATTATCTGCGATTCAATGCACATCTAATCGCTACTTTGAGCCAATCTTCGTTATTGAAGAAAGATCAAGTGGTAGACTGGAGCGACGATCCGATCGCTTTGACAAAATCAAGGAGTACCCATGAATCCTCTTATCCCGATGTCGCACCGGCGAAGAAGACCTCTTATCATGTACTTCGATGTGTTAGAGAACTCAATGAGGTGTGTGTTGGGGCAACATGACAAGTCTGGTCAAAGAGTATGCAATATACTACCTTAGAAAAGTTTACCGACCGTGAAACAAGATACTCACAACAGAAAACTTGCAGGCTTTTGGCTCACGTCACGACTAAGACAAGATATGTTGACTCACACTACCTTGTTGATTTCTAAGATGGATCCAATAAATACATATTTGAGAAACCAGCTCTCCGAAAGAATAGCAAGATGGCAAATGATTTGACCGAATACGACATCCGAAGACACTTTCGTAAAGCGATCAGGAAGTGTGGTGATCGATCGCTCATCGTCAGACGACTATCGCCTATGCGCTCAATTTTTCGCCGAAGATGTTTTGCTAGTCATCGATTGCGAAGATCCGTGCCCTAGACGAAGGACCCGAACAAGGATCCCGATGGACCATGGTCTTTGATGGAGCCTCAAACGCACTTGGCAATGGCATTGGCGCCATCATTACATCCCTCACAGTACATACCCTTTCACCGCCAGATTATGTTTCAGCTTGCACCAACAACATGGCCGAATAAGCGCATTATGGGTATTAAAGCGGCTATTGACTTAATCAAGCTCTTACAAGTGTATGGAGACTCACTAGTGATCATTAGATTATGGGCGTGGGATACTAAGCATCCGAATCTCATTCCGCATCGGAGCATGTTCGAGTTTGATCCCCTACTCAAGAGATTACTTTGGTCATATTCCACGAGAAGAGAATCAATGATGTACGCGTTAGCTACTATGTCATCTATGTTCAAGGTCAGATGGGACAACGAGGCTCCCCATATCATCATTGAGAAGTTTGACGAACCGGCATATTATTGTGAACTTGATATGTAAGAGAAACCTTGGTACTATGACGCGGAAGAGGTATCTCGAGACTCGTGAATATTCCGCAGGGGCATCTGTCAACGATAAGAAGTTTTTGAGAAGGTTTGCATCCAAATTCTTTCTCAGCAACGACATCTTATACAAGCGCAACCACGATTTGTGCTTACCACTGCGATCGAAACCGCGAACGATCATGGAAGAATTACACGTAAAGACGGTACCCACTCCAGGGACACACCATGGCTAAGAAGATTTTGAGGACAGTTACTATTGGTCCACCATGGAAGTCGATCACACCGTTATGCTCGATCTTGTCACAAATGCGATATATGCGCACAAAGTGCACGCACCTCCGACCTCGAATATTCTAATGCTCCTTGGCCTTTGCAATGTGGGCATTGACATGATTGGAGAAATCAAGCCCACCGCTCCAACGGACATCATTTCATCCTTGTGGCAATTGACTATTTCACCAAATGGGTAGAGGCACCGTCCGCATCTCGTTACCAAGAATGTTGTGGCTCGATTCATCAAGCATAATCTTATCTCGGTATGGCACTCCTAAAGGATTATCACGATAATGGTTCTAATCTCAACAACAAGATGATCACCAACTCCGACGCATTTCAAGATCAAGCATCACAATTTCTCCGTATCGGCCTAAGATGAATGACGCAGTGGAAGCCGCCAACAAGAATATCAAGAAGATTATACAGAAGATGATAGTGACTTACAAAGATTGGCATGAGATGTTACCATTCGTCATGGTTATCGACCAAAGACGAACATCACAGGGCAACCCCTCTCTTGTATACGGTATGGAGGCAGTCCTACCAATCGAGGTTCAGATACCCTCAACCAGAGTCCTCCAAGACGCAGAGTTAGGCGAAGATGATTGGGTCCAAACTCGCCTTGACCAGATCAACTTGATCGATGAGAAACGACTCGCGTCCATCTGCCATGGACAGATCTATCAGAAACGAATGATTAGAGCATTTAACAAGAAGGTCAAGCACCGAGTCTACCAAGCCGGTGATATAGTAGTCAAGTGCGTCATTATTCCACAAGGTGATCCCAGGGGCAAATGGACTCCCACTTACGAGGGACCATTTGTAGTCAAGACAGATTTTCCTATGAGCTATGATACTTAGCACCATGGATGGCAAGACTCCCACACCCTATGAACAGACATAGTCAAAAATACTACGTGACAAAGACCGCTTAGGTCGATGACCTAGGAAAAAATAAGGGCATCCCGCGAACCAAAAGGTTTGGGCAAAAGTTAAGGATATACACAAAACATGTACACGGCAAGTCGAAAACCCCAAAGGCGGTTGGGCAAAACGGGTATCCCTAGACTAAAACCCGAAAGGGCGGTCTAGGCAAAAGATAGATTTAAGCGCATTTACTATGTCTCGCTAGACCACCTATCTACGATCTATCAAAGATTCAAGATTCAAATGGTGAAGACGCCTACTCACTTTCTAACGACAAAGAAGGAAATGAGATAGTTGAAATATATGAGTACTAGCATAGTTGAACTTAACGAGATTGTTCCGCATAGCTTTTTACCTTCTTGTGTACAAACTACTGGCCATATGCCACCTTTCAAATTAATACAAGTTCTTTCTCTTTACAATTCTTACTTGTTAATTGCATAAAGTCCAACGTTTGCCTTGAATGATTATATGCATTTGACAATACATATCTATTTACAAACATGCGAAAAATGAACATACGAAAGTGATTACTACAGGCTCTAGGAATTGAGATGACGACGGAAGTCACCAATACGTTCCCCTGCAAAGTGCAATCCCCCACAGAGATGTCACTCATTACAAACCTTCCCCAGTGGAGTACACATTTTTCTCCACTAGTCCAGACCTTTCAGGATCCATCACGTTAGTCCCCGAGCAGTGATTCCACTCAACTGAACCCGATTATACCAGTCTTCAAGCATGAAGTTTCATCCCCAGCTGAGGTATTTATCCCTAGCAGAGTATCTCTCAACGATCATCGTTCCCTCGGCAGCAGCAGTGCAAGTCCAGACTCGAAACATGGTCAGATAGTGCATCAGAGGAAACCTACATCTTTTGTTCCCCAGCCAGAGATTTCGACGGGCTCCAGATCCTTCTAACCCGGTCTCCCAGCAACTATCAAATGCTCTCCGGCAGGATCTATGCGCAAGATCCCCAGTAGAGCGCCTCCTAACTTTCCCCAACAAGGTCTACACACAAGATCCTCAGTAAGATACCTCTTGATCTCTACCATCCTCAACAAAATCTAGGCTCAAGACTTGGTCAGATAGTGCATCGGAGGAATCAAGGTTATCTTTCTTCTCAGGGTTGCCAATCCACTTCATCCCCAAGCGTAAGTCGAAATCCCTGCTAACGCCGCCAGATCTTCTTCAAGATGGATATGTTTTGAAATACCACAACATCTATCATTTATACATTACTCATAAAAGTCATGATTTGTGCATATGTCATTCATACACATTGTTATGCATCATAATTTGCATAAGACTAACGATATTCTATCAAAGTTTCTTTTGTTTTTCCCAAAACAGGTGAAAATCACCGAAACAACAGTCCGTGGATTAATGCAAGCCGACGGAAACCCTATCCGAACGACCGCCCTAGATGTCTTCCGACAACAGGTCCAGGATTAATGCCCGAAGCCAGACGGGAAACCCTATCCGAACGACCGCCCAAGTTGTCCTCCGACAACACATCCAGGATTAATACCTGAAGCCAGACGGGAAACCCTATCTGAACGATCACACAAGTTATCCTCCGATAACTGTGCATTGATCAATACCAAGCACAACAGGAAGTCACCCACATTTCCGACTATTATCCTCTCAGAGTAATCAAGACGAAGATTTGTTCTGACTCTCTATTATTATCAACAGCAATTACAGAGTCTGGCGTACGACTCAGTTGCCTTGGATGGCATCTTAAGCCCATCTCCGATTATTTGTCGACATCTCTCCACTTTCAGAATGCTGCATATTTGGTTACAAAAACCAATACAAACCAATAACTTCATGCAAAAACGAGTGCAGAGTCTAATGTACGACTCAACATCACTCCCTCCGGATGGCATCTCAAGCCCATCTCCCCGAGCCTAGCGTACGACTCACTCCCCAGCATCGATCATTCCAGATGGCATCTCAAGCCCATCTCTGACGACTCTCCTATTTAAACGGCATTCTTGAGTCCAGTATACGAATCATTCCCCAGCGAAATCTCCAACTTCTCCAAATGGCATCTATAAGCCCATTCCCATGCAATCATCAATCAACAGCGAGTGCAAATTTTCGTGACTTAGTGTTCAATCATCTTCACCTGTGTCACGAAGGCAAGCATGCCAATCTAACCCTTCCAGTAAAATAAGATTGAACAGGGGAAGCTGTCATA
Source organism: Vicia sativa (assembly GCA_021764765.1). NCBI lineage: Eukaryota > Viridiplantae > Streptophyta > Magnoliopsida > Fabales > Fabaceae > Vicia > Vicia sativa. The sequence continues at coordinate 8,268,940 of CM038794.1, forward strand.
CCCCAAAATTTGCCCTCCTACTTCTCAAGACATTTCATACATCTATACTCAAGGATTCCTCAAGGATTGATCAGACAAACTCTCTCCTAGACAATCAACCCAAACTAGGGTTTGGCTATCCTCCATCCGATGGACTTCCAACATCTCCAAGTGATCATCATGCCTCATATGCTTCAAAGAATCCATGTCAAGTTTCAAGCCTCACAAGTCAAGTTCCTCGCACAATTGCTCGATGGTTGAAAATCGTTGATTGGACAAAAAGTCAATTGTGGTCAACATACACCAAACTTCCCGATTTTGGTCAACATCCTCATTTTGAAGTCACATTCATCATTTGATCAAGGGTTGATCATGATTCATCAAGAAAACTCAAGATTTGCTCAAAAGTCAAACTTTCCAAATTAGGGTTTTCCAATGAAAAGTCAACTGAACTTTGACTGAGCATAACTTTTTCATACTTTCTCAGAAATTTTTCCACCACCTCTCATTTTAAAGGAAATTCAATTCTTTACAACTTCATGTCTCACAAGAATGTTCAAAAAATGCTTCATTTTGAAGATGTGGATCAAAACATTATAGGTCCTTTTCAAAGTCAACAAAAAGTCAACTTTTGTATTGAAGATTTATTGAGCATGGAAACTCCAATTGAGATGAAACAAAGAGGTTGTTTAGAGGACACCTAGAGCTTAATAAAAAGTCCAAGAACACTCAAAAATGTGGAAAATTGAGCAAAATACACCTTGTACAAGTTGGGCATTTTTGGACAATTGCACAAAGGGAGATATTTGTCAAAATCCAATTTTTTCCAAATGGGCCTATAATTTTATGATCCAAACTTGTTCATAATATTATTTGTGACCTATTGATGCCTTGCCACGACCACCTTTTATTTTTTTGATTTATTTTTGAATTTAAAAATATTTAATTCAAATTTAAATTATATAAAATATGAAAACAAGGTATATTTTCAAATAGATTGGATTTTAATCAAACTTGAGGTCCAAGATAGCCCACAAGACTTCCAAATTGGGTTAGCTTCATATGGAAGAGAAAATCAAATTTTCAAAAGATTTGATTTTATTTGAAAGGAAATTATTTTGCATTGAATGACATATCTTTTTTCCTTCCTTTTGCTCTAATATTACACTCTATAAATACCCAACACATTGCACAAGACCAAGGACGGAAACCCTAGCCCATACAAGCAACCCTTATTTTCAAATTTTTTCTCAAAGTTGTGAAAATCGTGTTTCATTCTCCAGCCGTTTTCAATCCAATTTGAGCATTCCATTGTGTTCCCGAGGTAATTTGGAGTAAGTATACATCATTGTCATTGGTGAAACAATCAATCGAGCCATACATGATCATACATATTCATATTTTCTTGAATTTGCATTTTATTATCTCGTGTGTTTTAATCGAAACTAACTATTCCAATGTGTTCATGAGATGCAATAGATAAGATCCGATCATCGTTTATAGCTTGAACGTCCAAACACGACGCCATGTTTAGGGTTTGAAACCTGCTGAAGCCAATCGATGCTATGCTTTTCAATCGAAACTAACACCACCATTGAATTCGCAACCATCGATTTAGGTATCCTTTGCCTTTATTTTTGCTATTTCGCAGGTTTGGCATTTTGGATCATCGGAGAAGACGATTGAGTAGGGCCCGGCCGCTGGATCGGAGACTCCACGGCAGTACGCGGAAAAAGCGATCCGATTCATCCATCCATTCCACCGACCCCACACGCTGGTCGATCGTATGCTGAAACTCGTAAATCGTGACACGCGCTTATAATGCCATGTTTCTATTTTCCAAACACCAAACACACTTTGGCTCAGTAAAGGAGCAGCTTGAAGTTTTCATCCAAGGGTCTCCAAATAACTCGGCAAGACCTTTCTTTTTGCTTCTTTGAAAACTAACATATTTTCACTTTTCTATTTTCTTTAATATTTTTCATCCAATTTAATTTACCTTCAATATTTTTTATCATGCATCTAAAAAACTCCAAATGTAGAGGTATTCTAGCACTGTTTCCTTCAAAACAAATCATCATAGTCCCTTCGATACAAAGATCATACCCCATGATGCTCTACGAATACATGATCTTGACCTCTATTGTCGCCTCACGAAAAATGATGATAGTCCTTCAAATATGCTAGGATACTCCTACAAGTTGCCTTCTATGACCATCCGATGTCCCTTCTCGAATGTCCCTTTTACATCCAACGAATGGGGTTACCTACCAACTAATGGTATGGACAGCGTTATTCTAAAGGAAAGTAAAATAACACAAAAACGACCAATTCTGAGTAGGTAATAAGACTTTTAGTTGCTTGCTCTATCAAAATAGTTTTCACACCTCACACTTTTGTCAAAGTTCAAACTCTTTTCTAAAACAAACATTTCCAAACACTTTGTATATATTCCTACATGAATCATTACAAAGTCAAAGCGAAATGCCTTTTCAAAACATTTTTTCAAACACACAGAAAGTACTTTTAAAAATGATCTAAGAGTAACTAAGAGCCCGTAGATAACTACGGATGGAAAGGGGTGCTAATACCTTCTCTTTCATAACCTTCTCCCTTACTCGAATCTAACGAAGGTCTTTTCCTCGTTCTTTTCACCTTCCCTTAATTGATAAACTAGTATGGCATTTGCTATCCGTGACATTTGCGATACAAAATCTCAAAGTCGGCTCACCAGACATGTGTACCACTCTAGCGGACATACAATGGCTAAGAAGATTCGAGAATAGGTTATTATTGGTCCACCATGGAAGCCGATTGTCACCTATGCTCGCTTCTGTCACAAACGATATATGCATTAAAGTGCACGTATCTCCAGACCATTGAATGTTCGACCGCCCTTGGCCTTTCACAATGTGGGGCATTGACATGATCGGAGAAATCGCCTACCGCCCAATGGATATCGTTTCATCCTTGGGCAATTGATTATTTCACCAAAAGCAATTTCGTCAGACTGTTACTAAGAATGTCGGGCTCGATTCATCAAGCATAATCTTATCTCCGCTGGACGCAGACTCTCGAAAGGGTCATCACGTATAACGGTACTAACCTCAACAACAAATGATCACCGAACTCGCACGCAGCTCAAGATCAAGCATCACAACTCTTCTCCATATCGGCCTAAGATGAATGGCGCAGTGGAAGCCACCAACCAAATATCAAAAAGATTATACAGAAAATGACAATGACTTACAAGGATTGGCATGAGATGGTGCCATTTGCTCTCCATGGTTACCGTGACCACAAGATTTGACATCTGCTGTGGGCAACCCCTTCTCTCTCAGATATAGGTACGGAAGGGCCCCGCATAACTCAATATCGTCAGTAGTCAAGCGATCATCCTCCACAAGGTGATCCCTCGGGCAATGGACCACCCACGAGGGACCGTTGTAGTCAAGACAAGATTTTCCTGGAGCTATGATACTTAGCACCATGGATGGCGGACTTCCCACACCCCGTGAACGCAGACATATAGTCAAAAAACACTACCCATAAACGAGACCCGCTAGGTCGACTAGCCTAGGCAAAAAATAGAGTATCCGGCGAACCATAGGGTTCGAAAAAGTTAAGGATATATACAAACATGTACACCCGCAAGTCGAAAACTCCAAAGGCGGCTTGGGCAAAAAAGGGTATCCCGATAGACCGAAAACCCGAAAGGGCGGTCTAGGTAAAAGTTAGGGATTTAAGCGTACGACTATATCTCATCCAAATCACCTACCTACAGACTACTACTATCAGCATTCCAGATTCAAATGGCGAATATCAATTCACTCACTTTCCACTGGCAGCAAGGAGATGAGATAGTTGAAATATATGAGTACTAGCATAGTTGAAACTCGACGAGATTGTTTCCGCAGAGCTTTTTACTTTCCTTGTTTACAAACTGCTTGGCCATACGCCACCTTTCAAATTAATACAAGTTCTTTCTTTTTACAATGTTCGCTATTGTTTATTTTTGCATAAAGTCCAATGATTGCTTTGAATGATCATATGCATCTGACGGTAAACATCTGTTTACAAATATGCAAAAAACAAACATACAAAAGTAACTACTACCGGGTTCTGAGGAATTGAGATGACGATGAAAGTCACCAAAACGTTCCCCTACAGAGTATAATCCCCACAGAGGTATCTCTCACTGCAAACCTTCTCCGGCGGAGTACAAATTTCCTTCCACTAGTTCCGACATTCCAAGTTTCATCACGTTAGTCCCTAAGCAGTGGTTCCAACCAGCTTAATCTTGTTACGTCAGTCTCCGAGCAGTAACGGTTCATCTCCAGCAGAGATATTTATCCCCAGCAGGATATCTCTCAACGATTATCATTCCCGGCAGCAACAATATCCAGACTCGAAACCTGGTCAGATAGTGCATCGGAGGAAACCTACATCTCTTATTCCCCAGCCGGAGGCTTCAACAAGCTCCAGATTCTTCAAGCCCCGTCTCCCAGCGACAATCAGATACTCCCTAGAAAGATCTACGCACGAGATCCCCAGCGGAGTGTCTCCCAGTTTCTAATATCCTCAACAGGGTCTACGCACAAGATCCCCAGTGGATTATCTCTCGGTTTCTACTATTCCCAACGACATTGATATCCAGACTCGAAACTTGGTCAGATAGTGCATCGGAGGAATCAAAGACATCTCTTTTCTCCTCCAAATCAGGGTTTACATCAACTCCATCCCCAGGAAGAAATCAAAAATCTCCAGCAGGACATTCACATCTTCAAGATGGATATGTTTTGAAATACCACGACATCTATCATTCATACATTATTCATAAAAGTCATAACATGTACATGTATCATTCGTACACATTGTCATGCATCATAATCTGCATAGGTCTAACTATATCCTGTCAAAGTTTCTTTTGTTTTTTCCCAACAGGTAAAAATTACTTCTAAACGAAAGGTCAAAGATTAATACCCGAAACAAGACGGGAAACCTATCTGAACAACCGTGACAACAGGTCCAGGATTAATACCCGAAGCAAGACGGGAAACCCTATCCGAAAGACCGTACAAATCATTTCCGAATGGAAGCTCCAGGATTAATACCCGAAGCAAGACGGGAAACCTTATCCGAAACGACCACCCAAGTTGTCCTCCGACAACAGGCATTGGATCGACACCCGAAACACGACAAGGAAGTTATCCACATTCTGCTAACTATTATCCCCCTAGAGTAATCAAGACGAAGATTTATTCTGACTCTCTCATATTATCAACAACAACAACTACAGAGTCTGGCGTACGACTCAGTTGCCCTGGATGGAATCTTAAGCCCATCTCCGACTACTTGTCGACCTCTCTTCACTTTCAGAATGCTGCATATTTGGTTAAAAAAATCAATACAAACCAATAACTTCATTCAAAGACGAGCGCGAAGTCTGACGTACGACTTTCCGTGCTTCCTTCTACTTTCAGGAATATCTACAGAGCCTAGCGCACGACTCGTTCCTCAGTATCAGTCTCTCCAGATGGCATCTTAAGCCCATCTCCGACGATTCTCCTATTCAGGCGACGTTCTTGAGTCTAATGTACGGCTCATTCCCCAGTGAAGCCTCCAACTTCTCCAAATGGCATCTATAAGCCCATTCCAATGCATCATCAATCAACAGCGAGTGCAAATTTTTAGGTGTACCCGAGTGTTCAATCATCTTCTACCTTCAGGTCACGAAAGGCAGGCATGCCAATCTAACCCTTCCAGTACAAGAAGATTGAACAGGGGAAGTTGTCATACCCCAAAATTTTCCCTCTTACTTCTCAAGATATTTCATACATCCATACTCAAGGATTTCACAAGGGTTGACCAGACAAATCCTCTCCTAGGCAATCAACCAAAACTAGGGATTGGCTATTCTCAGATCAAGGTGGTTTCCAACATCTCCAGTGGTCATCATGCCTCATCATGTGCTTCAAAGGATCTCCATGTCAAGTTTCAAGCCTTACAAGTCAAGTTTCCTCAGACAATTGCTCAGATGGTTGAAAATCAGTTGTATTGGACATAAAGTCAATTGTGGTCAACATACAATCAAACTTCATAATTTTTTGTCAACATCCATATTTTGAAGTAACATTCATCATTTGATCAAGGATTGATCATGATTCATCAAGAAAACTCAAGATTTGATCAAAAGTCAAACTTTCCAAATTAGGGTTTTTTGAAGGAAAAGTCAACAGAACTTTGACCAAGCATAACTTTCTCATACTTTATCATAAATTTTTCCACCACCTCTCATTTTGAAGAGAATTCAATTCTCTACAACTTCATGTCTCACAAGCATGGGCAGGAAATACTTCATTTGGAAGATATGGATTAAAACATTACAGGTCCTTTTCAAAGTCAACAAAAAGTCAACTTTTTGTAAAGAAGTGTTATTGAGCATGGAAACTTCAATTGAGATGAAACCAAAGAGTTTGTTTATAAGACATCTAGAGCTTTCCAAAGAGTTCAATAACACCCAAAAATGTTAAAAATTGAGCAAGATACACCTTGCACAAGTTGAGCATTTTTGAAGAGGTGCACAAAGAGAAATATGTGACAAATGCATATTTTTCCAAATGGGCTTATAATTTTATGATCCAAACTTGATCATAATATTATCCATGACCTCTTTACACCTTGCCACGACCTTTTCCTATTTTCTTGATTTATTTTTGAATTTAAGCATTTAATTCAATTTTAAATAAAATAAAATATGAAAACAAGGTATAAAACAAGTTGGGTTGATTTATCTATCTTGAGGACCAAGGAAGCCTACAATACATGCCAATTTTGCAAGACCATACAAGGAAGAGAAAATCAAATTTTGGAAAGATTTGATAAAATTAACAAGGAAATATTTTTGCATTCAAAGCTATATCTTTTTCATTCTTTTGATCAAATCAGTTGCTCTATAAATACATAGCACATTCACAAGACCAAAGGACTAAACCCTAGCCTCATGAAGCAACCCTAAAATAAAAATTCTCTCAAAGTTGTAATTTTCTAATTCGCTTTCCAAAGAAGTTTCAATCAAAACCAAGCATTCCATTGTGTTCGAGCTTCCAAAGAATCGATCCCAACCCTTACACAAAGCCAAAGCATTCCGTGATCGTACACACGAGTCTCACCGGTTGGTATTTTGCTTAAATTCGATTTTCATAATTCATGCATCATTAACTGCTTTTAATTGCTTGTATGAACTCAGACATCCATTAGAACATGTTTGATGCATTACATCCGAGGTTTAACGCAGAAATCATGACCGCCATGTTAGGGCTTCAGATCGAGAAGCTCAACCGGACGATCAGGCCGCTTTCAGCCAAACGACCACCACCATTGATTCGCAACCTTCAATTAGGGGTAGTCCTCTTTACTCTTTATTTTGGTCCGCCGGTGTGTTTCTGCCTGGGGGTCACCGAGAAGACGATCGGAGCCTTAGCTCCAGCCACCGACTGCTTGACTCAAAGTAGGCATGCGGCACCATGGCGCGATCTGATTCGTTCTCACGTTAATACTAGGGGCCCATGTTGACCGTGTTTGAAAATTACAAATAGGACATGTTATCACTTATAACCAATTGCTTATAGTGTTTAAAACAACTAACAAAATAGCTTAGTTGGTACTGTGCTATATATCCCTGGAGGTCCTGGGTTCAATCCTGGCTTCCTCACTTTCTTTTTTACACTTTTCCAAAACTAACTCTTTTTCTATATTTTTCTAATTTAATTTAATTTCTTTTCAAACAATTTTCTCATGCATTTAAAAATCACCAAAAAATATTTTCTTTTTGCATTTTAATTAGAAAAATGTTTAATTAATTTTTGACATAAAAATTAATATTTTTTCATGCGTATTTTAATTAATTGCTAATTAACCATTAAATTGACTTTTAATTACTTTTTCTCATTAAAACCAATCCAGAAAATTCCCAAAAAATTACTCTATCATCTAATTATCATTACTAACCTAAAAACCTTTTTCTACTAATTTCCAAAACACTTCTGCTAACATTTTCTTATTATTCTGATTATCTATTTCTTATTTCGCATTTATAATTCTAGAAAGGATGTATAGGTCGCAAATTTTTATCATGTAATAGCGTAGATTTACATTTTCCGCACTTTACTTTCTGCACTCCTATATTATGTAACTGCCCGAAAGCCATGTAATAGCGTAGGACATTTACTTTCCGCACCATATAAACTGCTAGTAATTAGGCGTGTGTGGCAAGATAAAAATGAACGTAGATCAAAAGTCCAAGTTTCTAAAGATCTTCATCAAGAAAACTCAAGATTTGATCAAAAGTCAAAGTTTCTAAATTAGAGTTTTTTGGGGCAAAAGTCAACAGAACTTTCACCAGGCATAACTTTCACATAATTTATCATAAATTTTTCCACCACAGATCATTTTAAAGAGAATTCAATTCTATACAACTTTGATGTCTCACAAGCTTTGGCCAAAAATGCTTCATTTGAGAGTTATGGATCAAGACATTATAGGTCCTTATAAAAGTCAACAAAAAGTCATCTTTTTGCAAAGTGTACATGAACATGGAAACTTCAATGAAGATGAAATCAAAAGGAGTGTTTAGAGGACATCTTGAGATTTCTAAAAAGTCCAATAACACTTAAAAATGTTGAAAATTGAGCAAGATACAAGTTGAGAAAGTTTGACATTTTTGAAGAAGTGCATGAATTAATCCAAGAGCATCTAACATTGTCAAGAGCATCTCAAGTACAATAGCACGCCATATTTTCTTTTATTTTATTTATTTTTGAATTAATCCAATTTAATTCCATTTTAATTAAAATAAAATGCAAAAAATGAAATCATTAAGTGCAAGGTTGATTATTTATCATTCTTGAAGTCCAAGCAAGCCATACAAGCTGTCAATTTCGAAAATTATTGATTGGCAAAGGAATTGAATGAGATTTGATCTAAAAAAGGAAACATTTGGTGTAATTCTAAATCAAATATTTTCTCATTGAATGGCATATATTTCTGACAGAATTTCAACCTAATTCACTCTTCTATATATACACAATGCATTTGATCCAAGAACAAGGATTTTCAACTGACTAACTGTCCAAGCAAGCCCCACCTGAAATCACGAATTAATAATTTGCCAGGATTGATGGGCCACACATGGATTGATACCTGGTGTTTCATGATGATGTTTCAAACTATCCGAACTGCTTTGATTAAGTTTTAAGTGTGAATCATAAGATGCCATTGTTAGGGTACATAAGCTCCAATTGAGTTTTCTTATTTTGGAAAAATTAGACCAATGACACCATCATCGCCTGTGGGATCAAACTGAGTTGATCCATGTCTCCCTAACAAATTTATATTGCATATTTTGAGGTTTGTGATTTGCAGGTCCTATAGCTAAGAATGAAATTCGTATGTGCAGTTTTACCCACGAAAAGTCGTGGGTAAGGCCGTATTTTCAAATGAGAAGAAGAAGAAGAAGGTTGCTTTTTTGAAATTAATTTCGTAAATTATTTTCTTTTATATGTTATTCATCCATTATTCTAACAGCTTGTACACTTCGTTCAGATGGTGGGAGGCACGTGGATCTGGGTTCGATCCCTGGCTCCTCACAATATTTTTTACAATCTTGCAAGCTAACATATTTTCCTTTTTTTTCTTTCATATTTTCAATTATTTTCTTTTCAATTTAATTTTCCTTCAAATATTTTTCTAAAATACCACAAAAATCACAAAAATATTTACTTTTCACATTTCAATATAAAAATCTTAATTTAATTTTGACATAAAAAATCATTTTTTCCTTTTCTTTTAATTAATTGTTAATTAACCATTAAGTTGACTTTTAATTATTTTTTCTACAATAAAATTGATCCAAAAAATTCCAAAAAAATATTTTCTTTCATATAAATATGTTGCTAACCCTAAAACATTTTTCTAACATGAAAATATATTTTCTACTAACATTATCTTCTCTTATTTATAATTTGATCTTTCCGCGTTACTTTTCCGATTATTATAATTGCTCACAAGTTGTAATAGTTAGGGTTTAAACTCCTCGCGTATTTTTTACTATTATGTAACTGCTCATGGGATGCAATAGTCTAATTAGGGTTTTACTTTCCGCACCTCCTATTATATATTTGCCCCGAAGCCTTGTAATAGCGTAGGACTTTACATTCCACACTTTACTTTCTGCACTTTAATTTCTGTACATATTTAACTACTAGTAACTAGGATTGCATGCTAAGACTAAAATAAACCCTAGATCACTTCTAATCTCAAGGTAATATATATAAGGAATCAACACACCTTCACACTTGCACTCCTTAGTATCCTCTCGTTGCCTTCTAATACAATGGTCATAAACCTCGAACGAGGGATACCATTAGAAAGACGCCATTTAATAACATCATCATAGTCCCTTCGATAAAAGATCATAGTCCCGACTCGACCCTCGATGTTGCTCACGAATATATGATCTCGCCTCGATCGTTGCCTACAAAAGTGATGATCGTCCCTACGAATTGCTAAAGGTATCCTTACATGTTGCCTCTAAGACCATAATGATGACCTTCTTCGATTTTCCTTCACACCAAATTTGATAAAGTTACCTACCAACTAATGGTATGGATAGCCTTATTCTAAAGGAGAAGGAAAATAACATGGAAATGACCATTCTGAGTAGGTAAATAAGACTCTATTGCTTGCTCCAATCAAAATTCTTTTCACACCTCACACTTTTCAAATACTTTCAAAAACACTTTGTATACATTCCATCGAGAATAATTACAAAGTTAAACATTTTCCAAACAAACATTCTGAACACTTTGTATACATTCCAACGGGAATCATTACAAAGTCAAAGCGAAATGTCTTTTCAAATACTTTTCAAACTACACAAACACACATAATTTTTTCAGTGAGCTGTTAACTAAGAGCCCGTGATAACCGGATTGAAGTGGTGCTAATATCTTCCCTTTTCATAATTACCTCCGCATCAATCTAACGTTTTTTTCCTGTTTTTTCACCTTCCCTTTATTGAATAAAGAAAAGCTCAATGGCGAATTGTTATCCGCAACATGTAACAAAAAAGCAAAACAAACAAGTCAGCCTCCCACCGTTACAATATGATTATGAATGAAGAGGAAAATATTTCTAAAGAACTTATGCTAAAAGATAAATTTCTTAAACATTTGTACGTAAAACTCTATTTTATTAATATTTGAAAGAAGATTACAACAAGTTTTTTGGAGCATAGCTCTTACAACAACAAAATAAATGATAAAAGCTAAACTATACAAATTAAACATCTTCGCTTGGATGAAGAAGAACTAAATGCTTGATGCAACTTCAACTTCGTGATCTCTTTCCCATAATAAGCTTTCAATTCAAATTTCTCGGCTTTTAGCTTGTTAACAACATTCTTCCACTGCTTCGGAGAAGGAGTGCCATTTTTCAATTCTTCCGTTTTTCTTTCTTTGATGTATTTCTTGATCAAAGCTATCCTTTCGATGAATTTCTCATCTTCCATGAGCCATCCATCTTGAAAGTAGAGCGCTTTTTCATGATCCTAGACCCGCTTGCTTTTACATTCTCAAAGTCGACTTAAGAAATTTTCTCCCAAACATCTTCTCTAGCCTCATCTTAGCCAAAGCTTTCGGTATTCTCCCATAGTCTCAATGGGAATGGTGGTAGATTTAGATACCAATGGGAACATGGGTTCTTCATAAGCATAAGGCATTCTCAATTCCTTCGCTTCTTTTCTTTACCCAACAAGGTAGATTTCTTATTAATACAATTTCACATCACTCTTTTCTTTCCTTCAATATGGGTGCCAAGCTCTTTAAATTTGAAGTGAATATAAGTCTTCTAAAATCGGATGAAATTTGAAGTGAATATAAGTTCTAAAACTGATGAAATTTAAGTGAATATGTCTTCAAAAATCTTGTTAAATTGAAGTGAATATAAGTCTTCGTAAAACTGATGAAATTAAGTGAAATAAGTCTTCATAAAAATCATGAAATTTGAAGTGATTAAGTCTCGTAATATCCATGAAATTTGAAGTGAATACAAGTCTTCGAAAACTGATAAAATTTGAAGTGAATATAAGTCTCATAAAATCATGAAATTGAAGTGAATATAAGTCTCGTAAAACTGATGAAATTGAAGTGAATATAAGTCTTCGTAAAATCATGAAATTTGAAGTAAATTTAAGTCTCTGTAAAAACCGATGAAATTTGAAGTGAATATAAGTCTTCTAAATATCATGAAATTTAAAGTGAATATAAGTCTTCAAAATCAAGTTAAAATTAAAGAATATAAGTCTTTAAAGAATCATGAAATTTGAAGTAAATATAAGTCTTCTAAAATATGATGAAATTTGATGAATATAAGTCTTCGTAAAACTGATGAAATTGAAGTGAATATAAGTCTTAAAATCGATGAAATTTGAAGTGAATATAAGTCTTCGTAAAAATCAATGAAATTTGAAGTAAATATAAGTCTTCGAAAAACTGATGAAATTTGAAGTGAATATAAGTCTTCAAAAAATCGATGAAATTGAAGTGAATATAAGTCTTCAAAAATCGATGAAATTTGAAGTGAATATAAGTCTTCGTAAAATCATGAAATTTGAAGTGAATATAAGTCTTCGTAATCATGAAATTGAAGTGAATATAAGTCTTAAAATCTGATGAAATTTGAAGTGAATATAAGTCTTCGAAAATATAAAATTTGAAGTGAATATAAGTCTTCAAAAATCTTGTTAACATTGAAGTGAATATGTCTCGTAAAATCATGAAATTTGATGATTAAGTCTGTAATATCCTCATGAACTTTGAAGTGAATACAAGTTCGTAAAATCGATGAAATTTGAAGTGAATATAAGTCATCATAAACTCATGAAATTTAGTGAATATAAGTCCTGTAAAACCGATGAAATTTGAAGTGAATATAAGTCTTCATAAAACTGATGAAATTTGAAGTGAATTTAATTCTTCGTAAAACCGATGAAATTGAAGTGAATATAAGTCTCGTAAAATATCATAAAATTTAAAGTGAATATAAGTCTTCGTAAAATCAAGGTTAAATTGAGTGAATATAAGTCTTTAAAGAATCAATGAAATTTGAAGTGAATATAAGTCTCGTAAAACTGATGAAATTTGAAGTGAATATAAGTCTCGTAAAATCGATGAAATTTGATGAATATAAGTCTTCAAAAAATCGATGAAATTTGAAGTGAATATAAGTCTTCAAAAATCGATGAAATTTGAAGTGAATATAAGTCTTCGTAAAATCGATGAAATTGAAGTGAATATAAGTCTTCGTAAAATCGATGAAATTTGAAGTGAATATAAGTCTTCGAAAATCGATGAAATTTGAAGTGAATATAAGTCTTCGTAAAACTGATGAAATTTGAAGTGAATATAAGTCTCAAAAATCTTGTTAACATTGAAGTGAATACAAGTCTTCGTAAAAATCGATGAAATTTGAAGTGAATATAAGTCTTCATAAATCATGAAATTTGATGTGATTATAAGTCTCGTAATATCCGATGAAATTTGAAGTGAATACAAGTCTCGTAAAATCATGAAATTTGAAGTGAATATAAGTCTTCATAAACTGATGAAATTTGAAGTGAATATAAGTCTACGTAAAATCGATGAAATTTGAAGTGAATATAAGTCTTCGAAAATCAATGAAATTTGAAGTAAATTTAAGTCTCTGTAAAACCTGATGAAATTTGAAGTGAATATAAGTCTCGTAAAATATCATGAAATTTAAAGTGAATATAAGTCTTCAAAAAACTGTTAAAATTAATGAATATAAGTCTTAAAAATCGATGAAATTTGAAGTAAATATAAGTCTCGTAAAATATGATGAAATTTGAAGTGAATATAAGTCTCGTAAAATCATGAAATTTGAAGTGAATATAAGTCTTCGTAAAATCATGAAATTTGAAGTGATATAAGTCTTCGTAAAACTGATGAAATTTGAAGTAAATATAAGTCTTAAAATCTGAAATTTGAAGTGAATATAAGTCTTCAAAAATCATGAAATTGAAGTGAATATAAGTCTCAAAAACTGATGAAATTTGAAGTGAATATGTCTTCGTAAAATCATGAAATTTGAAGTGAATATAAGTCTCGTAAAACTGATGAAATTTGAAGTGAATATAAGTCTTCGTAAAATCGGATGAAATTTGAATGAATATAAGTCTTCGTAAAATCGATGAAATTTGAAGTGAATATAAGTCTTCAAAAATCTTGAAATTTGAAGTGAATATAAGTCTCGTAAAATCAATGAAATTTGATGTGATTAGTTCGTAAAATCTCGATGAAATTTGAAGTGAATATAAGTCTTCGAAAACTGATGAAATTTGAAGAATATAAGTCTTCATAAACTCGATGAAATTTGAAGTGAATATAAGTCTTCTTAAAACTGATGAAATTTGAAGTGAATATAAGTCTTCATAAAATCATGAAATTTGAAGTGAATTAATTCTTCGTAAAAACCGATGAAATTTGAAGTGAATATAAGTCTTCGTAAAATATCATAAAATTTGAAGTGAATATAAGTCTTCAAAATCGTTAAAATTGAAGTGAATATAAGTCTTTAAAGAATCATGAAATTTGAAGTGAATATAAGTCTTCGTAAAACTGATGAAATTTGAAGTGAATATAAGTCTTCGTAAAATCTGATGAAATTTGAAGTGAATATAAGTCTTCAAAAATCATGAAATTTGAAGTGAATATAAGTCTTCAAAAAATCATGAAATTGAAGTGAATATAAGTCTCGTAAAATCGATGAAATTTGAAGTGAATATAAGTCTTCGTAAAATCTGATGAAATTTGAAGTGAATAAAAGTCTCGTAAAATCGATGAAATTTGAAGTGAATATAAGTCTCGTAAAACTGATGAAATTTGAAGTGAATATAAGTCTTCAAAAATCTTGTTAAATGAAGTGAATACAAGTCTTCGTAAAACTGATGAAATTTGAAGTGAATATAAGTCTTCATAAAACTGATGAAATTTGAAGTGAATATAAGTCTCTAAAATCCGATGAAATTTGAAGTGAATACAAGTCTTCGTAAAAACTGATAAAATTTGAAGTGAATATAAGTCTTCATAAAATTTGATGAAATTTGGTGAATATAAGTCTTCGTAAAATCTGATGAAATTTAGTGAATATAAGTCTTCGTAAAATCTATGAAATTTGAAGTAAATTAAGTCTCGTAAAATCATGAAATTGAAGTGAATATAAGTCTTCTAAAATATCATAAATTTAAAGTGAATATAAGTCTTCAAAAATCTGATGAAATTAAAGTGAATATAAGTCTTTAAAAATCATGAAATTTGAAGTGAATATAAGTCTTTAAAATATGATGAAATTTGAAGTGAATATAAGTCTTAAAATCGATGAAATTTAGTGAATATAAGTCTTCGTAAAATCATGAAATTTGAAGTGAATATAAGTCTTCGTAAAATCAAGAAATTCAGTGAATATAAGTCTTCGTAAAATGATGAAATTAAGTGAATATAAGTCTCAAAAAATCATGAAATTTGAAGTGAATATAAGTCTTCAAAAAATCAGAAATTTGAAGTGAATATAAGTCTCTAAAACTGATGAAATTTGAAGTGAATATAAGTCTTCGTAAATCATGAAATTGGTGAATATAAGTCTTCGTAAATTCTCAATGAAATTTGAAGTGAATATAAGTCTTCAAAAACTGATGAAATTTGAAGTGAATATAAGTCTTCGTAAAACTGATGAAATTTGAAGTGAATATAAGTTCGTAAAATCTGATGAAATTTGAAATGAATATAAGTCTTCGTAAAATGATGAAATTATGAATATAAGTCTGTAAACTGATGAAATTTAGTGAATATAAGTCTTCAAAAATCATGAAAATGAAGTGAATATAAGTCTTCGTAACCGATGAAATTTGAAGTGAATATAAGTTTCATTCGATGAAATTTGAAGTGAATATAAGTCTTCATAAAATCGATGAAATTGAAGTGAATATAAGTCTTAAAACTGATGAAATTTGAAGTGAATATAAGTCTCATAAAATCGATGAAATTTGAAGTGAATATAAGTCTTCGTAAAAACCGATGAAATTTGGTGAAATAAGTCTCGTAAAATATCAAAAATTTAAATGAATATAAGTCTTCGTAACCGTTAAAATGAAGTGAATATAAGTCTTTAAAAATCGATGAAATTTGAAGTATATAAGTCTTCGTAAAATATGATGAAATTTGAAGTGAATATAAGTCTCGTAAAATATGATGAAATTTGAAGTGAATATAAGTCTTCGAAAATTGGTGAAAATTGAAGTGAATATGTTCTCAAAATCATGAAATTGAAGTGAATATAAGTCTCGTAAAATCATGAAATTTGAAGTGAATATAAGTCTTCAAAAACTGATGAAATTTGAAGTGAATATAAGTCTTCGTAAAATCATGAAATTTGAAGTGAATATAAGTCTTAAGAAAATCATATGAAATTTGAAGTGAATATAAGTCTCGTAAAACTGATGAAATTAAGTGAATATAAGTCTTCGTAAAATATGATGAAATTTGAAGTGAATATAAGTCTTCAAAAATCAAGTTAAAATTGAAGTGAATATAAGTCTTTAGAAAATCAATGAAATTTGAAGTGAATATAAGTCTCTAAAATATGATGAAATTTGAAGTGAATATAAGTCTTCGTAAAACTGATGAAATTGAAGTGAATATAAGTCTTATTAAAATTTGATGAAATTTGAAGTGAATATAAGTCTTCAAAAAATCTGATGAAATTTGAAGTGAATATAAGTGTTAAGAAAATCTGATGAAATTTGAAGTGAATATAAGTCTTCAGAAAATCTGAAATTTGAAGTGAATATAAGTCTTCGTAAAAACTGATGAAATTTGAAGTGAATATAAGTCTTCGTAAAAATCTGATGAAATTTGAAGTGAATATAAGTCTTCTAAAATATCATGAAATTTGAAGTGAATATAAGTCTTCGTGAAAACTGTTAAAATTAGTGAATATAAGTTCTTGAAAATATGAAAATTGAAGTGAATATAAGTCTTCGAAAATCCGATGAAATTGAAGTGAATATAAGTCTTCGTAAAACTGATGAAATTTGAAGTGAATATAAGTCTTCGTAAAAAATCGATGAAATTTGAAGTGAATATAAGTCTTAAAAAATCTAAAATTGAAGTGAATATAAGTCTTCGTAAAATCAGTGAATTTGAAGTGAATATAAGTCTCGTAATCTCGATGAAATGAAGTGAATATAAGTCTCGTAAAATCATGAAATTTGAAGTGAATATAAGTCTTGTAAAACTGATGAAATTTGAAGTGAATATAAGTCTTCATAAAATCGATGAAATTTGAAGTGAATATAATTCTTCGTAAAAAACCGAAGAAATTTGAAGTGAATATAAGTCTTCGTAAAATATCATAAAAATTTAAAAGTGAATATAAGTCTCTTTAAAACCTTAAAATTGTGAATATAAGTCTTTAAAAATCGATGAAATTTGAAGTGAATATAAGTCTTCGTAAAAATATGATGAAATTTGAAGTGAATATAAGTCTTCGTAAAACTGATGAAATTTGAAGTGAATATAAGTCTCGTAAAATTTGGTTAAAATGAAGTGAATATGTCTTTCAAAAATATGATGAAATTTGAAGTGAATAAGTCTCGTAAAATCATGAAATTTGAAGTGAATATAAGTCTTCAAAAATCTGATGAAATTTGAAGTGAATATAAGTCTAAAAACCGATGAAATTTGAAGTGAATATAAGTCTTCGTAAAATCTGATGAAATTGAAGGATAAGTCTCGTAAAAACGATGAAAATTGAAGTGAATATAAGTCTTCAAAAATCATGAAATTTGAAGTGAATATAAGTCTTCTAAAATCGATGAAATTGAAGTGAATATAAGTCTTCAAAAAATCATGAAATTTGAAGTGAATATAAGTCTGAAAATCTGATGAAATTTGAAGTAATATAAGTCTAAAAATATGATGAAATTTGAAGTGAATATAAGTCTTCGTAAAATGGATGAAATTTGAAGTGAATATAAGTCTTCGTAAAATTTGATGAAATTTGAAGTGATATAAGTCTTCGTAAAACTGATGAAATTTGAAGTGAATATAATCTTCGTAAAACCGATGAAATTGAAGTGAATATAAGTCTTCTAAAATATCATAAATTTGAAGTGAATATAAGTCTTCGTAAAATCTGATGAAATTTGAAGTGAATATAAGTCTTTAAAAATCAATGAAATTTGAAGTGAATATAAGTCTTCGAAAATCTAATGAAATTTGAAGTGAATATAAGTCTTCTAAAACTGATGAAATTGAAGTGAATATAAGTCTTCGTAAAACTGATGAAATTGAAGTGAATATAAGTCTTCAAAATCTTAAATTGAAGTGAATATAAGTCTTCGTAAAACTGATGAAATTGAAGTGAATATAAGTCTTCGTAAAATCCGATGAAATTTAAGTGAATATAAGTCTTCGTAAAATCGATGAAATTTGAAGTGAATAAGTCTTCGTAAAACTGATGAAATTTGAAGTGAATATAAGTCTTCATAAAACTGATGAAATTTGAAGTGAATATAAGTCTGTAAAAACTCGATGAAATTTGAAGTGAATATAAGTCTTCGTAAAATATCATAAAATTTAAAGTGAATATAAGTCTCGAAACCGTGAAAATGAAGTGAATATAAGTCTTAAAAATCATGAAATTGAAGTAATATAAGTCTTCGTAAAATCGATGAAATTTGAAGTGAATATAAGTCTTCGTAAAACTGATGAAATTTGAAGTGAATATAAGTCTCTAAAATTTGATTAAATTGAAGTGAATATAAGTCTTCAAAAACTGATGAAATTTGAAGTGAATATAAGTTCTTAAAATCATGAAATTGAAGTGAATATAAGTCTTCAAAAAATCGATGAAATTTGAAGTGAATATAAGTCTTCGAAAACTGATGAAATTTGAAGTGAATATAAGTCTTCATAAAATCGATGAAATTTGAAGTGAATATAAGTCTTCGAAAAACCGATGAAATTTGAAGTGAATATAAGTCTTCGAAAATATGATGAAATTTGAAGTGAATATAAGTCTTCAAAAATCGTGAAAATTGAAGTGAATATAAGTCTTAAAAAATCAATGAAATTTGAAGTGAATATAAGTCTTCGAAAATATGATGAAATTTGAAGTGAATATAAGTCTTCGTAAAATCTGATGAAATTTGAAGTGAATATAAGTCTTCGAAAATTTGATGAAATTGAAGAATATAAGTCTCAAAAATCATGAAATTTGAAGTGTCTCGTAAATCATGAAATTTGAAGTGAATATAAGTCTTCGAAAATGATGAAATTTGAAGTGAATATAAGTCTTCTAAAAATCATGAAATTTGAAGTGAATATAATTCTCGAAAACTGATGAAATTGAAGTGAATATAAGTCTTCAAAAATATCATGAAATTTGAAGTGAATATAAGTCTTCTCGTAAAACTGATAAAATTGAAGTGAATATAAGTCTTAAAAATCATGAAATTTGAAGTATATAAGTCTCTTTAAAATCTGATGAAATTTGAAGTGAATATAAGTCTCTTTAAAATCATGAAATTTGAAGTGAATATAAGTCTTCTAAAATCGATGAAATTTAAGTGAATATGTCTTCAAAAATCTTGTTAAATTGAAGTGAATATAAGTCTCGTAAACTGATGAAATTTGATGAATATAAGTTTTCTAAAATCTCGATGAAATTTGAAGTGAATATGTTCTAAAATATGATGAAATTTGAAGTGAATAAGTCTTCGTAAAAAATGATGAAATTTGAAGTGAATATAAGTCTTCATAAAACTGATGAAATTTGAAGTGAATATAAGTCTCGTAAAACCAATGAAATTTGAAGTGAATATAAGTCTCTAAAATATCATGAAATTTGAAGTGAATATAAGTCTTCGGGAATCAAGTGAAAATTGAAGTGAATATAAGTCTTAAAAACTGATGAAATTTGAAGTAATATAAGTCTCTAAAAACTGATGAAATTTGAAGTGATATAAGTCTTCGTAAAATCATGAAATTTGAAGTGAATATAAGTCTCGTAAAATTTGTGAAAATTGAAGTGAATATAAGTCTTCAAAAAATCATGAAATTTGAAGTGAATATAAGTCTTCGTAAAACTATGAAATTTATGAATATAAGTCTTCAAAAACTGATGAAATTTAGTGAATATAAGTCTCGTAAAACTGATGAAATTTGAAGTGAATATAAGTCTTAAAAATGATGAAATTGAAGTGAATATAAGTCTTCGTAAAACTGATGAAATTTGAAGTGAATATAAGTCTTTAAATATGATGAAATTTAAGTGAATATAAGTCTTCAAAAAATCAAGTTAAAATTGAAGTGAATATAAGTCTTTAAAAAATCAATGAAATTGGTAAATATAAGTCTTCGTAAAATATGATGAAATTTAGAATGAATATAAGTCTTCGTAAAAACTGATGAAATTGAAGTGAATATAAGTCTTCTAAAATTTGATTAAAATTGAAGTGAATATAAGTCTTCAAAAAATGATGAAATTTGAAGTGAATATAAGTCTTTAAATCGATGAAATTTGAAGTGAATATAAGTCTTCAAAACTGATGAAATTAAGTGAATATAAGTCTCGTAAAACTGATGAAATTTGAAGTGAATATAAGTCTCGTAAAATATGATGAAATTTGAAGTGAATATAAGTCTTCTAAAATCATGAAATTTGAAGGAATATAAGTCTTCGTAAAATTTGATGAAATTTGAAGTGAATATAAGTCTTCGTAAAACTGGATGAAATTTGAAGTGAATTTAATTCTACGTAAAAACTCAATGAAATTTGAAGTGAATATAAGTTCTAAAATATCATGAAATTTGAAGTGAATATAAGTCTTTAAAATCAAGTGAAAATTGAAGTGAATATAAGTCTTAAAAATCATGAAATTTGAAGTAATATAAGTCTCGAAATCTAATGAAATTTGAAGTGAATATAAGTCTCAAAAATCTGATGAAATTGAAGTGAATATAAGTCTTCGTAAAATCGATGAAATTTGAAGTGAATATAAGTCTTCAAAAATCTTGTTAAATTGAAGTGAATATAAGTCTCTAAAATCTGATGAAATTTGATGTGAATATAAGTCTTCGTAAAATCTCGATGAAATTTAAGTGAATATAAGTCTTCGTAAAATCATGAAATTGGGTGAATATAAGTCTCGTAAAAACTGATGAAATTTGAAGTGAATATAAGTCTTCAAAACTGAAGCGAAATTTGAAGTGAATATAATTTCTACGTAAAAACTGATGAAATTTTAGTGAATATAAGTCTTCTTTAAAAATATCATGAAATTTGAAGTGAATATAAGTCTTCGAAAAATCATGAAAATTGAAGTGAATATAAGTCTTTAAAAATCAATGAAATTTGAAGTATATAAGTCTTCGTAAAAACTGATGAAATTTGAAGTGAATATAAGTCTTCGTAAAATCGATGAAATTTGAAGTGAATATAAGTCTCGTAAAATTTGATAAAATGAAGTGAATATAAGTCTTCGAAAATGATGAAATTTGAAGTGAATATAAGTCTTCTAAAAATCGATGAAATTTGAAGTGAATATAAGTCTTCAAAAAATCGATGAAATTTGAAGTGAATATGTTCTCAAAAAACTCGATGAAATTTGAAGTGAATATAAGTCTTCGTAAAATCGATGAAATTTGAAGTGAATATAAGTCGTAAAAAACTGATGAAATTTGAAGTGAATATAAGTCTTCGTAAAAATATGATGAAATTTGAAGTGAATATAAGTCTTCAAAAATCTGTTAAAATTGAAGTGAATATAAGTCTTTAAAAAATCATGAAATTTGGTGAATATAAGTCTTCGTAAAATATGATGAAATTTGAAGTGAATATAAGTCTTCGTAAAATCTGATGAAATTGAAGTGAATATAAGTCTTCAAAATTTGATGAAATTTGAAGTGAATATAAGTCTTCAAAACTCATGAAATTTGAAGTGAATATAAGTCTTCGTAAATCCTGATGAAATTTGAAGTGAATATAAGTCTTCGTAAAATCAATGAAATTTGAAGTGAATATAAGTCTCTAAAACTGATGAAATTTGAAGTGAATATAAGTCTACGAAACCGATGAAATTTGAAGTGAATATAAGTCTCTTCGTAAAATATCATGAAATTTGAAGTGAATATAAGTCTCGTAAAACTGTTAAAATTGAAGTGAATATAAGTCTTCAAAAATCATGAAATAAGGAATATAAGTCTTCGTAAAATCTGATGAAATTTGAAGTGAATATAAGTTCAAAAAATCAATGAAATTTGAAGTGAATATAAGTCTTCGTAAAATCTGATGAAATTTGAAGAAATAAGTCTTCAAAAATCTTGTTAAATTGAAGTGAATATAAGTCTTCGTAAATCGATGAAATTGAAGTGAATATAAGTCTTCTAAAATCTGATGAATTTGAAGTGAATATAAGTCTTCGTAAAATATGATGAAATTGAAGTGAATATAAGTCTTCGTAAAAATGATGAAATTTGAAGTGAATATAAGTCTCGTAAAACTGATGAAATTTGAAGTGAATATTACTTCGTAAAAACCGATGAAATTAGTGAATATAAGTCTTCTAAAATCATGAAATTTAAAGTGAAATATAAGTCTTCTAAAAATCTGGTGAAAATGAAGTGAATATGTCTTAAAAATCATGAAATTTCATAATATAAGTCTTCGAAAAACTGATGAAATTTGAAGTGAATATAAGTCTTCGTAAAATCCGATGAAATTTGCTGAATATAAGTCTTCGTAAAATTGGTGAAATGAAGTGAATATAAGTCTTCAAAAATCTGATGAAATTTGAAGTGAATATAAGTCTTCTAAAACTGAATGAAATGAAGTGAATATAAGTCTCAAAAATCAATGAAATTTGAAGTGAATATAAGTCTCGTAAAAACCGATGAAATTAAGTGAATATAAGTCTTCTAAAAACTGATGAAATTGAAGTGAATATAAGTCTTCGAAAACTGATGAAATTTGAAGTGAATATAAGTCTCTAAAATATGATGAAATTTGAAGTGAATATAAGTCTTCAAAAAATCATAAAATTGAAGTGAATATAAGTCTTTAAAAATCTATGAAATTGAAGTGAATATAAGTCTTTAAAATATGATGAAATTTGAAGTGAATATAAGTCTTAAAAATCATGAAATTGAAGAATATAAGTCTTCGTAAAATTTGATGAAATTTGAAGTGAATATAAGTCTTCGTAAAACTGATGAAATTTGAAGTGAAATATAAGTCTTCGTAAAACTGGATGAAATTTGAAGTGAATATAAGTCTTCGTAAATCTGATGAAATTGAAGTGAATATAAGTCTTCAAAAATCTTGTTAAATTGAAGTGAATATAAGTCAGAAAATCATGAAATTTGATGAATATAAGTCTTCGTAATATTGATGAAATTTGAAGTGAATATAAGTCTTCGAAATCTGATGAAATTGAAGTGAATATAAGTCTTCGTAAAAATCATGAAATTTGAAGTGAATAAGTCTTCGAAAATCCGATGAAATTTGAAGTGAAT